>CM073133.1:9502397-10789897 GCA_037039145.1 Fundulus diaphanus
TAAGAAGATGCACAGATTGCATTTGTTTAAGAAATCTTCATACATTATTTCTTTATATTCATGGATGAATAATAAACATTATCCTTCAGGATCCCTCCCATGTGTCCCTGCAGGATCAGGAGGTGTCTGTCTCCAGCAGCCACTGACAGGAGGTGGGGGACACACTGGACAGGTCACCAGTACATCACACAAGAGAGAAAACCACACACATGCTCACTTCCAAGGCAATTTAGAGCGTGCAATTAACCAAACACACTGTAGCAGGAAGCTGGGACACAGGGAGTGAACCCTTGCATGCATGGAGAGAAAATGGGAACTCCATGTATGCAGACCCCAGGCAACAGTGAAAACAACCGCACCGCAGTGCAGCCCGTTAAAACCAAAACAATTCACAGATACAGTGAGAAACACAGCAATCTTTTCTTTGCCTCTTATTTTCCAAATAAAAACAGTTTATTAATCTGCTTCCATGAAGACTTAAAACTAGGACTGTAATAATACACAGGATGCTTTTCCCCCCTTTGTTATGCAATAAAAAAAAATTCAGCTGTATATGTTAATTTGTTTCTATCATGTTCTGAAAGTTCAAAAATGTAAAAAAGTATAGAAGTGACTCGAGATTTTTGGTTGGATTTGTCTTCCAGGTAATAAAGTAGAATAAGTGAGCATAGCCAATGCCTGGATAGACAGATTATAAAACAATAGAAATCAAACAATAGAAATCAAAGTTATGTTTAGGATTTGTTTTAACTAGAATGTGACCATATTTAATAATAAGAATGAATGAAGAATGAAATAATGTTGTAGTTGTTTTGATGGTTCAACAGCCTAGTGTCCCAGCTGTGCCTGAATGCAGCATGTGCAGCTGTTGGGATAATCCCCTCCCATCAAATGAGATTCCTCCGACTTTTTACGGTCCGTCCTGATTGGACGCTGCAGGTAGCTGGTCGTTCTTCAGTATCTGTCATGTTTACATTCAGCTGGATGTTGACATGGTTTCTGGTGAGTAATTTAGTTCAGTGCAGAGCGAGCTACTGTAGGCCTACCTTATTGCTACTGAAAGATGCATGGAGAGTGACACATTGTCCACCAGTGATGTGATTTTGTCTCCCACCACCTAAACTGGGTCTAGGGGGCATCCCGGGACAGAGCTGGCTCTCCTGATGAGTTTATCCAGCCGCTTCCTCTCAGCTACAGATCAGCTCCTGGATCCCCTGTCTGGACTCTGAGTTGTCTGCATATATGATGAGACCGACTATGTCAAAGCCATCAGTGAACCTCTGAAGGTGGCACCCTGGTGAGCTGATGGACAGATCTGCAGAGTAGAGGGTGAACAGAAACGGTGCCAGCACAGTTCCCTGCTATGCTCCTGCGCTGTAGATCAGCCTGTCAGGAACACAGAGAGGTAATCCAGTTTCTACTGGCACAGGTGATGTCCTCCTGACCACTCCAGTGTGTCCTTCAGGAGTTGTGTGTGGGTGGTACTGAAAAGCACCGGAGAAATCAAAGAACACGAGCCTCACGGTCCACCCTGATGCCAGGCTGGTAGGCGAACTGCAGTGGATCCGGTGAAAACCTCACCAGAGGGAGAAGACGGCTGCAGATCAGCCTCCTGAGGGTTTTCTTCAGGTGTGATGTTTGTGCTACCAGCCTGTAGCTGTTTAGGTCTTTGGGGTGTGGAGCCACACAGGGCGTGGTACTCAGTTTCTTACAGTGTTTTTCTGAAACGCTTCTTTCCAACGCTTCTTCGGTTTATTGCAGAGGTTTGGGCCAAGGCTCAGTTGTTGGACAAATGGATTCATATTTGACCCTAGAATACTTTGGTACTCAGAGGAATTCAGGGTTCGCTCAGTTGCCGCAAGGTGTCCAACTCCTCTGGTTGCAGCACTAAGCAAATCATCCCTCCACCACCGTAGTTTATACTTTTTATGAGGTACTTGAGAAATGGGGTCAAACTACTTAAGTCTCATTTGTTCAATTGACGTTGGTCCAAATATCTCGTGTTTCATCAAGATGCAACTTTGCAAACCTAATTTTGGCCTAATTGACCCGCTGCAGATGTCTCTGCACCATGACCTCGCTGGCTGGGTGTGCCAACAGCGACAATAATACTCCCAGTCAGAGCGCGGTCCCCAGAGACACAGCAGATACAGAAAACGACAGCTGAGATCATGAGCAGAAGAAAGAACAAAACGAAAAGGCGGCTGTTTTTCAGACTTCTGCAGTGTGAAGAGAACAAATTTTTTTCCCCCGTTTTTTTTTTTTTTAGCTGATACAAAACTGTGTTGGTATTCTGGAAAATCGGGGAAATTCGCCAGAGGAACCTTGTAGACAAGCATTATATTGTTAAAGAAACAAACTAGCTGATTTAATGGTGCATCTCTGATTAAAATCTGCAAATTTCCAGTGTGTCATAGAAACAGCGACATCTAAACAATTACTCTGTTTCATATCTATGGAAAACATTGTAAGTTTTGCATAAGGCCCTGAGAAATCATGGGCTAAATCCAAATACCCTTATCGAGTAAGGACCATTTAGCCAAAGCGGAACTGTGTCAGCGGTCGCCATGATAAGTGCAGTCAGTAAGGAAGGAGGTAGAAAGAGTAGCCTGCACGTTCCCTATTGCAGCTAGTTTTGCCTTGGAACCTCGCGACGTCCCTTACCAGCATTAAGAAGCCTCAAGGTATCCCACAATCCTTTGCGTGACATGAAGTATCAGCATAGCCCACTCATGGAAATCAAATGTCCGGAAATAAGAGAGCACGCACTTTTTAGTTCATTTTTGGAAGGATGTAGGTCTGGATTTGATTCGCATCATCCATGAGCGTTTCCGTCACTTAATGACGTCAGAGTCCGAATTTGGCACAGCAGTCCGAAGCTCCTTTCCTCCCCACGACAGAGTTTGGACTGTTGACCCTATGAAAGGTCAAGGAGCAGGAGCTAATAGCCATTATTAAAGGTATTCGGATGGAGCCCCGGTGTTTTCTTTTAGTTCTTCTCCTCCTCTGAGGAAACAACAAATAAACCAAAATTTTTATTTTATGTTCAGTTGACCTAAAAAGTCTGAGATGGAGGTCTTGAACTTTTTCATTTTCTGATCCTGTAACACTTTAGAGTGGGCTTAAATGTGCTGAGACGTTCACTCATGGGAAGATCGACAGTTGTCAAGGCTTCCTCTTCTGGTTGTAGCCTAACCTTTCCCAGATCCATTAGCAGCAGCAGCTGCCTCTCCCATGTATTTCCCGATGTCCTTATACTTTTTAGCATTGCGTTAACTCACACCACTTCACTCCTGTGTTTTGATTCGTGACACCTGGGTGCTGCTTGCCTTACTCATGTAGCGATGCCATGGGTGTACTTACTTTTTTCACACGACGGTAACGACTGACATAGAAACTTCTTTGCCCCATGGCTGTTTATTATTGAGCAGAACACATTGATAAAAATAACTTTTGTTGTTATTTCTTTTATACTCCTCACAGCTAAAATGAACAGCGATGTTTGCGGTTTTTTTTATCCATCAAACACTTCCTGTCCAACAACATGCGGCACTAGAGCTACGGAAAATCTGCAGAATCTGATTACCCGGTCCAATTAATCGGTGCATTCCTGTTCCCTAAAATGATTAAAGGCGCGCTGTTCTTGCTGCCGTGTTGCATCAGCGTGGCCTTAAATGATGGTAAATAGAGCCTCCTTTGGTGTTGCGGCACCATTATAAAAAAATCCTTCAGCTGCATTCTGGACGTCCACAACATGGATTACATGAGGCAGAACTGAGCGGGACGCGAAGCGCTCACATTCAGAAAGCGATAAAAGAGACGGATGCCAGCAGTAAATCAGAGAGAACCTACGTAAGACTGAGCTGATCATAAATGTAAAGGATCATTTCTAAATCGCTGCGTGTTTGCATACGTAAAAGTCCTTCAACAAGCTAAAAGCTTGTAAGCTTTCAATCGGCTAATGTCTCGCTGGCTGTTTGCCAGTTGCTCGTCGGGTTTATTTATGACATGCAGGCCTGAAGCAGCACTTTTTTCCCTACACAACGGTCCGGGTAAATGCTGAGCGAGGAGCCATGCGGTGCTGCCTTTGTAGAGACAGACAGCACTGAGGCCACGTCGAGCCGGCATGAGATGGAAAGAGGGCAGAGACAATCAAATGTTGACTGTGTTTTCAAGGCATCCTGCTGACACAGCGCTGTCTGCTCACCACTTCCCAACCAGTTTGCGGCCCCAACATCAAACTCCATGAAAACTCGTGTGAAATGGCTTTCTGGTTTTTGTTTTGTTTGTTGTTTTTACCTCTGAGGACGTTCCTGAGACTAAATTTTCTTGCTGCCAGAGACAACAGCGGAACGATTTTCCTGTGAGCTAAACCGTTAAAGTACAAAAGAAAACTCTTCCAACATTTAACAAAGACAATTTCCTAAAAAATAAAGAAATAAAATGCTGTTTACTCAACTTTACTCACCAATGTGCCATCATTTGAATTTGAGTTTTTTCAGACACCAATTTTCCACCGGAAAAGTATCAGAATTAACACATCCAGAAATATTCCCAGTGCAAATGCAAACGCCATGTTACGCAACTATATATGAATGTAATTACAATAAACACAAAACTAGTAATTTAAAGTTTAAATTGCTTCTCACTCAAAACATCTTCAACTCACAATAAATTAATCATAGTTTTCAAGCAGTCAAAGGCGTTGTGTTTTTTTTCCTATAGCAGGGGTGTCAAACTCATTTTGGTTTAGGGGCCGCATACAGCCTAATCTGATCTCAAGAGGGCCACACGAGTAAACTCATTGCAAGATTAAATAGAACTAATAAAAGTGGACTTGTTGTTGATTTTTATATTAAATGAGTTTCACTTTTACACAATATATTATGAATAACCTCAGCGTTTTTAAGAAAAGTATGTGCAATTTCAACAATACTTTTACTCAGTTAAACATTTACTTAAGTGCATTATGCATAAGAACTGATCGATCACAGTGATTGTACAATGTAGAAAAACATTTATTCACATTTTTTGGAACTTAAAAACACTGTCCTGCATGACAAATTACATCAAACAGATAAAAATGAAGAAATGATTTAAAATAAAATTTCCACATCTGAAGCTCAGTGCTACCATCTGCTGATTAAAACACAGCGCCCCTCGTGGACAATATAGGAACTGCAGATTTTCAATTAAACAAAGTACATGTTTTTTTCAATAATTGTTTTATCATTATCTTCCTTTTATCTCCTCTTTCTTTCACCTTTTCTTTTTTTCTTCTTGTTCTTCCTTTCCTCTACTATTTTCCCATTGTAGTGTCCATATCATTTGAGATATTCCCCGCATGAATCATAATAAAACTATTGACATTCATAAATCAAGCGGAGCACTATGGCAAAAGCAGTACTGCTCCACTTGTGAAAGTCAAATCTGATAAGCTCTTTTTGGCATTAAGACAACAATTCTTATTGCCACATTGCCAGACAGGACACTGGGAAAAAAATAAAAATAAATGATTGTTGAATAATAATAAGTGCATTTAGCCACCGGGCCGGACTAAATTGTTCGGCGGGCCCAATCCGGCCCACGGGCCGTATGTTTGACACCACTGTCCTATAGTAAATTTAAAAAGTGTTTTGCTCAATCGTCTTATAAAGAGAAAGTAATATGGTTTCAAAGGTTGTTTGGGTGTTTTTTTTCTCCTTTTGATCAGAGCAAAAAGAAACAAGTCAGGGCAACAAGGACTAGATATGGGTCACTCTTTAATGGATACATGGCCACAGGTCTGCTGCTGAGTAAAGGTCGCTGAATGTTTGTGATCCTATTTAGTACCAAATTAGAGTGAAAGCAAAAACAAAAGTCAATAAAAGAAAAATTACTTTGTGTTGTACCCAATCAAGAGGATTTTAATTTGTAAATTCTTGACCTAAAAAATTTTAATCTCCATCAACCACCTGTGCAGGCGGGCCAACTTTGTATCGCTCTTGAGCAATGCTCAGAGGGGGGCACACAAAGTCATTCCAAGTGCCGTAAACGGCCCTCGCACCGCACTTTGGACACCCCCTAATTTAAGATGTTGAGTTGGAAAATACTGAGTATTTCTTCTCATAAGGGACCGTTTCTGCTTTTCTAAGCGTAAGCACCAGTCACAGGATTCATTCTAGCATTATTAGTGTACGCATGTGGCTGAACCGTGCTGAAAAACTGCGATTCAATGGTTTTATCTTTAAATTAATTTCTGCCAACAACATGACTGATGATTTGAAGCCATTAGCACCCTCAGGAGGTCAGAAACAAGGAACCCGGATTTGGTCGGGTTCTTTCTACTGTCTACTTCCACCGACTGATAAAAAACACGAAGTCCCGCTAGCTCTCACATGCTGTGTCCTGATAAAGCTGAAGGCATGATAACACTTCACGGCATGGGAACTGGAGCACGCACAGCTGTTCAACAGAAAAATATGTCCTTGAAGCAGTTTTCATGTAAGGGCTTTCAGACAGCAGGAACTTCGTGGTTTAGAAAAACAATTGAAGGAATTTCCTTTTCTTGCTCATGTATGCACAATACATCCTTAATTAGGGCATTTTGTGCCCCAACCTAGAAGAAATGTTCGAACAATAGTAAATAGTTGAAATTTAAGCCAAAATGTACTCATAAAAATGCTTTTTTCTGTCAGTTTATTTGTTTAGTTGTACAGGGTTGACGTTTGACCTCCTGCGCTCAGAAGTACCTGATGAACTCCTGGTTTTTGAGTCCGATGTTCAGATGCTGAAAGAGTTGTTGGTTCAACTGTTTGATTCTTACTTCTTAAACATAATAAAGCAACAGCCAAAATGAACATCAAAGCATTAATGTTTCATAACTGCTGCCGTTTCCGTTTCTATGTTGGTGGGAAAGCATAATAACAGGGCAGAAGGTACCGCTCACTGTTTATGTTCAGAGAAACGGGAACAAATAAACGCCCACCTGAGCAAGCAGGGGCAGAACTGTACCAGAAGACCAGGCTGAATAATAATAATAATAATAAAGCTGCACTGATACCGAGGGTCTATTAAGGGATTTCTATGAGGTTTGTCTTGGTCGGCTTGTCCAGCAGACAGTCACTGACATGTAAAAGAAATATAAAAAATAAGCTGATGGTTCGCACAATGCTGTATCCACTAATTAAAAAGTTTAGTGGAAGGAAAAAAATCTGGCAGGTGCAAAAGCAAAAGGTGTAACCACAGCATGAGTGGATTATGAAGCAAAGTCTTTTCAGGAGTTTGGGTGATAACCACAAGCAGTGGCCTGTGGCTGTAGTCAGAACTTCAGAGCTGGTTTGACCAGTTCAACTGTAATGCAATTTGGTACACAGTGATGAGTATGTTAATTATTAGATTTTCAAGAGCAGTATCTAAAAAAGGCCACGGGTCACTGGAGTCCTGGGCTGTGAGTCAAAGCAGTGGGTGAAGGTCAGGGGTCAGACTGCTTAGAGTTAGATAAGGTGGTACGGTAGCATAAAGTCTCGTGGTCTTACCATGTAACTTTCAATTCAATTGAATTTTATTTATATAGCACCAATTCATGACGCACGTCATCTCAAGGCTCTTTATAAAGTCAAATTCCATCAAATCCTCCAGGTTGGTCAGAAAGTTTCCTCTCTAAGGAAACCCAGCAGGTTGCTTCAAGTCTCTCCAAGCAGCATTCACTCCTCCTGAAAGAGCGTAGAGCCACAGTGGACAGTCGTCTGCATTGCTGATGGCTTTGCAGCAATCCCTCATACTGAGCATGCATGAAGCGACAGTGGAGAGGAAAACTCCCCTTTTACAGGGAGGAGAACCTCCAGCAGAACCAGAACCAGGCTCAGTGTGAACGCTCATCTGCTTCAACTGCTTCAACTGCTTCACATTTGGGTTGTAAAGAAGAAATTGTGGCCCAGTGTTGGAGAATTGCTACCTGAGGACAGACACACACGTTTTGGCTTTCTGCATAGTGTTGTAAGGAGTACTATCTGCATGCATGACAGAATACATTTAAGGTTTAGAGAGCTGCAGAATACTGGTACTCATAAGCAACCCTCCATCTCTAAGTCTGTTTATTCATTTTCAAGGAGTTTGATGCCAAACAGAGCGTCTCTTATTGGGGTCACAAAGATTTATTGTCCTGAATTATTCTGATGGACCTCTGCTGAGCCTTCAGGCAACAGCCCATATTTAGGCTAACTCAAAGCAAAGCTGAAATCAACCCAAATGCTTCCTCCAAGAGGAAGACAACTCACTTTGCCTCCTCTCATTTCAGTTAAAGGGGACATATCATGTTTTTCAGTCCTTCATTTTACATTGAAATCAGTCAGTTGTGATCTATATAAAGTGAAACTAATACCCCGTTTATACTACCCTTTTTTAACCATGCCGAGAACGGTCCGAGCTCGGTAACTGAGATAACTATCGAGTGTAAATGGATCGCAAACTGAACTGGACCGTGCCAGACACAACCGGACCGCGCTAAATGCAGCCCAGTTTGATGAGTGGTCTCGGCTCGGTTTTTTCCTGGCTCGGTTCTCAGATAACAAAGAGCGCATGAGCAGACCGCGTCATCTCCTTACAGTCAGCTGACTAATTTTGCGGTTTCAGACATTCATAAAAATACTAGCTTCCTTACCGTGCCACACGGTTTCCAGTGATGATTCTGCTTAGCAGTGTGATGAACCTCAACGTCTGTCGTTGTTTCCCGTGTCTGTAAGCCCTGATTAGACGTTTGTTTGTCTAATCCACGTCCCAAAAGCCGAGTCTGTCAAGTAAATTCACCAAAGGTTGCCTTCTTCCCCTAACTCTCCGCAAAAAGCAATTATAACCAAGCATAACTTCCATAATGTTACGGGCGCCGCCATTTTGATTTGCTTGAGTCCCTCCTTCAATCCTAGAGAGCAGTAGTACCGCAGAACGTCACTAGGAGGCGAGGAACTGTGCTAGCGTGATGTGTAAACGGTCGTCAGAACCAAGCTCAGCAGGGTTAACTGATCCAAGCTCGGTCCGAACTCGGCATGGATCGGTTTAACAAGGGTAGTGTAAATGGGGCTTAAAATGCTTTGGTTTGAATTCCTCATTAATTTACCCCCACGCTCCCCTATTTTTTCCTTTGTTCTGGGGTGCTTCTGAGAGCAACTCGTTTTGGTGCTGTCTCTTTAAATCTAAATAAGGCCCTTAACACCTCGTCCCCCTCCAGGTCGCAGAGTTCCTCTCCACCCCTGTTGGCCATTTCTGTAGTATGCTGGGGGACGGTGTAATGTACAACCGATGACGGAAACTTAACGACTTGAAAAAATGTAACCCAAACAGATCATAAAGATATCTACGCAACAGCTGGACAGACTACATTGAATGTTTCTGCACTCTTAGAGACTCCAGGTACAGAACAAAGGCTACGTCCAAACGGCAAGGAAATGCGACCCATATCCGTCTTTCTCACAGCAGTGTGAACGGCCCAATTCAGAACTTTTCACCCCAGAAAAAATCTGATTTGTGCCACTTCCATATGTGGTACTAATTCGGATACATATTTTTCAAAGCGTCTGCAGTCTGAACGGTCATGTCGCATTTTATCCGTCTCACTACACATCCACACACAGCAGCAGCAGCTAGGGCTCCATGAAGACTGTTGTTAACAGCTGCGCTGCTTTCTTCTTACCTTACTTCATCTTGCTATGAAGTGGTCTTAATATTGTCGGCTCTCATTGCTCAACAGCTTTGTGATAATAATAAGGAGAGATGCCGGCCGGTATCCACGTTTTAAAATTTTTTTTAACAAAATTTTATTGAACACTTCTAAAAACAATTACATTCACCATTACCTCCGTAAACAGGCCGCTGCTCTGTGACGTCTCCTACTGTTATCGGCGCATGCGGGTCGCTTTGCCGTCTCGAACCGTTCAGACAGAAGTATGATGGCGGTCGCATTTAATAGTAATATGAACGGCCACCTAAAAAAAAACTGATTTCAGCAAAAAAAATCGGATTTGAGCACCAAGTGTGAACGTAGCCAAAAGGTATTTAAGGGCTAAAAAAGTGGATTTTTGAAAGAAATGTCCCCTTTAACTTTCCAAAAGATGTTCAGGTGCAGGCATTTGGAGAGGAAAATCAAATGAAATTAATGTTTTACATTTAGTTGCTATTTAAACCGTCTTCTAAGGTGACTGTGCATTCATTTACAGACCTTTAAAGTCCTAGATTGGACAGCCTTGTATAAACTTTTTGCTCAGTATATCTCTACTTAGGGTAAAACAATAAGTCTTACTGCGGTACTTTTTTTTCAACATTAAAGGTCTTTAAACTGTGTTCCGGTAGAAATCATGACTTTTTGAAATCTTAGCATGTCTAAACATCGTAACCAGCCCAAGCCTTTCATACACAGTGTAAGGTTTCGAAGAAACAGTCTGAAATGTTACCGGTTCTGGTAGATCAGGCGGTAGATTATTTGAATCTCTGTTGCAAGTTTGTTAAAAATGCAGCACCGTTAGCGCCCGTGGATCTTTAAAAGCTGAGGCCAATTCATAAGCAGCTGGATTCTTTGTTCAAATCACCAACAGGAAACCGAGATCTGAAAATAAAATGCCTCATTGTGTAGCTGCTGGCCATGTTCCTAGTGGGCTCAATCATGTGATGTCAGATTTACATGAATCTTTATTTAAAACTTCTGTCCCAGTTGGCATTTTATCCCAGAAGACCTGTTGATCCAGAGTCTAAAAACCCTCAGTCTGTGTCAGGAAATGTGTTACTTGGTTCCAGGTTTAAAACATATAAACAGGTAAAGCAGAAGAGAAAATGAACAGGGAGGCAGCCTATATGTGTAGCTTTCCACCTTATGGCTTCAGACTAAATAAATCCATAATCTGTCTTCACTTATCTCGAGCTCTGCCACTAATATAATAACCTAAGCAGGCTAAGTAGAATAAGAGGCCAGTGAATGCACAGTCAGCTCTTTGTGCACGGTCGATATCAGACACTGCAGCTTTCTACTCATGTGATGTGTCAAATATTGAACAATGACTCCCTGAAACCTGCAGAGACGTTTTCACCATTAAAAACACATGCAGGGAGTTCCTAAAATACAGAGTCTGAAACCAAATTCATCCTTCCAACAAACTTTTTACAGGAATTTCCTGCTGATCAGATAAATCTGATTTAAGGCTGTGTTTACATGCACAGGATGAGTATATTATAAAATTATATTATATTTGAAACACGGTTAAATTTGACGTAGGGAATTTAAATGAGCTGATTTTGGTACAAATGCGCTCAAATATGTGTTTCCATCACAAAGTTTAGTCAACTTAATTAAACAAGTTGCCAAGAAAATTTAATATGTAGAAGAAACACATGATCCTTTCTGACTGTGAAAGAAGCAAGTCTGCATAAATACACCTTCAGACGTAGTGAGTTGCTATATAAATAAAATAAAATTGAATTGAAAAGCCAAGATCCAGGTTTCTAACAAACATTGTAAAAAAACACAGCAAATGAGTTAGTTCTAACCAATTATCTTGTTTTAAGAGTACTTTTTTATTATTAACTTCACACTATAATCTTAAAATCAAGAAATCGTGTCTTGTGAAATTATCTTGCTGCATGGACAGATCATTTCACTTGTTTTGAGCACCTTTTCCCTCATATTTAACATTTTTATCTTGATTTTAGACACAATTTTTCTGCATTGCAGGCCTCACCCCTGGCGTTGTTATCCAAACCATGCACACACTCATAGCTAAAGGCAAATTGAAGAGCTCAATTAGCCAGTCAGATCTTTGGACAGGGGCAGGAAATGAGGGTACCCAGAGAGAGCACAGGCATGCACAGGGAGAACATGGAAACTCCATGCAGAAAGACCCCAAGGCGGGATTCAAACCCAGAACCTTCTTGCTGCTAGGCAACACTGATCCCAGCTGGCCTGCTGTGCAGCCCCGTCAAAACACCACGGATATCTACATTTAGAAAAAGAGCAACCTGGGAATGGCTAAAGCAGAAAACCAATACTGTAGCACATTTCGCCATTTCAAAATGGCTCCTTTGTTTTAGATTTCTGGAACAGAAAGTGATACAGTAAGCTGTGGGAAATGGGCCTAAACGCCCTTGTTTAAAAAAAACTACAGATATCCAGCCCACACCACAAACACAATTCTTGGGTTTTCCTCACCAGAAAGGGGCCAACGTCACGTCGTTAGTTTGTTTTACTAAATATCCAAAATGTTAGCATAAAAATCAGAAACGGGGCTGGTTTTGCATTTGGGAATCTCTACAGCAAACAGAGAAGCAGGCCTACCAAATGAAGGCAGCCACAACAGCTCCTGCATTAAACTCAGATGGGTCCCAGGAGTGCAGTGAAAACTAGAATTAAAGTGGAAAAAGTGGACCAGGCATTACTCCACGTCTCCTGTTGCCCCTCTGGGGTTGAGAGAGAATCTAACCCAGACTGTTTCACCTGCGTTCTTTAGCTGAAATGTGT
Organism: Fundulus diaphanus; assembly: GCA_037039145.1. NCBI lineage: Eukaryota > Metazoa > Chordata > Actinopteri > Cyprinodontiformes > Fundulidae > Fundulus > Fundulus diaphanus. The sequence continues at coordinate 9,514,876 of CM073133.1, forward strand.
TAAATGAAATGATGTGCCTTTTATCTGCAAGTGCGAATTATTTCAAAATAGCAAACAATCAGCCCAATTAATCAGCCAGCCAAGTTAATCTGGCACTAATCTGGAGGATGGAAGCAGGTTCTCTGCCGACCAAGCTGCAGGCCGATGAAAAAATGCCTTTTCTGTTAAAGTTTGAGTTAAAGATTGTTTTTGTAAAGTGGATCCGTCGCACAAAACACAGACGTGGAGCAGAATGACTTCCTGTAAGGATGTGAAATCAAACACTAAATGCTGATTTTCCACAGGCGGAGCTCCGTTCCGGTAAAAGGAGAAGCTGTCAGCTGCCGTTAACGTTTCTGGAGCCAAAGCGACTGCTGCTGCTCTCTGCGACGCCCAGCAGCCGCCGACTGTCAGCCGGAGCCAAACTCTGGCATCCGCTGGTCACAAAAGCAGCTGAATGCCAACGTTTACTGGTCGAGTGGATCCGTGAAGGAAAACATTCTGGGGGCCGGTCAGCACGGCCGTTGGAGCAAATCTGCACAGCCTTACGGTGCAATTAATGCTGTTATTTTCAGATGTCAAATTCTTATTTCTTTAAAAATTCTCTGCTGAGTTTTGGTGTTTTTTTTTTAATAGAGGAAATATTCTTAAACAGGACTATATTAAACTAGATTTGAACCAACAACTCTCTCTTTCCAGTTTGAAGTTTCATGCATATCTGCAGGACTTTAAGCCTAATAAATCTCAGAATTTTGGAAAAATGACCAACTTCCATGAAAACAGTTATGATAAAAAGTTTCTGTCTATATTGCTGCAGAAATTCAAATAACGATGTTGGTGCTTCAGTATTTATACCATTTTTTTTTACACTGCAGCTTTTATTCCCTGACATTTAAAGAGGATATCCAGCATTTTGCCCCTTTTCCACAAGCTGACACAGTTTCCTGAGGTTTTAATGAAATGCTTGTTCTGTGGCACATTTTGCTCCAAATACAACAGGATTACAGAGCAACACCTCCCTGCCACATAAGCCCTTTCTCCTGAACTCTCTGCTCTGCAGGCCATTTCTGCTGAGACAATCTCCTCCTGTTCATTTCCCTCTTTGTTTCCTTCAGGTTCCTAAATTCAGATGCATGTTTAATAATAATAAAAAGACTCGTTTAAATCCAGACAGACAGCAGCAGCCGCCACCAGAGCTCAGACTAGCAGGATTTATCTGCACAGATCACACAAGCATCAACTTTTAAACGTGGTTTCATCCTCAGTTGCCAGTTTAACTGAACTTATAAACAATGCATCGCAGTTAGAAACACGGACGTATCGTTAATGCGGCTGGTGAACGCGTCCTCAGCCACAGATAAACCTCAGGAATCCTGGGCGTCCTTTGAAAGTTTCCTGCCTGTTTTATAGTAAACCAATAGCACAGCACTGGTTGGATCAGTTTTTCCTCGGCGTTTCCACACAGAAACAGAGGAAAAGGTCTGAAAATTATTTCCTTTTCCATTTCCTGACCCAGTAAAGATCGAGGTCCGGTTTCAGAGGTTTGCAGCCTGTTGCCCGGACACTGACAGGCCAAATTCGGCAAAATGGTTTGGTTTGGAAAAGGCTACTTCTGCTTTCAACGGGACAGTAGTACACTTCAAATCAGCCGCGTTTCTGTAAATAATCTGTTTTCCTTATTGCATGAGGAGCTCCTCCACGGCAGAGCGAAGCAGCTTGTTACTTTGCCGACCCGCTGCATCGTTTAAATTCCAAGTCTGAGGGAGAAAATTGCACAGCAGCTGCATTTTCTGTCTGTTCAGATCTGAAAATGGGATTTACATCCTTCTCTCTTATCTGAAGCCATAACCTCAGACTTACTGACAGGCTTTTGTGTTTCCTCAGTTGGCGACTCGGGGAGGATTTTAGACACCTATAAATGCTCCAGAACACACAGAAAGTTGAATTATTTAATAACCCGCTCTTTGATCCTCTCTGACCGTAAACCTGATTCTAAACCTGCGGTCCCTCCAAGGTTTTGCTTAAATGTATGCTCCATAACTAATTATTTCTGATTAGGATTAACTAAATCTGAGTTTTAGACTCAGAAAGTGAACAGTCATGATAAATCTCCACACAACCTTCCAGCTTCTCCAAGGATCAAACCTCGTTACTATTCTGGTCATTTCCAACAGAACATGGAGTTCTAAGTGAGTCCGACCCTCTGAAGGGATCTGAAATGTTTGCCCCTGACTACAGGAGAGGCACAGAGGACCTCCCTGTGTTCCCTCCACCTCCCTCCCCCTCTTGTATAACGCCTGCCCCCATTTTGTTGCTTTAATTACTGTAGAGCTTGTTTGGCGCTGCTGGGGCGAGGATTTCTCGGGTGGGATGTGAAAGGACCCGGCAGGCGGCGGCTCTTACGGTCGTCCATTTGCGTGCAAAACTTTCCGGAGCAAATTTCAAATGAGCACGTAGACCCCGAGGCGACAGAGAGACATTACGCCTCTGCTGTAATGCTGGATCAGAACCGGACGACCCCCATGTTCCTGCAGCTAAACGAGAGTAGAACCCTGCAGCCACGAGCAGATGCAGCAGAGAGTTTTTCCCTCAAACACCAGACTGTTGTGGTTGAGCGAATAAAAGTAGAGATTGAAATATTTGAAGGATGCTTTTCAGATGTTTTTAAACACAAAATACCTTCCCAGTGAAGGTTTATTCCATTTTATTGCCTTGTATTCTGTGTAATGAATATCAAAATGGCAGCATCAGCAAAGAAATCATTTTTTTTCTTCTCATTTTCTCTCCTCTTCTACTTTTTCAATGTAGTGTCCACATAACATAATAAACTATTTACATATATAAATCAAGCAGGGCACTATGGCGAAAGCGATAATGCTCCACTTGTGAGAATAAAATCTGCTGTCCTGCTCTTTGGGTCTCTGCCAGCCTGTCTACCTTTCAGAGCTGGGATTGAGAGCGTTGAGCTGCTCCATCTCCAGCTGTGACACGGTGGCCATGTGGGCCCTGCATGGAATAGTGAGAGGAGCTGAGAGGCTGACTGAGGTGCTCCTACTTTCTGTCCAGGATCTGTGTCAGAACTGGACTCTGAGCATCGTCAGAGACTCGTCACACCTGCTCCAAGGACTTTTAGGAACTGTCGCCACCAGGCAAACGAAAAGCAGAACCACCCGATGTCCGCCTCAAGCTCTTAAAGGGCTGAACTGCTGTTAGGATCATCTACTCTTCTACTCCATTCCAATGTGTTTTTGTGTCTATTTATATTTCCATGCTAATCTGTTGAAGATGCCAGATAATCAGTTTTGTTAAGTCATATGCTCTCAGTTATACAACAAAGCAATAAGAAATCGATTTAATTCTCAACAACTCATCCTGCAGCCGTAGCCGCAGAGCAGCTGATAGAATTTACTGTTGTTAGCAAAGATTTTGTTTTGTTTTGCATTTTCAAGCTTGAAGAATTAAAGTTGTGTCTTGTCACCAATAGGAGAACCCTTTCCAGATTGCTGTCACTTCTAAACCCGAATGGCACAAACCGCTGCGAGAACTCTGGCTTCAGGCTTCTGGTGTTTCCCGTTTGCACCCAGGAGTTTGAATTTCCAACTTTCAAGTCAGAAAAACCAACCGGAACCAGGTCAAAATTCTGGTTGACAGATTTGGAGGTTTCTGGGCAATCTCGCCCTCAAAATCCAATATGGCCGCCCCGTGTGTGTGGCAGTGAATGTGCGGCAGTGCTTAGCTGAACCAAACATAAAAAGATTAATTGATAATAAAAAGATTTGAACCCCCAGCCCAACCGAACGGCGCGTCCTCGACCCGTTAAAGCAGCTCTTACCCAGATACAGGGAGGCGTTCTCCTTCTTCACGTTGTCATCCAGGTACGTCGGCCCCAGCGTGTAGATGGGCGTGGATCCCATTCCCACCAGGATCTGCGCGATGACGAACAGCGCCACGTACAGGCGATGCTCGCTGCCGTCCTGGTCCCTGGGACAGGAGGCGATGTCGACCCGGTCCCTGCCGCTGGCGTTGCTGTTCATGCACAGGCCTTCGTTGGCCGAGGACGAGTTCAGCTCCTGGATCTGGTAGGGCGGGGAGATGAAGTGAGGTAAGGAGAAGAGAGCGGCGCCCACGGCGATGAAGATCCCGCCAACCGCCAGCCAACGAGGCCTTTGACCCCGTCCGCCAAAGTAGCTGATGAAGACCACCACCAGGAGGCTCCCGATGTCAAAGCAGCTGACCAGGAGGCCCGACTCCGAGCTCCTCAGGCTGTACCTCTTCTCTATGGTGGTGATGACGCTGCTGAGGTAGCCGGACACCATGAGCGACTGGATGAAGGTCAGGTAGCACATGCAGAACAGGAAGCAGCGGGAGTCCTGCAGGATGAGGCTCAGGTACTCCCTGCTGGGCAGGCGGATCTGAGCCAGCCTGGACGTGACAAAGCTGGGGGTCTTCCTCCTGGCCAGGGTTTTACTCCTGCGGATCGCCGTGTTCTCCATGTAGGAGCTGGGCCTGTTCAGGGCCGACTTGCCGGGCTTCGGCAGGTAGTCGGCTGTCGTTGGGGACTCGGCCTGGAAAGACTCGGTCTTGGTGGGCGGCCGGATGAATTCGGAGCTCTCCTCGGCCGTTATGGACATGCGTGCGGAGCTGTCCAGTGATGCTTTCTCCTGGGGACCCGCTTCGTTTAGAACGGGCAAACTTTTGGACTTGAAGTCAGCGCCTGGCTCCTCGGGCTCGCTGGAGAACCCATCCTCCTTCCTAAGAGACTCAGACAACTCTGCTTCTTCATGTTCAGCCATCTTTTCCATTAAAGACGCCCAAAAAAAACAACACAGTCCAAGATCTCCGTCACACTTCAGTCACTGCTGATCATGATGTTTAATTATTATTATTATTATTTAGTATTATTTCCATACATTAAAGCAGCCAGAGGAGGAGAAAGCATCCAGCTTCTGTTTATCTGCAGTGCAGACACCACCGCCCGGGTGGGTTTGTTTATCTGCTCATGCACACTTGCCTTCTGACACCATCTAATCCGGAGGTGGACACCACTCAGGCCTCCTCAGCTCCAGCAGCGCAGCTCCAGCACCAGGACGCGCCGCAGATATGCGCCCTCCTCTCAGCGGGGACTCTGCGGCTGCTGCGCGGCGGCCCGAGATGAAGTCCCTCTGCGGGGCCCGGCCAGCATGCCCGGCGGTCCTTCGCCGTCACAATGTCACCTCCATCAGTCCTCGGCACGATGGGGGCCCCCAGCTGTCCTCTTCCAACTCCTCCCCGAGTCAAGGGCAACCCTGAGTCCGCAGCAGCCGTCCTCCCAGCGGGCAGCGTCTCATTCTGAGATCCTCCCCTCTGACGGAGGATTGGAAATAAAAAAAAAAAGAGTTGGAGGAGGAGAGGACCGGTCCGGGGAAACGGGAGATGAGGATGGAGCAGGACCGCAGCGATCATCCGCAGTGCTCCTGCTCAGCTGCTCTGTTTTCAAAAACAACTGCGTCAAGTTGGAGCTTGGCCACCCGGAAGCAGCGCATCGGGATTACAAAATAAAAGCGTGAGCATTTAGGAGAAGTGGCTCTATGGCTTTGGGTGAGGTGGCCACATGCGTCCTCCCTGCTCCTTGTTTTGTCAGTCTTTTCTGTATGAAATCTGACAGCTTAAGACCCCTTATTTAATTTGCTGAAAAAAAATATAAATAGAAAGAAAATTATCTGAAATTTGTGTTTGAAGGTCCTCTTGGCAGGTAAGAAACAGGGACCAAAACGTCCTTCTTTCCATTTCTTCTATTTATTTTTCTTATTTTGTTACTCACAAACAAAATATAGGTAAAACAAATCTTAAATTTCTTTAAAAACAATGATAAAATAATAAATATATAATCCTGCAGCGAGTTTCCAAAACAGCATTCGTCTTCTTTATGTTATGTATGTTTAAAACACTTTTCACATTATTATATAACGAGATTTTTACATAAATAAGTTGCAAAAACTGAAACTTAAATGTACCAATATCCATTTCGCACCAGTTTCTGGTGTTTATTTTACATTCAGTTGAATGATTGTGGTTTTACGTGAATGCACCTTGTTTTATAATAAATGTCCTTTAAATAGATTTTAAAAAATGCAGACTGTAAAATGAGATTTTTTTTTTTTTTTTACTTGTAGGCAACGAAGTTTCCTAAACATTTTATTTTGAAAGTTAATCCACAGCCAACCTCCAGTAGTAAAAAACAATGACGACACAATTTAAACGCGTAGTTAAAATCTAAACAACATAAAAACTGCTGGTGAAGTCCCAATAAAGAATAGTTAAAATCAAAAATAGCGTTTAAATTTTGAAGGCTGTCAAGTTGTGAGAAAACAGAAAAAATACCAAATAGACCAACACTTGATTTCAAAATAAAAGCACAACATGAAGAAAGTTGCTTATCAGAGGTTTAATTTTTTCCGATGCATTGCAGTTACAATCACACAAAATGCAAATCAATAAAGTGCTAAAATTTGGCCAAGTCTGAAAAAAGCCATGTAGCCGTGGTGTGTGCATAAATATGATGAAATGAAATGGCTATTAAATAAAAACAATAAATGCAAATATGGTATATACAATAAAAGGAAAACCTCTGCATTTTATTATTTGAACTTGTTAAGTAAAACAACATTTTAAAACTATATTTAAACAAAATTGATCATCATCACGCATTATTTTAAAATTGTTATAGTTTGTTTTCTGCAACACAGATTTAAATTTTAATTAATAGCTGCAGAAGGAAATACAAACCGATCCAATCACACCGCAAAAAACAAGTTTTTAAAACTAAATTGACAAAAACTAAATTACTTAGAATATAAAATTTTCACAATGAAAAACTAACCTTAATTTTTAGGTTTATCTGTTAAATCAGAAGCAGATCACAGAAATATAACAATTCCTGCATTTAGCATGTTAAAAAAGCGACTTAAAAATATAATTTCAGCCATCTATGTTCCTCAGCCTAAAGGAATAAATTAAAGTGGCAAAAACATAATGCGGGTAAAAAGTTATGTTTCATTAAAGTTTTAGGACTGCTAACTTTGTTCTCTATTCGGAAAAAAAAATTAACCAAGAGAACAAATAGATTACAAACACATTTTAAGAAAAATTAGGCACATGATAAAGGGAAAAATGTGTGAATAAACAGTGACATCTAGTGGTCAGTAGAAAGTACTGACAGCAAAAGTATAAACAAAGCCAATAATAACGTAACAGTATAACAGAATATCCTTAACCTAATTAATATCCATCCTCTAAGTCCCAAGAAAAACCTAGTATTAAACACTATTTGTTGACCAACAGCTTCCTAATTAAGCTTAATGATCCACGCAGTGTTTCCGATGGGAACTTCCCATCGGAAACACTGCGTGGGGCGGATCCAGGATTTTTCAAAGGGGGGTGCGTACCTAAGGGTCATGGGGTCAAGGGTCATGGGGTCGAGACAATGTGAGGCTAAATGACCAAAGAATGCCATCTTTACTCTTTCACACTACCCTAATTATTCATCTATGGGTTTTTTAATTGATAATAATTTTAATGGATGAACATAAGTGGAATTAGCATGATTATCTTATTGTAATTGAAAATGGGTTTTTAAGTCAAAATCTCGTGCTTTTTACAGCATGCACAAGGTTAAAAAGTAGTTTGAAGAAAAAATTATCCTTATCAACAATTAATCAAACAAATATTTTCTTTATTTCCAGAAATTATATTTATACAGAAAATGAAATAAAAAGATAAAGGAGTTTTAAAAATATACATGTATTTTAACAATATATTTTAACCATATAAACTATATTAAGAAAAAAAAATACTTAGAAAGACCCAAGGACTTAAGAACAGTGTGGTATAGTTCAAGTGATAAAAGATTTTTTAACATATTTTAACAAGACAAACCATGTTGAGGAAAAAAAATCTTTAAAGTAAGTTAAACCAATGAACATGTAGGGTGAAGTTAAGCCATAAGCCTATAATAGAACTGTAAGACTTAACAAAGAATATTGTTCTCTTTTACAACACCTTTAACTTTATGATGACGATGATAATGGGTTTATGAATGTCAACCCTCTAGGATGCTTCTGGGCAAATATGTCTATGATTTTGTTGATGTCTAAATGAATTTCCTTGTGGACATACATAAGTAGCAAAGCCACAAACCTTTTCTGTCCCAGTGTTGACCTTAGCAAAGTTTTCACTGCTTTAAGGCCTGAGTTAGCACGTTCCACAGAAGCACTTGTAAAAGGTATAACTGACAGAAGGTGAAGAATCATAGAAATGTTTGGGTAGCACTTCATATTTGTTATCCTTAGAATTTCAGGGAGAGAGCAGGGTTTTTCCTCTGATGATGACCACTTTGTGTGCCACAATTTCACTTCCTGCCTGAATGTTGATCCTGATGGTAGATCATCTTTATATGATGTAAAGATCTCTTTCTCACTCTCATCGTTCACCATATGCAAGTTGCTTGGCAATAGTTTTAAGCCTAGTATGTTTTCATAAAGGAGACCATTCTTAGTTTTAACAATAAAACGCATGTGGCACTAAAAGGTTTAAATCAGACAATACACACTACACAATAACTATTGTATGGGTGTCAATGTCCACTATTTCTTTTTTACTTTACACTCTTTTTTTCATTACTTTTCAAAAACTGTGCAACAAAAATGTATTTTTAAACTTTCCCGTTACTGGAAAAAGTTTTCCTGAAATTGCACTACTTTACAACTTTACACAACTTGTGAGAACTCAATGTTTTTTCATTATCAAAATTTTCTAACGATCATCATACCTTTTTTCTGTGGGAAGAATATAAGATTAAGGTTGATCCATACTCCAATCTGGAAGGTGGCGGTAATGCACCTAAAAGTTGTTTGCCAACCACTATTAAAAAAGAGAAGAAGAAGAAGTAGTCGTAGAGGAGACGGGGGGCCAGGAGGAGAGCTGAGGGCGGAGGCTACGGCTGGGTGACTGGGTTGGAGAGGAGGATTACGAGCGGAGTGAGAAGTTGGTAGGAGCTGAGAATTGTTTGGCGGATTGCATAAACTGTACATTGAATGTAGCTTTATGGCTTCCACATCAGGTGGAAATAGTGGAGAAGAAATGGAGTGGATGATGTCTAGGTCTGCAAGGAGAAAGCGAGAAATGAGGCAAAGACAGGAAAGAGATAGAAGTTGGTCAGATGGGAGTGAGATTAGAGAGGAAAGAAGTAAAAAGACAAAAACAAATACAAGCCCGGGAAAAAAAGTGCAGGGAGAGAGAGCAAATGGGGAGGAGGAGTGGAAAGTTACAGTTGAGTTCAAAGAAGAGGGAGGACATTTACATCCGGTTAAACTAACTAAAGCAATAGAGAAAGAAATTGGACAAATCAAGTCAGCCAGGATTATGAATAATAGAAAGATATTAATTTATGCTGTTAGTAAAAAACAACAAGAACAGATTCTCAAAATGACAAATTTGGTAGGTGAGAGAGTCAAAACATTCATCCCTGGCGCAGCTGCAAGATTAAGAGGAGTGATTACAGGTGTTCCCATTGACATGACAGTTGATGAAATCAAACAAGAGATTAAAGGAGGCAAAGTTGTTGAAGCTACAAGGATAAAACATAAAAGGGATGGAGTTGTTAAAGACACCATGGCAGTAATATTGCAGTTTGAGGATGTTGTATCAGAATCTGTGCAGATTGGCTATATAAACTTCAGGGTCAGAGAATACATTCCCAATCCAATAAGATGTTTTATTTGTCAGAGAATGGGTCATGTAGCAAAGGAATGCAAAGGGAAAATGAGGTGTGCAAGATGTGGAGGTTCGCATGAGTATGGAAAATGTGAGAAAGACGCCAAAGTTAAGAGCTGTAATTGTGGAGGAGAACACAGTGCAGCATATGGTGGGTGCATAGTACAGAGGGAAGCAAGGCAAGCACAAAGAATAAAAATAACAGAGAAGGTGTCATATGCTGAGGCATTAAGGAAAGTTAGAAAAGAAAGTATAAATAACTTGGGAAATAAAGAAACAATTCAAGAAGTTTTAAATCAGGAAAATAAATCACAAAGAAAGGAAAAGCAAACCATTGTCAGTTCAACAGATGAAAGTAATGTATGTAAACACAAATGTAATGTGGATAAAAATACAATGGTGGTGAAAAAAGATAACTTTGTGGCATTTATCTGTCACATTATAAATGTTACAGTGCAAATGAAGAAGAAAAGTGATAAAATCAAAACGGTTGTAGAAGCAGCAGGAAGGTTTCTAGACATGAAAGAGGTCCAAGCAGATCAAATACACAAACTTCTGAGTACAGTTGGAAATGATCAAGAAAAGGATTAAAAAAAAAAAAAAAAAAAAAAAAAAAAAATGGTCATACATATTCTTCAATGGAATGCTAGAAGTCTTATAGTAAATGGTCAAGAATTAAAAAAATATATACATAAATTAGAAATAGTTCCAGATGTTATTTGTGTTCAGGAAACTTGGTTAAAACCATCTTTGGATTTTAAAATTACTGGTTACAGTTCTGTAAGAAGAGATAGGAGAAACAACAGTAATGGAGGAGGTTGTGCAACTTTCATTAAAGATGGATTGGCATATAGAGAACATCAAGTTCCTGGGCAGTATGAATGTGTAAGTGTAGAAATATTTAATTTGGAAAAAATTGGTAATATTAGGATTTTCAACTACTATAATCCATGTAAAAAGTTGGAAAGTGAGGTATTTAATAAAATTTCAGGATCAATAACGAGAAGAGAAGTTTGGTGTGGGGATTTCAATGCACATAATAGCCTATGGGGAAGCAGACAGACGGATAATAATGGTAAAATAGTGGAAGAAATAATGGATGAAAGGTCACTGGTGTGTCTTAATAATGGACAAGGAACAAGAATTGACATATATAAAGGTACTTTGTCATGTCTTGACTTAACATTAGTATCCAATTCGATAGTTAGTTCTTGTAATTGGGGTGTGAGGGGAGAGTCTACAATAGGAAGTGATCACTATCCTGTTAGTACAATCATTAAAGATAATTTATTTAAACAAGATGAATTAAAAATAATAAGATGGTGTTTTAATAAAGCTAAGTGGCAAATTTTTAAAACAATATGTGAGCAAACAAGTCATTTAGTAACATTAAAAGGAAATATAGATGAGTGCACTAAACAGGTAACGGAACATATACTTAATGCTGCAGAAATAAGTATTCCAAAAACAATTATTAAAGGGAAGAAAAAAATTGTGCCATGGTGGAATGAGGATTGTAGCAGAGTGATTAAAGAACGAAATAAAGCTTTTAAAACTCTACAGAAAAATTTAACAGGAGAAAATCTTATTAAATATAAGAAGAAAAGGGCAGAGGCTCGTAAAATAATCAAAGAGGCTAAGAAGGAAACTTGGAGAAATTATTGTTCTTCCATAGGAGCAGAAGTAAAACTACAAAATGTTTGGAAAATGTTTAAGAAAATGGGTGGGAATAGAAGTCAAGTTAGAATTCCAGCATTGGTTAGAGGTCAAGAAATTGTGGTATTAAATAAAGATAAGGCAGACGTTTTGGGTGAGGCTTTTGCAGCAGTGCATAGTGGGGAGCATTTAGGAAATATACATAGAAATCAAAAAGAACAAAAATTAAAAGAATATAATGATATCTATAAAAAGAAAGATAGATCGGTTTCAGCATTAGATGAAGAAATAAGTATGAATGAAATAAAAACAGTTATTAAAGATACTGGATATTCAGCTCCAGGAGATGATAATCTTTGTTATGCAATGTTTAGAAGATTACCGGAAGCAACGTTAAAATTAATATTACAATTTTTTAATAAAATTTGGAGAGAAGGTGAAGTTCCAAAGAAATGGAAAACTGCAATAATCCTCCCATTTAATAAACCAGGAAAAGATTCTTCAGATCCAAATAATTACAGACCAATAGCATTGACATCTCACTTATGTAAATGGATGGAGAAAATATTAGTAAAAAGATTGGGGTATATGTTAGAGAAGAGGCAGATAATAAGTAGTTATCAATGTGGATTCAGAACAGGAAAGTCTACTATGGATGCATTAGTGAGAATTACTAATGATATAGAAAAAGGATTAAAAATGAAGGAATTGATTATAGCAGTATTCTTTGACATTGAAAAAGCGTATGACTCAATGTGGAGGGAAGGTTTATTGATAAAGTTGGAAAATATGGGAATAGGGGGAAGAATGTATAACTGGATAGCAAGTTTCTTTACAGAAAGGAAAATTAGAGTTAAAGTTGGGGATGAATACTCAAGAGATTTTAAAGTAGAAAACGGCACTCCTCAAGGAAGTGTAATTAGTCCTTTACTTTTTAACATTATGATTAATGATATATTCTTAAATCTAGATGAATGCATTAAATCAGCACTTTATGCAGATGATGGAGCTATATGGATGAGGGGAAGGAATGTCCCACATTTAGCTAAAAATATTAAAAGAGCTGTTAATAAAATAGAAAAATGGTCATACGAATGGGGATTTAAATTGTCGGTAAGTAAATCCTGTTATATGATTTTTACTAATAAAAGGAATATTGATATAGGAGAGATAAAGTTATATGATCAACCTATAAAAAGAGTAGATGAATTAAAATATTTAGGATTATGGCTAGATAGTTCATATACATGGAAAACGCATATTAAGCAGCTAGAAACAAAATGTAAGAAAGTAATAAATCTCATGAAAGCAGTGGCTGGGAATGATTGGGGGGCTGATAAGCAGTCATTAATGAATATATATAGAGCTCTTATGAGATCAGCAATAGATTATGGTTGTATAGTATATGAAGCAGCAGCAAAAACATCATTACAAATTGTAGATAAATTACAATATAGGGCATTAAGATTAGCTACTGGAGCAACTAAGACTACTCCTATTAACGCTCTTTTAGTAGAGGCTGGAGAAACTCCGTTAGAAATAAGACGGGTCAGAATATCACTGTCATATTGGATCAGAGTTAAAAGCAGTAGTGAAGGAAATCCAGCAAAAACCATAATAAAGAATTGTTGGGAATATTCTAAATTCACAAGAAAGGGATTTGGATGGAATGTGAATGAATGGGCAAAAATGTACGAGCTGGAGGATAAGACATTCTCACAAAATAATCCAATTAGTGCTGTACCACCATGGTTGTTTCCAGAAACAAAAGTTGATTTAAAAATACATGAAATGAAAAGAGAATGGAAACATAATGAAGTTGGGGTTAAATCTAGCATATATATCAGACAATTGTTTTATAGTTTTTTAAAAATATACACAGACGGGTCAAAAAATTCAAAGGGAAATGTGGGTATAGGGATATTTATCCCAGAGTTTAATATTTGTATATGTGAAAGATTAACAGACCTTTTATCTATATACACAGCAGAAATGGTTGCAATTATTTTTAGTTTACAGTGGGTGGAGGAGGTTAGACCGGATAGGGTGGTAATTTGTACAGATTCAAAAGCTGCAATAGAAAGTATTCACTCAGGAGGAAATAATAGGAAAGACCTTGTTTTAGAAATTTATCAGAGTTTATATAGGTTATATAGGTATGGAATAGAGGTTCAGTTCTGTTGGGTACCGGCACATGAAGGGGTGAAAGGAAATGAAACAGCAGATAAGCTAGCAAAAAAGGCTTTAGGAAAGCAGAATAAAGATCAGATTTCATTTGGGAAAGGGGAAGGTAAATCAATAATTAAAAAGAAAGAAACAGAAATATGGCAAAAAATATGGGATGAAGATGAGAAAGGAAGAAGATTATATAGGGTTCAAAAATCTGTAATATGTAAAAATTATGGAAAAAGAAGCAGAAGGGAAGAGATAATTTTTACTAGACTAAGAACTGGACACACATACTTGAATGAGTTTTTGTATATAATAGGGAAGAGAAATAATGATATATGTGAGGGTTGTGCAGAAAAAGAAAATGTGGATCATGTTTTGATGAATTGTATTAAATATGCAATGGAAAGAGAGAGGATGAGGAAAGTAATTATGGAAACAGGGAGAGATTGGAGTATTAAAGGAATTTTAGGGACAGATGGAGATAGGGAAGAAAATATGGAAATTAATAAAGCATTGTTTTTATTTTTACATAACACAAAATTAAAAAATAGAATATAGTAGGTGGAACCATAGAGCTACACACTCATGTACAGTAGGTGGCGGTATGCACCTATAAGTTGTTTGCAATCCGCCAATAAAAGGAAAAGAAGAAGAAGAAGAAGAAGTAGTCGTAGAAGAAGAACAGGCTCGTCACTGCGCGCTGTTTTTTAAAATGGCCACGACCGGTGCGGCAGAGAGTGATGGATTAATTAGTGATAGTGATGGAGTTTCATGGATTTATCATCATCATCTGAGAGCCATTTGGAATATATAGAAGACTTTCTTGACAGCAACCTGATTTTTGACGAAATCCAGCCCAGTTTGAGGCAAGGAGACCAAAAAGGAACGATGTGAGTTGAATCTGTCTGCTGCGGCAGCCATCTCCTTATTTTTGTGATGTTTTTCCACTCTTAACCGATGTATTGCAACATCAAACTGCCATGCATGTGGGCATTGTTGCTTCAACAATAGCTCTCGAAAATTTCAATGGTGAAGTCCTCTGGAAATCCGAAATAATTGTTGTTTATCGCAGCTGTAGGAGTGCAATGCCTCTAAGAAACAACACAGGATGTGACGTCAGGCCGCCATTACTGCCCATATTTGGGCACTAAATGCCGCCCGCAGTATCGGTGATTTCGACGACAATTTATGCCGCGCCGGCGTCACAGTGCGTTCTAAATGAAAGGTACTGGCTCTTAATCGTAATTCTATGAAGGATATTTAAAATTTCGGGCTCTTTAAAAAAATACTTTTGGTCTCCAAAAGGGGGGTGCGCGCGCCCCCTGCGCCCCCGCCTGAATCCGCGCCTCGGTGAGGAGTGACTCCAGCATGTAGCGGCTGAGTGAAGGTGGTCTGGACTCTGTGGAGTATGGGGTTCCATTAGTGCCAAAATTATGTTTATGCGTCTTCTGACGTGTTCATGTGTCCATGTATGTGTCTATGTAAGGTGTATATGTATCCTGCTTATGTAATGGAAGCTGCATAAATTATGTTTATGCGTCTTCTGACGTGTTCATGTGTCCATGTATGTGTCTATGTAAGGTGTGTATGTATCCTGCTTATGTAATGGAAGCTGCATAAATTATGTTTATGCGTCTTCTGACATGTTCATGTGTCCATGTATGTGTCTATGTAAGGTGTGTATGTATCCTGCTTATGTAATGGAAGCTGCATAAATTATGTTTATGCATCTTCTGACATGTTCATGTGTCCATGTATGTGTCTATGTAAGGTGTATATGTATCCTGCTTATGTAATGGAAGCTGCTTATGTCGTGTCCATGTGCTGTGAGCATATGTATTGTGTCTACATGAGGGATCAAGTGCATGGCATTTCTTCACTTTATGTTGTTTGACCTTGTTGTTGAACCTGTAATCACGTGATCTCGGTTTGCTGTCGTTTCCTCTGCCGTTATACCTGTCGTCTTCACCGTCATTTCCCTGTGCCGTTATATCTGTCGTCTCAACTTGTCGTCTCTTCTGTCGTTACAACCTGTCGTTCTCCCCGTTATCGGGCCGTGCTGTCACCTTACGTCGTCATGCACTGCTTTTACACTGTTGGGTGGGTTCCTGTTGCCGTCAGCCTGTGCGGTTACCTTTATTTTTTAATCTTTAATGTCACAACAGTAATAACTCCCTCATTGTTCCCAATTAGCTCCGACAAACACCTTGGTTCTTCACTTACTGATCGATGCGGCCATGATAAAGCTACGTACACGCCAATTCCGGTTCAACTGAGATTTCAAAATAAGAGTCTTGGACACCAACGCCTTCTTTTGCTGCAAAGTTGAGTTTCAAAGCTATTAAAATGAGCGCCACCATGCGTCTAATTTTAGAACTCAGAGTTTTGCATTTAAAAGGGGATTTTCAACAATCCATACCAAGAACTCGTCATACTTTGTAAAAATGTTTCACATTCATAGAAAAAAAAATTAAGACAATTTTCAAAAGTTTGCAATGATTTGTTTACTTTGAAATTGACCAACACAACATTTCAAAGTGATATGAACACAGGAATGATGATACAGCATCTGGTAAGAAAAACACCAAAACTGTATAAATCCTAACTTTTACGGCTCAACTTGTCAATAGCTATATACTCAGATTAAACCAAATATAGGGGACTGCAAGATGCCACACTCCCATGTAGCCGACAAAGAGGTTGTATGTAGGGTGAACAGGCAGCCGCAGGATCACCCGTCCTCGCTATGCAAGAATTAAATCAATGCAGAGGTAGAAAAGCCAAGCGGTGGGATGTTGTCCATGCAAGAAATCCAAATTTGTCCCAGTCTCACCGGCCGTGTTCCCTGTGGAAGACATTTGACAGAAAACTGCACATAAAAGTTGTAAAGTTAGCAATCCAAATACTTTTCGTTTTTGGGCTGTGCAAATGTTCATGTGTTAAATTTATTATAACTTGTATACAGTAAATTTAAATTCATTTTAACTTTGTCACGACAATAAAATTATTTGATCTTTGCTCATTCAGCAATAAAACTGCAACAAAAAAAAAATCAGTAGTAATAGCAAGTGAAAATGTAGTTAGAACAAAACTGCTAAAACACAACCTGATTGATGGGCAAGGGCCCAAAGACATTGCTGTGCAAGATTAAAGGAGCTATATTGAATTCAATTTTATTTATATAGCGCCAATTCATGAAACATGTCATCTCCAGGCACTTCCCAAAGTCAAATTCAATCAGATTGGAACAGATTAAAAAGATTGCTGGGTTTCCTTAGAGAGGAAACTTTTTGACCAGATTGCATCAAGTCTTGACAAGCAGCACTCACTCATGAAAGAGCGTAGAGCCACAGGGAGAGTCATCTGCATTATCCATGGCTTTGCAGCAATCCATGATACTCAGCATGCATGAAGCGACAGTGGAGAGGAAAACTCTCCTTTAACAGGAAGGAAAACCTCCAGCAGAACCAGAACCAGGCTCAGTGTGAACGCTCATCTGCCTCGACCAACTGGGGGTTAGAGAAGACAGAGCAGAGACACAGAAAGCACAGAAGCACACATTGATCCAGGAATCTCTTCTACATTATATGGTAATAGCAGATGATCTGTCTCACCTGGATGGTGTCACAGCTAATAGAACGTCAGACCAGGTGTACCTACTATGAAGGGAAAAAAGATTACAGAACAAAAAGGTAAAAGTTCAAATAACAACCAACAATGCAAATTGCAGAACAGTAGGAGAACTTAGAGTGAGAAAAATAGGCCCTGATGTCCTCCAGTAGCCTAAGCCTATAGCAGCATAAGTATAGAGGTAGCTCAGGGTAACATGAGCCACTCTAACTATAAGCTTTGTCAAAAAGGAAAGTTTTAAGATTAGTCTTAAAAGTAGACGGGGTGTCTGCCTCACGGACCAAAACTGGGAGTTGGTTCCACAGGAGAGGAGCCTGATAGCTAAAGGATCTGCCTCCCATTCTACTTTTAGAGACTCTAGAAACCCCCACAAAATATGTATTATATTCTAGGTTCTTAAAGTAGCCACCCTTTTGCTTTGATTACTGCTTCACACACTCTTGGCATTCTCTTGATGAGTTTCAAGAGGTAGTCACCTGAAATGGTCTTCACTTCACAGGTGTCCCCTGTCAGGTTTAATAAGTGGGATTTCTTGCCTTATAAATGGGGTTGGGACCATCAGTTGTGTTGTGCAGAAGTCAGGTGAATACACAGCTGATAGTCCTACTGAATAGACTGTTAGAATTTGTATTATGGCAAGAAAAAAGCAGCTAAGTAAAGAAAAACGAGTGGCCATCATTACTTTAAGAAATGAAGGTCAGTCAGTCCGAAAAATTGTGAAAACTTTGAAAGTGTCCCTAAGTGCAGTTGCAAAAAACCATCCCAGGAAAGGAATACCAAGAGTCACCTCTGCTGCGGAGTATAAGTTCATCAGAGTCGCCAGCCTCAGAAATCACAGGTTAAAAGCAGCTCAGATTAGAGACCAGGGGTCCGTTCTTCGTACGTTGCTTAAAACATCCGATATCAAATGACACATCCAAGATGATTTCATCCGGCTAATCATGATCCGGCTAATTAGGTTCTTTGAAAACACCTGTTGTTTATGATTAGTATGACTGGATTGAGTTATCTGAGATAAACTTTTCAAAGTAAAACTAAACGTTATAATAAAATGGCCTGAACAAATCTTCTTACTGAATAAGATAAAAATAAAAAGCAAACCATCATACAAACACCACTTTTTCCTCTTTAAAAGCCACTGTTAAATGATGTTTGTCTGTTAATAACAGCCACCAAGAAAAATCTCTCCACAATAGGGGGTTTTCAGCTGACGTCACGGTCACGTGACTACTCTGCGCGTCCGCCATATTGGGTGTCTGTCGTTTCGCACTGTTGACCCGCATTGTATTACGCCTTAGGCAGTATTGGAAGTGAACAATGGGGAAAACGTGTTTAATGGTTGGTTGCACGGCCCGTGGAGGTGGAGATCAACGCTCTATCGCCTACCAGCCGTAATCGTGAATCAGTGTGAAAAAACAAAACAGCTCTCTGAACAACGCCGTCACATATGGCTGACACGGATATCCAGGTCCGATTTGGACGGTGTTAAGCTGGAATACGCCAGAGTCTGCGGTGCTCACTTTGTCACAGGTAATTAACTGTTAAGTATTTAAAACATGTAAACCGTTGCTGTATTGTGGGCTGTAACACCGCAACAGCGACTCGAGGTACGCTGATCGGCCGCATATGAAGGATGTTTTCTTCATTACTTTCCCGAAATTCAAGAGTGCCAAGGAGAAATGTGTGCGCTGGGTACACCGGTGCGGTCGGCCTACATATGTAGCAAGGATTTTGTCGGAGGAAAGGGCACAACCGAAGAACATCCTGACCCAATTCCAGCGACATCAAGTAGTGAACAGGTAAGATTATTTTGGTGGCCGACATGTTAATAATGAAGCGCCTGCTACCATGATAGCATATAGGCTATCATGGTAGCGCCTGCTACCATGATACCCTGCTACCAGGATAGCCTACTCAAAAACATTTCAAATGAGACAAACATTAAACATATACCGATCCCTGGACGGTGATTACAAACAAAAAAACGGCCGACGACGGCATGACCGCCGCGCAGGAAAAACAAAAACAAAGCTTACCGTTCGATCGACTCGGCCCGTTTTTCCGGTCTTTTTAAGCCCTCGACACTCAAGCCATCGTTTGAGCTGAAGGTTGGTGTGTTCTTCGACAGTGCGACCAGTAAACCGTGCGCCTGGGACATCGTTTTGGGAAAGTTTAATGGCTGCAAAGTCGGTCATATCGCTGGTTCTGTTGCTGGTTGCTACGTGCGTTCTCTATCGGTTTGTCCTACCTAAGCGGCAAAAGGGGCGTTGCTCTTGAGGCGGTGACGTCACGTGCGCGGTACCCCATTCTAAACAGTTCAAACACCGCGCAGGTTCTAAAGATTCCTCCAATGCTGCCTCACTTACTGAGGATGAGGTAATCATGTTTGGGAGGATGCCAATTATTTTATTTTTAATGGAATTAATTTTATTTATGAAGAATCCCATAAAGTGATTACTCCTAAGAGCTAATGGAATGGATGGATCAACAGAGCTATGACTCTGTAAGTTTGGCAACTTTAATGAAGAGAAATCTAGGATTATTTTTAATCTCCTCAATTAATGATTAAAAATATGCTCCTCTAACTCAGTGAAGGGTCTTTTTATACAACAGTAGACTGTTTTTCTAGATCAGGTAGGATTCCTCATGGTGTGTAGAGTGCTATTTTCTCTTCAATTTCCTAACATTTTTTTTCCCAAAAAGAACGCAGCTCTAAATTAAACCAGGGAGCCAGCTTCCTGTGAATAATCGCCTTCTTTTTCAAGGGAGATACACTGTCTAATGCAAAACGCAACGTATATAACTATTAGTAAGACATTTACAGTTAAATAAATAAATCATTCTCATTTGTCATCCGGGAAGGAAGTAACATTCCCTATAAATGATCGGTCCTCTCCATCAACAACGTCTTAGTAATTTTTTTTCTCTTTTCTAACCTAGAGGTACGATCCAGAACTACTTTGGTTCAGACTGTAGCTTTTACTTACTTCCTGGTTCCTGAGCCAATCATTTGAGAATTCCCAAAACAGTGTGCAGCATTTGGTATTTTATTTTGGCGAAAGAGCAGCAGCCTGCAAACATGGAAACCAGTAAAAGAAGCAGACCAGATTTTGAACAGAATAAAACATCTTATACCTGTATTGTGGAAGTAAAAATTCAGTGCAGTTTTACAGCACCAAGGAACTTTACGTCTTTGAAATGTTTCATACAGTAGTTATGACATACCATCCGCCTCTATCTATCTGTCATTCCAGAAGATCATCATCATCTGGGTTTCCACCCTCCTCTTGTTACTCCCTGGCAGAGAAAGTTGCACACAAATAAGATTTTGCATGACATAAAAAGAGACAAAACTGACTGGTTTTGCTTACAAGGCAGTATCTTAGCCTGAAATGTTTAATATAAGCAATTCTGGAATAATTATATAGTTGAACTAATTAGGCTCACTATTTGGCAAGAAACAGTTTTTCTTGCTCACTCTTAATTCATAAACACTTATGAATGAGTTATAAGTTGTTTACTGCTTAATCAAAGCATGGTGTTGATATCATGACGATCATAAAGCAGGCATGCTTTATGAAAGATGTGCAAAGCCTGAATGAGATCCATCCAAAACATTATGGGCTCTTTGGAAGTCAGTAGGGAAGGTTGATTCAAATTTCAAGAATCAATTTGATTCCAATTCTCAGGATTTAGAATAGATTATTTTTAATCTGATCTCAAATTAAATCTCTGGTATTAAAAACATTTTCTTAGCTGTTAACTGAATTTCATGACTGTGTAGTTATGCATTATATTGATAATAGTATCATTGTATTAACAATTAACTGCAAATTGATTAAGTAAAAGGAGTTAATGGCGGCCTTAAGGACCAAAGCCTCTCCCTGAATGTTGAGACATTTGTTTTCACAAACATGCTGTGGAGCAGAAAACCCAAACAGACCCAGGGTAGAAAATATAGACACCTGAGAATATCTACAGCTGCTATTTCTGTTTAACTCAATAATACTTTACTAAACCAAAATGAAAATAAATGTGGACACTAACCTAGCGCAATGTTAAAAATTCACCCCCCGGGCTGGAGTGTGAAGGCTCCAGTGAAGTATGGTGCGTCAATGCCTCCGACCACTAGGTGGAGATTGGCGCTTTGTTTTGTTTTTACCCTGCTGAAGTCTCAGAGCAGAAGAAGTGGTAATAGCCTAACGCGGTTGTTAAGCTAAACTCGGTTCTCTGTGTGCTCTACTGATAAAAACACAAAGTTACAGCTCCCACATACTTGGGCGTGCTGTGCACAGACTGTGAGCTCTCTGGGGACCATAGAATTCTGTAGGAAATGATGGGAATACTTTCTGGTCCTTTTCAAACTAATAAAGCACATTCAACGGCGAATGGAAGTTATTCTGTTTGCGCATGCGCAAAGAAGCTGATGGTACATGTCGGGTAGAGAGCGCGAGCGTGTCGCAGTGATTGGCATGTGGTAAAGTCCCTTAAATGAAAGTTGCGTCATGGGCGTTCCATTTTTTTGGATCTCATGCGGCCATTTTGGGTCTAAACTCAGCTAAGCTCAGTGCGTTTATAACACTGCAAGCGAACGGTTTCTGATATTTTCACTCCTGATTATTTTGAGTATTTTCGAGTATTTCTTTATTTCGAAAATAAGCCACCATGCCAGGGTGTTGTGCTCACGGCTGCAGCAACAGCACTGATAAAGGGACGCGGATGTTCCGTTTTCCAAGCGATGAAGAGCGGCGTTTATTGTGGATCAACCGAGTCAGTCGCTTTGACCAAGAGACGAACAAAACTTGGAGACCTACAACAAACTCTCGCTTGTGTGAGGTATGTGGGCTTTTTTTTCTGAAGTCAGGGTTTCCCGCAGCGCTAAGTTTGGCGAGGCGGCCGCCTCGCCAATATTAAAAAAAAAAAAAAAAGCGCAAAGCTTGTCTCTCCCCGCCAGTCCGCAACCGCTAGCCGGGCATACACTGTACGAGTTTTTCAGTCGTTGTACTAATATACATCTCAAACTGTACGACGGAACCGCGGGGTTTAAAAAGTTCACCGCTCACGATCTGTGCGGCTCACGCACCGCACCGGCGGCTGCCCGGCCCGGCCCGCCCCGCGAGCGGAGGCTGGCCGGGAGGGCGGGCCGAAACAGGCGGCCAGCGCGTCGCGCGGACCGCCTGTTTTGGCCCGCCTCCGCTCGCGGGACGGGCCGGACCGGGCAGCCGCCGGTGCGGTGCGTGAGCCGCACAGATCGTGAGCGGTGAACTTTTTAAACCCCGCGGTTTATAAAATATATTTTTTTAAACCCCGCGGTTTAAAAAATATATTTTTTTAAACCGCAGGCCGGGCTCGCGGGGCGGGCCGGGCAGCCGCCGGTGCGGTGCGTGAGCCGAGGCGGGCCGAAACAGGCGGCCAGCGCGTCGTGCGGACCGGAGCGCTTGCTCCCCCCTCCCCCCGCGAGCCGACGTCCGGGCCCCGCGGGTCCCGGGCCGGGCGGAGGTCGCTTTGGGGATGCCTGCTCCCCTCCCTCCCCTGGCGGGGACGGAGAGGAGGGGAGGGAGTAAATATACAGTATTTACTGTATACAGTAAATACTTGTATAAGACACACCAACACTATTACATAAAAATTTAAAGCCAATTTTGGACTTCTTGCTTTATTTCATTGTGCTGTAGCATTATGTGTGTCTGATTTTTGTCCTATGGGATCAATTCTGGACTTCAAGACAGGAAAAGAGAAGTATACAGTTCACTTAAAAATGTCTCTTTAAAAGTCTTATTAAAATGTAATATCAAGTTTTCCGGATGCCTAGTAGGTGATCATCAACACTCAGTTGTGTTTTATTCAGAACACCTGCCTGAAGGGTTTTAGAAGGTGCGAAACGCGCATAACATAACAGTGTTAAAGTGCCTGCCTGTGGCAAGTTTAGACCCAAAATGGCGCCACTCGCTGAGTTGGCACAACTTTCATTTAAGGGACTTTAGCATGTGGGAAATTGATAAGACAACCACTCCAGCCCCAGTACCTCGAAGCCGATAAGAATTGTGCTATGCCATTGAATTTTACAAATAGTGACTAAGCCCGGAAAAGCAGCACAAGTCTTAATATGCCACCCGATACCTCCTGCTCTAGCCAGTTAGCAACACCCCTTCAAAAAAATGTCTGTACAACGCCATACTACTGCAAACCACACTCCTATCGTACTTTCAGCAAGCAAAAAAAAACAAATAAAATAAAAAAGTGTTATAATTTTAGCCACAACTTTTTAAATACATTTATGTATCCTTGTTTTTTGTAACTGCCTAAGCTAACTGTTAATTCGGCTTTTTTTATTCGACGTGACTTAACGTGAATTAAAACACAAATATTTACATCACCTTTAATCATCAAAAAAATAACAATTGTCTGGAAAGTTTTTCGTGTTTTTCATACCTAACTTCTGGTCTGACCTTCCTCTGCTGCGAAGATGAAGTCTGTTGAACAGTCTCCGCGAAATAGCGAGCACGCGCTTTTTCACCACCATGTGCCGTTGTGTGGGTCCTCTTCTTCTTCTTTCCTTTTTTAATGGCGGTTGGCAAACAACTTATAGGTGCATTACCGCCACCTTCCAGAATGGAGTATGGATCAGACAATCTATTAGATTCTCTCTAAAACACCCGTTCTTCTTAGAAAACTAAAAATACTCCTAAAAACTACATCCCCAGATGACCTCTGAAACAATTCCCTTATATCTAATTTATTTTTATTCCTGCCTAATTCTCTACACAACATCTCTCTTTCTTGAGTATATTTATTACATTCTGAAAAAATATGTTATGGGTCCTCTTCTTCGTTGTCTTGATGTTTTCATGGCGGTTGCAAATGAACAGCTTGGTACATTACCGCCAACAACCGGAAATTAGTGTGAATTAGGACGCGCAAGTTCATTCCAAAAACAACTACATTTATAGCAAACACAGATCTCAACAAATACCTCGAGCCAATGTCAGATGTGATTGTATTTAATCTTTTAAATAAAACTTGTTTCTGTGGTGCTCATTTCCTGCAGAGCTACTCACCTATTACCTCTTCTATGGGTTTATCATATAATAAGCTGTTATGTAGGAGTTTTCTGAATGTATTTATTGGAAATACTGGAGGTTTCTTTAGGTTGTGTTTTCTTCCTGAAAGTAAGGGTAGCATTTTACTAAGTATGGTGGAGTCTAAGCATGGGTTGTTCAAACTCTCTATTTTTTTTCAGCGATAAAATATCCATCCATCTATCCATTTTCTGACCCGCTTAATCTCTCATGGGGTCGCGGGGGTAGCTGGTGCCTATCTCCAGCGTTCACTGGGCAAGTGGCGGGGTAAACCCTGGACAGGTCGCCAGTCTGTCGTAGGGCAGCACATAGACAGACAGGACAAACAAACCATTCATGCACACACTCACAGGACAATTTAGAGAAGCCAATTAACCTAACAGTCATGTTTTTTGGACTGTGGGAGGAAGCCGGAGTACCCGGAGAGAACCCACGCATGCACAGGGATAACATGCAAACTCCATGCATAAAGACCCAGGGTTGGGCGATAAAATATATACAGTTTAAAATTAAATACATTAAAGCATGGTTTGGGAGCATCAGTGCCTCAAGAGGTTGGACTTCATCCTGTAACCAGTGGGTTGCTGGTTTTATATCTCTCTTCGTGCCCTCTAAGGGCCCCACCTAAAGACAATTACAAGTTCGGCTTTCTATCACCTGAGGAACATTTCCAGGATTAAAGGACTAATGTCTCAGAAGGATCTGGAAAAACTAATCCATGCGTTTATTTTTAGTCGAATAGATTACTGCAACGGTGTTTTCACAGGTCTGCCTAAAAAGTGGATCAGACAGCTGCAGCTGATCCAGAACGCTGCTGCCCGTGTCCTCACTAAGACTAAGAAAGTAGAGCATATAACCCCAGTTCTAAAGTCCTTACACTGGCTCCCTGTATCTCAGAGAATAGACTTCAAAATCCTTCTGTTAGTCTATAAATCCCTAAATGGCTTAGCACCTAAATACATCACAGACTTGTTATCAGTGTATCAACTTTCCAGACCACTCAGGTCTTCTGGCTCCAGCCTTCTCTGCATACCTAGAACCAGAACTAAACACAGAGAAGCAGCATTTAGTTCCTATGCTCCACTTATCTGGAACAAACTTCCAGGAAAACTGTAAAAGTGCTGAAAGCCTGAGTTCTTTTAAATCAAGATTAAAAACACATTTGTTTAAAATTGCCTTTGACTGTTCTAGTTAAACTGTTCTACTGCTTTTAATGTTCTTCTTTGTTTCTACATTCTATCTCTACTTGCTTTTATTCTATTTTCTATCTACATTTTATTCCTACTTGCTTTTATTTTGCTATATTTTAATCATGTAAAGCACTTTGCATTGTCTTTGTACTGAATTGTGCTATATAAATAAATTTGCCTTGCCTTGCCTAAGTGGATACGTGTGCAACCTACTGCTCCCTTTAAAGGGGGTGGGTTAAAATCCAGAGAATTTTTTCCCTCAGAGGGACAATATTTCTTAAAATGATATTTTCTGTCCACTGTATATTTAAGCATCACCACAGGTTGGGATTGTAAATATGAAAAGATGAGAAATTTAGAAATTACAAATTTGGTTGCGCTCATTTTAATAGCATGAAGCTCAACTTTGCAGCAAAAGGAGGCGTTTGTGTCAAACACTCTTATTTTGAAATTTCAGTTGAACCGGAAGTGGTGTGTACGTAGCTTTATCATGACCGCACCGATCAGTAAGTGAAGAACCAAGGTGTTTGTCGGAGCTTATTGGGAACAATCAGGGAGTTATTACTAAAGTTATTAAAGATTAAAAATAAAGAGGAATAAAATAAAGGTAACCGCACAGGCAAACGGCAGCAGGAACCCACCCAACAGTGTAAAAGCAGAGCATGACGACGTCAGGTGACAACACGGCCCGATAACGGGGAGAACGACAGGTTGTAACGACAGGTTGTAACAGCAGAGGAGACGACAGGTAAAAACAGCAGAGGAGATGACAGGAATAACAGCACAGGGAAATGACGGGGAAACGACGGCAAACCGAGATCACGTGATTACAGGTTCAACAACAAGGTCAAACAACATAAAGTGAAGAAATGCCATGCACTTTGATCCCTCATGTAGACACAATACATATGGACACGACATAAGCAGCTTCCATTACATAAGCAGGATACATACACACCTTACATAGACACATACATGGACACATGAACATGTCAGAAGACGCATAAACATAATTTATGCAGCTTCCATTACATAAGCACGATACATACACACCTTACATAGACACATACATGGACACATGAACATGTCAGAAGACGCATAAACATAATTTATGCAGCTTCCATTACATAAGCACGATACATACACACCTTACATAGACACATACATGGACACATGAACATGTCAGAAGACGCATAAACATAATTTATGCAGCTTCCATTACATAAGCAGGATACATATACACCTTACATAGACACATACATGGACACATGAACATGTCAGAAGACGCATAAACATAATTTATGCAGCTTCCATTACATAAGCAGGATACATATACACCTTACATAGACACATACATGGACACATGAACATGTCAGAAGACGCATAAACATAATTTATGCAGCTTCCATTACATAAGCAGGATACATATACACCTTACATAGACACAAACATGGACACATGAACACGTCAGAAGACGCATAAACATAATTTATGCAGCTTCCATTACATAAGCAGGATACATATACACCTTACATAGACACATACATGGACACATGAACACGTCAGAAGACGCATAAACATAATTTTGGCACTAATGGAACCCCATAGTGGAGGAGAGTCATGGTTTCAGAGACGCTGTAGAAGGACAGCCTCCAGTGGCGCCGACCAGTCAGACTCTCTCTGTTCAGGACCTGACCGTGGCAGCACAGCTGTCCGTGTGGAAAGAATAAAACTGTCCAACCATCATGTACACTGCCTTGTTGGTCTCCTCTGATAAAATATGTGGGTTTACTTTGTTCTGATCCAGTGTGATTTCACACTAGTTTTTTCTATTTTTTAGAACTCAGCCCTGGACTTGGTCTGGTTGTGATGGTAACAGATTTGCATTGATGATCTTCTCAGATATCATTTTAATTACATCCTTCACCTAAAACTTCCCATTCCTTCTCTTGCATCTCTGACATTCTGCACATCATCAAAACACTACACATAAATTAATTATATTTAATAATTAATTATAATAATTTGCCCAAACATGGAGGCAATTAATTCTGTGATAATTAAGTGTGATCCTCGTTGTCTGAGAGCTGCTTCAGCTCAGCGTCTTTCCTCTTCAGCTCAGTGATCTCCTGCTCCAGCTTCTCCTGAAGCTCTTTGACTCGACTCCCTTCAGTTTCCTGCTGGGATCTGATCTGGACTTGAGATTCAGCTCTGCTGGGGTCGCCCTCCACAACGCCCGCCCCAGACTCTGCTGGTTCACCGTCGGGGCCGTTGTCTCAACCCGCGGCTCGAGCTCTCCAGCCGTTGCTCTCAAGGGACGGCTGGAGAGCAAGCATCCGCTCATGCTCTCCAGCCAGCGCTCTCAAGTTTCCTGAGCCCTCCGGCGCTCCCCAGTGAGTCTGTGTGCTCTTCTCCCGTGGCCGTCATCCTCCTGGTTGGCCACCTGAACTCTTTTTGTTGGACCCTAGCCCGCCTCCTAGGCCTCCCTCTGCCCACCCTTGATGCGTTGTTTTGATTTTTTTTAACTCTTTTTTGGTCATCCGGAATCTGACCTTGGGTGGGGGCGGAGGGGGGGGGGATGTCAGTTTTTGCCTGCTGCACCCTGAGCATTTTCCAGCACCTTCCTCCTCCCATCCAGCCCTGATCCCACTCTGCCCTGATCACCTACACCTGTTATCGATCAACCCGGACTCAATCCACCTATCAGTAAGCCTAGTCTCCTCTTCCCCGCCGGTTCGTCTCTCATCTTCACTCCTGTAAGACTGTGTCTCTTCCCTCCTGACCGCACTCCTCACTGGGATTCCGCTCCAAGCTCTGCTTGGGTTCCATCCCGAAGCTCTCCTGCAGCCTTGGGTTCCGCCCCAGGGCTCACCTGCCGTCCTCCAGCTTCCTCCCGTCTGCCTGCTCCTGCCTTCACTATCCATCTGCTCCATCCCAGTAAAGACTCTGGTTCTCATCCTCCACAACTCATTAGTCTTCAATAAAACTCTTAAGACGAAGCTCCGTGTGTGGTGTGTGTTCGGGTTCGTTGTGACAAATCATGACAATTGGTCAAAGGTGGAGCCATTCCCAAGAAATTATCACAAAGGAAAACTTTAAAAGTATCTGCAGAGATGTTCTCACTGAGTTTGTTGCGTGTTTAACAAAATTAAACGGCGAATTGATCAAATCCAAAAGCAATTTACAATGCCCCAGTGTATAATAAGGTTGAAAATAATTTATAACACGGTTTATTCTGTTTTAACCCTTAATGTTTTAGGACCTAAGAAATGTAGAAGGTTAAACAACAATTACGATTGTGTTTAGAAATGTTGGGTTTGAAATTTTGGTGTATATGTCAATATATTTTAATTAGGGTCAGTCGTCTGCCAGACAATCCCTTCCTTAGTTGATGGCCTTAATGACAAGGTGTTTCTCAGCAGCCCTCATGCGCCCGTTAATTGTGTAGATGAGATTTTTTCCAGAATTCTGATGCTAAACAAATGGCTGGAAAAAACATGCAAACAAACAACTGTAACCTTCATAGACAACTTTAACATCTTTTGGGAGAGGAGACATCTGTTCAGCAGCAATGGTTTCTCTCTAAATAGGTCAGGTGCAAAACGGCTGATTTCAAACATCTTCTATTCTGTGAATCATGCACCAACAGCTTTGTCCCAAAACAAAGCTCAACCAGGGCCAAAACAAATGATAAGCCCAGTACATCCCCAGATGACACAGAAAGAGGCTTTGTCAGAGCTACAGGAGGATTCATCCCAGATCTCAGCAGGACAAAGAGAGGACTCCCCTTTAACTCCCAAAGTAAACCAAAAACCTCCATCCCCACGAACACGGGTCCAGACTGCTCCCACCTCCCCTTCTTCTCCACAAAGCCCAAAAGTTCCTTTCCTGGAAATTTCTTACAACATGAACAAAGTATTTAAGATTGGCCTACAGTTGACATCCTCTCCACATAGCCATTATGCTGTGAATAAACCATTTTCCAAAGGCCTCAGATCCTCCTCCTCTACATATCACGGAACATTATCTGAGTGCAAGCGCCCTGCTCTAACCACTAGGCCAACACTCCCCATACATCGAGACACAGCTCGGTAGGCAATTTGGGGTTAAGTGCCTTGCCCAGGGGCACATCGACATGAGGCAAGGGGAAGCTGGAATCAAACCCACAACCTTCTGATTGCCAGACGAATACTGCCATTTCTACATTTTATTCCTACATGCTTTTATTCTGTTTTATTTTCCTAGATTTTAATAATGTACTGAATTGTGCTATATAAAAAATTTGCCTTGCCTTCCTGAGAAAAGCTTCTGATGGAACTGAACTTTCAATGAACTTTCTTCTCGTCTACAGGAGCCCAGTGACTCTTAATTTTTCCAGATAATGACTTATGAACCTTTGGCAAATCCGAAAACGGAGAATCAGATCCCGCCTGTCAGATTTGAGGAGGGATGTTGTGCTACGAGGCCATGGGCAGAATTCAGGTTGAAATGGGAACAACATGTAACCTGAGGACAAATCAAAATGGGTTGTAAGCAAAGGAATTTCCCATTTCCACACAGAGACAGCCTCTCTCAGCAGGGTGCCTTCTATTAAGCCAAATATCACCTCACATATTTGTTTTTTTTTGCCTGTTAAGTTTTGGCCGTGGGAAAGACACCGTCTCAATAGGGTAATGGGTGGGCAGTACAGAAGCTGCAGAGAGGTGTGTTAAACTATGGCTCTGCTTCCTGGTCTGGACCCTGGGTTGTCAGCATTTAGGAGAACTAATAAATCCGGCCAGATTCCTAGAAGGAAGAGCTGCACCATCCAAAGTGGGATGGATGCCAGAATAAATAAACATGAGCGATGACTAAGAACAATGGTGAATGTTGGTGGACTGATTTTAACAGATAAAAAACAAAACAAAAAGGAGGTATGCATCAAAGAAAAGGCATTGATGGTTAAATGTGTGGAGAGTAAAACTAATTTAAACTCACCAGTATATGCTCTGTAAAGTGTGCACCAGTTCCAACACTTCTTTTTTTCTGTGGCTTACACACCTTCATCTTATTTGTTGCCTCTGGTGCAATTCCCTACAACAGGAATAATAAAAATATCAATAACAACAATATAGAAAATACATTATCAAGAGTAGTAAATACTAATTACCCTTGGCTGATGCCATGTCTGCAGCGAGCTGGTGGATGGCAGTGGCAGTCTTGAAGCCAATGGTACTGTAGTGTGCTGTCTGAAATAGCAGGGCTACTATGTGATTACATAGAGCTTTACCTGCAGCACAAGAACACGACTGGCACTCCAGAGCCACTGGGTCCTCTTTGTTGTCCAGTGTAAACTGGAAATAGAGACATGCTGTTTTAGGTGGATTTAGCTAATGTTTAATTTATCAAAGCAGCAACATGAAAATTATGACTGCTGGAAACAGCAGATGCAAAGAACTTTATTTTTCACTCACTGACTACATTTGCATGTGCAGAATAATAATCAGTGTTATCAGAATCAAATTACCCTATGGGACACTGTTATTTGGACTTAAAGCTATAAAAATCTTATAAGCAATCAGGTCTTGTTGTTTTTATGGCACTCTCAGGCTCAAACCTCCATTTGACATTAGTCAAGAACACTAATTCATGTGAGCATGATTTTGTCAAAATATTCAAAAACTAAGTATGCCTATCTATGTAATCAATAACTAAAATACACGAAGTGTGATGTTTGAAGTTTTTGAAAATCAAAGTTTTTTTTGTCACTTCCTGAAAAATAACAGTATTGGACACAAGGGGTTTGCCCCGACAGCAGCATAATCCATAAATACTAAAATTAACTGATTATTAGTGTGCATGCAGTGTGCATTCAACATTGTTGATAGTGTCTTTCTCAGTCTTCGATGTCCTAAACTATCGCAGGTTTTAACAGGAATGGGCAAAATTATTTTCTTAATTGAGGCTCCAAATCTGCTGACGAGACTGAGAAACCCACTGAACCCACAGAGGAATTTTGTGGGATAATGCAAAGTCTGCAACCGCAGTAAAATACTACACAAAAAACCTGAAGGGAATGAGGCTCCTCATTTTTCTTCATAGACCTGTGACAGCGTGCTCTAACTGTGACCAAGTGGCCAACAGCATTTGACACTGTTCCAAAACAAAGTATGAAAAGGCTCAACATTATACATCAACTATATCCCTGGTGTGACTCATTTGCTAAAAGCTGTGAAACAGAATAGCTGATATAGCAATAGTTTAATATAATAAAATTGTGTAGCAACTTAATGGAGAAATAGAAAACTAATTAATGACAAAGTCCTGTTCGTTGACAACAGAGCTAAGAAGACAAAACACTTACCTTCATAATCGAAAAGGTATTGTTCTACAAAGAACTTGTAATCTTTGTCGAATTTGGAGGCTGGCGTGGCCCTCAGCTTTTGTGCCAGTCTGTGCACATCTCCCAAACGAAATTTGGGTAGATTGGTGAGGGACTGTGTGAAATCCATATGTAAAAACACGGCTCTCGGAGATAGCGGAAATCAAGATACCCTGTTCCTCTGCAGAATGGAAGTTGCATGACGTCACCGTGAAAAGGGTCTATTGCAGCTCTTCATAAGGAGCTGGAACCAGGAGGAGGGCGTCACTTCGTTAGTGCTTCTGCGTGGTACAGACCGACTCACTTCCTTGCCTTTGTCTCCTCGTGAACCTTAACCTAACTTCTAGTCTCTATTTCTTTCCTCCTAGAACTCTGGACCCAAGTCTGAGACATACCTCGCCAAACCCACATAACTCTAGATCCTCGTCTGAGACACTCCTAACCAACCCATCAAGAATGAAAACCCTTGGATCCACAAACCTGGAAGGTGTAAGAGCAGAGCCGAGGGCTGGCTGTGCTGGAACGCAGACTGGCTTTGGTGGTTGAACTCCAGGGGGTGATGGGATAAAATCTCGAAGTGTAGCGCGGAAAAGCCCAACAATTCGGATAATTGGATTTACCATTTGAGCCAGCAAAAGACTAAAAGCTGACAGTAAAGGCAGTGCAGCTTGCCTACACAAGAAATAACATATTTGGATTTTGCCCTAACTATCTCTACTCCTGGATTGTTATGGCGGAGAGTGCTCAGAAAAGCCCCAGGCTTCCCCCCTCCCCCGCGGCACCTGTGGATGCTTTTCTGAACTGTGGGCCGGCTGATAACATCAAGGACAAACTGAGAGAGACCTGGACCTTGATCCCAGGAGTGGTGCAAAAGTCTCGCCAAAAAGAGATGAACTGGGGACCTATGTCAGACATGATTTCAGAAGGGATGCCAAGTAATTGAAAGACATGATGTAATAATAGTTGGTTGGTTAACTCCAGGAGGGAATAATCCAGTGATGAAACCCAGTACAATATGGGACCAAGGTCGGTTGGGCATGGATAATGGTCGCAAGAGTGCAGATAAAGGTCTATGTGAGTTCTTGTTCTTGGTGCACACGGGAAAGCTGCACCGTCCTGAACTGTTTTTGACCTCCAAATCTGCCTGTCCTCATCCAGCCTGTCTGCTGCACTTTGTACCGATCTTGCACTGTTATTCTGACCACTGAGCCTGCAAGGCCCTCTCTTGCCATTCTGATATTCATTAAACTTTCTTGATCTTAACCTGTTGTCTGGTTTGAATACTGGGTCCTCTGTCTTGGTTTCATGACAGAATGAACTGGCCATAATATGGACCCATCCCCAAACAAACAGCTCACGCCGACTCATCTCCACAGGCAGATGCAGGTCCGCTGCGCTCCCATTCAGGTCAGCCCCGTAAACGCTGTCGTAGACCTGCCAAACATTTTTCTTTTCATTTTTCTTAAGGCGAGCAGAGGGACTAAGATCCTTTAACTTCAGCATTAAAAGGATGAGGGAATTAGAGTTTTCTCACTATTGCCCCGAGCTGGAGTAAAAATTAAAGGATCTGGAGGAGAAATATAGAACAGCTCTCAGGACACTATACAATTGCCCTTCATCACCCGCTGTGCAGAAACCTGCCCATTATGAATCTGATCCTGTCGCTGGGGGGCTGACCCCCGCCTCAGATCCTGCTTCTGGTTGACCCTTCGTATCTGGTTGCCTCTGTCCAGAGTCTCGTCAACGCCTTGGGCCTTTGCGAGACGACAAGCTCCCAGGGCCCCATGGAAACTTGGAGATCCCCGGGTCTCTTCTGGTGTTGCCCCCTGACCTTTGGCTAGACAGCCAATTCTCCAAGTGGCTGAACAGGCTGTCTTTGTCTGAGGTACTGGAGGGGCTCCTGCTGAAGTTCCTGGTTTCCAAGGGTCTGGGTAACCCTGAAGTCTGTAGTCCGGAGCCCTCTGAAGTCTGTAGTTTGACGTCCTCCAAAGTCTGTAGCTCAGCGCCTTCCGAAGTCTATAGCTCGGCACAGTCTGAATACAGTAGCCCGGCGCCACCTGAAGCCGGTATTTCGGCACCGCCTGAAGTCAGTAGTTCGGCACCCCCTGAACTCTGTAGCACGGTGCCTTCTGAGGCTAGTAGATTGCAGACAAAAGTCACAACAATTTGCTTTTGTCAAGTTATTAACTTGGGACGGGTCAAAGGTGTACCCCACTTCCCATCCAGTGACTGCCGGAGATAAACATCAGGCCCCCACAGTTTTGCCAGAATAAGAGAGGACGAACGAACAAATATTTTTATTAATTTCCAAAATGCAATATCAGAGTAACAATCCAGTGTCAATTCCAGTGTCAATATAAAGGCATTGGTTATTTTATTATTTGTTAAATGTGCAGATTCTTATTGATTTGTTTAAAACTAATATAAAAAATAAAAATTATTTAACACCAAAAAGCAATTAGGTTTTACAATTCTGTAGTGATGGCGGTATGGCCAAGTCACAGTTTTCAATCAATAATCAAATTTATATACAAAAATCTCATCATTGTCCTCGAGACCACTGCCTTTTTGTTCCAGTAGGCCATTTGTCATGAAACTGTCATGTTTTCTCATCACTTGACGCAGACCTTGTTTGACTGGGTGACGTCTGAGCCAGTATGGCTGATGATAGAGTAATCATGCCTGCAAGGATGCCAATGAGTTTTTAAATAATAGAATCAATTTTATATACAAAAAATCCCCCAGTTGAGAGCTCAGAGAATGGAGGGTTAAACAGAGCTATGACTCTGTAAGTCTGGCAAATGGATTAAGAAGAAACCTAGGATTATTTTTATTTTCTTTTATTAATGATGAAAAATGTGCTGCTCTAACTTTCCAAAGTGTCTTATTACACAACATAGACTGTTTTTCCAGATCAGGTAGGATTCGTCTAGATGTGTAGATTTCCATTTCCTCTCCAACTTCCTAACGACGGGTTTCAAAGAAATCATCACCGAATAAATAATGAGCCAGATCCCTATGAACTTTTTCTTTTTTATCTAATGGATAAAACTATGAAGAAGTAACACTAAACACAAGAGCATCAATGTATGAAGAGAAACAAATTAAATGATTGCAATCTGCTGTATTTTTCATCAACATTGAAGAAACTAAAAAGAGGTTACACTGTAAAATATGATAGTGTTGGCTTCTCATTACAATTAGCTATTCCGCATTTACAGATAAAAACATTGTCACAAGTTTTAAGACTACATTTAATTCCACTGAGTTTAGAGAGCTTAGCCTTATTAGCTTGAGTAAATGTAACTTTAAGAGTTATACTCACTATGGCTTCCTTTCCAGCTGTGCCTCTTGGCACAGATGTTGATGCTGCAGAGGTATGACTACAATGATTGTGTGAAAGGTTCATCGCTCAGGGAATATATATTTTGTGATTAGAATGCTGTTATATTGTTTTGTATGATCAAAATATTGACATTAATATCTGTAATTGTATAAGACATCAGTCTTGTTAGATTTGTATGACAGACAATTCTGGTTTATATTTTGATAATATAGGATCTGCACAATCACAGCTTGTATATGGTGCTGTAGTCTTAATGTCTCCTGCTCATGCTCCAGGTATGAGTCACGACCCTGTCATGATTTGTATTTTGACAAAGATATCTTGAGAGCTTGTGTGATTCAGCGTTTTGCTAAAAACTATTCTTGAAAAACATTAAAACACTGGAAGTGACAGAAGTAACACCATATTTGCATGTTGGGAACATTTTAGGAGGGTGAAGATGTTCTACAGGAGTGTGATTGAAGAACAAAGAAATCCAAGCACTGTGAAAGTCACTCAATCAGGTTTATTAAAAGAATTTCATTCAAGGTAAGAGCAGAGTAACCATCAGGGTGACATAGTGCTGTTCTTACTTCCACAGTTAGGATCATGTTTTTATAGCCAAAAGCAGAAGAAATAAAGAGGATTTATGAGGCAGACTGTGAGAACTAGCTAAACTGATTAAGAAACAAAGCCCATAAGCCCAAAAATATGAAGGCATAACATAAAAACATCAGTTCAACACAATCAAAAGATATTATAAAGCAAAGCACTATAATGAGACTCAATCAAGAAAATATATTTTCATCACCAGCAGCTATGGTGTTCAGTTTGCAATGATTCTTTGAAGAAGTTGTACTCGTTCCACATTTGCTCCTTGAAGATTTCTTTGGCACGTTTTATGTCATCCTTTGTCTTCAAATACTTGTTCAGCAGAGCCTTGAAATCTTTTTCAGGTTGCCCGTCCATGTTGTTCTTCTTCCAGGTCCAGTATGCGTTCTCGGGGCTGATGTTTAGTTTCTTTGCAAGGCAAACCCAGAGCCTGGAGCAGGGCAGCAGACTCACAGCAAACATGATGGGTTTATCCTTAGCCATGACACTTTCATATGTTTTTAGGTAACCCTCTATGGCAGGGACCACTTTGATTTCAGACACACCCTGTTGGAGAGGGAGAATATTTAAAACATCTATTTATAACTAAAGGTACCATACCTTTGCCGTACAGCACTCCACACATATCACTGAAATCAATTCCTCTGTGTTTAGGTTTCTTACTTTCAGGTTGAAGGTCTTCAGCATCTCAGTCTTGAAAATCTCGTAGCTCTTACTTGTTCCCTGCATGAAATCTTTTAGGTCAAGAGGCGTCTGCACTTTCTTTGACATCTCTTTCAACATATCCGTAACCTTCGCCAGGTAGTAGATGTCCTGGATCATGAAGGTTGTGTAATTGTCAGCCTGCAGGTTGCCACTTTGCATATGCTGCAGAAAAGGAAGCTTCAGTGTCTTCTCAGCCAGATTCAGGTTCTCCTGCCAAAGCATTTCATAAACATCCTCCCCATACCCTGTGGCGAAAACCAGAAGATAATATAAATGACAAGAACCTTTATTGAAGAAGTTACCTAAAAGAAAAAGTCTGAAGCCGGTTTCAACATCTACAGCTAGAAGGTAGCAACCTCACCTTTGTTGGCTGAAGATGGGCACTGCTTTGAGTTTTCATGGGTCCTTTCTTGGTTGTTGGACACATCTGATTGTGTTGTGTGAAAAGCAGTTTAAGAATAACCATGTTTCTATAACATATAATTTAATTGCCTGCAGCTTCAAACTGATTTTAGATGTTCCCCTACACAAAGCTCAAGAACCTCACATGTCTGAATGAGAATTTTAGAATGGCGGGAGAACATACCGTGGATGTCTTCAGAATGAGCAAAAGTGGTGGATAGCGTGGAAAGGAGGCACAAAACAATCCAGCAGGTCTGAATCGAGCAGTGTTTCCCTATAGAATTGATAAACATAAATAGAAAATGCAGGGTTAAATAATAAAAATATCAGGTTTCATTGTTGAATTCCAGATGATGTGAAGGAGAGTTGAATAATTAAAGGTGTTACCCATCTTCATGTTGAGCATCAAATTTGTTCATATAAGGATGTGATCATGCTCGTTTTATACAAAAACTTTCAGGGAGGAGTCTCTCAACACCTCCTCACCTTTCAGTATTTCCTCTAAATCATGTTACAGAAAAAAAGCCGGAAGGTGGGCATACTGACAGTTCTTCAAAAAGCAACTGTTGGTGGGAGTAGAGCATTAGAAACCGGTTATAAATCAGTTCCAAGAAAACATCCTCCTGCCTTAACACACCTCTAATGGAGAGAAGAACCATATATCCATCAGAAAAGCTGGTTTTCTGAAGCTCATTGAAACACAGCCCAAGAGCATGTTTTAACAGGTTATGTTCTATATATTCAGACAAGTGGAGCATATCCTTTTTCCCTGTGCAGATCCGAAACTAGTTCTCTTTTCATTTCCTGTCTGGCAATGTGGCAATAGGAATTGTTGTCTTAATGCCAAAAAGAGCTCAACAGATTTTACTCTTAAGCCTCGTATACACTGTACGATATTTTCAATCGTTGTTGTCAGATGCGATCTGACTGCTCACATTATACGTCTAAAAGCCATGTCGGACTCAGTCCCCTAGAAAGATGCCGCTCCTCTGACTCGCCAATCCGGAAGCCAAATGTACACAGTAGAAGAAGAAAAAGACATCAGTGTCAATGCTCACTGTTAAGTGTGAGGCTCACTAGAACAAAACGTCCTTCCTTGGCAATTCTACGAGTTGCTCCTCCGTAGTTTGACTCCATGTCACACGTACTGCCGCCATGCTTCTCTCCTCTAATTTTTTCGTCTAAGAAGAAGAAAAAGTATTCCCTTGTTTGCAC
This sequence comes from Fundulus diaphanus, assembly GCA_037039145.1. Lineage (NCBI taxonomy): Eukaryota > Metazoa > Chordata > Actinopteri > Cyprinodontiformes > Fundulidae > Fundulus > Fundulus diaphanus. Next base: position 9,552,952 of record CM073133.1, read on the forward strand.
ATGCGCAAAGTTGGGGGAAATCGGCTCATAGACACTCGTAGCTCTGCTTCAACAGCAGGATGCTCTCACGATCACCTCACAAGGGCCGACTGAATTTGAAACATGTTTGATTTGCATTTGACCATACGATTCCTCATCGGGAGGTGGTTGTGAGAGGCCCTCGTTACCCCCTGTATACTACACGACGCAGGATGCATAATGCAGCGGAAAATCGTCCCTAAAAGGGCAAAAAAAAATCGTACAGTGTATGCCCAGCTTTACTAAGTTCGCCATGGTGCTCAGCTTGATTTATATATACAATAATCTTTATTAGAATTTATGCTGGGACTATTTCATGTCACTGAAATAGGAAGGTAGAAGAGGGAAAAAGATAGAAAAATCCATCCATCCATCCATTTTCTAACACGTCTATCCCTAGTGAGGTTGCGAGGGGTGCTGGTGCCTATCTCCAGCTGTCAATGGGAGAGGTGGGGTAAGAGAAAAACAGATGGGACAAAATGGCAAAATGTAGAAAAGGTGAAAGAGAAAAGGCAGAGAGAAGCTCTAGTACTAGTTCTAATAGAGGTAACTAAAGTTGGTGTTGCTTCGGTGTGTGAGTTTGTTAAAACAATGTCGAACTTCGTAATTTTCTCTGGTCCCCTGCCTGATCTGACCAGTGATGACATGTTTTGCCGCATGTCATTATTCAACCGCTGGTTGTCTAGGTGGTGTCCTGAAAACAATGTGGGCTACATTGATAACTGGCGAACTTTCTGGTAAAAACCTGGTCTGATCCGGAGAGACGGCATCCATCCCACTTTGGATGGTGCAGCTCTTCTTTCTAGGAATCTGGCCGGATTTATTAGTTCTCCTAAATGCTGACAACCCAGGGTCCAGACCAGGAAGCAGAGCCGTAGTTTAACACACCTCTCTGCAGCTTCTGTACTGTTACCCACCCATTACCCTATTGAGACGGTGTCTTTCCCACGGCAAAAACTTAACAGAACAAAAACTGATCTAAAAGGAACAAATCATAAAAATCAACACCGCTCACTTTGAACCAAAAAAAATAAAACAATTAAATGTGATTTATTGAATATAAGGTCTCTCCCCCCAAAGACTTTGTTAGTGAATGAACTGATTTCTGATAATCAGATTGATTTGTTTTGTCTCACAGAAACCTGGCTACAAGAGGACTACATTAGTATAAATGAGTCAACTCCCTCCAATTATTCAAATTTCCACATTCCCAGATCTGTGGGAAGAGGAGGTCGAGTGGCAACCATCTTTCAGTCTGATTTATTAATTAGTCCCAGGCCAATTAATAACTACAGTTCTTTTGAACATTTCACCCTCAATTTCCCTCATCCAAACTGCAAAGCAATAAAAACTCTTCTGTTTGTTGTTTTGTATCGTCCACCAGGCCCTTAGTCTCAGTTTTTGGATCAGGTGTCAGACTTCTTATCTAATTTGGTGATAAACACCGACAAGGTTATTATAGTGGGTGATTTTAACATTCACGTTGACACAGAATGTGATAACCTTAGCGTAGCCTTTAAAACTATCCTAGATTCAATTGGTTTTGCTCAAAATGTGCACAAACCAACGCACTGTTGGCTTCATACTTCAGACCTTGTGCTGACATATGGCATTAATTGTGAAGAATTAACAGTATTTCCTCACAACCCAGCTCTATCTGACCATTTTTTAATAACCTTTGAGTTTAATTTAACCGAGTTCTCCACCCCCAAAAGAGGGTTCCATTATAGTAGATCTTTATCAGATAATGCTGTATCAAAACTTAGAGTCTGTCTCCCTTTTAATATCCTCAGTACTGCTAAAATGCCCTGTAGATGGAAGCAATGCTGTTTCTTCCCATTCACAAATCGATACCTTTGCTAACAGTGTGACTTCCTCATTGCGTTCTGCATTAGACAATGTAGCTCCCTTGAAAAAGAAGGTGATAATTCACAGGAAGCCGACTCCCTGGTTTAATTCATAGCTGCATTCCTTGAAGCACAATGTTAGGAAATTGGAGAGAAAATGGCGCTCCACACACCAAAAGGAATCCTACTTAATCTGGAGGGACAGTCTATTGTTGCATAAAAAGTCCCTTCGCAGAGTTAGAGCAGCATAGTTTTCATCATTAATTGAAGAGAATAATAATAATCCTAGATTTCTCTTCAGTACAGTTGCCAAATTTACTCAGATTCACAGCTCCGTTGATCCATTCATTCTCTTAGCTCTTAGCAGTGATGACTTTATGGGATTCTTCATAAATAAAATTTATGCCATTAAAAATAAAATAATTGGCATCCTCCCAAACATGATTACCTCGTCCTCAATAAGTGAGGCAGCGTTGGAGGAAACTTTATAACCTGCACAGTGTTTGAACTGTTTAGAAGCAGTAGAGCTTTCTGAGCTATCTAAAATTTTAGTTTCATCTAAACCTTCTACCTGCATGTTGGACCCAATCCCAACTAAGTTGTTTAAGGAGGTATTCCCACTGATCAGTGGCCCTATTTTGGACATGATTAATCCATCCTTAGTAAATGGATATGTACCACAGGCTTTTAAAGTAGTTGTTATTAAACCTTTACTTAAGAAACCTTCTCTTGATCAAGATGAGTTAGTAAATTACAGACCTATATCTAATCTTCTATCTAAAATTCTTGAGAAAGTAGTTGCTCAACTAAGTGAACATTTACAAAGTAATGACCTACTTGAGGAGTTTCAGTCAGGCTTCAGAGCTCATCATAGCACTGAAACAGCTCTGGTGAAGGTCACCAATGATATTCTCATGGCCTAAGATAATGGACTTGTGTCTATACTTGTCCTGTTAGATCTCAGTGCTGCATTTCACACAGTTGATCACAATATTATCCTACAAACACTTGAGCATACTGTAGGGATTAAGGGGAAAGCATTAGGCTAGTTTTAATCGTATCTGTTGGACAGATTCCAATTTGTTCATGTTAATAATAAGTCTTCTTCAAACTCTAGGGTCACTTGTGGAGTACCACAGGGTTCAGTCCTTGGACCAGTTCTCTTTACTATATATATGCTTCCGATTGGCAAAATTATCAGACAGTACAGGATTAATTTCCACTGTTATGCTGATGATACTCAGTTATATTTGTCCATAAATCCTGATGAATCCAATCAATTACTTCAACTACAGGCATATCTTGATGCCATCAAAAGCTGGATGACTTTAAAATTTCTGCATTTAAATTCTGATAAGACAAAAGTTGTAATTTTTGGACCAGAGTCCTCAGAAAATAAAGTTCTTAATCAATCACTTAATCTGGATAGCATTAACTTGGCCTCTGGTAATAAAGTAAAAAATCTTGGTGTAATTTTTGACCAAGACATGTCATTTAAATCCCATATTAAACAGGTTTCCAGAGTGTCCTTTTTTCATCTCAGGAATATTGCCAAAATTAGAAACATTCTGTCCAGGAGCGATGCTGAAAAACTAGTCCATGCATTTGTTACTTCAAGGCTGGACTATTGTAATTCTTTACTATCAGGAGGTCCACAAAATGCATTTCAAAGTCTTCAGCTGATCCAAAATGCTGCAGCAAGAGTTCTGATGAAAATCAACAAGAGGGATCATATTTCTCCAGTTTTAGCTTCCCTTCATTGGCTTCCTGTTAAATCAAGAATAGAATTTAAAATTATTCTTCTAACATATAAAGCCCTTAATAATCAAGCTCCATCATATATCAGAGCTCGGAATACCCCGTATGTTCCTAACAGAGCTCTTTGCTCTCAGACTGCAGGTCTGCTGGTGGTTCCTAGTGTTATGCAATAATATGCCATGACAAATGGTTGATCTCAGATTGGATCCTGAACAGTAAGGAAGAGGTGACAAAAAGAATTCTGTCCTGCTGCAGACATGGCCGGAAGGACGGCCTCTATCCCTCCCTCTCTCCTCCTGAGGGTCCTTTTTCCCACCAGGGGTCCTGCTGAGAGCCCTCCTTACAGATAAAACCTTCCTCCCACAGACAAAGTACTCTCTTCTCCTCAGCATTCTTCTGCAGACCACCCCAGCTCTACTGAACTCTCTCAGAGCAGACAAAGAAGGCCAAACCATGAGGGCCTGGTTGGCCCTCACCGACACACAAGCCAGCAGCTGAGGGAGATTGCCTGGACCAGCCACGCTTGATCCAGGGTCTGCTAGATTGAATCCGGACAAACAACATGTCTGCGCAAACACAGAGCTAAGTTTGCTGTCTTAACATCATCACCGGTAGCAGGAGCAAAGATCCTGCATGCGAAACAGCTCTGTGTATTTCTTCTCAGCCTATAGACCAGTTCACGCGTGACGTCAGCGCTACATCCGGATCTCGGTGGTTGGCAAAAACAGCACTGTTCTCGTCTACTACTGTGACAAAACGGGTGATTTAGAGCGTATTTTTAGTTAGTTTATTTTTGGAATCTAAACAATGCCTACGACTTGTTGTGCTCCCGGTTGCACACAGAGGCATTTCAAATCGTCGGATGTACGTTTCTGTCGTTTACCGAAGGAGGAAGGACGAATAAAGAAATGGATATTTTCAATGAAAAGAGCGCAGTCAGACACTCCCAATGGACTGGGGGAGCCATCATACTGCGACAGAATTTGCAGTCTACACTTCATCTCCGGTAAATACAACTTAATTCTGCTCTAGTCATTGTTCTACTGAAATAACGGCGGAGGGGAGATGGTGATCGCTACACGGGCCGGAGAAGCGGTAGCAGCAGCCGCTGACTATTCCGGCCCGTGTAGCGATCGCCACCTCCCCTCCCCTCCGCCCATTCACGGGCGCTAGTACTTCTGTGTTTACGCTGCAATGTCGCCGACACCCCCACCCATTTTAACAAGACAAGAACACCAAAATAGTCCGTAGTAAACAATGTTTTTTTTTAACCTACCAGGCGGGTCTTCCTCTCTGCTGAGACACGGTCTGTATGACGCCGCTTTGTGATTGCACAAACCTGTGAACAACATCCATCCATCCATTTTCTGACCCGCTTAATCCCTCATGGGATCGCGGGGGTTGCTGGTGTCTATGTCCCGATATAAGATAATTGTAGCCGTCCAGTGGTTTCATGGCTTTCGTGCTCTCTCGTCTGTACTGGCCTGCGTGTTTATAAGGCAGCTGTATATGTCGCGGTACGTAACACTTGCCAGCATTTCACAGACTCGCTCCGTCCCTTCAGGCTTTTGCTGTGTGGATCTGGCAATCTGATACCATCAACCATCAACTTAGTCTTAAAACGATCTTGTGATACGTTATCTAAAGAAGAAAAATACGCGGAGAACTCGTCAGTTTCTCTGTTTGCGTCCGCCATTGTGTTCGCTTTTTGCCAACCAGTCTGGCGCGCATGCGCGAAAAACCCGCATCAAAACAATAACAATGAACTGGTCTATACAGGGGAGCGAGCCAAGGTGGAGCGGAAAGCTGTGGAATTCTGAGGAAATCTGCTCAAATCGGACTGCCACCGGTTCAGAGAACGTGCTCAGACCAGGCCTCCATTCCCTCCCCACGCTGTGATTAGCCACATCATGCTGCAGGGCTAAACGCTAGCCTGCCAAGAAGAAACCAACAACTTCCTCCTTCAACGCCCCTTCCGTGAATGGCCAAACTGAACAGAAATGACACGAGAAAAGGACAGGTTTTGGCAGTGGGCTGAGGGTGAAGAAAAAGGTTTATTGGGAAATATTTTGTAAACCTTTGTGACCCAGGGTATTTAGATTGCATTGTGAATGGATTGAAATACATGGCAAATGTTTTAAATCCATTCCATGTTTTTGTTAATCAGATTTGCAGTGAACCAGGATTCACTGAAGTATTCTGATTATGACCAGCCACTTTTGTTTTGTCTTTTGTTTGTTTTTGCATGTAAATAGTTCCTTAGCTTAGCTTCTTTTTATCTTCATTTTGCTTAGTAGTTTAGTTAAGTTTCACTAGCCTAGTAGAGAAGATTTATTAATCGAAATATTGTGTTAATTCAGGTAAACAGCATTACATAGTGATGTTCTCTGGATGTTCATTTTATTTCTGTTATTAAATTCTTGAACTTGAAAAGAAGTTGTCACTCCTTTATTCTATGTGTGTGCGGTTTTGCTGTTAAAAAGATCGCTAGTGCTCGAATTCATCCCTTTCAACCATTGTCCTGATATCAGCTTAAGAGCTGATCATCACCAGACAACACTTAACAGACAGAGAGTTATTTATGAAACATTAAATAACTTTAAACAGTGTATAATTGCACAACACCAGAGTCTCTAAAAGTAGAATGGGAGGCAGATCCTTTAGCTATCAGGCTCCTCTCCTGTGGAACCAACTCCCAGTTTTGGTCAGACACCCTGTCTACTTTTAAGACTAATCTTAAAACTTTCCTCTTTGGCAAAGCTTCTAGTCAGAGTGGCCTATGTTACCCTGAGCTACCTCTATAGTTATGCTGCTATAGGCTTAGGCTGCTGGAGGGCATCAGGGTCTATTATTCTCACTCTATTGAGTTCTACTGTTCTTCAATGGCGTACCGCGCACGTGACGTTACCATCTCAAGAGCAACGCCCCTTGCCGCTTTGGTAGGACAAACAGGTAGAGAGTGCCCGTAGCCACCAGCCATTACACGCGCAACAGAAACAGCGATATGACCGACTTTGCAGCCGTTAAACTTTCGCAAGAACCTTCAGCTCAAACGATGGCTTGAGTGTCGAGGGCTTAAAAAGACCGGAAAACGGGCGGAGTTGATCGAACGGTAAACCGTTTTTTTTCCTGCTCGGCGTTCATGGCGTCGTCGGCCGTTTTTTTTCTGTTTGTAATCACCGTCCAGGAATCGGTATATGTTGCCAATAGGTAGCTACAAAACAACTGTTTACATCTCAGAATCTTTCCCTACTTCCCTTAGTACTCAGAGGAAGCAAAGCAGCGGCTGCATCAAGATCACGCTGGGAATCAGCGTCAGCAAGTTGTTTCCTCTTTTTAGAGACTGGTGGACTGGTGAAAAGTCGTTGTTTGGGGGCCTTTCTTTTGCATCGAGCGTACCTCTCCAGCTGAAATGATGACAAAACAAACAATCATGGTCAACTTAGGGACCTAAGCCAATATCGCGAGACAGGATAGACACACAGGGTGGCTCGTTTCGTTGTGAGCTTTTCGACGTATGATCAGATTTAAGCTTCAATAAAACACCAAAAAACTCTTACCTGTTCACTACTTGATGTCGCTGGAATTGGGTCAGGATGTTCTTCGGTTGGGCCCTTTCCTCCAACAAAATGCTTGCTACATATGTACGTGAATTTGGTAACTTTTTCCGGGTTGAACTGTTGTGTAGGCCGATGTGCAGTGTACCCAGCGCACACATTTCTCCTTGGCAGTCTTGAATTTCGGGAAATTACGTTCCATAGCAACAATGTTTAAAAACCATGGTTTTAGACTTGGAAAAAGCAGTCGTTTTACCGAGTAAAACCAAGGGTAACGCACAGCTCTTTTACAGAGAAACAGCGGAGGACAGAGCAAGCTTGCCCTACCGTGTACCACGTGATATGACGTCTCGTGACGTCACATTCTAAAAATAGCTCGCTCGCGGTACGCCATTATGCATTGCTTGTCATCATTTCTGCTTATAACATTTTGTTCTCTCTCTCTCTTTTTTTTCATAGTAGGTACACCAGCTCTGGCGTTCTGATAGCTGTGACATCATCCAGGGAAGACAGATCACCCGCTATTACCATCTAATGTAGAACAGATTACTGGATCAATGTGTGCTTCTGTGCTTGTTTGTCTCTCTTGTTGTGTCTCTGCTCTGTCTTCTCTAACCCCCAGTCGGTCGAGGCAGATGACCGTTCATACTGAGCCTGGTTCTGCTGGGGGTTTTTCCTTCCCGTTAATGGGGAGTTTTTCTTTCCCCTGTCATACCTTTGAGCACAGGTCAGATTAAAAACATCTCCAGGATGAATCGGCTCAAACATGCAACAAAAGATCTCTATACTGATTGATATTGAGATTTTCCTTACTTTTCCAATTCCTGAGAATAGTTTTCTTTGTGATACATAATGCAGTGAAAACCATGTAAACTATTTTTTTTTCCAGTGGGCTTTCCTCCAAGTTATCCAGCAAGCGAACTGATGGGGAAGGTGAAATTTTACAACTCAGGCACTTTGATAAGTCCTTACATATCTGTGCCCAGAACCTCTGGACAGGTGTGCATAACCATAACGCATGAATATAATTATCAGGATGATTGCCTATGCAGTGTGGACAGATATTAGATTGTGCCAGACCCATCTTGAATAATCTTTGTCCTGTGTAGTGTACTCTGTGAAGGATTTTGTATTGTATTAGTTGTAAGTTGGTCTATCTAGTCAATTTGAAAGTTCTTAGACATGTCTGAGCCCAGAACGTTTGTTCAAAGGTGACTGATATATCCTCTTCCCATTTCATAATAGGAAGAGATACTGAATCATCTAGTTTAGTCAATGTCCTGTATGATTTAGACAGTAGTTTGGGGAGGGGGGGGGGGTAAATCTAGAAACTCTAATATATTAGTTGGGATTTGTAAACCACCTTTAATATGCTTAAATTTATTTATTCATATTCTAAGAATTTATTTTCACTAATGCCATATTGCATATTTAATTTGGCAAAAGTGATAAACTCGGTTCGGTCAAGAAAATGTTCCAGGTATTCAATACCTTTATTCTTCCAGTATGTAAAGTTTATCATATTATTATTTTGTAGGATGTTTGTAGGATTATTACAGATGGGTGTACGATTGCATGGGATAAGGGATGACTTCGTCATTTTCGACACCACCATGCTGTCATGGAAGTGCTGATGTTAATATTTTTTAAGCATGTATGACGTTTTATATTTGAGCGAAAAAACAACAAATCTGAAATCATGATGATATTGCATATTTTCTGTTCTGTGTCTATCCAGGGCTCATCTAAAGAATTATATTTTATCCATTTAGAGATGTTTTGTAGCCTATTTGCTAAGTAGTAGTTATGGAAGTTAGGCAGATCTAGTCCCCCTCTATCTTTCTATCTATCTCTATCTTTTGTGATCTTCTGATCCCTGAACAACTGTCCATTAATATAAAGTTTGTCAACAGCTACCGTAGCTCTGACGCCTTCAGTAATGTATTTCTTCCTGATTGGGAATTATAACACTCGCCTACGATCTAGGATTTCCTTTGGAAACTGGTCATTGACGCTGAAATCTGTTCCTCTCAGCTCTCTGTCCCAACTTCTGATCTGTTCTTTTTGTTTATAATGCTCAAATTTAGCTTCAATCGGCAGAGGACGTATTGTTTCGGGCTTCTTACATCCGAGCTGGTGGACCCGATGGAAGGTGATGTTTTTTACCTGATCCACCAGGATTTTCAGCTTCTGCTGGAGGGACTCACGGATCGTCACCCTGGCATCCTCCTCCTGCTGCTCCGGGATGCCGGCAAAGAAGAGGTTGACTCTCGTACTTTGCGACTGAATATCCAGGATGGATTCCTTTATCTTCCTATTTTCACCGGACAGCTGGATCATACCCTCGGTAAGCTACCTGACCTCCTCCCTCAGTGCTTCGTTTTCGCCTGTGATGGAGGCTAGCTGCGCCTGGCTGTATTCAAGCAACTCTTTCAGGGCTTGAAACTCCTTATGCAGGACTTCCACCAACGCGATACGGGCATCCTGGCTGGTTAGCTTTTTGTCGATGGATTCCAGGACGTCGCTGTAGCTCCTGTCTGGAGACAAAGTAAAAGCAGCACTGGTTGAGCTAGAACGGGAGCGTTTGGTTGATGGTGTGTTAGTGGATGTAGAACTTTTCGGCTTTCCCATTACGATGCCGTCGAAATATTCATCCAGGTAGCTCTCCAGGCTCGTCAAGGTCTCCTAATCCAGTTTGTTATCTCGTAAAATACGAGACAATTGTTAGTTTTTGAAACGTACTTAGTTTACTTTCAAATTATTGGCTTGTACTTACCTGGGTGGATTTAATTTAAACTACATTTATGCCGCCATTTTACTTACGCTCAGCTCTCGCGTGATCTCAGCCGCTCATCCCGTTCCACAAAACCATTTAAATTAACAAAATAGTTATAAATAAAGCCTAAAAGAATTGTGAATTAAATTTTAAAATCTTAATATTATGGATTAAAATAGAATAAAATAGAACTACTTAAGGAAAACAACAGTAATTATCCAAATTAGCATCAGATAGCTTCGGTTTATATTCAGTACTTAAGGTAAAATAAAATAAGTTCTACAACCATTTAATAGTGACTGAGATATTAAATAAAAAATTTGATTTTCAGCTAAATAGGAGCACATACTGGAGAAGAGGGGGCTAAGAATATTCCACCTAGAGACAAAAGTCCCTTTTGCCATCGTAGATTAAATTAAATAATTGTGACTTCTATCTACATGTACTGTACTTAAACTTGAAAAAGAGAATTTTCTGACATTATCTTGAAGTGGTACACCAGAATGTGAAGCCTTTCATCTGACTGTGCAAGCATGCTGAAGACAAAATAAAAAAAGGATCTGTTTGCTACAAGACTATAATGGGGCAAAGACAAAGTTTCCAGGGCCAAACCCTTCCCCAGGGTGAGACGTTTGATTTCATTCTGAGGTAATAGGAGCCTGAAACCATTGCATGAATAAACATGGTTATATAAACAAAACCTACCCTAACAAAAGCAGCACTGTTAAAGAGTTGTTCGAGTTATTTCCTCATGAGAAAACGAACTAATGAGAATGAAATGCAGTTCTTAAAGTAACCTTTTGTTTTCCTAAGTAACTGAAAATGTGCCTGATAGTAACAAGAGTCCTTAAACACCTGACTACTGTTTCTAATAATATAGGAAACAACTAACACAATTAAAAGTAAATAAATGTCTCAAGGAATTAAATAGAATTATTTAAAAGTTGGAAAGAAGAACACAAAAGAAAAACCATACAGAGTGCTGGAGAATTAAACAGTTGGGGGGTGACATTTTCTGTTTCTGATGTCTCCTTAGGTTTGTGAAAATTACATACTTTGGAAACTTACCTCTGAACAATTTATTTACTTATTTTTGTTGATTTTCTGTTCTATTTTTTATTTTCACCTTGACTGGAGTACTTTGAATGGGATATCCTGAGCTCAAAAGTCCAGCCCTCCCCCCCCTTTCCCACACACAGCAAGAGAAAAACACATCACCCTGGAAAAAGCCCAGCTGATGAGATCCCTGCATCTGGGTCAGGAGAACAAGAAACTGGGTGGAGGTCTAGGTCCAAAGACCTGCCCAGAGATTCTGACTTCTCTCTGATTTCTCTCCTATTTAAATCTATGGAAGGAGAACCAAGCCAGAAGTGTTGAACCTCAAAAGCTATGGGGTTCAGGAAGGAGACGGGGCCAGAAGGCGAGGAAAATAGGGCGATACAACCTGATGTGCATTTTCCACCGCTGGGAAAAGAGACATTGACAAGAAGCTCATCTAGAACCAGCAAGATACTGACTAACTGGGATGTGGATGTGGTGGTGAGTGAAGGATGATCACATTCTAAGCCAGACATGGGCAGACTACGGCCCGCGGGCCGTATACGGCCCGTTGAACGTTTTAATCTGGCCCGCGGAACTTGTCCAAATTATTGGAAAATGTATATTTATTTAATTTTTTTTTTTTTTTTTTTTTTTTTTTTTTTACAAAAAACTCTTATCAATGTTAAGGCTTCTGCCTCCCGTATGCGTTTTCAGCGCTTGACTATCATTAAGGAGGAGCCACCTATTAAATTCTATTATTAAATTACATTTCATATTATCGACGTCACGCGCAACGTCAGCGCTACATCCCGGTCCCGCGGGTAGACAAAAAATAGTACTGTTCTCGTCTACTACATGACAAAACGGGTGATTTAGAGAGGCATTCCAAATCGTTGGATGTACGTTTCTGTCGTTTACCGAAGGACGAAGAAAGAAATGGATAATTTCAATGAAAAGAGCGCAGGCAGACCATCCCAATGGACTGTAGGAGCCATCACACCACGACAGAATTTGCAGTCTACACTTCATCTCCGGTAAATACAACTTAATTCTGCTCTAGTCATTGTTCTACTTAAATAGCGGCGGAAGGGAGGTGGCGATCGCTATTGCTAGACGGGGCCGGGAGAAGCGGAGTCGATGCAGCAGCCGCTGCCTGACGCCCCCGTTCAGGCTTTCGCTGTATAAATCTGGCAATCTAATACCATCAACCATCAACTTACTCTTAAAACGAGATTGTGATACATTATCTAAAGAAGAAAAATACGTGGAGAACTCTTCAGTTTCTCTGTTTTGCCTGCCAGTCCGGCGCGCATGCGCGAAAAACCCGCATCAAAACAATAGCAGTGAACTGGCCTATTGCTCCCTTCTTCTCTTTAGCTTTGTGCTGTGAGCCCCTCTGTAAAAATGAGCTTATCAAAGCAAAGGAAAGTGGACAGTGAGTGCCGAGTGTTTAATGCAGAGTGGACAACAAAATATTTTTTTACCGAACTCCGATCAAAGGCTGTGTGTCTGATATGCCAAGAAACTGTCGCGGTTTACAAAGAGTACAATATCAGGCGCCACTTTGCTACAAAGCATGCTAACTACGCCAGCAAGCAGTCAACGCAAGAGCGAACAGCCACGGCCAAGAGGTTGGCGGCTAATTTACAGGCTCAGCAACATCTTTTTCACCGACAAACTGCGATTCAAGAGTCATCCACCAAAGCAAGTTTTTTGCTGTCATTCAAAGTAGCCAAAGCTAGCAAGCCCTTCTCCGAAGGCGAGTTTTTAAAAGAATGCATGGTAGAGGCGGCAGGTATTTTGTGTCCTGAGAGCAAAGGCAAGTTTGAAAAGATCGGTTTATCACGCAGGACTGTGACTCGCCGTGTGGAACTGATTGAGGAAGATATAGCCAGCCAAATAAACAAAAAGGCTGAGTCCTTTAAGCTATATTCACTCGCACTGGATGAAAGCAATGATGTGAAAGACACTGCTCAACTCTTAATTTTTATCCGTGGGATTAATAACAATTTTGAAATAACGGAAGAGTTTTTGGCCATGGAGTCTCTGAAGGGAACAACGCGTGGAGAGGATCTGTACAACCATGTGTCTGCTGCCATTGAAAGACGTAAGCTACCTTGGAGTAAACTGGCCAATGTCACAACGGATGGATCACCAAATTTGACTGGAAGACATGTTGGGCTGCTGAAAAGAATCCAGGATAAAGTTAAAGAGGAAAACCCTGACCAGGATGTTATCTTCCTACATTGCATCATCCATCAGGAATCACTGTGTAAGTCTATATTGCAGCTTGATCACGTCATGAAACCAGTGGTAAAACTAGTCAACTTTATACGCGCAAAGGGACTTCACCATCGTCAGTTCATCGCGTTCCTGGAAGAAACTAATGCGGATCATCACGACTTGCTGTACCACTCTCGTGTCCGCTGGTTAAGTTTGGGCAAAGTGTTTCAGCGAGTGTGGGACCTGCAAGACGAGATCAGCGAGTTTTTGGAGTTAGTGGGGAAATCCACCGAATTTCCTGAGCTAAGCGACAAGAACTGGCTTTGTGATTTTGCGTTTGCTGTGGACATATTTTCGTACTTGAATGAGCTGAATGTTAAACTACAGGGGAAAGATCAGTTTGTGCACGACATGTACAAACATGTGCAAGCCTTCAAATCTAAGATAACTTTGTTCTCCAGACAAATTGCAAACAATTCTTTTGTTCATTTCTCCACACTTGCCACACAGAAAGACGCGACGCGAAACGCAAAGAAATACAGCCAATCAATTGACGACCTGCACGGAGAATTTAGCCGTCGGTTCTCTGATTTTGACAACATTGAAACGTCACTTCAGCTGGTGTCCTGTCCCCTGTCACAAGACCCCGAAAAGGCACCACAAGAGGTGCAATTGGAACTAATCGATCTTCAGTCAGACTCCCTCTTAAAGGAGAAGTTCAACTCTCTAAAACTGAATGACTTTTATGCTGCACTCAACGAAGCCATGTTCCCAAACCTCCGGAAGATGGCACAGAAGATGCTAACTTTGTTTGGCTCGACCTACGTCTGTGAGCAGACATTCAGCGTCATGAACATCAACAAATCCAGTCACAGATCCAGGTTAACTGACCAGCATCTCAGAGCTATCCTGAGAATTGCCACAACCAAACTCACTCCAGACTTTGATGCATTGGCCAAAAAGGGAGATCAACAACACTGTTCCCACTGAAACTGTGAGTTTCTCTGCTGTTATTCTGTGATAATCAAATGTAAATAATTCAAGTAAATCAAATGTATACTGTGAATTTCTCTACTGTGTTTATTCTTAATCAAATGAAATTAATGCATTTGAAAAAAAACCTGTACAATGAGCCTTGCTGCCTACTCATGATATGTTACATGTTTGTAGGCCAAATCCTCTCACGTAATGGCTTTTACATGTCATTTATATTATTTCCCACAAACACTCCATCCATCTGTTCCCGGTCCGGCCCCCCGTCAAATCTTAGAAAGCAATGTGGCCCTCCTGGCAAAAAGTTTGCCCACCCCTGTTCTAAGCAGTTCTGGAAAGGTGAGGTGTAAAACATACACACACCCTGATTGCATGGAACAATACTTCTGAATAGAATAAGAAATAACTCCAAAATTGATGACAAGAAAAGGTTAACTCCGCAAATTGTTTCCCTCCTTTTCTCTGACTCCGCAAGAACCTCGCTTGCAGTCGCTTGACCATCCTGCCCACCTGCGTTTCCATGATAACAGCAGCATTACTCAATCTCACTTAGAACTTCTAGTTACATCATTATCAGAGAATGGGGATGGAGTCAGAAGTGTTTGAACTGATGATGATTGTGTGTGTGCGTGTGTGTGTGTGTGTGTGTGTGTGTGTGTGTGTGTGTGTGTGTGTGTTTGTGAGGGAGAGGGGGGGTCCAGAGACCATTTGCTTAATAAATTTGTCTTAACATCTTTGATCTTTCTGGGTAATATGTTGGGGCCAGATAAATCTTTCACAGGAAACACAGCAGCAAATACGTAAAAACTAAAAGGCTAAATGTAAAGGTCAATATTTATCAGTGATAGATGCAGTTATGTTTTTAAATGGAAACCAGTACTGAAATCAAAACTATTAAAAAACAAATAAATTTTAACTAAGGTTGTTCAGAATACATGATGCTGTAAGCTATAAACTGGGTAACTTTGAAAAATATAAAAATAAATATTTAATATTTAGACTTTAAAATTTGAATCAAGACAAATGTGCTCGACTTTAGCTGTAAGTACAAAGATCCTTTCAGATTATTAATCAACAAGTTAAATAACAGAAAGGGTCTGGGGAATAATCTCCTTACTTGACCTTACCCAAAAGAAACTTTAATAAATCAAACTTAAATAATGCTTCTTAAGTATAAGACAAGTGTTCATGCATGCAGAATTAATGGAGCTGGTCAATGGGACCACTCATAAATTGTTAATTTGGTCATAGTAATCCCAAGGAACAAGTGTGAAGGAAATTTTACAAACTTGAGTAGTTGTGGGAATCTTATCCGTGTGTATGGAGCATGTGGGATGAAAGCTGTGTGACTGAGCTGTTAAATGCAATCTAGTTTTTCTTATTAAACTCAGACATATAATAAACATCTTTGTCAGCAGAAGTTATACAAAGCAGAACAAAGCAACTTTTTGTTATTTTAAAATAGAAATTAATATTGTCTCTATGAGAAAGTCAGATTACAAAAGTTCTCTATTGATTAAAAATGTTTTTCTGGGTGTCTTGAACGACGATTTGATCTTCCTTTTTTCTTTGACAGCTGCTCCCAAGGGCAAGATCTTACTATACTGCAGATTGAAAACAGTACGGTTGCAACACAGACAGTTGGTGTGAATGGACTAGTGTCTAAAGCCTGCAGAGATAATAATCTTGTTTTTCCAGTGACACACTGCAGATGGAAAAGAGGACAGTTGCAACTAACTTCTTAAATATGCCGTTGGTGTGGATGGACTACTATAAAGTTGTTTGTTCAGTTCCAAGAAAACATCCTGCTTCTAGAAAGCTGCAGATTTAAAAGGCTTGTTTTCCTAATGATGGAAAACGTGCAGGACACAAGTACAAATTTGGGCAGCTTACTTCCCAAATTTGTACTTCATCTGTGACTAATATATTGGCTGTGTTAGAAACTTGGCAGAAGAAATACATTACAGATAGAGAGAGTGCTGCAACAAATCATAATTTGGACCTAATAATTCAGCCGAGACGCAAGGAGTTTTATTAGAGGAACAGGTGTAGGAGGGCTGGCTTGTAATCAGGGAACACTAGAAGAGAAAACAATAGATTAATGGCTGCAGTACAAACAGTGGGCGATTGTGTACACTGAGGGATAGCCACAAACCTTTCTTGAATTTGGAGGGTGGCACCAAATCCAAGTATTTGGTCCGAGCAGTTTACAGGATGGAAGTTGGCAGGAGAAGCAATGGGCCAGTTAATAGCTAGATGGTTATCCAGGAAGCAGTCCAGGGTCATACAGAAGCGAGCAGAAGCACCCGAAGTTCCACAGGTGGATATCCAAGGGTCTTGATCCACAAACAGGCACACACATGCAGAGATAACAAAGGCAGAGAGGCTATCTTAGGATACTTGCAAGGGTTGTTATCCAGAATCAGAAGGCCAAACGAGAGAGTCCAATAGGGGCAAGGCAAACTGGCAAAAATCCATAGATCATACTGGGTTCACACATGGGAAGATGGTCAAGGAACGCTGGAAGGTCTGCTAACATGATGGCTTTTGAAAAACTTACAGAGTGGGAGAGTCAGGATTATACAGAGCAATATATGAGCAACGCCCCTTGCCGCTAAGGTAGGACAAACAGTGTGAGAGCGCTCGTAGCAACCAGCCATTACACGTACAACAGATACAACGATATGACCGACTTTTCAGCTGTTAAACTTTCACAAGAGGATGTCCAGGCGCCCATTTTACTGGTAGAACTGTGGAACTCTCCTGTGGAACCAACTCCCAGTTTTGGTCCGTGAGGCAGACACCCTATCTATTTTTAAGACTAATCTTAAAACTTTCCTTTTTGACAAAGCTTATAGTTAGAGTGGCTCATACCCTGAGCTATCTCTATAGTTGTGCTGTGATAGGCCTAGGCTGCTGGAGGACATCAGGGTCTAATTTTCTCACTCTACTGATTTCTACTGTTCTTCATTCTACGGTTCTCCAGTTTTGCATTGTATTACATTGAAATGACTGTCGTCATTTCAGCTTTTAACTTTTTGCTCTCTCTCTTTTTCTTCATAGTAGGTACACCTGGTCTGGCGTTCTGTTAACTTTGACATCATCCAGAGAAGACGGCTCACCCGTTACTACCATCTAATGTAGAACAGATTACTAGATCAATGTGTGCTTCTGTGCTTTTTGTCTCTCTTGTTGTGTCTCTGTTCTGTCTTCTGTAACCCCAGTCGGTCGAGGCAGATGACCGTTCATACTGAGCCCGGTTCTGCCGGAGGTTTTTTTTCCCGTTAATGGGTGGTTTTTCTTCCCACTGTCGCTTCATGCTTGCTCAGTATGAGGGATTGCAGCAAAGCCATGTACAATGCAGACGACTCTCCCTGTGGCTCTACGGTTCCCCAGGAGTGAATGCTGCTTGTCGGGACTTTGAAGCAATCAACTGGTTTCCTTATATAGGACATTTTGACCAATCTGTATAATCTGACCCAATCTGTATAATATGATTGAACTTGATTTTGTAAAGTGCCTTGAGATGACATGTTTCATGATTTGGCGCTATATAAATAAAATTGAATTGAATTGAATTGAATTGAACAACATACCAACGTTCAGCTCAAACGATGGCTTGAGTGTCGAGGGCTTAAAAACACTTGAAAACGGTCAGAGTTTATAGAACGTAAGTCGATGTTTTTTTCCTGCTCGGCGTTCATGGCGTCATCGGCTGTTTTTTCTGTTTGTAATCACCGTCCAGGAATCGGTATATTTTGCCAATCGGTAGCTACAAAATAACTGTTTACATACCTGATGGGAGCAGGCCGGCGGGACCGCGCGCTTTGGTGGCAGAGGCAGGCGAGCGACGCCAGAGGCGCCTTCGGTGCGTGACAGAGACCCAGACCAGGGGGTCGAGCCCGGCTCAGGCGAGGCCCACGGGAGGCACCGGGCATCGGGGGAACGGAGGGGAGAGAGGAAAGACGATACGCCCCGGCGGCCGCACGGCACGGCAGACCGCCCGGTCCGCATCCACCCGCGAGCGGAGGCGTATGGAAACGGACGGCCAGCGCGTCGCGCGGACCGGAACGCTCGCCCTCCCCAACCCCCCCGCGAGCCGACGTCCGGGCCCCGTGGGTCAGGATGTTTTTTCGGGTTGAACAGTTGTGAAGGCCGACCGCACAAGTGTACCCAGCGCACACATTTCTCCTTGGCAGTCTTGAATTTCAGGAAATTAATGAAGAAAACATCCTTCATACGCGGCCTATCAGCGTACCTCGAGTCGCTGTTGCACGTTCCATAACAACGTTTAAAAACCATGGTCAGGAGACGTCTTAGACTTGGAAAAAGCAGTCGTTTTACCGAGTAAAACCAAGGGTAACATACAGCTCTTTTACAGCGAAAGAGCGGAGGACAACGCAAGTTTGTCCTACCGCGTACCACGTGATATGACGTCACGTTCTAAAAATAGCTCGCTCGCGGAACGCCATTCCACACCCTCTGCGGTAAATTTCCGGCAAAAGTCACGTGATGCATTAAGAGTTGTTGTTGTTGTTCAGACTTCCTGACAGCAGGGGGCGCACCCGAAAAAAACTGAAACGCGCCGGTTTGGCTGAGAAAGAAAGACGTGATATCACAGCTAACAGCATTAGCACCCCAAAGAGCGAGATGCATCTTTGTCTTTGCAATCTTGTTCAAAGCCATAGAGCAGAGGTCACGGATTAGCGGACCACGGTCCGGATCCGGACCCAGCTGCTACCTAATCCGGACCCAACCTCATTTAAAACATTTATATATTACTGCATGTTGTCCAACGACAGTGTCTAACTCAGGGATTAAAGTTCTCCGTCGCTGCGACGGATTTCCGTCATTTGGAAATTGAGCTTAAAAAGTCCCGTTTAGACTTTTTATTTAAGGTTATAATCTGAAGCTGCTCTCAACCAATCAAACCTGGCAGAGCCGGGACATTAGCCAATCAGAATGAGAGCAGGGCGGGTCTTTCCAAAGCGGACATGGCCAGTCTGAGGTTTATCGGTGTTCATCATTTTAACCTTTGGGAGAGCATTTTAAACTGGCCACAGATGGTATGAATGAAAGTAGCGGTGGTCAAAGGTTTTCTTTGGATTTATGACAACACTGACAACGACTTCCCTCGGTAAGCGTCAATCTGCTCCGGCAGTTAATTAATGAATTATTTCCACCTGTGGCCATGTCGTCTGCCAGCGTTTATTCCCTCGCTGATAAACGCGGCGACCAACCAGGGATCTCCTCGTGATTCACTGTTATGTTTTATTTAAACACAAAGAAGAGTAACACGCTAGCTCAGGCTAATTTAGCGTGACCCTTGAAGAACAAGAGTCGGACTGTGAAACAATGTGCCGCATTTGACTGGGTTCGATTCAGAAAAAGTAAAAAAAAAAAAAAAAAAAACCCTGCGCTGTTCTGAAACAAAGAAGGCAGAGCTGCATCTGCTGTCAGTATGCAGCAGTGTTCACCTGATGAGCAGCTGCGCTCCAGGACACTAAATAAAATGACAAGGATTTTGATGCTTACAGATTGTTAAGAAAACGACATCAAAAAGATAAAACAAATAAACTGCAGCTACAACATGGACTGGAGAACGGGTTCTAACTGGGTGAGGCCAGAGAAAGGAGATTCTCAGAGAGTTTTTTATGAAGTTAAAGTGGAGCGCGGACACAGGGTTCATCCTGGACAGGTCTCCAGTCACTGGGATAAAATATAACCATTTTATTAAACTTCAAAAAAGTTAAATCATGCCTTTTTATAAACTGTAATGATTAATTGGTGAACAATAACGGGCAAAGCAGAGACTGATTATTGTCATGTGCAATCTGTGTCAAATTAAAATGTATTATGTCATGATAGTGTTGGTGATGTGTCCTGCATTTCCAAGGCTGTGTTTGGCCTTGTATGATCATAAAATTGGTTTATCTTGAATGTGACAGGGAGCCAGTGGAGTTGATGTACAGGAGTGAAGTAGATGATGTAATGATGCAAGCTGCTTGAGGGTTTCTGGAGGACAGGGAGGACAGGGAGCTGGGATTATAAAGTGGACTGTGGACCAGTTTGTCAACAGTGTGAAGGAAGAACTTGATGCTGCAGAGATGAAAGTAACCCAGTTGATGATGTGGATGTGGAAAGTGATGGAGAGGCTGTCCAGGATGACGCAAAGGCTCTAAAGCTGAAAGGTGGCAGAGATACAGGAATTTTCAATGGATATTTTAAAAGTATCAGATTTAGTTAACTTTGCACACTAAGCAAGTGAGCCAACTAATTCGGCATGATGTCCACGGCCTGGGAATATATGGGCTGGTGAGAAAATGTTTTCAGTCAAACATTATTTTTGCTTCAACCCCTGTGCTAACTTCACTTGTTAATATGGCAAAGCCCTCCGGAGCGTTCCCAAACATATCCGCTTGCTCATACATACGGAGAAAATAGCAGATTTAAAGGCGCAGAACGAATGAGCACCTTGATATGTGCTTGAGGTTGGCTTTGTTGCCAATCAAACCCAGGTGTAAAATCCTTGCAGGGCAGCCTAAAGCTCACTTCTATCATTAAGCCATAAAAAAGAAATTAAAAAAAGTTCAGGTGTTTTATAAAAGATGTGAAAGTCAAGAAATTGTCTATATACCAAACTGTGAAAGATTGTAGTTCTCTATTTCAAAAAGCACTTTGGATTTTAAAATAGAAAAACGTTCTATTTTTATGTAATTTTTTGTTTAAAAAGTCAATGTATAAGGTGGATGCATAAACATTTTATTTCAGTGTTAAATACTGTTTAAAGTAACGGATTGTAATAAAAAATGTGTCCGGACCTTTAGTGGTTGTTGATTTTCTTTATTCGGACCCCGCTGATTTTTAATTAGTGACCCCTGCCATAGAGCATTTGAATGTCGCTGTCCCAATGCAGTCAGGAAACAGTGAGAAGAAAAAGCCACACTACACTTTTATTACGTTTTGGGTTAACATAGGAGGTGGGAGTAGTCTTCAACTGAGAAATCCAGATGAAGTTGAATGAGATCCAGTTCTTATCTAACACAACTCCTCTCTGTGTCCCTTGTAATGTGAGCTCCTTTCACATGGGACATTTATGTAGGTGCATCCAGACAAGACGTGATAAGAGTTACATACATCAATTAATCACCACGGTTTCCTTGCTAGGTGTGCCTCCTGATGTTGTTGCTGCAGAGGTATGACTACAATGATTGTGTGAAAGGTTCATCCATCAGGGAATATTTTGTGATTGGAATGTTGTTATATTGTGTTGTATGAGCAAAATATTGAAATTATTAGCTGTAATTTTATGAGACATCAATCTTGTAAGTTATTTATGACATATAATTGTGGATCTGCACGATCACAGCTTGTATATGGTGCTGGAATCTTATTGTCTTCAGCTCATGCTCAAGGTATGATGAGCCAGTCTGCGTTGGAACAAAAGGCCCGTTTACACTACACTTTTTTAACCGAGCCGAGACCAGTCCGAGCTCGGTAACCGAGATAACTCTTGTGTGTAAACGGTCAGCAGACTGAACCGGACCGCGCTAAACATAACCGGACCGCGCTAACTGCAGACCAGTTCCTGAGTAGGTCTCGGCCTGTTTTTTTTTCTGGCCCAGTTTTCTGATAAAAAGCGCATGAGCAGACCGCGTCATCCCCTTACAGTCAGCTGACTGGCGGGTTTTCCGCCGTGTCTGGCTGCACGTCCCGATTCACACTCCATTCAGACAAATTTCAGACATTCATAAAAATACTAGCTTCCCTACCGTGCCACACGGTTTCCAGAGATGAATCTGCTTAGCAGTGTGATGAACCTGAGCGTCTGTCGTTGTTTCCTGCGTCTGTAAATCCTTATTAGACGTTTGTTTGTCTTATCCACGTCCCAAAAGCCGAGTCTGTCCAAGCTTAACTTCCTGAATGTTACGGGCGCCGCCGTTTTGATTTGCTCGGTCCCGCCTTCAATCCCAGAGAGCGGTAGTACCGCAGATTGCCACTAGGAGGCGAGGGGCAACCAAGGAACCGAGATAGCGTTGTGTGTAAACGGTCATCAGAAACGAGGCTCGGCCTGGTAACTGGACCAAGCTCGGACTGGTCTCGGCCTGGATCGGTTTAACAAGGGTAGTGTAAACGGGGCTAAATACATCTTGAGAGCTTGTGTGATTCAGTGTTGGCTGAGAACTATCCGTGAAAGCAAATTACAACTCTGGAAGTGAAAGAAGTAACACCATGTATGCATGTTTGGGACATCTGAGGAGGGTAAAGACGTGCTACAGGAGTGTAATTGAAGAGCAAAGACATCCAAGCACTGTGAATATCACTCAGTCAGGTTTATTAAAATAATGTCATTCAAGATAAGAGCAAAGTATTCATCGGGGTGTCAGAGTGTTGCTCTAACTTACAGAGTTAGGAGAAGAAAAGCAGAAGAAATAATAAGTATTTTTGAGGCAGACTGTGAGAATTAGCTAAACTGATTTCACACAAAGTCCATAAGCATAAAAAGGCAAAATTACAAGATTAAGGTGATATAATGAAAAGCCACTAACACTATTTGCTGTTAAATTCCTGTTCAGTAGTCTGTGTGGCCAAATTTAAGTCACTTGTATACTTTTAATTCTCAACATGTTGCTGCTCTTGCATCATTTACCACAGTTCTCAATGTTAAAGCTCTTTAGCTAATTCGCTCTTCATTTTATTTCTTTATCTGTTGTTTCACTTAATGCCAGGGGTTTAAGGAAAAACCTGAAATGCAAAGCTCTATTTTTGTTTACCGAGCAAAGTAAAACTGATTTCCTTTTTTTTCCCCAGGAAATGCACACTGTTTCTAATGATACGCTGTTTTGGAGGTCACAGAGGGGACATGCTTCGCAACATTTGGCTGGGGTTTGTACATTTAAAAATAGGCTTACAGGGACGGTTTTACACACAGAAAGCCACAACAACGGTCATTATATTTGCAAAGTTCATTTTATAACTAATAACTTTTATGGCAATAATATATTGCATGAGAGTAATAACTTGTTAAATGATATAGAAATTAAGATTTTATTCTGGCTGGCTAACTTTCCTGAGGCTTACCTGGTTCTTGGGGAGGGGGATTTTAATATCACTCTGGGCAATATGATAGATAAAAGGGCAGCAGGAATACACACCAGAAATTCAACTTTGTAGTCATATGGACAGAAAAGTATCCCTCCAGCCGATGTTCTACTTGGAGCAATAAATCAAGATTGAGAGAGTCTAGAATAGACCTTTGGTTAATTTCAAATAATCTAAAAGACAGCACAAATGTTGGCCGATCACAAATGCAATTCAAATCAACATTTCTCTGATCCCATCTTCCAGCCGCCCACATATTGAATACTGGAAACTTAATAGTTATATTTTATCCCGTGAGACCGTCACACCAGGAATGAGGCTAAAAACTAATAAATATACGGCACAAAATGGGAACTTCTAAAATTAGAATTAGCCAATTTATTTTTTTTTAGGAAATATTGCAGTGATTTTGCAAAGTGAAAAAGATCTGATTAAGTGAACGTGATTTCTGAGGTAGCAGCCCTCTCGTCTATTGCTCCTGATAAATGTCACCTACAGAAAAAGTAGAAAAATCTGAGTGCCAAAAGAAGTCTTGATCAAATTAAGGCTGACGGGGCTTATATTAGATCCAGAAGATCATCTTCTTTATGTTATCTTTAAAACACTTTTCACGTTATTATATAACATGATTTTTACAGAAATTAATTTCAAGAACTCAAACTTAATTGTACCAACATCCATTACGCACGGAGTGATGTTTCTGGTGTTTATTTATATATTAAGTTGAACGATTCTGGTTTTTATGTGAATGCACCTTGTTTTACAATAAACTTCTTTTAGATTAAAAAATGCAGACTGTAAAATGAGAAATTTTTTACTTGTAAACAATGAAGTTTCCCAAACATTTTACTTTGAAAGTTAATCCACAGCCAATCTCCAGCCGTCAAAACAATGAACCCTGCATCTCACAAGTGAAGTGACGCAATTTAAACACTTAGTTAACATTTAAACAACACAGGAAAACTCCTAGTGAAATCCTAATTAAGAATGGTTAAAATCAAAAATCTCTCCGAAATCTCTTTTAAAGGGTGTCAAATTGTGAGAAAGCAAAAACAAATTCCAAAAAGACCAACATATGATTTCAAAATAAAAGCACGGAGGGAAGTAAGTTGCTAACCAGTTTATTTTTTCAACGCATTCATTCAGAAATTAAATAAGCCACAACCACAGAAAATGCAAATCAATAAAGGGCTAAATTGTTGCTACATTTTTAAAAAAGCCGAATGTAGCTGTGGAGTGTGCATTAATCTGGTGAAATAGCTATTAAATGAAAACAGGCAATGCAAATATGGTATATACAATAAAAGGAAAACCTGTGCATTTTGCAATTAAATTTGTTAAGTAAAACAACACTTTCAAATTCTATTTAAACAAAACTGATCATCATCACACACAATTTTGAAACGGTCATAGTTTGTTTTCTGCAGTAAAGATTAAATTTTTAATTTGTAGCTGCAGAAGCAAATACAAACTGATCCCATCACACTGCAAAAAACAAGTTTTTAAAACTAAATTGACAAAAACTAAATTACTTAGTGTATAAAATCTTCACAAGGAAAAACTAACTTTAATTTTTAGTTTTATCTGTTAAATCAGAGGCAAATCACAGAAATATAACAATTCCTGCATTTAGCATGTTAAAAAAGCGACTTAAAAATACAATCTCAGCCATTTATCTTCCTCAGCCTAAAGGGATAAATTAAAGTGGCAAAAACATAATGCAGGTAAAAAGTTATGTTTCATTAAAGTTTTAGGACTGCTAAATTTGTTCTCTATTCGGAAAAAAATTAACCAAGAGAACTAATAGATTACAAACACATCTTAAGAAAAATGTGTCAAATGATAAAGGAAAAAAAATGTGTGAATAAACAGTGACATCTAGTGGTCAGTAGGAAGTACTGACAGCAAAAGTATAAACAAAGCCAATAATACCAGAATAACGTAACAGTATAACAGAATATCCTGAACCTAATTAATAGCCATCCTCCAAGTCCAAAGAAAAACCTAGTTTCAAACACTATTTGTTGACCAACAGCTTCCTAATTAAGCTTAACGATCCATGCAGTGTTTCCGATGGGAAGGTGAGGAGTGACTGCAGCATGTAGCGGCTGAGTGAAGGTGGTCTGGACTCTGTGGAGGAGAGTCATGGTTTCAGAGACGCTGTAGAAGGACAGAATACCTGCTCTGTGATCCAGGTACACTCCTACTCTGGAGGAACCAGGACCTGAGATGGAGGTCCAGATGTTGTTGTGACCAAATTGATAAACATCTTGAGAACAATTTAATGCCCAAGATTTGTCATTAGCTCCAAATTCACATTCATTGCCTCTTCCTGCTCTGCTGATATTCTTGTATGCGACTGCTACAAAAACTCTCTCTCTCCTCTCCACCTCCCAGTAACAACGTCCAGTCAGACTCTCTCTACTCAGAACCTGCCACCAATCAGTGAATCTGTCTGGATGACTAGAATAAGACTGAGGTTTATTCATCCATGTCACCTTCATGTTCCCCTCTGATAGTAACAGATATCTGCTTGCTGTGTTTGGATCCAGTGTGATTTCACATGAATATCTCAAGAATCCAGCTCTGCTCTTTGGTTCTGGTTCTGACAGTAAAACATCCACCTCAGTGAGTCTCAGTGAGATGTTTGTCCATGCGTCTCTCAGGATGTCCTGTAGTTGATCTCTGAGCTCTGACACAGCTGCTGTCACATCCTCAAAGTAGCTCAGAGGACGGATCTTGATGCTGGATGAGTGTATAGACTCACTGAGTGCTGACAGTGAGGGGTAGTTGTGGAGAAACTGGTTGTGATCCTCTGTGTCTGAGAGCTGCTTCAGCTCAGCGTCTTTCCTCTTCAGCTCAGTGATCTCCTGCTCCAGCTTCTCCTGAAGCTCTTTGACTCGACTCCCTTCAGTTTCCTGCTGGGATCTGATCTGCTGCTTCACATCAGAGCTTCTTTTCTGGATGAGACGGATCAGCTGAGTGAAGATCTTCTCACTGTCCTCCACTGTTTTATCAGCAGAGTGCTTGATGGCCTCCAGCTCCTGTTGAAGCAGCTTCACATCTTTCTCTCTGTCCTGGATTCTCTGCTGGATGTTTTCTCGTCTCACCTCCAGCTCTCTCTGCCTCTCAGTCCTTTCTGCTGCAGCTGACACTGTGTCGTGGCCTTTATGTTCATCCACAGGGCAGAGATAACAGATACACTTCTGATCAGTACGACAGAACATCTTCATCACCTCATCATGACGAGAGCAGATGTTCTCCTGGAGGTTCTTGGAGGGCTCCACCAGCTTGTGTTTCTTAAATGCAGCTGAATCATAATGAGGCTGAAGGTGTTTCTCACAGAAAGAGGCCAGACAGACTAAACAGGACTTGATGGCTTTCAGTTTTCTTCCAGAGCAGGAATCACAGGCCACATCTTCAGGTCCAGCATAGCAGAGATCAGCAGGAGCAGCTTGGAGTCCAGACTTCTTCAGCTGCTCCACTAAAGCTGCTAACATGGTGTTTTTCTTCAGAACGGGCCTCGGTGTGAAGGTCTCCCTGCACTGAGGGCAGCTGTGGATTCCTTTCTGATCCTCTTCATCCCAGAAGTTTTTAATACACTTCATACAGTAGCTGTGTCCACAGGGAATAGTCACCGGATCCTTCAGTAGATCCAGACAGATCGAACAGGACAAGGTTTCTCGGTCCAGCTGGTTCTGCTCCATTTCTCCTCTCGGTCACAGTGACTGTGTGAGTTTCACTTCCTGAGGACAGAAACAGCTCTGCGCTCTACCCGATCTCTACCGGAAGCACAATGTGTCAGCTCTTTTGCACATGTGCAGACAGAATAACTTCCGGGAAGGCAACTTTTCATTTTTTTTCTTACTTTTTTCTTCTTTCATCTTATTTTGGATGTTTCTTGTTGTATTTTAATATAAATTAAAATATTTTTATTGTATTTTGAATTGTACATACAAAATAACAAGTAACCAAACAACAACCCCAACATAAACAATAATAAAATGACAATAAGACATAAAAGAAGTAAAATAAAAATTCAGATAACAAATAAAAAAAAGAAACATTTGAGAGAAAAATATAATAATAATATTAATATTAATAATAATAATAATAATAATAATAATAATAAGATAAATTAATTTTATTAATTAATATCGACATGTTATAGTAGGATTGCATAGCCTATGACTTAATTATGTCCCAGTGTTTCCAGCAGGGAATCGTAGGTGAAAAGAATTTAGAAACGGCTGCCAGACCTCATAGGTCCTCTGGGTTGATCCCCTTATTGTGTGCTTCATTGTGTCGAATTTTAAATGTGCCATTACATCTTTAACCCAGGGCCTGTGTGTGGGAGGCCTCTCTGACATCCGGTTACGCAAAATAAGACGTCTGGCCAATAGAGATGAAAACGCAATGGCATCTGATTGTGCACCCAATATCATCATCTCTGCAGGGAGCAATTTCGGGGGCAGGACTTATCTGTCTGTCACAGATGTAAGAAAACGTGTCAAAAGTTAAAGAGCAGAACTATATTAACTTTGGGCAAGCCCAGAACATATGATGGAGGGTAGCTGGAGCCTGACAGCATCGGGAGCAAGTCGGATCGACATCTGGATATATCCTGGCAAGCCTACTACTGGATAGATGAAGCCTATGTAGCACCTTAAACTGGAACAAACAATGTTGGATACAAATCAAAGTTGAATGTATTCTCTCAATTGCGCTTAATTGCCAGGAGATGTCTGACACCTCAAATCCGAGTTTCTTTCAGTGGGTATGCCCCAAAAGACATCTGTCGAGTCTGGTTGTAAACAGGAAACAGCAAACTTTTAGAAAGGTTGATTTTATAGCCTGAAACCTCTCCAAAGCTAGAGATAATATCTAATGCCTTAGGAATAGAGGTGCATGGATAGGACAAGTAAAGTACCAAGTCATCCACATATAGAGACAGTTTGTGAATGACCCAACCCCCCCGACAACACCCACAATCTCCTCCGCACGCCTAAGTGCAACCGTTAGTGGTTCTATTGCGAGGTCAAACAGAAGTGGGGTGAATGGACAGCCCTTCTTTGTCCCCCTACATATAGGAAAATAGTTTGAGGTTATTCTATTAGTATAGACCAGGGGTTCCCAAACCTTTTTAGCCGCGCACCCCTTTCCATGTCCCAGCCGTGTTGACGCACCCCCAAGATTAATATATATATATATATATATATATATATAAAAAAAACGGTTGCAGTTACAACTCAAATGTCGCAACAAAGCTTCTAAATCTGAGTCTGACGCACAATTTACGCCGCAAAATACAAACACGAAGCAGTTTGATTTTTGTCCGATGACGAGCGAGCGGGAGAGAACTGGTAAAGCATTACAGAGTAACAATAAGTCTAGCGCTCAATAAAGATGTTATTAATCAGAGAAATCTTTCTGATTGTTTCACAGCGGTTACCTTCAGCAGGTAAACACGCCCACGGCAACACACCTCGGCTCCCCCAGCCCGTTTCTGTCTGAATATGCATTAAAACTGCCTCTTTAAAATGAACTGCACGGTGCAGTCTGCGCCTTTCTGAATCGCAATGAAAAGTATTACAGATCTGTGCGTGAGCATAGTCAAGAAATCCCCCCAGGACCAGCGGTAACGACAGCGGTGTGCGTGTCATGCGCGTCAGACAGAACTTGTCACCGGTTCAAAGTCGCGGCACCATGAGCAGCGCGGCGCTGTTTGTAGGCGCAGCGCGATCCATAGAGACCGAGTCACTCAATTTAATCTCGTAAATAAAACTTTGGGCCCGAATTAAATTTTTCCTCTGCTGACGTAAAGCCAGGAGAGAGGAAGAGACATTTTCTGATTCTCGCTCGTTTTCTTCTCCCGGATCCGTTGCGATTCTCTCCTCCGTTGCCTCCAATTTCTCTCTCACTCTCTTCCTCTCCTCTTTAATGACTAAATTTCACCTTAGATGTCTCACCTGTTCCCCTGATTTCAGCCTATTGAGCATATTTGCGAGAATTATTGAAGCAGAGACCACAAGTCATATGCGCATATACAGCACAATGCGGATTTTTCATCTTAAAATGAAGCGTAGAAGATGATTTCTTCTAAATAAATACAGTTTTGTGTTAATAATGTATTGTTCCGTTATGACTCCCAAGCACCAGACGAGGTTTTGCTGCTAACACTTTATTTTAGGACGAACAGGACAGGAAAGCTTTCACTCCGCCAGTCCCCCGAATCACGACTCCTCTCCCCGGAAGCCACACATTTCTTCCAGTATGACCCCAAAGCGTTCTGATTTAAAGGAACAGTAAGTGTGCAACAGCATTTAGCAATAAAGTCTAATAAGGATCATTACAATACATTTTTATTTATTGATTAAATTAACAGTTTTTTGAGCTTTACAAAAGAAATGCTTTTTTACACTTCTTTATTGTGTGGGGGGGAAAAAACACGGTCAGACGCCATTACAGTTTTCGCCTCGCGTACCCCCTAGTGGCAGCTCGCGCACCACTTTGGGAAACCCTGGTATAGACAGAGGCCTGTGGTGTAGCATATAAAATCCTTATCCACGAACAAAAAGCTCGACCAAAACCGAACCACTCCAGAGCTGCAAAAAGATATTCATACTCAATCCGGTCAAATGCCTTGTACTTGTCGAGAGACAACAAAACACCTGCTGTAGATGAAGTTTCCAAGGAATAAAGAATATTAAAACGCCTCAATATGTTGCAATAAAGCTGTCGCCCTATGATAAAACCAGGGGGTCCTTTCCTTTCTTGAGAAAGACTGGAATGGTGGCCTGTGTCATTGTAGGAGGGAGAGTCTTGCGCTCCAATGCTTCGGTATATAAGTTTTTTTTTAAAGAGGGCTTAGTTTAGATCAGAATTTCTTGAAGAATTCAATAGGGAAGCCATCCGGCCCTGGGAGCCTTATTGCTCTTCATCTTTTTAAATGCCCATTCAATTTAAACTGTTGAAATGCTGCCATCCAGAACTGCCCTGTCGTGTCGGTCTATATTGTTTTGTATGAGCAAAATATTGACATTAATAGCTGTAATTTTATAAGACATCAGTCTTCTTAGATGTGTATGACAGACAATTCTGGAATTATATTTTCATAATATAGGATCTGCACAATCACAGCTTGTAAATGGTGCTGTAGTCTTATTGTCTCCTGCTCATGCTCCAGGTATGACCCATGACCCTGTCATGATTTATGTTGTGTGATCTTAAGAGCTTGTGTGATTTAGGGTTTTTCTGAAAACTGTTCTTGAAACAATATTACAACACTGGAAGTGACAGAAGTAACACCATGTATGCATGTTTGGAACATCTGAGGAGGGTGAAGATGTTCTACAGGAGCATGATTGAGGAGTAAGGATATCCAAGCACTGTGAAAATCACTCAGTCAGGTTTATTAAAAGAATTTTATTCAAGATAAGAGCAAAGTATCCATCAGGGTGACAGTGATGTTCTTACTTCCACAGTTAGGATAATGTTTTATAGCCAAAAGCAGAAGAAATAAAAAGTATTTGTGAGGCAGACTGTAAGAACTAGCTAAACTGATTTACACACAAAGTCCATAAGCATAAAAACATGAAGGCATAACATAAAATCATCAGTTCAACACAGTCAAAAGATATTAGAAAGCAAAGCACTATAATGAGACTCAAGCAAGAAAATACATTACAATAACCAGCAGCTATGATGTTTAGTTTTGCAATGATTCTTTGAAGAAGTTGTACTCGTTCATCATTTGGTCCTGGAAGATTTCTTCGGCACGTTTTATGTCATCCTTTGTCTTCAAATACTTGTTCAGCAGAGCCTTATAATGTTTTTCTGGGTGCCCGCCCATGTTGCTTTTCTTCCAGGTCCAGTATGCATTTTTGTCGCTGATGTTTAGTTGGTTTGCAAGCCAAACCCAGAGCCTGGAGCAGGGCAGCAGACTCACAGCGAACATGATGGGTTCATCCTTAGCCATGACACTTTCATATGTTTTTAGGTAACCCTCTATGGCAGGGTTGACTTTGATTTCAGACACACCCTGTGGATGTAAGAGGGAGAATATTTAAAACATCTATTTATGACAAAACGTACCATACACAGGCCCTGCAGCACTCTCCATATAGTTTCCTATCTAAGGAAACCCAGCAGGTTGCATCAAGTCTCTCCAAGCAGCATTCACTCCTCATGAAAGAGCGTAGAGCCACAGTGGACAGTCGTCTGCATTGTTGATGGCTTTGCAGCAATCCCTCATACTGAGCATGCATGAAGCGACAGTGGTGAGGAAAACTCCCCTTTAACAGGAAGGAAAACCTCCAGCAGAACCAGTACCAGGCTCAGTGTGAACGCTCATCTGCCTCGACCCACTGGGGCTTCGAGAAGACAGAGCAGAGACACAGAAAGCACAGAAGCACACATTGATCCAGGAGTACTTTCTACGATCAAAATAACGTAATAAATTACAGACCTATATCTAATCTTCTTTTTCTATGTAAAATTATTGAGAAAGTAGTTGTTAATCAACTATTGGAATATTTAAACAGTGATGACCTATTTGAAGAGTTCATCATAACACTGAAACAGCTCTGGTGAAGGTCACTAATGATATTCTCAGGGCCTCAGATAATGGACTTGTGTCTGTACTTGTTGGGTTAGATCTCAGTGCTGCATTTGTTACAGCTGATCATAATATTCTCCTAAAAAGACTTGAACATACTGTAGAGATTAGGGGAAAAGCATTAGGATAGGCAGGCTTAAAAGGGGGACAGATTCGTCAAAGTTTGATACAAGACCAGTGTTTAAAACTAAATCAGATAAGAAGTCTGAGAACTGATCTAAAAACTGAGAGCAAGGGCCTAGTAGATGATACAAACAACAAACAGAACACATTTTATTGCTTTGCAGTTTGGATAAGGGAAATTATAGGTTAAATGTTCAAAAGAATTGTATTTATTAATTGGCCTGGGACTAATTAATAAATCAGACTGAAAAATGGTTGCTACTCCTCCTCCTCTTCCCATAGTTGTAACGGTTACCCGAAATTCAGCGAAACACAGAGTTACAAATAATGGGCTTATATAAAAAGTAAAAAACAGATGAGGATATGCAGGTGTTACCAGTTTTACCAGCACATAGCCAAACTGAAAATATCACGCCAGCAGGGCACAAGTGGCTGAGAAGTGACAGGGCTCAAACTTTCAGAAAAGTTCAAAACAAACAAACCTAAATCACAGTAGTTCTGGGAATGTGGAAATTTAAATAATTGGAGGGAGTTGACTCATTTATACTAACGCAGTCCTCTTGCAGCCAAGTTTCTGTGAGACAAAATAAGTCAATCTGATCATCAGAAATCAATTCATTAACTGTCAAAGTATTTGGAGGGAGAGACCTTATATTAAATAAACATTTTCTTTTTTTTGTTCAAGTTGATTTTGTATGAGACTTTTATGATTTACTCCTTTTAGATCAGTTTTTAATCTGTTCAGTTTTGGCCGTGGGAAAGACACCGTCTCAATGGGGTAATGGGTGGGTAACAATGCAGACGCTGCAGAGATATGTGTTAAACTAGGGCTTGGATTCCTGGTCTGGACCCTGGTTTGTCAGCATTTAGGAGAACTAATAAATCCAGCCAGATTCCTAGAAAGAAGAGCTGCACCATCCAAAGTGGGATGAATACCGTCTCTCCGGATCAGACCAGGTTTTCCCCAGAAAGTTCGCCAGTTATCAATGTAGCCCACGTCGTTTTCAGGACACCACCTAGACAACCAGCGGTTGAATGACGACATGCGGCTAAACATGTCATCACTGGTCAGATCAGGCAGGGGACCAGAGAAAATTACGGAGTCCGACATTGTTTTAGTTTTAGTCAAAATTACACACCGAAGCAACAATAACTTCAGTGACTTCCAATTGGCATTACCGAGAGTCATTACCGCCAGTGTGGATAACAATCTTACTGTATTTAAGCTTATCCTTAGCTAGCAGGTTCCGGTAGGATTTGATGTCACCTGTTCTGGCCCCTGCAGGCAATTGACCCTGGTGTCTCTAGTGTCATGTTTCTGACGATGGAGCTGCCAGTCACCACAGTCGACTTCTCAGCGGGTGTGTCGCTGAGTGGGGAAAATCTATTGGAAACGCAGACGGGTTGGTGGTGACCTTGGGGCTGGAATCCAGAGCTATGCTTCCTGTGTGTTGTCACCCAGCCGGCAACGTTACCCGGCTGCTCGGGTGCTGCTGGAGATTAGCTGTGAAGCTAATCTCTGTGGCTCCACGCTAGCTAAAGGGCAGCTATGTGCTGTTTTTTCAACAGCACGGAGCCGGGTCTCCAATTCTGACACCCTCGCCATCAAAACTACAAAAGCACTACATTTATTACATGTACTATTATCACTAAAGGAGGCAGAGGAATAACTAAACATCTGACACAGAGAGCATGAGAGAGGGGGAGACTTAGACAGAGACAGAAAAGCTTATGGTAGGCCAGGGGAGGAAGCCATTGTGAGGCTAAAGCTAGGCTAATGACCTCGTATCACGTCGAGAAAAGCAAACCACGTGAGACACGAGGAGTTCCCAAACGTGAAGTGAAGCAACAATGTGTTTTAAATGTGCTTAGGAGTTAGAAATAGAGAGATATCACAGCAAAGAGATTATAGCTAAAATCGAAAGTGTGTAACACCAAACTATGATCCACACTGCAGCAACAGGAAACAATATACAGGAAATGACTCAATCTGCCTCGTCTACACCTCTACAAGGCAGTTGCAGCAGAGTCACTTCTGCTTCAATTACTTACTTACCTTCACAAAAGATCTCTAGTTTAGAACCAGACATTTTAAAATCCAGCATTTCATCCAATTGCTGGGGCTGAACTGAACAAGCTGAAAATATGCTGCCTGATTGAACAGCCCATGCTACTATATTGAAAACCAGCTTTATGATGTTTTTTCATGTTTCATGTTTTTTCATGTTGTTTTTCTAATCTCTGAAATAAAATAATTATTATTTGATTTTAATAATAAAACTATATATTTAATAGTCTATTAAATAAAAGCGCCCAATACATATTTTGTTTAAGGGTGAAGTAGAATTTGAGTTCAGGAAAACATCCTATCTTGAATGGGCAAGGTTCCTGAGCTCCAGTGCAGGTTAATCTCTTTTACCTGCAGAAAACAGGATCTCAGCTCCAACAGCTTGACCTCCAAAGTTAACAGTATGATTAGTTCAGATTCTATTTGAAGAAAATCCTCTGACTGATAAGCAGAAACTTGCTGTGGCTTCTGTGTTCAGGTTTCTTACTTTCAGGTTGAAGGTCTTCAGCATCTCAGTCCTGAAACGCGCGTAGCTCTCACTTCTTCCCTGCATGAATTCTTTTAGGTCAAGAGGCATCTGCACTTTCTTGGACATCTCTTTCAACATATCCGTAACCTTCGCCAGGTAGTAGATGTCCTGGATCATGAAGTTTATGTAATTGTCAGCCTGCAGGTTGCCACTTTGCATATGCTGCAGAAAAGGAAGCTTCAGGGTCTTCTCAGCCAGATTTAGGTTCTCCTGCCAAAGCATTTCATAAACATCCTCCTCATTCCCTGTGGCGAAAACCAGAAGATAATATAAATGACAAGAACCTTTATTGAAGAAGTTGGGAAAAAGAAAAAGTCTGAAGCCTGTTTCAACATTTACAGCTAGAGGGTAGCAACCTCACCTTTGTTGGCTGAAGATGAGAACCACTTTGAGTTTTCATGGCTCCTTTCTTGGTTGTTGGACACATCTGATTGACAGATTTTGTTGTGTGAAAAGCAGTTTAAGAACAACCACGTATCTATAATAAAAACATTCACACAAGATTTTCTGCTTAGCTTTCTCATGTTTTTCCCTGAGAATTGCCTGCAGCTTCAAACTGACTTTAGATGTTCCCCTACACAAAGCTTAAGAACCTTACATGTCTGAATGAGAATTTTAGAATCGTGGGAGAACATACCGTGGATGTCTTCAGAATGAGCAAAAATGGTGGAGAGCGTGGAAAGGAGGCACACAACCATCCAGCAGGTCTGAACCGAGCAGCTTTTCCCTAAAGAATTGATAAATATAAATAGAAAATGTAGGGTTAATAATAAAAATATCAGGTTTCATTATTGAATTCCAGCTGATGTGAAGTAGAGTTGAATAATTAAAGGTGTTACCCAGCTTCATGTTCAGCATCAAGTTTGTTCATATGACTGAGGATGTGATCATGTTCGTTTTATACGAAAACTTTCAGGGAGGAGTCTCTAAAGACCTCCTCTCCTTTCAGCGTTTCCTCTAAATCACGTTGTTACAGAAAAAAGCCGGAGGGTGGGTAAACTGAGACAGTGATTCAGAATGCAACTGTTATTGGGAGTAGACCGTTAGAAACCGGTTTCGATCAGTTCCAAGAAAACATCTTACTGCCTACTATACCACACTGAGAATGGAGAGAAGAATCACGCATCCATCAGCAAAGCTGGTTCTCTGAAGCTCAGTGTGTGGAAAATTTCTGCCACACGGCCCAAACAGCATGTTTTAACAGGTTACTTTCTATTTTTTCAGACAAGTGGAGCATATTCTTTCTCTCTGTGCAGCTCTGGTACTAGTTCTCCTTTTTTCCTTTTTTTGTGCTCTGTGTGGCAATGTAGCAATAAAAATTGTTGGCTTAATGCCAAAAAGAGCGGAGCCTTACTGCTTTCGCTTTCGCTCTGCTTGATTTATATATGCAAGAAGCTTAGAATTTGTGCTGGGACTATTTCATGTTAACTGGACACTGAAACTGGAAGGTAGAAGAGGAAAAAAAGGAGAGAAACAGATGGAATAAAATGCCAAAAGGGAGAAAAGGTGAAAATGAAAGAGGAGAGAGAGCAACTCTGGTATGAGTTCTAATAGATGTAGCCTTCGAGCACAGGTCAGACTAAAACCATCTCCAGGATGAATCAAACATGCACCTCTGTGGAAACATTTCCATTCAATTTAGATCATTTCTGCTCCACAACAGATGTCACTTCAAGACTGAACAAAGGGTTCCAGTTTACCAAGGAGTGAGTGAATGAAGAGAGAGAGCCGAAGTTTGTTTTTGACTGAGCAGCCTGGAGCAGAATTCACTTGTGATGTCAGGCGACTTGGGACAGTTTAGAGTAGCAGAGTATCATGGCAGAGTGGAAACATCCAAGAAAACATCTTACTGCCTATTATACCACACTGAGAATGGAGAGAATGGAGAGAAGAACCACGCATCCATCAGAAAAGCTGGTTCTCTCAGTGTGTTGAAAATTTCTGCCACACGGCCCAAACAGCATGTTTTAACAGGTTACTTTCTATTTATTCAGACAAGTGGAGCATATTCTTTCTCTCTGTGCAGCTCTGGTACTAGTTCTCCTTTTTTTCCTTTTTTTGTGTCCTGTGTAGCAATGTAGCAATAAAAATTGTTGGCTTAATGCCAAAAAGTACCCAACAGATTTTACTTTACCAGCGGAGCTTTACTGCTTTCGCTTTCGCTCTGCTTGATTTATATATGCAAGAAGCTTTATTAGAATTTATGCTGGGACTATTTCATGTTATCTGGACACTGAAACTGGAAGGTAGAAGACGAAAAAAAAGGAGAGAAACATGCAATAAAAGGGAGAAAAGGTGAAAATGAAAGAGGAGAGAAAAGGGAGAGAGAGCAGCTCTGGTATGAGTTCTAATAGATGTAGCCTTCGAGCACAGGTCAGACTAAAACCATCTCCAGGATGAATCGGCTCAAACATGCACCTCTGTGGAAACATTTCCATTCAATTTAGATCATTTCTGCTCCACAACAGATGTCACTTCAAGACTGAACAAAGGGTTCCAGTTTACCAAGGAGTGAGTGAATGACGAGAGAGAGCCGAAGTTTGTGTTTTTGACTGAGCAGCCTGGAGCAGAATTCACTTGTAATGTCAGGCGACTTGGGAAGTCTCCATTCACAGACAAGAGCTCTTAAATGTGCAGCAGAAGATTCATTCGAGAACCTGCATGAATTTGTTGTCACTACTACTGACTTTGATGCCATTGCCACCTGTGTGATTCCATGTAATAAGCACCATATCTCATCATAGATTCATTCGAGAACCGGTCACAAGCTGAGGTGTGGTTCCGGATCTGACATGACATTCAATGATGGAGGGTGGACAAGCCGAATGTACTGCAGGATGTCAGCAGAATCTGAGCAACTTCTGATCAGCTGTAATGTAAGGAAGACTTGGGAGAATCTGAACTTTCAGATGACAAAGATGGACTTGTAGATGGTCTGATGGTTTGAGGAAACCAGAGGATACATTGAGGATGAATCAATATGAAACGGGCCCAACAACCAGGATGCCACCTTCGTGGCCTTGAGGGTAAAGTTCCCGGAGTAGACCTTGAGGAGAAAGTTCCTAGATGACAGACACACCTCCTGGCCAGCTTGGCAAGTGGGAGAAGAAGTCCTTTTTCCTATTAGCATACTTCTTATTCACAAATGAAGTGCAACTTAATGCTGTCTTAGTTTGGTTCCATATTCTCTTGCAGGCTTTGGTAGAGTGGTCGTGGTGAATCTAGATGATAGAAGAGATGACTGATAACCAGGAAATGCTTCAAAGAACAGTTACCTGTAGTGGCAGAGATGTGGCTGTTGTGGGCGTACGCAACCCAGTCAAGATGTTTACTCCAGAAAGTTTAAAAGTCTATTCTCGCAAAGGCAGTGAAGGGTGTTCTCAAGCGCCTGGTTCATCTGCTCACATTGGCCATTGGTCTGAGAATGGAAACCAGAAGACATAATGAAATAATAGTTGGGTGGTCAGATGGGTGGATGGATGTTTGGAAAAACTGATAAGCCTTGGAGAATCTGTCATAATGGTTAAATTACTGTTTTACTCTCGGAAGGAATAATCCAGTGATGAAATCCAGTGCAATATGGGACCAAGTTCGGTTGGGGATGGATAATGGTTGCAAGGGTTTTGTTCTTGGCACACACAGGACAGGCTGCAACATTTCACTGACATCTTTGTTGAGAGATGGCCGGAAAAAGCCAATGGCACAGCTGGAGAACTTGGAATCATGGGCCCACTGTATGAATCGCGATCAGATGTATGGTGTTACGTAGAGAGTTCTGGGTGGCCCTCCCCTGTGATCCAGCTCATCAGTGAGGGTCCGCTGGATATTACGTTCCAGATCCCAGGAGAGGGACCCGATGACATAGGAGGTGGTAAAGACTGTAATTAGCGGAGGATAACTGTCATCAGAAGGGAACTGCTGGGAGAGAGCATCAGGTTCAATATTCTTGGATCCTGGATGGTAGGTTATGGTGTAACTGAAGCATGAGGAGAATAATGACCAGCAGGACTGTCGTGCATTGAGTCTTTTTAGCTGTCTCCAACTAATGCCTCCACTGCTCCAAGGCGAGCTTGATGGCTAGAAGCTACCCATCACTGACGTCATAGTTCCTTCCAGTGGGTGAGAAGGATTGGGAAAAGTTTGGAGATGGAGAAGTGGACAAGACTGTTGTTACAAGATGGCTCCCATCTCAACCTCAGAGGTGTCAACTTCTAGTACAAATGGTTTCTTGTGGTCTGGATGAATTAGGATGAGTGCAGAAGCAAAGAGATCTTTGAGGCTCTAAAATGCTGTCTCAGCGGAAGGGGTCGAAGTGAAGGTGGTCTTGGTTGAGGTGAGAGCCACCAATGGTTGGCTGATGAGACTGAACTACATGATGAATCGTTGATAAAGGTTTGTGAATCCCAGGAACTGTAGGAGGGACATGGGACTGGCTAGTCAATAACCGCCTACATCTTAATGGGGTCCCGCTTCACCCACCCACCTTCAAAGATGTAGCCCAGAAAGGTGGTTGAAGGAACATGAAACTCACACTTCTCGGCCTTCACAAACAACTTTTGTAAAACCAATCTGACATGCTGCTGGAGCTCGTTAAGACTAAGAGAGTAGATAAGTATGTCATCTAGATAACAAAAGACAAAGTTATGGATGAAATGATGGACTAGCGCTGACCAGTGCCTAGAAAACATCCTCATTGTGAGACAGAAGGGCATGACTACGTACTCTTAGTGATCTATGGGTGTTTTGAAAGCAGTTTTCCACTCGTCCCCCTCTCTGATGCGGACTTACTGATTAGCGTTACAGAGAGGCCTGATTTAGTGAAAATGGGGGAACCATGAACAAATCAAAGGCAGAAGTGAGAAGTAGCAGAGAATACTATTTTTTGACAGTTACCTGATTTAGCTCCTGGTACCAGTGGCACATGGCTGTAACATAGTAAAACACAATAGCATGGATTTAACGTTTAAGGATAAATATCGTCCATTGGTCAGAGGCTGTAAATCATACAAAGTAATAAATGCCGTTTAATGTAATCACTCATTTTGCATTTTAAATACGTGAAAAAAAAAGTCTTACATCAACTTGAAGCATCAAACTCTCCTTGGGCTCTTTGAAGTACAACATTTGGCGCAGAAGGATCCAGGCAGCCTTGTCAGGGTCTGGATCATAGCAGGTTAGAACATCACGGATCTTGGGGTTGTCCAGTGTTGCACAGTAATCCAGTATGGTCTGTCCTCGTTGACTAATTGCCTCCTGTAGCTTGTGAAGGACATCAACGTCCATCAGGAGGCTGAAGTTTGAAAATAGGCATTTCTGAGAGAAAAGAAAAGGCCACTCCTGTGGACATCACTGGGGCAGGCACTTTGTTAAGGTTTTATTTCCG
This sequence comes from Fundulus diaphanus, assembly GCA_037039145.1. Lineage (NCBI taxonomy): Eukaryota > Metazoa > Chordata > Actinopteri > Cyprinodontiformes > Fundulidae > Fundulus > Fundulus diaphanus. The sequence continues at coordinate 9,592,987 of CM073133.1, forward strand.
CAGAATGACATATGTCTTTTTCATCATTGGTTCTGCTCTCTCTTCACCACTCATTCCTTGCTCTCTGTACACAGACATACAAATGAATTGTTAGAACCCAAGTAACAATTTGGTCTAGTAGCCACCCCCTACAGACAGTGTTCAGATCTTGACCAATTACTAAAGTCACCCAAATTTGCATTAAACAAAATTACTCAAAAAGACAGTAGTATGCATGCCTGAGTTCGGCAAATCCCTCTTCATTTTCTCCAACGTTGTCTCCGTCTCCCCCTCTGGCAAATCTGCTATGCCCCACCTCACACACCTAGGAGTGGGCATCACAGGGTAACAATATTATTGCATTTTTATTCCCTGTGGCGATTGTAAATGGACCCATCCAACAGAAGTCTTGTTGTAGTGACAGCTTTGTAATCACAGGTGTATTTTACCAAATTAATTAAGGTCAGTGGAGCCACTATGCACAGTACCAGCACTCTAAATCCTAAATAGAACATGGCCATAATTACAGTTTCACCTGTGTTTACTACATCATAAGATTCTTGCTGGGAAAAGGGTCCATGTCAAAGTGTCAATATGTTTGTCCTGTTTCATGGGTTATTCATGGTCAGATACAACGCTTTCAATCAAATGTTGACATAGTCTATATGTATTGCCACTTACCCATATTGGTCAACAGGACCTCTTGCCAGTCTCGTCCCTCCTGCTATTTCTGTGTGCGTTTTTTTCCCTCTGCGGCGTTGAGCAAGAGCATTATTGTTATTGTTGTACTCCAAAATTGTTTTTACTTGTTGCAGAAGAGAGTGACATCCATCTCCAGCAATATCACCATGCTTCCAATTTCACCAAATGTTTTTGGATGGCTCTTGAAAATATGGGTGGGGCAATTAGAAAATATGTCACGATTGTCACATAAGCGTACAGCTTGGCTGTTAGACATTTTATAGATATGCTGCTATAGGCTTAGACTGCTGGGGACACATCTGGTTACACAGAGCCCTCTCTTCTCATCACAGCACATTTTCAACTGTCATTATCAGTATCTGTTGCACTATAAACCATAAACAGTTTTCTGAAAAACAGTTTTCAAAAATGCGACTTGCGGAATTTACAAGCAACTTTAGAAATAAAAAACAGCAGACTTGGCAACAGTGCCAAAAACCATTTCACACAATGTCCGGAACTATTAGATACTGCTAATAGCTACTAGCTAGTAGCTAATAATAGTACATGGAGGACATATTGACATTGTGACATTTATGACTCTCCATAGATTCTGAAGTAGTTATTACGTGCTTAACGGGAAGGTCGTTTGAAATTTATTTAGTGTTCCACTAGATGGTGCGCCAATGTGTAAATCTTACACACTGCGGCTTTAAGACAGGCTAAATAACCCAAAATGTTGCTGCAAATGTTTGAATGTGTAACTTTACAAATGGTAGCCCATACTGGAATGAAAAAAATATTTGAAATTATTACAGCTTTGACTATAATGACATGTTTTTGTAAACTCTAAGAACTGCAGGGAAAACATAAAGTTTCTGATGACCTGAAAAATGTCCTGAGAAGACCGCAACATTCATATGTTGGAAGACATGCAGAATTTGACTGGCAATAGCACCACTACAGAAAATTGCTGTTGAACCGTGCCTGGTGTACTCCTGGTAATCTGTAAACTGTCTTTGTGACTGCTGGTGCAAGATATGAGCTGTAGAAGCATAGCAAGTTCTGTCCAACAAATGGTACACAGGCTTCTCTTCTTCCCTATTTGATGCTGTGGACCCCTCCACATGTATGTTCATGGGTGATTATTTTGTTTTAAGGTGTATTAGTTTCTCGTGTTGTTCAGTATACTGATCATCATGCCTCCTGTGGTGCTCAATTTAGGCAAAGTTTGAAATTCATAGTACAACAATATTGAAAAAATGTCTCAAATCTAGAGAGCTGTGTAACACATCTCAACCTGTCTCACTCTCCACTAAATTGCCTGATGGAAAGTGTTCCTGATTACTTGTCAAAGGGTCAGCTGCAGGTCTGCTACTTTGCAAGTGTCCTCTTTTGATCCATGTTGTTGTGAAATCAACCAATAGGAAAATAACGTAAGGTCAGACTCTAAGGCTGATCTAAGGCCATAATAAATGTAATGGACTGTTGCAATCACCCCTACCAAGTAGGGGTGACTGCAGGAAGGGCACTGTATAAAGCCCCCTGGCCACGCCATAGTCGTTCTCTTTTGCCCGCTGCTAAGTTGGAGCAGAACACTCATCTTCCTCTTTGGGGTATCTGACTGGAGTTCGGGCTGGATCGAACTCATTTATTCCATATGTGTGCAGAATTAGCTGTTAAAAGAATGCCAGTGCTTGAATCACCCTTTAAACTATTGTCCTAAAATCAGCTGTTCAGGCTGATATTCACTGGACAATACCTAACAGACAGAGTGTTATTTATTAAACATTGAAGAACCATAAACAGCGCGTGATGGCACAACAACGTGAAACTCAAGGAATACTAGCTGGTAAGTCTGTGTGCAGACATCTTGTTGGGACACCTTGGTCTAAATACCTGCTGTTTTTTATTTATATCATTTATAACTATATTTTCTTATCAGGTACTACAACTTGTGAGGCTGGTTCTGCTGGAGGTTTTCCTATCTACTGTCGCTTCATGCATGCTCAGTATGAGGGATTGCTGCAAAGCCATCAACTATGCAGACGACTGTCCACTGTGGCTCTACGCTCTTTCAGGAGTGAATGCTGCTTGGAGAGACTTGATGCAATCTGCTGGGTTTTCTTAGAGAGGAAACTTTCTGACCAACCTGTCCGTGTGATTTGAATGAATTTGACTTTGTAAAGTGCCTTGAGATGACATTTGTTGTGAATTGCAGCTATATAAATATAATATATAAATAAATGAACTGAACCTTGCTCTACATTTTTGGTGTAATACTGTCATGTTTGGCTTAATGTATTTCGCCCACATGCAGAACACACTCGGTGAAACAGGAGATGTTCAAAAAGGATTTATTGAATACACGGAGGAATACTGGTTCACGGGGCGAAAACTGCCTCAGCGGGAACAACACGAGCGGGAGGACGAAGCCAGGAAACCGGGGAAGTCTAGGAGGCAAGAAGAGGTGATCTCGGGGAGTGATCAGGGGGGCAAGTCAGCTATGGGACGTAAGCTTACCACAGAGTGTAGAACACAGACCGGGGAGGAGTCGTGCGGACTCAGCGCTTGCCTGATGGAGGTGGCGGCAGGTGTCCGAGAGACCAGTGGGCCAGGGCAGGAGCGGGGTCCGAGCAGCACCGGGGAATCCAGAGATCCAGGACCAGCGGGAGGAACCAGGAGGGGTCGGTGGGGACTCAGAGCTGAGCGTCCAACGCAGAAGGGACCAGAGGAGCTCGGGGAGGGTCCGTCACGAGAGGGAACGGAGGAGCACGTGAGGTGAACCTGGGAGACACAAAGCAAGCGTTCTTAGCACGAGAAAGGTAAGTTGGCGTGAAGCCGTAGCCGATTAGGCATACCACAACGGTAACATTCTGGCATCCTCCCTCTGTCCGTGCGCTGTTTTTATAGTGCAGTCCCGGTGCTGCTGAACCACCTGCAGGTGTGAGCGCCCCGCCCACCAGTCAACCAACAGACACCTGTGAAGAAAGCAGAGACCAGCGAGCTGCGTGGCTCCGCCAGCTGAGTCCTGACAAATACATGTACTAGTCCTAAAATAATCACATTTCAGTTTATTTTATTAAAAGCTGACATATTTAAAATACCTCTTGTGCCTTCTCTATATTTAACTTCCTATAATGAATCTTGGGCAAGTACCTACATGGAGGGAAACACAGCTGTTGATATTTTTATATAGCATCGAAATTATATCCCAAATATATTTTTCCAACAAAAATGTTTTAATGTGTCATAAATGAAAGAAACATATATAAACATATAAGCATTGTCTTCCATCAATCGGATATTATGAATTTATCTTCCTTTCATGAATTGCTTATAATTTTTGAGGGCCCTACTGGATTCAAATAGACATGTTTCCTTATAACTGGTCATTTAATAAAATCAGCTCAATGACAAATGGGAAAATTGTGCAGAAAAGTGAGCTTCACCTTTAACTTAGAGTTACGCAGTTCTTTCCTACCATTATTCCTTAAGTTACACTGGAAGCATAAGCAAGAAAAGTTTAAATAATTTTATTACATTAAACTTTTTACAAATCTGCATCTGGCCAGAGCTGTTGCTTTACAACACCAATCAGGAAAACTCCAATATCTACAGCACAGGGAATGTTTATAGTAGGATAAAAAAAAAGAAATTCATAACAGATGAAAAAAAAGGTAGTCAGCGGGTACAAGGAATACCCCCATTACAGGGTTGTCAATAACACACACACACACACACACACACACACACACACACACACACACACACACACACACACACACACACACACACACACATATAGTGTGTGTGTGTACATTATATATATATATATATATATATATATATATATATATATATATATATATATATATATACACATACACACACACAACACGTCTTCCATTGCGGAAGCAGAACCTGAGGACTCTGGGTCGGGTTCTCCCATCTCTGGTGCTGAGGTTGCCGAGGTTGTTAAAAAGGTCCTCGGTGGCAAGGCCCCGGGGGTGGATGAGATTCGCCCTGAGTACCTTAAGGCTCTGGATGTTGTGGGGCTATGTTGGTTAACGCGGCTCTGCAGCAGTGCGTGGACATCGGGGGCAGTTCCCCTGGATTGGCAGACTGGGGTGGTGGTCCCCCTATTTAAAAAGGGGGACCGGAGGGTGTGTTCCAACTACAGAGGAATCACACTCTTAAGCCTCCCTGGTAAGGTCTATTCAGGGGTTCTGGAAAGGAGGGTCCGTCGGATAGTCGAATCTCGGATTCAGGAAGAGCAGTGTGGTTTTCGTCCTGGCTGTGGAACACTGGATCAGCTCTACACCCTCAGCGGGATCCCGGAGGGGGCATGGGAGTTTGCCCAACCAGTCTACATGTGCTTTGTGGATCTGGAGAAGGCATTCGACCGTGTTCCCCGAGGGATCCTGTGGGGGGTACTCCGGGAGTATGGAGTACCGGGCCCTTTAATAAGGGCTGTCAGGTCTCTGTATGACCGCTGTCAGAGTCTGGTCCGCATTGCCGGCAGTAAGTCGGACTCGTTTCCGGTGAGAGTTGGACTCCGCCAAGGTTGCCCTTTGTCACCGATTCTGTTCATAACTTTTATGGACAGAATTTCTAGGCGCAGCCAAGGTGTTGAGGGGATCCGTTTTGGTGGCCTTAGGATTGCGTCTCTGCTATTCACGGATGACGTGGTCCTATTGGCTTCATCAGGGCGTGATCTACAGCTCTCACTGGAGCGGTTTGCAGCCGAGTGCGAAGCGGCCGGGATGAAAATCAGTGCCTCCAAATCCGAGACCATGGTCTTGAACCGGAAAAGGGTAGAATGCCTCCTCCGGGTTGGGGAGGATGTGCTGCCCCTAGTGGAGGAGTTCAAGTATCTTGGGGTCTTGTTCACGAATGAGGGGAAGATGGAGCGGGAGATCGACAGGCGGATTGGTGCAGCGTCTGCTGTGAAGCGGGCGCTGTACCGATCCGTTGTGGTGAAGAGAGAGCTGAGCCAAGAGACGAAGCTCTCGATTTACCAGTCGATCTACGTTCCTACCCTCATCTATGGTCACAAGCTTTGGGTCGTGACCGAAAGAACGAGATCCCGGATACAATCGGCTGAAATGAGTTTTCTCCGTAGTGTGTCTGGGCTCTCCCTTAGAGATAAGGTGAGGAGCTCAGTCATCCGGGGAGGACTCAGAGTAGAGCCGCTGCTCCTCCACGTCGAGAGGAGCCAGTTGAGGTGGCTCGGGCATCTGGTCAGGATGCCTCCTGGACGCCTCCCTGGTGAGGTGTTCCGGGCACCTCCCACCGGGAGGAGGCCCAGGGGAAGACCCAGGACACGCTGGAGGGACTATGTCTCCCGGCTGGCCTGGGAACGCCTTGGGATTCCTCCGGAGGAGCTGGCCCAAGTGGCCGGGGAGAGGGACGTCTGGGCCTCCCTACTGAAGCTGCTACACCCGCAACCCGACCCCCGGAAGCGGAAGAAGACGGACGGACATACACACACACATACGCACACACACACTCTCAGAACATGAAACATTGTTTACGTCTAACACATTGACTAGATCTACAAGCCAGGGATCACAAGGCTGGACTCCTATCCAAAAGGTGGAAATTTACCAGGAAGTATTTAAAGATTTATACGTACAAATCTGTGTGACACCAATCAGAGATTACTTATCACTTTTGTGTTTTTGCTGAATGTGGATGTTCAATCTGCAACCTCGCGTGTAACCCTTTCCACATATCCCACATGAATAAGGTTTCTCCCCTGTGTGGGTTCTCCTGTGAACAGTTAAATCACCTATTTGAGCAAAACTTTTCCCACATGTTTGACAAGAAAAAGGTCTCTCACCTGTGTGGATTCTCTTGTGAACCTTTAAACTACTCTTTTCAGAGAAACATTTTCCACATATCTGGCAAGGAAATGGTCTCTCACCTGTGTGGGTTCTCATGTGACCATCTAAATGAGCAATACGAGAGAAACTTTTTCCGCATGTTTGGCAAGAAAACGGTCTCTCACCTGTGTGGATTTTCTTGTGAACATTTAAACTACCAATTTGAGAGAAACGTTTTCCACATGTTTGACAAGAAAAACGTCTCTCACCGGTGTGGGTTCTCTTGTGAACATTTAAAGTACCCTTTTCAGAAAAACGTTTTCCACATGTCTGACAGGGAAAAAGTTTCTCACCTGTGTGAGTTCTCTGGTGAACATTTAAAGTACCATTCTGAGCGAAACGTTTTCCACATGTCTGGCAAGAAAAAGGCCTTTCACCTGTGTGAGTTCGGTAATGCTGTTTCAATTTAGAGTTATTCTTCCAAAATCTACCACAAATGTCACATTTTAAAGAAAGGTTCTTTTCATCAGTATGAGACTGATGCTCTGACCCAGTGGAGCTATTTTCTTCCTGATCTCTGGTCTTAACTACAGGAGAGATATGAAAGGAAAGTTGTTCAGTTTTTGGTTCTCCTTGACGTTGCTGAAGAGTAGAAGTCGCGAGTAGAGCAACAAACTGCTTCTGGAAAAACTGCTCTCCCTCCTGACTGCTGCACACGTCCTTGTGGTCCTCCCTAGTTGGTACATTTTCTGGTACCTGTTGTTCATGTTTAACCCTTGAAGAATCTGGTTCTTCTTTTTCTTCCTCAATAAGTGGTTCTGAGTCCTCTTCTTCCTCTTTAATCTGAGGAGGTCCTGGTTCCCCCTGATCTTCAATCAGTGGTTCTGGTTCCCTCTGCTCCTGTTTAGCCCATGAAGATTCAGGCCATGTGTTTTCTTCTTCAGTCAATGGAAGCTTTGGGTACTCTTCTTCCTCTTTTATCCATGGAGGTCCTGGTTTCATCTGTTCTTCAGTCACAGGATGTTCTGGATCCTCTTCTTTAATCAGTGGAGGTCCTGGTTCCCCCTGCTCTTCAATCTGAGGAGGATCTGGTTCCGTCTCTTCTTCTTTAGTCCACTTTGGTTCTGCTTCCTCTTGGTCATGACTGGAACTCCCCCTCTGGTTACAGAGCTGTTGAATGGCAGAACATTCTTCCTCCATGGAGACATGTGGCTTTTGGAGGTCTGTGGGGACAAAGGAAGAGATGATCAATATATATCATTATTATCCTAATGAATATCTCAAGGGTCAGCTTGGTTGCTTCTGGAGATCCTGACTGTAGGCATCACACGGTTAACCTGAAATTAGTTTGTAGCTTTTTATTTAAAAGGAGGGTAGGAATGTATAAAGTGTCCTCCACACCAATTGACAACCCTAGGTAAAGGAGTTTGAAAAGCTTTAAAATAAGTTCAGAAAGCCTGAAACACACAAAACCAGGTTACATAGCAAGCTTGTTTTTGCATGGCTATCCCAAACAGTGTCGCAGCACGTTCTCCAGTCATGCCAGCATAATTCCCTTGTTTGTTTTTTCATGGTCAGGAACTGCAGCCTTTGTAGCGCATTAGGTAGTACTAATGAACATCATTACTCATAAATGACATGACGGGGAGGGCTCTCTCTGTCTCCTCTTCCTCACACACAGCACGTCTTACCGGTCTGAGGCGTATTCTTTCGGCTAAAGAACTGTTAGGTCCTCCTCTTTTCTCTCCACTTGTCAGCCGAGCTCCCTGCCTGAGCCAGCTCGCATGCTCCGCTCTGACTGGACCAGTGGTCGAACTTCTGCTATCTCTGTTGTCTGCTCTGTTGGAGCTACAATCTCAGCTGTTCCTCTTAAAAAGAATGTGCTGTGTCTTTTACACTGGCTAGTGGAGGCTAAGCTGCACTGACAAAGATTAATGGCTGCATTCCTTCTACCTGTATCTGGAAGGGCATCATTCACCTTTGTTTACCTTCCCGCTGCACTTGTTACAGTCTCATCCTTAGATTTAAAAAACGTTGACTCTTAAAATCCCTCAAGCAGCTGATTTCATCTTCTCTTCTTCTGTAATGACTGTAATATTAACCTACATGGCTAGAATACAAAAAAAGGAAGGAAAAATATTATTCTATTTAACTTTGTATTAACCATTTTTTTCTATCATCCATATACGTCTATCGATTGATATATATTGTTATTGAATTATCATCCAGCCCTACCAGGTCACTCCTGTACAGTAGTTGGCAGTGTATAACACAAATGGTTGCAATCCAACCAACTACAGGAAGAACTTTACAGAACAAAAAAATTGAGAATAATCAAAGTATCAAAACTCAAGAAAGAATTGCAGAAAAGGAGATGTGGAAGAATAGAAAAATGGTTTTATAGGATTAAGAAGGCAGGAAACAGAGGAAAGATTTGAGCATACCGGACCTGATTATAACTATACGTCATGATACTTTTTAAAATACAAAAGTATGATGCAGGAAGTTGTGACCACTGTGGGGGGATGAAACAGTAGAACTCGTTGTATTGGTATGTCTGAAATATAGGCATGAAAGAGGATTTATGCTATAATTTGAAAAGATTAAATAAAAGTTTAACATAAGCATATTGTAAATTTACTTATAGACAAAACACAGAAATTAATATAAAAAGATTAATATAATTTGAGTGTTTTCTGTACATATATATTGCAGAAAAATGGTTTTGATGACATATATCTACATTGATAAAATATTGTTTTATGTTTTATATTTATTTTGATCAAACAAATTTCCTTTTGATCACACAATGAATATTAGGAACAGAGGGGGATAGGTAGGAAACCAGGATTATAAATGAAGAAAAAGATCTAAACAGACCTGCACACTTTTTTTTTTACCCCATCTTCTTTGAGGTCTTATGAGTACTAAACTTGACTGCGTGGAACTGTGCGCATGTTGGTTCACCGCAATTTAAGCAAAGACCAATTTATTAAAAATGTTAAGTTATGTTTCTCTCTTTTTTGTGCTTTAAATGTGACTTTATGGTCCAGGGTAAGGACATTTTTTTAAATTTCTTGTTGCCCTCCTAAAGGAAAAGAGGGGTACAGTTAAGAAATCATTTTAGTTGACGCAGTACTTTGTTTTAAAGGGGGTACCTGTGATGGGGAAGTTGGTTGTTTTATTAGTTCTGGTTTGATACTCTCTGAGACAGCCTCTCCCTCCTGGTCCCCCCCCCCCCCCCCCACTGCACCTGAGAAGGGGAAGGAGGGTCCAGCAGCTGGAGTGAAGGTAGAAAGAGGCACGGCTGTCACACATCTTATTCTGGTCTACAGACAGTGCTCAAGCACCACCTAGTGGTGAAATGTTGCTTATTGCTCCTTTTATTATCTACAGACTTCAAATAATGCTAATTAATTCAGTTCTCTGTTTTATTTTTGTGGTACATCAATGCAAAGGTGAGTGGAGGAGTTGATCCTGAGGATAGGCCCTTGCAACCCAAAAATGGCTCAAGTTTTCATAGAGAGAATCATCAATAGGCGTTTTATGGACATTAGAGCTATCTCTATGGAAGAGGATGAAGTGTTTCAGAGAATGATCAACACATTCCATCAAAATCACGCCTTAACCTCTAGAAATCATTTTACAAACTCATGGAAAACAAGTATGAAGCAACTTTAAAGATTCACTGAAGAAAAACAGAACATGGCTCTAACAGTTGACACCTGGACCAGTGGTGCCACTGAGGCATACCTTGGCATCACTTGTCACTTCATAAGTGACAGCTGACAGACTGCTACCTTCTGCATTAAAAACAAGGCACTTGATGAATACAACAGTAGACCGAACATTGCTGCATGGATTGAAGAGACCGTGGAAAGATCTGAGATCCCTCCAAGTAAGATGGTGGCAGCCGTCCATGACAATGTGCTTACCGCTAATATCTAATAAAAACATAGTTGGGCACCTGTCTGCTGTGGAGTCCACAGTTTACAGTCAGTGGGAAATCAAAACAACCATAGATAAGTAAAGCAGTTGGAACGGTTCAAAACTAAGCAGCGGCAGATAGGAGCCCCAGAACATAAACTTGTGCAAGATGTTTCCACTCGGTGGAATAGCACCTACTTTTACTTTACTTGTATTTTAGAACAAAGACTGCCACTCTATCAGACCCTGTAGTTACACTCAGAGAGAAACATTACCTCTATCTCAAAGGGGACCAGTGAACACTCCTAGAGGAACTGGAAAAAGTTCTTGAGCTCTTTGAATGTGCCACCTGAGTATCACAAGCTATGGAACAGCTTCTGCCCTGCCTCCTCTTGTAAAGGAGCTTTGCAAATACTGTGTATGAAACAGCTTCTGTTCAGGCCTACCAGGCAGCTGCTTCAAAGGAGATTGCGACTGGCCAAGATAACCCAAATAAAGAAGTTATTGCAACTGCACTCGATTCAAGGTTTAGGAAGCTGAAATTTTTGACACCACAGAAATGGGCATAACAGACGGGGGATACGGGTGGGACATGTCCATTCCCCTTTTCGAATCTGTGCCCTTTGTCTCCTTACTTTTCAGCCGCTAGGACCGTTAAATCCGCAATTTACACGTTGCAACATGTTTTTCCGAGCCATCTTTAAACGCACCATAAGCGAACTCTGTTGTGGATCACAGAACCGGAGACGTGCAGCAGCTGAGCTGTGTAAATTCAGTATGATGTTAGTTAAATGACTATTCAGTAATACATGTCAGTATATCATGTCAAGCTAGTTAACAAGACTACTTTTGTTACCTTTGTGTTACATTACAGAATAAGAATAAACATAGCCATATTTAATGTCTGTGTAGAACTTTCTGTGTTCACTGTAGCTTTGCATATATTTAAAAAAATCATCTTTATTGACACAAGAGAAAAAACAGAAGTAGGGAGAGCAGAAGCGAGAAGAAATGGATACCTGGATCTTCACGGAGAGGTTATTACTTGCGGAGTACAACGTATCTACAAAGAGGAACCAGGCAGTTATCATAATAATAATAATAATCATAATAATTGAACTCTATTGATCTCACAATGGAGAAATTCACTTCTGCATCTTAACCCATCCCCTCGGGGAGCAGTGGGCTGCCATGTGCGGCGCCCGGGGAGCAATCTGGGGTTAAGGGTCTTGCTCAGGGACCCAGAGTGCAGGCGGTGGGGATCGAACCGGGTACTTGCAACCTTCTCAGAGCGCAAGCGCACTGCTCTAACAGGGTTTTCTGATATTTCAGAGTAACTCTCCTTCACACTCTAAAATATTTTTAATCTGTATTAGGTAGGCTGAGTCAGGGCAGAGAGCAGTCTGCAGCACTGACAGTCGGGGCGAACCTGCAGACAGTGACAGAGCAGCGGATGGATCTTTGTTGATTTATTTGTTAAATATTTATTTTCACATATTATTTGACTTGTGCATTATTTGCATTCTTAAAGGAAGCAGGCATATGTCATGCCGTTTTTCCCTTGATCTTGATTAAATTTTCACATCTGTTACATTTGACTAAAATGTGGATTGTAGTATTGTGTCACTTTCAATGTTCATATCAATAAATTAAATTATGCGGTTTATTACCGTTACTTTGTCACTCACCCTTCCGTATCATGTAATATGTTTGCAGATGGAATTTGTGCCATTTACTTAAGATTCCTGTAAGCAAATGATTACAATCATTTGCTTAGATCTGCAGTGAACCAGGATTCACTGAATCATTCTGATGATGATGATCAACCATTTTAATTTCTCTTTTGTTTCTTTTGTATGTACATAGTTTCATAGCTTCTTTTTATCTTAATTTTGCTCAGTAGTTTTGATCAAGTTTCACTAGCCTCATAGAGAGGAATTATTTACTGAAATATTGTGTTAATTCAGATAAACAGCATCCTATAGTGATGTTCTCTGGATGTTCATTTTATTTCTGTTAATAAATTCCTGAAGAGAAGTTGTCACTTATTTATTCTATGTGTGTGCAGAGTTTGCTGTTAACAAGACGCCAGTGCTCGTATCACCTTTTTAATTATTGTCTTGATATCAGCTGTTTGGACTGATAGTCACCAGACAATACCTAATAGACAGAGAGTTATTTATTAAACGTTAACAACTTAAAACAGTGCGTAATAGCACAACAACAACAACAAGTAACAGCTGATTACAGAGAGTCTGGATATGGCAGAACTTAGCTACTAAGCTATTCTGTTCAAAAGAAAGTGGTAAAAATCGTATGACCTCCAGTCACCCAAACCCTTTCTGTCTTCTCACCTCTCGCCGATATAGATTACACCGCCACCAGTAGTAGAGCAAAAATATAAGTCCGTGTGTCAACCTGCATGCAAACAAAACCACCCAAACCAAATAAACCAGACCCACACACCAGGAACTATAAGTGGCTCTTACAAGACCGCTGAAAAAGATGTCCCCCTCACTTCTGAGATGATGGTTACACCCTTGAACGCAGGACAGATTCATTGTTCTGAATAACGCCCTGAGCTCTGGCCCTTCGGTTACTTGAAATCAGCCCCAACAGAGTAAATCAGTGCGTCACCGAAGAAGAAAAAGCCACAACATCTTTTGGGGGTTGGTGAGTCACCTGAGGAAATTGTGAAAAAGTCTCTTTCGGGTTTCTGCACCTTGCCTGGATCAGACAGCAGACAGTGAAAGAAGTGAGCACCATATGAAAAATGAAACAACTAAAGAAGTGCTGATGCACTGTGCAGCGTATCATGTCTTCAAGACAGAAAATACTCTGCCTTGGTGGAAACAAAACGAGGCAAAAATATTCAACACTTACCATGCTTTCTAAATCAGTCTTGTGTATCCCTGCTTCTTCTGAAAGACTCTTTTCAACAGCTGCAAACACAGCCTCAGAAAAGAGAGCAAGCCTGCTAGCAGAACACGTTGACATGCAGACCGTTTTACACGGCAATGTAAACATACAGGGATGTTTAATGCAAAGGAAACGCTGGAGGTTTTATGGTTAAAAGATTTTGTTTAAATATGCATCTGGATCTTTAGTTTATTTTCTCAGATACAAATATCTTTGTTAAAAAAGTATTAATAAGTTCGGTTGAATTTCAAATTCATATTTTATGGATTTTCCTATATTTACCCCTATTTTAAAGAATTCAGATAAAGGAGGTGTGCGAGAGACAAGAAAGGGACATTCACAAATGTGTAGACTAGAACAACTGTGAGAGTTACTTATTTTTAAGTCATTTAAAATAATAATCAATAGTCGACAAATAAAATAATCGTTAGTTGCAGAGCTGCAACTAATTACATATTTTATTAGTCGGCTATTCTATCACAAGTAGAGCTTTCTATTACACACACCAAACACATAATGAACACAAGCAGTATGACACACATTTCACTAAACTTACACGCCAATATTAGCTATTCTGTCCTCATTTTGACAAACATGTTTATGTCTCCATATTTCTTCTTCTTAATATTATTACATGAGGATTGTTTGCATTAATACCTACTGTAGGGCCGTTTAAACATCTCTATCTGCTCTGAAGAGATGGTAACAGTCATTTTTCTGTTTCTGCTGCAACATCTCGCCCTGAGCTACAGAAATATCAGCCTCTGCAGCACCAGAACCCTGAGATAAAACTTCCTGTCTGGTTGAGCAACCGCAGCTGGAGTTGCAGCAACCATCGCCGCAGACGGATCTCGGTCTCCAGTGAAAACATCAGCATCGTTTTCCTGACCCACCAGAACTTTGTCTGTGCAGCTCCGGTCCGGTTCCGCTCAGCTTTTGCTGTGCTTTCCAGTTGATGGCCATCATCCTGCGGAGCCCGTCGAGCTCCTCCTCGTAGCGGACGATGGTTTTCTCAACCTCTGAGAAGATTTCTTCAGCAGCTACAGTTAGTCGCTCTCTGATAAACTCTCTCAGATGCTGAACTGAAGACATTGTTGCTGAAATATTCCGCTGAGATGCGACAAAGCCGCCGTTTCCCAGCTGAGTCGGCACAAGCCGATGAAGCCTTTTTTTGTTTTCCTCTCGTTGGGCGGAGACAAAGCAGCTGATTGGTTCATTACCGCCCCCTGCTGGACCAGAGCGGAGATGCAGACATGCGGTCATCACCTCAGTCTCATTTCCAACCAACTGGACGTGGAAGTAGTGATGTGCAACTTTTGTTAAAAAGGAAAAGAAAAATGTTATCACATTATCGTTCAGTCTGTGGGTTTAAACTGAAAATTAAACATTTCTTGTTCTCCCGTGTGATTGTTTCAACATATCGAGACTAACAAGAGGATGATAACGTCTGTTTAAACTCGATTTATATAAAGATTAACTCTCAATATTCCACAAATCTCAGCAAGTAAACATTTCCACATTTTTGACAAAGCTAACATTTGTTCTGATTGTTGCTCATCTTCTGAAATTCTGTTATTATTGTTGTTGGTATTATTATTTTATTTAGATATTTTTCTTTGGGGCAGAGAATTATGCAGGCAGGAAGTCCTTCGCCCCATCACTATCATTTCCATCTCACTCTGTTCTATCATAAGGTTTATTATTTCATCTTACACTGTCAAAATCTGTATCCATATCTACTCCACTTATATAGTATTTTAATTTACATTTCCAAATAAAGTGGCCAAAATGATACATAACTCTGACAGATCTAGAGATTTTCCTTCTATCAAAAAGTAGGAGGGAGATGAACTAAGTATCTTTCAAAATATAACAATGAGAGTTAAAATATTAATTCTTTGCACATTTTATTAGAATGGCATTTTGAAAATTATTTATAGACTTCTCAATAATCAATTTTATATGTTCTACTGATTTCAAAGCACTGAAAACCAATGTATAAGTGCTGACCAGCTTTTTGCATCGTTATAATGTTATGTTGACATTTTTCTTTGGAGCACAGAGTTATGCAGGCAGGAAGTCCTCCTCCCCATCACCATCATTTCCATCTCAGTCTGTTCTATCATAAGGTTTATTATTTCACTTTACACTGTCAAAATCTGTATCCCTATCTAATCCACACATACAGTATCATATTTTAATTTACATTTCCTTATGATGCCTGTGCAAATTCTCAGTTATCTGGGTCATTGCAGCAGCAAACAGCTTTGAGGTTTCCTGAAAGCCCATACACAGACCAATACCAGCATTTTGATTCACCCACTGGAGCACAAACTCTGTGTTATCAGAACTCTGAGTTATCAGGCTGACAACATTCCCTCTGCCACAGCGGAGAGACAAAAAGAACACAAGCATGTCAGGAAATCACTGCAAGCTTGTGGTTACCCGAAATAGGCCATTGTCAAATGAGCCTGGCAGAAGAAAGAACAGAGCGTCGAACACAGAGGAGAAAACAGAGACACAAAAACATAGTCATTCCATATGTGTCAGGAGTTTCTGAGAAACTCAGGAGGATTTTCTCCAAACACAACATACCAGTAAATTTCAAACCTAACAATACTCTCAGACAAAAACTGGTTCATCCAAAAGACAGAACCCCCAAACCACAGCTGAGCGGTGTTGGGTTCGATGCAGCGAGGAATGCTCAGACTCCTACACCTTGGAAACAAAACAACAGCTACATAAACGCACGGCACAGCCAGAGGTGGGTAGTAACCAGTTACATTTTCTCAGTTACATTTACTTGAGTCATTTTTTTAACAAAATGTACTTTTAGGAGTAGTTTTACTGCACTGTACCTTTTACCTTTACTATGTGAGTCATAGTATTACTCAAGTATCTCTACTCTTGAGTAAAATTTCTGGCTACTTTCTGGCTTTATTAACTTCGTTAATAAAGAACATACTTGTTCTAACCAAAAATGCACCAGAGAGACAAAAACCTAGAATGAGACTTCTCATTTGTACACCAACTTTGTTATTTTAATATTATTTTCTACCTACTGAGGTCTTTCAGCCATTTGGAGGTCAAATGAACGTACAGCAAACATTAGATATGGTTACTGGAAGTACTTTGCAGTTTCTAACACACAGTATATACATTAACTGCTGTAAGTATTGCTTTCAAGGTTAACCCTGAAACACTGATTTAGAAAAGTGTTTCTGTTGTCTTGAAAATAGCAGAATTTGCACATAACCTTATTCAATTCAATTCAATTCAATTTTATTTATATAGCGCCAAATCATGAAACATGTCATCTCAAGGCACTTTACAAAATCAAGTTCAATCATATTATACAGATTGGGTCAGATTATACAGATTGGTCAAAATGTCCTATATAAGGAAACCAGTTGATTGCATCAAAGTCCCGACAAGCAGCATTCACTCCTGGGGGACCGTAGAGCCACAGGGAGAGTCGTCTGCATTGTACATGGCTTTGCTGCAATCCCTCATACTGAGCAAGCATGAAGCGACAGTGGGAAGAAAAACCACCCATTAACGGGAAAAAAAAACCTCCGGCAGAACCGGGCTCAGTATGAACGGTCATCTGCCTCGACCGACTGGGGTTACAGAAGACAGAGCAGAGACACAACAAGAGAGACAAAAAAGCACAGAAGCACACATTGATCTAGTAATCTGTTCTACATTAGATGGTAATAGTTGGTGATCTGTCCTCCCTGGATGATTTCACAGTCAACAAAACATCAGACCAGGTGTACCTACTATGAAGAAAAAAGAGAGAGAGCAAAAAGTTAAAAGCTGAAATGACAACAGTCATTTCAATGTAATGCAATGCAAATCTGGAGAACAGTAGACTGGAGAACAGTAAAAATCAGTAGAGTGAGAAAAGTAGGCCCTGATGTCCTCCAGTAGCCTAAGCCTATAGCAGCAAAACTATAAAGGTAGCTCAGAGTAACATGAGCCACTCTAGTTATAAGCTTTGTCAAAAAGGAAGGTTTTAAGATTAGTCTTAAAAGTAGACGGGGTGTCTGCTTCACGGACCAAAACTGGGAGTTGGTTCCACAGGAGAGGAGCCTGATAGCTAAAGGATCTGCCTCCCATTCTACTTTTAGAGACTCTAGGAACCACCAGCAGACCTGCAGTCTGAGAGCGAAGTGCTCTGTTAGGAACATACGGGGTAATCAGAGCTCTGATATATGATGGAGCTTGATTATTAAGGGCTTTATACGTTAGAAGAAGAATTTTAAATTCTATTCTTGATTTAACAGGAAGCCAATGAAGGGAAGCTAAAATTGGAGAAATATGATCCCTCTTGTTGATTTTCATCAGAACTCTTGCTGCAGCATTTTGGATAAGCTGAAGACTTTGAATTGCATTTTGTGGACTTCCTGATAGTAAAGAATTACAATAGTCCAGCCTTGAAGTAACAAATGCATGGACTATCTTATATTTTTGTCTTTCAGATTACATAAATTCTAAATATTAAATCATCAGATGTTACAATTAGTTACTCAGTACTTGAGTAGCCTTCTTACTGAATACTTTTTTACTCTTACTTGAGTAATTTCTTGGCTGACTACTTTTTACTTTTACTTGAGTAAAAATATGTTAAAGTAGAGCTGCTCTTACTTGAGTGAAATTTTTGGCTACTCTACCCCCCTCTAGTCACAGAAAGGAGGGCCAGCAGGAGGGGGAGATCCAGCGGGGCTTCAAGAACAAAGGGCACAATTTTGAAGACAAAGATGTCCAGGTTTTGGACAGGGAGAACAGATGGTTTGAAAGAGGGGTGAAAGAAGCTATCTTGGTCAAAATATATAGCCATCACTGAACAGAGGGGGAGGATTGCACTTCCAACTCCCCAGTGTTTACAGCTCAGTCTGCAAGCACATTCCAAAGTGATTGCATCACCAGTCTCATCATGATACTGGGGACCAAGTACTCCACTCACACACAGCCTCTAACCCATCCAGCACAGAGCTCCAGACATCCAGGGGCTCTCACCCGGGCTGGTGCTCCCTCCCTGGCCTGCTCACCACTCACACCAGCCTCTAACGACCCAGGCCAGTGACAGGTGGGTCATTGATTTGCATCTGTCATAAGACCTGTTTGCATGGGATAAGCATCATCTAGGGTCTCTATGTAATGAATAAATGACCCCCTACATGTTTCATTTATCCAGCACATTTGCATGGTGTCAGGGTGCAATTCTGCCTGCTGCACCCTGAGCCTTTCCAGCACCTTCCTTCTCCCGCCCAGCTCTGTCTCCACTCTGCCTAATCATCTGTACCTGTCAGTTCCTGATCAGCCCGGACTCATTCCACCTGCCAGCCTCTCTATAAAAGCCTCCCTCAGTCTGTTCTTCGCCGCTGGATCGTCATCATCCTTCCCTTGTCAGCTTCATGCCTCTCGTCTCCTGTGTTCTTCATCCCTCATTGTCCTCTTCACCGCCTTCCTCCGTCTCAAGCCAGCTGCACTACCCTTCCTCGTGTCTGCCAGCAGTCCTCCAGCTACCTCTGTGTCAGCCGCCTGCCTGCCTTCGTCTTTCGCCTACCTGCCGGTGTTCCCTCACGTCCTCTGGCTCCAGCTTCGCTCCGCCCGCTACAGCTGCAGCCATCATCACCATCCCTCCGCTGCTACCTGGTACAGACTTCTGGTTTCCATCTCCACAACTAACAATCTTCAATAAAAACTCTGGAACGAAGCTCTGTTTGTGGCTGAATTCGGGCTCAGTAACCAGTTCCTGACACACGGGATAACCGAAGCCTAAGATTTTGTTGAAATTCACAGACTTCTCCCGGATATGATGTTAACTTAATGTGTATTGCATACAAATTAACTTTGCATTTGTTGCATACTTCACCAACCGACTTGAGGAGTGAACGTGAACCAATGTGAGTTGACGTTACTATTTTACTATTTTGCAGACAACAGCGACAGGTCGGAGCTGTGTTACTGTCAGTGCTAGCCAGCTGTATACAGAAGGCTACAAACAAAATTATTCTTACCACATAGTGCAATGTATGATGTGATCCACCATTAACATCTGAAATTATTCCTTCTCTTCAGTGATTTATTCTTTTTTTTTTAGTAATCTTGTATGTTGCGGACCGATAGAGTTTTGGTGGTCTGGGACCCAAAAGATTTTCAAAACATTCAAATGCAGCCTCCATTCTTCACCAGCAAATAAAAATGCGCCCGAGAAACAAAAACTGTCTATTCATGTAGAAGAGACAAGAGATTTCCAGTAGGTTTTGTTGCACTTGACTGTATTTTCCAACAACACAGTGTCTTTCATCTTCATTATTCAGGTGTTTGAACTGGATGTTTGGCCTCATCTTTCACACCAGCAGTCGCTCTCACTGATCATCCCATGAAACCTTGTAAAACAGTGGCTGCTTGGTGGTAACAGTGTTTTGTGTGCTACGTACAGAAAAAAAATCTCAACAGCTCAGATCTAAAACAGCGGCTCGGGTATGCGGTTTATAGAGGGTTAACAAGGCACAATTTTCTGCTGCTGGAAAAAATTTAATCTTCTGTTATTTCTTTCTGACCTGTTGCTTTTTGATTGGTTTTCCACAAAGAACAACTGTGAGTTAGTTGGATTTGTTGAAATGGAAAGCATTAAGGCTGGAACAAGGTTAGCTGGAGATGAACAGACATATGTTCAGCGTGAGGAGCTCCTGAAAGTCTCAATCTACCAATAGGAGGTTTTCAATTCAATTTTATTTATATAACGCCAAGTCATGATACATGTCATCTCAAGGCACTTTACAAAGTCAAATTCAATCAGATTATACAGATTGGTCAAAACGTTTCCTATCTAAGGAAACCCAGTAGATTGCATCGAGTCTTGACAAGCAGTATTCACTCCTCATGAAAGAGCGTAGTCATCTGCATTGTCCATGGCTTTGCAGCAATCTCTCATACTGAGGAAGCATGAAGCGACAGTAGAGAGGAAAACTCCCCTTTAACGGAAAGGAAAAACCTCCAGCTCAGTATGAACAGCCATCTGCCTCGACCGGCTGGGGGTTAGAGAACAGAGTAGACACAAAAATGCACAGAAGCACATATTGATCCAGCTTGATCTAAGTTATACGGTAATGATCTGTCTTTCCTGAATGATGTCACAGCTAACAGAACACCAGACTTCTTCTATGAAGAAGAAAAAAATGACAGAGAGCACAAAGTTAAAAGATGAAATAACAACAAACAATGCAAATTGGAGAACAGTAGAAGAACTCAGCAGAGTGAGAAAAATAGACCCTGATGTCCTCCAGTAGCCTAAGCCTATAGCAGCATAACTATAGAGGTAGCTCAGGGTAACATGAGCCACTCTAACTACAAGCTTTGTCAAAAAGGAAGGTTTTAAGATTAGTCTTAAAAGTAGACGGGGTGTCTGCCTCACGGACCAAAACTGGGAGTAACAAATGCATGGACTCATTTTTCAGCATCACCCCTGGACAGAATATTTCTAATTTTGGCAATATTCCGGAGGTGAAAAATGGAAACCTCTTTAATATGGGATTTAAATGACATGTCCTGGTCAAAAATAACACCAAGATTTTTTACTTCATTACCAGAGGCCAAGTTCATGCCATCGAGATTAAGTGATGGATTAAGAAGTTTATTTTTTGAGAATTTTGGTCCAAATATTGCAACTTCTGTCTTGTCAGAATTTAAAAGCAGGAAATTTAAGGTCACCAGTTTTTGCCTGTAGTTGAAGTAATTGATTGGCTTCATCAGGATTTATGGATAAATATAGTGTCATCAACATAATAGTGGAAATTAATCCGAAGCTGTCTGCTAATTTTGCCAACTGGAAGCATATATATATATATATATATATATATATATATATATATATATATATATATATATATATATATATATAAATAAATGTCATGGTTTAAGTTGTATCTGGCTTCTTTCTTGTTATTTTGCAGTTCACTCAGCTCTCCCTCGCTCTGCTATTAGTCACACCTGTCAGGACACTAATTAGTCTTTATTCCCGTCACCTGTCAAGCTCCCTTTATAAACTCACCTTAGTTGTGTTCTCGTCGCCGGTCCATAGCGTTCACTCCCGCTCAGTCTCTGCCAGTATTCTTGTCAGCTCCGTTTTTGTTACCGTCAGCCGTAAGACACCTTTCAACCTGGTTTTTGTTACAGTCAGCCTTTAGACTTTCCGTCAGCTTTGTGCTCTCCAGTGCTCGTCTCAGATGTTCTGCTCTCCAGTGTTCGGCTCAGATGTTCTGCTCTCCAGTAGTCGGCTCAGAAGGTCTGGTCTCAAGTCCACGGCGCCGACGTTCTGGTCTCAGGTCCACGGCGCCGACGTTCTGGTCTCAAGTCCACGGCACCGACGTTCTGGTCTCAAGTCCACGGCGCCGACGCTCCGGTCTCAAGTCCTCGGTTCTGACGCTCCGGTCTCAAGTCCTCGGCTCTGACGCTCCGGTCTCAAGTCCTCGGCTCTGACGCTCCGGTCTCCAGTCCTCGGCTCTGACGCTCCGGTCTCCAGTCCTCGGCTCTGACGCTCCGGTCTCAAGTCCTCGGCTCTGACGCTCTGGTCTCAAGTCCTCGGCTCTGACGCTCCGGTCTCCAGTCCTCGGCTCTGACGCTCCAGTCTCCAGTCCTCGGCTCTGACGCTCCGGTCTCCAGTCCTCGTCTCTGACGCTCCGGTCTCAAGTCTTCGGCTCCAGAGTTCCTCCCGGTCAGTCTCTCCACACGCCTCCTGCCGGCCAGCTTCTGCACCCTACACCTCCGTCTGTTGAAATACTCTGGGTTCCATCATCATCCATCTTCCACTCTATTCAATAAACTCACTCCTAAGAACTAGCTCTGTGTGTGCGTGCTGTGTCCGGGTTCATCCTCGAAAATATATCATAACATTATGGACCGGCCAAGGGATGAACCCGAGCACGCACAGAGCCTGGTGCAGAAGCTGGTAGGGTCTGCCTCGCCTCCGGTTCATCTTGCCTGGGTCGCCATGCGGCGACGCCTCGCCTCTGTTTTTGTCTCGCCATGGTCGCTGGATTGCGACGTCACGCTTCTGGTTTGTCTGCCGGGGTCGCATCCGCGACGCCCCGCTTCTGACTCTGTTTCCTGGTTCGCCTTCCGCGAGTTCCGCCTCCTACGCTGCGCAGCCGTTAAAGACGGCGCTCCTCGTCGTCGCTGCCCAGCGTTGACTTTTGCCGCTGCCCAGCATACAGAGACTTTGCTGTCCAGCACCTCCTTGGTTTCTGTTTTGTTTTAAGTTATTTTTGGGTCCTGGTTTTTGAGTTATTTTTTAATTACTTAATGTTCCTTAGATTTCTTAAAGTTATTCAGGTTTGGTTTTGTTGTGTTCTAGTTCTGCTTTAGTTTCTAGTCTTTTTGTATATTTTTTA
This sequence comes from Fundulus diaphanus, assembly GCA_037039145.1. Classification (NCBI taxonomy): domain Eukaryota; kingdom Metazoa; phylum Chordata; class Actinopteri; order Cyprinodontiformes; family Fundulidae; genus Fundulus; species Fundulus diaphanus. The sequence continues at coordinate 9,615,722 of CM073133.1, forward strand.
TTGTTTTAGAAGAATTATTTCCGCCTTCTGTTCTTTGTTTTGGCTCAACCTTAGTTTTTTGGTTTACTTAGGATTTTTTTGGGATTTATGTTGCTTTTGAGTAATTGGGTTTTATTTTGTTGTTTTGTCCGGGTTTTTGTGTCCCAGGTTTATTCTAGTCATTCGGGTTTTTCTTTAGTATTCTAGTTTTTGGTTTTCTTAGTCAGCTAGTTTGGTTTTTGTGTCTTTTTCTAGCTTTATTTACTTGGTTGCAGTAGTTAATATTTTACTAGAGTGTTTTTGGTTTCTTTTAATTCTTTAGGTTTTGTTTTTATTTTCTAGTTCGGGCTTGTTCTCCGTCTTCTTGTTTTAGCCATAGCCCTGATTTAGTGTTCTAGGTTCGCCTTTAGTCTTCTGAGTTTTGTTTTTGAGCTTCAGTTTCTTTACCTTAGACTTCCTGTTTTCCTTTGTGTTCTTAGTTCTAGCTTTAGTTCCTATCCTAGTTCTAGTTTTAGACATGTAGTTTCGTCAGCCCTGTAGTTTCGTCAGCCCTGTAATCCCTATCCTAGCCCCTGTAGTTCTAGTCTTGTTCTGTATTTGTTTTTTCTTTATTAAGTTTTGTTTGTCTTTATTTTTTCCCCTTAGTATCTATGTGTCTGGGATCCTGCGCTTTCTAGGTCCCTACGCCCTTCATCTCCTGTTTTCTTTGTTTGTTTTTGCCCTGTTTAGGTTAGTTTAGTTCCCTTCAGTAGTTGTTTTGTTCTGTCTTGCCCTAGTGTCTCTGTTCTGTTTCCCTAGCCCTCTAGTTCATGTTGTTCCCCTGTTTAGACGCATGCAGGTCGCCGCCAGAGCCCTCCGGCGCTCCTATGTCGTCGGCTGAGCCCTCTGGTGCGCCAACCTGTCGCTACCCAGTGCACGCAGGTCGCCGCTAGAGCCCTCCGGTGCTTAAGTCGCTGTCTGTGCCCTCTGGCGTGCCTGGCCTGTTGCTGCCTAGCTCACCCTCTGGTTCTTGGTTCCCCGGCGTGTTAGGACGCCCTCTGACCCGTGTAGATTTCATGTTCCTGGCGTGTTAGGATGCCCTCTGACCCCGTAAATTTTGTGTTCCCGGCGTGTTAGGACGCCCTCTGACCCGTGTAGATTTCTTGTTCCCGGCGTGTTAGGACGCCCTCTGTTTCCTAGTGCTTAGACTTAGTGTTCCCGGCATGTTAGGACGCCCTCTGGTCCCTGGTATTTTAGAAATTCCCCTCAAGCCCTGGTAATTTCTGCCCTTGTGCCCCGGCGTTTCCCTCACGCCCCGGCGATCTCTTCCCTAGCGCCCCGGCGTTTCCCTCACGCCCTGGCGATCTTATCTCTAACGCCCCGCCGTTTCCCTCACGCCCCGGCGAGTTTCTCCCTTGCGCCCCGGCGGTTCCCTCGCGCCCCGGCGAGCTTTTCCCTTGCGCCCCGGCGTTTCCCTCACGCCCCGGCGATCTCTTCCCTTGCGCCCCGGCGTTTCCCTCACGCCCCGGCGATCCTTCTTTCCTTGCGCCCCGGCGTTTCCCCACGCCCCGACGTTCTCTTCCCCAAGCCCCGGCATTACCCTCACGCCCCGGCGGGTATTCTCTGGCGTTGTCGTACGCCTGTTCTTCCCTCTGGCGTTGTCGTACGCCTGTTCTTCCCTTTGGCGTTAAGTACGCCCGTTCCTTCCCTTTGGCGTTGTGTACGCCCGTTCCTTCCCTTTGGCGCTGTGTTGCGCCCGTTCCTTCCCTTTGGCGCTGTGTTGCGCCCCTTCCTTTCCTTGGATGCTGTCAAGCGCTCGCTCTTTCCCCCGGCGCTGTCAAGCGCTCGCTCTTTCCCCCGGCGCAGTTAAGCGTTCGTGCCTTTCCCTGATGTGCCGCGCCCTGGTTGTGCTCTGGCACATCAGTGTTCTCTAGCTCCTTGGTTCCCCAGTGTTCTCTAGCTCCTTGGTTCCCTGTGTTCTTTAGCTCCTTGGTTCCCTGTGTTCTTTAGTTCCTTGGTTCCCTAGTGTTCTCTAGTTCCTTGGTTCCCCAGTGTTCTCTAGTTCCTTGGTTCCCCATGTTCTCTAGCCCTTTGGTTCCTCGTGTTCTCTAGCCCTTTGGTTCCTCGTGTTTTCTAGCTTAGATTCCCCTTGTTCTCTAGCCTTCGGTTCCCCGTGTTCGCTGGCTCTTTGGTCCCCAGTGTTCAGCCTGATTCTTGCCCACCTTCCTGGGCCCCCTCCGCCCACCCAGTGTGGGAGGTTCTGGGCCGTCCGGTGTCCGGCCTTGAGGGGGGGGGGGGGGTAGTGTCATGGTTTAAGTTGTATCTGGCTTCTTTCTTGTTATTTTGCAGTTCACTCAGCTCTCCCTCGCTCTGCTATTAGTCACACCTGTCAGGACACTAATTAGTCTTTATTCCCGTCACCTGTCAAGCTCCCTTTATAAACTCACCTTAGTTGTGTTCTCGTCGCCGGTCCATAGCGTTCACTCCCGCTCAGTCTCTGCCAGTATTCTTGTCAGCTCCGTTTTTGTTACCATCAGCCGTAAGACACCTTTCAACCTGGTTTTTGTTACAGTCAGCCTTTAGACTTTCCGTCAGCTTTGTGCTCTCCAGTGCTCGTCTCAGATGTTCTGCTCTCCAGTGTTCGGTTCAGATGTTCTGCTCACCAGTGCTCGGCTCAGATGTTCTGCTCTCCAGTAGTCCGCTCAGAAGGTCTGGTCTCAAGTCCACGGCGCCGACGTTCTGGTCTCAGGTCCACGGCGCCGACGTTCTGGTCTCAAGTCCACGGCGCCGACGCTCCGGTCTCAACCGGAGTTCCTCCCGGTCAGTCTCTCAACACGCCTCCTGCCGGCCAGCTTCTGCACCCTACACCTCCGTCTGTTGAAATACTCTGGGTTCCATCATCATCCATCTTCCACTCTATTCAATAAACTCACTCCTAAGAACTAGCTCTGTGTGTGCGTGCTGTGTCCGGGTTCATCCTCGAAAATATATCATAACAATAAATATATATATATATATATATATATATATATATATATATATATATATATATATATATATATATATATATATATATATATATATATATATATATATATATATGTAGTAAAGACAATTTGTCCAGGGACTATACCTTGACAGATGAGATTCAAACCAACCTAATGCTTTCCACTTAATCCCTACATTATGTTCAAGTCTTTCCAGGAGAATATTGTGAACAACTGTATCAAATGCAGGATTGAGATCTAACAGGACAAGTACACAAGTCCATTATCTGGGGCCATGAAAATATAATTGGTGACCTTCACCAGAGCTGTTTCAGTGCTATGATGAGCTCTGAAGCCTGACTGAAACTCTTCAAATAGGTCATCACTGTATAAATGTTCACAAAGTTGATTAGCAATTATTTTTTCAAGAATTTTAGATAAGAAAAGAAGATTAGATATAGGTCTGTAATTTGGTCATCTTGGTCATCTTGATCAAGAGATGGTTTGGTAAGTAAAGGTTTAATAACAGCTACTTTAAAAGCCTGTGGTACGTATCCATTTACAAAAGATGGATTAATCATCCTTTGGATGGTCGCCGAGGTGAAAACTCGGGCGTGGGAAGAGTTTGGAGAGGCCATGGAGAAAGACTTCCGTACGGCTTCGAAGCGATTCTGTTCCACTATCTGGCATCTCAGGAGGGGGAAGCAGTGCAGTACCAACACTGTTTATAGTGGGGGTGGTGTGCTGCTGACCTCGACTCGGGACGTTGTGTGTCGGTGGGCGGAATACTTCGAAGACTTCCTTAATCCCACCAACACGTCTTCTATTGCGGAAGCAGAGCCTGGGGCTCTGGGTCGGGTTCTCCCATCTCTGGTGCTGAGGTCGCCGAGGTTTTTAAAAAGCTCCTCGGTGGCAAGGCTCCGGGGGTGGATGAGATTCGCCCTGAGTACCTTAAGGCTCTGGATGTTGTGGGGCTGTGTTGATTAACGCGGCTCTGCAGCATTGCGTGGACATCGGGGGCAGTTCCCCTGGATTGGCAGACTGGGGTGGTGGTCCCCCTATTTAAAAAGGGGGACCGGAGGGTGTGTTCCAATTACAGAGGAATCACACTCTTAAGCCTCCCTGGTAAGGTCTATTCCGGGGTTCTGGAAAGGAGGGTCCATCGGATAGTCGAATCTCGGATTCAGGAAGAGCAGTGTGGTTTTCGTCCTGGCCATAGAACACTGGATCAGCGCTACACTCTCAGCGGGATCCTGGAGGCGGCATGGGAGTTTGCCCAACCAGTCTACATGTGTTTTGTGGATCTGGAGAAGGCATTCGATTGTGTCCCTCGAGGGATCCTGTGGGGGGTACGCCGGGAGTATGGAGTACCGGGCCCTTTAATAAGGGCTGTCAGGTCTCCGTATGACCGTGTCAGAGTCTGGTCCGCATTGCCGGCAGTAAGTCGGACTCGTTTCCGGTGAGAGTTGGACTCCGCCAAGGTTGCCCTTTGTCACCGATTCTGTTCATAACTTTTATGGACAGAATTTCTAGGCGCAGCCAAGGTGTTGAAGGGATCCGTTTTGGTGGCCTTAGGATTGCGTCTCTGCTATTCTCGGATGACGTGATCCTTTTTTTTTTCTCCCCAGTGTCCTGTCTAGCAGTGTGGCAATAGGAATTGATGTCTCAATGCCAGATAGAGCTCGACAGATTTTGCGTTTACAAGTGGAGCGAACAGCTTTAGCCATAGTGCTCCACTTGATTTATGCTTGTAAATAGCTTTATTGTGATTCCTGCAGGGAGACTTTCAAATTATATGGACATTACAATGGGAGAGTAAAGGAAGAACAAGAAGTGAGAGAGAGAAAAAAAAGAGTAGAGGTGAAAGAAAGAAGAGATAAAAGGGAGAGAATGATAAAACCTTCTCCGTCTGCTCCATCACCTGGAAAGAGAGATGCAAAAAGAACAGCACAACCAACAGACATAAAGCAACAGATACAGTCAAATAACACCTAGATGCCATTGCTAAATCATATATATTATTATGTAAGCTGACATGTGTAATGTGATACCTGAAAAAAGAAAGTGAAAGAAAATAAATAAATAAATAAATAATAAGCTTACTGTATATAGGTGAACATTTAATACCTGGGACCCAGCACCTGTGGGAGTTTGTGAGAGTGCACTAGTTTAGTTGAAAATTATCCAGAAGGAAATAGCTTGATAGTGGTTGTGGAGAACCAAAGACCCGCCTTCCCCGAGCACAGAGGCAGGAGTCAGGGGACCCATAATCCCGGACTCCCAAAGGGGTCCCCAAAGCAGGGCGCCCAGGAGGGGCCGACACAGGATAAGGAGGGGCCGACACAGGATATCTGCAACCCCCCCCAAGGAAAGAGTAGAGACGACCCCGAGGAAATCCCCCAGCCACCACAATGCCGATGCCCCCAAGAGCCGCGGGGACGAGCCCGTGGGCTCCGCCGGCAGTTAGCCCCGCTGAAGTTGTCCCGGCCATGGGCCCTGGGGGCCAGAGGCCCCAGGGGCGCCCCGCCCCAGCAACGGGGGCCCCCTAATACAAAACGCAACAAAGAAGTGACACCGTCAACAAAGGCGTCAATTTGTGAATGGGAAAAAAACAACATTGTTTCCATCTGCTGAGCATTTCTGTGATACTGAGGAAATTAAAAGGAGGACAGACTCTTTAAAATTTGATACAGCATTATCTGGTAAAGATCCACTATAATTAAACCTTCTTTTGGGGGTGAAGAAGTCAGTGAAATTGAAACCAAAGGTTATTAAAAAAATTTCAGATAGGACAGGGTTTGTGAGGAAATACTGTTAATCCTTCGCAATCAATGCTATATGTCAGCACAAGGTCTAAAGTGTGAAGCCAAGAGTGCGTCCGTTTATGCACATTTTGAAGAGACCCAATTTAGTCTAGGATAGTATTACAGGCTACAATAAGGCTATCACATTCAGTGTCAACATGAATGTTAAAATCCCCCACTGTAATAACCTTGTCAGTGTTTAACACCAAATCAGATAAGAAGTCGGAGAACTGATCCAAAAACTGAGAGTAAGGGCCTGGTGGACGATACAAAATTACAAGCAGAAGAAGTTTTATTGCTTTGCAGTTTGGATGAGGGAAACTAATGGTTAAATGTTCAAAAGAATTGTAGTAATTAATTGGCCTAGGACTAATTAATAAATCAGACTGAAACATGGTTGCTTCTCCTCTCCCCGTAATTCTGGGAATGTGGAAATTTAAATAATTAGAGGCAGTTGACTCATTTTTACTAATGTAGTCCTCTTGTATTCAGGTTTCTGTGAGACAAAATAAATCAATCTGATTATCAGAAATAAATTCATTAACTAACAAAGTATTTGGGGAGAGAGACCTTATATTTAATAAACCATATTAATTGTTTTATTTTTTGGTTCAATTTGAGGCATATTGATTTTTATGAGGTTTTTATGATTTGCTCCTTCTGGATCCTTTTTTAATCTGTTTAGTTTTGGCCGTGGGAAAGTCACCACCTCAATGGGGTAATGGGTGGGTAAGGGTTACAGTACAGAAACTGCGGAGAGGTGTGTTAAACTATGGCTCTGCTTCCTGGTCTGGACCCTGGTTTTGTATTTACAACACATACATACAGAAATAATCAAACAAGAATTTTATTTGCAGTGATTAAAAATATAGGTTTATTCTGTACAACTAATGAAGCAATAATAAACATTTTATGGACTCCATGTCATGTATCAACACAACGTTCCTGCAGGGGGCAGTGTGTCGTCACCAACAGAGCTAAACAGTGAAGCAACGTGACAGCTTCATTCTAAAGTTTCTCCTCCTAAAAATCAACAAGACATGACAACCCAAGTCCACTAAGAGACAATATCTGTTGTCTCATGTGTGTCTGGGCTCAACAAAACAGGTCCAAACCAGAACCGGATCGAAGAACTGGTTTCGATTTTTCAACGTTGGGAATTATCTGACATTTTATTACTAAGTTCATTGTCTTTGGTGCTGAAAACAACAAGGAAGGAAAAACAGCAAATATTCTGGTGCTGATCAGCTGTTTAAACAACACTGTTGATTAATAACCAAACCCAGAAGAAATAGAACATCAAATATGAAGAAGTGCTGACAATCTCTTCAACAACGATAAAAAAAAAAAATGTGCCGGAGATTTAAAAATCAGAATTAAACTCATTGAACCTTCAGTGGATTCTGTCTATTTGGGTTTACAGAACTCAGCAGATTCTCCATAACAAACCAAAACTCCAGCGTGTAGCGGCTGAGTGAAGGTGGTCTGGACTCTGTGGAGGAGAGTCATGGTTTCAGAGACGCTGTAGAAGGACAGAATACCTGCTCTGTGATCCAGGTACACTCCTACTCTGGAGGAACCAGGATCTGAGATGGAGGTCCAGATGTTGTTGTGACCAAATTTATAACCTTTTTGGGAAGAATATAATGCCCAAGATTTGTCATTAGCTCCAAATTCACATTCATTTCCAATTCCTGCTCTGCTGATATTTTTGTATGCGACTGCTACATGAACTTGTATCCCTCTCCATTTCACCTCCCAGTAACAACGTCCAGTCAGACTCTCTCTACTAAGGACCTGAAACCAGTCAGTAAATCTGTCTGGATGACTAGAATAAGACTGAGGTTTATTCATCCATGTCACCTTCCTGTTCTCCTCTGATAATAACAGCTCATTGTGTGCTGTGTTATGATCCAGTGTGATTTCACATGAATATTTCAATAATTCAGCTCTGCTCTTTGGTTCTGGTTCTGACAGTAAAACATCCACCTCAGTGAGTCTCAGTGAGATGTTTGTCCATGCGTCTCTCAGGATGTCCTGTAGTTGATCTCTGAGCTCTGACACAGCTGCTGTCACATCCTCAAAGTAGCTCAGAGGACGGATCTTGATGCTGGATGAGTGTGTAGACTCACTGAGTGCTGACAGTGAGGGGTAGTTGTGGAGAAACTGGTTGTGATCCTCTGTGTCTGAGAGCTGCTTCAGCTCAGCGTCTTTCCTCTTCAGCTCAGTGATCTCCTGCTCCAGCTTCTCCTGAAGCTCTTTGACCCGACTCCCTTCAGTTTCCTGCTGGGATCTGATCTGCTGCTTCACATCAGAGCTTCTTTTCTGGATGAGACGAATCAGCTGAGTGAAGATCTTCTCACTGTCCTCCACTGTTTTATCAGCAGAGTGCTTGATGGCCTCCAGCTCCTGTTGAAGCAGCTTCACATCTTTCTCTCTGTCCTGGATTCTCTGCTGGATGTTTTCTCGTCTCACCTCCAGCTCTCTCTGCCTCTCAGTCCTTTCTGCTGCAGCTGACACTGTGTCGTGGCCTTTATGTTCATCCACAGGGCAGAGATAACAGATACACTTCTGATCAGTACGACAGAACATCTTCATCACCTCATCATGACGAGAGCAGATGTTCTCCTGGAGGTTCTTGGAGGGCTCCACCAGCTTGTGTTTCTTTAGTGGAGCCACATCATAATGAGGCTGAAGGTGTTTCTCACAGAAAGAGGCGAGACAGACTAAACAGGACTTGATGGCTTTCAGTTTTCTTCCAGAGCAGGAATCACAGGCCACATCTTCAGGTCCAGCATAGCAGAGATCAGCAGGAGCAGCTTGGAGTCCAGTCTTCTTCAGCTGCTCCACTAAAGCTGCTAACATGGTGTTTTTACTCAGAACGGGCCTCGGTGTGAAGGTCTCCCTGCACTGAGGGCAGCTGTGGATTCCTTTCTGATCCTCTTCATCCCAGAAGTTTTTAATACACTTCATACAGTAGCTGTGTCCACAGGGAATGGCCACTGGATCCTTCAGCAGATCCAGACAAATCCAACAGGAGAAGGTTTCTCGGTCCAGCTGATTCTGCTCCATTTCTCCTCTCAACCACGTAGACTGTGTGAGCTTCTTTTCCTTAAAATTAACTCTGAGCTTTGTTTGTTCAGACGATACCAGCTTCTTAAGTTTCACACGTGGGTGTATGCCGGTTACACACGCCCTCAACCTAAAGAAAGAATGTGGATAGACCAGAGCTGCCAAGAGCACGAAGACAGCAGGAAAAACTATCAGGATTTACATATATAGAGATGAGTGGTTTTTGCTATGGACACTGCTGTCACTATAGCAGGGCTGCATTCCATTTAGTCTGTGATCATGATAAATGATAAAATTGTAAATGGCTTATACTTCTATACCACTTTATTAAGTTCAACGACTCCAAAGTCGGACACACTTAATATTCACATATTAAGTGTGTCCGAATTCAGGGGCTGCATCCTTTGAAGGACTCGGCCCATGTAGACCAGGTCCGTCAGCCGAGAAAAAACAAAGACCAGAAGAGATTTGCTGTGAATTCGACAGTCTAGCCTTCACTGGCTGCTCCCCCCCACCCCCCATTACCTCAGCATGATATCTGTGATATCAACTGAGACACCATTAAGCACAGCCGTGAAGCTTAACTAATGGAGCCCGAAGGCTGATCTCGCTGTCTCCACTAAATGTACGTCAGGTATGGGGTTCAGGGCACAAGAGGTATGTGTCAGGTGTGCAGTTGTTCTTTGCTGGGTAGCGGTGTCGTGCAGTACTACATTCTCTCCAGCAGGGTGCGACAGGTGGACGGTGACACAGGTGCTAAGGAATCTCTCTAATCAAGCAGCATATTTAAGGAGGCAGAAGCCAGAAGCAAGGCATCAGAGCATTAGCTCTCCCAAGGGTACCTGACCAGAGTCAGCTCTAGAGCCATTCCTGGATCTCGAGGTTCGTTGTCGCTTCCTCAGCCCCCTGTGGATCTGTTGCTGTTTTCTCATGTCAATTCGTTACCTGTCCACCATACTGAGGTCATTAAATGTGGGCCGCCAACCTGCTACAGCTCCCACTCAGCCAGACACAACACTCTTTCACTTCCTCCGCGGTTAACAACAAATATTCTCTACACCAAGTTAGACCTCTGTAATGCCTATCATCTTTCATCACGGACGGGGGACAAATGGAAAACTGCCTTCAAGACGCCCATCAGGCATTATGAGTATCTTGAGTAAATTATTTTACTTCTCATAACTGATTTCCCTGCCTCCCAGCGAATAGATCACGATATCTCTGGTAGATCATTCATTGTACTCTAAGTATGAAGCCCACTCTTCTTTAAAATATTTGATAAATTCTTCATCCTTAAGCAATGATGTATTAAATCTCCAGATATTGTTTTGTGGGGTTACTTTTTTATTTACTGGGGTTAAAGAAACAGGAGCATGATCACTGACAGTTGTAAGATCTACTACAGCATCCGAAATGTCAGACAGCAGTGAGCTACTGATTAAGAAATAATCCAAACGAGAGTAGGAATGATGGACATTTGAAAAGAAAGTATATTCCTTACTGTTAGGATGAAGGGATCGCCATGCATCGCAAAGACAATAAGCACTCATGTATTGTTTGACTACTTTTAATATAATAATATCTCTATTGTATTCAACCTATATCCTCATTTAGACCAAAGTTAACGTAGCCCCCAATAAATAGAGATTGATACAGGTGTGTTAAAGTGCGAGGAAAAGTTTGTGAAATAATGAGGGGTCATCAAGATTTAATGACAACACATAACTTTTGGTTATGAATAGATATGTTTATTATCATGAATCTACCTTCAGGCTCTATAATTTTGTCTAATATTGTAAAACTAATGTTATTGTGGATTAAAATTGCTACTTCTCTTTGTCTAGAGTTATAGCAGGTGAAAACACATTAGGGAACTCGGGTGAGTTAAGATCGTTTATAGTTGTAGCCGATTTATGAATTTCTTGCAACAAGACAAGATCTGCATTTAATCTTTAAATCGGGTTAAAAATCTTCAACTTGGGGCGGGAGATCGACAGGCGGATTGGTGCGACGTCTGCTGTGAAGCGGGCGCTGTACCGGTCCGTTGTGGTGAAGAGAGAGCTGAGCCAAAAGGTGAAGCTATCGATTTACCAGCTGATCTACGTTCCTACCTTCATCTATGGTCACGAGCTTTGGGTCATGACCGAAAGAACGAGATCCTGGATACAAGCGGCCGAAATGAGTTTTCTCCGTAGTGTGTCTGGGCTCTCCCTTAGAGATAGGGTGAGGAGCTCAGTCATCCGGGGAGGACTCAGAGTAGAGCCGCTGCTCCTCCACGTCGAGAGGAGCCAGTTGAGGTGGCTCGGGCATCTTTTACTTTTTACTTTTATTTTTATTTAAAAGGGGACAGTGTACATTAATCAACATTAAAACAATGTAAATGTACCCGAGTTAGCTAAAAAGTGCTAATTTTCATCGGTAGTCCCCCAGCCAGGTGTAAAAAGGGCAACCTTAAAAATAATCACAAGTATAAAATCACAAGATGAAATTACAATGCCAATCACATAAAAAACATTATGGTTAAGAAACACAATTCATGTAAAATAATTATAAATTATTTAAATACACACAGAAAACCTTAGTGCCCACAAGTTTGGCTCTCTACAAGCCATTTTTTTGCATTCTTTTTGAATGAAAAGAATGACACGGACTCTCTGATGGTTTCTGGCTCTGTGTTCCATTGCTGAGATGCTCTTACGGAGAAGACAGGCTGACCAAAAGCTGTTTTTCGCCGGGGGATGATGCAGTCTTCCCTCACTGCCCCTCTGGTTACCCTGACCTCACTGGATCTGAACTGTACAAAGTCACATAGTGGAAGTGGTGCTAAACCATGTCTGATTTTGTAAATTAAACAGATGTTTTTGAATTTGATAAGATTGTCCCAGGTAAGTAGCTGATATTTCCTCAGAATACTACAGTGGTAGTAATGGTATGGTTTTGTATCCAGTATTTTTAATGCTTGTTTGTATAATGTTTCTAATGGTTTTATTGTAGTAGAGTGAGTATTGGACCAGCTTATTAGACAATATGTTATGTGGGATAAAATCATGGAAAAAAAAATATAACTTAGCAGCTTCAGCTGAAAGGAAATCTCTAATGAATCTGACGTTTGCTAGACTGAACTTAATCCAAATACGAACTTTTTGGATGTGAGTTTTGAAATTGAGATGTGAGTCTATATGTAAACCTAAATATTTATATTCAGTGACGACCTGTAATCTTTCTCCAGATATTAAAATTTCCGGTTCTATATTTATGAGGTTGTTTTTTGAAAAAAACATGGTTACTGTTTTGGATATTTTCAATTGCAGACAGGATTGCTCAAGCCAGATTGAGATGAGTGACATGGCCTCAGTTAGTTTTGAGGCTACTTCCTCTGTGGATTTCCATAAGCCAAGATAACTGTGTCGTCTGCATACATCAAATTGTATGCAGACGACATCTGGTTAGGATGCCTCCTGGACGCCTCCCTGGTTAGGTGTTCCGGGCACATCCCACCGGGAGGAGGCCCAGGGGAAGACCCAGGACACGCTGGAGGGACTATGTCTCTCGGCTGGCCTGGGAACGCCTTGGGATTCCCCCGGAGGAGCTGGCCCAAGTGGCTGGGGAGAGGGACGTCTGGGCCTCCCTACAGAAGCTGCTACCCCGGCAACCCGACCCCGGATAAGCGGAAGACAATGGATGGATGGATGGATGGATGGATGGATGGATGGATGGATGGATGGATGGATGGATGGATGGATGGATGGATGGATGGATGGATGGATGGATGGATGGATGGACGGATGGACGGACGGATGGATGGAACACAGAAACCCAGCCGTGGCTGTTTAGGGATCAGAATGACCTTCAGAAGGTCATTCTGATCCCTAAACAGCTAATCATTAATATAAAGCTTATCTACAGCAACTGTAGCCCTGACACCCTCAGCCATGCATCGCTTCCTGTTTGGGAATAATACTCGCATTCGATCAGAGATTTCTTTAGGAAACTGGTCATTGATGCTGATTTTTTTTTTTTCTCACAGCACTCTGCCCCGACTTCTGACCTGCTCTTTTTGTTTGTAATGCTCGAATTTAGCTACAATCAGCCGAGGCTGGGTTTTATCGGGCTTCTGGTAATAAAGTAAAAAAAGTAAAAAATCTTGGTGTTATTTTTGACCAAGACATGTCATTTAAATCCCATATTAAACAGGTTTGCAGAGTTTCCTTTTTTCACCTCCGGAATATTGCCAAAATTAGAAACATCCTGTCCAGGAGCGACGCTGAAAAACTGGTCCATGCATTTGTTACTTCAAGGCTGGACTATTGTAATTCTTTACTATCGGGAAGTCCACAAAATGCAGTTCAAAGTCTTCAGCTGATCCAAAATGCTGCAGCAAGAGTTCTGATGAAAATCAACAAAAGGGATCATATTTCTCAAATTTTAGCTTCCCTTCATTGGCTTCCTGTTAAAACAAGAATAGAGTTTAAAATTCTTCTTCTAACGTATAAAGCCCTTAATAATCAAGCTCCATCATATATCAGAGCTCTGATTACCCCGTATGTTCCTAACAGAGCACTTCGCTCTCAGACTGCAGGTCTGCTGGTGGTTCCTAGAGTCTCTAAAAGTAGAATGGGAGGCAGATCCTTTAGCTATCAGGCTCCTCTCCTGTGGAACCAACTCCCAGTTTTGCTCCGTGAGGCAGATACCCTGTCTACTTTTAAGACTAATCTTAAAACTTTCCTTTTTGACAAAGCTTATAACTAGAGTGGCTTATCTTGCTCTGACCTACCTATGGGGATGTGCTTCTATGGGCTTAGGCTACTGGAGGACATCAGGATCTATTTTTCTCACTCTATCGAGTTCTACTGTTCTTCAATTATGCATTGCTTGTCATCATTTCTGCTTATAACTTTTTGTTCTCTCTCTTTTTTTTCTTCATAGTAGGTACATCTGGTCTGACGTTCTGTTATCTGAGACATCATCCACAGAAGACAGCTCACCCGCTATTATCATCTAATATAGAACAGATTACTGGATCAATGTGTGCTTCTGTGCTTTTTTGTCTGTCTTGTTGTGTCTCTGCTCTGTCTTCTGTAACCCCCAGTCGGTCGAGGCAGATGACCGTTCATACTGAGCCCGGTTCTGCTGGAGGTTTTTCCTTCCCGCTAATGGGTGGTTTTTCTTTCCACTGTCACTTTATGCTTGCTCAGTATGAGGGATTGCTGCAAAGCCATGGACAATGCAGACGACTCTCCCTGTAGCTCTACGCTTCTCCATGAGTGAATGCTGCTTGTCGGGACTTTGAAGCAATCAACTGGTTCCCTTATATCGGAAATTTTTTGACCAATCTGTATAATATGATTGATTTTGACTTTGTAAAGTGCCTCAAGATGACATGTTTCATGAATTGGCGCTATATAAATAAAATTGAATTGAATTGAATTGAATTCTTCCCTCCGAGCAGGTGAACGTGGTGGAAGGTGATGTTTTTTACGTCATCAGCCGGGAGTTTCAGCTGCTGCCAGTGCAACTCAAGGATTGTTTCCCCGTCATCCTCCTCTTGCTTCTCTGGGATACTGACAAAGACAAGGTTATCTCTCATACTTTGGGCCTGAATGTTCAGAATGGATTCCTTCATCTTTCTTTTTTTTCTTCCTGCTTCTTGTTAAATGTGGACACTTTTCTCTTCTCTTATCTCTTCATCTCTTTTCTTCGTTTCCTTTACCCCTCTCCCTCCCCCACTTCTCTGCTTGTTTCTACACATTTTTTGGAGCCTCTTTTTACATATATTCCAAACTATAAATTTTGGATCTGATCAGCTGGACTCTCAACGCAATTGATCAAATTTTCTCAACGAGAAGACTGGGAGAAGGAGAGCCCCTCTGCCCGAAGGGTCATGTGCAGCTGGACACACAGTAGGATGAGGATCTTGTGTCTGTCCACTTTGTCAGTCAAGGATGTTGAAAATGGGATTTCTGCTTTTTGGAGAAATCTGTAGAATTGAGAAATTGTGAATACATCGGTAGATGTTTTGGCACATGTCAAGGCTACCTGAACTATGTGAGGGATATGTCTTCTACCAGCACTCAGACTGAAATGCTGTGTAAGCAGAACTACAGACCAGCTGTGGTTTCTGAACTTGCTGGCAGGATGGAAACGAATCTTAGAGAAAGCTGGAAGATGGACACTGGTAGAATGACCACAATTTTGGCTGTTTTGGAATTCCCATTGAGATGTACCAATGAGACTTCAAGGCAGACAGAAAAACAAGAGTCTGCCTGCCCAAAACAAATGCTATTATCCAAAGTGGCTCTCCTGCAATCTTAATTTCTCCTAGATGTTATGTAAACACGACACCCTGTTACTTCTCACATCTGTGACCTTGAACAGAGCGCACTGAACTGAACTGCCTGATAATGTTTACTTCTCACATCTAGCAAAGATTAATGACTGCAAGTGCTATCTGGGACAGTTCACAGACAACACACACACACACACACACACACACACACACACACACACACACACACACACACACACACACACACACACACACACACACACACACACATGATTACACTAAAACACACAGGCACATGTAACCCAGAGGTAACTAGAGTTACTCTTTGATGCGTTCAGGGTGCATTGCTCTTTTAGCACTGTTGCGACCAAGGAAGCTCCAAGGAAGCTCCAAGGAAGCTCCTTTTCTTCTCATGCTTGGGAGGGAGCCACGTCTCCCCATTGACCTTTCCTTCGGCATCAGCCCTCCAGGCCACAATCTCAAGACACACACACAGTATGTGAGAGATTTGAAGAAAAGACTCAGGCATGCATATGAACCGGCGGCGAGAAATGTAGAAAAGCGACAACTGTTGAACAAAAGACGCTGGGATGCTAAAGTGACTGCTCTGCCCTTAGAAGTAGGAGACAGAGTTTTGGTGAGGAATCTGAGTCTCAGGAAGAAGCACAAAATCTCAGATAAGTGGGAATATACTGTTCATGTCGTTGTCAAACAGCCTGATGAGAGTAACCCTGTCTATGTAGTAAAGCCGGAAGATGGAGAAGGAAGAGAGAGGGTTCTGCGTCGTGACATGCTCCTTCCCTGTGGGTTTTTACCTGCAGCTGTGAGGGAGGCTGAGGAGGTTAATGATGTGCTGGGCAGTCAGGTTCAGGTGCCGGAGACACCTGAGGAAGTGAGTTGTGCGGATGCTTTGTCTTTTGTGGAGGACAATATAAATGTGGAGTCCCATTCCTTGATGCCTGGAGTCCCTGAACATTCGGTATCTCAAGTTGAGAAGTCTCTGAATCCTGCAGCCCCTGAATTTATTTCAGAGCAGGCGGATTTGTCAGAAAGTAATGCAGAGGTTGATTCTACTCCACCACAGGGTAGACCACAGAGACGAAGGGTACCGCCTTCTTACCTTAGTGACTACCACGTAGGTGGCAGAGCATTTTGTACACATCACAGTGTAGATCCCCACACACAGCAGGAAATATAGCATTGTTTCTTTTTGTCTCTGCAGCAGCAACTTGCCTGGGTAGTAAATGCTATGGTGAGTAGCAGTGACGGGGACGTCACAGTCTAAGTGGGGGAGGATGTAACCCAGAGGTAACTAGAGTTACTCTTTGGTGCGTTTGCAACAATTTGCGACAGTTTTGCGACAGTTTGCTGGTTTCCGCCCCGAGTGAAAATCGCGGGCTTTAAGCAATGTACAAGACACCAGAGCAACATGTTGTCTGTGCTCCTCCAGTTCACTACTGTGACTTTTCATCATTAGTTGCGGCGGTCACGGCGGCACAAGAGAGGGAGAGAGAGAGACCAAAGATACGGCGGTCGGTTTACACAAGTGAAGGAGAGAGAGAGTGCTTGGCTGAGGTGCCCCGGTGCTCACGGAGGACGTCTAGAAATTTCCTGATCATCCTGCAGGTAACACACTGACATATTCCCCAGCTACCCTCTGCACTACATACAGATAAGTTGTTCTGTGAATTACAGCGCTGGAAGTCATTATAAGGTCCTTGTCCATACTATTGTTTTATTATTGTGTATTAATAAATGTTAAAGGATACTGAGGTGTGGTGTATTTCTGTTCCAGAAATATATTAATAAATTCTGGTTGATAGTAAACTGCTGTCAGGACTCTGAGTATATTAGTTTGGTTACACACAAACACCGCCTCTACTGTGCTTTCGTCTCTTACTATGCTGCTTTCTGTTTTAGCTGTAGTGTCAGAAACATCAGATCAGAGACCTCAAGCTATGGCTTTCTTAGAATATTTAGTGATGAAGCTACCATTTCAGCTGTGGTTTAGAAAGGTCACATCAGAAACCTTAAGTTGTAGCTTTGAGGAATGTATGCATAGAAGAAAACTTAAGCTTTGCATTTTTAGTGATGAAGCTCTTTCCAGTGAAACAATGAAACAAAAGAAGTTATTCTATTTATAGCTTTGAAAGGTTTAACAAAATTACTTTAGATTAGAAATCCCGAAAAATATACTTAGCTTATTTCTGATTATCAATTGAAACAATTAAGTCTTTATGTATGTTTGTTAATGTATAAAAGAAGTCTAGTCAAGGATTTATTTAGCTTATTCCTTTGGTTTTCCTATGTATGTCTGCAATGTTTTTCTGTTCATGTACAGCACTTTAAATCGTCTTGTTACTGAAAAGTGCTATATAAGTAAACTTACCTTACCTTACCATTTTTATCCCATCGGTGAGCTTCCTGACTTCCTCCCTCAGCAATAAATGCTTGGCTGTGACGGACCAGTGGTTAGCACTCTTGCCTCACAGCAAGAAGGTCCCAAGCCACACAGTTCTTTTCCAACTCTGTCTTCAGGGTTGCCAACATTGAGATTCTTTACCGTTTCTAAAAGATTTCTTTGAAATTATAATGTCACACAGTAAGGTTTGGCAGAGTGTACAACACTGGCTATGTTTCCATCCATTTGCCATGTGAATTTAGTGCCAACTTTTAAAATGCTGCAAAAAAGAAAAGAAAATGCTGTTGTGCAATTAAATGCATATAAGTTGTTTCATATCTAATAAAACAATCCTCAGTCTTTCAGGTGTTGTCCAGTGAATATATAATGAGCATTCTCTAACAGTAAACCCTGCACATCTGGAATAAATGAGTGACAACTTCTCTTTGAATATAAGAATTTAATGACAGAAATAATTTAACTTTAAGGAAAACATATGTCAAACAACAACTCTTCTTTACTAGTGAAACTTAAATAATATTGCTAAGAAAAATTAAGTCAAATTAGTTTAACTAATTTAGAAAAACAATTGGCATGTGTTCAGCTCATTCACAATGCAACTCAAAGAGTTAGAAAAAACATTATTTGGGGAAATAATATGTTGAAGAATAATTTACCAAATTACCATGTAACAATTAGGGCACTTGATTTGCAGGGGGCTTTCAGTGTCTCTCCTTACCCTCCAGCGATGACTTAAAGAGAATTCATCGTGGAGTATGGCACACATAACTGTAATTATGTATCAATCAGATTTCCAATATTTATTTTTCTCACGACTGTGAAGTGCGATAATGCAAAAATGTTTCTATGTACTGGTTTGGAGTGAAGTTATCAGGCTACGTGAAGCGTAGTTTTATTAAAGGTTAACATTATGCATGGCTGTGATAAACAGGAAATAGATGTTGAAAACTGGATTGACCACACATCTGAGAAAAATTGAGATTTTCATGAATGTGTTGCAATCAGCCAAGTTGAAGTTGCTCTGTCATATCAACTGGTAATGGCAATGTTGCATGCTGTCCAGAGATGTAGAGAAAGAAAAGCAATTCTATGCGGGTTATGGGAATATCCAGGAAGATAGCAGAAACAGCTCGTCAGTCATGTGAGGTAAATAGTCGCAACGTCAGAACTTATTCAGAAAAGTTTTTTTGTCTTCCGTTTTGCACAGTAACTCTTTTTCGGAAAAGTCATAAACCACCTCAAGCAGGTGTAAAAACTCTTTTGTAAGATTGAGGAAGTTATTTCGAATTTCCATCAACTTTTTTCAAATGTAAAAATGCACATCAAAAACAACTCTTCTACTATGTTGGGTCAGAGACGTGACCAGCGTGCAACTTTTTCCCTTCGTCATGAAAAACTGAAATCGGGGACATTACAGGTCATCCAAAAGGTGGACTGTCTGGTCACCTTACGTTAAACCTCTATGATCAAAATGTTATTAATGTTATGAACTAGAATCAGGCAAACCCAGTATTCAAACCAAACAAGCGAGGTGAAGGCAAAAAACAGGATTTAATAATAAAACAGGGACAGGCAAGGCTCAATGGTCAAAATGGCAGTCCAAAATCCGGTACACAAAAGGCAGTCCAAAATAGGCAGAGGTACAGACAGGGCAAAAGCAAGCTCGGATAACCATGGGACAGAATCAGGTCGATAAACCGGTAAATCAGTCAGACAGGGCAGGAAAAACAGATCAGGGAACAGGCTGGCTCAGAATCAAAAAAGGCTCTCAGGTTAGCATCAACAGGTCAATCAAGAAAAGAACGCTGGAACAAAACTCACCGTGGGCTCGTTAATGATCTGGCGGAGAACTAAAGACTGAGGCAGAACTATATAGTGAAGTGCACAGGTGAAATGGAGTGAAAACTAATTACAGGGAAAACAGCTGGAACTAATCAGAGGCAGGGAAGTGACTGACAGAGAACTGAACTGATAGGTTGGTGACTGCTGACAGGGGAGTGACAAGCTAATAGGGTAAAAACAGGGAGGTGAGCTGGCAGGTGAACAGAACTGAGCTAAAAGCTTACAAAACCCCTAACAGACCTAAAACAAAGAACAACATCAAACCACAACAAAACTCAAACTATTCCATAATTCAAAACTAAGACAGAACCTAAAATCATGACAATTAAACCACAAATAAAGTTGTTGTTCTTTTAAAAGTCAGGTTTCAGCTTCTCTTTTTTTATTGACTGTCGTCAACATGTCGTTGCAGTCAGGTCAGTGATCAGTTGACATCTAGCCAACTACTGTAGGTCCAGATCCATCCATCTGGTGGATTTACCCGCTGATCCATGCAGGGTTGGATGAGGGCTGGTGCGTGTTACCATCGGTCAATGGGCGAGAAGCAGGGCACACCCTGGAAATGTTGCCAGTCCATTACAGGGCAATATAGGAGGAAGCCAGAGAGTCCATGGAGAATTTAGTTTAATTTAATTCAATTTTTATTTATATAGCGCCAATTCACGTCATCTCAAGCCACTTTCCAAAGTCAGATTCAATCAGATTATGCAGATTGGTCAGAAAAATTTCCTATTTAAGGAAACCCAGCAGATTGCATCAAGTCTTGACAAGCAGCTGAAGGAGTATAGAGCCACAGTGGACAGTCGTATGCATTGTCCATGGCTTTGCATCAATCCCTCATACTGAGCATACATGAAGAGAACCCACCTAAACACAGGGATAACATGCAAACTCCATCTAGAAAGAAACCAGGCTTGGATTCAAACCCTCTTGCTGCAAGACAACAGTGCTGGCAGCAAGAGTCAGACAAAAATTCAAACATGTTTGTCTGACTGTTTCTGACGTGGAGTTGTAGACTCCAGTCAAGATAAGATAGAGACAATTGCTCCTAGCAGCCTCTATGCAAAAATCAACCACAGTGTTACTTCTTTTTGCCCAGCAACCAGTGGTGGGCACAGCTAACAAAACAGTTTCACAAACTCATATTCCCCAAACAAAAATATTAGCTTTACTTAAATAGATGATAAATAAGGAAATTTGAGAAAGCTAACATTAGCTGCTAACTGCTAACCAACTGTTGTCATTCAGGCTGTCACACTTCTTCAGACAAAGGGTGCTGTATGCTCACACACGGTGCATGACAGATGTGTGCAGCACCGCATGTTTGAGGGAAAAGCTGTTTTCAGCAGCAGAAACATTTGAGAAGAATATGTGAGTGTGGACTGGAAGCCAGTGTTGCCAGTTTTTGCGAGAGAAAGAAGCAACCAGTTGTATTGTTTCTTCTCTACCTTGTAAACAGTATAAATTAATGTGACATCAAAATGTGCTTTCATCATTTCATCAATGTTGGAAAAATGAGAGTCCCACTGAGCTGGACCCAGCTCTGAGTGGTGCCGGTAATTAACCCAGAAAGCTTGGTCGCACTAATTCAAAGGTTCTCTATTTTTGAGCAATGGGATCTGACAAAATTAAGACCACATAGTACAATTAAGAGACTTCATAACAATGTGTTTTTGTGGAGCCATGACTGCTACTGTTGTGTGGAGAAGCCAGGGCAGTGATGTAAACGGCAGATAAAAATCTCTAACGTTATCGTACTTGCAGGTATCAAAGCCCAGTAAAGTGGACGCTAACCGGTTCACACTTTCTAAACCTAGCCTGAACTATAATGATATGGACAAAAAAAATGTGCACTGAAATTGTTTGTTTGTGGATTAGCGCCACTGTTCCCACCACTGTCAGCGACCAAATCCACAGTAAAAAATGTAGAAGTTACATTTGACGCTTTGACTCGCACATCCAATCCATTTCTAGTGACACCAATTCCTCTAAAGTAACATCTAATGGACTGATGGAAACAGATTGTTTATCTAAGATTGTTCATACAGGAGAGGTTGAATCAGAAGATGGACAACATTCAGATCAACTGTGCCTTCCAGATAATTTGCTCAGCTTGTCAAAATTGCACCCAGATCAAAGTTACATTCCCAGTGGGTAAGTCATGCCTTTCCCACGACTTCATTCCTCTAATAACAGCTTGCAGATTGAAACACAATCCTTACTTGTCTGTCCAAATCAGGCTTCTCACATCATGACAAACATAAAGTTTTCTCTCCATCTTTGCCCTGATATAAAAAAGAAATAAAACAATAAATTCTTTATTACTGTATTTTCAGACTTTGTCGCAGAGTTTTTCACACGCTAACACTAAAGTGACTTTTTGTCTGTGGGCCACATTCCAAGACCTGCACCCTGCAGAGCATTTCTGAACTGCTGCACCGCCCTCTGGTAGCAACCAGCAGCCTTCTTGGAAGCAGCATAAGTCACTGCGGTGCCGTCAGGGCCAAAAACAGGTTTGTTAAGCTGTAAAAGAAGGAGAGAAAAAAACAAGTCTGGTCAAGTTTATTTATACGGCACATTTCTGTAGCAAGGCAGTTCAAAGTGCTTTACAACATGAAAACATAAAAACATCATAAATACATCAAAACTGTCAGCGGCTGTGAGACCAGTACCAAACATTACATTTTGTTAAGAGAAAACATCAACACATATCAAATGTGTTGGTCAGTGTTCCTGTTATTATGGGTCAAAGGCAACTCTAAGAAGGTCAGTTTCCAGTTTTGATTTAAAGGAAGTCGTGTTTTTGCTGTTTTGAAGTTTTTTTCCAGATTTGTGGAGCATAGATGGTGAAAGCTGCTTCTCCAACAGAAAAGCTTTCGCTGAGGAGGATCATATAAATGGACAGATTGGAGACTCACTGTTCTGTCTTCTGTAAACACTTCATCCCAGACGTTTTTAAGACAATTCACGCAGTAGCTGTGTCCAGAGAGAATAATCACAGGATCCTTCAGTAGATCCAGACAGATGGAAGAGGAGAAGGTTTCTTGGTCCAGCTGATCTTGTTATTTTATCTCTCAGTAACAGTTACTGTGTGAGTTTCATTTCTTTAACGATAGATTCTTAACCACTCTTTGACCCACAGAACAAAGAAAATGAAATTGTCTTCCAGTCACCACATGTTTGTTTCAACTCATCTTCAAATGTGCCAATCTGAAGTGAAGGGAAAAACGAACTACCCGGACAGACTAGATCTGCCAAGTAGGTTGTGTTGTTACCTCTGCCATTTTAGTTATTTTTTTTTAATAATTTCATTCATTTAGCATATTTCAAGATTTTAATAATAAATGCATGTTTGATTGTGGCCAGCTAGTTTAGTATTTGTTTATTTAAAAGATTTGACCTTTATCTGTATAGTCATAAGGATTAGTTTATTGAAACTGCAGCAGGTTTTTCCTCTCAGCTCTCTGAATGTCTTGCCTTGTCCTCCAGCTTCAGCCACCAGCTGAACAAGGAGCTCCTGCAGATTCGTGACGGAGTCCCTGACTCCGTCCTCCTTCCTGTGGTGGTGCTGACCTCCTCCAGACCTCCTTCACCGTAGCTCCAGTTCACACTAACATTACTCGTTTTTCCAGCTGGGCGAACGTCCCAGCTGCTCAGACCTGGATGACAAATGGGAACAAGTTTTATGTGTCACAAATTGAGATATTTTAATGTCATAGATATCTCCAAAACTTTATTTTAAGTGTAAAGAGTCAAGGTCGAAACAAAGTACAATATGATGTAGGGCTAATGTAGTTCTGTTTTGCAAAAAACATCTTATTCATACTGGGTCTTAAAAACAGTCATAATTTACCTTTAGAGAACTGTTTTTTGTTTCTATTCAACATACATTTTGTTAGGGGACTACTGGAGGCATCCAAGCAAGATGTATGCCATCCTAACAGCAGTGGAAGTCTTTTGGAGTCCCTGTAATGGGCAGGGACTCACCCAGGAGGTAATTAGCTTTATGCTTTCAACTTTAAAAATAATGTTTCATAGGAGATGCAGAATTTTTAAAATGTAATTTTAATTTTGTATTTCATAAGATTCCTGTGGAATCATCTACAAATAGTTTAATTTGTTGAAGAAAATTTTGCTTCTTTGGACTAGGAACAGAAACAACGTGGCTTATTTTCTACGACAATAAGCGCACAAAACCTTTGAGGTTTAATTTGGATAAAAAAACAACAACACTATTTTTATTTTAATGTATTCTTAACACACAATAAAATATAAAAGTACAATATTTAAGCTCGTATAGCACCTTACCATAAATTCTGACTATTGCTTTTATTTTGTTTTCCAACACATTAATGCAACAACAAAAGCTTCAACAGATTTCATTTTTAACGTATCTTGCATATTATAATAAATGATCAAAGGCTTGAGGAACACCTACATCCCAGGAGCAGCTGCTGTCGTCTGTAGACGGAGGGCAGGTGCCTGATGGGGGCTAGACGGCGGTTTATGGCTCTGCCCAGGTGACCCGTGTGGCTCAGTCTTCCAACTGTCAGGCTGTGCAGGTAAATGGGCTCCACCAGGTGAGAAAGGAGCGCCCCCTGGAGGCCAACCACACTCCACCTATCAAAACAGGTTTTTTATGCTTTACTGAGATGTCAAACAAAAGAACAAGGGATCAACTTTAAACACTTAGATGGAATATCATTTTAGAATGAATGATTTTTAGTTCATGTTTCATTGCATTCCAGATATGACAGGATGAATGTTAAAAAAAAAAAACCTACTTGGCAATTTTATCTGTGCAGGACATGCTGGCTGTGCAGACAGGTTGACCCAATGAACTGCTGTCCAATTTGTGATGGATTCTCCGAGAGATGACAGGCAGAGTCCCCTCACCACCGTTCACCTTCACTCTGACGTGATAGTGAAACCTCCTGCTGCAATCTGAGAAGAAGGAAGCAAAGCTCAGAGCTGGAGGAATGGTCCTGAACAGTGGCAGCTGGTGAAAAAAAAGGGGGAGGGCGCACTAGAGGTTGGGAATTACAAGAGAACAATAAACTCTATTTGAAAATAAATCCCGTTATAGTCACTTGCCTCTGGGAGGATTTCCTTTACTCTGGTCGATCCAATGCTAATAACTTTAGAATTGTTTTCTTCCAAATTTTAAATTATTATTTTGTAAGTAAATTACCAAACTATCTTTAACTGTTGCCATTCTCTCCTGTCTTGTCGTTGTTGTCGTCTGATTCTCCCGTTTGTGACCTGGGTTGACAGGTATGATGAATTAACTTGATTGAATGAAGAATCACACAAACGGTGATGATTACTGAGGAAAATCTTTACCAGGTAACCAATTAGAGACCAGCATGAAGTCACATGGAAGCCTAAAGGTCACAAGGATACATACATACTGATCTGACCAACACCCCAGGCCATTGAAAGCTGTACAAATTCAGATTTACACAAAAGATAATCCCAAATAAACTCAAAATTGAATGAGAATGCTAACAAGTCAAAAGTAAGACACATATTATGAGAGAACATCCATCCACCCGTCCGTCCATCCATCATCATTTGTTTATGCAACATTGGGTCATTTTTACAGGTGAAGCCTCAATCCATTTTTTTATGCAACGTTCTATCCTACTATCACTTGTCAACAAAACACCAAGATATTTAAACTCCTCTGCTTGAGGTAGAGACTGACCCGAAACCCAGAGGAGGAAAAAATCACCAAATTAAGAAGCTACCGTAGGTCTTGTCCACAGTCAATAACCTTTTCCCTGCATTCTCTTCATTTACAGGTTTAATCTTCTGCTTTATGAAGCTACATATGTTTTCCATGAGAATAACTAACTCCTGCAGAGTCATAATGAAGCTTTCTCACCTGCAGGCCTTGTTTCGTAGGGACAGTTGAGTCGAGCATCTCCACACGGCGACAGGCTGACGTACATGTGGAAACGGACCCCCTCCCGCAGTCGGAAACGGTGGCTGGAGACTTTGTCTGCTACAAATATTGATTGCTCCTCCCGCTCTGCTCGCTTACTTTGGATAAAATAAAATATTTTTCCAATGTTTCTTTTAATGATGTGATAAACAACCTAAAGGGCACTTAATTGGTGATGGTTTCACACATTTCAGAAACAGAACTCCTGTAAGTACACTTTAAAATAAGAACAACATTGCATATAAAAGGATCAAAGCCACTCAAAAAAACTACTAAACAGATTAAATAGCCTTAATTCCAAATTATGATGATAAGACTAACAGAAACTCCCTAAAACAGCAGATTTCAAAGGAAACCAATTATGAAAAAAATAGATCAGATTTATTTGTTAGGGAGGTAAAATTGTCCACATGATAAAATTTTAGTAGTACATTAGACCCGACAAAGATAAATACTAAATAAAATAGAAAGAATAAATAAGGTGAAATGGGAAACAGATGATTTGAACTGGATAAAATGGTTATCTAATTCCAAAATGAAAAGCCAAAGATCTGCCGGAAATTTTAAATAAATCCATATCAAAAACTACATAAATGATACATATGAAGTTCAGTTTCTAATGAATGTTTTAAATATCCAAACAAACTACATGTTTGAGAAAGTTGGATTGATCGAAATTGAGCTACATTTACCAAAGCAGCAGCTCCAGCTGAGCGTAGAGGAATCCAAGCAGCGCCCGCCTGCTGAGAACCTCAGCATGGCAGTCTCTGAGTGTACAGCCGTCTTCATCCGGTCTGTCGGAGTCCAAACACTTTGTCCCTGTGGCCAAAGACACAACCTGGGCTGATCTGAGGTCAAATCCTGAGGAAAAAGAGGGAAGTAATGGAGAGAGGAGAGAATGAAGACCTAACCAGAGACTGACTGGATTAAATAGGCATGGGATGCAGTACAGATCTCTCTAAAGTATTCATACCCCTCAAACCTTTCCACATTTACACCAGACAATTAGACCATAAATCAGAGAAGCTACCAAGAATAAAAAAATATTGACAGAACAACTATTAGTCATCCCCTCTACAAATGGCCTTTATGGGGTTGTGGCAAGAGGAAAGCCATTGTTTAAAGATGTTTGTAGTTTGCCACAAGTCATGAAAGGGACCCAGAAAATATAGGGAAGAAAATGGACCATCTGGGTTACATGCAAAATGCTGTCTGGGTGAAAACTGGCACCTCACAGACCTTTACCCCCCATCCCACAACTAAACATGGTGGCAACATCATGGCAAGCGTTTCTTTAACTGGGACAGGGAAGCAGATTAAATTTAACAGGAACATGGACTGAGCTAAATGCAATACAATCCTGGTAGAAAAGCTGCAAAAGATGTGTGAATGGGGAAGAGCGTCACCATCAACAAGATCGAAAACATACAGCCAGAGCCGCAACACGATAGTTTAAATCAAAACTCATGCCTGTGTTAGAAAGGCCCAATCAAAGTCCAGTCCTAAAGAAAATGGAGAATTTGTTACTCAGATATGTATCTTATGCAATGCTGTCCATCTGATATTACTGAGCTTAAGTTGGTTTGCAAAAAAGAATGAGCAAAAATGTCAATCAAAAGAATTGTTGCAAAAGGTGGTTAAAGACGAAATTGACTTGTGGGGAGCAAATTTAAAATGCACAATGCAGGTAAAGACGCAGGTAAAAAAATATTAAAACAAATTTTTTTCTTCTACTTTACATGTGTAAGTCTATCAACATTCCTATAAAAACATTAAAATTTGTAGTAAAGAGTAATAAATGTTCAAGGAATATGAAAACTTTCACAAAGTACTCTAAACCTTTACTGATAAAAGTACTCATGTTTATTGTGATTAAAGGCCATGTATTTGGGAATGTAGACATGAAACAAGGGCTAAAATTAACACTAATGAAAGAAACAGAATATAACTAACCTATTTTAACATGTCCCAAGTATAATATATACACAATATGATTAAAAACTAAAAACAAACCCTAAACCTATGCAGGATGTTTTGAAATATCATCAATGTTTTGGAACACCTACATTTCTAATTTGTTTAAAGATTTGCCAAGAAAAAAAACCCAAAACAGAACAAATAAAAAAAAAATTTTCACAGAATATTTTTTCTTTGAAGTGAATCACAGTGCAACACCATAGATTGTAAGATAATAATGTCGCAAAAAATAACAAAAAACAAGAAACATCTCAGAATTAAATTAACTAATCAAACGTTAGAGTCAGAAAAACAAATAAACCACAATGAATAAGGTTAATAAGAAGAAAAAAACTTTAAGTAAAAGTCCAATTGATGAATCCATTTGAGGTCAGAGAGCAGCTGCACACATGAGTTGGTGAGCTGAAGAGTAACTGACGACACCTAGAGGACAGAGCAAGATACTGCAAAGAAAAAAAATCCAAAGACAAGATTCAAAGTACAGAGCAACATCTGGAAATAAAACAGAAACACGAAACCTAAAAAAAAACTAAAACAAACAGAAAGCTATATAGAGGAAATGTTTGTTTTCTCAATGAATGTGAGAGATTCAGATTTCAGATCTGGACTCTTCTCTATACTCACCTCGGGTCATTACGATGCCGGCCAGCACCTTGTGACGACCGTGAGAGGGAGAGGATTCACCGTCTGTTAGCTGGGAGTATTTCTCTCTCACCAGGCGGTAGATTGACTCTGCAAAGAACTGCAGAAGAAGACATGTTAAACCTGAGGGAGTGTCATACATGACAAACATATTAGAGATGTATTTAAATATCAGCTGCCCACCAGAACTCACTAAATCTTGACCAACATGGCCTTTTTTTCAGATTTATTTTCATGAAAACCACCTAAATTGTTGCAAATAGACTTTAAGAAATGAACTCTCAGAGGTGCAGTTCCGTTTCTCATCTGTTCTAAAACTTCTTTAGATCGAGACATGATGGGTCACCTTTTTAGATCTTTGAGCTTGCTTCATGTTGTCAGACAGGTTTTATTAATAAGATTGATTTTACAGGTACCTAGTGATACAGAACAAGAAAATGTGATTAAGTACAAATCATAATTTAACAGGGACTGGGTAGGTTTGGATCATTTTACCCTTTAAGATATCCGTCCGTCCGTTGTCTTCCGCTTATCCGGGGTCGGGTCGCGGGGGTAGCAGCTTCAGTAGGGAGGCCCAGACGTCCCTCTCCCCAGCCACTTGGGCCAGCTCCTCAGGAGGAATCCCAAGGCGTTCCCAGGCCAGCCGGGAGACATAGTCCCTCCAGCGTGTCCTGGGTCTTCCCCTGGGTCTCCTCCCGGTGGGACGTGCCCGGAACACCTCACCAGGGAGGCGTCCAGGAGGCATCCTAACCAGATGCCCGAGCCACCTCAACTGGCTCCTCTCGACGTGGAGGAGCAGCGGCTCTACTCTGAGTCCTCCCCGGATGACTGAGCTCCTCACCCTATCTCTAAGGGAGAGCCCAGACACACTACGGAGAAAACTCATTTCAGCCGCTTGTATCCGGGATCTCGTTCTTTCGGTCACGACCCAAAGCTTGTGACCATAGATGAGGGTAGGAACGTAGATCGACCGGTAAATCGAGAGCTTCGCCTTTTGGCTCAGCTCTCTCTTCACCACAACGGATCGGTACAGCGCCCGCTTCACAGCAGACGCTGCACCAATCCGCCTGTCGATCTCCCGCTCCATCCTCCCCTCATTCGTGAACAAGACCCCAAGATACTTGAACTCCTCCACTAGGGGCAGCACATCCTCCCCAACCCGGAGAAGGCACTCTACCCTTTTCTGGTTCAAGACCATGGTCTCGGATTTGGAGGCACTGATTTTCATCCCGGCCGCTTCGCACTCGGCTGCGAACCGCTCCAGTGAGAGCTGTAGATCACGCCCTGATGAAGCCAATAGGACCACGTCATCCGCGAATAGCAGAGACGCAATCCTAAGGCCACCAAAGCGGATCCCCTCAACACCTTGGCTGCGCCTAGAAATTCTGTCCATAAAAGTTATGAACAGAATCGGTGACAAAGGGCAGCCTTGGCGGAGTCCAACTCTCACCGGAAACGAGTCCGACTTACTGCCGGCAATGCGGACCAGACTCTGACACCGGTCGTACAGAGACCTGACAGCCCTTATTAAAGGGTCCGGTACTCCATACTCCCGGAGTACCCCCCACAGGATCCCCCGGGGGACACGGTCGAATGCCTTCTCCAGATCCACAAAGCACATGTAGACTGGTTGGGCAAACTCCCATGCCCCCCCAAGAATCCTGCTGAGGGTGTAGAGCTGGTCCAGTGTTCCACGGCCAGGACGAAAACCACACTGCTCTTCCTGAATCCGAGATTCGACTATCCGACGGACCCTCCTTTCCAGAACCCCTGAATAGACCTTACCAGGGAGGCTTAAGAGTGTGATCCCTCTGTAATTGGAACACACCCTCCGGTCCCCCTTTTTAAATAGGGGGACCACCACCCCAGTCTGCCAATCCAGGGGAACTGCCCCCGATGTCCACGCAATGTTGCAGAGCCGCGTTAACCAACACAGCCCCACAACATCCAGAGCCTTAAGGTACTCAGGGCGAATCTCATCCACCCCCGGAGCCTTGCCACCGAGGAGCTTTTTAACAACCTCGGCAACCTCAGCACCAGAGATGGGAGAACCCGACCCAGAGTCCTCAGGCTCTGCTTCCTCAATGGAAGACGTGTTGGTGGGATTAAGGAGGTCTTCGAAGTATTCCGCCCACCGACGCACGACGTCCCGAGTCGAGGTCAGCAGCACACCACCCCCACTGTAAACAGTGTTGGTACTGCACTGCTTCCCCCTCCTGAGACGCCGGATGGTGGACCAGAATCGCTTCGAAGCCGTACGGAAGTCTTTCTCCATGGCCTCTCCGAACTCTTCCCACGCCCGAGTTTTTGCCTCGGCGACCAGCCGAGGCAAAAACTGGATAATTTAAACACATCTTTTTGTAGTTACTTATGGTATATTTGTGTGATATTAATATTTGTTTGATTATCTAAAATGTTTAGTTTTGCAACAAATTAAAGAAGAAATGGCATGTCCTCTTGTGTCGATACAGTTTATTACAGGTAGAGCAACAGTGACAAGTAGCTAAATGTACTAAACTGTAGAGTCGTTAGTAAAAGACAGACCAGCCTTCCTGCTTCAACAGGATTTAAGAGGGAAATGTGGCCATCAGACTCTAGCAATAAACTACAGTTAAATCTAAAATCACTCCTAGCTTACCCCTGGCAAGTTTAGATTTAAAGTTTGATTTTACTTATACCAACAGGATTCTTCGGACTAGGAGGATTGTATATGTCTTAGTCGGGCCAGGCCAGGGTCCAGATTCCAGTCCAGTAGAGAATTAATGGAGGGAGCTAAAGAGTTGGATGATGGCCTGAGCCTCATCACAAAATATAAATCATCTAAATGCAGGCAGAACCATGAAAACAGCTGCTCAGCAATATTATGAAGGGTTTTAGTTTTATAATGCGAAAGAAATACTCTTTGGTACCACTTTACACGAAGGCCCCCCCATATAGAAGGCTAATAAATAATTCATAGATATGTTATTAATTTGTCTCTCAAGACTTTATATTTCATTCATAAGTGTTAATTATGCATTCATTAAGGACGAGCAAGAGAGAAAACTTAGTGGTTTGTGCTTACAAGGTAGTAACTTAGCCTGAAATGTTTAATACAAGCAACTCTAGATGTAATAGATAGTTAAACAGTTTAAACTCTCTATTTGGCAAGAAACTGGTCAGTTTTGTCTGTGTCTCACCCTTAATTAAGGGTAAGCTTGGCTCAAACTGGGAATTCAGCAGGACAATGATCCTCACCAAAGCAGTACATTTACAACATGACGGAAACTAAAACCAAAGAATCACTGTTGCAGTGTGGAGTGTTTGATTATTGCTACTTAATGTATATCTATGAGCTATTCTGTCATGGAGTGGAAGTTTTTATCCAAACTTTATGGCTCAACTAAAGTATTTGAAACTGGTGGACGGTGATCTTAAAAAACAAACCAAAGGTTACCTGGTAGTCTGACAGTAAATCTTAGTGTTTTCTGTTTGATTGCGATGAGGTTGTGTGTAATGTATGTGTTAAGCAATAATTTGTAATGATTATGCCCTTCACACTTCCTTCCTCTTCCACATCTATCTCCTTGGTCTGATGCTGCTCCTTATCCATCCCTAATGTGATGTAATGACCTTCATTAACGGGTCACACTGGCTGACAGACAGTTATTGAAGGCTGTAGAGACAGAACAGGCTCCATATTATTTGGTAATTACAATCTGGTGTAAAACCTGCAGCTTTGCAACAATCTTTACATCTAGACTACTGACTTGAGTTTTCTAATCCAAAACTCTTATTACTTCATCTCTTCTTCAGCGTTTAATAAACTCTGTACATCTTTTTATTTTGCACATTTGAGCCACTCTCCTCCTCAGCTCCTCAGAGTCAAACGAAGGAAACAGACCTGCATTTGTTCGTAAACTATGGCAGGGGCAGTTCAGCTCTGAGATATCTTGAAGCTGTTTCAATGCTGCAGAAGAGCGTGCAGGACAACATAGACCTCAGGCCTCAGGACATGAAGGCTATGGTGATGCAGGGTCTCCATTTAGGTGGCACACAGCACACCGCAGACCCAGAGTAGACAATGTCAAAGAGACGGGGACGATAATCTCTTCACTGCATGAATAGGGATCTGCGCAACAAAGTTTGTCAAATGTATCTTTAATGTTTGGATAGTTAGTATGGCTTTATTAAACATTTATATTCTTCATTGCAAAATTAGTCTTCCACATGTGTTGTTACAAACTGATTAGACCGTTTCTAAACTTAGTTTTTAAGAAAATGCTCTGAGGCAGAGGTTTTAGTTCTGGTTTG
Source organism: Fundulus diaphanus (assembly GCA_037039145.1). Classification (NCBI taxonomy): domain Eukaryota; kingdom Metazoa; phylum Chordata; class Actinopteri; order Cyprinodontiformes; family Fundulidae; genus Fundulus; species Fundulus diaphanus. The sequence continues at coordinate 9,647,952 of CM073133.1, forward strand.
ATTTTTATCTTTGTGTTTTTTTTATATGGTACGGACAAATGTTTCCTTTTTACATCACCTTGAGCTTGCTTTTACAATTTGGTTGCTTTTTTATTGTTTAATTTTCCTAATCAAATTCTGCCTTGGATATCTTTACAAAACCCAAAAAAGAAAATTTTGCTATTTTAAAGGAACATTAAGTAATGATGACACCTACTGGTTAAAATTGTAACAACACATACACAATGCCTTTCATGGAGACCCGCCATTAACCCAACAGTCCTGCAACTGTGCAACTCCACAGTTTTTACTGTTTTTACTTCCACAAGACCGGTCTATGATGTTGTGTTCTGTTCTATTTGTCCGCTTCTCTTACTGGCTTCCATGTTAGCAGGCTGTTGCTCTTTTACCAAGATACAATACAACATTCTGCGCTCTGTTTTGGGAACCCTGGGAACTCTCATATGATTGGCTCAAGAACCAGGAAGTAAACACGGGCTACACGCTGCTCCGAAGTAGAAAAACTTGACTAAGACATTGTTGATGGAGAGGACTGATTGTTTATAGACACTTACTTAGATATCTTAGATATAGATAGTTACTTCCATCCCATGTGACAAGTAAGAATGATTTAGGTTGATTTTACAGTAAATATCTTTCTTATAGCTCCTTTAAATTTAATTTGGTCTCTAACCTGGGGAAAAATAAAAGACTGCAAAGAACGGGATAACTTCAATCACAATACACAAAATACTAAACTCACCAATCACTTGTCATGATACCCTTTGAACACCAGATGGGGCTTGTTAAGAACCTGGTGGCATTTATTTATCGCTGTATTTAATGGATTATTTAAAGTGCAAAAAACAACATTGTATATTTAGTATATCTGCCATGTTTCAACAGAACTCAAACATGCTCACAGCTGTACATACATACATACATACGACTGTGGCTTGATGGGTTGAGTAGTCGTCTTGAAACCAGAAGGTTGTTAAATCGGGCTAACTTGTATTTACCTATTAATTGAAAATGTGAACAATGAAGTAAAACCTGTTTCTTAATCCTTATGATTGCTTCAACATAAGAATAGCTTTGATCTGAAGCAATAATAAGTAGAATTTGCTCCCATCTTTTGGCCTTCATGGACCTGTGTGGGTCATAACTGCCCAGTATATGCTTTGCATGTTTTGCCTGTTCTGCCTGTTTACCTAATCTTCTTAACGGTCTGTGTGAGCAATCACAAAGGTTTATGGGGAACTGGTTATCTGCTCAGTTTGTACCTTGGCTCTTTCCTGGTGACAAAATGGATAGACTAACGATGGCTTGATGTTTGTGTGAGCCCTGTTTTAATTATGAAAAAAATCTCAATTCGGATCAACTTACTTGAGGTAGATGACCTTTGGTTCTGGTTCCTTGGAAGGCCATTAGTTTCTTTTCTGGTCCCAGATTTATGTTGTGAAGAAACTGCAGTACTGCTGCAGCTGCCCGGGCCTTGGCCTGTCTTTTACTGTAACCACAGCCTTCAAAGACCTTCCCTTCCAGTCTGACCACCATAATAAAGTTCCTCACAGGCGTACAATGGACTCTTTCCACCTGACACATGTATCTGAGTCCCGGTTGCAGCTCGTTGAGCACTGCCACTGGATTAAGGTGCTTCAAATCCACAGACTGTCTTTTCGGACTTGATGAGGATATTAGGTCCATAATGAACGGATGGGTTTTTCTTTTCTTCCTGACGTTGGGGAAGACGTCCACCTTTGCTTTGCTGCAGTGCAGGAAATTGCAGTTATCAAGCAGCGATGGTTCAAACTCTGTAAGGAAAGCATCTGCCGTAGAATCCAAGTTCCCCATGATGGTGTGAGCCTGGGAGGTGTCCGGGAACTGGATAAACGACTGGAGAGCCAGCTCTGCAGCTCTCATCTTTGCCTGTTTTTTTGTAGGTCCTCGACCCTCAAAGTGGAAACCATTAACCTCCACACCCACAGAAAACATCGGAGCATGCAGGGGACCACTTTTAGATACAATCTCATACTGCAAACCAGGTCGTAACTCATTGAGTTGCACTAGGGCATTCTTCGGAGACGCTGTCCAGGATGATCTTTTACAGCATGACAGTTTTTGGAAGCACAAATTACTTTTTCCCTCCAGAAACAACTGATTTCTCTGTAACAACATCTGGTTAAGTTTAGGGGAAGCAGTAGAAAGTGTTGCTGGCTGGTATTTCCTTGAAAAGTCACTTCCCTTTAAGATTTTCATGTTCTCTTTTACCTCTAATCTGGTTTTACCTGTTGTGGGATAAAAATACATAAAACACAGATTATAGATATTTTTAATCCTTTGATTTTCATGCAAACCAACTGTTGTGAAAAAGTATTTGCAGCCTTACAGATATTGTCTGCATTTGCTTTTTTTGCCAAAAGTACAAGTGTCAGATAAGATTTTTAACATCAGAAAAAGCTAAACAGAGAGACTATAAATTGTTTTCCAATGAATTAGTTTATTAAGGGGAAAATATTAATATCAAATAACATCATGTTACATCATGAATATATTATGATTACTGCATTATTTGGTTAAGGTTCAGTACCCACGTCCAGCCTTGATTATTTTGAGACTGGTAGAATTAAGAAATCACTTTAAACAGAACCTTACTGACATGATAAAGTAGGCTGAAGGATCTAATCAAGTCACACATCAATAAATTCAAGAACAAATGAGAAACAATGTCATTTTCTTTAGTCTCGAAAGGGTTACATAGCCATTTCTAAAGCAGTGGAACAGTGGTCTACCTTCTCTTGAGTTACCGCTCTACCAAGATTACTGCAAGAGTGCATCGCAGACTCATCCAGAAGGTCATAAAAGAACCGAGAACATCTAAACCAATGCTGGCCTCAATTGCCTCAGTTAAGGTAGGAGGTCTATATTTCCCAAAGGATAACCCATCTTTATGATCCCCTAAACCTTTGAGAAAACGTTTTGTGGACTGACGTTAAAAAATATATTTTTGTATCTGCGTATCCTATTGCATCCGCCCTAAGGTTGACTTGCCGATATTGATGCAACAAGAAATAAATTAAAGAAATAAATATATCAGTTTGGCCACAGGGCAATAAGCAAGTCCACCCCTGAATGAGTCACAAAAAGAAAGTTTTGGGGTCAAAACTTGCTAAAAGTTAATGGACTCAAAGCAATTAAAACTATTAGGCAGCTAAATTAAAACAATTTTACAAAGAAAAGCTGGCCAAAATTCCTCCACAACTTAAAAAACATATGACCAGATGAAGCCAATTGTTACCTCTGAAGATTCAACAATCAGTTAAGGTATAGAAGGGCAGCTGATTTTTCACATTAGGCCAAGTTGGTTTGGACAGCTTTTTCCACTTAAGAAAGAAAATCATGGTTTGAAAACTGCTTTTTGTTTTTGTCAGACATTAAAAAAGGGTGCTCCATACAAGGATATCAGTCCTTGAGACTTTGCACCATGTCTTCCCACCTTCTCTCTCTGCCCATGTCCTATCTAACTGCTTTCAATAAAGGCCACTAATTCAGCAATATCTTAAATGCAGATAAAATCTGTGATGGAGAAAGAATTTGTCATCTCATTGTTTATTTCTAAAACTTGTAAATGTGTAAAGCGTTTGCAGTCAACAGAGGAAAATAAAACACTTACTTGTTTTTTTATCACCCCCAGCTGATGTTGCAACAGTATCACAGATTTTAAAAGGTTTAGTGAGAGTTGATACTACGTCTCTCCATCCTGAATCACAAAAACAAAAAACAGATCATCACTGAGCATCATGTTTCAATTCAATTCAATTCAATTTTATTTATATAGCGCCAATTCATGAAACATGTCATCTCGAGGCTCTTTACAAAGTCAAAATCAATCAGATTATACAGATTGGTCAAAAATTTCCTATATAAGGGAACCAGTTGATTGCTTCAAAGTCCCGACAAGCAGCATCCACTCCTGGAGAAGCGTAGAGCTACAGGGAGAGTCGTCTGCATTGTACATGGCTTTGCAGCAATCCCTCATACTGAGCAAGCATGAAGCGACAGTGGAAAGAAAAACTACCCATTAGCGGGAAGGAAAACCTCCAGCAGAACCGGGCTCAGTATGAACGGTCATCTGCCTCGACCGACTGGGGGTTACAGAAGACAGAGCAGAGACACAACAAGAGAGACAAACAAGCACAGAAGCACACATTGATCCAGTAATCTGTTCTACATTAGATGGTAATGGCAGGTGAGCTGTCTTCTCTGGATGATGTCTCAGATAACAGAACGCCAGACCAGGTGTACCTACTATGAAGAAAAAAAAACAGAGAGAGAACAAAAAGTTATAAGTAGAAATTATGACAAGCAATGCATAATTGAAGAACAGTAGAACTCGATAGAGTGAGAAAAATACATCCTAATGTCCTCCATATGTTTATCATATACTCTTAACTAAACCCATCCAGGGACAAGTGCTGCGAATTAGCTTCTGCCATAAGCTCTATGATGTAGACATCAGAGTTGTTACATCTGTCCCTATCAAATAAACCAAACAATAAAAAACGTTTTAGCCATTAATCTGAGGCATTTAATGTTTGTCTTAGTGTTACAATCTCAAGATGCAGGTTAACTAAAATCACGTGCCTTGAATTGCTCTATCAATGTATTAGCTGGGAGATCAGCTCTGCTCTGCTGCAGCTTGCCCACATTTAAATGATGCATCGTGCTTGCATTATGAGTGAAACATTTACAACATTTGAATACTATTCACTAACATGGCTAATAACTCTGCTGGAAACTCAGCAGATTGCATTGAGTCTTAACAAGCAGCATTCACTCCTCCTGAAAGAGCGTAGAGCCACAGTGGACAGTCGTCTCCATTGTTGATGGCTTTGCAGCAATCCCTCATACTAAGCATGCATAAACTGACAGTGGAGAGAAAAACTCCCCTTTAACAGGGAGGAAAACCTCCAGTAGAACCAGAACCAGTGTGAGCAGCTATCTGCCTCGACCGACTGGGGGTTAGAGAACACCTGCACTAAAAAGCACAGAAGCACACATTGATCCAGGAATCCTTTCTCTGCGAAGGGTCTTTTTATACAGCAGTAGACTGATTAGGTCGGATTCCTCTTGATGTGTAGAACGCTATTTTCTCTCCAATTTCTTAACATTGTGCTTCAAAACACGGAGCTCTAAATTAAACCAGGGAGCCAGCTTCCTGTGAAGAATCACCTTCTTTTTATGGGGGCTATGCTGTCTAGTGCAAAACACAATGAGGAAGTTACACCGTCAACAAAAGCGTCAATGTGTGAATGGGAAAAATAACATTGGTGCCTTTGCTGGGTATTAAAGTTTCATACAGCATTATCTGATAAATATCTACTATAATGAAACCTTCCTTTGGGAGAGGGGGGACTAGATTGAACTCAAAGGTTATTAAAATGGTGAGATAGGACAGGGTTTTGAGGAAATACTGTTAATTCTATGCAATCAATGTCATATGTCAGCACAAGGTCCAAAGTATGAAGGCAAGAGTGTGTCGGTTTATGCACATTTTGAGCAAAATCAATTGAATCTAGGATAGTATTACAGGCTACATTAAGGTTATCACATTCAGTGTCAAGATGAATGTTAAAATCCCCCACTATAATAACATTGTCCGAGTTGAAACAAAATAAATCAATCTTATTATCAGACTGTTGTCACCAGGAGTGACAATAAGCCTGGAGATCACTATAAATTTTACATAAAAAATAATGACATTAATGAAATTGCAATATTCATAACAAACAAAATTGTTGATAGGATTTTTACCATAGTATTTTGTGCAGAATATTCCTTTCTGCATTATGATCATTAATCCTTTCATTATATTGGTGTTTGGCCAGAGGGAAGCTCCCTACAAGCACAACCTTCTTAATAAATCACTAAACCAGTGACCCTATTTGTTCCCTTTTAGATTTGTCTCTTGCCCAGACACCGTTTTACAGCTCTTTGTTGTGTGAAATTACTCTCTGAATCCTGGGATAAACAATACAATGCAAGAGACCACAGAGCTCCTTCACATGCCCCTGTTCTTATTCCAAGCAGCAAGGCGTTCTTGTTGTCTTGATCCATAATTCTCCATTCGTTCTGAAAATCTTTCTCTTGACTTTTGCTTGCCGCTTCTTTTCCTACTCATTTTTCATTTTACGCTTGTGAGCCCACCTAACTCTCACCTATGAATCATTCAGACACTATCATAACTCAAGGGGTGAACCCATGTTGTGTCGACACATTATTGGCAACTAACTATTCAGGACCCTTTTTTCTTTGATTACAGCAATAAGACCACCAGAAATAACAGTTTGACAGTCAGTGAAAAGCATTTCAGAAAGGAGGTTATTTTCCTACGTTAACTTGATGACACTGGATCCACAGTATCTATCATTGGAAAAACAAAGCATATGCATGTTATGTCCCTGCACGTGTGAGTTCTCCAGGTTCCTCCCACAATCTGAAGACATGACTGTTAGGTTAATTGGTTGGTCTCAGTTGTCCTTTGTTGTATTTTCAGAGTTGTTTTTCCTGCTTGTACAAATCCATTAATATTTTTATCTCTAGAACAACAGGTTGCTCAAGGAACTGTGATGGCCGAGAGGTTAAGGTGTTGGACCCATGGAGGTTCCAACTCTGCTCACAGCGATATTTGACTGCAGGGGTGGATTGGCCAGAAAGTGTTTAAAGCTGTTCTTACTGAGAAATTAAAAGAAAAAATAAGTGACATTTAGAGCTAGGCAAAAATATGGACATGGGATTTCCAGTCCAATAAATATCACAGAAAGATTAATTATAACTGTCTCTCACATGCAGCACCCATCTTGTGCTCTTACCACTGCTCTATTTACTCAGGCTTGCTTTAACTTAACTCTTTTCTCTCCACTCATCCTAATAGTGTGGAGGATTTCTAACTGTTAAACTATATAAAAGAATGATGACACGGGAGACGAGGTCTTATCTCTGCTTGCCAACTGGGAACCCATTTATTTCAGGCTTTACCTCCTCAGCACGGGTGTGAGCTAGGGTTCTGACACAACATAGTGTACATGGATTTTATATGACACAGATGGGCGTGTGTTACAAATAAGATTCTACATGCATCCATTGGTCCACGTCCTTCCAGCCTCCTTTGGCAGACATTGGTCTTATTTCTGGGAACAGCTCCACAAACGTTGAAAAACAGACAACCTTATCTTGTCAGATGACCTCTGTTTGGGTCACACAGGATGTCATGCCCTGGTCATACTCTGGGCTTCTGCTCTCTTCGCCTCGCTGGCAGGACACACTTCAGATGTTTTCCAAATCCTACACATCCTCCCTTGTTACGTTATTTAGGTAACACTCCTAAGGAACCCTCTATATACTATAGTACATAGACTAAACATCGTATAAAGAGAAAATCTGACTCCAACCTAATCAAGCTTAGCTGTAATAACACACATCTAGAAATGCAATTGCTTACACAACCAATGGATAATATACTAACGTAATCAAGGTGCCCACATAAGTGTCGATCAACAATGACTTGTAATAAATGCAGATTACAAGCAATAACACATTTCAATAATCTAGAGAGAGAGAGAGAGAGAGAGAGAGAGAGAGAGAGAGAGAGAGAGAGAGAGAGAGAGAGAGAGAGAGAGAGAGAGAGAGAGAGAGAGAGAGAGAGAGAGAGAGAGAGAGAGAGAGAGAGACAAAAGTCATTGCTTTCACATTGGCATCAATCCAGCTAATATGGAAGCGAAAAACCCCGTTGTTGGCACTTATTCATGTACTGTTCTCAGGGGAAAAAACTCTCCCATGGATCTCGGTTCCCCATCGAGCATCCGCCAGCCAGGTCGACCGGCATCAGTTGGAAATCAGCCATGCTACTCGCAATGCAATCCAACACTTGTCATTCAAAAACATAACATAATAGAATTTATCATATACACCCAACAATCAAACAACATGTGAAATACATGGAATATATATGTATATATATGCAAATTATCTTGCTAATAATACTGATACGGAAATAATACTAAAACGAACGTTAAAATATAATGTTATGATAGATTAAACTAACCGGCCGCCTGTGCTACCTTATCTACTTAGGCTTTATTGTATTATATTTTATTCATTTAATCTTAGATTGAGTAACTTAAACAAGGTTAATAGGATTAGTCAGTCTTCAGCTCGTGTGCTTGGTTTGAATGAGTCCATGGACACGTAGCAAAACAAGCGAGTCCGTCTCGATCACGGGTTCTCCTTTCCATTTGGAATGAGTCTGTAGCATACGTGTGAGTCCATAGACGTGTCCAGGCGGCCGGGATATCAGCCCTTTCGATGGCTGCTGCCTGATGTCATCCATCTATACATCGTTCCCACAATCCACCTTTTCAAAATAGGCACAACACAACACACAAACAAAAAGATTACAATCAGCGTTATCACCAAAATTAGTCCTGTTTTAGCGGCTAAAGCGCCCCATTCCCCTAAAATTTCTTCCAGACTTTTCCACGACCAGTTGTTTCTACCAGCATTCTCTTTTACTTCTTCTTTAAGTTTCATAAGTTTTACCATTACTGCCCTAAACGAACCTTTAGGAGCTGTGTTCATGGGAATGTATGTACAGCACTGATTACCGAACATGTGACAAACACCTCCCTTAATTGCTAAAAGCCAATCTAAGGCTTGTCTGTTTTGTATTGTCATTCTACTTGTTTCATGTAATTGGTCTCCCAGTGCCATAAATCCTTCTACCGTGAAATTTATCATCCTTTGCTGATTATAGTAAATGTAATTTATCCATTCAACATTTTTATTAATAGTAATTTGAGGTAAGATAGACTCAAAACCTGCTTTAATTTCATGCTGCGCTTTAAATTCATCTGGAATTCCTCTTGGTTGACCAATAAGATCTAAATAAACTCCCTCATTTAGTCCATAATCGTCTAGACTCCGACGAGACCTATTTTTACCTATTTCTATCTGAGCTAATTCTTTTACCCCTTCATACACTAAAGTTAGCGGTACCTTCATTCGTACTAATGCACAGAGCCCTACCCACTTAAGTGGTAAGGTGTTCATTAGCATGTCGTCACCACACATCCAGTAACTGTCTGCCACTGGATACGTTTGATCTCCTAAAAAGAAAAGTTTGGGAATTGTCATAGTTATATTTTTACAGTCCTCTTCTATAAAATCTGGGTTTTCAAACCAAACGGGCTTTGTAGCAAACACTGGTGTTACATTTGCATGCTTAAACCAGGATAACACCCAAGTTACATTACATTTTACAGTGGTGTTTCCTATATTGATTCCTTCATTGTCCTCAAAACCTCCACTGACGAAACATTCGTAGTCTGCATCATAATCTATTTCATAATCAGTAGGTGGAACATTATCTGTAGTACTAATGTTAAATTCTGCACACAATGATTCTAATTTATACCCTTTCCACTTTTCTAAGTATTGATGAGAATTTCTTGAACCATATAGGAGTCTGCAACCCAAACCACACATAGGTAATTTAAAGAATGACACTGCGTCTTCTCTTGAAGTGAACTCACCATTCCTACATTTTTCACGTTGTACAAATGCACATTCTTTTGACGTGTATTTTTCTGGAATAACCATAGTAACTGCTCCCGGAGCAGCAGTACAGATTAAGCAATCATTTTTGGTTAACTCTCTTGCTGTATACCATGACCAGCTATACCATGTATTGCGTATGGCTCTTTGCCATAAAGGATCACCCCTTGGTCTGATTCCATGCCATTTAATATCCTGTAATTTATTTATTGCTTTTGGCATAGCTACTTTTGGATTTTGTTTTTCATCAAATTTATCTAAACCTTCAGAGAAATCTTCACATCCTTCCTTTTCAGAGCATCCATACTGTTTTGGATCTAGTTCTGCGAATTCTAATATTAGGTTCTTGTCCTGATCTGATGTTACCTCAACCGAAGGAGGTGCCGTTGTAATTAATCTTATTAGTGAGGGTTTAGTAGTATTTAAAACTTCCTTTGTGGTTTTAATTGTATTTGAAACTATTGTCTGTATATTTGTTTTAGTTATAACAATTGTTGGAGGTTCAGTTATGTTCTCAGGTCGAATCACCGTAGGTTTTGCGTTGACCAAGTCTCTAGCATCCTCTGTAGGTTGCACTTCCATTTTACTTGTATTTACCTCTGTAATATCAACTGGGAACGAATTTGAAATTTGTATTGTGCTATTTAAAAATTTTGACGCTGATGTGACCGTTAATGTCTTTTCCTTTAAAGTTGTCGATTTATTTAGTCCTAATTTGGTGACTGAAGTAGGTAAAGTCACATTTCCACTAGGGATAGTCATTTTCTTCACTTCTACTGTAGTTCTAGTAGCCATAGTTGTTGGGGCAAAACAATTTACATCTTCTAGTAAGGCTTCTTTTTTCGGTAAGTTAAATAATATAGTTGAATCTATTTTTCCACTCGAGGTGACGTCTTCGAATTTCAACTCGTATGTTTTGTTAATCCGGAAAGCTATTACATTTGCTTCAATAATCCATCCACAATCTGCATTCCAAACAGTCATATTACAATTAATGTTTTCTTGATTTTGACTTGATAATTGATGACTTACATTAGCATGAGAATTACACATCCTTCGTCTGTCACTTTTTTGCAGTACTCTAGAGATAATCACGTTTCTTTCAACCAAGTCATATTCATCACTGTCTGGCTCCACATGTATCCTAATTCGGTCATTAAACATTTGGACTGTAGCGTTTAACTCCTTATTTCCTATTCGTTCTAAATCACCACTTCCTGATACTACATTGTGGTTTTGTAGATTCTTCATTGTTAAGTTATAATTATAATTGTCCTCGGGATCCCTGTGGGATTCTATTTCTATTTCTACCTCAAAACCATCATCCTTTATGTACAGAATAAGTGAGCACTGATTTATCCCATATTCTGTATATACCTTTTTGACACTTTTTCCACACAATTTTTGATCATTGTAATAAATGTTCACCTCAAATTCCGTATCTAATTTTGTACGAAATCCTGTATCGGTTACCGTTGCTTTCCATTTGAATTCAGCATGGGTCTCTCTTTTCTTACGCAACCTTTTTGTTTTTTCTCTTAAGTGTTCTTTAAGACCTGGATGAGTCATTAACTTCAGTTCAGCTGGCAAAAACACTGGTGTGTACTTGTTCAAAAACATTAACGTTGTGTTGTACTTATCTTTTTCTGCAAAGGTGGATTTCCCTTTATAGACCGAAGTCCCACATTTCATGGTTGCATGTCGATCGTCTCGACCCTCATTACTCGTTGCTCGTTCCAATCGTGGTTGAGCTGACGTTGGCTGATGCTGTGGTGCCGTCTGCAGGCTGTGAGAGTTCATCTCCGGCCTCGCTGTTGTTAGGCTCACCACTTCTGCCAACATCCACAGGTGAAATGTCATTAATACCAGTTTCATTGCTGCAAACTTTCTGTTCACAGTCTTTTCCATTGTCTGGCTTCACAATGTCTGGCTTCACAGTGTCTCTAGCGTGTACTTTAGTACAATGAGTCAAATGATACCACGTATCACTCCCCTTTACTTGGACGGCGGTTGCGGTTGCTCGTTTGACCTCAAATGGACCGTCCCATCTCGAGCTGTTCCATTTACGTCTGAACACCTTCACGTACACCAGGTCTCCTGGTTCGACTGGTCTCTTCGCCACCGACTCTGGACAGGAACTTCTGGCTCTTTCCTGCAGATAGATAGCTCTATGGATAGCAGTTAGTTGATCCATATATGCTTTCAACTCTGTTTGTAGCTGTTCAAGTGCCGGGCCTTTGAATGGAAGCCTCCATTCGGGCACTGGCATCATTCTGCCTGTTAGCATTTCATGCGGGGTTAAATGTGTGCTGCGGTGCATCTGCATGCGATAGCTCATTAGCGCAAGCGGCAAAGCATCAGCCCAGTTTAGGTTAGTAGAAGCACAGATTTTATTCAGCTTAGCTTTCAAAGTCCCATTGATTCTCTCAACAATACCCTGACTCTGCGGGTGATAGACTGCTCCAAAGCGTTGTTTAATTCCTAGCTTTGACAAAACACCTTTTAACACCTTTTGGATAAACGCTGAACCATTATCTGAACTGATTTCTGATGGGATGCCAAATCTCGGAATCACCTCTCTTGTCAGAAACTTAATCACTGTATCAGCTCCCAATGTCTTTGATGGGACTGCTTCAACCCATCGGCTGAACCGATCGATCACCACCAACATGTACCTTTTTCCTTGTACTGGCTTTATCATGTCAACATAATCTATCACAAGATGTTTAAAGGGTCCCTCAGGGACCGGAATGTGACCAATCGGTGATTTTATGCCTTTTCGTACATTGTTTTCTGCACATATTTCACATTGGCTCAAGATTTCATCCACCATTGCTTGCATGTAAGGCGACCAATAACCTTGCTTTTTCAACTTCTCCATCACTTTCCCTCTACCACAGTGATCCAAACCATGTGCTTCTGAAACCAACATTGTCAACAATGCTACTGGTGCAACTAAATGTCCACTTTGTGATCTCCACAAACCACTTTCACTCATTGTCGCACCTCTCTGCGCCCAGAGAGCGTGCTCACTTGCACCTGCTTCCTGCTGCATCAAAATGATGTCTTCTGGTGTCACCATTGGTTCCAAGGTGACCACTGGTGCCAAGATAGCCATCTGGCACTTAGACGCTAGTTTTGCTGCCTCATCTGCGGCGTTGTTCCCTTTAATGACTAAATCATTACCTTTACGATGGGCGTTGCATTTGATCACTGCCAGTCTTGATGGCAGCATCATCGATGCAATCAGCTCTTTCAGCTGTTCTTGATGTAATACTGGACTGCCGTCTGCTCGTTTGAAACCTCTTTGTTTCCAAACAGCAGCAAACAGATAGCACACCCCATGGGCATAAGCCGAGTCTGTGAATATGTTTGCTACTTTTCCTTTTGCTAATTTGCATGCTTCTGTCAATGCTTTTAGTTCTGCCTTTTGGGCAGAGCATGGTTGCTCACATTTTTCTGCTTTGACTGTTACAAAATTGTCTCCTACTTGTTTAACCACAGCATAACCTGCGTGGTTTCCAAGATGATCTCTGAAACATGACCCGTCAACAAAATAAGTGACTTCCGCGTTCATTATCGGAGTTGACTCTAAATCGGGTCTTAGTCTTGTGAATTTCATTGTTTCTGCAAGACACTCGTGTGGTTCTCCTTCACAGTCCAGAGGTACCATGTCAGCAGGGTTGTTCGTTGCACACCTTTGTACTGTTACATCTGGATATGTTAACAATGGCATGTACTGTAAACATCTTGCCTGAGTCAGCACAAACTTTCCTTGATTTATCAGTTCCGTGATTTTGTGATGGGTCTGTATTGTTACCGGGTAACCCATTGTTATGGTTGACGCTTTTTCATAAGCGTAGTAGACTGCTGCTAGACCTTGATAACATGGTGGCCAGCCTTGGGCCACATTGTCTAGTTTAGTGCTGTAATAAGCAATGGCTTGCTTTCGTCGTCCTACACAGGTTTCTTGCATTAGTACAGCTGACGCGTACATGTTTTTTCTGTTGGCTACATACAGGTAAAATTGTTTGTCATAGTCTGGCAATGCCAAAGTTGGTGCCACTTGCATTTCCTGTTTTAGTGTTTCAAAAGCTATTTTAGCTTCTGTTGTCCATTTTAACACTGCTTTTAACGACTGGTTTCCTGTTTCTTTTATTAGTTCTCTAAGTGGTGCTGCTTTTTCCGCATAGTTTTCAATCCAGTCTGCATTGAAACCTGTCATTCCCAAAAATGTCATCATTTCGCCGACTGTTCGTGGACTTGGAGCTTTGCTGACACCTTCCAGTTGAGAAGGTGAAATGCCAACCGTTCCTTGTGATATTTGTCTTCCTAGGTAATCTACCTGTGGTTGACAATACTGTAGTTTTTGTTTGGAGACCTTGTGTCCTCCCTCTGCTAATCTTTGTAGAACTTTGATTGAGTCCTGATGACAATCATTTAGTGTGTTTCCACAGATTAACAAATCATCCACATACTGTAACACAGTTCCAGTTAAATTGAGTCCTTCCAAATCATTTTTTAGCACCTGATTAAATATGTGCGGGCTAAGTTTAAACCCTTGAGGCAATCGGGTATAACTGAGCTTTTTACCTCTGTAGGTAAATGCAAATAAATGTTGTGACTCTTCCGCTAAAGGAATGCTGAAGAATGCAGAGCAGAGATCAATCACGGTGAAAAACCGTGCTTCTGATGGTATTGAATTTAAAAGAGTATTTGGATTTGGCACGTCTGATTCTGCGTCCACTATTATCTTGTTTATTTCTCTTAAGTCATGAACAAGACGGTATTTGTTTTTGTCTGCTTTCAGAACTGGAAAAATTGGAGTATTACATTGACTTTCTACTTCCACCAGCACACCTGCTTGCATCAATCCATCAATGGTTTTCTGAATGCCTTGTTCTGCTTCTGGTTTTAATGGGTATTGCTGGTGAAAAGGAAACCGTGCATTTGGTTTTATTTGAACTGAGACTGGTTCTGCAGATTTTACTAAACCCACATCTGTATCATGTTTGGACCATAAGTGCTCAGAGACATTTTTTAGCATATCCTGCATCAATGGTTGATCCTCAGAGGAACCATGCTCCTCAGACTGATCTTTTAGATCAACAGGCACTGTCACAACTTGTGGTTTTGCTGTCATTGTTGTTTTACATAGGATCTTAATCATTGTTCCATCACTCGATTGAAAAATGAATGGGTTATCTGTTTCTTCCCATGTTGCTTCTGTTGCAAGTTTCATCATTGGTCCCAGATCTTTTGCATGAAATCCTTTATTTACAAACAATGTTATGTGTGGTACTGAGTCTGAAACATTGTACCACTCTGAAATGAAATCATTTTGCTTCACATTTAAAGCTGCACCTTGTTTTCCAATAACAATACATTGTGTTTCAAGATTTACAGTTTTGTCTTTTGTAGAACTGTCCCATTTCTCTTCAAACTCCAGGCTCTTTGAAATGTCATAGAACATGGTGCAGTGGTAATCTAGAAAAGGTTTTCTAGCTTCTGGAATTTGAGCTTTAATGTAACGGCCCCATTTAGTGACTACATCTTCAACTGGGCCTGAAATGTCCCCTAGCCAATAAACATTAGCTTCATGTGTTTGCATGTACATTTGAAGATCCAGACCTGTTTTGTCAACATACACACCCTGAGGAGAACACCAGATTTTTAATTTCATTCTGCATAATGCATCTCTTCCCAACAGGTTAATTGGTGTTTGGTCAGAGACAAGGATTGGTATTCTTATCTCATCATCATCATTTGCCAGTCGTACAGGAGCTGTCATTTGTAGTAACTGTCTTGTTCCCGAGAACCCTACTGTTGAAATGAATTTATTAGACATGGGGAGGTGCTTTGCATAATTTGGACTTACACACGTGTAAGCTGCTCCTGTATCGACCAGCATCGGTGTTTCTTTTTCTTCAATTAGAATTTTTAAAATTGGTTCATTTTCAGCACCGTCACTTACGATCGGGCACTGGTTCTCCCCTGTAAGGTTCTCTGGGCACCCCTAGTAACCAAAATTTGGTGGGTTTACAGGGCGTCTTGTTGGACCTGGACGGAACCGGCTGCCTGATTGCCTGCGGTAGGTGTTGTTGCCTCTTGGGCAACGCTCAGCACGATGTCCAAGTTCATTGCATGCCCACCATGCGCCCATTATTCCAGGTGTGCCAGGCCTGCCTCTGTTAGTCCAGGCGGGACCTCTTTGCTGCCGTCCACGAGGCCCATATGGCTGTGTATTGAATGCTTGAGGATAAACATTAACCACTGGTTGTTGTGGCTGGGTAAGTTGAGGAGCCGGAAAACTCCTTTGTATTTGATTTGTCACATCATGTATAGGATCTGAAAAACCTTGAGGTGGGGGTACATTATCAGTCACTTTAATCATTGTAGCTTGGGTTTTAGCTTTGTTCTTTTCTGATAGTTCTCCAAGCTGCATTTGTGCCAGTTTTCTTTGTACATTTTTATCATATTCTGCACTCCTACTTTCTTCTCTTCTGTACTTCTCCACTGCATGTATCACATGATCACGGAACTCTCTGTGAGGCATTGATGTCAGAGCCACCACATCCTCGAGCCTGCTTCTCACAGGATCAGGCATTGCTTCAATGATGGAGTTCCGGAACAGAGTTGTCAGCACAGGGCTCTTATCAACTTCCTCTTCTGTTTCCTGTTTCCATCTTTTTAGCTGCTTTGCAATATAAGACGCTGGATTTTCTGCATTATCGATTGGATCTCCTCTTAATGCTTTTGGGTCAATCTTAGTGGGATATTCTTTTCGCAGTGCTTCCCACAGTGCTGTGCGAAATAAATTGAAGCCGATTCCATCAGCTCTCTGTTGGAGCATCCACGCGAAACGTTCTTTTAGGACGTTTTCCATAGCAGGTGTTCCCAGGCACTGTGCAAAAACAGCTTTTAAATCACCAAGAGCTAGCATTTTTCCAACAGTTTCCTCCTCAAACACCTTTATCCACTTGCTGGCCCCCTCATTTATGTCTGGCAATCTGCCAACCAGGCCGATCAGGTCTTGAGACCCCCAAGGTGCGTATTGAGCAATGTTCCCTTTAACAAGTATGGGTAACTGTTTGTTATCTGTGTATTTGTCAGGTGCATGTATGCCAGGTCTCCATCTTAAATCATAATCACTTCTCCTGCCAGTAGCTGTTTGTGTTCCTCCTGTAGGGCCCTTCACTGCCTCTTGTTCTAAAAGCTTACTGGCATTTTCTAGTACAATATTTTGTCTTATGGCTTCCTCATCAATTTCCCTTTCTAATTCCTCAATTATGGTGCGATCAATTTCTCTTTGCAAACTTAACCCTTCATGATCTAGGTTTACCCAAAATGAATCACCCTTTGGTTTCATTACGTAGTCTGCATAACAATCAACTCCACCCATAGGCTTCAGGGTCAACGACCTTCTCTGATCCCCAGATGTTTGTTTTTTCGCAGTGCTACAGTGACTAGGTGCAAGATCCTGCACGTTTACAGGGGAATCTGAGTTCATTGGGCCTGCAGTGTTCTGATGCATTGCAACCGAAGCACCAGGAGAACTTGATTTATGCAAAGGCGAATATATGTTTACTAGGGCGTGATCATTTTGCTGTGTTGCAGGTACATTTTGGTTAGGCGACCCTCCTGCGTTTGTAAAACTGATATGTGAGGCCTTTGTCATGATTTCTTTATGTTCTGTTGAATCGTTTTGGCTTCCATCCTCTGCAGCTGCATCTATGATCAGACTATTCTTGTCCTTGTATTGGAAATCTCCATTTATGTTAACTGTACCACTTAAAGATGGGTAAAGTCCTGCAGCTTTTGAATATTCTGATTTACCATTTGCAGATTGCTGTCTCATTTCCATAAGCTTCTGTTTTAATGCACTTCTATAGGCCTGACCTTCTTCCTTGAAAAGGTTTAGAATTTTTAACTCAAGCTCGCGTTTTTCTGTTCTCTTTTTTGAATTATTATTAGCCTTGTAATCCATGATTCTCACTTCCATTTGTTCGCAAAGAGATGTATCAAAGCAACCTTGCTCCGGCCAGGGGGAGGTTAATTTCTGAGTCCTTCTGTGCCATTTCTTAGAAATTTTGGGAATTTGTGAAGCAAATTCGGGGTATTTCAACCCAATAATAACAATAGGAATGTTTGCCATTTTGCTCTGTATTAGTTAAACCAAATTTAAGAAAACCAAAAATTTAAAATGTACTACAGGGTTACTTGTCTTGCAGAATCAATAAATCCCTGCAAACTGATAAACTGTTACCACTCAGAGATTTGTTTGCTTTCCTCCGGGCGGGGCTGCGCTCCGCTCTAAAGGGACTGTACTTTGCTCTCTCTTAGCTGAAGCAAAGGGAGGGAGGGGGAGAGGGGGTGGACTGTGTGTGTATTGGCACGAGTCACGTGGAGTCTGGCCGTCAATCGATAACCAGGGTGCTCACTGACAGGCAAAATTAAAAATAAAAAAAACAACAGCAGACAAGCTTGCAGGTTCTATAGCTGAAAAGTTTTTCCAACAACACACCTTTTATTTATTAAAATAACAGCACACCGTCAGGAACAGGCAGACGCCACTGCCACCAGCGAAACCACTGCACAACTATTGGTAAACCTTCAAACCCAGTTTACGTAACTGTACCCACATCTTTCCAACACCGCAGCTCAACACGCACACACACCTCGGTTCAGCAGATTTCTTTACAAAAAATAAAAGGTTTCCATGCACTTTTGCTTTCTCAAATTAGACACACTTTACCTTTACTTCTGATCACAGGACTTTGACGAGAAAAAAACAAAGCGACAGCAAACAAAGCAGTTTCATACAAGCATTTTTAGTCAAACAACAGAGCTCTAATCACTTAAACTCACACATAGACGTCTGACACACAACACATCCAAAACACTCTTTCACTCACTCATTTCTCACTCTCCCGGGAACTTAGTATTTTCTCTAATAATGGTCCAGATGCCCAATATTCCTGGATTTTTACTGTGCGCACATATAATTTAAACCATATTTATTGGACCCATAGCAAAAAGTAAATATTTATATTTCACGTGCTCCAGAACAGGCCTTCTACTTCAAATTTGATTTCACCTCGTTACCTAAACCAGAGTACTCAAACAACCCAGACTGCAGTTAACTCTAAGACACACTGATGATCCAAGAGAAACCTCATTTCTTTTTTACAAGCGCTTACAACAACAGGCCTACTATTTAAAATTTACCGGGAGGTTTTTCTCACCTCAAAGCCTAAACCAGAGTACTCAAACAACCCAGACTGCAGTTAACTCTAAGACACACTGATGATCCAAGAGAAACCTCATTTCTCTTTTTACAAGCGCTTACAACTAGGGCCTCGCCCGAAGAAAAAAAAAAAATCTGCATGCACCAAACAGGCCTACTATTTCAAAATTTAACCGGAGGTTTTTCTCACCTCAAAGCCTAAACCAGAGATCTCAGCTTCACAAAACAACTGCAGTTCACTAAGGCCACATCTCATTGGAGTCACTCGCAAGTCGAACCTCCAATCGGCCATGTACAGCGCTTCACGCTTTACTTCTCAAAGAGGCTCTACCTCTTAATACTCCGACCAGCCGGACATTTATGAAACCAACCTTTTACAATGATTTCTTTATTCTAAAAAGATATATATATTAGAAGACTTCAGCTTAAACCGTTATGGTCCGATTCATCTTCTATTCGTCGTCATACTAGCGTTTTCTAACGAGACGTACGATTAAAGCGGCTGGGAGTCACAAGTCACTTCTTTTAAGTTGTCTTCTTGTAGTCAATTGTGTAGCAATTCTAAGAATTTTTAAGACAACTCTTTCCTCACGTGGGAAATAATGACAGAAGGCAAAACAGAGAGACGACCTCTCCCAATTGTCAAACAATCAATAAACACACTCTTCCCAAATCAAACTTCACAGACGGCAATTTTTGTCATTATCAAGCAGAGAAAGAAAGAGAGCAGTATAAAAAAAAACATTTACACTTACCCCCTGTCTTTCTCCGTATCTGTGTGTCCCGGCGCAAAGTGGCCAGCTTGCACCGAAAGCCTTGCCGTCTGGGGAAGAGGACCTCCCTCTTTATGCAAAATCACGTCGAAAGGTCACCAATTATGTGGAGGATTTCTAACTGTTAAACTATATAAAAGAATGATGACACGGGAGACGAGGTCTTATCTCTGCTTGCCAACTGGGAACCCATTTATTTCAGGCTTTACCTCCTCAGCACGGGTGTGAGCTAGGGTTCTGACACAACATAGTGTACATGGATTTTATATGACACAGATGGGCGTGTGTTACAAATAAGATTCTACATGCATCCATATGTCCACGTCCTTCCAGCCTCCTTTGGCAGACATTGGTCTTATTTCTGGGAACAGCTCCACAAACGTTGAAAAACAGACAACCTTATCTTGTCAGATGACCTCTGTTTGGGTCACACAGGATGTCATGCCCTGGTCATACTCTGGGCTTCTGCTCTCTTCGCCTCGCTGGCAGGACACACTTCAGATGTTTTCCAAATCCTACAATAGTTCCCATCCCACTCCTCCTCCTCCTTTCTTCGTACAGTTTAAATTCCACTCATCCACCTAACGTTTTTTACAGCACTCATTCTCCTCATCCATTTCTCGTACTCCTCCACTTTATTCTTTTTTGTATTAAATTTTTGTAACCCATCCTTTCTTCTCATCTCTTTCTGCTGACCTGCTTCATCCCACACCTCACCTATTTGTTTTTATCCTTCTCTCCCTCACCCATTCTCCATGTAACCTTTTTCCATGTACACATGACCTGTCCAGTCAAATTATTATCTCTGCAAAGGCAACCACAGGAGCTGTGATGGCCGAGAGGTTAAGGCGTTGGACTCGAAATCCAATGGGGTTTCCCCGCGCAGGTTCAAACCCTGCTCACAGCGATGTTGGACTGCAGGGTTGGACCCCATGACCTTCAATGGGGTCAAGGTTGGATTGGTTAGAAACTGTTTGAAGCTGTTTCTTACTGAAAAAAAACAAAGTGACATTTAGAGCTAGGCAAGAATCTGGACATGGGATTTCTGGTCAAAGGATGATCATAGAAAGATGGCTTCATGTGAGAGACAGTTATAACTAATCATCGGGTGTACACCCGACCTGTCCAGTCAAATTATTCAATTCAATTCTATTTATATAGCGCCAATTCATGAAACATGTCATCTCAAGGCACTTTACAAAGTTAAATTCAATCATATTATACAGATTGGGTCAGATTATACAGACTGGTCAAAAAATTTCCCATACAAGGGAACCAGTTGGCTGCACCAAAGTCCCGACAAGCAGCATTCACTCCTGAAGAAGCGTAGAGCTACAGGGAGAGTCGTCTGCATTGTCCATGGCTTTGCTGCAATCCCTCATACTGAGCAAGCATGAAGCGACAGCGGAAAGAAAAAACACCCGTTAGCGGGAAGGAAAACCTCTAGCAGAACCAGGCTCAGTATGAACGGTCATCTGCCTCGACCGACTGGGGGTTACAGAAGACAGAGCAGAGACACAACAAGACAGACAAAAAGCACAGAAGCACACATTGATCTAGTAATCTGTTCTACATTAGATGGTAATAGTGGTGATCTGTCCTCCCTGGATGATTTCACAGTCAACAAAACGTCAGACCAGGTGTACCTACTATGAAGAAAAAAGAGAGAGAACAAAAAGTTAAAAGCTGAAATGACAACAGTCATTTCAATGTAATGCAATGCAAAACTGGAGAACAGTAGAAATCAGCAGAGCGAGAAAAATAGGCCCTGATGTCCTCCAGTAGCCTAAGCCCACAGCAGCAAAACCACAAAGGTAGCTCAGAGTAACATGAGCCACTCTAGTTATAAGCTTTGTCAAAAAGGAAGGTTTTAAGATTAGTCTTAAAAGTAGACAGGATGTCTGCCTCACGGACCAAAACTGGGAGTTGGTTCCACAGGAGAGGAGCCCGACAGCCAAAGGATCCGGTTATTATCTCTGCAAAGGTACCAATGGGAGCTGTGATGGCCGAGAGGTTAAGGCGTTGGACTCGAAATCCAATGGGGTTTCCCCGCGCAGGTTCGAACCCTGCTCACAGCGATGTTGGACTGCAGGGTTGGACCCCATGACCTTCAATGGGGTCAAGGTTGGATTGGGTAGAAACTGTTTAAAGCTGTTTCTTACTGAAAAAAAAAACCAAAGTGACATTTAGAGCTAGGCAAAAATCTGGACATGGGATTTCTGGTCAAAGGATGATCATAGAAAGATTACTTATAACTATATCTCACATGCAGCCAGCACCCATCTTGTGCTCTTACCACTGCTCTATTTACTCAGCCTTGGTTTAACTTTTTTCTCTCCACTCATCCTAATAGTTCCCATCCCACTCATCCTCATCCTTTCTTTGTACAGTTTAAATTCCACTCATCCACCTAACGTTTTTTTACAGCACTCATTCTCCTCATCCATTTCTCGTACTCCTCCACTTTATTCTTTTTTGTATTAAATTTTTGTGACCCATCCTTTCTCCTCATCTATTTCTGCTGACCTGCTTCATCCCACACCTCACCTATTTGTTTTTATCCTTCTCTCCCTCACCCATTCTCCATGTAACCTGTTCCCCGTCCTCCTGATGCGTCCAGTCTTATTTCCCTTTTCAGAACCATCATATGTGACAGGAGCTGTGATGGCCGAGAGGTTAAGGCGTTGGATTCGAAATCCAATGGGGTTTCCCCGCGCAGGTTCGAACCCTGCTCACAGCGATTTTATACCACATGACTCTGGTGGTCTGAATCTGTTTAATGACGTTTGTACTTATGAGTTTGAAGTGTTTAAAGCTGTTCTTACTGAGAAATCAAAAGAAAAAAGTAAGTGACATTTAGAGCTAGGCAAAAATATGAACATGGGATTTCCAGTCCAAGAAATATCACAGAAAGATTAATTATAACTGTCTCTCACATGCACCCATCTTGTGCTCTTACCACTGCTCTATTTACTCAGGCTTGCTTTAACTTAACTTTTTTCTCTCCACTCATCCTAATAGTTCCCATCCCACTCCTCCTCCTCCTTTCTTTGTACAGTTTAAATTCCACTCATCCACCTAACGTTTTTTACAGCACTCATTCTCCTCATCCATTTCTCGTACTACTCCACTTTATTCTTTTTTGTATTTAATTTTTGTGACCCATCCTTTCATCTCATCTCTTTCTGCTGACCTGCTTCATCCCACACCTCACCTATTTGTTTTTATCCTTCTCTCCTTCACCCATTCTCCATGTAACCTTTTTCCATGTACACATGACCTGTCCAGTCAAATTATTATCTGTGCAAAGGCAACCGCAGGAGCTGTGATGGCCGAGAGGTTAAGGCGTTGGACTCGAAATCCAATGGGGTTTCCCCGCGCAGGTTCGAACCCTGCTCACAGCGATGTTGGACTGCAGGGCTGGATTGGGCTGAAAGTGTTTAAAGCTGTTCTACTGAGAAATGACATTGAAAAAATAAGCTGTATGAGAAAACACATTCTCAGGTCTCAACAACCAGAGAATTGTTGTTATTCATTGACTAATGACTTGGCCATTTGCAGCATTTCTGTAGTTAGCGTTTCTTTGTAGTTCTTTTGTGGAAGCCTGCATGCCCAGATTTGACTCGCATCATCCATCTGCGTTTCTGTAATGACATCAGAGTTAAAGGCTTAAATCAGCAGTCTGAAGCTTCTTTCCTCCACACGGTTGATTTCTTACGGTTGACCCCATGAAAGGTCAAGAAGCAGTAGGTAAGATTATTAGAACATTTTTGACAGAGACTCACTCTTGTATGGTTCTGAGATGGCTCATTTGTAAACTGTGCAGTAATTTCTGTTGGGTTTAAATATTTTTGAACAGTTGTAACATTTAGATCTAGATAAAAATCTAGACATGGGATTTCTGGTCCAAGGCTATTTCTTATACATACCTTTAATGCTTTCTTTGTACAGTTTAAATTCCACTCATCCACCTAATGTTTTTTACAGCACTCATTCTCCTCATCCATTTCTCGTACTCCTCCACTTTATTCTTTTTTTATTAAATTTTTGTAACCCATCCTTTCATCTCATTTCTTCCTGTTGACCTGCTTCATCTCACACCTCACCTATTTGTTTTTATCATTCTCTCCTTCACCCATTCTCCATGTAACCTTTTTCCATGTACACATGACCTGTCCAGTCAAATTATTATCTCTGCAAAGGCAACCGCAGGAGCTGTGATGGCCGAGAGGTTAAGGCGTTGGACTCGAAATCCAATGGGGTTTCCCCGCGCAGGTTCAAACCCTGCTCACAGCGATGTTGGACTGCAGGGTTGGACCCCATGACCTTCAATGGGGTCAAGGTTGGATTGGGTAGAAACTGTTTAAAGCTGTTTCTTACTGAAAAAAAAAAACCAAAGTGACATTTAGAGCTAGGCAAAAATCTGGACATGGGATTTCTGGTCAAAGGATGATCATAGAAAGATTACTTATAACTATATCTCACATGCAGCCAGCACCCATCTTGTGCTCTTACCACTGCTCTATTTACTCAGCCTTCGTTTAACTTTTTTCTCTCCACTCATCCTAATAGTTCCCATCCCACTCATCCTCATCCTTTCTTTGTACAGTTTAAATTCCACTCATCCACCTAACGTTTTTTTACAGCACTCATTCTCCTCATCCATTTCTCGTACTCCTCCACTTTATTCTTTTTTGTATTAAATTTTTGTGACCCATCCTATCTCCTCATCTATTTCTGCTGACCTGCTTCATCCCACACCTCACCTATTTGTTTTTATCCTTCTCTCCCTCACCCATTCTCCATGTTACCTGTTCCCCGTCCTCCTGATGCGTCCAGTCTTATTTCCCTTTTCAGAACCATCATATGTGACAGGAGCTGTGATGGCCGAGAGGTTAAGGCGTTGGATTCGAAATCCAATGGGGTTTCCCTGCGCAGGTTCGAACCCTGCTCACAGCGATTTTATACCACATGACTCTGGTGGTCTGAATCTGTTTAATGACGTTTGTACTTATGAGTTTGAAGTGTTTAAAGC
Organism: Fundulus diaphanus; assembly: GCA_037039145.1. NCBI lineage: Eukaryota > Metazoa > Chordata > Actinopteri > Cyprinodontiformes > Fundulidae > Fundulus > Fundulus diaphanus. The sequence goes on from CM073133.1 coordinate 9,672,598, forward strand.
TGTTCTTACTGAGAAATCAAAAGAAAAAAGTAAGTGACATTTAGAGCTAGGCAAAAATATGGACATGGGATTTCCAGTCCAAGAAATATCACAGAAAGATTAATTATAACTGTCTCTCACATGCAGCACCCATCTTGTGCTCTTACCACTGCTCTATTAACTCAGGCTTGCTTTAACTTAACTTTTTTCTCTCCACTCATCCTAATAGTTCCCATCCCACTCCTCCTCCTCCTTTCTTCGTACAGTTTAAATTACACTCATCCACCTAACGTTTTTTACAGCACTCATTCTCCTCATCCATTTCTCGCACTCCTCCCCTTTATTCTTTTTTGTATTAAATTTTTGTAACCCATCCTTTCATCTCATCTCTTTCTGCTGACCTGCTTCATCCCACACCTCACCTATTTGTTTTTATCCTTCTCTCCCTCACCCATTCTCCATGTAACCTGTTCCCCGTCCTCCTGATGCGTCCAGTCTTATTTCCCTTTTCAGAACCACCATATGTGAAAGGAGCTGTGATGGCCGAGAGGTTAAGGCGTTGGATTCGAAATCCAATGGGGTTTCCCCGCGCAGGTTCGAACCCTGCTCACAGCGATTTTATACCACATGACTCTGGTGGTCTGAATCTGTTTAATGACGTTTGTACTTATGAGTTTGAAGTCTTTAAGCTGTTCTTACTGAGAAATCAAAATAAAAAGTAAGTGACATTTAGAGCTAGGCAAAAATATGGACATGGGATTTCCAGTCCAAGAAATATCACAGAAAGATTAATTATAACTGTCTCTCACATGCAGCACCCATCTTGTGCTCTTACCACTGCTCTATTTACTCAGGCTTGCTTTAACTTTCATTTTTTTCTCTCCACTCATCCTAATAGTTCCCATCCCACTCATCCTCCTGCTTTCTTTGTATAGTTTAAATTACACTCATCCTCCTAACGTTTTTTTTGCATTTCTTGCACTCCACTTTATTCTTTTTGTATTTAATTTTTGTAACCCATCCTTTCTTCTCATCTCTTTCTGCTGACCTGCTTCATCCCACACCTCACCTATTTGTTTTTATCCTTCTCTCCCTCACCCATTCTCCATGTAACCTGTTCCATGTACACCTGACCTGTCCAGTCAAGTTATTATCTGTGCAAAGGCAACCGCAGGAGCTGTGATGGCCGAGAGGTTAAGGCGTTGGACTCGAAATCCAATGGGGTTTCCCCGCGCAGGTTCGAACCCTGCTCACAGCGATATTGGACTGCAGGGCTGACCCCATGAAAGGTCAAGGTTGGATTGGGCTGAAACTGTTTAAAGCTGTTTCATACAGGACATTTAGAGCTAGTCAAAAATCTGGACATGGGATTTCTGGTCAAAGGATGATCATAGAAAGATTACTTAGTACTATATCTCACATGCAGCCAGCACCCATCTTGTGCTCTTACCACTGCTCTATTTACTCAGCCTTCGTTTAACTTTTTTCTCTCCACTCATCCTAATAGTTCCCATCCCACTCCTCCTCCTTTCTTTGTACAGTTTAAATTACACTCATCCACCTAACGTTTTTTACAGCACTCATTCTCCTCATCCATTTCTCGTACTCCACCCCTTTATTCTTTTTGTATTAAATTTTTGTAACCCATCCTTTCATCTCATCTCTTCCTGCTGACCTGCTTCATCCCACACTTCACCTATTTGTTTTTTATCCTTCTCTTCCTCGCCCACTCTCCATGTAACCTGTTCCCCGTCCTCCTGATGCGTCTAGTCTTATTTGCCTTTTCAGAACCAGCATATATGAAAGGAGCTGTGATGGCCGAGAGGTTAAGGCGTTGGATTCGAAATCCAATGGGGTTTCCCCGCGCAGGTTCGAACCCTGCTCACAGCGATTTTAAACCACATGACTCTGGTGGTCTGAATCTGTTTAATCTATAACTTTAGAAGGTAAGCTGTGTCAAGAGGTGGACTTTTGTTTTTATTTTCAGGTCTCCAGAACCAGAGTGTTATTGTTATTAATCAGGGACTAAGGTCTTGGAGTTGTGTTTTGGACACAGAGATCGAAACTGGTTATTTATACCTGAGAAATCTAGATAGTTGACATCAAAATTATAATTATGCTTCTGAATAAATGTTGTGTTTAACTTAATTTAATTAGTCTGTCAATTAACGGTTGACAGATTTATTATTGATTCCATTGCCTTTCCATTTTGTCTGGTAGTTTTTGTGTATAAAGGACTTTAATTGGGCCTCTCTAAACTCTCCTTAGGTGTGAATGTGTGTGAGAATGGTTGTTTGTCCTGTCTGTCTCTGTGTTGCCCTGTGATAGACTGGCGACCTGTCCAGGGTGTACCCCGCCTCTCGCCCCTTGACAGCTGGAGATTGGCACCAGCACCCCTCGTGACCCTACAAGAAATAGGCGTGTAGGAAAATGGATGGATGGATGGATGGATGGATGGACTTTGAATTATTGGTTTGGTTTAACGAAGACAAAGAATTTCTTCTGCCAAAACTCAATGGTTGGGTCCGACTGTTCATACTCAGATACGATTTCTTTAAAAAAAACACAGGCTCCAACTAGAAATGTTTTCTACGGACCACCTGACCAGCAATTTTGAGTATTAAAGCAAGTGTATATAATAGAAATGCTGACAGCTTAAACACAAGCCAGTGTGGCAGTAATTACAAAGCTTCATAGGCTGCCCAAAACAAGATCAAAGAAGGTTGGGATTCACTTTTTACTTTTTTCAGTACTTTTGTACTCCTATCATGGGGAATTTCATACTGTTTCTGTTGCGAGTTGAAGATTTTACTTTGAAATTTTCCCCGAAGTGGCTGATTTTGCCACTCTATACCATTTCCCTTCTGACTCATCCCTTTTTCCCCCTTTGGATAAAATAACAATGAGATTATGTGACTATCTTTCCACACGGTGTTTCATGAAAGTCTGATGAAGTCTGAATAAGCTTTATCAGTGGAGTAAAAAGATTGCTAAATATTCATTAATTGCTTTAAGCTTGCATGCTCTAATAAGGAAAACTTCTGATCCTTTTCAGTGTTTGATAGACAAAGGAAATTAACCACATCAAGAATCTTTATTGTCACCATGTGTTACCATTGAACCAGGAATCCCCATTTCCAAGACGGGGAGAATGGGTGAGGTGAGGAAGTCAGGAGAAAGAGATTAGAAGAAAGAAAAGCTTACATAATGAGATGCTGAAAAGAAAGCAGGAGAATGGGTGGGATGGGAACGACTGGGAAGAGAGATAATTAGAATCAGTAAGATTAACTAGTTTCTCATGAGTGGAAAGGAAAAACTAACCTTGAGTAAATGAGGGGAGGAAAAGGGTGTTGAGAGCACAAGATAGGTGCTGGATGTGAGAGACAATTCTAAATAATCTTTCCATGAGGCTTTCCTTTTCTACAAAGCCTATAGTTAGAGAGGCTTAGGTTATCCTGAACTATCTCTGTAGTTTTGCTGCTATAGGCTTAGGCTGCAGGAGGACATTAATAGTTATTCCTCTCACTCTGGTGATTTCTTCTACTTCTCTGCAATTTTGCATTATTTGTTATTATTTCAACTTTGTGTTCTCTCTGATTTTTTCTTCATAGTAGCTATATCTGTCCTGCCATTCTCTTTAGCTGTGACAACATCCTGAGGGGAGATCGGCTGAGCTACTGGCGTCAACAACTTTCTCTTATAGATGATCCAGCTTGCCCTGTCTCTGAGAGTCTAACCCTGTTTCTGTAATGGGACTTGAAAGGGAGACGTAGCAACCACACTGCATTGTGGGATATCTGGGCCTCGGGAAACTGGCTTCTGCTTGTTTACATGGCCTTCATCTACAACAGTGTCTTTGTTGTCTGTTCTTAAATATTTAAAACATGGTGCAAACGTGCTGTGTCATAAACTGTCAAACTCATTGACACAATCACTTTGGGAAAAACAACAATGGATTAAGACTTTTACATTTACCAGCATTGAATCAAAGTCATGGAGCTCAGATCTCATAACTAACGAATAGATGCCAAATGGACTCTGGATTGCAGCCGTGAGACGACCAGACCTCGCTTTCAACATCATATTAGCTAGAATATTCTATTCTATTCTATTCTATTCTATTCTATTCTATATATCCCAACAATCTGTGTGTGTTCAGGGTATTGAAGCTTGTTGTGCTGTTCAACATGGAGAAACATAAAAAAAAGTTGTTGCCCTGGAAAATGGCAATCACACAATGCATTGCAAAATCACGTGCCCTTTTGAGCCCTCTAGACATATTTATTGACTGAGGTTTTACTGCAACTAACTGTATGTGCTCTCTTTTATCCTCTTGACCAGAAAAACTGGCGCAGAGTTTATTTGTTTGCTGTGCTGTGTTTCTTTCCTAGACACAGCCACCTATGGAGCTCGTTTGCCATTACCCTCACCATAGAAAGTACTCCTGGATCAATGTGTGCTTCTGTGCTTGTTGTGTCTCTGCTCTGTCTTCTCTAACCCCCACTCAGTCGTGGCAGATGGATGATCCCACTGAGTCTGTATATGCTGGAGGTTTTTCTTCCTGTTAAAGGGAAGTTTTTCTCTCCACCGTTGCTTCATGCTTGCTCAGTATGAGGGATTGCTGTAAAGCCATCGACAATTCAGACAGCTATCCGCTGTGGCTCCACACTCTTTTAGGAATAAATGCTGGTTGTCAAGACTCGATGCAATCTGCCATGTTTCCTTAGAAAACATTTAACGAATTTGTCTGTGCCTTGAGATGTCATGTGTTGTGAATTGGCGCTATATGAATTAATTGAGTTGAACAGGTCTCAAAGCTCTATCTCCAGATTTTCTAAAGACATGATTCAAGTATGATGACTGTTAAGTTCATATTTAACTGGACAGATATGGTTTTTGTTTTTATCAGGATTTATCCTTTTTGGTATATAGACCAGAGACCAAAACCAGAGAACAACTGCCTTTAAATCGCTGTGAGCAGGGTTCGAACCTGCGCGGGGAAACCCCATTGGATTTCGAGTCCAACGCCTTAACCTCTCGGCCATCACAGCCGTACAAGTGTTTGATACCTCAACAAGAAGTCCTCCATCTTTCATTTAAAGGGAAGGAAAAAAGGTTAATAAAGACTGCGAGCAACCATAATTGACAAAAATTCCAGGATGGGTCTCAATATATTTTCAGAATCCTCCAATTTAAGCCTGGTAGATGTTGCAATGACTTGGATAACTGAGAACAAGGTTCATGAAAGTTAGGAGGGGTTGCTACCATTGTTGCCTTGCAGCAAGATGCTCCTGGTTTCTTGCCAATGGACAGCCCTGCACTGGCCACCAGTCTATCGCAGGGCAACACAGAGACAAACAACCATTTACGCACACACTCACACCTAAGGAAAATTTAGAGTTATTATTATATTATATTATATTATATTATATTATATTATATTATATTATATTATATTATATTATTATTATTTCGTCCTTATTATAAAACTCACCAACCTTACTGGATCAAAGAGTTATGATCATCTGAAGAAAGTTTCCATAATTGTAAAGAATCAAATGATAGGTTTGTTTTAAAAAAGACATTTTAAAAATGTCAACACGATTTTGATAAAAAGCAAAGATTTTTCAAAAGACAATTCATGACAGGACAGTCCCTCCAGTTAGGGTATTTGCAGATTAATTCTAAATTTTTTTGTGAAGAAATTAATAAGTTAGTTCCTCAGAAAAGTAAATTAAATCCAATTAAATCACAAATAGTGGAGAATCATGTTCTGGAACAGATAAGATTTTGTCAAAATGCGAAAATTATTATAGTCTCCACTATGGATGTGATCGATTTTTGTTATTAGACAAGCTGCGTTTGAGTCAATTTTATGAAAGGAATTTAAAATTAGAAAGTCAGTTGCTAGATATACCACTGTAACAAAATTGTATGTTAAACTATGATATCACATTTGGGGAGGTACAAAAATGTACATGCTGCAAAAGTAAATAAAGCAGTTGTATTGACGGGAACCCCAATGAGGCTCTCAAGGCACCATCCTTAGTTCACGTTTTGCAGCGTCTTTTTCAAGCTTGCTTCTCAAACTCTATTATTCCATTGCAGTGGTATCAGTCAATAATAAAACTAACACCAAAATCTTTAAAGGTTGATCCTAGAGAACCATTAAACTAGCCTGATCAGCATTGTCTACAAAATCTATTTAGGTATTCTCAATGACAGACTGAACCAGCATGTTGAAGCACACAATATTCTGGCAGATGAGCAATGTGGTTTTAGAAAATGTTTAATCGTCAGTGGTAAGGGCCAGACTATATGAAGGAAAAGATGAATTTGCTTGTTTTATTGATTTTTAGAAGGCATTTGACTGGGTAAATAGAGATCTTCTACAGTATAAACTATTAACTTATAGCATCTCTGGTAGATGACTTGTGTGGCCATTTTGTTTTGTATGTTTTTGTATGTAGTGTCTTATAAGCCCATGTGGGCTGGGCACCTGTGGAGTATGACACTAAAATAAAATGAATCAATCCATCAACCAATCAATCAACCTACCGAAAGGTCAGTAGGTTTAGTCAGTACTAAAAGTATACTTTCAGTGTGAGGATTCTTTGTGAATACGGGGACAGGACTCCAGCTGGGATGCTTCAAATGTTAATATTACTTACTGTTGAATTAAATATAAAATTAATCAATCAATTAATTAATTAATATAAAATTAAAAGATTAATTTAAACTGAAATCAGCCAGAAATGCAGACAGCTTTGAACTTGACCTTTTATGAAATTGTCACACTTGGTCAAGCTGTCATATTGTAATGGAGACGTTGATCAGTTGCATATTACCTCAGAACATCCTTTCTCTTTTCTATGAGCGGGGTTTGAATCTGTGCCGTGAGTTTCTGTTGCATCTCACCACTCAGCCCTCACAGTGCATTCTTTAGGTCTGAAAACCTGTGCTGATGGAAGACCAAAATGTTCAGACATCACAAGAGGAGCCCAGAGTCTCTTCTTATCACATCATAGAAAATTTAGAAGAAAGTTTCAGGAAAACAAGTTTATCTAAGGGACAAGATAGCGACAAGAAGCTTTTAATCTTTCTTTTTTACCCTATCTTGGCGTTTATCAAACAGCATATTGATGTTTATTCAGTCTGCTTGAGTTGCTGAACCTTATTTATTAGAATAATTTAATTAGACATGGTGGGATTGTGTGTGTGTGTGTGTGTGTGTGTGTGTGTGTGTGTGTGTGTGTGTGTGTGTGTGTGTGTGTGTGTGTGTGTGTGTGTGTGTGTGTGTGTGTGTGTGTGTGTGTGTGTGAGAGAGAGGGATGAGAAGGTCTTGCTCTCTGTCCGGTCTGTGTGCGGGGTCTGACAGCTGTGGATAATCTTATTTGCATGGCACAATTAATGATGAATGGTTTTTTCCTCTACCTGTAACGTGGACTGTCTTTCCTCAAGGGCACAGAAATATGCAAACTTTTTTCGATTTACATCAGTTTTCATGTTCTTATGTTCTCATTATGTACAGTGTTATATAATACATGTAATAGTAGACGGTAGTTGTTTTGCTGCTGCATTCACACTCACACAACATTAGCACGACTGGCAGATTCATTCAGTAATGAATGTTGCAGAAGTGTTTCCCTTCAACATCCTGTCACACATCGACTTCTGTGAAAAGAGACCTTAAAGCTTTTGATCTGTTCTAAATTTGTTTCACTTCATTGTTTCATCACATTAACCCAGCAAAGCCAAGCATCTGCCTTCAGATCAACAGGCTGATGATCCTTGTTTTGAGATGAGTGATGAAACTATTGCTACAGACATATGGTAATGTGCAATGAGAGATAATAAAGATGACAGTAATGATCTCTGGTGAGCTGTTGGCTGTTTATCACAGCTTGACTTGAACTTCTAACTCTCCCAGCAACTGCTCTTTTTTATCACTTGGACAGCTTGGAGGATCACATTCTGTTTTGAATAATTTGAAATGAATCTTTCTTAATCTTGCAAACACATGGGCTCACCATTCATCCAACCATCCCTCTTCAAAGAAACCCAAATCATGTCTGAGAAACGCAGAATAGAAAGTATTTATGGTTACCACTATTAGTGCCTGTTTTTTCTCTGCCTCCTGCTACGGCCACCTTTTCCACTGTAGTCAGCCTCACGCCTCACACCTGCGCTCTGCGCTATTTAAATGCACCCTTGCCCTCAGTTCTCTGCCAGATAATCAAAATCTCCTGCAAGAAGATGTTCAGCAGTTTTTGCCTTTGCCTGATCTCCACTTTACAAACTTGTTTCTGTGCCCTGGATTTCCCAGCTTCGCCTTACCCTTGCCTGATCACTTATGATCTCTGGATGACGCCCCTTTTTCTGTGATTTGACCTTGGAACCATGTCAAACTCTGGGTTTGTAACTTGACTTCTTCCTTCACCATACCATACCATACCATCTTTATTTATAAAGCGCTTGAAAACAGCCAACAGCTGATACAAAGTGCTGTACATCGCTACAAGCTAAAACACATCCATTAAAATCAAAGATAAAAAAATAATGCATCAAAACACTTAAAAGAAACAATAAAACCAATTTAAAATGAAAACTATGTCTTGCTAGTGGTAAAAGCCAAAGAATAATACTGGGTTTTAAGGCGAGTTATAAAAGTGGGCAGTGAAGGAGCCTCTCTTATGTCCTGGGGCAGTTATTCTACAACTGAGGACCAACAATAGAAAAGGCCCCGCCCCCTCTGAGCTTCTTCTTAGACCTTGGTACCTCCAGGAGATGCAGTTCAGGTGACCTGAGGGGCCGAGAGGGCGAGGAGGGATGAAGAAGCTCAGAGAGGTGTGGCAGGGCAAGGTCATTCAAACACTTAAAAACGAAAAAAAGAATTTTAAATTGAACTCTAAAGTTTACTGGGAGCCAATGGGCCAGAATAGGGGGGATATGCTCTGTTTTTGGAGTACCTGTTAAAAGACGAGCAGCAGCGTTTTGATCCAGCAAAGACTGATTCACTCCAACATATAGTCCATTACAGTAAGCCAGGCAGGATGATATAGAAGCATGGATCAACGTTTCAAGGAGTTGACTAGAGAGAAAGAATTTAAATTTTTCCAGCTACCTTAAGTGATAAATTTAAATTTAAAATCACTCTGTAGCTTAAGACCTAAATAAGTGACACTTTGTTTTAAAATATGCTATCAGGGGTCCCAAATTACCAGAACTAGGATCCCAGGAGCAACTTGGTCCAAACAGTATTACCTCAGTTTTCTTGTTGTTAAAATTAAAAAAGTAGAGGGCAAACCCAGCTTTAATTTCTTCCAGACAGTCCAGCAGGGCCTTCACAGAGAAGTCGTCAGCCTGCTTCTGGGGCAGATAGAGCTGACAATCGTCAGCATAGAAATGGAAAGAAATTCCATATTTTCTGAGGATGGATCACATGCATGATCCTTGCCTGTCCTTTTGCTTTCATATTGTTGCCGGAAGCTGCTTTTAGTCTGAGGATTCTTTGAAGATGTGATGTATTTAGGTGATGAGCACTTCAGTGATTTATAGACTAACAGAAGTATTTTAATGTCTATTCTCTGAGATCCAGGGAGCCAGTGGAAGGACTTCAGAACCGGGTCCATGTTCTCTACTTTCTTAGTCTTAGTGAGGATGCAGGCAGCAGCGTTCTGGATCAGCTGCAATATCCATCTTTCCATTACTCCATTTATGTGTGGATGAAAGGCATAACCACATAAAAATGTTTCGTTTTTCCCAGATATCCTGCTACGTGCGGACTTGGCCTCAGAAAAGGCAGATACAAGTCTGACAAGTCTGGTCAGGTTTTTGTACCATAAAAAATAAGACCATGTAAGAAATTCTTGTTAAAAAATTTTAGCAAAATTTGGAAAGGGAGAAATTTGACAATAACATTATTGAATGAGTGTTCTCAAAGTTAAATATTATTAAACTTTTGATCCAATTTCAACAATTTGTCCTCACACCAAACACCAGCTGCAGTTATCCTGATTAATTTTAATTAAAATTCAGCTCTTACTGCAGGTAATTTTAACCGTTTACTCCATTGCGTCCTTTAGCTAATGCAATTACTAAAACTAGGCAAAAAAGCAGATGAAAAACAGTCAGAGATGCTGCCAAGAAGACGACAGCAACACTGAACAAGTGAGGTGGTATTGACTGGTTGGTTTCTACGATTGACAACCGTCTCCTGTATTATTCATATGTCTGGACGAAGAAGTAGGGTAGAAAAAGCTAAAATCTTTTTTACCCAAAGAAAACCTTCTATTCAGACTAATATCTTTGTGAAAGAATATGCGACAGTCTAATGAAAGCAAACTAACACCTTTGGGACACAATTACCCCAAAACACCATGCCTACAGTGAAACATGGTGAAGGTAGCATTATGATCTGGGCTTATTTACCTGGAACCAGGGTTAATTAAGGTGGATGAAATCATGAAAAGTTTCAAATAGTTTTGAATCAAAACTTTCAGGGGTCCACTAAGAAGCAGAAGACGAAGATGTTTTCAGCATCACCGACAGTCCAAGCACACGTCCAAATAAACAAAAGTTTAATTACAGTTTTGGACTGGCCTTGATGAGCGCACAACGAGATCTGGCAGAAAATCTGTTGAGTCTCCTGAAGGTGGCTGTGGACAGATTTGGAGAACTTATCCAAGGTGCAGTGAACAAATGACACTAAGTCAAAGTGTGTCCTGCTAATAGACTCCAACCAAAGAAGAAGAATACTATATATTGCTAATAATGAAGGTTTTAAGAAAGTATTATTTTAAGGGTGTGCACAGTTATGCAACTTTCAACTTGCAATTATTTTCATGGTATTCTAAGTATTTTACATCACAAAAAAATTTGTTGTACGTTTTTGAGAGCTTCTGTGTGTTAATGATTAATCATTTAATGCCCATTTTTATTTTATTGACAACAGAGCTTTCTACAGTCTGCACCATATTCAAGCCAAGCAGAATTTAACTCTCCTCAACAGCACTTCTTGTCTTACAAGGAGAAATATTGGGACAGCTCAGTCTTCTGCAGAGCATCGATGCAATCAGGCGATATGAGCAGGCAAACCATATTGTTTCCAGGGAGCCGGAGAGAGGAAGAGACTTGTTGGACAGCAGATATTTGCTCATAATCTGGGCTCAAAGCAGAACAATCAAATCATTTCTCTGAGACATAACGGCCAACAAACAGTAGCTCGTTAGTTTGACTTTAAAAGGCAACAGAAGAGGATTTTTGGTGGAGCTAAAAGATAGATTTTTATTGAAAAGCTCGCTAGGATTTTATATGGTCCTCCTTTGCACTAATTCAATCATGTCCTCACCTTGTCCAACAGTAAGTGTTGGTGTCTCATTAAAAATCAGCCAAAATGAAATAACATCCTTTTCCTTTTTAAAATCACCAAACTCTTGTGTATTTCCAAGACAAAAATGCAAATTAAAACATTGTTTGTTTATTTATGTGTGGAGTTTTTATTGTTAATGGTGTACAATAAAATCATTAAATAGCATTACTATAAGCACTATCACATTATCCGTTCATTGTTAAAAAATACACCCTGCTGCTAACACACACACACACGCACACACACACACACACACACACACACACACACACACACACACACACACACACACACACACACACACACGCACACACACACACGCACACACACACACAAAGTAGGTGGAACTCTTTTATTAAACTTGCACAAGGAGAAGAGTCACAGGGTTTGCGGGTTGGTCAAATCCCAAACACTTATATTTACACCATAGTTTCTTCTTTTTACACAAAGACTTTTGTTAATAATGAGATAAAGATTGGGGGTAAGCCCCCCAACTGGAGTATTTGTTTTTTGCAAGGGAAGAGAAACTTAGGTAAGACTTTCCTCCGACAAACTTGCTCCGATACAGAAAAGTTTCTAATATATCTTTAGAGCACACAAACATAACAAGAATGACATCTTCCACTACATTTGGAAGGTAGTAAACAAAAAGGTAATTAACACAGATCACACATAAGGTGAAGCAATAGATCATTTTAATGTAAATATTTGTGACAAGATCTATTGGCCCCAGAGGGAGAAACAATCTCCTGAGTTTAATTGTGTTGAATTCTGTTTTATTGCTACAAAGAAATTCTAAGTCTAGAGATCTTTTTTTTTTTTACCTTAGATTAAGACAAAAGTTTTATTTAAGTAATTAGGTTGTTTTTAAAGAGGCCATTCCTTCACAAAAAGGTTGACAACAGACAAAGCTGAGCCAGCAGGATCTCATCCTAACAGAACCTTCTGCAATAACACGCTGGATAGTTAAAATTTTGTAACTTCTAATTTCTTGACTAACCTTTGCCTTTACCCCTCCTCCTCCTCCTCTTCCTCCTGGAGTTCCTGCTGAGCTCACCATCTGACTGCTCCACGTTCCTGCTGCAGGTCCCGTGCACCGGTGCCATCCTGCAGGTTTGTTCAGCTGTTTGTGCCGCGTTGCTTTCCTTCTCGTCTCCTTCTGATCACGTTAAACAAAGAAAATGCTCAGAGCCGCTCAGCAACGACTGACTCCTTCACTGCTGCTGCTGGCTTTAGGGGGCAGTGACATCATGAGGAGGAGGAGGAGGAGGAGGAGGAGGAGGAGGAGGAGGAGGAGGAGGAGGAGGAGGAGGAGGAGGAGGGTTTGGAGGTCATCAACTGTGTCTCAATATTTTCGCTATTTGCTTTCCAATGAAAAGCAAATAGAGATCAAATCTGAGCAGCTCAGAGTTGCATCACCTGGCAAGACAAACACTTTAGATTTTTTGTAGATTATTACTGAAAGCTGCCTCATAGTCATGACTCAGTATAATTAACATACCTCAATTGACCACTTGTCAAATTTTGAAATAGTATTCTCACTTTGTGTCAGTCAGTATGGGATATTGGAGAACACTAGCGATTAACTCTTCATGTTAAACAAATTTTAGGCACATCTTTCTAAAGATTGTATTTTAAACATGACACGGGATAGTAGTCTGCTCTTGCCACAAAGTCACATATCTTTCCTGTTTTTATTTTTGTTTAACCTTTATTTATAAAGGTTTACTCACTGAGATTCAATATCTCATTTACATAGAGTCAGATTAAATAAGTTAATAAAATATATCTTTGAACCAAGAGCAAGTTTCACAAGATGATTTATCTAGTTTTCCAAAATGTAAGTTTACATTTTCCCAGAGGAATCAAAAATGCATAGTTTCAGATCGGGTGCAAGTTGATGGAGGAGAGAAAGAAAATGTTTTGTTCCCAAGTTCTGATCGTATTAACGGAGCACTGAAGGTGATAAAGTTCTGAGAGCGAAGTTTGTGGCTGGACTGTCTGACATGTAGGAGGACGGTAAATGGCTTGTACCTGTATGGCACTTTAAGTAGTCTGACGACCCCAAAGCACTTCAGTCATTCACCCATTCACACCCTGACAGTGGTGAGCTATGTTAGAAGCCACAGCTGCCCTGGGCCAGACTGACAGCGACAAGGCTGCCAAACATCAGTGCCACGGGGCCCTCTGACCAGGGACACAACGACTGAGACGGTCAGAGCGGAGGATTGAACCGGCAACCAACAAATTGCAGGATGAACTTCCTAACTCCTGCACCACTGATAAAGGTGAGAATCTAAGGATAGTAGATAAATTATGCACCAATGCATGAGCCTACGGACTTATAATGGTGGCCTGTTGACCAGAGAATATAAAATACAGTGATGTGTGAGAGATTCATGGCCTGTTATGAACCGTAATGCTACATGTTAAACAGCATCAAACATATGTGTGTATATACTGTATAGTGTATATTTATAGTTTTCTTAAGTTTTAGCACTGAGGGGAAGTTTTACCTGGCTGCACCTAATGGCATGATTTCACTTAAACAACTTTTCTAAACAATTAGTGCATTGATATTTCCTCCATTACTGAGACAGCAGAACAGAATAAAACTCTCAGGAGGACCTTCCAGTCTGGGAACACCTTGGGAGCCTTCAGGAGGAGCTGTGGAGCATCACTGCAGTTTCCCTCCTGGATCTGTGTTGATGGATAGGTAGGCTTGGATGTGTATTTTTAGATTGTGTTACATATAGATATAAATCTCAAACTGTGCTCCATTTGCTCAGCTTTAATATGCGCACACCATGAAATACCTGCATGTAGGATTCCTCTTTGCCTCTTTCTAAAATGCCACATGGAAATTTCAATAGATGGTTTAAAGACTCATTTTAAGATATTTAAATAGGTTGATTAAAGCAGATGCATTTGGGAACTTTTCCTGTTTTGACAGTTTAAGATGAATTGATAGGGATTTAATTTGCAAATGAAATGAGGGATATGGTGAAATTTAGGTCAGTAGAGAGATTTATTTTGGAGACAACCTTCATGTTCTTTTTATTAAATTAAATTAAATTAAATTTTATCTATCTATCTATCTCTCTCTCTCTCTCTCTCTCTCTCTCTCTCTCTCTCTATATATATATATATATATATATATATATATATATATATATATATATATATATATATATATATATATCACTCCTCCTGAAAGAGCGTAGAGCCACAGGGACAGTCGTCTGCATTGTTGATGGCTTTGCAGCAATCCCTCATACTGAGCATGCATGAAGCGACAGTGGAGAGGAAAACTCCCCTTTAACAGGGAGGAGAACCTCCAGCAGAACCAGAACCAGGCTCAGTGTGAACGCTTATCTGCCTCGACCCACTGGGGCTTAGAGAAGACAGAGCAGAGACACAACAAGAGAGACAAAAAAAAGCACAGAAGCACAAATTGATCCAGGAGTACTTTCTATGTTATATGGTAATAGCGGATGATCTGTCTCCCCTGGATGATGACACAGCTAACAGAACGGCAGACCAGGTGTACCTTCTATGAAGAGAAAAAGACAGAGAACAAAAAGTTAAAAGCTGAAATTACAACAACGCAAATTAGAGAACAGTAGGAGAACTCAGCAGAGTGATAAAAATAGACCCTGATGTCCTCCAGTAGCCTAAGCCTATAGCAGCATAACTATAGAGGTAGCTCAGGGTAACATGAGCCACTATAACTATAAGCTTTGTCAAAAAGGAAAGTTTTAAGCCTAGTCTCAAAAGTAGACAGGGTGTCTTTCTTTATTTGTTAGTAGATATCCCATATTTGTGTTTTTCAGGCTGATGAATGATACAATACATGACAACAGACTATTTACTCCCATATTTGCATAATAATAACTAATTTGCATAATCCTCTCTTCTTGTTCTCGCCACCTTTGCCTCCAATCATTACATGTTACTTAATCCCCATCAATCATCTTCCATAAATTGATCACCTCAAAGTGTTACAGTCAAAAAAAGATACAAATAAAGTTTAATTAAACGTTATCCTTAGTTTACTTTCCTTGTTTGATTTTATCACCTAACCTCAGTTCTTCAGAAAGGTAATAAAGTCCAATAGATGAACCTCTCCCACTCTCTTTTGTAGTATTGTCTGATTGCCAGTTTGTCGGTGATTCACATCACTCAATCTGTGCCTTTTTCCATCTGCTCTGAGGATTTGGGATTGAAAATATGAGACATGCATAAAGGGGCATTTACAAAGCCAAGGAAAGCCTGCTGAAGTGGCAATTAACACACTGCTGGTCCTCCACAGTAACTGTGTTGCTAATTAACATGTCCAATCAGTACCACCAGTGGTGCACTAGTAAATATTTTGTGAATTGAATTTAGGGGCGAAAATTAAAAAAATCGGGAGAAAATGAGAAGCTAAAGAATTAATTATTGAATTAATGTTGTTATATTTATTGTAGACTATGAATATTTTTGTTCCTTTTACGTAATGATTAATTTATTTATGCGTGCCACACAAAGAGGATCAAATTTCTGGAGCTAATCGCCTCTTTTTCAAACAATAAAAGCAAATTCTGTCCTTTTCTCCTCCGTTAACTTTGCTCATTAAAAAAATTGCTTTGCATTATTTAGTTTTGCATGCATACTGTGTCCATAAATAAATGGTCTCCGCTGTCCTATTGGTTTTTGTGGGATATTAACCACCCAGCACCCCTTTAAGGGAGAAAAATAAAAGATTATGTGTTTAAGGTTATTTAAATTCTTTTCTTTTTCCTTCCTACCAGTCCTGTTCAAGAACTTCTCCAAAAGAACCTCTTCTTACACACATGGAAGTATTTTGTGGTGATCTGTGGGTTTCCCAGCATGATGGCAAGATGGTGAAACATGTCATGGGGCCAAAGTGAGAACATAGAGGCTAAAAGATCAGCACGTTGAAATTATGGACCTGCAGTGAAAAATCTTGTGATCAGGTCTTAGAAAAAGCAGGAGCAGAATCAGAATTAAATACATTAAAAGCTCTAAGAAGAGAAGAATGAGTCGCCACAAGTCAAGATCTGGACTATAGGTTAACATAAAATATATGCAGAAGAAGGGTCATCACAGAAAATGCTACTTCTATCCTTTATCCATTTGAGAACAGAAGCCACTGCCAACCCGCTGGACATTTGAGCATAAATGAGACCAGAGTCATTCTGATAAAATACATAGAAAAAGCCACTAACAGGCACTCCCAGATGTGATGCCGGGGGAATCAGAGGGAGCTGATAATAATGTTAGATGTTCCTGCATCTGAAGCACCTGCAGGTTTCTGAGGTGTGCAACCATTTTATGTAATGTGGTAAAAAATATAACATGTCCTGAATCTCCTCCTGCCGTTTCCTGACATTCAAACGGAGATAAAGTAGATAAGATCACGCAGACACAACACTGAGGTCATTACTGTGTCTGATGGAAAACATAGATTTCACAGATTGTACTGTAGTTCAGCCTGTGGCTAAGATCCCACAGGGAACAGAGAATGAGGTGTTGTATGAAATGAGCTCAGCATCCCATCAAATAGCTCTCCTCTCCTCAGGCCAGACATTACAGATCCTGAGAGCTCCTCTGTAAAGACCTTCTGCAGCCTTCAGGCACACTTTCTGCTGCTTTGTCAAGCACTTTTGGCATCCAGTAGGAACTGGTTTCACAGGTTCCTCATTGATGAGATTTCAAACAATGAACATATTAACTGATTCCAACTTTCTCACAGTTTGCTCTGGTTTTCTGTCCACCTTTTGTTTTTTTTATCAGATTTTGAAGAACTAAAGTAATGCAATATGTTTTTTTATAACATATTGGGTTTGTGTAATTTTCCATAGTTTTGATTCATTGTGTTACTGTTTCATGTACAGTTACAGTATATGCACACTTTATCAACAATTTCCAAAATGTTTTCTTTGCAAACACCCAGGCTTTCTGGTTATCCTTCCAATGCAGGTAAAACTGCAAATGGCTAATAAAGTGAATCTGAATCTGAATATGATATTTAGCAATAGTTCTTCAGACTTTCTGGAGGTCTTTCAGATTCTGGGTGCTTTGGAACTTGTTGACTGATTAAATAATAATTACACACAATGGGATCAAATATTGTTGAATTATCTTCCGTACAAATACGATGCTTTATCATTTCACGTGGTTGTGACATCAAGAGGGAAACATTTATGACCTTCTCTTAAAACAGTCTGTCTCAATCACTCATCTGCACTTTGGCTGAAAGACACAAAAAAAATACATTTACAGTTCTTGATTCCATATGTTGGTTCATGCGCAGTTATTCAAAAACAGACTCAGGAAAACTTCCAGAAAAAATGCCAACCCTAGATTTAATAAAATTAATGTTTTGCTAAGGGAAGTCTGTCCTGCAGTTTGTGTTGCCCTTTCTGGAGACATTATAGGGCTCGTCTGATTGGATGTTAAAGAGATTTAGCAGCTTCCTGTTTCTATTCTTTAACATTTAGACTCATTTCTGACATTTTATTTTAGAGGCTGTAGCCCTAAAGTCAGCCACACTTCACCGAACAGGCGTTGAGTTTAATTACGGCATGAAAAACTGACACCGTGATTAAGTTGATTAGATTTCATGAGTATCTGAAAGGCGAAGCGAATGGCTAATTAAATATTTACTGTTGGTTTCCTCTCTGACAGACGGGCAGATCACATCTCATCTCCCAGGGGGGCTCACTGTGTGCAGGTGGAGGGTTCTCATCACTGCAACCCACTATCGGGTCACTGTGAACCGGGTGTCCAACTGTCAGTTTTAATTATGTTTACTTGTAGATGATGCAAAGAGATGGCACGACATGAGGATCAAGAAGACCGCAGATCATCCATAACTTTACTCATAAACCAAACACAAAAGCATAAAGAAGACATGATGGGTGTGGCAACACCAAAACACAAGTCTGAAAAATCAAAATGACGGAAATCATGAATATCAGGAGGGGGGATGAAGTTTAGTAATGATCTACAGGAGGTGATATAAAAGCAGCGAACATAACAAGAGGAACTTAGGACATCTAGTGCCATCCATCTCATCCTGTTTTGATTTTACTGTTAATTTTCTCTAAAAAGAATATTCAAGGTTGGAAGAAAATCTTTTAGTTATCTATGAGTTTCTGAAAATATTTTTTGTTTTAGTGCCGAAAATTTTTCACAAACTATTTTTCTTTGCATTGACACCATGAAGAATGGTGGTGGCAGCATCATGCTCTGAGAATGCTTCTGTTCAACTGGGCATGGAAGCAGGACTGGATCAATGAGTTAATGGTGCTGCAAGTCAAACCTGGAAGAAAACCTGTTAGAAGCAGGAAAACACTTTAGACCACAGTGGACGTTCTCAGTCTAGCAGAACCATGACTTTAAAAATACAGCCAATATAAGGGTTGCAATCAAAGCATGCTATCAAAGCAAGCAAGGTCCACAACTGGGAACCTGCAGGAAAGATGGATAGTTGATGTACATCTACCTCTGCATCAAGTCTGGCTGAGTAATTCTACCAAAAATGGATTAGTATTTCAGAATGTGGTGCGCTGGTACAGACACCGTTTAAACAGCTGCAGCTGTAATTCACAGTAAACGTGGTTCTTCATGTGACTGCCTCAGGCCAGGTAAATACATATGCAGAATGCACTTTCAGGTTAGTATTACTAATAAATACTAGCAAAAATTAATAATTTGCTTTCCACATTACAAACATACCCTGCTTTGTGTTGATCTAGGAATAAAATCCAGATAAATTCCAGTCATTGACAAAAATTGTTCGTACCCCTGGAAAAAAATTCCACAACTGTCACTGAAATAACTTGAAACTGTCAAAAATAATAAAAAATGAAAATTTCCGGAAAATCAACCAATGAAAATCCGGAACCGAGAACACAGTGAAGATGAGGCCAGATCAAGTTGGGACAAACTGCTGGACAGATGTTGTCGCTATTTCTCTGCAAAACAGTTCTATATCCTGAGCTGGACATTTAAGTTGGCGAACACAGATACCGTACTAATGAGGTGGGCCTGGACCACCTGGGATATAAAGTTGGTTATGTTCATGAACTGATGGAGGCATTTGAACTAATCTTTGATGATGCATGGAATAATGATACAGGATTAAGTCAGAGTTTTCCAAGGTGTTAAGCTAAAGTCTGAAATTTAGTCATGCTTCAAGGGTGTTTTATAGTGATAAGCTGCTTGGAGGAGTTAAACGGACCAGTGTGGAGCGACCACGTTTGAGTGGTATAGACCAGTTCATTGTTATTGTTTTGATGCGGGTTTTTTGCGCATGCGCGCCGGACTGGTTGGCAAAAAGCGAACACAATGGCGGACGCAAACAGAGAAACTGACGAGTTCTCCACGTATTTTTCTTCTTTAGATAACGTATCACAAGATCGTTTTAAGACTAAGTTGATGGTTGATGGTATCAGGTTGCCAGATCCACACAGCAAAAGCCTGAAGGGACGGAGCGAGTCTGTGAAATGCTGGCCAAAGGTTCCGTAACCCGACATATACAGCTACCTTATAAACACGCAGGCCAGTACAGACGAGAGAGCATGAAAGCCATGAAACCACTGGACGGCTAAAAATACTTTATATCGGGACATTAAGCGGGTCAGAAAATGGATGGACATGTTTGTGTAACATAAAGCGGAGTCGGACACAGACAGTGCCTCAGCAGAGAGGAAGACCCGCCACCGGTAGGTTAAAAAAAAACATTGTTCACTACGGATTATTTTGGTGTTTATGTCTTGTTAAAATGGGTGGGGGTGTCGGCGACGTTGCAGTGTAAACACAGACGTACTAGCGCGCGTGAACAGGGGTGTAATGCAGCAGCTGTCTGGAGCACGTTATTGTACACTGATTGCACGAAGAAAACTAAAATGATGCGGCGTGCTGCTGCTGCAGCGCATCAACTCCGCTTCTCCCGGCCCCGTCTGCAGTTGACTGCAAGAAGGGTTATAAATGTGTCCAAACATAGAGGCAAGTAATTCTGTTAGAATTCAATGTGTTCCTCTGTGTCTGAGAGCTGCTTCAGCTCAGCGTCTTTCCTCTTCAGCTCAGTGATCTCCTGCTCCAGCTTCTCCTGAAGCTCTTTGACTCGACTCCCTTCAGTTTCCTGCTGGGATCTGATCTGCTGCTTCACATCAGAGCTTCTTTTCTGGATGAGACGGATCAGCTGAGTGAAGATCTTCTCACTGTCCTCCACTGTTTTATCAGCAGAGTGCTTGATGGCCTCCAGCTCCTGTTGAAGCAGCTTCACATCTTTCTCTCTGTCCTGGATTCTCTGCTGGATGTTTTCTCGTCTCACCTCCAGCTCTCTCCAGCATAGCAGAGATCAGCAGGAGCTGCTTGGAGTCCAGTCTAAGTCAATAAAGAACCACCAATGTCCTTGAGAGAGACACCCCTTCTTGACAAAGCTTATAGTGTAATGCTGTTAACGGTAATTCAGTCTGACAACAGAACTTGATTCAAAGTCTTATTTGTAAAAGTCAAGTTATGTCACATAACTGGAGACAGCTGAGAGCTCTCACAATAATCACTGTGGGGGAGAGAGATGGGTCATTGGCTGCGTGGAGATCAATGGGTACATGTGAATGCTGAAGTTGAGCCACTAAGCTTTTCTAAATCCAGGATGTGGCACAGGATCCGATAATCAGAACTGTGATCTTTGTGGTGGCTGAAGCAGACTCTCCTGTATAGAGTTAAATGTAATAAATCCACTGATGCAAACAGGAAATCCAAAATCCAGGCCAGAGCCATACACAGAAGGCTAGACAGGAAAAGGTATCCAGAGGGTGAGGCAAGATACTTGGTCAAAAGCAGTTATTATAATAATAGTAATAATAATAATAATACATTTAATTTATATTGAACTTTATATTTATGCAAATCCCAAAAGTGCTACATGATAAAACAGGTAAGAGCATGAAAATAAAAAGATAAAATAATAAGGAAAAGGGGCAAGAGTGCAATCAAAAGCTGTCCTGAAAAGGTGGGTTTTATGGCCACATTTAAAAGCCTCCTCTGCGTGTGGTGGAGAGCGTTCCACAGACTGGGAGCAGCTGAGCAGAAAGCCCAATCTCCATTGTACGGAGCGTTGTCTTGGGAGGTTTTAGGAGATAAATTGAGGCAGATTAGAGGGTACGTATTGAGGTATGTGGGGGGAGAAGTTCCTTGAGGTGTGTGTGGGGGGGTCACCATGGATGCACCAGTGGGTAAGGAGGGAGACCTTTTACTCAGTCCTGAGTGAGACAGGAAGCCACTGGAGTGATTTTTAGGATGGGGGTGATGTGGTCATATTTGCACACCCTCAAAAGGACCCTAGCAGCGTTATTCTAGATGTACTGCAACTTCTGAAGGCTTCTCTGAGGGATCCTGGTGAGGAGCGCATTGCAGTAGTCCATCCTCAAGGAGACAAAAGTGTGGACAAGCTTTTCCGCATCTGGAGGGGAGTGAGTGTGGGACAGAGTCTGGCGGTGTTCCCGAGGTGGAAGAAGGAGGTATTGTAGAGATGCTTAATGTGAGCCTCAAAGGTCAGATGAGAGTCCATTTTAACACCCAGGTTAGTGACTGATGTTTTGAGTAGAATATTTTCGCCGGAGAAGGTGATGCTGGTAATGTCAGATGACCGAACCTAGTGTGGACTGTCAACTAAGAAGAATAAACAGGGTGGGGCCGAGCATTGAACATCACCACAGGTGATGTTGTGCCCCAGGGATTTAGCCTCACCCAAAGCAACATGCTCAATTCTCCCGGAGAGGTAGTTTAGTGGATTGAGTTCCAGAAATCAGAATCCAAATGTAGAATCTGACAGGGCAATCTGGCAAACAAGAACAGGTCACTAACACGTACGCAATCAATGGCACAAGCAACTTTTACCCATTGCTGCTCCAGTATTGTCTGTTTCAGTTCCAATTGCCCCTACTAATTCACTTTCAGTCTTCGCCCTCCCACCCAACTTCATGCTCAACTGTCTTGCAATAATTTATATGAACAATTTAAATCTGTTTTCCGTCGGCTCCACAACACCGAAACAGCACTTCTAAAAATCACTAATGACCTTCTCCTTGCTGCTGATTCTGGTTTATTATCCATACTCTTTCTGCTTGATCTGACTGTGACTTTTGGTACAATTTCACACAATATCCTTCTTGACAGACTTTCTTCTCTTGGTATTTTAAACACACCTCTCAACTGGTTCCATTCATATCATTCAGGCCGCACTCAATTTGTTCAGTTAAATTCATTCACATCTCATTCAGTTCCCAACGCCTCAGATGTTCCCCGGGGCTCTGTTTTGGGACCCTTGTTGTTCATCATTTACCTTCTCCCCCTTAGTTATGTCTTTCACAAGCATCATATTCAGTTTGACTATTACGCAGATGACACCCAGCTCAATCTTCAACCAAACCTAATCCTACACTTCCACCTTCATCCCTCACTGATTGTCTCCTTGAAATAAAACACTGGTTCACCTTACACTTTCTTAAATTGTAATAAATTCTTCTTTTAATTGGCACTAAATCAATACAAACTAAATTGCAAACTAAATTGCATAACTTCTCCTTTCTAGAAGATAACTGTCATGATTTGCAGTCGAGGACCAAGGCGGCAACGAGGCGGAGGCAGGCGCATGGTGAAAATGAGGCTTTACTAGAGGTAACTTACGGAATGCACAAGGAAAACAGGATACAACACAGGCTCGGAAACAGGGTCTCAACAGGAGCAAACAGGATTCACAACCGACTCGGGAACAGGCTTCAAACAGGATGACCCGACAACGGGGAAACAAACAGATGGAACTTAAATACAGCTGGGAATTAACATCAACAGGTGAGTCTGATCAACTAATTAGGTCACAGTTCGGGGATCTTGACATTGGACGGCCTTGTCGGAGACCTCAGTAGGCTGCAACTCGAGAGGAGGAGGGCAAGGCGTGGGGATGGTCGTAGGCGGAGTTGGGCGCCTCGGAGCCAGCATGGGTGCAGACAGGCGTCTCGGGGCTGGCGTGGGCACAGTCAGGCTGCGTTGAGTGGGAAGCAGGCGGGGAGTTGGCGTCAGTGGCTGACCATCGCGGAGAGTGTGCAGGGCATCAGCCCTGATCGGCACGGAATCCTTCCCGTCTCGCCGGCGTCCACTCCAGGACCTTCTGCCTTGCTGTGGTGGGGATGAGCCGTAACGCAGGGAACCGGTACCGGGAGGAGGGATGGCTAGCCTGGAGCCCCACCACGGCGATCGCCGCTCCTACGCCGAATCCGTGCGGCGCTGGTTCTCAAACAGCAAATATTTCCGCCCCTGTTTCCTGGTCCTCTTGTGGTCGGGTAATTTCTGTCATGATTTGCAGGCGAGGAACAAGGAGGCAGAGGCAGGCGCAAACAAGATTCACGACCGGCTCGGAAACAGACTTCAAACAGGACGACCTGACAACAGGGAAACAAACAGACAGAACTTAAATACAGCTGGGAATTAACATCAACGGGTGAATCTGATCAACTAATTAGGTCCACATTTCGGGGATCCTGACAATAACCTTTCCATCTTTCCGTCCCCTCAGTTAAGAGTCTGGGTGTCATCCTCGACAGCACCCTCTCCTTCACTTCCCATGTCAATAATATCACACGGTCAGTCTACTTCCATCTTCAAAATATGAATTGTTTCTGTCCTTCTCTTACTCTTCACTCCACTGGTGTTCTGGTCCACAATTTGGTCAACCACCCATTTAGATTTACTGTAATTATCTTCTCTTTGGACAATCACATAAAACCCTTCTAAATTACAACTGGTTCAAAACTCAGCCACCCGTATCATCACACAGACCTCCTTAATCCATATCACACCTGTTCTACAACAGCTTCATTGGCTTCTCATCTCATATCGCATCCCTAAAAAATATTTCTCCTTACCTTCAGAGTTGTCCACAACCTCACCCCTCCATATCTTTCAGACCTCCTCCACATTGCTGCACCTGGCCATACCCTCAGATCCTCTTATCATCTCACTGCCCCCCCTGCCCATCTTGTTACTATAGGAAGCAGAGCATTCAGCTGTTCTGCTCCCCAGCTCTGAAACTCACTCCCACCTGGTCTCTGTAACACAGACTCAGTACCGCATTTCAAATCCAAACTCAAAATTCATCTGTTTTTATAGTAGCCTATGCACTGTGATTGCAACTACATATTTTTATCCATCCATCCATTCTCCTCCGCTTATCCAGGGTCGGGTCGCGGGGGTAGCAGCTTCAGTAGGGAGGCCCAGACGTCCCTCTCCCCGGCCACTTGGGCCAGCTCCTCTGGGGGAATCCCAAAGCGTTTCTAGGCCAGCTGAGAAGCATAGACCCGCCAGCGTGTCCCGGGTCTTCCTCTGGGTCTCCTCCTGGTGGGACGTGCCCGGAACACCTCACTAGGAAGGCGTCCAGGAGGCATCCTAACCAGATGCCACCTCAACTGGCTCCTCTCGCCGTGAAGGAGCAGTGGCTCTACTCTGACTCCTCCCCGGATGATTGAGCTCCTCACCCTATCTCTAAGGAAGAGCCCAGACACACTACGGAGAAAACTAATTTCGGCCGCTTGTATCCAGGATCTCGTTCTTTCAGTTATGACCCAAAGCTCATGACCATAGATGACGGTAGGAATGTAGATCGACCGGTAAATCGAGAGCTTTGCCTTTTGGCTCAGCTCTCTTCACCACAATGGACCCGTACAGCACCCGCTTCACTGCAGACGCAGCACCAATCCGCCTGTCGATTTCCCACTCCAACTTCCCTTCATTTGTGAACAAGACCCCAAGATACTAAAACTCCTCCACTAGGGGCAGCACATCCTCCCCAACCCGGCGAAGGCACTCTACCCTTTTCCAGCTCAAAACCATGGTCTCGGACTTGGAGGCACTGATCCTCATCCCGGCCGCTTCACACTCGACTGCGAACCGCTCCAGTCACAGCTGTAGCTCACGCCCTGATGAAACCAATAGGATTAAGTCATCCCCGAATAGCAGAGACGCAATCCTAAGGTCACCAAAACGGATCCCCTCAACACCTTGGCTGTGCCTAGAAATTCTGTCCATAATAAACTCTCACTGGAAACGAGTCCGACTTACTGTCAGCAATGCGGACCAGGCTCTGACACCGGTCATACAGAGACCTAACAGCCCTTGTTAAAGGACCTGGTGCTCCATACTCCTGGAGTACCCCCCACAGGACCCCCCGAGGGACATGGTCGAATGCCCTCTCCAGATCTACAAAACACATTGGTTGGGCAAATCCCATGCACCCTCCAAGATCCTGCTGAGGGTGTGGAGCTAATCCAGTGTTACACGGCCAGGACGAAAACCACACTGCTCTTCATGAATCCGAATTCAACTATCCGATGGACCCTCCTTTCCAGAACCCCCGAATAGACCTTACCAGGGAGGCTTAAGAGTGTGATTCCTCTATAGTTGGAACACACTCTCTGGGTCCCCTTTTTAAATAGGGGGACCACCACCCCAGTATGCCAATCCAGGGGAACTGCCCCCAATGTCCACGCAATGTTGCAGAGTCGCCTTAATCAACACAGCCCCACAACATCCAGAGCCTTAAGGTACTCAGGGCGAATCTCATCCACACCCAGGCCTTGCCACCGAGGAGCTTTTTTAACCACCTCGGTGAGCTTAGCACCAGAGATGGTAGAAACCCGACCTGGAGTCCCCAGGCTCTGCTTCCTCAATTGAAGATGTGTTGGTGGAATTAAGGAGGTCTTCGAAGTATTCCGCCCACCGACACATGATGTACCGAGTCAAGGTCAGCAGCACACCCCCCCCCCCACTATAAACAGTGTTGGTAGTGCACTGCTTCCCCTTCCTGAGACGCCGGATAGTGGACCAGAGTTACTTTGAAGCTGTACGGAAGTGTTTCTCCATGGCCTCTCCGAACACTTTTTTTTCTTTTTTTTTTCTGTTTTTTTTCCAGTGTCCTGTCTAGCAATGTGGCAATAAGAATTGATGTCTTAATGCCAAATAGAGCTCGACAGATTTTACTTTCCCAAGTGGAGCAATCAGCTTTCGCCATAGTGCTCCGCTTGATTTATGCATGTAAATAGTTTTATTGTGATTCCTGCGGGAAGTATTTCAAATTATGTCTACACTACAATGGGAAAGTAGGAGAGTAAAGGAAGAACAAGAAGAGAAAAAAAAGAAAGTGAAGAGGTGAAAGACATAAGAGATAAAAGGGAAAGAATAATAAAATGTCTTCAGTCTGCTTCATCACCTGAAAAGGTGGAAATCCCCCAGCCACCGCAATGCCGAAGCCCCCAAGAACCGCAGGGGCGAGCCCGTGGGCTCCGCCGGCAGCCAGCTAAGCTGAAGTGGCACCGGCCATGGGCCCCAAGGGCCCCGAGGCCCCAGGGGCGCCCCACCCCCCGGCGGGAGCCCCGACCGAGCCCCGTGGGGCCAGGCCCCGCAAAGCAGCCGGCAAGAATGAGCCAGCACCCACCCGGGAATCCGCCCTGAACCCGAGGGCCGCCAATGCACCAGCGGGCCAAGGTGCCAGCCAGCGGAGGGAGGCAGGACGCGGGGGGGGGGGGGGGGGGTTCTTCACCTAGCGGAGACTTGAGATGTTCTTGGGAGAGGGAGCGTTCAAAAAAAAATATACAAATCTTATTCACACCTTCCCACCCTAGTGGCCACTCACCACACACAGACTTTAAAAAAAAAAGGACGACGCCGTACACAACACTCACATCCAACAATCCCAAGTGGGGGTGGGGCCACAACAATTTGACGGTCCGACTGCTTGTTCCCGACCCCCCATCCCGCACCCGGACCAGAGGCCCCCTGGCCCAGGCTCCCTGGGCCAGCATGACCCATACGGGCCACCCAACCAGACGCCCCCTGGCCCAGGCTCCCTGGGCCAACATGACCCGTACGGGCCTCCCAACCAGAACCCCCCTCCCTCCCTAAATACCTAATAAGCCCACCCCTCCCCCCCATACCCTTTTCGGGGAGAGCAGGGTCGTCGGCCCCAGTCCCGGCAAGCCACCCGGGCCCCACAGCAACCCTCCGCCAAGACCCCGGACCCAGTTACCCGCTCCTCCTCCAAGCCCCAGACTCCGTGCCCCAATCGGAGAATGGGGGTGTGGGAAAAGACCCTACGCCCGCTCAGATGTTGTGTTGTTGCATGTTGTTCTCAAGTGTGTTTAAAACTGGGAGCACCGAATGGGGTGCCTGGCTGTTATAGGAATTCTAAACCATAATAACTGAGTTCCCATCTTTACTAAATGAGGAGACGGCGGTGATGACGTTCCAGCACAGTAACAATAACTGGTGCCAGCGCACCCCCTCCAAGCAACTGCCATCGGAGCCATCCGAGGCGAAGCTCACACAACATAAGCCCCCCCCCCCCCCCCAGATAGGCACCTCGAAAGCCCACCCGGAGAAGGGGGCCCCGCCAGCGGCACCACCAGCAGCCTCTCCGAACTCTTCCCACGGCCAAGTTTTTTCAGCGACCAGCCGAGCCGCCTGCCGCTTTGACTGCCGGTACACATCAGCTGCTTCCGGAGTCCCACAGGCCAATAAAATCCAAGAGGGCTCCTTCAGCTTGACAGCTTCCCTCACCGCTGGTGTCCACCAGCGTGTTTTGACAACCTTGCGGCCACAGCTCCGACTAGCCGCCTCAACAATAGAGGCACAGAACATAGTCCGTGCAGACTCAATGTCCCCCACCTCCCTCGGGACAGGTTCAAAACTCTCCCGGAGGTGGGAGTTAAAGCTCACCAGCTCACCACCAGGTAGTGGTCAGTGGAGAGTTTCGCACCTCTCTTCACCCGAGTGTCCAAGACATGTGGCCGCAGATCAGATGAAACAACAACAAAGTCGATCATTGAACTACGGCCTAGGGTGTCCTGGTGCCAAGAGCACATGTAGACACCCTTATGCTTGAACATGGTGTTCGTGATGGACAATCCATGATGAGCACAAACGTCCAACAACAGAACACCACTCAAGGTCAGATCAGGTGGGCCATTCCTCCCAACCACGCCCCTCCAGGTCTCACTGTCATTGCCCACGTGGGCGTTGAAGTCCCTCAGCAAAATGAGGGAGTCCCCAGGAGGGCCATTCTCCAGTACCCCCTCCACGGATTCCAAAAAGGGTGGGTAATACAAACTGCTGTATGGCACATAAGCACAAACAACAGTCAGAACCCGTCCCCCCACACGTATGCAGAGGGAAGCCACCTTCTCATTCACTGGGGTAAACCCCAACGTACAGGTACCAAGATGAGGGGCAACAAGTATGCCCACTCCAGTTTGGCGCCTCTAATCAGGAGCAACTCCAGAGTGGAAGAATGTTCAACCCCTCTCAAGGAGACTGGTTCCAGAGCCAGAGCCATGCATCGAGGTAAGTCCAACTATCACAAGTCGGAACCTCTTAACCTCGCGCACTAGCTCAGGCCACCCATTTCACAACGCACCCGACCCCTTTGGCCCCTCCTACAGGTGGTGAGCCTATTGGAAGGGGGACCCATGTCTCCTCTTCGGGCTGTGCCCAGTCGGGCTCCATGGGTAAAAGCCCGGCTACCAGGCGCTCGCCAACATGCCCCACCTCCAGGCCTGGCTCCAGAGTGGGGCCCCAGTGACCCGCGTCCGGGGGCGAGGTAACACGACGTCCATTTATGTTGCTAATCATAAGGGGTCTTTGGGTTGCTCTTTGTCCGGTCCCTCAGCTAGGACCTGTTTGCCTTGGGTGACCCTACTAGGGGCATAAAGCCACTGACAGCATTAGCTCCCAGGGTCATTGAGACACTAAAACCCCTCCCACACGGTAAGGTGGCAGCCCAGGGAGGGGACTTATTTTTACTATGTATTTTAATGTTGTGTCTGTTTGTGTCAACATGCTCATCTAAGAGGAGTCAATACTGCAAGGCAATCACATTATATTGAATAAAATAAATTTTCTAAAGTGGCTTGAGATGACATGTTGTGAATTCGGCTATATAAATAAAACAAATCAACAGGTCCAATCATTGCTTAGAATTTTAAATTATGAGGTATGTATCAAGTGATGCTGAAGCGGATAAGATCCTTTCTTTTCTCCTTCAGTTATTAAGAACAAGCTCTCCCCACACATTCATACTGCTCTTCTCTATATTCTGCATACTGTAAAAACTTGATTAACACCCCCCCCCCCCCTTCCTGCTCTCAGACACACCTTGAAGCTGGTGGAGCCAACAGCTGCTGAAGGGGAAAGCTGATTGGCTGCAGCCTCTCTGCTCTGACACGTGATTCAGAGCTCAGAGCTCAGAGCTGTTTCTGTTTTCAGGAAGTGAAACTCACACAGTCACTGTGACCGAGAGGAGAAATGGAGCAGAATCAGCTGAACCGAGAAACCTTGTCCTGTTCGATCTGTCTGGATCTATTGAAGGATTCTGTAACTATTCCATGTGGACACAGCTACTGTATGAAGTGTATTAACAACTTCTGGGATGGAGAGGATCAGAAAGGAATCTACAGCTGCCCTCAGTGCAGGGAGACCTTCACACCAAGGCCTGTTCTGAAGAGAAACACCATGTTAGCAGCTTTAGTGGAGCAGCTGAAGAAGACTGGACTCCAAGCTGCTCCTGCTGATCTCTGCTATGCTGGACCTGAAGATGTGGCCTGTGATTCCTGCTCTGGAAGAAAACTGAAGGCCATCAAGTCCTGTTTAGTCTGTCTGGCCTCTTTCTGTGAGAAACACCTTCAGCCTCATTATGTTTCAGCTCCATTAAAAAAACACAAGCTGGTGGAGCCCTCCAAGAACCTCCAGGAGAACATCTGCTCTCGTCATGATGAGGTGATGAAGATGTTCTGTCGTACTGATCAGAAGTGTATCTGTAGTCTCTGCCCTGTGGATGAACATAAAGGCCACGACACAGTGTCAGCTGCAGCAGAAAGGACTGAGAGGCAGAGAGAGCTGGAGGTGAGACGAGAAAACATCCAGCAGAGAATCCAGGACAGAGAGAAAGATGTGAAGCTGCTTCAACAGGAGCTGGAGGCCATCAAGCACTCTGCTGATAAAACAGTGGAGGACAGTGAGAAGATCTTCACTCAGCTGATCCGTCTCATCCAGAAAAGAAGCTCTGATGTGAAGCAGCAGATCAGATCCCAGCAGGAAACTGAAGGGAGTCGAGTCAAAGAGCTTCAGGAGAAGCTGGAGCAGGAGATCACTGAGCTGAAGAGGAAAGACGCTGAGCTGAAGCAGCTCTCAGACACAGAGGATCACAACCAGTTTCTCCACAACTACCCCTCACTGTCAGCACTCAGTGAGTCTACACACTCATCCAGCATCAAGATCCGTCCTCTGAGCTACTTTGAGGATGTGACAGCAGCTGTGTCAGAGCTCAGAGATCAACTACAGGACATCCTGAGAGACGCATGGACAAACATCTCACTGAGACTCACTGAGGTGGATGTTTTACTGTCAGAACCAGAACCAAAGAGCAGAGCTGGATTCTTGAGATATTCATGTGAAATCACACTGGATCCAAACACAGCAAATAGTCGTCTGTTACTATCAGAGGGGAACAGGAAGGTGACAAGGACTGATCAGACTCAGTCTTATTCTAGTCATCCAGACAGATTCACTTTTTGGTCTCAGGTTCTGAGTAGAGAGAGTCTGACTGGACGTTGTTACTGGGAGGTGGAGTGGAGCGCAAGAATCTCTGTAGCAGTCACATATAAATATATCAGCAGAGCCGGAAGTGGGAATAAATGTGTATTTGGATACAATGACAAATCTTGGGCATTATATTGTTACCAAAACGGTTATGAATTTGTTCACAGTGACATCCGGACCTCCATCTCAGGTCCTGGTTCCTCCAGAGTAGGAGTGTACCTGGATCACAGAGCAGGTATTCTGTCCTTCTACAGCGTCTCTGAAACCATGACTCTCCTCCACAGAGTCCAGACCACCTTCACTCAGCCGCTACATGCTGGGGTTTTGATTTGGATCAGTGGAGACTCTGCTGAGTTCTGTAAACCCAAATAGACAGAATCCACTGAAAGTTCAATGAGTTTGATTCTGATTTTTAAATCTTCACCATTTTCTTAATTATTGTTGTTTTATGTCTAAACTAGTCGGAAATCAATCAGAGATTGTCAGCACTTGTTTTTCTTCATCTTTGATGATCTGGTCCTCTTGGGTTTGTTAATTCCTCAACATTGTTCTCCGAAACAGCTGATCGGTACTGGACTATTTGCTGTTTTTTCTTCGTTGTTGGAGGAGACAACAGATATTGCCTTTTAGTGGACCGGAGTTGATTTCCTGTCAAGTTGCTTTACTGCTGGTTGTAAAGTTAAAATGCAGACTTGTGTCAAACTTCTTGAATCTATTTTTTGATGCCATCTCTAATAAGAGCGATGTTTAGCTGAATCTGAAGCACAAAGATACAATAACTGATGTTTAGGTTGTTTCTGAAGTGATCAGTTAAATATTCACTGTCAGAGAGGAGAGGCCAAGTTTTGGTTATTAAAAAATTAAAACAAAGAAACAAAAAATAAATAAATGGTAGCACAAAAGGAGAGGAGAGTTTGTTTTACATTGCATTCAAAGCACCTACAGAGAAAAAACTAATTGCCTCATGGAGTATTTGCAGAAAAAAATGCAATGAACCTGATGTGTTGCTGTATGACAATAAATGTTTCAAATGATGATGTGAACGATTTTCAGCATTTTACCATTTTGCTTTCTGCTTTAAACAATAAACCCTAAAACCTCCAGTGGTGTGAAGTTCTTTCAGAAGGATCTACCTACAAAAAATCTAATCTGAGGTGTCAAGGTTTATGCGAAGATCAAAAAGACCTTTAAAGAAACATATCATTCCTTGTACAGTGTTAGATTTGATTTATTTTACCTGAAAATAATGCTCTTATCTCTTTGAAAATCAACCGTTTCTGCTTGTTCCCCTTGTTTTATTAAAAACGAAATTTCAAAAGTATTAATATTTGAAGTGAATAAAAAGCAGCCAACTAAAATCTCTGTGTGTGCATCGACAGTGTGCCTAGCTGACTTCAGTCTTTGTGTTATAAATTCTACCTGACATTAACTTTTAAAAACCTGTATCTAAAATTACTAATTTTTTGAATAATCAAAATAACTTAATTTCAAAAAACAAATAAAACGAGTAAATGAAAAACATTTATTTAATTCTTGGGAAACATTCATTTCAAACAAAACTCGCTGCAAGTAAAAAAGTAATTGTACATTAAACCTAATGATATTTTGACCAGTGATAACTGGCATTGTCTTGTTACATGTCTTTGGAGGAATTTGGACCAACTTTTCCCCGCATAACTGTTTTACTTTAGACACAATGCAGGGTTTTAGAGCTTCAATGACTTACTTATCGTTATGCCACAGCATCTTAAAGGGATTTAGGTTTGAACTTTCAGTAGGCCATTCCAGAACTTTTTTTTTTTCGTCTATCTTTTTTTGTTGCCGTCCTTTGATGACAGTCTTGCTGTAGAGGATTGTTGTGCTGCTACATAACCCAAGTGCACTTGAGCTCAAGGCCATAAACTAATGGTTGGACATTGTCCTACAGGAAGAAACCCAAATTTATGGCTCTATCAATTAAATCATGAAAGTCTTCGTGCAGAAGAAAGGGCGGAGACTGGAGCCAGGTCAATGAGGCTGGCTTGGGTCATACACCGTGTCCGAAATAATTATCTCTGTCATTCTCCTTGAGTAAAAAAAACTAACATCAATTGTCTTTCTTCCCTCTGTGTTGTTTAGTGAATGTTTTAGGTGCTTTAAACCTAACAGTAACCTTTTTAAAAAGAAAAATCTAAATGGACTTAAAAGATAAACATACCTGGTTTTGTACTTCTGAAGCAAAGCCTGTGTTGAGGTCAAAGCATATATGGGCTTCTGCTATAGGGATGACTCACCTCTACAGGCCACCAGAAACATCAGTGAGGCTGCTGAAAGAGCCTCAAGGTGGCTGTGGATCAAGAGGGGAGACGCATGGAGTAGCGCGCTGCTTGAACACAAACTGGGGCCTGATCAAAACCAGTTGGGTTGCCCAGGCGAGGGTGTCTGAAGATCAAAGACCCGAAACACCCTATGACCCTGGGTCCTTCACTGATGATGTGTTCAAGCTGCACCGTCTAGGTGTTTCAAAATCTATCTACAGGCAGGTGGACAGGCTGCTCAGATGTGTGAGTGTCATGCAGAAACATTTCCTGGCTTTGGCTTGCTGGACACCTCAGATATTTTGGGCGTCAGGAGATTGAATCTAAAATACATTGGGAAAATTGTACATGTTATGAGTTGTAACGTATTCATTGGACTTTAAATATCAATGATTACTGAGTACTACTTAGCAGAGCAATCGAGAACCGCTACATACTCAAGGTGCAGGAAGAGGTCCAAGGCATGCAACAGGTGTCCTACCCAATGTGCCATGCAGTGGATGCCAGTGATATGGGTCATGTCGCCCTTCACCTTGCTGACAACACCATTTTTGGATCCAATCATCACTGAAACTCCATCAGTTCCTAGGGCAACCAACTTGCTCCCCCAGTTATCACTCGCTTCATCCATGATGGCACAGATGACTTGGTTTATGTGTGATGTAACTGCCTTCTCTACCGACTTGATGCCTACAAACTTTGATTCAATTTTGCCCAGTTGACTGAATATGACATAAACTAACTCCTCCTCCTCCTCCACAGCACTGTTTTTTTAGCCATCTGTGAAAATGGAGAGAAATTTTGTGTTTTTAAGATTCTCTTTCATTTTATTTTCTCTCCACCTCTGCTGTATAGTTCATAAACACTTTGGCCTGCTTTGCATTCCTGTATTTTGATCCCACAGCAACGCCTTTTTGTTCATTGAACCTGCAGAAAAGAACAAAATGTCTAATTAATTAAAAACAAATATACAATCATGCTGTTCAATTCACCTAGTAGCTTGACATTTCTATTGAAAACTATACTTTGTATTTTATAGTTACTGTATCAAACTGAATAATTAATCTGATTAAGAAGACCTCGTGTTTCACATTATTTTTTATAAAACCAAACAACTTTTATTCAGGTCAAAACAATAATAAGCCACCTCTCTGAATGTTATCAAATATTATTTTTGAAGAAGCAAGTTTTACTTACTCGCACATCCACTCGAAGTCAGAAAATGGCCTCACTTTCTCACCAAAACAGTATTTTCATGTTGGCACTTGTTTGCTCCAACATGGCCATTAGCACGGTCACTGAGGCTCAGATTGAGCACTGCACACTGACACACAGACCATGTGGCATGATGGTCTCCAGCTTCATTGTTTTATTGCCCAACACAAACAAGTTCTTTCTTTTCTTGGCTTAAGCATGCTGGCAACACACAGAACAGCTCATTAGCATAGCCTGGTAATCATAGTGCAGCCAGTTTCTTAGGATGCCGCCATCTTCTGAGAAGGTTGCAAGTACCCAGTTCGATCCCTACAGCCTGCACTCTGGGTCCCTGAGCAAGACCCTTAACCCCAGATTGCTCCCTGGGTGCCGCACAGTGACAGCCCACTGCTCCCCAAGGGGATGGGTTAAAATGCAAAAGTGAATTTCTCCATTGTGAGATCTATGATGTTCAATTATTATTATTATTATTATTATTATTATTATTATTATTATTATTATTATTATTATTATTATTATTATTATAACAGATATACAAAAACAGGTGATAAACAAACAAAGAGCCTCATGTGGTGTATAACAGCTCCATCTTGGCCCCTGGTGTTTTAACCCCTACTAAAGTGTGGGCAGGACCCAGCTCTCCTCACCCACTCTAAATTACCATCATATGCCCCATAATTTGACACACACACACACACACAGATGATGAAGTTCTAAGAATGCTTTACAACTATATAAGGACACACTAAGAAACTGAACTCTGATTAACCTTACATCTCTGCAAACACAGGCTGTAGACTATACATGCCATTCTGTTAAGGGTGACATTATGTTTTGCACAACGTCTAAATTTAGAAGTAGACAAGAAAAATGTTCCATTGCAGTCTTCCCTTTGATTAAAGAACAATCATACAAATCAAAGAACATTTCTAAACCAAATAGTAACATAATAACATAGAATGAAAATCATGAAAGCTTCATGAATCAGTCTCATCACATAAGATCATAGTCTCAGCATTTATCTAAAACTTTGGGTTCAACTAAATAAATGTCTTAGATCCCTACACGCACATTATTTTAATGTACATTAGACTAGTTAATCTAAGCCTACATGCTAATTAAGGTCAAATTCATCTACTCTCACTACCCACCTGAAGGCCTCCTACATGCAACTTATACTTCTTGGATAAACCATCCATCCAAAGTTATCAATCTCTTAGTCACACTAGGAGACATTAAAGGCGGGTTGAACCTTCCACAATGAGAAAAAAACACCAGTTTTCTAAAAAAAAAAAAAAAAAGGGAAAAAAAGAGGGAAAAAAAACATTGCATGCTACAGGAAATCCCACTCTCGGCTAAACTGAGCCAGGAAACCGCTGTTCTGAATCTAATAGATACCACTACCATCTAATTTCAAGGATCTTTAGTGCTAATCAGATCCTGGTTCATCCTGTGTCAAAGCAAAAGATTTTATAAAACATTGATCTTGTTGTGAGTATGGAATAAACCCTTTTCATTCATCACCATTGAACAATTGAAGTAAAAAAAATCATCATTACTGTCATGGTCTAGGTTTTTGCACCTGTCACCCCTTAGCCATTATCCAATCAGCCCAGTTTGCGTTCAGCCACCATCCTACCCTGGATCATCTCCACCTGTTTCCACTAGTTGGGTTTGCTTAGTCCACCTGTTCACCAGCCTGCATATAGACTCCTCAGCCAACTTTTCACCGCCTGAGCGTCTCTCTCTCTACCTCGCTCACCCTCACTGTCTCCTATGTCCCCTGCCTGCTGACGCTCCAAGTTGCCGTGTCTCCTTGCTGCTTAGCTGCCGGTTCCTCCATGGGTCCCAACGCTCCTCTGTACCCTGTTAGCTGACGCTCCAAGTTGCACGTGTTTCCTTGGTGCAGCGCTGCCAATCCTTCCGTGTGTTTCCTACGCTTGCTCTGCCGGACCGGGTTGTTCTCAGGTTCTCACCGCCTGATCCGTTCTGCCTAAGTTGCACCATCAGGGCGACTGCTCATCCCGCCTGCCTACAGACCTGCTGTACCATTCACCTACCTCTGTAGCCACCATTTCGACCTCTTCAATAAAATTCTTAAAACGTAACTCTGTGTGCGGCTGAATTCGGGTTTGCCAACCTCAGCTCATAGTACGTTCAGGCCAAATATGAACCCGTCGCCCGCAGAGTCTACGTGAAAGAACCAGGCAAATGGACCTAGCCCTGTCCACCGTGAGCAATGCGGTGGTCCAACAGACCACCACTCACCTTCTTAGCTGCCTCCCCTGCCGCATCTGCAGCACCCGCTCCCTCAACACAAACCACCACTTCTGTGCAAACGCCGTCCTCGCCTCTCCTAAGACCCAGCCTGATGCCACCACAGCCTCCCCGGTGAATCGGACCGACATCATCACGGCTGCTCCAGTGAGCCAGGCTAGATGCCCATCAGTTCCTCATCGTCTCTGCCACCACCTCCATGATTCTTAGCTGGCCCCACATGTAAGATCTTCTGCAGGTGTTCTGAAGACCACATCTCCTCCAGCCAGAGCTCTTCATATTGAGGAGTCGCTTCTGTGGGACTTCTTTTATGGAGACAGGGATGACTTATTTCCTCATTCAGCCGTTTCAGTTATGTCTCCCGTCTCCCAGTCAGTAACATTTGGGTCAGTAGCTGCTCAGCCGCCCAGAGCTGAGCCTATAGCTCATCCAGTCCAAGCCAGAGATAACACTTCTGAGCCCGTCCACAGTGAAGTAGACACGCTGGATTATGTTTCCGTCGCCCCGGGTCTGGCTGACGCCTCGGGTCCTGGTTCCATCGTCGAGGGTCTGGTCGACGCCTAGGTTCCTGCTCCCGTCGCTGAAGATCTGGTCGACGCCTCGGGCTCCCATCGCCAGGGGTCTGGCTGATGCCTCAGGTCTTGTTCCAGTCTGCGTGGCTGCGACGCTCGCCAGTCCTCCAGTCTTCACTCCCGGGTCCCGTGAGGAGGGTGTCCGAGAGGACCCAACTCCAGCCTTCACTCCAGAGTCCTTCAAGGAGGGGGTCCTGGGTGGACCCACCTCCAGTCTTCGCTCCCGAGTCCTGCGAGGAGGGGGTCCGGGCAGTCCCGCCTCCAGTCTTTGCCCCCAAGCCCTTCGAGGAGGGGGTCCGGATGGACCCGCCTCCAGCCTTCGCTCAAGAGTCCTTCAAGGAGGGGGTCCAGGTGGACCCGCCTCAAGCCATTGCTCCAGAGCCCTTTGAAGTGGGGATCCAAGTGGATCATTCCCCAATGAGGCTTCCTGATATGGTCGACGTAGACACTCAGACTGGCCTGCCAGCCGTCGCTGAGGTACCGTCAGACGCCAAGCTCCAGGTCAGTTACAGGGGTGCTCATCTGGGTCGTCGATGCCTTCTGCCAAGAGCCCTGCACCGTGGTCAACGCATTCTGCCAAGAGTCCAGCACCGTCGTCGGCACCTTCTGCCAAGAGCCCATCACCATCGTCGACGCCTGCCACCAAGAGCCCTTCACGGCCGCCGAGGGTCCTGCTCCGTCGCCGGCCGCCGAGGGTTCTGCTCTACCTAGGGGGTCATCCGACTGATCCACCTGAGACACAGCCATGTCGGGGCCGCCTGCCGGACATCCTGCCACGCCGGGGCCGCCCACCTCATCGTCCCAAGCTAGTTCTGGGCTTCCAAGCTAGGTCTCTGTGGAAGTTTCAAGATCTTCAGCCGCCTCCAGTGGCTCCTGTTAGATCTCAGTGATGCATTTGATACAGTTGTTCACAATATTCTCCTAGAAAGACTTCAAAGTGCTGTGGGGTAAAGGAAAAGCCTTAGGCTGGTTTAAATCTTATGTGTTGTGGATTGGCGCTATATAACTAAAATTGAATGTTCATTCACAGCAGGACGCTGATATGGTTTCCTCTCTTCAGCAGAACAAAGCCAGGTTCTGTTGAGAGCCACAGCTTCCGAGTTTGGATATTCAGTTACATTTTACTGCTGCTGTCTGCAAACTGAAGCAAAGAAATATTTGCAACAGCAAAAAGAGTTCAAGATCAACTGAATTAGAATGAAAAACCAGCAAAAATCAGATTGAAATCCTTGCAGTTTTGGTCAAAAAGCGAAGGGAAATTGTCGACCTGCTCTGATTTTCACACTGTTTTGGTCAGAATATAGAGTATTAATAGTATAGAGAAAAGTTTAAAATATTTGTATAAATTATACTAAAAAGTGTAACAGAAATGAAAAATTAAAGAAACTGAATCAGTGGAATTGAAACAATGTTTCACTTTAATTCTTAGTCTTTATTTGTTGAAAACACTTTAATTTTCATCAAAGCTAAAAATTGTAAATCAATTTTAACACTCCTTAATAAAGATCTCCACCACCACGGCCCATTTCTGAAATCAAAGGGAGATTTTAGGTACCTGGGGTCTCATTTATAAAACTTTGCGTGGAATCCATATTAAAAGTGTACCTATACCACGAAAAAAAAGGTACCATGGTGATCATTGTGGACTTTTATTTAAGTTGGCTTATGGCCATTTTTTATTTGAAAGGTCCATTTGTATAGTTGAATGTCACCAGCATAAGCATGAATGAATTACAGTCTGATATAGAGTGAAAATGAGCATCTGAAAGGAATCATCAAGCAGTTTGGCAGCAATTCACCACTTTACTATATGCTTGCCAATTTCTTCTGTCTGCAAAATAAGCGTATGCCTGGGTCAGAGTTGTCGTGAGAACTGCAGATTTTCTCGTCAAGTTTTTCTTTTCTTTTTTTTTAGATCCCAACATTTCCGTGTAAAGTGACGTACACAACTTTCAGGCCCAATTTTGTGCATATGAATTAAACCCCTGGGCATTCCAAAGAATAACAGTAAAACACAGTGGGGCACTACTCAATACACCCAGTGAAAATGCAGTAAAGAAAGAAGAAACAGTTGACATCACACTTCCAAAATGGCCCTGCGCACTATCGCAAACAATCATGAAGAATAGTGGCTGCTAAGGCAGCTAAACAGAAATAAACGGGGGGGCTAGAGATGTAGAAAAAAATGGCATGTTCATTCGTAGCAAACAGAAAGAAACGGTGATGGAAGTAGAAATATACATCCTTGTTTGTACTCACAAACTTGGCAAATAAACTCACCCCTGATAGTATGCCAGTATTGTGTGTATGCTGTTTTGAGTCACATAATAAACAGTAACAACATAGCATTTAACAAAACTGTGTAGCTTGAAACTTCTGGGCCATTTGATATCAGTACAGGCAAACTTGTTTGTTTGAATTCCCCCATTTTTAATGAAGCCTGTGCGCGTTGTCCTCGGCAGCTTACAAGAATTCGGAGATGCAGGACATTGCAACTCGTCTGCTCGCAGGGCCCGCACCCTGGGGTTGGGACACTGGGATCGCGTCACTTTTGGAGCATGCAACCTCACGCCCTGTTCGATGCGGCACGTATAAATCAAGCAAAGTATGTGTGAATGTGTAGCTATGATTGACTTTGTACATGTCTATTGTTCAGCTGTTTATGTATAAAAACATTTAAATCTCAAAAGTATTTGAAGAAAAAATATGAATCAAACTGAGTGAACCTTCAGTGGATTCTGTCTATTTGGGTTTACAGAACTCAGCAGAGTCTCCACTGATCCAAATCAAAACTCCAGCATGTAGCGGCTGAGTGAAGGTGGTCTGGACTCTGTGGAGGAGAGTCATGGTTTCAGAGACGCTGTAGAAGGACAGAATACCTGCTCTGTGATCCAGGTACACTCCTACTCTGGAGG
Source organism: Fundulus diaphanus (assembly GCA_037039145.1). NCBI lineage: Eukaryota > Metazoa > Chordata > Actinopteri > Cyprinodontiformes > Fundulidae > Fundulus > Fundulus diaphanus. The sequence goes on from CM073133.1 coordinate 9,712,886, forward strand.
AACCAGGATCTTTGACTGAGGTCCAGATGTTTTTGTGACCAAATTTATAACCGTCTTGGGAACAAATTAATGCCCAAGATTTGTCATTGCATCCAAACCTACATTCAATACCACTTCCTGCTCTGCTGATATTCTTGTATGCAACTGCAAAATAAACACTCCCTCTCCACTCCACCTCCCAGTAACAAAGTCCAGTCAGACTCTCTCTACTCAGAACCTGAAACCACAAACCAGTGAATCTGTCTGGATGACTAGAATAAGACTGAGGTTGATTCATCCTTGTAACCTTCCTGTTCCCCTCTGATAGTGACAGATAACTGTTTGCTGTGTTTGGATCCAGTGTGATTTCACATGAATATCTCAAGAATCCAGCTCTGCTCTTTGGTTCTGGTTCTGACAGTGAAACATCCACCTCAGTGAGTCTCAGTGAGATGTTTGTCCATGCGTCTCTCAGGATGTCCTGTAGTTGATCTCTGAGCTCTGACACAGCTGCTGTCACATCCTCAAAGTAGCTCAGAGGACGGATCTTGATGCTGGATGAGTGTGTAGACTCACTGAGTGCTGACAGTGAGGGGTAGTTGTGGAGAAACTGGTTGTGATCCTCTGTGTCTGAGAGCTGCTTCAGCTCAGCGTCTTTCCTCTTCAGCTCAGTGATCTCCTGCTCCAGCTTCTCCTGAAGCTCTTTGACTCGACTCCCTTCAGTTTCCTGCTGGGATCTGATCTGCTGCTTCACATCAGAGCTTCTTTTCTGGATGAGACGGATCAGCTGAGTGAAGATCTTCTCACTGTCCTCCACTGTTTTATCAGCAGAGTGCTTGATGGCCTCCAGCTCCTGTTGAAGCAGCTTCACATCTTTCTCTCTGTCCTGGATTCTCTGCTGGATGTTTTCTCGTCTCACCTCCAGCTCTCTCTGCCTCTCAGTCCTTTCTGATGCAGCTGACACTGTGTTGTGGCCTTTATGTTCATCCACAGGGCAGAGATAACAGATACACTTCTGATCAGTACGACAGAACATCTTCATCACCTCATCGTGACGAGAGCAGATGTTTTCCTGGAGGTTCTTGGAGGGCTCCACCAGCTTGTGTTTCTTAAATGCAGCTGAATCATAATGAGGCTGAAGGTGTTTCTCACAGAAAGAGGCCAGACAGACTGAACAGGACTTGATGGCTTTCAGTTTTCTTCCAGAGCAGAAATCACAGGCCACATCTTCAGGTCCAGCATAGCAGAGATCAGCAGGAGCAGCTTGGAGTCCAGTCTTCTTCAGCTGCTCCACTAAAGCTGCTAACATGGTGTTTTTCTTCAGAACGGGCCTCGGTGTGAAGGTCTCCCTGCACTGAGGGCAGCTGTAGATTCCTTTCTGATCCTCTTCATCCCAGAAGTTTTTAATACACTTCATACAGTAGCTGTGTCCACAGGGAATAGTCACCGGATCCTTCAGTAGATCCAAACAGATCGAACAGGAGAAGGTTTCTCGGTCCAGCTGGTTCTGCTCCATTTCTCCTCTCGGTCACAGTGACTGTGTGAGTTTCATTTCCTGAAAACAGCTCTGAGCTCTGATCTACGAATCACGTGTCAGAGCAGAAAGGCTGCAGCCAATCAACTTTCACCTCCAGCAGATGTTGCTCCACCAGCTTCAAGGTGTGTCTGAGAGCAGGAAGAACAGGGAGGGTTATCAGGTTTTACAGCCTGCAGAATAAGGAGCAGAGCTGTAAATCTAACATTTGACCTCCTGGCTCACAAGAAACAGTTTGTAAAATATTGACTTATTTACTCTGTAAAACGTCTTGTCTCCCTTTTATTATTTTCTCAAAGTTAATTCAGGGTTTTTTTTATTTGTCTCACCAGAACTTCAAAGTTTTTTCAAACTTCACTGTAAATGAAGTATTTCTCTTCAGTATCAGGAGATTGTGTTCTTGAAGACTGAATGGGACCAATAACAAATGAGTTCAACACAATTAAGTTATTTTCATTTAATTTGGGCTTTAACTAGTACTCAAGTAGTTACTTGTTAAATAGCCTATGGGCCAATAGTTTGCACTAAAAAAGGCATTGTAGAATTATTTGGAATCATGGATAAATTGGAAAAGCTCCTGGAAAGCACACACGTTCGCCAAGTCCCAGACACCTGGTTTGTGACCCAGTAAGGAATCTGTCAATAAAAAATCCTGCTGGATCCAGATGGTGCTCAACATCAACAAAATATAATCATTGGCCGACCAAAACATTATGCCTTATTTAAAATGAAGCTGAAGCGCAAGTTCAATCGAAGAAACTCATCGCCTGCCTCCATTCAATCAGAGTCTGATCCGCCTCTGATGTGAGCCAATCAGCTACGAACCGCACCTCCATGAAGCCAATCAGCATCCCGCGCTCATCTTAAAAGCAACTTCAAATCCACGTCTCAGCCTGCTAACCAGCAAGCGCAAACGAGTTAACGAGCTGAGTTTATCTAGCTTCCAAGACGTTCCTCCATCCTCAACCCATCATAGTGTTTTCTCTCAGACTTCAGCACTCACTATCACCCCGTTATTGGTCCGGCAGAAGACCACCATGTTGGGCCCGGTTCTGCCAGAGGTTTCTTCCCAAAGGGGAGTTTTTCCTCTCCACAGTCGCTTCAAGCTTGCTCATCATGGACAGTTCATGCAAACCTGTGTTTATCAAGTTGGACATCTATCTTAAACAGATCATCATATGGACTGAACAAACTTCTTCTATCTCCACTCCACCACCAGTTTCAGACCTGGGGGGGAACATCCCTGTTCTCATACACCTACTTATGCATATTAAAGTATAATTCAGCATTAATGTTCCTGACGAGGTCTGAGCGCCAAACACTTAAAATATTGTGTCAATAAAATCCTTCTAATTGCTATTTCTTTCTCTGTGAGTTTTTCAGATTGAAATAAGTTTGATTTAAACAATTCACCCAATTCAATTAAAACAGAAACAAAATACTGACAATAACATAAGTATGAATGCTAAATCAAACTTTCTTTTTTAATGACATGTATACTCGTTTTAGGAATTCCCTATAGTGCAGCCTAACAAATGTAGTTTTTAGAAGTAGACTAAATGAGGATCAAAAAACATCTCTCCCCCTATCATCGCCCTGAACATATTGCTGGGCAATTTCTTGTCTTTAGGCTCTCTTGGTGAATATGGCACACAGCAATGCCATTGAGTTGAATGCAAGCACGTCTTTAGTGAGTGTAGTCTACTAAAAATGCGCTCTACCTCAGCAGATGATATTGGCACCACTAGCAACAATCCCATCAGTGTCTCTACCTGATCAAACAGACTGCGGACCTCAGGAGACATTTTTGCTTCAAAGCATGCACAGCATCTACAGTTGTGTTGATCTTGTACTTGTTTTGGAAAATTGCCCAGTTGGACTTTCAAGCCTTCGTCTTGCAGTTCAGGATATTTGTGAACTGCTACATCATTTGTAATGGGGGTCAGAAGTGAGATTTCCAGTTCTTTTATTGTTGTTGCAAAAACCTCTCTCTAACGTGTGTATCTACTGTGTCTAGGATGCAGTTGAACTCTACTCTGTAAAAACCCAGAGCTGATCCAGGTGCGTGTGCAGGAGACTCCTTAGAATGTCTTTTAGGGGGCTTATGTGTGCTGAGTGGAACCATGGGCTCTAGAGACAGACTGCTACATCTGTCCTCATCCTCCTTTAAGATCGCCTCAAAGCCTTCTGTGTTTTTTTATTTCTTTTTGATTTCAAGCTGTGTTGGACCAAGGAGACTGCAGAGAGTATGCCCTCCATTGTCTGTCATTTTCTGGAGAGATGTGTTTAGAAGCTCTAGTTTACTGATCACATGTAAAGAAAGCAGAAGTCCTAGCACAGCATTACCCTGTTGCAGTTCAACACGTAAGCCCTCTGCCCTGCTTGCAGAAACAGAATGACTTGGTGCCATCTCATCTAGTGCACTTGGTACCATTCCATATTGGCTTAGAACAGCACAGATAGCAGGTGAGCAGACAGTCCACCTTGTAGGACACAAAGGCCTGATGGACAGCGACACCCTTCACTTTCAGTAGCAACAATGACCTTAACGTTGTCTTTCAGCTTACCAGACGGCCCAAAAATGTGCCAAGGTCCTGTATCCAGTCAAGAGCAACTCGCACACGAGGCTGAGCAAGCTTGTAATGTAACTTTTTTCCCCCGGGGGCTTTGGTGTTATGGCAGACACCTGGTTCCCCTGGCGTCTGCCAGATCTTTAGGGTTAGCACAAAACTGTTCAAGTCTTAATTCAAAACAGAACCATTATGTAGCATAAAACAGACAGGAAAATAGAAATATGAAACTTTTCATGCCTTTAATGATTTGAATGTAAACATGGAAGATGAAATAAGTCACAATTCTTTCTATTACATAACAATACATTTCCTATTTATTTCTTACATTTGATGTTTTCCTTCTCTTCTGTCTCTTTCCCTCTTTCATTTACTGTTTTCCAGATTTAACGCACGTACAAGAAAAATGTCAATTTTCTTTTGGGACCGCTCAAATCGGGACAAAATTGATTGAAATTATTTTAAGCCTGGCATAATCATATTTACTACATTTCAATATAATATGTTCTACATCCTCTGGAACGCACAGACATCACATTCATTAGATACACACTTAGCCATTACACAAAGAGTTGATTTGAATCCAATATGCCCCAACCTTAAAAGCAGTATGGCTTTTAGAGAGCCGTCAACCAATAAAACAGGGAAGTCGCCACTTCCGTACAACTTCATCTCTGATAGTCATAGCGTTGCATTCAAAGAAGTTGTGAAATTAAAAAACTCCCTTCTTCCACCTCGCACACGGATTCCTCTTCCTCATAATCTTTTTCCCCTGACCCATCTACCTCTTACTCTGACTGTCATCTGCCTTAGACCATCCATGCTTGCAAAGAACAACACACAACATGGCACCTTTTACGTAAAGCCTGCAAACTGATTGCAAACTGAAAAATTGTGTAAAGAAGTGTCAAACAGGTGCTTCAGTGATTTCATTCTGATCAAGAAATTTCTAAGGGCTTGGAACATATGGTTTCTGTTTTGCTACCACAGCAAAAGCAATGGAGTTTGGACTGCATGAATGACATCTGCATTACAGTTTTTATAGATTGCTTTGACCTGTTTGAAGAAACTGGCAACCTCTCAGTTTTCATCATCACCATCTCAGCAGAGCAAAAGACACCTCTTGCAAATCAGTTAACCCATTCTCATTGGTTTGACACATTTTCCCCGCCCTTTTGCAAAACATTTAACGCAGATGTCATTCAAGCAGTCCAAACTCCATTGCTTTAGCTGTGGTAGCCAGATGAGAGTCAGAGTAAGAGATAGATGGGTCAGGGGAAGAAGATTATGAGGAAGAGGAATCCGTGTGCGAGGCGGCGGTGTGGCTGGAAGGGCTCAAGTTGAAATTCAGGCAACTATAGTTGATCATGTGGTAAATCATGGCCTTTCACTTAGAGGGGCGGGACAAAGAGTCCAACCTTTTCTCAATAGAAACACGGTTGCATCCATTGTAAGAGTTTTTCGACGGGAGAGCAGGTATTGCTGCTATACAGTATATACATATATATCTATTCCTATAGAGGAATTATTCAGTGCATGGAGATGGAAGGTATATGATCATTGCCCCTATGAGCAGATGTCTTGCTCAATGTAATGACTGCTGCTGCCCATGATATAGATGCAGAGGCATGTCAAGGATGGATCAGGCATGCAAGAAGATTTTTCCCTAGGTGCATTGCAAGGGAAAATATTGAGTGTGATGAAGATGAGGCCATGTGGCCTTGTTTTATGAAATTTTTATTCAGATTCGGAAGAGATCGGCAAACACAAATAAGGACTCAAACACTGTTTCTGTTAGAATATAAGGCCCACATTTATTATTCCCCACAGAACACAGCAACACAAAACAGCAAGCACTTCGCACACGCAAAGTATCAAGCACTTAAAGCCGACAAGCTTTCAAACAGGCGTGTTGTTCCATCTCTTACCATGGTTAGGACTGGGAAGTCGGTCAGTCCGGTTAGAGCACAATCCACGCGGCCGGGCGTCCAAAGCCCACGGCAGACTTCAACGACTGAGGGCGGTCCCCTCCTTTTTATACCAATAAACAAAGTATCAGATGGGAGCGAGAGTGGCCACTTCTCCCTCCCATCTGAGTTGTTCGTCCCGTTTCCAAAACAAAAAACGTTCCCAGCATCTCAGCAGTGTGTGAAGCAAAATAATATTGCAAACTCAGATAATAGCGCGAATATAAGCAAAATAAGGAATACACAATCAGTCTTTCCCACAACACATTGTCATAAGTTCCCACCACAAGTTAAAATTATAACACAATAACACATGTGGTTCTTAGTTTCATGTGAACTCAGGTGCGAACACCACAACAGCAATAATCAATGTGTGAACTGGCCAGTCCTCTCTCTTATTTAACTGACCAGTCTTCTCATTTATATATCAAAAGTTAAAACAAGTTATAAAACTGAGCAGGTTTTCCCATAATACATTGTTAAAGTGCAAAAATAATTCTTTAATATATCAGGCCTATTTGTCAAGATAGAAGAGACTAGAAGAGACAGACAGCTCTAGTATTTTCTGTTGGAATATTTCATTTGTAGCCACAATCTGAAAAAAAAAAGAATGAATAATCAATAAAATTTGCATCACAACATATCTGACTCTGGATCCATTTTTTGCAAGAAGGCAAATTTGACAACAAATGACACTGACATGTAACCTGCGTACAGTCTTTGGCTACAATGACCAGCAATGCTGCACTGATTCACATTGAGTGCGGTATTTTGTATTTTGTTGCCCCTTGTCTAATGAATGATTGGAAGGGCTCAAACATTTGTGTGCAGGTTGTGTTGTTTGAGGGCAAAATTTGCTTTTGGTTCATATTTTAAATGTTTTGGCAGAGTTGGAGGCTTTTGCAAACAAAATGTGTAATTTTGACCATTGTTGCCACTGTTTAGGCCTCTGCGTTAACTGTTTTGAAAAATGTGGGTTTTGAGTTGACTGCTGCGTCAAAGCAATCTATAAAAACTGTAACTGTTTTGCAAAGGGGCGGGGAAAATGTGGCAAACCAATGAGAATGGGTTAACTGATTTGCAAGAGGTGTCTTTTGCTCTGCTGAGGTGATGATGATGAAAACTTAGAGGTTGCCAGTTTATTCAAACAGGTCAAAGCAATCAACAAAAACTGTAAAACCATTACCGGAAAAAAACAACAACTGTTAACTAATTTATGGTACATTTGTGGTTAACAACTGCCATGATGTTCACTGAACTAAGAACTATGGAGCTAAATCTATCAAACTGTATGGCCTCTATTAGCTCTGTAATATGGAGTTAAGGACCAGATATTTTTCACAGAGCTTTGAAGTCTAACTGTAGCTCAGGTGAAAGTCCCTCTGCTCTCTGTTCCTCATGGTGACCCTGCTGATGCTCATTAGAGTAAACTTCCACCTCACGTCTGCTCCATTAATGACGGTTTAGAAAAGTTCTGGTCTGGTTCTGTCATCTGTTGCTGCTGCATATCTGCTGCTCCTCTCCAGTCCAGCAGGGGGCGGTAAACGGACCAATCAGCTGCTTTGTCTCAGCGTGACGCTCAGCGGAAGTAAAACTAAAAGGCTCCAGCTGCACCGTGTGTGGACCACTGAGCTATATAATACACTGGAGTGCTGATTTTGCCGAAAAACTGAAGTCACTGGCCGCCATCTTGCTCCTCCCTACTCTCACAGAATCCCATAGGATTTGGTTGCAACAACAAGCAGTTTTCTGGCTCAGTGAAAAGGTTTCACAGGTAATTCTACAGTCAGTGGATGTACTGACACTATCAACTACTACAAAATTAGGTGCTGAAATATTTTACATGTTATTCATATTAGATATATATATGTATATATAAGTATGTGTATATGTATATATGTATATATATGTATACACATATGTAAATATATGTTTTTGTATATTGTTATTTATATATTTATAAATGTTAAACATATATATTTAAATAAATAAAATGCAAAATATTTCAGCACATGACTTTCTCAGTACTTGATATTTTTAGAACATAACATAAAACTATATGGCATTTGACATTTTAAAAGTTTTAAGCTCCCCCTGAACATGAGAAAATCCTCGTTATTCGATGCTGTAGCGCACATATTCCTTAGTTACTGGGGGGAAATAGGGAGTACCAATATGGCGGCTGGTGGCTTCAAAGCGACTCGTTCTAACAGACGGTGATTAGCACTCCAGTGTATTATATAGCTCAGTGGTGTGGACTCAGCCAGAGCCATAGAGCTAAAAAGAGTCGCGACACTCACAGACATGAATACGTAGACACCGCGTCCTCGGTTGAGAGGCGTGCCGACAGAGCGGCCATCTTAGGTCAGACCAAGCTGCAGTCAGACAGAATACAAGTCAATACAGGAAAATGTACTTTATGTTTTCAGACCCTCTGAATCCGGTGAATTCTCACCCGATTTCCAGATAAATCAACTGACTGAAAACGTCACCCCTTTAGGGGCTACATGGGACCAATTGATTGAATTAAATTATTGTCTAATTTAATAAATAATTTCGATTTTGTATTGAAAGTAAGCAAACTTCCAGATCTACGTCCCAGGAAGCCCGACTATTACTCCGCTTATGGGTGCGCAAATAAAAGGACACTAGGAACCAGATCCTGGGGAATTACCTTCCATAAGGAAGATTTTATGATAGATCATCCTCATGCTTTACAGTTACAGTTTTCCGGCATAAACACAATATGTGCTAATGGGTAGCAGGGATGGAAGTAGAGAAAAGTACATTAAACACCAAAAAAAAACAAAATGGTCCTAAATTACTGGACAGACATGATTTGTGGGGGGGGGGGGGGGGTAAAATATTGTACAGTTTTTACTATGATTTTGTAATGTATTTGATTCTAAGATGCGTTATTAGGTTTTTTGTTGATTTTTTTTCCCCAGATTGCGGTTTGTATTATATAATTTTTAAATGCTGTTATGGGCACCTCTGCTCTCACTTGTCTGTATATAGTTTTGCTCCTATTTAGATCAGTGCTGTTTTCTGTAGATCAGTGTCTGTGTATATAGCCTATTTATATATATATATATATATATATATATATATATATATATATATATATATTGGAAGAAAGAGAGAGAGATTTATGTGTGTATAATCTGTGTGTATATTAGATTAATATGTAACTGCAAAATATGTAAGTGCGTGTACATTTTTCATCCAGTTTGACTTGAGTTTAAATAGTTTTGGTTCTGAATAAATATGTGTAATCTGTCTGAAAGGTCACGAGCATTGTGAAGATATGATTAAAATGAGATCTGAACTGCCTCCTATTCATTTTGACAGCAGCTGTCTGATCTGTGGTCTGACCCAAGATGGCCGCCCTGTAGGCACGTCGGCCTAGCGGCCGGCAGCATACAATGGGGCGTCTACGTATATGATGTCTATGGCGACACTGCTGTCACTACCCGATCCGTACAGGAAACACGATCCGTACAATCAGCTCATTTGCGCGTGCGCAAACATATTAACTTCCGGTTGGCAATATTTCGTTTTTCTTACTTTTTTATTCTTTCGTATTTTTTTGAAACGGGGGTATCTTTTAGTATATCTTTGTATTTGCGTCAATATTGCAGATTCTAAAAATGAAAAACAGAAAAACATTAAAAAAGTTAAATCGCCGTGGGTACTAATGACGAGGTCTTCTCTTGTTTTTGTACACCAGAGGGCGCTAAAATGTCAACTGATAACTTTAACGTTCTAATAAAACTATTTTATACAGATTAATTGTGTTCAAGTTAATTATACAACTTTATATATATATATATATATATATATATATATATATATATATATACTCCATATTGTAATGTTTTACATTACATAAAGTTGTATAATTAACGTGAACACAATTAATCTTGTATGAAATAGTTTTATTAGAACATATATATATATATATATATATATATATATATATATATATATATATATATATATATATATATATGTGTGTGTGTGTGTGTGTGTGTATATGTAAACAAAATTGATCCCATTATTAAGGAATAAAATATGTTTTTTTCTCAAATAAAGCAATAATAGAGTGCATTCAGACAATACGGATAAACGTTACGCAATAACGGACCGCTCTTAGCATGTCTGATGATGACGTCAAGCAATACAATGGATAGAATTTAAAAAGCATCCATTTCTTCCAGAAAAGTCTTCAATATTGACTTTACGATGCAGTTCAGTATTCTTTAATGATTTAAGGATATAAATAAAGGTTTTTCAGTACCATAATTACATTATTTTTTGGCGACCCGGAAGTTATTCTGTTCGCGCACGCGCAAATGAGCTGATTGTACGGATCGTGCTTCCTGTACGGATCGGGTAGTGACAACCATAGATATCCATAATAAAGGCTAGATGTCTCGTCCGCGCTGCTGGCCAATGGGGGTCGACGTCCGCACGTGGCGGCCATCTTGCCACAGGCAGCTCGCTCATTCGTAACATTGTGTTTCAACGGCGCATGTACTTAAATAACCATAACTTCCTCAATTGTCTAACGATTCTCAAACTGTTTGGTTTGTTAAACAAAAGTCAGACATGTAGTTATGACACTGCACACTTATGAATAATTATAACCATGGAATTTCATATGAAAAGAACATTGAATAGAACATACAGGTGCAATAAATATACACATGCACAAGGTATTTATGTTAAATCAATATATGCTATTAAAACTCAGTGTACAGAATGGCAACATGATATATATATATATATATATATATATATATATATATATATATATATATATATATATAAGCACTTTTATTTGGGTGTGATTAATTATTTCACAGTCCTAATTTATTTATACTTACATACATACTTTTATAATATGAATATTACTGTTATAATAAAATATGAAATACTGACAAAAAAAGCTTATTGTGTGGCAACCTCTTGGTGTAGAAGCATAATCCAGGTTTCAAATTAAAGGTAACACTTTGAAGTTTCATGTAGACTATTCGGATTATATATCAGGAGTAATTACACAAAAGTTCCTATTTTTAAACCATTATAAAAGTGACATTTATTTGCTATTAAAATTGGTACAATAGTCCCCTTCACAAGTATATATAGATGTAGCATGTTGAAATCCCCACCCACACTACTGTGATGGTATACACATGGAAGACAGAGATTTAAAAAATGACCCAAAAAACATAGCTTGGCTAATGCCCTTTGAAAAGGACGGTTTTATTGAGCTTCTGTTGCATGTTGTTGCTCTGTAAGCTAAGGTTAGTTATTTTGGCAATGTGGTGCAGCCTTAACTTAAAAAACAAGGACACAACCAACGTTAACAGCGTATGGTGGTGGCTGTGTTTCTCCGATGTGCTCTCTGAGCACAAACACATCCTCTGACCCTATCCTCTTCCGTACAATGTACACGACCTCTAGCACTTTGATGGGCTGTGATCGTCTGGTACATGAGGTCTGACGAGTGACCCACTCTGCTGCCCTGACTACCATCACTGTGCCTTCTGATGGAATCACCAGACCTCCGTTGTTTTTTAACTTCAGCAGGTGGTAGCTCTGGTCCTTGATGGCAGATGCAGCATCTGTTACCAAGCTGGCACGGCAGACACAGGACAACTTTTTCAGAGCCCGTCGCACAACAAATCCTGAAATAAGAGTTGGTATATTAAAATAATTTATAATAACCATGGGGAAATTAAGGGAACATTTATCTTTTTGGACCCTTGTGAGATTGATTTCCCTCAAATTTACACCAAAGATTAATTGTCATACAATCGTTATTGGTGTCAGTAAAACCTATATAATTGACCAGTGGTCTCAGCCTTGATAACTTGCGCAAGTAGCCGTGATGCACAACTATGCTGCATGATTAAGTCATTTTTCGACAAGAAAATCTGCAATTTCGACATGTTCAAGCATCAAGAATTATAGCCACGTTCATAACGTTTGTAAGAAACCAAACTGTTTGTAAATCCGTCAAGAATTCAATGAGATAAGAGTATTTGTGTTCGTGCTGATCACTCACCTTACATTAGGTACCACAGAGCACGCCAGAAAGCTTGCCTGAGGCAAGATGGCCGCCGGTGATGACGTTTGAGACTCCGCCGTAAGACATCTAGCCTTTATTATGGATATCTATGGTGACAACTCCCATTGGACTACTAGCGGCAAGATGGCGAAGAGAGCGGATGCGTAGCTTTGAGCTCTGGGTAGCAAACTCCTTGAATTACAGTAGAACAGATATGAGGTCTTGAATTTACACATAAAAAAAGGAATCTCGTCGTGAACTAACAATAATAATAACTTAAAGCCTCCTGTGAAAACGTGAAAGAAAACTACAAGCAAGAGGAAAACATTGACAGCAATGGCTAACAACAAAGCTAACACCAAATCCAACAAGGCTCTGCTAACTCACGACTACTGCATGGACACTGATACCAGAGGGACGAAAAATACCCTTACATCACCATGCAAAACCGTTGCACCACACAAGAAGGCGAAAGGAGACGATGAGGTCAGTTCCAATGCATCCAACTCCAAGATTTTAGAAGCAGTTGAAAATCTACAGAAAATGATGCTGAACTTTGGAGAAGAAATGAAACAGAACACGCTCTCTCTTGCAAATATTACCAAAGCGGTGGAGTTTAATAGTGCTGAAATTCAAGATTGTAAGAAAAAAAACGAAAAGATGGTAAGTGAAATAGCTCAACTTAAAACCACAAACGCCGAGCTGACAAAGAAGGTCCAAGATTTTGAAAGAAAAGCGGCAGAATCAGAGCGCTATAAAAGAAGATGGAATCTGCGCATCAAAGGCTTAAAAGAGCGAAAGGATGAAGATACAAGACAGGAAGTCGCAAACCTCATCAGACAGATTATGCCGCATTGGAAAGAAAAGATGGACTTTATCCTGGACACTGTACACCGTCTTGGCCCAAGCAACACCAACCACCCACGGCAGATTATTGTACAGTTTTCAGGACGGGTCTTCAGGGACGAACTCTGGCGATCCACTAAACAACACCCCATCTGCAGGGAGCTCAACATCCGTTTCGCTGAAGACCTCACCAAAGAAGACCGAGAAGCACGGCTGGCCCTGTGGCCCAAAGTAGAGCAAGCATGAAAAGCTGGAATAAAGGCGGTATTTAAAGGTCCATATGCCTTTATCAACGGTCAACGAGTTACTCCTTAGAGACACAATAGTTCTACACGACATTTCTAACTTCGAATAAACTTATCAGTTTAGGAGTTATGTTACCCACAGTTCAATTTGTTCTCAGGTAAAACCCATTTAAATATCGTTCAACGTTATTTTATTTATTTTTCTACTTTTTTGGGTTTTTTTTGTTATTATATTCCTTATGTTTAACTTGAAAAGTGAACTTTCGCTAATTTCTGTTAATGCAAGGGGCCTAAGAGATTTGACTAAAAGGAAAAGTTTCTTTTTATTTTGTAAAGGGAAAAATGCTAATATAATATTCTTACAAGAAACTCACTCAAAATATGATGATAGCAACTTTTGGACTAAACAATGGGGAGATGAAGCTTATTTTTGTCATGGTTCTTCAAGATCAGCAGGGGTCGCTATTCTTCTAAAAAACTTCCAAGGTCAGGTAACCTCAAGTAAAATGGATGAAAATGGTCACTGGTTATTCCTCACTGTCTGTCTGGATAACCTAACTCTTATTTTGTTGAATATATATGGTTATAATAATCCAAACCAGAACAAATTATTGCTAGAAGAAATAACCCTAAACTTAGACCACCTAAAATCACTTTACTCAACAAACAATGTTGTAATTGGTGGAGATCTCAACCTCGTTCAAGATGAATATTATGATAAATGGCCTTCTAAACATAACTCAAGTTATCCAAACAAAATATTTAACAATTTTTGCAATGAACAAAATTTAGTAGACGTGTGGCGTCATCTTAACCCTAATTGTATAACATTTTCATGGTTTAGTTCAAATAGCAAATCAAGACTTGATTACTGGCTTATAACAAATGAATTATTAATCAATGACATCAACTCAGACATTTCTGCTGCACCGTTAACTGACCATAGTCTTTCCTTACAAATGAAACCTCAAAACTGGAAACCAGGCGCAAATAAATATTGGAAATTTAACTACAGTCTTCTAAAAAATGACACCTACTGTCAAAAAATCAAAGAATTAATCCAGAATATAAAGCATTCTGAAGAATTAAATGACCCTGTTCAAAAATGGGAATTCCTAAAATACAAGATCAGGCAATTTTCTATCTCATTCAGTAAACAAACTAAAAAAGAACTTCAAAGAAAAGAAATTGATATTATACAACAACTAAATATATATTGCAATAAACCCAACCCATCAATTGAAGACAAACAACAAATAAGAATCCTCCAACCTAAACTGGATGAAATGTATATTCAAAGGGCCAAAGGGGCCTTTATTAGATCAAGAGCGAAATGGATTGAGGAAGGAGAAAAAAACACGGCCTACTTTTGTAATTTGGAAAAAAGAAGACAACAACAAAATTCTATCCAATCCTTAATAATAAACAATGCTGAAACCAACAATGAAAAATTAATATCAACAGAGATATTTAAATTTTATAGCAATTTATATACCTCCAAATTCTCAGAATCCAAATCTCACACCTTTCTTAATCAAATTGAAACATTTATCCCTAAAATAGATAATAACTACAAAAAAACCTGCGAGAACATTATTACAATAGAAGAACTTGATAAGGCTGTTAATCACTTATCATTAAACAAAGCACCAGGTCCGGATGGACTGACTGGGAACTTTTATAAACACTTTTGGGAAGACATCAAAATATTACTGCATCAAGTTTTTACAGATATCTTTAAAAGTCATACTATACCTACCACAATGAAACAAGGAATTATTATATGTATCCCAAAACCAGACAAGGACCCCAGAATTATTGAAAATAGAAGACCCATTACACTCAGAAATTCAGATTATAAATTATTAACATACATATTTACCATGCGTCTACAATCCGGAATCTCAAACATAATTGCAGAATCTCAATCCGGCTTCCTAAAAGGAAGATCAATTCACAACAATATTAGACTGGTAAAAGACCTGATTGAATATAGCGACATGATCCAAGATGATGGCTTTATTCTTTTCCTTGACTTTTATAAGGCTTTTGACTCAGTGGAACACCAATTCTTATTCGCAGTTCTTGAACATTTAGGTTTTGGAGCAAACTTTGTTAACTTAATCAGAGGTCTATATCAAGGCATTAATAGTTGTGTAATACTTCCTAAAGGCACCACAGCTAGATTTAACATTAATGTGGGAATTCCTCAAGGATGTCCCATTTCACCATATCTGTTTAACTTAGTTGCAGAAATGTTAGCAATCTATCTTAAAAACTGTGCAGACATTGAGAAATTAAACGTTTTCGGTACAGAATTAATCATTAGCCAGTTAGCAGATGACACCACTGTTTTCTTAAAAGATCACAAACAAGTTCCAATTGTAATTGATAAAATTAAACTTTTTTCAGAAGCTTCAGGACTAACGCTAAATATTAAAAAATGTGAACTTATAGCTATCCATGACACCCCTCTAAAAGAAATATCCAACATTCCAATTAAATCTGAAATTAAATACTTGGGAACTATTGTAACCAAAAATCAAAACTCAACCTTAACTATTGAAAACAAAATTAAAGAAGGTAAATCCAAACTTAACTCATGGCTCCAACGAGACCTCTCTATTTTAGGACGAATTTACTTATCCAAAATGGAATGTTTGTCAAGGTTAATTTATTCAACTTCTAGTACTGCCATCCCAAATAGCATAACCAAAACTATTAACCAAATGAACATGAACTTTATTTGGAGAAACAGGCCACACTACTTACGAAAAAGTCATATGGTCAAAGAAATTAAAGATGGCGGTCTGAAAGTAATTGACTTTGAATGTCTTAACGGAACCCTTAAGATTAATTGGTTGAAATCCTGGATTAAAAATTCTCATTTGTTCTGGTATTGTGTTCCTAATTATATATTTAACAAAATAGGTGGTCTAAAACTTGTACTCCTAGCTGATTTCAATATACATAAATTACCCATTAAACTATCAGAGTTCCATCAACAAGTATTACTATACTGGAAAATGATATATGTTCATAACTACTCACCACATTCCTCTATTATGTGGAATAATAGATTTATTCTACATCGCAATAAATCATTATTCTACAAAGATTGGATGGAGAGGAATATTTGGTCTATTATACACTTAATGGACACTAATGGTTGCATATTAAATTACGAACAATTCTGTACAAAATATCAGTTCTTCCCTCCAAAAGCTGAATTTACAAGATTACTTAACGCCTTGCCAAAACAATTTATTAATCAGATTCAAAATATAATAATATATCACCCAATTACCCCACAACTACCCAATTTATCTATTAATGGACTATCAATCACTGACCAAAAATTCAATAACCACACAATTAGAAACTGTCTAAACGAAACTTTATTCCCTGGGAAAATGAATAAAAATAACATTCTTTGCAAATTTGAACAAAAATCAATTGAAATACTGAGAACCTTTTATTTAAAACTTCCCATACAACCAAAAGCTAAAGAAACTCACTTTAAAATTTTAAATGCAATTTACCCCTCAAAAGAACTACTAAGAATTCGTTTTAATATTGATGACAATAAATGCTCATTCTGTGAAAGTGATGTAGAAACGATAGACCATGTCTTCTATGAATGCAGTCAGACTAAAACATTTTGGAATTGCTTAGAAAGATGGGTCAAATCCAAAATTGCACTCCCTAACTCTATCTCTAGAGATATGGTAGTTTTTGGAATACTATTGAAAGACAAAACAATAGAACTCTGTTGTAACCTAATTTTATGTTTAGCAAAATTCTTTATTCATAAACAAAGAGTCTTGAGATCATCCCCAATCTTTAATATTTTTTTATCTGAATTCAAGTTATATTTAACATCTCTTAAATGTATAGAATCTTACAAATACCTAACTGAAATACTAATGGAATTGCCCACTGATGTACAACAATCCTAACATATAAATCCCCTTGTTGTTATGTTAATTATTGTTTCATTATCATTACTCACTCATTCTTTATTTTCCTCATCAATTTTACTTTGTATTTCCATTTTGAAATCTGCCTCTACTATGCCTTCCATAGAATTGTACTGTTGCTACTGCCTTACTTGTTTGTACTTACTTTGTTTAAATAAAGTTCATTAAAAAAAAAAAAAAAAAAAAAAACTCCCATTGGACTCCGTTGTACGCTGTTTGCCGCCTACTTCCGGGGTATGCAGCCTCGCATAGTTCCAAAAAGCCGTTCTATGGCGTCGGACATCATTCACTTCCATTGCTGACTCTCGAGTAACTTCTGAGGTAAATTGATTAAATAGCTACCTGTTTTGAATTGTCAACTGTCTATATTGTATCATAGGCCATTTATGATGCATATTCTGATATTTTGTTGTATGTACACAGCGTAATTATATATATATTTTTTATCTTGGTAGACGACCGATTGCCTGCTAGTTTGTTAGCTTGACTTGCCTTCTGTGAAGGTAACGTTATATCCAGGGGTAAATTGATTAAATAGCTACCTATTTTGAACTGTCAACTGTCTATATTTTATCAGAGGTCCTTTATGATGCATATACTGATCTTTATTTGTATGTACACAGCGTAATTATATATATATATTTTATCTTGGTAGACCACCGATTGCCTGCTAGTTTTGTTAGCACTAACGTTATATCCAGGCGTAAGTTGATTAAATAGCTACCTCTTTTGAATTATCAACTCTGTATATTATATAAATAGGCCCTTTATGGTGCATATACTGATCTTTTGTTGTATGTACACAGCGTAATTATATATATATATATATATATATATATATATATATATATATATATATAATTTTTTTTTTTTTTTTTTTTTTTATTATTTTTTTATCTTGGTAGACGACCGATTGCCTGCTAGTTTGTTAGCTGGACTTTGCCCTCTGTAAAGGTAGCACTAACGTTATATCCAGGCGTAAGTTGATTAAATAGCTACCTCTTTTGAATTGTCAACTCTGTATATTATATAAATAGGCCCTTTATGGTGCATATGCTTATATTTATTTGTATGTGCACAGTGCAATTTATAAATATATTCTTAACTTGGTAGACAACCGATTTTCAGTCATTGCCTGCTACTTTTATCTCGATTTTGCCAGCTGTGAAGAAGGTATCGCTACACCAGAAATTACACAGTTCATTAGTGAATCTCTGACATCTTTTATTAAGTAAGTTATTGATGTTAGATTACTAGGATCATCAAGGTTGACTAGGACGTTTTTTTTTAGGTTGTATCTGCTGAACCTGGCGGTGTTAGCCAGTCAGCTGAGTACTGTGTATCTGATGCTAGTAGAAATAAGGTTTGTTTAATCACACCCTTGAAAGGGCTGTTTAGTTGTATTGCATGTAGGAATACAAATTATTCCACACAAAAAATTATCATAAGCCATAATAAGCTTTAAAATGTTTATTATTCAGACAGTAGTGTGACTAATTTGTTCCCCAAACATGGCAACCAGTAAGGTGTTCGGCAGTGGCCTAGATGGTATGACCTTAGGTGAGGAGGTCTGCTGTGTGGAAATTGCCTTCTTGGTCTGACTCTTGCTGCCAAGGTACCCCTTATTACGGCTGTTTGCCTTCCTCTACGCTCCGATGCACGTTGAGTGAATCCTTAACCTCAGCCTGATATATGTTGAAAGGATTTTTTTTTTCAGCTCATGGCATGAGGGAAGGTTGCTGTCCAGACTCATGGCCTCTCTTTCCAGCTGTTCCACTACGTTGGAGGATTCCATAAGGGAATCACTCGTCTTGGAACGGAAGAGCTGCTCCACGTGCTGCAGGAGAGTGAACAGCTCATCGGATGGCCGGTATAATGCACCCCTTTTAAATTCCTTTAACTCTAGTAAAACAGCTTTCTCACTTGTTGTGTTGGTTACTTTTTCAACCAGTGCACATTGGCATTCCTCACAGAGCGAGAAGCTGATGACCCTCTTCGCTACGTATCCTGCCAGGTGGTAGAGGACACAAGACTCGGTCTTTGTGAGGTCAGGTGGTGATGGGTCTACCAGCTGCTCCACTCTCACAACCTCAGAAGCACTGCAGTTGCTGTTCTTGTTGTCCAAGAAGTCCGCCAAGTGGTCTGATGCATCATCCAGGTAACTGCCAGTATGCGTTGTCGAGAGGAACTGCCCTACAGTGACAGCCCGTAGTGCATAGTGGAACTCCACAGGTGTCGGGACTGAGTTCCTCTGACGTATGCAAGAAAAAGTATTTTTGTAGGCAGTCCTGAGTGAACCGGCTTGTTAGGACAAATTTGTGCCCCTGTCTCAACAGATCTTCCTGGATCTCCAGGATCGTTGTTGTGGCCATCATCAGTCCTGTCTGGACTGGTTTCCAGCTGCCCTGGGGACCGATCTTCAGGCCCTGAAAAAGATGGATCGAGTCACGGAGGAAGCTGATGGCCTTTTTTTGTTGATATTATTTATGCTTGTTCCCATTTTTTTGTTCCACATTGTTAATTTTTATCTTATGCCAGCTTATACCTTTATTATTAATGTTGTCCTTCCCTTCAGCCCTGATTCACTCTGAAGCCTGATGTATGTGGAGGATTTTTTTATAAATGTATTTATAATATTCCTCCCTGTTCCTTCACTTTGTTCTTGTTTTTCCAGTTAGATACACACATTTACACACATCTTGTTGTCTCACTCAGTATTTTTATTAAACAATATTTTATTCATTCATCCAAGCTTAATGAGTTGTTATTCTTTAATATATTTGATTCTTTGTGCATGGCTTAGTATTAAAATTATCATTGTTGTGTGACCAACTCCTGCCTCATCAGAAAAAGTGGGTGTAAATGCTGAATGGACTGTTCTTCCTCAAAAAAGCAAAAAGCAACAATGGAGTCCAATGGGAGTGTTGCCTGTCACTGTTCTCTATCACTCTCTCTGCAGCTAACCTTACTCTTACTCTGTGCATTAACCCAGAGACGTAGAGAAAAATCTTAATAGCTCTGCACTTACCTA
This sequence comes from Fundulus diaphanus, assembly GCA_037039145.1. Lineage (NCBI taxonomy): Eukaryota > Metazoa > Chordata > Actinopteri > Cyprinodontiformes > Fundulidae > Fundulus > Fundulus diaphanus. Next base: position 9,733,114 of record CM073133.1, read on the forward strand.
TAGACCCAAACATATAAGCATAATGCTTTTGATAATATGTGAATGGCTTAATCTTAAACTTATATTCTTAGTCTTAACATGATCATGTTTCACGTTGTGGTCTGGGGGTGACCACTTATCAGAAGTGAGCTAGCTGCTAGGCGAATGCTGAATGGACCACGGCAGACCTAACGCTACCACCAAGGTAAGCTAATGGCTGAATGGGAATTTATAAGCAAAATCACGGTAATCAATAATACAGCCCAGTCGCCATAAAATGAAAATCATGAGACATCTGTCATCACATGAATGATATGGAAAAGAAAAGTTAAGTTAGAGCCGTTCTAGCCTGTTCTCCTGTCCATACGAACATGAACATAAGCTTTTCCCTCCAAAAAATGTAGAACGTATCTAAGTAATATACAGCTTTTTGTTGTCACCCTGCCTCTCAAAATGGAAAAATGACATTAACAAATATGTAATCATGCAATAACAGCTGAAAAAGTAGTAGGGTGTATGTTTATATATGTATTTACCGTTAAATAACGCAATCGCTGCTGTCTGTCCCATAGAAGAACATGACAGCCAGCGTATGTTTTGGAACTATAGCGGTCTACATGAACCACGTGACTTCCCTGGCGGTGACATCAAAGAGTGTCGCAACTCTTTTCAATCTCTATGGCGCTGGACTCAGCAGGAAGACGGTTGTGTTTGTCGTATCTCAGCTGAATATTTCCGTAGTTTCAGCAACAATGTCTTCAGTTCAGCATCTGAGAGAGTTTATCAGAGAGCGACTAACTGCTGCTGCTGAAGAAATCTTCTCAGAGGTTGAGAAAACCATCGTCCGCTACGAGGAAGACTATAGAAGGCTGGAAAGCTACTGGAGACCCCAGATAAAACTCACCAGAATCGGTATGAAGCTACAAAAAGTGTCTGATAAACCAGTTTCTGATCTGATCTCTTAGTTTTACACACGGGCTTCAGCCTCTGAGGCTCCGTTCAGACCTGAAACTAACATCCTCCCAGTTTGCGTCCCAGTCCCGGATTGCGTCATCTCCGCCCTTTTGCGTTCCAGTTTCCCTCCGTCAGACAGTTGTTACAACAATAACGCTTTTCCAGGCAGTATTGTGTGGAAATAAACAGCTGAAACATCCCGTCTGTTTGACACTGGAAGGCAGCACCTGCACCACTGACTGTCACATAAATCATAGAGAGCTGCTACAAACAGTCAAAGTATGAGGTTTCACTCAATGTTGCAAGTAGCAGCCATCTTTAATGCTAATGTCGGGTACCATCATGCTACACTGACTTTCCGACTCGTAATGCCGACTTTAGGGGTCATTCCAGTTAAATGTTCCGACCCGGAGGGCGTGTATTTTGACTACCGAGGACCCATAAAACGCACTATAACATCCTTCCAGTCTCCCACATCTGCATGATTGTTTCTATATTTTCCATAGCAGATGTTGGCTTTTAAACCTGCATCGTAGCCCAGTAAATGTCAGCAAACTGTCTCAGCATAGAAACATGCAAATGGTTTTCTGTAAATCTTCGTTTCTGAAATGCAATCCTGAAATATTTCTGGTCCCTGCAGGTTTGTTTTGTGGTATGGAGGACCGATCCTGCCATAATCATGAATAATAAAGCAGTCATTTAAATATTCCTGGGCTAAACAGTTACCTAACCGATATATTAGTGTGCCATTAAATGCATCAAAATAATAAAAAGATTTGATAATTTATCAATTAATCAGATGTAAATACTCCTATTTTAATCTTTTACCTGTTATAATTGATCTCAACACTTTTATGCCTATTCTTTATTTAAGACTACTTTTCGGTCATTTTTTTCCCTTGAACGCTTTATTTTTCTTTTTTACAAGTAAATTTCTTGTCGTTTTATTTTTCCTAATTTTATTTCTGCATTTATTACCACCCAAATATATTCAAAACATGTTGCTGAACAACCTTGCGGAAGCTGACAGGACAGTTAACCTCGTGCTCTAACATTAGAGGGGGGTCACATGACCCATTCGGCGATGGATCCGACACTCTCGAGTTACAGATTTTGAGTAGGGCAACCCACACAGAGCATCGATATGAGCCAAGTGCTGTATTAGATTAGATTAGATTCAACTTTATTGTCATTACACAGGTACAGGTACAAGGCAACGAATTGTGAGCATAATATACAGGTGGCTATTACTCTAAAATGTATAAATAAAGTTTGGACAGAAGCTATTTAAATTAAAGTGCAGTGGAAGGTAATTGCATATTACAGTTAAAGTACGGTATTGCAAATGCATATGTAAACAATTGGTTCTGTAAATAAACAGTCAGCAGTGCAAATCAATATTCAGTCAAGGTGAGTAGTGCAAGATGCATGAAACAGTTGTTACTATAGTAACAGTCAGGAGTGCAGGTGAACATTACAGTCTTGTAAATAACAGAATAACAAAATAGAGGTAGGTGTGAGGAGGGAGAGGAGTCTATCAGTGAGGATTAGAGTTAAATAAAGAGACAGCTCTGGGGAAAAAGCTGTTCTTTAGTCTGCTGGTTCTGGTCTGGAGGCACCTGAAGCGCCTGCCGGAGGGCAGGAGAGAAAACAGTCTGTGGGCTGGGTGAGATGAGTCCTTAAGGATGCTGCGAGCTCGATGTAGACAGCGTTTCGTCTGGATGTGCTCAATGGCGGGTAGTGGAGTCCCAGTGATGTGCTGGGCGGCTTTCACCACCCGCTGCAGTGCCTTGCGCTCTGCGACAGTACAGCTCCCATACCACACTGTTGCACAGTTGGTCAGGATGCTTTCTATTGCACAGCGGTAGAAGTTCACCAGGATAGTGGAGGATAGCTGATTTTTCCTCAGTGTCCTCAGGAAGAAGAGGCGCTGGTGAACCTTCTTGACCAGGCAGGAGGTGTTGACCTGAAAAATCATTTAATCAAATTAAGCCAATACTTGAGTCGAAACATACACATATCTGCTTTAAATAATTCCCTGAATTCGATTTACACATAGTTTGAATCAGTTATTCACCTCTTTCATTGTGTGTGTGTCTTTAATAACTTTTGATAACTGTCTTGTGGGATACATTTGATATTTTATATCACGATATGTGACAAGAGTTGTGAAAGCTTGTTTTGGTTATCCTCCACAGGTTGATTGACAGCTTGAGATTAAATATAACATATTTAATCTCAAGATGTATACAGATAGACCCTGTGTAGGCTGGTCAGTATATTGAATTTTTTAAGATGCTATCATTTTCAGATTTTAAAGGTAAGATTATATTGGTAAGTGACATATTATCACTCGAAATCTCTAATCATTTTTTTTACCTATTTAAAACAAGGACCTTTTAAACTGTAGCGCTAACCCTATCTACATGTATTTTAAAATAGGTCTTCCCTACTACCAACCTTGTATAGTTAGCCTGTGAGAGGTTTAGAGTCTAAATCCTTTCCCCTGCCTATTTACCCCAGAATACCACGTGGTTCTGGATCAGAGTTCAGTGGAATTATTGAAAATTTTATCAGATGTATTTTATATTGATATTAATCAGGTGTCTATCATGATATATATTAATATTATATCGCTTTGTAATCCAGGGTGCAATCGCTGGCAGATTTGTGCATTTGCAATAGGAAAACAGAGCGGTGCAAGTGTCCTCTCTGCTCTCTTTGCTCTGACTGCATGTCGGACACCAGGAAGCCTAGCAACCATTTTGTGGAAGCTAACGGGCATCCGTATAGAAAATAAAGGAAGAGACGGCTGCAGCTGTCTTGTGTGTGAGGCAGGTTTGGGGAAGTGGGGAAGCGCTCACGTCAGCACTCGCTGCTGACTCAAAACAGTAACAACAGAACAATTTGTGCTTTCACATCAAGTCCCTAAAGTCAGCAAATACACAGAGAAAAGTAGCTAGATTTTCCGTTAGTCTCGTTTTTGACACAAAAAGAGGGTCTCTAGAGGATCTACTTAGGTTCATACTTCATAGTTCTCTTTTCAAATGAGGTGAGGTAGGAAGGGTAGAAGGCACAAAAAGAAAGAGGTGAGAATGGTTTTAATATCACCATTATCCCACTAAGAAATTTGATTGGATTTTATTTTTATCCCTTAAATTGCCACAGAATTTATGAAAATGTAACATTTGGTGTCATTAAAGTATATCTGATCTGATTATTACTTATTGTTCCTTAAGTGCTTGGCATAGTCAGGCCATGTACCAGCTAGTCAGAATCTACTAACATTTCTATGATATATTCTCTATTATTCTAGTGATGTGTCAACATGCCATTAATAGTAGCCTTATTGTTGGCAAGGACATGATTATTATATTATAATATACAATCAGATTCACTTCCTGACAGATACAGTATGTCTTATTTGTTTATCATCTTAAAATAAGTAGTTAGCATTATGTAATAATTCAGATCCAGTCCACACTCCTTTCTTTGTTTCTTTGTATGGGTACAAGCGTTAAACAAATGCTGAACATTTATAAGCTTTTTTTCAAATTTGCATTACACAATTTAAAAGAACAGCAAAATAGGGCTTTCATAAACAATTTTTTTGGTGATTGATTATTCTATCGATTTATTCTGGCGATTAATCAAGTAATCAGATGAAAATTTGACAATATGCATATTTTTCACATAAGCTTATTTTATGAGTAATATAAATAAAGGAAAAATGCAAATACTACAGTGCAGTTCTTTTTTGAATAACAAGGATAAATCTTCAGCTAAAAAGTTCTAGGATGAAAATATTAAAAGCTCAGCCCTGACCAATCAAAACGAGTCCTGGAGAGAGAGGAAAGGTGGGGGCCCAGCAGCCAGTAGAAGGGCCAATCTTTTGCAGTTAGAAACTCAGTCCATACCAGGCAGCTTGCTGCACAATTTTCTTTTCTGGTAAATTTAAAGTGTTTCAACACCTTTAAAACTTTGTCTCTTTCTCTACGGTGCATTTTGCCCATTGCTTTCTGTCTCCATAGCGGATAAACACTTGGCATCCACTTATTAGCAGGGTCGGGTATCATTAGCGTTAGCCGCCTGGCCTGCGCTGAATAAATAAACAATGTAACGAAGCTTTGAAGTAGAAAATTTTGCCTCGATGAATTTTATGAATTGAGGTCCTTGAATCATTAATTCAAGGACCTGTGGCAGATGGCCGTTCACATTGAGCCTGGTTCTGCTGGACGTTTTTCATTCCAGTTAAAGGGCCGTTTTCCTTTTCATGTTTGCTACATGCGTCCGCAATATGAGCAATTGCTGCTAAGCCATTGACAATGCATATGACTGTCCACTCGCTACATGGTCTTTCAGGAGAGAATGCTGCTAGTCAAAGACTTGATGCTATCTGCTGGCTTTCCTTAGATACGAACCTTTTTGACCAATCTGTCTGGAGGATTTGATTTAATTGACTTTGCAAAGTGCCATGAGATGACATGTTGTGAATTGCCGTTAAATAAAATCGAAAAATATTGATTTCATTTTAACTAAAAGCCACATTTAGATGAACTGTGTAATGCTTAAAGTCCAGGATCTCCAGGAACAACCAGGCTAATCCATGAGACTGTCATCAGTGTAATTCTGTTAATGATCGCTTCATTTGTCCCCATAGACCTCCAAAAGCCACATGTCTCTACGGAGGAGGAAGCTTCTACAGTCCAACAGCTTTGTAACCAGGGGGTAAGGTCCTGTCATGACCAGGACCTTCCCTCCCCTACTTCCCTCAACCCTCCCCTGATTGAAGAACAAGCCCCAGAACCTTCACTGATTAAAGAAGGGAATCCAGAACCTCTTCTAATTGATGAACAAGAGGATAAAGGACCTCCATTGATTAAAGAGGAAGATCATCACCCAGAACCTCCATTGATTGAAGAACAGAGGGATACGGAACCTCAATGGGTTAAAAAGGAAGAGGAAAACCTAGAACCTCAGTTGATTGAAAAACAAAATGTGAAGCCTGAGTCTTGTTTCGCTGAGGAGGAACGAAAGGTAACAGAACCACTGATAGAAGAGCAGGCGGTAGCAGGAAATCCACCTATTAAAGAGGAAGAAGACCCAGAACCTCCACTGGTTCAAGAAGAAAACAAAACGGATAATTCAAGGATTAAACATGAACAACAGGTATTAGAACATTTACCAACTACACAAGACCAGAAGGATATCTGCAGCAATCAGGAGGGAGAGCACTTTGTTCAAAAACAGTTCATTGCTATAATGGAGACTTTTACTCTGAAAGAAAGTGACAAAGAACCAAGAACTGAGCAGCTCGCCTTTTATATCTCTCCTGTAGTTAAAACCAAAGACCAAGAAAACGACAGCTCCACTCAATCCCAAACTGGTACAAAAAAGAGTCGGTCTCATTCCGGTACAAAAAAAAGAGCTTTCAAATGTGACATTTGTGGAAAATCTTTAGAAGGATTGTATACATTAAAAAAGCATTATGAAATCCACACAGGTGAGAGACCTTTTCCTTGTCAGACATGTGAAAAAAGTTTCTATAGAAAGTGTGATTTGAATATTCACAAGAGAATCCACACAGGTGAGAGACCATATTCTTGTCAGATATGTGGAAAAACTTTTTTTCAGAATGGTCATTTAACTATTCACAAGAGAATCCACACAGGTGAGAGGCCATATTCTTGTCAGATATGTGGAAAAACCTTTTATCAGAATGGTCATTTAAATGCTCACAAGAGAACCCACATAGAAGAGAGACCTTTTCCTTGTCAGATATGTGAAAAAAAATTCTGTACTAACCGTGATTTAAATCTTCACGGAAGAACCCACACAGGTGAGAAACCTTTTTCTTGTCAGACATGTGGAAAAAGTTTTTTGCGACTTAGTAATTTGAATGTTCACAAGAGAACCCACACAGGCGAGAGACCTTTTTCTTGTCAGACATGTGGAAAACGGTTTTTACGACTTGGTAATTTAAATGTTCACAAGAGAACCCACACAGGTGAGAGACCTTTTTCTTGTCAGACATGTGGAAAAAGGTTTTTGCGACTTAGTCATTTAAACGTTCATAAGGGAACCCACACAGGTGAGAGACCTTTTTCTTGTCAGACATGTGGGAAAAGGTTTTTGCGACGTTGTCATTTAAATGTTCACAAGAGAACCCATGCAGGTGAGAGATCTTACTCATCAGACGTGGAAAATAATTCTCCTATAAGCTTTTTTTAATTGTTAACAAAAGGACCCACATAGGCGAGAGGCCTTTTTTTTTGTCAGACATTTGCAAAAGCTTTTTATCACTGTGATCAATTAAATGTTTACAGGAGAACCCACACAGGGAGATACTGTATTTTTCGGACTGTAAGGCGCACTTGAAATCCTTAAGTCTTCTCAAAAATTGATGGTGTGATTTATAATCTGGTGTGCCTTACGTATGATTAAAGTTGTGCTTACTTATACGCTAAAAAATGTGTTAAAATGTGCAAGTACGACTTAGGTAAGCAACGAAGCCGCTCCACTCGATATTTGGAGCATTAATGTACACTGTGTCACTACCTGACCGGACCCCTGAGCTGTCTACAAGACAGCCTGACTGTAATGTCTAATCTAGAAGTGCATTCATGTAAAGGCCCCCACATACTCGGTATATTTCACTCCGCGTAGGTCCACGCATACTCAAGGCGTACCCAAGACGGACTTGGCGCAGAAGTCTTTACGTCAAACTGTTTCATATTTGACACCGAGCTTGATACACGGAGCTTCTACAAGGCGGTTGCAAGGATGTGTAGCATCACAGTCCCTCTTTGTTCTCACTGACAGGTGGGAGCCTGCTGGAAAAGAAACGGCTCTAGGTTCTCAGCTAGCTAATCACACAGTTTACTATCTGTTCCGAAGCTTCGTCATACTGGCAAAAAGTATGGCAATTGTAGGAATTTGCCACAAGAAATGTAGATGACAGTAATCACCCAGGCCCCACCCCTTCTCCAGAACAACCTGCAAGCTTGTTTATAGCCCCTTTTCCAGTGGAAGCTCCAGGGTTTGGTTTACCAGGATAAAAGAAAGCCGGGGGAGTTTAAATAAACGTGTTTTCATTGCAACAGGTCATTAATATCAACTTGGTGACGAATGGCAAAGTTGTGCAGAATACTGCACTTCACCTTCAGCCCTGCCGTTGGCGGTAGTAAAAAAAAAACTAACGGCCAAACAACTAAAGCCATATCAAACAGTAAAGTTAGGCTAGACAAGTTTATTTATGTAGCATTTTTCAGCAAGACAATTCAGAGTTACTGATCCTAAAGCTATAAATCAAGTTTTTTTTTAAGAATATGACCAACAATTGTATACATCAAAAGCTAAGGGGGTTGTTTTTGATTGGATAGCTGAACTAGCCCTCCCTAAACTAAGTGAAGTAGAGAGAGGCGATGGAGGCGGATATCACGATTCAGGAGATTAATACTATAAAATACTTTATGAATGGTAAAGGTTCTGGACCAGATGGTTATGACATACACTTGTATGAAAAATTCTCTGAGTCACTGGGTTCTCTCTTTTTGATTTGATATTCAAAAATGATTATCATTTTGTTACGTGTTCTGTCTGGCAGTGTAGCATTAAGAGTGAGCCCTTTACTATATTACAGATTTACTATAGTGGAGCGTTACTGCTTTCGCTATAGTGCTCTGCTGTCATTCAATGGTGCTACGCACGTTAGCACAGCATTAACAGAGAACATTAATGTTGATTTTAGTTATGTTTTGTGTAACTTAACCCATCAAACTTCAACATTAACTCATCCAGGTAATGGATGAGTTACATCCATTACCTGTAGACTACAGTGCCCTGTAGCTTCCTAAGTTACTGATTTGAGTCTGAATTATTTCCAGGAGAAATAATTGCATCCATAAAAATCAAGTGTCCTAAAGGTTTTTTTTTTTTTTTTTTATTAAGCCAATCATTCTTTAGAATGTTATTTCCTCAAGTATTGTTTTGTCTAACTCAGGATTTCCATTGTGAATGGGTTAAACATATACAGTATCAAAGGTTGTTCTAAACTAGTTAAGCTAATTTAATCTCTCCATGTTCTTTAAGGTGAACTTGGTTCTCTTCCTTGGATTTGCAGTGAACCCAAGATTCACTGAATCATTCTTTTGTTCATAGTTTTTAACCATTTGTATTTGTTTTTTTTGTTTGTTTTGTGTGTATATAGTTCCTTAGCTTCTTTTTATCTTAATTTTGCTTAGTAGTTTTAGTTAACTCTAGCCTGATAAAGAGGATTTGTTGATTTGAAATATAGTGTAAATTCAAATAAACAGCATTATGTAGTGCTGTTCATTTATTTCTGCTAATAAATTATTATACTTAAAGAGAAGTTGTCACTCATTTATTCCATGTGTGCAGAGTCTACTGTTAAAAGAGCGCCAGTGCTTGAATCAACCTTTCAACAATTGTGCTAATATCAGCTGTGTGGGCTGATATTCACTGGTCAGTACCTAACAGACCAAGGGTTTTTTAATAAACATTAAATAACGTAAAACATGCATAATGGCACAACATTGTTCAAGGAGGTTTTTATATTGTAGGCCCTACTCTCCTGTCTTTTAATAACTCCTGGAATTGTTCCAGCTGCTTTCAAACACATCTTTGTAAGGCCCCTTCTGAAAAAAAAAATTATTTGGACCCCTTGGTTTTAGCTAATTTCAGACATATTTCTGTTTAGACTTTCCTAAGAATACATATATGGTAGGTTTCCTGTTTCCCTTTGTTCCTGTTAATCATTCTATCCTGTCTTGTTTAAGCTATGATGGTATCCATAGCTCAGAGCTTAAATGGTATACATCCTATATGATGGGTCTTCTACAGTTATGATTAATAACATATCTTCCACCAGTGCTCCTCTGTCATGCGGGGTGCCACAGGGTTAAATTCTTGGTCCCTTTCCTTTTTTCCTCTCTGCCTACTGTCACTTGGAGCAATTATGACTTGCCGCCACGTGTCTTTCTAATGTTATGCAAATGGACTTCAGATTTAGCTGTCTTTAACATCAAGTAACAGTCATAATTTATATATATATATATATATATATATATATATATATATATATATATATATATATATATATTTACACTTAGTTCACAGTCTTTGCTGCTAAAAGCAACAAGGAGGGAAAACAGCAAAAAATCTGGTGCTGATCAACTGGTTTAGAAAACAATGTTGAGAAATGAACAAACCCAACAGAACCAGATCAGCAAATATCAAGAAAAACAAGTCCTGACTATTGATTTCTGTGCAGTTTAGACATAAAACAACGATCAAGAAAATAATCTGCTGGAGATTTAAAAATCAGAATAAAACTCACTGAACCTTCAGTGGATTCTGTCTATTTGGGTTTACAGAACTCAGCAGAACCTTCAACATAAACTCCAGCATGTAGCGGCTGAGTGAAGGTGGTCTGGACTCTGTGGAGGAGAGTCATGGTTTCAGAGACGCTGTAGAAGGACAGAATACCTGCTCTGTGATCCAGGTACACTCCTACTCTGGAGGAACCAGGACCTGAGACGGAGGTCCAGATGTCGTTGTGACCAAATTTATAACCTTCTTGGTAACAATATAATGCCCATGACTTGTCATTACGTCCAAATACACATTCATTCCCTCCTCCTGCTCTGCTGATATTCTTGTATGCGACTGCTACAGAAACACTCCCTCTCCTCTCCACCTCCCAGTAACAACGTCCAGTCAGACTCTCTCTACTCAGAACTTGAAACCAATAAGTGAATCTGTCTGGATGACTAGAATCAGACTGAGGTTGTTTCATCCTCGTCACCTTCCTGTTCCCCTCTGATAGTAACAGATCACTGTTTGCTGTGTTTGGATCCAGTGTGATTTCACATGAATATCTCAAGAATTCAGCTCTGCTCTTTGGTTCTGGTTCTGACAGTGAAACATCCACCTCAGTGAGTCTCAGTGAGATGTTTGTCCATGCGTCTCTCAGGATGTCCTGTAGTTGATCTCTGAGCTCTGACACAGCTGCTGTCACATCCTCAAAGTAGCTCAGAGGACGGATCTTGATGCTGGATGAGTGTGTAGACTCACTGAGTGCTGACAGTGAGGGGTAGTTGTGGAGAAACTGGTTGTGATCCTCTGTGTCTGAGAGCTGCTTCAGCTCAGCGTCTTTCCTCTTCAGCTCAGTGATCTCCTGCTCCAGCTTCTCCTGAAGCTCTTTGACTCGACTCCCTTCAGTTTCCTGCTGGGATCTGATCTGCTGCTTCACATCAGAGCTTCTTTTCTGGATGAGACGGATCAGCTGAGTGAAGATCTTCTCACTGTCCTCCACTGTTTTATCAGCAGAGTGCTTGATGGCCTCCAGCTCCTGTTGAAGCAGCTTCACATCTTTCTCTCTGTCCTGGATTCTCTGCTGGATGTTTTCTCGTCTCACCTCCAGCTCTCTCTGCCTCTCAGTCCTTTCTGCTGCAGCTGACACTGTGTCGTGGCCTTTATGTTCATCCATTAAACAGATAAGACAGATACACTTCTGATCAGTACGACAGAACATCTTCATCACCTCATCATGACGAGAGCAGATGTTCTCCTGGAGGTTCTTGGAGGGCTCCACCAGCTTGTGTTTCTTTAGTGGAGCCACATCATAATGAGGCTGAAGGTGTTTCTCACAGAAAGAGGCCAGACAGAATAAACAGGACTTGATGGCTTTCAGTTTTCTTCCAGAGCAGAAATCACAGGCCACATCTTCAGGTCCAGCATAGCAGAGATCAGCAGGAGCAGCTTGGAGTCCAGTCTTCTTCAGCTGCTCCACTAAAGCTGCTAACATGGTGTTTTTCTTCAGAACGGGCCTCGGTGTGAAGGTCTCCCTGCACTGAGGGCAGCTGTGGATTCCTTTCTGATCCTCTTCATCCCAGAAGTTTTTAATACACTTCATACAGTAGCTGTGTCCACAGGGAATAGTCACCGGATCCTTCAGTAGATCCAGACAGATAGAACAGGACAAGGTTTCTCGGTCCAGCTGGTTCTGCTCCATTTCTCCTCTCGGTCACAGTGACTGTGTGAGTTTCACTTCCTGAGGACAGAAACAAGTTTGATTTCTGATCAACCCTGTTGGATCGCAGCTCAATCATGTGTCAGAGCAGAGCGGCAGCAGCCAATCAGCTTTCACCTTCAGCAGTATAGCTCCACCCAGCTACAAGGTGTCTGTTGAGCAGGAAGAAGCGGGAGGAGTACTATACTTTAAATCTACCTTTTAACCTCCACCTTTACAAGAAATAGTGTTTTATATTTATTGATTCTAAAAAGTTATTGGTTCCGTAAACAGAACATATAATGCATTCACACATCTGGGAACAATTTTTTCTTTTTAAATTGGCTTTCAGACTGACGCAATTGACTTAGATTAGAAGATACAACTGTGAGTCATTGTATATATATTATAATGTGTATGTGTGTGTATATATCTATATCTATATCTATATAGATATGTATATAGATATCTATATCTACAGTATATCTATATAGATAGATATGTGTATAATTATTTAGTTTATCCTGAGAACTTTGCAGTTAGTGTAAGTATGATATATGGCTGAACAATGCACTTTTTTCTTTTTTTATGTACATATGTGTTTTATTTTTTCTTTAGGTATTTAGTTCTCTGGTGGGATTAGACAAAACTGTAAGAACATAGCAGAACTGTGGATAAGCAAAGGGGTAGAACAGACAACACAGAATATGCACAGAAGCTACGTACAAAACATTTTAAGCAACTTTAATACTGTTCATCATTGTGTTCCTTTGGTTGATTTTTGATCAACGATTTTTCAATTATATCTTTAATAGGTTTCCACACTGATTTTTAATTTTTTTTGCTCGTATCTTAACATGTTACCAGCACCAGACACCTCTAAGAACACCTCTAAGCACTGCTATGTATTTTAAAAATTGTGTGTTAATATCCAGGTAGGTTTCATAAGCAACCTTTTATAACAGTTATTTGTTGTTATCAATAGTTCGTCCTTGGCCACGTTTTACAAAGAATGGCCGATCTACCTTAAGTAGAAAGCTGCTACTCTGAGTAGTTCTACCTCACGCTGTCCTACTCAGCATTTCCGGTTTCAGAACAGGTGATATCAGTCAGGTAACTAAACTCAGCGTCCAATCAACCCTGAGTTAAGCACGAAAGAAGCTCCGTCAATGGAACACAGATAATGAAATTCACCATGGCAATAGCAAGAAATAAGAAGCATCAAAGTGCGCATTTCTCGCGAGTGGAATTAGAAATCTTTAATGAAGGCACATGGAGCATATGAAACCATAATTAACTTAAAGAAACAATGCTGTTGCTGCTAAAAAAACAGCAAAGAACTGCACTAAAAGTCTAGCAAGAGTTATACGAGAGTTATTTGACAGAGAATTACAGCTGTATTCTCTGGGGTGGGCCACTGGTTGGGTGTCTAGGTGTGCAACTCGACAAGCATTGAAAAAAGACGTGGCAGCAAAACAAGATGAGGTATGATCCATATAATCTAGGGTGACCACCTGCTAATAAGCCCAAGGAGGGACAAGGGGTATGTTTCTGAGGGACAAAGTGGGACACTGCTTGGCGCGGCGGTGCCCCCACCTCACGGGCAGACTCACTGATAGTGGTTTACACATTTCTAGCACATACCACCTTACATGGTATATTAATAATGCCCTATTCCCATAAACATGTGTAATTGCTGATGTATGCTCATGAATAGGCCAACCAATGTGTATTTCTTTCTAAATAAAGATTCATAATACTTTGAACATTGAATGAACAGATGCACTTCCAATTCCGATTTACTTTAGCTATTTAATTTTATTTATTTTTCATTACAATTTATTCACTTTAAATATATTATAATTTAAAATTAAAGGATTAACAGGAATTGTAGTTGCTCTACACCACAGGAACTGTAAAAAAGTCTTAACTCACGACTCCAGAGGTTCACAGAACGAGAAGTGGGAGGAAGGATGGTGAACTTGGATGTTGGTAAAGGCAGGCGCAGGAAAAAAAAAAAAAACTGTTCAGTGTTCTGGGGACACTTTTAGGACATTGGGGTCACCTTTAGGACTCAAACCTTTTCAAGCCAAAACATGAAGTGGGCAGAATGTTTAGATGTCCACTTATAACATCAGTTTAATCCAAAACATTACAAAATTAACTGACCAGCAATCTAATCACAACGAGCCAACAGCCAGGATGTTTCTGAATCAGACCATTCATCAGCCTACCTTCCATAAGGTCGCCGCTGCATCACTGAAGGCTTCCCCTGGAGCTGCAGCACCAGAGCGCTTCGGCCGTCTCGGTAGAGCCAGTTGATGCAGTCAGGATCCAGCAGCGTGAACGTCGGACTAGTTTTGGCTTGAACGGCCATCAGCCTCCATGAATACCAGGTCATCCTTGTTGATATTTATTAACACCAATTCAACTCTTTCACTGCGGAGGTTCGCTTCTGTAAAGTCGCACTGCAGAGCCGTCCGCACCAAGTGACGACACAAAACAGGTTAAAATGTCCTTGTACGTTATATGAGGCACTTCTTCATGTCATCTTCTCAGTCATGAATAGTTTGAAGCTGTGGCCATAGTTACTTCCGCGTTCGAAAATAAGGTGGATAGAGCGACCAACTTTTTTTTGAGAAAGCATTGATTATGCGTGACACGGTCTCAATTTGCGGGACGCATGAATTGGGCTTCAAACGCTGTGCGCGCACGCGCTACGCGGGACAGGTGGTCACCCTAATATAATCAGGTAAGGTCCAGTTATTTATTTACACGAGGGGTTCTGCTCACACTAATATTGTTTTGTTTCTGTTCACACTATCAGACAGACGATAAAACTTAGATTATAGAGCTTGAGGATCAGATAAGGAAGATTGAAAAGAAAGACAAATAACTCAATAAACTGCGAAGAGCAAACCTTCTACTGCAAGATGGTAGGTTCACAAATCTCTCATAAAACAGTTTCCAAATAAACGGTTATGTTTCACATATGTCTTATATTGTGATCCAGGACTATCAGACACTAATATAAAAGGGTGTCAAGGATGCAATCTAGGCTGTGCCGCTCTCATCTGGTCCTTACAGCCCACAGTTGGATTCAAAAGAGGAAAGCAGCTCCAGTCAACAGGCTTCTTCCTCATTTTGGGCCGATTCCAGTAAACTTCCTCATTCAGTTCCTGCTTGAGTCTTCTATCACCCCTCTTTCAACACCCTTCACTGGACGAGTACAGGATTGCCTCACAGCCTTCACTGAACATGTTCAAAAATACTCCTTTTCAGACTAACACATTTATTAAAAACAGGGCTTTGAAGCGGTTCAAGGAACGAAAACGAAAACCGGGAACTTTTTCTATTTTACAGGGAACAGAAACAAAACCGGAAACGTTATTATTTTTTATGTTCTGGAACTGGAACACTTATTTAAAATAATGGTAACCGGTTAATACCGGTTTTATTTTGTTCCTCAAAGTTTTCGTTGCCTAATTAACTAAAAAAAAAGTAATTATTTTCCTGCGCACGTTTAACCTGACTCCGCCAGCTGTATGTCGCTCCGCCTAGCTTCACTCACATACATCTGGGACATCGCCCATAGAAAGTGATTTCTCCAACCAATTTTATGGTCTGGCCAATCAGGACACAGGGCTGGAGTTTCATAGATGTGACGTAGTGGAGACGCGACCATGACGTGAGACTGTTTTGATAGCAATGGCGGCTCGTCGAGGAAGCAAGCGTTAACATTGATGCTGCTATTTCTTCCGTGTTGTCCAATCTACCTATTGTTTCATTAAAAGAACATCAGAGAACGGCTCTGAAGGCTTTTGTTGGTGGAAACCATGTTTTCGACCTTCTCCCGACCGGATTTGGAAAGTTTTGTTTTCCGGGGCGCGTCCGCAGCGGACATCTTGTCGGTTATCGCGAACCATGTTAGGAGGCCTTTAGTCCTCAACGCTGTCGGCCCGGGATCGACTCCGACCCGCGGCGCTTTGCCGCCTGTCTTCCCCCCTCTTCCTGTCAGCTCACTGTCAATAAAACGTGTGCCACTAGAGCCGCAAACACATAAAATTTCCTGTGTCGCTCTCATCAGCGTCACGGGTTAGCTTCGGTGTGAGTGGTTAAAATAGCACGTCGATAAAGATGACAGACAAGTGGCTTATCCAATCATATGTAAGGACTTTTGATAAGGCCCAGCCTTCAATAAAGGCAATTCCTATGGAGGTGTCCCAGATGGATGTGAGTGGAGCTAAGCGGAGCGAAATACAGCTGGCGGAGTCAGGTTAGAGCACGTTACCATGACGGCTGAAGTTCACTTCCTGTGTGACATCACATCACACATTTGCTGACTGAATGGAGAGAGAGTGGTGTCTCCACTAGAGCTACACATCTTAAATAAGAGGTAAATTACGATCCATCGTTAAGTAAAACGCTCATTCCAAACACAATATCAATAGCTATATTTGTCAAACGAAAGGAACGAAATTAACCGTTCCGGGAACAGTATTTTTTTGTTCTAACCGGTTCGGGAACGTCAATTTATTTGTGGAACTCATAACCGGAAACGTTATAATTCCGTTTCTGTTCGGAACGAACCGATTGGGAAAAATCGGTTCAAAGCTCTGATTAAAAACAATCATACTCATATTATTTAATTCATTGAATACATAAGTGCTTGAGTCTTTAATAAAAAGAAAAACAATCAACCATACAATTTCTAATACATGTGAACTGTCACATGTATTAGAAAAGTTGCGTTAGCAGTTAAAAATCCGAGAGAGATACATTTCAGGGTTTATATTGAAGTAATTTCTGTTTTTGACAGAATATGTCCTTGAGACAACTTACAACAAACCCTGTGGCCCCTCAAATATATAAAAGATAAAAATTTAAATGTGTATATATATATATATATATATATATATATATATATATATATATATATATATATATATATATATATATACATTTTAATTTTTATCTTTGAAAGAACTTCTTTAACCGTTTTTAACAAGTGTGTTATCCACCGCTAGTTTCTCTGTTAAGTTTTTCTTTCCTGTATCTCGCTTAATGTTAGAGGCTTAAAGAGAAGTCACCAAAAGAAACTTTATATTCTTATTTTGTAAGGGTGAGAAAGCGAATATTTTTCATCAAGAAACTCACTCTAAAATTGAGGATAAAATTTTGCTGGATGAATTTTTTATCACAGCTCTACCAAATCAGCAGGCTAAGCTATCCTTTGATGTAATTCACCAGGTAAAATCTAAATAGTAATAAAGGTAATTGGTTAATTTGTGTTTTAGATCTTAATGAACATTACATTATTCTTATTAATATCTATGGTATTAACCGCCCTGGTCAGAAAAACTATTAATTTTAAATTTCTGGAAGTGTTGAAAATCTCAAACTTTCCTATCCATCTGCTGATATCATTTTTCGAGGGGATTTTAATATGTTTTTGGTGTTGTTCTTGATAGATAGCCCCACCCCCTCCATGAGTATGTATCAAGCTGCTCTTTTAACTCTTCTGTTATGCGTTTCTTCTCTCTGAGATCGTCCAGAAGACCACTCATAGTGTTCTTTGCCCTTCTCTCTTGCTGTCCTTGGCGTTTCCTCTCTCTCTTTCCAGACTCTCCACACTAGCTAAGGCTTCCCTCAGTCTGGCCCTTAGATCATCATTGGATGAAGGTAGAGCATAGGACGGGTCCTAGTACAAAACTAGATGAAAATGTTTTCAATGATAATTAGCACATTTTTATTAGTGCAATGTGTTCTCAATTGCACCACATTTTTACTTTATTTATTATTAAATACTTACATGTTTAAATGTAGTGCATCAGTGTTGTCACAAAAGTGAAATGACATATCTGATACCTGATGCTAAGAAAAGGGACGAGTAAAGCCTGGTGGCCCACCAGGCTTGTAATACACTGGGGGAAACCCTGGAGACAGTTTTTACTACAATATAATTTATGTTTAAGAGGAATATAAAACTGAGTTCTATGACTGCTGTATTTGGGGTCACCCCTCCAGGTATACATACCAGGCCAATGCATCGGCATTGATCACTTTACTTGCAGACACTTAATATATTTCAATAGGAACAAAGCTACCACTCCAGCTCATAAGCTGTGGATAGAAAATACTATGTCCCAGCTGAAGTTTGAACATTTGAAACATACTGCCGATGACTGAGTTCAGAAACTCAATATGACTTGGTAGCCATTTCTTTTGTACTTTGAGTTGCAAATTTTATCCTTGGATACATGGACAAAATAAACGAACCCTGAAGTTATTTAATCATAAAACCAGCAATATAGCTTGAAACCCATCAGGAAAATGTAGTAGGAAAGAAATGGAAGCATTACTTGTAGAATAAGTTGCACATACACAACTTAGTTATTTAGCTGAGCTAAATAACTAAAAACTGACCTGTTTATTATTAGAATGTACCGTATATAAGAAGGAAAACTCAGAAACAGCTGATAAGTTTTATTGTAGGGAAAAGTATTGGTAAATATCTGCTCCATTAATGACGGTTTAGAAAAGTTCTGGGGTCCGTTCTTCGTACGTCGCTAACTCAGTTAGCAGGATTTCATTGTTGACGATTTGGCATGATCTTGGATCGTTTGGTTCTTCGAAAGACATCCTGCACTTGTTGTCATAGCAACATGTGCGCCAGCTTAAGCCTGCTCGAGAGCAGGCTTATTTCATGTAAACAAGATTAGATCACGGCTGTATAAGCGGAGGAGATAGGGAAGTCTGCCGTAGCCATGTCCATTTTTACGACAGCAACCTGTTGCGGAAGGTGCAAGAATTATTTCAGAGTTTTTCGAATTAATCGCGTATTGCGCAATAGACAGGACCCTTGAGCGCAGCGCGACAGTAGAGAGATTTTCTTGGTGGCTGTTATAAACAGACAAACACATCATTTAACAGTGGCTTTTAAAGAGGAAAAAGTGGTGTTGGAGCCATAAATCTAAAATATTTAAGTTATTTGTATGATGGTTTGCTTTTTACTTTTATCATATTCAGTAAGAAGATTTGTTCGGGCCATTTTATTGTGAAGTTTAGTTTACTTTGAAAGGCTTGCTTCCTGTCCAGCCGTATATTGGATTAGAAAAAACTATGGATGGATTATCTAGCCACGGAGCAATACAGTTTTACCGTGTAAACTGTGGATGACTTGGAAAAGGAAGAACTTCATTTTTTTATGGATAAAGATTTTTTTTTTTGTTAAAATTCCCACTTTGCACATGTCCTTTACTTCCCGTGTCTAAGGAATGACACTGAAATTTGGATCTCTTGACATAACAAGTGCCTTTTTAAAATAAAGTATAATAATTAAAGGCTACCATTTTGTAGAATATTCTTGTATTTCACTTTTACTTGTCCCCATGTTCTAGTGGGTCCCGTGGAGGCTCTGACATAAATGAACAAAGTAAATATGAGATTATTAAAATGCAAAAATTCGTACTGTAGAAAGTGATAGAAACATCTACCATGGACAGTATTTACACATTTAATTTGTCTGCTGCTTTTTGCCAGCCCTCTCTCCTGGCTTTAACAGATTTTGAGGTGTTTTAATTAATGACTGAAATTCAGCATAACCTTCCAAGCTCTTGTTCTGCTTGGGAGAAAAACTGTGGGCGTTCTTTGGCCATGCTGAACAGCCAATAGCAGCGTTGCTGATCAATGTTTCTACTATCGATACATTTCCCCTTTTAAACAAACGCAGGCACGCGCAGTTGTCTCAGATAACTCAATCCAGCCATACTAATCGTAAACAACAGGCGTGTTCGAAGAACCCAATTAGCCGAATCATGATTAGCCGGATGAAATCATCTTGGATGTCTCATTTGATCTTGGATGTTTTAAGCAACGTACGAAGAACGGACCCCTGGTCTGGTTCTGACAATGTCGTCTGTTGTTGCTGCATATCTGCTGCTCCTCTCCAGTCCAGCAGGGGGCGGTAAACGGACCAATCAGCTGCTTTGTCTCAGCGTGACGCTCAGCGGAAGTAAAACTAAAAGGCTCCAGCAGCACCGTGTGTGGACTCAGCAGGAAGACGGTTGTGTTTGTCGTATCTCAGCTGAATATTTACGTAGTTTCAGCAACAATGTCTCCAGGTCAGCATCTGAGAGAGTTTATCAGAGAGCGACTAACTGCTGCTGCTGAAGAAATCTTCTCAGAGGTTGAGAAAACCATCGTCCGCTACGAGGAAGACGTCAGACTGCTGGAAAGCTGCTGGAGACCCCAGATAAAACTCACCAGAATCGGTATGAAGCTACAAAAAGTGTCTGATAAACCAGTTTCTGATCTGGTCTCTTAGTTTTACACACAGGCTTCAGCCTCTGAGGCTCCGTTCAGACCTGAAACTAACATCCTCCCAGTTTATCTCACCTGCATGATTAATTGGGGTAAATGTTTTTTGCATCCTTTAGGTTTCGGTAATATGTTTAAAGTGGGTTTGACTCCGCTTGGAAGGGAAGATAGTTGCAGCAGTGAGATAATCTAATTTTCTTGTTTTATTGTTTTATATCAGGGGTGTCCAACTCCAGTCCTCGAGAGCCGGTGTCCTGAAACTTTTAGAGGTTTCCTTGGCCCCACACACCTGAATCAAATAGCACAATTAGCTCCTCAGTATGCAGTCAGGTTCTACAGAGTCCTGCTAATTAACTGATTATTTGACTCAGGCGTGTCAGACCAGGGGCACGTCTAAAGGTTGCAGGACACCGGCTCTCGAGGACTGGAGTTGGACACCCCTGTTTAATATAATCATACTTTCAATTATCTCACCACAGCATTAAGCTACTCTCTTGAATAATAATCTGATTAATAAAAACAGTTAAATTTCTTGCTTCAAATATTCCGTTTACTAGCATCTTTCTCAGGCCATTTTTGTTGCTTGTGGTTAATGCAGAGAAGTCAATATTAAATTACAATTACAATTATTGTTGAAATACATCGCAATTTAGATTTTTGGCAAAATCGTACAGCTCTACCTGCAGGTGTGTTCTGTGGTATGCAAGGACCGCGGAACCGGTAGGGCCGCGGCCCTACCTACTTTTGATGATCAAGCCTCCCCCCACCCCCACCCCGCTCAGCCGCGTTTGTCTCCCCCAACCTCCCCCCCCCCCCCCCCCCCCCCCCCGCTCGGCCGCGTTTGTCCGCTCGTCCGCGTTTGTCTCTCTCCACCCCCCCCCCCCCCCCACCCCCGCTACCCCCCCCCCCCCCCCCCCCGCTGGCGTCTCCATGCGCCCGACCAACTTGAAATGCGTTCCGCGGTCCATGGTGGTATGGATGACCGTTCCTGCCATAATAAAGAATACATACAGAAATAAATAAAGGAGTCATTTAAACAATCACTAAACCAAATGGTTCCTTAAACTCTAAATTAGTGTACCGTTAAATGCAACAAAATACTACTTACTTGCCTTCACTGTGAACAATATGAGAGCCCAGAGAGATAATATAAGATAGGCTTTATTGATCTCACATTGGAGAAATTCACTTGCCACATCGGCTCATTAGTCAATACTCAGAAGAAGGTGCAAAAGTAGGAAAGGTACATCGGTTATATACAGTGTATCTTCATATATACAGTGGATCGAATAAAAATACAAAAAGAAGAGAGAGCATGTGCTATTTTGAGATAAACTCCTCCAGCCTCATCTCTCACACTTCCAGTTGTTTGGAACTTTTTTGTATTAATACTCTGACTGTAGATATAGCTAAGTTTAGGCCAGTAGATCTTTGCTTGGATTCATTACCTTTGTTTTTTTTTTTTTTAACATAATCAGTCTTCTTTAAAGGAAATTTCATTGTATTATTTCCTAGAAAACCAGGATGCCATTCTGTACTTATTCAAGTTATACACAATCTGATCAACTATAATGAGTTTTAAAAATGCTTGAGTGACCATATTTTATTTAGTTGTTGCTTTTGGTGCTAATAGCTGTGTAAACAGATTTAGTTAAAACAGTTTTTGTGGCATGAATTCAGCACCTAAACCCAGAAACAATTGTCCTTGTTGACTTATAACCATTATGAAATTTTGATGAGAAACCGGCTCAGAGGGCATATGTAACACCCAGAAACAAATTAAAAACACTTTTAGAAAAACCAGTAACAAGTAATGGTCAGTTACACAATGAAAGCACCCAGTATGCTGCAAAGCGCACGTCTTTTGAGGTTCGTATTCACCGTTGTAGAAGCTTGCATTTATCGCAAGTCAAAAGTGTAAAAAAAAAACAATTTTTCTTTGCGATTTGAAAAAACACAAAATTACACTTAACTTGTGGTTATAAAGGGAATGGCAAAAAGTGTTGTTTTAAGTCAGGATGCTGTAAAATATGGCAAGTCATGCAGTTTTTAAATCGGAGTTTAGTGTCCATTAGTGCTCAGTGGTGGCCACACCTTAACAAACTCATTCCGCAAGCAAAAATGTTAGCTTAACCACTATTAAACTGATAAATAAGAAAATTTGAGGAAGCTAATGCTAGCCATTAACCGTTGGCTGTCACTCAGTCTGTGTCCCACCTCTTCAGGCAAAAGATGCTGCATGGGGGCATGATGAACGTAGCAGCGCTGCTTGTTTCAGGGGACAGCTGGTTTAGCTCAGGATAAATTACTTTTACATTTAAACTCTTACACATTAGTGGAAAAGAATTTCCTATCCCTCCGTGCCCATAAAACAGTCTTAAATGAAATGTTGAGTGTGGGCCGCCAGTGTTGCCAGTTCTTGAGAGAGAAATAAACAACCAGCTGTATTACCTCTACCTTGTAAACAGTAGAAATAAAGAAGCTTAAAGTCACTTAGAAAAAGCGGCCATGGCAGGGACATGCACAGATAGACCCTAGGTGGGGCTGGAGCACCTGCCCTATTCTTTCCTTTTCACGTTTATCTTTTACAGTGTATAGCAAGTGGAGTGGTAACTTTTCTGGATTTAATTTTATCAGTGCACCACATTTCCTGTAAATGTGCCCCTGACTGGTCTTCAGACTGGACACGGTGTGCCTTGCGCTCTCTGCAGGTTTCAGCTCAGCACCAGGCTGCTGCACTAGCTGTTCGGCTTTGTGCTGGCTGGATTGGCGCTCCTTGTTTTTCTTTTGCACATCCATATTTTCCCCACAAAACGTGGATGTGGGGAAAATTAAGCATGTAGTACTTTATATAAAGTAGAGATAGTAGGAATTAATGAGAGGGTGGTTTATTTTCAGCAGGAATGAGTTTCTGCCTTCACAGCTTTTTGAAGAAGGTATCTCTATTTGTTTTTGATTGAATGTTCCTTCTTCCTTTTCCTGATGGAAGAGGAGCAAATAGTGTATTGCTTGGGTTGGTGCAATCTGTGGCAATCTGGTTTTTTTACGTCTGGCCCTTTTGGCCCTCTGGATCTTTTCCTTGTCAGAATGTGGAATTCCACTATGCTTTAGGGGAATGCATCCCGCATTCCCTTTTGCTTTCCTCACCACACGTACTAAGTCCATCCTCTCTCGTGCCATGCAGCTCCCATGGCACCGTCATGCTTAGTTCTGAAGCTTCAGAGCAAGCATGTCTAGAATAGCATCCTAACATGGGCGTTAGGATGCTGCAGATGAAGATGAGCTGTGTAAATTGCTAATGAGACCGCATCCTCTGTAGAACAATTCTTGTAAGTGTACTGCAGGCTATCCAGGCCAGCAGGGATGGCATCCTTGATGTACCGCTCTGATCCAGACAGACTGCATCCATCCCATCTTTCTATGTGATTTTGTTAATTAGTCCAATAGCTTCAATTCTTTTGAACATTTATCACTTAGTTTCTGTCATTCAAACTACAAACCAATAAAACCTCTATTGTGTGTTGTTTTGTAACATTCACCAGGCCCTTTTTTTTTTTTTTTTAGATCAGTTCTCATGCTTATCTGATTTAGTGCCAATACATGCTAACAAAGTCATTATTTTTACATTGATGTTTACAGTGAATGTGAAAAGCTTAACCCTAAACATCTGCTGAGTTCTACTACTTCTCTCCAACATTGCATTATTTATTTAAACTTTTAACTTTTTTCTCTCTTTTTTTTCTCTTCATAGTAGCTACATGTGGTCTGGCTTTCTCTTTAGCTTTGACACCATCCTGGGGGGCAGATCATCAGTTGTTGTATTAGTGTTTCCCGCAGCGCTAAACTCACGCTACCGCCTCGCCAACATTCCAAAAAAAAAAAAAAACTCTATATGCTTGCATGTTTATTTGACGTTAACACACAGTTTTTTGTTGCTGCTTTTGCGTGTGCATATAGTGAATGGCAGGGAAAAAACAGGCAAAAACACATGGATACGCAACCGCCCCCCCCGCTCCACCAGTGGGTCCGCAAAACTTGTAAACGCTTTCGTGTGTATCACCCGGTGGACGGGCGGGGAAAATGCGTGACAGCTTCTGCTGTGGCTGGTGGCCGGCGGTGCGCGAACCCCCGCGGTGGCCAATAGGCCAGAGCGGCGCATGGCTGCAGCTTTAATTATTTAAGCAGAACAATGACCAGTGCAAAATTAAGTTGTATTTACCGGAGATGAAGTGTAGACTGCAAATTCTGTCGGGGTATGATGGCTCCCACAGTCCATTGGGATTGTCTGCCTGGGTACTTTTTCATTGAAATTATCCATTTCTTCGTCTTTCGGTAAACGAAAGAAACGTACATCCAACGATTTGGAATGCCTCTGTGTGCAACCGGGAGCGCAACAAGTCATAGGCATTGTTTACATTTCGAAAATAAACTAACTAAAAGCACGCTCACCCTTTTTGTAATGATAGAATGCCAGAACAGTCCTGTTTTTGCTTACATGTGGGACCCGGAAGTAGCGCGGACGTCACGCGTGAACTACCCAATAAGAATGTTCTACAAAATGGTAGCCTTCAATTCATGTATTTTAAAAGGCCACTTTTGACTCTACTTAAAAGACACTTTTAAATGCACTCAAACAAAAACTCTTTGGATGAACATAAAAAAGGCACTCCTCTGTTTTGAACACTTAATGTGTGGTTCCAACAAATTATGTAAATAACAGCCTCACAAAAAAAAACATCTCCCTACAATTACACTGTCGCGCTGCGCTAAAGGATCCTGTCTCGCAATGCACGATTAAATCGAAAAGCTCTGCGAATTATTCTTGCACCTTCCGCGACAGGTTGCTGTCGTAAAAATGGACAAGACATGGCTACGACAGACTTCCCTATCTCCTCTTATAAAGCCGCGATCTAATCCTGTTTACAGGAAATAAGCCTGCCTGCGAGCAGGTTTAACTTGTGCACATGTTGCTATGACAGCAAGTCCAGGATGAGTTTCGAAGAACCAAACGATCCAAGATCATGCCAAATCGTCAACAATCAAATCCAGCTAACTGAGTTGGCGCATACGAAGCACGGGGCCCTGGTGTCAGACAGGTATACTTTAATGATCCCAGGGGGAAATTACTTTGTTACATGCTCCAGAATACACACATTGATATATATACACAACATTCCACACAAGGTATTACCATATCACAATAGTCATATCAACTTCAACTTGGGAATCCAAGTGAAGTGATGGTGACTTGTGCAAGAACAGTGCAGCGAATGCATAAATGTCAGTTACAGAGGATGGGTGTTAGAATAACTGAGGGAGGTGTTGTAAAGATTGATGGCCACAGGCAGGAATGATTTCCTGTGGCGCTCAGTGGTGCATCTGGGTAAGAGGAGCCGTCTGCTAAAAGAGCTCATCTGCTGGGTCAGTGTGTCATGGAGAGGGTGTGAGACATTGTCTAAGACAGACTGTAGCCTGGACAGCATCCTCCTCTCTGCCATTGCCTTCAGAGTGTCCAGCTCCTCCCCCACAACATCCCCCGCCCTCCTGATCACTTTGTTTAGTCTGTTGTTGTCGACAGCCCACTGCCCCAGCATGTGACAGCGAAGAAGAGCGTGCCGGCAACAACAGACTCATAAAACATCCTCAGCAGCGACCCACAGATGTTAAAGGACCTCAGCCTCCTCAGGAAGAAGAGTCGGCTTTGACCCTTTTTGTAGACCGCCTCGGTGTTCCTGGTCCAGTCAAGCTTGTTGTTAAAGTACTGGACCAAAAACACAGAGGCGGTCTACAAAAAGGGCCAAAGCCGAAGAGTCGGCTTTGGCAGTCAAATGCAGTTTGGTTGAACCTCACCCTTGTGGACCAGTTTCAGTTCAATCTGCTGGCTTAATGGCTTTAACAACCGGCCATTACTAAGGGGTGGACCTGTTTCTGTTGAATTTGCATGTTATCTAAGCCATTACAAGGCCTTTGTTTGGGCAGTGTTATATAGCTTGGTACACATCATTACTCCAGACTTTTTCAATTGAGAAAGCTTCCTGGAGAGGAAGCGAAATGTCTTCAACTACGGAAAACAAGTCCAGTTGCTTTGTTTTTTACTTTTTTTTTGAACACCCTTGTTCTAGTGCACCAAGGGAAAACAATTGGGCAAAACAATGCAACCAGCGCAAAAGCGCCACTTCTGATAATCAAATAAACCACCAGCCCATTTCAGACTGTTTCAGCACAAGTTGCATTTTATATATTGCATCAACTTCAGGAAACTAAAAAAAGTTGCTGAGAAGCTGAGGTCGGACCGTTCCTTGTCTGACGCGCTCGTTGATAAAAAAGGAATCCGCTGAGATCCAATAGTGCTGACAGTGTAAACTTTATTGACAAAAATAAAGTAAACGAATAACGTATCCAAAATATCCTGACAAAGGTTAATCACAGCGATCTCTATAGCGGTCAACAAAAAATATAGCGGCCCGGTCACCCACTCTTACCGTGACACTCCAACAGGTGAGTAATATGCCCAATTAGCAATCTCCGCCCACATCCTGTTTACCCATACCTCCACAAACAAAAAACCTAACAAAAAAGTTTTAAACCCAGACAAACGGACATCAAATTATCTTTTCATTTATGGCTCCTACACACCAGCCTCTAATTATAAAGTCATTACATAATAATTACATTCTTAAAATAAGTAGGAGACATAACAAATAAATCTGTTAAAAAATCAAGTCCATACAAAATCGTTTGCACAATATCTTTTTCCTTTTTTTATTAAAGTCCAGAAGTTCTAATCAGGATCTAATCAAAGGTTAGTAGATTGAGTCTATTAGTCGTAGTTAGCAGATACTTCAACTTTATTCTTCATCCATCTTCTGTTCCTTGGAGCAGGCAGAGTTTGGTTATTGGACGATCCAATATGCTGTTCTTTGTTTTAAAGGTATACTATGCAACCGGGGTTGATTTTCAGCGAGGCTCCCCCCAGAGGGCGAAAGTAAAAGTGCACTGTCATAAAAATGCTCAGCTGTTCTGGTTTCTCCGTCAAGCCAGACGCGGTTGTTTTGAGCTTAGCAGACAGGCGAACGCAACGAAAAGTCGAAAAAAACGGCAGTATAAACAATGACTAACACAGTGAAAGTATGAACATCAGGCTTCCCGCAGCGCTATCGGCCGCCTCGCCGCCACGGTAGCGTCTCGCCAACATAAAAAAAAAAAAAATATATATATATATATATATATATATATATATATATATATATATATATATATATATAAAAAATAAAACTCAATATGCTTGCATGTTTATTTGACGTTAACACGCGGTTCTTTGTTGTTGCGTTCGCGTGTGCATATAGTGAATAGCAGGGCAAAAACACATGGAGTTCTCGCCGTAAAGCAAGACCGACTCTCGCGGTCTTGCACGAGAGTTCTGAACCTGTGAGTGCGGGCCGAGAGCTCTTGCAATAGCGTACCGCGCACGTGACGTCACCGTCTCAAGAGCAACGCCCCTTTTGCCGCTTAGGTAGGACAAACCGATAGAGAACGCACGTAGCAACCAGCAACAGAACCAGCGATATGACCGACTTTGCAGCCATTAAACTTTCCCAAGACGATGTCCCAGGCGCACGGTTTACTGGTTGCACAGTCGAAGAACACACCAACCTTCAGCTCAAACGATGGCTTGAATGTCGAGGGCTTAAAAAGACCGGAAAACGGGCCGAGTTGATCGAACGGTAAGCTTTGTTTGTTTTTTTCCTGCGCGGCGTTCATTGTGTCGTCGGCCGTTTTTTTGTTTGTAATAATCACCGTCCAGGGGTTCGTTCTTCGTACGTTGCTTAAAACCTCCAAGATCAAATGAGACATCCAAGATGATTTCATCCGGCTAATCATGATCCGGCTAATTGGGTTCTTCGAACACACCTGTTGTTTACGATTAGTATGGCTGGATTGAGTTATCTGAGACAACTGCGCGTTCATGCGTTTGTTTAAAAGGGGAAATGTATCGATAGTAGAAACATTGATCAGCAACGCTGCTATTGGCTGTTCAGCATGAACAAAGAACGCCCACAGTTTTTCTCCCAAGCAGAACAAGAGCTTGGAAGGTTATGCTGAATTTGAGTCATTAATTAAAACACCTCAAAATCTGTTAAAGCCAGGAGAGAGGGCTGGCAAAAAGCAGCAGACAAATTAATGCGTAAATACTGTCCACGGTAGATGTTTCTATCACTTTCTACAGTATGAATTTTTGCATTTTAATAATCTCATATTTACTTTGTTCATTTATGTCAGAGCCTCCACAGGACCCACTAGAACATGGGGACAAGTAAAAAGTGAAATACAAGAATATTCTACAAAATGGTAGCCTTTAATTATTATACTTTATTTTAAAAAGGCACTTGTTATGTCAAGAGATCCAAATTTCAGTGTCATTCCTTAGACACGGGAAGTAAAGGACATGTGCAAACTGGGAATTTTAACAAAAAAAAAATCTTTATCCATAAAAAATGAACATTTTCCTTTTCCAAGTCATCCACAGTTTACACGGTAAAACTGTATTGCTCCGTGTCTAGATAATCCATCCATAGTTTTTTCTAATGCAATATACGGCTGGACAGGAAGCAAGCCTTTCAAAGTAAACTAAACTTCACAATAAAATGGCCCGAACAAATCTTCTTACTGGATAGGATAAAAATAAAAAGCAAACCATCATACAAATAACTTAAATATTTTAGATTTATGGCTCCAACACCACTTTTTCCTCTTTAAAAGCCACTGTTAAATGATGTGTCTGTTTAAAACAGCCACCAAGAAAATCTCTCTACTGTCGCGCTGCGCTAAAGGATCCTGTCTATTGCGCAATACGCGATTAATTCGAAAAACTCTGCAAATTATTCTTGCACCTTCCGCAACAGGTTGCAGTCGTAAAAATGGACATGGCTACGGCAGACTTCCCTATCTCCTCCGCTTATACAGCCGTGATCTAATCTTGTTTACATGAAATAAGCCTGCTCTCGAGCAGGCTTAAACTGGCGCACATGTTGCTATGACAACAAGTGCAGGATGTCTTTCGAAGAACCAAACGATCCAAGATCATGCCAAATCGTCAACAATGAAATCCTGCTAACTGAGTTAGCGACGTACGAAGAACGGACCCCAGGAATCGGTATATGTTGCCAATTGGTAGCTACAAAACAACTGTTTACATCTCAGAATCTTTCCCTTAAGAGATTTCTCTGTTTGTGCGCCATCAGTATGTGAGGCTGCACAGAAGAGCAGATGAAGAGAGAGGAGCCAAAGGCCTGCAGAGCTTTAGGACCCCACACTGCCAAAAAAGTCGGTGGAGAGGCTAGAGGATTAAAAGGGGATAACTCTGTGGTTTATTTAGCCCTATTAGGTACACTGAGACAAGAAATTATCTGTAAATATGCACTTCTCGTGGAACGTGGAAGTATCGCGGAAGTGTTGCGGGAGCGCCGCGGTGCAGCGGCAGCGTGTCTTCACAGCTGGTCGCTGCAACTCTTCGTCAGTCAGAGCGGTTCCACCCAGCGCCCTGTAGCGCATTTTTGAAGCGTCCCAGAGGACTTTTCTCCTTGGCACTCCTTGAATTTCGGGAAAGTAATGAAGAAAACATCCTTCATATCCAGCCGATCAGCGTACCTGGAGTCGCTGTTGCACGTTCCATAGCAACAATGTTTAATAACCATGGTCTTAGATTTTGGAAAAAGCAGTCGTTTAAACGAGTAAAACCTAGGCTAACGCACGTCTCTTTTACAGCGAAACAGCGGCGGACTATGCAAGTTTGTCCTACCGCGTACCACGTGATGTGACGTCATCGTGACGTTACGTTTCTAAAAATAGCTCGCTCGCGGTACGCTATTGCAAGTGCGGTATTTCCCCCACAGACCACCAGGGCGGCCGAGAAAACCTTTGTTCGACCTGAAATGACTCATTTGATCATCCAAAACGGTATGGAACACATTAATTAACTGAAAAATGTTGCATAGTATGCCTTTAATACGCACTTGACGTAAAAATCCTCTTCTGTCTGGAAAGGTTTCCAGAACTCTTCCCATCAGCCAAGAATTGCGAGGTGCTGTCCCGTCCATAATAAGCACAATGTCGCCAGGGACAAGATCGCGCTTAGTCCCCAACCATTTCTGACGCTCCTGTAGCTGAGGCAAGTATTCCTTAACCCACCTCCTACAGAACAAGTTAGACATATACTGAACTTGCCTCCATCGTCTTCGTGCATAGATATCTGCTTGCTGGAAGTTTCCAGGTGGTAAAGATGGCTGAGTCTTCAGGAGTAACAGATGATTTGGTGTCAAAGCTTCAAGATCATCAGGATCTGTGGAGGCTTTGGTGATTGGACGGCTGTTAAGTATATCTTCCACTTCACAAAGAACCGTGTGAAGGCCTTCCTCATCTAGATGTTGCACATTTAAGGTGGAACTGAAGACCTTCCGTATGGATCTGATCAGTCGCTCCCAAGATCCTCCATGATGTGAACCAGCTGGAGGATTAAGTGTCCACTTGATTCCCTTCTGAAGAAGGACACCATTGGTTTGTGACTGGTTCCATTCTTGAATAGTTGCTCCCAACTCGAGCTCTGCTCCAATGAAGTTTGTCCCGTTATTTGACCGAAGCTCTTTAACTTGACCACGCCTTGCTATGAAACGTCTAAGAGCATTTATGAAGGAGTTTGTGTCCAGTGAAGCTGCATCTTCAATATTGATAGCTCTTATTGTGAGACAGGTGAAAATAACACTGTACCTTTTCACAATGCTTCTCCTGCTTCTCTCTTCAAACGGCCCAAAATAATCTACGCCAACATGGGTAAATGGTGGTTCATCTGGAGTTAATCGATCAGGCAGTAAGTCTGACATCTGCTGGAGAATTGGTGATGTATTTATTCTTCGACAAATAACACATCTTGACAAAATCCTTCTGATTGTGGTACTAGCACCGGTAATCCAGTACTTCTCTCTCTGCT
Source organism: Fundulus diaphanus (assembly GCA_037039145.1). NCBI lineage: Eukaryota > Metazoa > Chordata > Actinopteri > Cyprinodontiformes > Fundulidae > Fundulus > Fundulus diaphanus. Next base: position 9,764,382 of record CM073133.1, read on the forward strand.
TGGATAGCATGTAATTGCGTCCACCATGCCCTGTTTGTTGATGGATGTCCCTCAAAAGATCTGAAATGTGGAGGTCTTTGGCTAGTATTATGGGATGTTTAGATTCCACTGGCATGGATGATCTTCTTAGCCAACCACCAACTCTCAAAATTCCATCTTCTATTACTGGACACAGTTTATGAAGGTGACTAATGGCTTTTACACCTTTTGCCTTCCTAAAGTCTTGAAATTTCCTCCTCAAAGGTGATTTTTTTTGGGAGAACTTTATTATTTCCAGCTCAGCTTTTTCTACTTCCTTTACAGTCATAAAGCCATGGTCTACTTCTCCTTTGATCTTATCCATTTTATTCTTCAGCCACTGCCTTTGTTGTTCAACATTCAAATCCTTTTTGGTGAGCTCCACAGTTAAATGTTTGTTCTTCTGACAACAACGCCAAAGCCAGTTCTTGAATCTTGAGGTCTCATTTTTAATATATCTCAACACAGATGCATTGTCTGTCCAAAACAGAGTCTTTCAAATGCATATGCAGTTCTCGTTTCCATAGCACATCAATGCGGCTTGCCATTGTAGCAGCAATAAGTTCCATACGAGGAATCGTTACGGATTTTAAAGGAGCCACTCTTGATTTTCCCATAAGGAAGGCACTGTGTACTCTGCCGTTCTCATTTTGTGAACGGCAGATTTTGTGTATCAAGTAAGTGACGGTCCCATATCCAAACTCACTTGCATCACAAAAATGATGTAAATGTGCACTGACTACTTCTCCAAAGTCTGGTTTCAAACATCTCATGAAGCTGAAGTTCTCAACCAGCTGCAGTTCTTGCAACCAGTTTGTCCATTCTTTGGCAACTGATTCAGGAATGATGTCATCCCAGCCACATGCTCTTTTGCTGAGATCGTTCAGGATTTTCTTTGTGAGCAGAACAACAGGACTCAATATACCAAAAGGATCATAGATAGAACTCACAATGGACGAGATTCCTCTTCTAGTGATTGGTCTCTTTAATTCTGATCCTGAATTTGAATGAATCAGACCGGATACACCATTCAACTCCGAGCACTCTTTCCATTGGTAAAAGGTCTTTGTTCATGTCCAGCCTCTGAATGTCCTTGGCTCGATGGCTTTCAGGAATTTTGGCCAAAACCAATCGCCTGTTACTTATCCACTTTTTAAGTTGGAAGCCACCTTTAGCACAGATAGACGAGTTCATGGTAAAGCATCGATGCTTGCTCTTCTGAAGCCACAGACACCAAACAGTCATCAACATAAAAAGAGTGAAACAATTTATCCACAGCTTCTTTGCTGAACTCATCCTTATTATCTTCTGCACATTTTCTCAGGGCAAAATTGGCACAACTTGGGGATGATGTTGCCCCAAAAAGATGGACAGTCATTCTAAACTCTGCCAGATCTTTATATAGATTTCCCTCTGGCCACCATAGGAATATCAATAAATCTGCATCCTCAGCGGGAACCTTCGCCTGATGGAACGTTGACTCAATATCAGCCATGATCACCACTGGTTCTTTTCTGAACTGAGTCACCACCCCAATTAGTGAATTGGTCAAATCTGGACCTTGTAGCAACTTTGCATTAAGTGATGTGCCTTGAAAACTGGCTCCACAGTCAAAGACAACCCTTATCTTTTGTTTCATGGGATGATAGATTCCATGATGTGGGATATACCAAACCCTTCCATCACTACGTTGTAGTTCCTCTTCAGGCACCCGTTCAGCAAAGCCTTTGACAATAAGGTCATCCATGAAGGTAGTATAGTCTGTGTATAAGAATGAATGTCTTTGAAGCCTTTTCTTCAGCTGTAAAGCTCGTTGCTCCACCAACCTTTTGTTGTTTGGCATTTTAAGATCCTTCTCCCTCAAAGGTAAGCTGATCATATTAGCTGGAATGTCCAACTCTTCCAGGTACTGTACTTCCTCCATTGCATTTGAACATCCTCTAAGGAAAAGGCTAAAATCTTGAAGCAATTTCACATCATCAGTCTTAATTGGGGGCCATGAGAGAACTCGTTCCATGTAGGCGTGTGCACTTTTCTGTTCATTTCCAAATTGCTCCTTTAACAATGTCTTTGCTTTCTTGTATCCTCTTTCAGGATTGAGATGCTGACATCTTCGAACAAGTTCCTTTGGATGGCCACTTGTGTATTGCTCCAGAAAATGAAGTCGATCGCTGTAGCTTTGTGTGTTTCTTTCAACTCCATTTTCAAAAGCCTTCACAAATGCATGATATTTCAGTGGGTCTCCTTTGAATACTGGAATTTCCCTTTTTAGGTAAAGAAGAAAAGCACTGCTGTTGAATCAATAAAGTTATTTTATTTTGTTTCCTCATTATGTCCAATATGTTATGATCCCCATTTCCAGAGCTGTAATTAATATTTTGATTGCTTTCATGTTGATGTTGTGTTCTGTCTGGATCACCAAATGGAAATAACGGCACACCATGTTTCTTAGACGCAGGCTCACCCTGTGAATGTTGAGGTGATAAGGGTTCTTTGAGCCGTGTTGCTGGATCACATTTCGTTTCCATGTCTTGGAAACGAAATGCTCTTCCGGGTCTTCATTCTGACACCTCATCAGGTTCATCCAGCCATCGTTGAACGTTGCCTTTAAATGTATTGCTGTATTCCATTATGCTTGCAAGCCATTCACTTTTATTATTCTCCTCCTCTGGGAGTAAAGAAATCAATGTATTATGTGACAATGTTGCACATTCACTCAACTGGATCAAACTCTTAAACAGCAGATGAACATGAGGAGCATTTTCTTTTGTTTTCAAGAGTGATTTAATTTCAGGAATATGGTCTTTAATTTTATTCACAGCACCCTTACGTTCCTCCTGAAGATTTTCAATTTTATTTGCCAAACCTTTAGCAGTAATTTTTCTCTCTCTTTTACTCCTTTCCATTGCAGCATAAGTTTGACTCCTTAACAAACTCAAACTTGGGGATTCAGCACGCTTGTTGCGTCAAAGCATCCACAGATTCAGCCATTAACATCACAGCAGCAGTGTCACATATGGTGCAGAAGACATCAAAAATAATAGCAGGATTTTCACCGCAGCAGAATTCTTGCGACCTCATTTTGCACGTCCACTCTCAGCAGATAATCAAACTTCACAGACAAGCAGCCAGCATTTCGCAATCCATCTCCTTTGGCGTTACGACTTTAACATGCGCTTACCTGGCTTCCAGCGGCACCTGCTGCTCCAGAAGTTGTTTCACATACTATTATGGCATACTTTGATCCTCTACCATCCGTCCTTTATCTAATGATCCTGTTGCCATCCGTAGTTTTTTTGTTGACAATATTGCAGCAACTTCAGGAAACTAAAAAAAGTTGCTGAGAGGCTGAGGTCGGGCCGTTCCTTGTCTGACACGCTCGTTGACAAAAAAGAGGAATCCGCTGAGATCCAATAGTGCTGATGTGTAAACTTTATTGACAAAAATAAAGTAAACGAATAACGTATGCAAAATATCTTGACAAAGGTTAATCACAGCGATCTGTATAGCGGTCAACAAAAACATACAGCAGCCCGCTCACCCACTCTTACGTGACACTCCAACAGGTGAGTAATATGCCCAATTAGCAATCTCCGCCCACACCCTGTTTACCCATACCTCCACAAACAACCTAACAAAAAAGTTTTAAACCCAGACAAACGGACATCAAATTATCTTTCCATTTATGGCTCCTACATTATATAAATACTACATGCTACATTTGTCCTTCTACATAGTTTTCTTCCAATAACGTTTATTCTAAGTTTCTCAAATTCTTCTTTGAAGAATCAAAAAGGGTGTTAGATAATTAATAGTTTTTATTTCTTCTGAGGGTTTTACAGTGTTGAAGGTGTCCTTTAAAGGATGCTTATGTCTCATTTTTCTATCCATCCATCCATCTTCCAAACCGCTTAATCCCTCATGGGGTCACTGGTGCCTATCTCCAGCGTTCACTGGGCGAGAGGCGGGGTTCACCCTGGACAGGTCGCCAGTCTGTTGCAGGGCAACACAGAGAGACAAACAGGACAAACAACCATTCACACCTAAGGACAATTTGGAGAACCCAATTAACCTAACAGTCATGTTTTTGGACTGTGGGAGGAAGCCGGAGAGAACCCACGCATGCACAGGGAGAACATGCAAACTCCATGCAGAAAGACCCAGGGGTCTTTCTGCATGGAGTTTGTTGGAAAGTCAACGACAATGCAAGCGACGGTTCACTGTGGCTCTATGCTCTTTCATATGGAGTGAATGCTGCTTGTCAATTACTCGATCTACTTGGTTTCCTTCGATTGGAAACTTTTTGACCAACCTGTCTGTATATTTTGATTGAATTGAATCTGTAAAGACTCTTGAGATGACATGTTGTGAATTGGTGCTATATAAATAAAATGTAATTACATTTTTTCATTGCAAACTCATCTTAGAAGAGCTGTGGGTGCCTACAGTCCCAGATCTCCAGGAACAACCAGGTTGATCCATGATAGTCATCATTGTAAATATATTAATGACCGCTTGATTTGTCCCCGTAGACATCCCAAAGCCACATGTCTCTATGGAGGAAGAAGTTTCAGCCGACCAACAGCCTAGTTATGACCCGGAGGAAGCAGAACCTCAGTGGACTGAAGAGGAGCGGATGGAAACAGGTCCACCTCTGATTAAAGAACAACAGCCAGAACCTCCACTGATTAAAGAAGAGGATTCAGAACCTCTTCTGATTGAAGAACAGGGGAATCGGGGACCTCGATGGATTAAAGAAAAAAACAAGCACCCAGAACATCCACTGATTGGAAAACAAAATTTAGAGCCTGAGTCTTTATTGGCTATAGAGGAAAAAAAGAAAACAGAACCACTGACTGAAGAGCAGGGGGAACAAGGTGAACATTTACTGATTGAAGAGGAAGAAGAAGGCCTAGAACATCCACTGATTCAGGAAAAAAATGAAAGAACTGATTCTTTAAGGGTTAAACGTGAACAACAGTTACTAGAACATTTACCAACTACACAGGACCAGAAGGACATCTGCAGCAGTCTGGAGAGATCACACTTTGTCCAAAAGCAGGTCATTGCTCAAATGGAGGCGTCTACTCTTTGGAAAAAGCATGAAAAACCAAGAACTGAGCAGTTTTCCTTTCATATTTCTCCTGTAGTTAAGAACAGAGATCAGGGAGGCAGCAGCTCAACTGAGTCAGAGAGTCGGCCTCATACTGATACAAAAAAAGCCTCTTTGAAATGTGACATTTGTGGGAAATTTTGGAGAAACACCTCTGAACTGAAACGGCATTATCGATCCCACACAGGTGAGAGACCTTTTCCTTGTCAGACATGTGGAAAAAGTTTCTCATATATTGGTTATTTAAAAGTTCACATGAGAATCCACACCGGCGAGAAGCCTTTTCTTTGTCAGACATGTGGAAAACGTTTCTCTGACAGGAGTACTTTAATGGGTCATAAGAGAATCCATACAGGTGAGAGACCCTATTCTTGTCAGACATGTGGAAAAAGTTTCTCTCGTATTGGTAATTTAAATGTTCACATGAGAATCCACACAGGGAGAGACCTTTTCCTTGTGAAATATGTGACAAAAGCTTCACACAAGGTAGCAAGTTGAATATTCACATGAAACGTAAACACAAAAGTCAGAAGTAGTCATTTTTTATTTTACATAGATTTGAAAATATAAATATTACAATGTTTCCTTTTAGTTTTCCACAACAGACCTGCTGCCGCCATTTGGATTGGAGTAAAGTATTTTCTATAAACCTGATCGCTGCCTTTGTAGACCTAGTCAGATTTAAATGAGGTTTTACACGTAGTTCTCCCACAGAATATAGTTTTTCGCTGTCTCTGAAAGTTGATCAAACACTGGCTTTAATGTTTCTCAAACAATTTGCCAAACTAGTTTTGCACAAATAAATAGGGTTTTAGACCTTGCTAAACACACATGACATTTAAAGTGCTTTCAGACAAGGCAGACTTAGTTGATCTCTACAAATACATACATTTTGGTTAAACCAGTCATGTCTGGTACCATGAAACTAGAGGGTTTTATGTATACTGCGAGTTTTAAGTTTGGATAAAATGGGGAAAAATAAAGAAAAATCAAATACATTTATGGGAAGTGTTGTACAGAAGCAGGACTCATGAGATGTTAGAATAAGAAGAAGGTCGCTTTTTAGGGTGAAGAGCCTAAAGGCAGCATCTGGAAAGCAACAGCTCAGAATAAACCAGTATTTGTCAGTATTCACGTTTTTTGTGTGTTTTTTTAATAGTGTCCTGTCTGGCAATGTGGCAATAAGAATTTTTGTCTTAATGCCAAAAGAGCCCAAGAGATTTTACTTTTACAAGTGGAGCTTTACTGCTTTCGCCATAGCACTCCGCTTGATTTATATATGCAAGTTGCTTTATTATAATTTATGCAGGGAATATTTCATGTTATATGGACACTAAAACAAGAAGGTAGAAGAGAAAAAAAAGCGGAAGAGGTGAAAAAAAGAGGACAAAAAGGGAGAGAACGATACAGCATCCACAGTCCGAAGTCCAAAAGAACAGTACAACCAGCCGACAAAGCACTAAAGACACAATCAACCAAAGCCTCGATACCATCACTGAAGAATATACCGTATTAATCATTACGATATGTATAAAGTGAAAGGAGAATATAATAATAGGGGTTTTCTTTATGGAAGTGAGTCTGTAAGTACCTGAATCCAAGCACCTGTAAGTGTGAGAGTGCACTTGTGAATGAAAGGTTTATCCATGAGAAAAATGCTCAATAGCGGTTGTAAGGAGCCAAAGACTTGCCCCCCAGAGCACTGAGGCAGATGTTAAGGGAGCCAAACCCCCAGATGCCCCAATGGATCTCCAGAGCAAAGGTGCCCAAGAGGGGCCAACTCAGGAAATCTGCCATCCCCAACCAAGGGTCCAACTGGCAAACAGCCACAATGCCAAAGCGCCGCCGGGGAGCCACAGGGAGGAGCCTGTGGATTCCACGGGCAGCCAGCTACAGCGGAGCGGATCTGGCCATGGGCCCCAGGAACCCGAGGCCACGGGGGTGCCCCTCCCTCCGGTGGGGGCCCCGTCCGAGCCACTAGGAAGTTAGGTCGCACAAAGCCGCCAGAAGGGATCCGGCACCTGCCCGAGCATCCAGCCCCGTACATTGACTACCACAGATGCACCACTAGGCCAAGGTGGCAGCCAGCGGAGGGGAGCAGGATGGGAGGAGGGGCTGCACACTTGGTGGAGACCTGAGATGTCATGGGAGAGGGGGCAGTACAAACCCAACCTGACAAATAAACAGAAGGCCTCATACACAGTGACATTCACTCGTTCCCACCCTAGTGCCCCCACACGCAGATACTCCTAAAAACAAATAGGACGCTTTACACTTACCACACACACCCTATATTCCCAGGTCCAGGTGCTTGCACCCTAAAGGGGCACCCAGCCCTCAGACCCAGTAAGTGAACCCTAAAATCAAGATGGGGGGGAATTACACAACTTTCCTGGTCCATGCTCCGGTCCTGACCCCCACACCTAGGACCCACTCACCCACCCACCCAGAGATGGGTGGGGCCAGCATGAACCGAACGGGCCAATCAACCAGAGTCCTGTCAGGTTCAAACACCTAAAACATTCATTAAAGCAGCACAAAAAGAAAAGACAACAGATCTTCTCTTGCAAGGAGAACGCCAGGAACACACTCAGGCATGTGTCCCCCATCGCTCTGAAGTGCATCCGTGCTTCCCCTTTTTATTTTCCCTGGGAAGCAAACTGCAATTTGACCTTCAACATCATAAACTAGCAGTTCAGTTATACAGAACAATTGAGCATTTAGTTCTCAGGGAAAGGAGTAACCACAGATGGTTAAGTGCAATTAATCACAGCTGCAGATAGTGCTGCAAAAACAACTTTTATCATGATACTTTCTCTTCACAAAGCCTTACTCTGTAACATAGGAGAGAAAGATTAGTCATCTGAACAACACTTTAATATCTGAATAAATTCAAATCTTAAAATTAATAGCAATGAGTAAATGCGTGATAAATGCAATGAATATCGTAAATAACATAAAACAAAGAATAATAAAATAATTCTAATGTATATATATATATGTGTGTGTGTGTGTGTGTGTGTGTGTGTGTGTGTGTGTGTGTGTGTGTGTGCGTGTGCGTGTGTGTGTGTATGTGTTATGAGAGTTATGAACGTGTCTAAGATGTATAATAAAATTCGGGTCAGGGACATCACCGGACAGAAAGACCTGCTCCCCGGCGACGTCCCCAGTCCTACATATGTGGCAGCGTGATGTAGCAGGCAGAGGGAGGCGTCTGGAGGTAGTGGGAAAGGACCGGGGAGCATCATGTTCATCCAGGAAGCCAGCTCCCCCGCTTACTCCAATAGGCATCCCGGTTCTCCGAAAATCCACCCGGAGAGGGAGGCTCCGCCAGCTGCACCACCATAGCCCGAGGGGTCCGGGACAGGCCACAGGGCCTGAGAACCGACCGCAAACCGGGAACAGCCCCCCCACCCCCAGTGGGGACAGCGCCTGCCATGAGATGTTAATGTCTGTGAAGGGGGGTACCGCCCTCACAGCTTAACAGGCCCCAAGGTCCCCCAGCACACCAGAGGCCCCGGTAGAGCCGCCAAAGGACAACACACTCCAGGAGCCCCGGACCCACCCTAGACCCATCCAGCGGCAGCACAGCTACCAGGTCAGTAACCCACGTCCGCCAACGCGGAAGATAAGATAAGAGATAAGATAAGATAGTCGTTATTGATCTCACAATGGAGAGATTCACTCGTCACATCGGCTCATACAAGAAGGTGCAGAGTAGAAAAGGTGCATTCAGTTATATACAGTGAATCTTCATATATACAATGGATCAAAAAGAATACCAAAAAATACAAAAAGAAATAGGAATGGGCATATGATGTCTTATTTACATTCATAGTGGTCTATATATATATATAAACATATATATATACATATACCTATACGCCTACATACATACGTACCTACATGTATATATGTGCATATACATACGTGCATACATACATACATACATGTGTACTGACATATGTTCAGGTGTTGATAGCAGCAGAAGTCACTTCTTTCAGAATTATTGCATGGGTTGTAGTACAGTGTATTAAATAGATTATTGCACATTGGTCATTGCACATTAGTTGTTGCAGTTATGGTCACAGTTACAGTGCAGCATTGTATAATCTGGTAGTAGTAGGAATGAATGACCTGCGGTAGCGCTCCTTTTTACAGACAGGGTGTCTAAGTCTGTCACTAAAGGAGCTGCTCAGCTCCTCTACAGTCTGGTGCAGGGGGTGGAAGGTGTTGTCCATGATGGATGTGAGCTTGGACAACACCCTCCTCTCAGCTACTTCCTCCACAGAGTGCAGCCCAGGACATAAGTGGCCTTCCTCACCAGCTTGTTCAGCCTCTTTCTGTCCCGCTGTGCGCTGCCAGGGGCCCAGCAGACGACAGCGTAGAGGAGGGCTGAGGCCACCACAGAGTCATAGAAGGTTTTTAGCAGAGGCCGGCTCACTCCAAAGGACCTCAGCCTCCTCAGGAGGTGGAGGCGGCTCTGGCCCTTCTTATACAGGGCGTCGGTGTTGTGAGTCCAGTCCAGTTTATTATTGACGTGAACACCCAGGTATTTGTTCTTCTCTTGTCAACATTTAAACTACCAATAAGAGTGAAACGTCTTCCACATGTCTGACACGTAAATGTTTTTTCTCCAGTGTGGGTTCTGTAATGCTTCTCCCACTGAGACTTAAAAAAGACTGACTCTCTGTCACAATGGAGCTGCTTCCTTCTTGATCTCTGGTCAAAACTACAGGAGATATATGAATGGAAAGCTGCTTGGTTCTTGGTTCTTCCTAACTTTCCTGAAGAGTAGAAGTCCCCATTAGAAGAATGACCTGGTTCTGGACAAGCCGCTGTCTCTCCTGACCGCTACAGACATCCTTCTGGTCCTGTCTAGTTGGTAAATGTTCTGCTACCTGCTGTTCATGCTTAAGGCTTGAAGAATCTAGTTTATCCTCTTCTTCCTCATTCAGAGGAGGTTCTGGGTCCTCTTCTTTAATCCATGTAGGTGCTAGTTCCCTATGCTCTTCAGTCAGAGGAGGATCTGGATCCTCTTCTTTAAGCAGTGGAGGTTCTGGGTACTTCTGTTTTTCAATCAAAGAAGGATCTGGTTTCATCAGCTTCTCTTCAGTCCAATGAGGTTTTGCTTCCTCCTGATTATGACTTGACATCCCCCCCTGGCATTTATAAGTCTGTGGGGACAAAATAAGTGATCATTAATATAATTACACTGATGACTGTCCCATGGATCAAGCTGGTTGTTCCTGGAGATCCTGTACTGTATGCATTACACGGTTCCTCTAAAATTAGTTTGTAGTGCTTCATCTCAAAGGAGGGGAAGTTCTAACAGCAAATATTTGCTTTTAAACAAAAAGACCAACAAAACCTTTAAGGACAGTAGGGAATGCATCACACAATTACCATACATAGTTCCCATGTGACAAAACCTTCAGGCACATAAAGAATGATTTGAGTAAGAAAAAAATCAATAATCTTTAGACACTTGATTGTATTAACGCAATTATTTCTCTGGGAAGCTAGAGGGCGCTGTAGCGACAGGTCATTAGCTTGAGGAGTAACCCTACAGTCACACAATATTCTTCCCTATTACTGATAAACATAGCACTATCGAACAATGGGAGAGCTAAACGAGACAAACATTATAGCCCCATTTACACTACCCTTTTTTAACCGATCCATGCCGAGTTCGGCCCGAGCTTGGTTCTTATGGCCATTTACACATCACGCTTGCACGGTTCCTCGCCTCCTAGTGACGATCTACGGTACACTACTGCTCTCTAGGATTGAAGGAGGGAATCAAGCAAATCAAAATGGCGGCGCCCGTAACATTCAGGAAGTTTTGCTTGGTCATAATGGGGTACCGCGAGCGAGCTAATTTTAGAAACGTAACGTCACGATGACGTCACATCACGTGGTACGCAGTAGGACAAACTCCCAAACCCGCCGCTGTTTTGCTGTGGAAGAGACGTGCGTTAGCCTAGGTTGTACTCGTTTAAAAGACTGCTTTTTCCAAAATCTAAGACCATGGTTTATAAACATTGTTGCTATGGAACGTGCAACAGCGACTCGAGGTACGCTGATCGGCCGCATATGAAGGATGTTTTCTTCATTACTTTCCCGAAATTCAAGAGTGCCAAGGAGAAATGTGTGCGCTTGATCCATCGGTGCGGTCGGCCTACATATGTAGCAAGCATTTTGTCGGAGGAAAGGGCACAACCGAAGAACATCCTGACCCAATTCCAGCGACATCAAGTAGTGAACAGGTAAGATTATTTTGGTGGCCGACATGTTAGTAATGAAGCGCCTGCTACCATGATAGCATATAGGCTATCATGGTAGCTACCATGATAGTATATAGGCTATCATGGTAGCAGGCGCTAACATGATACCCTGCTACCAGGGTAGCCTACTCAAAAACATTTCAAATGAGACAAACATTAAACATATACCGATCCCTGGACGGTGATTACAAACAAAAAAAACGGCCGACGACGGCATGACCGCCGCGCAGGAAAAAAAAAAACAAAGCTTACCGTTCGATCGACTCGGCCCGTTTTCCGGTCTTTTTAAGCCCTCGACACTCAAGCCATCGTTTGAGCTGAAGGTTGGTGTGTTCTTCGACAGTGCGACCAGTAAACCGTGCGCCTGGGACATCGTTTTGGGAAAGTTTAATGGCTGCAAAGTCGGTCATATCGCTGGTTCTGTTGCTGGTTGCTGCGTGCGTTCTCTATCGGTTTGTCCTACCTAAGCGGCAAAAGGGGCGTTGCTCTTGAGGCGGTGACGTCACGTGCGCGGTACCCCATTGTGACCAAGATGCTCAGATGCTGAACTGAAGACATTGTTGCTGAAACTACGGAAATTTTCAGCTGAGACACGACAAACACAACCCTCGCAATGGAGTGAATATTGTCTTAAAAAGATTTGAATAAATATAAAAAAGATTTGAATAAATATAAAAGGATATATATACATATACATACATTTATAAATATCCAAGTACAAAATACAAATGTAAAAATGTGACATACAAATAAATAAACAAAATACAAATATAAAAATGTGACATACAAATAAATAAACACATTTATATAAATAAACGTCTTTGTAAATATATTTTCGAGATTTGAAAATAAATATACTTGACTTTGTATGTGGAATCTGCATTTGTGAATCTCCTTTTTGCATTTGTGAATCTGCTTTTTGCATTTGTGAATCTCTGTTCCGCTTTCATGTCGATGACGTAATTTTGAGCATTCCTACTGAACACAAGATCCACAAATATATACCACTAGATTTGAATGCGAAGACACCCTCCACTGAACAACCAGCAGATGGCAGTGTTGTGCAGCCACAGCTAGTCTGGCAGAGCGGTCTCGTGTGCTCGTGACACGTCATCAGCCTCAGCCCGCTTGCCCAGAATGCACCGCGGCCGCAGTTTGATTCGAGACAGCGCAACCAGAGCTCACAGCGGTAAGTTAAAAATCCCCTTTTCTGCTGCTGTTGTTCTTCAAAAGTACGTTTTAAAATCGTTTGAGGCGAGAACATTATACTTTTAAGCTTCCCTATGTGGCCTGTTTACAGAGTTAGTGCGTAATTTTAATAAAAAGTCCGACGATGAGCGGAGCAGAGAGACCCGCAGACCTCCGAGGGAAGCCACAGCCAGGGCTGATGTTAGACCGTCTTTAGGACACTTCTGTCGGCCAACTAGTGTGCGTAGTACCGCTGGTTCTGATTTATTTGTTTTGTGTTTATCTGACTGACGTGTGTTGCTTTATTAACTCAATACTTGCTCACCCATCTATTGCCAACTGGTAGGCATTTTAAGATTGACAGCCTATTTCCTACTTTTATCTTTAAAAAAAACATTGAAGATGGTATTAAACACGTGATCAGGTTGAAATTCCCTATAGGATGCACAGCATCCTATAGGGAAACAGCTTGCCAGTAAGATCTCTTACCTTCTTGACCTTAAATAGAGCCAAACAATGACACACAATTGATACATAGATGATATTAATTGAATAGAACATTAAGACATATCAGCATATTACCTAAATTACAAGTTAATTTTATATTTGGTACAGGTCAAGTGGAGGCACGCTACAACAGGCACCACGCCAAGGCGAGAAACATCATTGAGCGTGCCTTTGGTGGTCTGAAGACGTTCTGAAGACGTTCCATCCTCTTAAGGGCGCTGGAGGTCTGCCTGACGTTTGCCCTAAAACTAAACGCCGCCTGCTGCATCCTCCACAATATTAGTATAGAGGCAAGGGACCAGCTAGACGTGGAGGATGAGGAGGTTGACCCAGAGGAGGACGGCCATCCGACGGCTGAAGACAGGGAGCTGCTCCAGCTGGCTGCATCAGTTCTAGTCATGTACACATGCTGGTTCATCTCATTGTTTTCACTACCTGTAAAAATAAATGTAATAATTATTATTATTAATTTCCATTCCAACTATTTTTAATTCTAAGTTTATAGGCATTGTCTATTTGTATAAGATCTTAATAGGAGTTATTTCTTTGTTTTAAACCATGTTAGTAACTGTTAATCATTTGTTGAATATATTACACCTTCATTCTGTTCCAAAGATAAAACATTTGTATAAAATAAATGTCTGTTATTTTCATATACTATTATTACTATTGTTTTCTTTCCCTCTTTCTCCTCTCAATTATTCGTGTCCTGACTCAGAAGAAACTCACTTAGATAGGAAAAACATTTATAGGTTTTATTTATTTATTAATTTTATATGCTGTAATTTATTCCAGCAAGTATTGAGTTAATAAAGCAACACACGTCAGTCAGATAAACACAAAACAAATAAATCAGAACCAGCGGTACTACGCACACTAGTTGGCCGACAGAAGTGTCCTAAAGACAGTCTAACATCAGCCCTGGCTGTGGCTTCCCTCGGAGGTCTGCGGGTCACTCTGCTCCGCTCATCGTCGGACTTTTTATTAAAATTACGCACTAACTCTGTAAACAGGCCACATAGGGAAGCTTAAAAGTATAATGTTCGATTTTAAAACGTACTTTTGAAGAACAACAGCAGCAGAAAAGGGAATTTTTAACTTACCGCTGTGAGCTCTGTTTGCGCTGTCTCGAATCAAGCTGCGGCCGCGGTGCATTCTGGGCAAGCGGGCTGAGGCTGATGACGTGTCATGAGCACACGAGACCGCTCTGCCAGACTAGCTGTGGCTGCACAACACTGCCATCTGCTGGTTGTTCAGTGGAGGGTGTCTTCGCATTCAAATCTAGTGGTATATATTTGTGGATCTTGTGTTCAGTAGGAATGTCTCAAAATTACGTCATCGACATGAAAGTATGTATATGTATATATATCCTTTTATATTTATTCAAATCTTTTTTATATTTATTCAAATCTTTTTAAGACAATATTCACTCCATAGTCTTCCTGCTGAGTCCACACACGGTGCAGCTGGAGACTTTTAGTTTTACTTCCGCTGATCGTCACGCTGAGACAAACCAGCTGATTGGTCAGTTTACCGCCCCCTGCTGGACTGAAGAGGGGCAGCAGATATGCAGCAACAACAGACTACATTGTCAGTCTTAGGTCTGAACTTTTTTTTAAATGACATTGATGAAGCAGATATTAACACATAATACTTTTACAGTGAAATATTATATAAGTGTTGCAGTGCTTGTTTTCATAGCCTTCCTACTATCCTCAGATGTACTGCATTCTCTAATATAGGTGAAGACATGAATCAGCTTGTTGCTCTTTTATTCCACCCTGTATGTCTGTGTAACCTATTTTACAACTAATATTCATTTATATTAATATCTCAAGCTTTATGACTAGTTAAACTCTATACTCTGTTGCGCTCTCCAGACTGTGATTCAGACTCAGCACAATGCCGCCATCTTGTGGTCATTGTTGAAAAGCTTTTTTTCCCCCACACGATATCCACCTAATAGTATATAGCCATTAAATCAGAATAAAAAAAAATCAGTTTTCATAAATTAGTAATAAACAATCCTTCGAATAAACAGATTTCTCAGTCACTGCATCCTGAGTTATTATTACTGTTCATGGCTTGGTGACTGGCACATTAGGACACTGTTTAGGACTGTTCACATACCTGAGACTGTTGTCCAGAAATAGGCTGTGTTCCTGAGAGTCAGCGTCCTATAAAAGGGGAGCAAAGCTGTTTTTTAGAGGGATTCCCATAATTGCAGTATGTTCTCCCTCCCTCGGTTGCTTGCTTGTCAAAATCCTCTGTGGTGAAGGGAAGCATGTTTTGCTGGCTAGCTGACGTCAGTTAGTCATTCTCTTAGATGTGATTAAAATAACACGGAGAAATCCTTTAAAAAACAAAAGTAGTCCAATTAAGAAAAAATCCTTAAAAGGTTGTTTCCTATTTAATCAACAGTATCTAGCCAAAACTACTTTTCTGTAGTTTTGGCTAGATAAGAAATTTAAAAGTAAAAAATGCAAGCAAGCAGGGAATAAAAGCATGGCAAGGAGCATCACGAGGGTATTCAGATGGACCCTGATAATCCTTAAAACGCTCATGGTTTAAAGTCACCTTAATCCTGTTTGATTAGAGTCAAATATCAGCCAGCAACCGGTTTATTTACGGTGTCAAGGAGAACACCTGATGCTGCCCAGGTACTTGTATAGCGCTTTAACTAGTCTGCCGACCCCAAGGCACCTTACACCACGGTCAGTCACCCATTCACACCCACTGATGGTGGGGAGCTATGTTAACAGCCACACATCAGCACCACTGAGCCCTCTGACCACATTCAGCAGGCAATTCGGGTGAAGTGGACACAACCATTGAGACGGTTGGGTCATCGAACTGGGAACCTGCCAATTGCACGACCAACTGGTTTCACAAACGCTGCCACAAAATCAAGCTGTCCTAATATCAGCCCAAACAGCTGATATTAAGACAATAGTTGAAAAGATGATTTTGCACACATATGGAATAAATGAGTGACAACTTTTCTTCAAGTACAAGAATTTATTAACAGAAATATGAACATCCAGACAACACCACTATAGAATGCTGTTTATCTAACTTAACACTATATTTCAATCAACAAATCCTCTCTACTAGGCTGGAGTTAAGGGACTATGTACACACACAATATCAAAAGGACAAATAAAAATGGTTGAAAATCATGACCAAAAGAATGATTTGGTGAATCTAAGTTAGAGAACTAAAGTTCATTTTAAAGAAAATGAAATGAAGTTAAATTAGCTGAACTAGTTTAGAACAACCTATGATACTGTATATGTTCAACCTAGTCACAATGAAAATGCTGAGTTAGACAAAATATTACTTGAGGAAATAACATTTTAAAGAATGATTTACTTGATAAAAATCAATAACCTTTAGGACACTTGATTTTTATGAATAGAATTATTTCTCCAGGAAATAATACTCAATTAAGTAACTAAGGAAGCTAGAGGGTGCTGTAGCGGACAATTTACATTACCTGGATGAGTTAATTCTAAAGTTAAAGTTGAACAGTTAAGTTACACAAAACATACTTACATCAGCATTAATGTACCCTGTTAGTGCTGCACCAGTGTTTGTAGTACTATTGAATGATGGTGGAGCTAAATGAAGACAAGCATATATACATACATATATGCATGTATGAATGTATAAGTGTGTATAAAGCGGAGCACTAATGCTCCACTATAGTAAATCTGTTGGGCTCACTTTGGCATTAAGACAGCAATTCTTAATGCCACACTACCAAACAGAGCACGTTAAAAAATGGTATTCATATAGACAGATACTTTTTTTAATATCAAATGAGTGGCTAGACATTCTGAGCAAGAGAGGAACCAGTGCCTCAGAGAATTTTTCATATAACTCTACAACATAACCATCTTGTCCAGAACCTTTACCATTCAGAAATTATTTTATAGTATTAACAATCTCTTGAATTTTGATATCAGCCTCCATTTCCTCTCTTGCTGCTTCACTCAGTTTAGGGAGGTCTAGTTGAGCTATCCAGTCTGAAACTTTCCCCTTAGCTTTTGATGTACACAATTGTTAGTCATATTATTTAAATATTTCATTTATAGTTTTAGGATCAGTAACTTTGAATTGCCTTTGCTGAAAAGTGCTATATAAATAAACTTGCCTTGCCTAACTTTACTGTTTGACAATAAAACTGATTTACTCGGAACAGCAGTGTTAAAGTCTGTAAATCTAAAATATGTAGAAGTTCTGCAGACTGATTTTTTTTGGCTTTGATGAGCACCCCCTAATGAATATTTCTAAGCAAAATAAAACTTGTCAGGATCATATGGGTCAGTGTCGTGATTTGCAAGTTGAAGGACCCAGGTTCAGGTAAATAAAGAAAAATTATGAGGAATGAATAAAATGTACAAATTTGTTGCAGCACAACAACTAAATACAGGCATGGAAGAACATGATGGCAAGGGGAGAAATCCATAGATTAAAACAGAAGGTCCAGCACTAAGCATGGCTTAAAGTAAAAAAAAAAAATCTTGAGGCTGGAATTTTCTTTCTGTGGTGGTGGTAATAGGAATTACATCTTAACTTGCTGTTGCTGGTTCTGTCAATGTTTACTGAAAACGTTCTCTGAAAAGAACAAAATATTATTGTTTTACATACAAAGTCTCTTTAGGTAAGAATCACTTGAGGTTCCTATGTATTTGGACTATAGTTTGTAATCCTGTTCAGAAACACGTTTTGTTATACTAAGTGAAATGTTCCTTCTATCGTGAGTGTAGTCAATACATTATGTACTCAGAAAAAGGGAATGAAAAAAAAATTATCCCTGTGAGAGCTCGCATATGTGTTTTCGCTTGTGAACAATTAAAAAATGTTTATTGGAGATCTTTTTTTTACACATCTCACGAGTACAAGGTCTCTAACCTGTGTGGGTTCTCTTGTGAACATTTAAATGGCTAATCTGAAAAAAACTTTTTCCACATGTCTGACAAGAAAAAGGTCTCTCACCTGTGTGGACTCTCCTATGAACATTTAAATTACGGTTACTACGGAATTTTTTTCCACATGTCTGACAAGGAAAAGGTCTCTCTCCTGTGTGGGTTCTCCTATGAACATTTAAATTTCCAAGATGTGAGAAACTTCTTCCGCATGTCTGACAAGGAAAAGGCCTTTCACCAGTGTGGATTCTCCTGTGAACATTTAATTGACTACTACGAATGAAACTTTTCCCACATATCTGACAAGTAAAAGGTTTCTCACCTGTGTGGGTTCTCTTGTGAACATTTAAATCACAAATTTTATAAAAAGATTTTCCACATGTCTGACAAGGAAAAGGCCTCTCACCTGTATGGATTCTCTTGTGAATATTTAAATGACCAATCTGGTGAAAGGTTTTACCACATGTCTGACAAGAATATGGTCTCTCACCTGTGTGAATTCTCTTGTGAATATTTAAATTACCCTTGCTAGAGAAACTTTTTCCACATGTCTGACAAGTAAAAGGTCTCTCACCTGTGTGGGTTTGGTAATGCTTTTTTAATGTATAATTTTTCTTTAAAGATTTTCCGCAAATGTCACATTTGAAAGACGTTTTTTTTGTACCGCAATGAGGCCGACTCTTTTTTGTTCTGGTGTGAGACAGACTCTTTTTTGTACCAGTATGAGATTCAGTGGAAGACTTAGGCTTCACATTTGGTTCTTCATTCAATGGAGGTTCTGGGTCCCCTTCTTCCTCTTTAATCAATGGAGGTGCTGGTTCGCCCTGCTCTTCAATCAGTGTTTCCATCTTTTGTTCCTCTTTAGCCCATGAAGACTCAGGCTTCACATTTGGTTTTTCATCCCTCTGTTCTTCAATCAATGGAGGTTCTGGGTGCTCTTCTTCTTCTTTAATCAATGCAGGTCCTTTATCCCCTTGTTCGTCAATTAGAGGAGCTTCTGGATCTTCTTCTTTAATCAGTGAAGGTTCTGGGGCTTGTTCTTCAATCAGGGGAGGATCTGGTTCCACCTGTTCCTCTTCAGTCCACCGTGGTTCTACTTCCTCCTGGTCATGACAAGACCTTCCCCCCTGGTCACAAAGCTTTTGGACGGCAGAAGCTTCCTCCTCCATGGAGACATGTGGCTTTTGGAGGTCTAAGGGGACAAAAACAGGAGGAAAAGACAAATGAGATGATGTTTGGATTAAAGATTTTGTTGTCAAATGTCAAGTACAATACATTTATACTTCAGCGGACCAATGCTGCTTGTGTGAGAGTTATTGTTGGTTTACTGGTAGTTATAATTTTCATATGAAATTCCTCTTAACCAGAGATTGTAAATTCCTCTACACTGCAGATGCCATCTATATAAGATGTTGATGTTTTTCGTGTAAAAGCCAGCGAGAGAAACCAACATCACCCTTAGATTTAGATTTTAGTAACTGTATCAAGTTGCCATCTTTCAAATCATGCCATCTTAATGCTAGTCCTTACCTGGCTAGGTACATTACTGAGCCCACTACATTTTGCAAGCAGTACCGTGCCTCTTCTTGCCGTTTTGCAACAGCATTGGAAAGAAAAGTATTGACATGTTTCCATTTTTGTGCATAAACAAAAAGGCTTAGTCAAAGCCATCCACTGCATGTGGAAACATTTGTTTCATGTCCCAAAGAGTTATCCTTTTTGTCTGATGTGTTCAAAATTATATTACGGATTATGAAGTCTACTTTACTACCTGACCCGTTCTTGATTATCTTTGGGAAATCAGATGTACCCAACAATTTACAATCAAGACAAAAACATTTACCGTATTTTCCAGACTATAGGTCGCTCCAGAGTACAAGTCACACCAGCCATAACATGCATAATAAAGAAGGAAAAAACATATATAAGTCGCACTGGAGTATAGGTCGCATTTTTGGGGGAAATTTATTTTATAATATACAACAAGAACAGACATGTCATCTTGAAAGGCAATTTTGAATAAAAATAGAATGGAGGCAACAACAGGCTGAATCATTGTACGGTTAGCTTACGCTACATGACACAACTGAGAATGTGCCTGGTATGTAAACATAACATATTAAAAGCTATTCAGATAACTATAGCATAAATAACATGCGAAGAAGTTAACCAAAGCGCCCGTGTCACTCCAAATAACTAAAATCCAGTAAAATCTTCATCCTCGTTGTCACTTTCAAATAACTCCGTTAACTCCGGAGGTAGAAGATGCGGCACTTCCGCTTCTACGTCGCTTACGTCTGATTCAACACAGACCTAGAGCGCCCCCTTGCGGTTTGGTGTGAAAATAACAGGTGTAATGATATACCGGTAAAAATGTGTAATAATTTCACACATAAGTCGCTCCAGAGTATAAGTCGCACCCCCGGCCAAACTATGAAAAAAAACTGTGACTTATAGTCCGGAAAATACGGTAATTTCTTATCTCTCAGCATTGCAAAGAAGCTACTTTTATTGTCATGGAAAGGACCTTCAGTTCCAAACTCCAGAATGTGGCTTAGAGACCTTGCTAATACTTTGCATTTAGAGAAAATACGTTATGTATGAAAGAAAAATTTTTTTTTTTTTTAACGTTTGACAGCCTTTGATTGACTACCTGCAATCTGTGTGACAAGCAGTTGTGAAAATGGTCCTGCTCTATAAGCAGTTGTGTGTTTTATGTTATACACATTTTTATTTATTTTTATGTTAAAAAACTAAAATCTGAGCTTTGTTACTGTCCAATTTAATCTGCAAAATGCTTTCTGCTCAATAAAAACTTTCTTTAAAAAGTAACAATGGCAGTTGGCTTTAGTTTAATCTATTTTTTTTTTTAATTCTGCCTGTCTGACTTTAGTATTCCTGTGTCCTGACAAATTACACATCCCAGTTATGACATGTTTTAAAAATAGCTTACATATTGTTGTTTCTTTTTCAAATGTAATAATTTGTATGTAAACAATCTCAACCAGGAACTGTCCCACCTTTACACGCATATCTTCCTTTTACTGTCAGCCAGTTTGATTCCTTTCAACCAACCATTTTTAGATCATTCACTTATACGCACACATTCCTTAGTATTCAGCGGTATCAAAGAAAACCCTCCTCCACCCATCTTCACCAGCAACAAAATCACATCTCCAGACTACATCATTCACTTCTACCATCACCAGATATTTAGAATTTGTCCCACAACACCTCTGACAGCCTAAGTCTAAGCATCAAAAGTTATATTTTAAATCATTCTTTCACTGATTTTACTCTATTGTATGCGCTTTGGGTCGCTCCTGGTTTAGGTCCCTATATTTCTATAAGTCTGTCCAACATGTGACTCTGACGCCATAGCTGTCTCTGAATTGGCTGGAATAAGTATTCATGCACCCTGCTGAATCACACATAGCAGACAAGATATGATGAGTCTTAAATATAGCATACATACCTCTTTACTGTAAAGTGACACTATGAATTACTGTAAAATGATACCATGAGATTTACTACGAGTTACTATGAGGTTTTAATTCACCCGCATCTGTGCTTTGCTAAAAAGCACATAACATGAAGCCGTTTACTGACTTGATTCATAAATATAAATTATCCTAACGTAACCAATTTCCAAATCTCCTCGGCGATTCTGGTCTTGTAAAGGTTTTAAGTTTGGATATCCAAACTAAAAACCATACTGGATTTTCTCCTGCATGGGACATAGTCACGGCACAGAGAAGTGCACTTAACCCAGAACATGTTGACCAACTACTGTTTCTAAATAAAAAAAATATTACGGAGTTGAATGGCATTTGTGATAAGTTCACATTATGTAGAGGAAGAGTTCTTTGACTTTGTGTTCCGTTTGTCAGTACTGATGATTCAGCCAGCAGTTTTTAATAAGCTAGTGAGAGGTTTTCAATACGTTTAGTTAAAAGCAATATAGAGGGTGCGCTCGTGGCGCAGCGGGTAGCACGACCCGAGACCTTAGTCCTTGACGTTGTCGGCCCAGGTTCGAATCCGACCCACGGTCCTTGGCCGCATGTCTCTTCCACTCCCCTTCCTGTCAGCATCGTTTCATAAAAAAGCAAGCCACTAGAGCCATGAAAAATCCCCCCCAAAAAAAGACACCTTTTTTATCTATGTTTAAAAAACTGAAGATAAATATTTTGCTTTCTTTTGCACAAAAAGTTTTTATAAGTGAACTACACTGTCCAAGAAAAGCGGGCACCTTTTTGGTTACTGTTATATGTTAAATGAATTGAACCAAATGCACTTTGTTTTCCTGTTAATATATCAGTGTTCAATAAATTGAACATAAACACAATATTTAGCTGGTTTTGTTGATTGAATGACTGAGTATTAATTTGAAAGTAATAAATACCGATACAGGGCAGTCAAAAGTAGCCGGTCAACGGCGGCGAATCGTCGTCTATAGCAGCTCTTGCCGGCACCTACATTTCCCCGATGAAGCTTATATAATGGAGCAATATTTGTGCCTTCTGGTTGAGCGCGCAGGAACCAAACCGAGCTCAACTCTGAAAAACTCTTCTTGCGCAACGCTCGCGGAGAAACGGCCAAGGGAGCGCACAGCACAGCTGGTGTTGAGCATGGAATGAGCAGGTCGAGCGCGCCAGCAGAGAAGGAACTGAGCACGCGTGAGACCAGTTTTGAGCGCGCGTGTGTTGTCTCACTGCGCGCTCGGAAGTTAGTAAATTGATCTGTTTTATATGGTGCTAGTAATTCAAATTCAACTAATTTTATGCAAATTTGTTCAAAACCTTGTTAAAACATGGTGATAATATATGAAAAAATGTTTTAATAATAATAATAATAATAAAAAAACAACGGTTGTTTTTGAAGAATTGATCATTCACTTTTTTGATTTTTATTCAATTTAAAACATGTACTCTGACTCTATTGTTTAAATAATCACCTGTCTTGAAAGCTTCCAAAATACATCAGGGAGACTATTTTTCAAAATTCTCCCCTTCGGGGCTCGGGCACCAGCATAAGTGCCCCCTCCTACCTGATAGTGTGTGGCCTGCTACTGTAAAAAAGTTTGACTGCCCTGCCGAAATTGGGAGTCAAATCATATCAAGCTGAGCTATATCAAGAATCGTATTGTATCGTGAGCTATGTATCGAGAATCGTATCGAATCGGCTCACCCTAGATGATACCCAGCCATACGAAACATGGCTTCAAACACTTTAAACAACCTATCACAGAATACCGCCACTGCGTTGTTGTCATTCCTCAAGCGAAGCAGGGAACCAGGGAACAGTCAATCATACGATATCTCACAGTGACAAATGCAATCATAATACACCAGGTGGGTGGGAGCAGCAGGGACTCGCCAGCGATGTTTTACAAAGGGAGGGGGAAAAAGTAAATGTGCTGACTAAAAACGCTTTGAACTCTAAAGTGAGTGTGCAACACTAAAAGGGAAAAAAAATGGTGAGGACTGTCCCTGTCAGGGCAAAGTTGGTGAGGACGTGTCCAGACCAGTCCTTCAGAAGGTTACGCCTATGATTAGGATATCAGGAAAACATAGAAAGCTACTGTGGACAACACAGGGAGCACAGAGAGTAGGCAGACAAGAGTCAGAATTAACAGAATACAAAGAGCTACAGTCAAAATAGGGAGGATGAGACAGGAAATAAGACAATAGACTAGGAAGAAAAAAAGAAAAGAGAAGAAGAAATGTATATAAAACATGAGCACACACAAAAACAGAAGAGGTATAACCTAAAGTTCGGGAGTCAGTTTGGCTGACACCAACGTAACGCGTCATTTTTAGTTTTGTTTGCAGTTTCATGTTAAAGTGGATCCAGCTGTGCTGTTCTGAACAGACCGCCACTGTAAGCACAGAACACCCAGGCTGCTTTATTTATTATTAGGGTCTTTATTACAGCTCACTATAAGGCTGTATTGTGCCCAATCTGTTTATATTTTTAGCAGAGTAGTTGTATAAAACCAACATGTTTTTACGATGGTTCTGGTTTCTAATTGAATTATTTTACTTCTATGCGGGTTAGAATATCTCTATACCTCCCTATAATCAAAGGAGTCCTGCAGAGTGAAATTCTGATTGTAATTAAATACTGACTAAACCTATTCATGGTGTTGCGTTCTATCATTTTCCCCTAGATTTGAATCTATTATATAACTCTTAACTAATTTTGTAATACATCATAGTACATTGAACCCAGTCAAATGTGCCCTATTTTTTTCACCTTGAGCACCTGGTCCTTCAGTGGTCTCTGCACGGCCCTGGTCCTCCATACCACAAAACAATACGGACCAGAAATACTTCAGGGTCACATTTCAGAAACATAGCACAGTTTGCTAATATTTACTGGGCTGCGTTGCAGATTTATTAAGCCAACATCTGCTGTGGAAAATATAGAAACAATCATGCAGATGTGGGAGACTGGGAGGATGTTAGTTTCAGGTCTGAACGGAGCCTCAGAGGCTGAAGCCTGTGTGTAAAACTAAGAGATCAGATCAGAAACTGGTTTATCAGAGACTTTTTGTAGCTTCATACCGATTCTGGTGAGGTTTATCTGGGGTCTCCAGTAGCTTTCCAACCGCCTGACGTCTTCCTCGTAGCGGACGATGGTTTTCTCAACCTCTGAGAAGATTTCTTCAGCAGCAGCAGTTAGTCGCTCTCTGATAAACTCTCTCAGATGCTGAACTGAAGACATTGTTGCTGAAACTACGGAAATATTCAGCTGAGATACGACAAACACAACCGTCTTCCTGCTGAGTCCACACCACTGAGCTATATAATACACTGGAGTGCTAATAGCCCGCTGTTAGAACGAGTCGCTTTGAAGCCACCAGCCGCCATCTTGGTACTCCCTATTTCCCCCCCAGTAACCAGGGAATATGTGCGCTACAGCATCGAATAACGAGGATTTTCTCATGTTAAGGAGGGGCTTAAAACTTTTAAAATGTCAAATGCCATATACTTTTTTGTTATGTTTTAAAACTATCACGTAATGAGAAAGTCATGTGCTGAAATATTTTGCATTTTATTTATTTAAATATATATATAACATTTATAAATATATAAATAACAATATACAAAAACATATATTTACATATATGTATACATATATATACATATATACATATACACATACTTTTATATATATATAATATGAATAACATGTAAAATATTTCAGCACCTAATTTCCTAGTAGTTGATAGTGTTAGTACATCCACTGACTGTAGAATTACCTATGAAACGTTTTCACACAGCCAGAAAACTGCTTGTTGTTGCAACCAAATCCTATGGGATTATGTGAGAGTAGGGAGTAGCAAGATGGCGGCCAGTGACTTCAGTTTTTCGGCAAAATCAGCAATCCAGTGTATTATATAGCTCAGTGGTCCACACACGCTGCTGCTGGAGCCTTTTAGTTTTACTTCCGCTGAGCGGCACGCTGAGACAAAGCAGCTGATTGGTCCGTTTACCGCCCCCTGCTGGACTGGAGATAAGCAGCAGATATGCAGCAACAACAGACGACATTGTCAGAACCAGACCAGAACTTTTCTAAACCGTCATTAATAGAGCAGACGTGAGGTGGAGGTTTACTCTAATGAGCATCAGCAGGGTCACCATGAGGAACAGAGAGCAGAGGGACTTTCACCTGAGCTACAGTTAGACTTCAAAGCTCTGGTTACAATAAACAGGAGGAAGCATTTTGAGCCTCTAGTTGGATTTGAATCATGATATGAAAAATATCTGGTGCTTAGCTCCACATTACAGAGCTAATAGGAGCCATAAAGTTTGATAGGTTTAGCTCCATAGTCTTTATTTCAGTGAAAATAATGGCACTCAATCCTAAAGTAGCTGAAGACATTAAAAGATCATTCAGATCAGCACATTAATTCTCATTCCTGCAGCTGGTTCAACTCTCTATGTAGACAGAAAAAAAAGTGTTGCTCAATAAACCAGGTAAATATAACACATGGTGACAGTAGGACATAGTGAGTGTAAAAGTAAGTCTCTCTCTTCCTTTTTCTGAACATTCAGTTCTGTCATAAAATATTCCGTATTAAAAATAAATAAATCATAGCAGTTCATCACACAATTAGTTAACTGTTTTATTGATTTTGAGTAATGGTTTAAACGTGTAATATTGCATAAACGAAACTAATAAAACAAGGATAACGTTATGTAAAAGGTAATGGAGACATATCAGTTGATACAGTTCTTAATACCTACAATAATAATACTGACAACAGGACAAAAGATGAAGGTCTAAGAAAGCTCCAGGATGAGGCTCTGTGTTATTATTTAATCCCTAGAAGTTAAAAGCTTTTTCTCCACAGAAAGTGTTTAATAGTAAAGATGCATTACTGGCTCACATGCATAGACCTAACGACCTTCATGCTTAGTGCGCTTTTAAACCAGAGGGACTTTGTGGACTAGTGCTGCCCCCTTGTGGCACAAAGTGGTTTTAAACCAGAAGTAGGTTTTGATTTCTGAAAAATCCCTGATGAAGCTGATGAACGCTGAGTGCTGTATGGACACCTTTTCTGCGCGCTGGGGTTGGAGAGCTGCCTTTCAGCACCTGGAGGCGGGTGTAGACTCTTTCACCTGCAGGTTATGGCAGAATGTAAAGCTCGGAGTCTAAAGCGCAGGTTTTGGTGATATCACAGTAAATTGAGCAAAAGTCTGGGCTATTTACTGCCCTGCAATGGACTGCCGACCTGTCCAGGTTGTACCCCGCCTCTCGGCCATTGACAGCTGGAGCTCGGCACCGGCACCCCTCACGAACCCAGCAGGGATAAAGCGTGTTAGAAAATGGATGATGGATGGTGTGGGCTATTTATTCTCCCTTGCCATAAAGATCTTTGCCAACTGGCGTTAGTTTTATATATATATATATATATATTTTAAATTATGTCTATGCACAACACCGGCAGCACGATCGGTCCCACCAGCTTATTTGCGCATGCGCGAACAGAATAACTTCCGGTAGGCAATATTTGGTTTTTCTTACTTTTTAATTCTTTTGTTTTTTTTCGGGGCAAGGCTTTTTTTCTTGTATACCTTTGTATTTGCATAAATATTTTCCTGAAATAATGTAACTTTCTTCTGTTTAGCTAAGTTACATATTGGACCAGATTGGAAATGCGTGCCTGAAAATAGGGGAGGTAATTAAACTGCCTAGATCTTTGGTTTAAAGCCCTATGAACCAATCAAAATGCTTAACATCATTCTTTCTGCTTTTTTTAAGGGAAGAGAAATACACATCTTCGATCTGTATGTGGTGCCCCTGTGGAAGGCAGAAAATGTGGATCCTTTGCGTTCATTGCCTGTAGGTATTTTAATGAATTGATCCATATCGCTGTCCTCCTCACTCTTTCTACCTTTCAGTGTATATAACATGTAAGATGTAATATTAAAGCATAATGGTATTATTAGAACCTGACAACAAAAGATACTTTACTTTTCCCAGCATGGAGCCAACAACAGGGCACTGCTGATCACTACCTCCTCTGTGTAATGACATTTTTCTATTTGAAATAATTTCACTGAAGGACAGATATTTATTGTTGTTTAATGATGTGATATTAAAAAGAAAATCAATTGCAGGTTCTACTGGTAAAACAGAGAGAGAGATAGTGTTTCTTGACTCCCTTCGACCTGATGGTTTTGGTGACGAGGCCTACAGAAATATATTTAGGTTCAAGCTATATAGATTCACTGGTTATGGCCAGTTGCCAGTTCAGTTTCTTTGGATATATGTTTGTAATAGCCTCGTTCTCAGGCTACTTGTATATTGCAGTGCGTTTCACACCTTAATCTGAATTTATAATTCAAATGTATGCAGACGCATTGCCGCCTTTATCAATTATGGTCTGAGAAGACAGGGGGAGACCTGGAAGTATGTTTTTACTTATCAAAGTGTGTACAGTTTTTAATAAAACATATTTATCGCTCATATATGGTATTACTTTTCTCTAAATAAATACATTATTTTTGGCGACCCGGAAATTATTCTGTTTGCGCAGGCGCAAATGAGCTGCTGAAACGGATCGTGCTACCGGTACGGATCGGGTAGTGTCACTACCCGATCCGTACCGGTAGCACGATCCGTACCATCAGCTCATTTGCACAAGCGCGAACAGAATAATTTCCGGGTCGCCAAAAAAATAATTTAATTACGGTACTGAAAATACTTATTTCTATACTTAAATCATTAAATAATGCTAAACTATATCGTAAATAAGATATTGAAGACTTTTCTGAAAGAAATTGATACGTTTTACATTCTCTCCATTGTATTGCTTGACGTCATCATCGGATATGCTCCAGCATCCTCCAGTCAGGGAATATATCATTGCATAACATTTATCTGTATTGTCTGAAACGAATTAGTTTTATTGCTTGTTCAAACAGGACTGGAAAAAAAATATTTAATCCTTAATTATACGGTGAATTTCGTTATACAAATAATCTTGTTCTAAACATTTATTTTATTAGAAAGTTAAAATTATCGATTGAGAAATTAGCCCCCTCTGGTGTACACATCATAAACTAGAGAAGACCTAGTGATTATAGTAGCCGCATTGTTTTTTTTTTTTTTTACAAAAACGAACAGGGAATAGAACAAAGAACACACACAAAGCGAAGGCATACCTTATTAAAATACATTTATTAAGCACAAAATACATACATATGCAAATCAAATAAATGATAAAAAAAAATTCAAAAAAATTCAAAATCAAATACGTTTCTGTACTCCTATATGTGTTTATAGCTGGGGGTTTATGTACTTTAAGAAATGGTTTATATATTTTTATTTCCCTAACCACAACTGGGAAACATTTTTGCTATTAAAAAAACAAAAAACTGCTGTTGTTTATTTTTTAGAATATGCATTATTGCCGCTAATACAAAGATATACAAAAAGAAACCCCTGCCTCGAAAAAATACAAAAGAAAAAAAAAGTAAGAAAAACTAAATATTTCCCACCGGAAGTTATTCTGTTCGCGCACGCACAAATGAGCTGATGGTACGGATCGTGTTACCGGTACGGATCGGGTAGTGACAGTGACACTGCTGGAGCCTTTTAGCTTCACTTCCGGCTGACATCACTGAGACAAAGCAGCTGGTTGGCCCAGTTACTGCCCTCTGCTGGACTGGAGGTGAGCAGCAGATCGGCAGCAACAACAGAGTTAGAACCAGACCAGAACTATTCTAAAATGTCAATAATGGAGCAGATATTAAAGGTATACTATGCAACCGGGGTTGATTTTCCAGCGAGGCTCCCCCCAGAGGGCGAAAGTAAAAGTGCACTGTCATAAAGATGCTCAGCTGTTCTGGTTTCTCCGTCAAGCCAGGCGCGGTGGTTTTGAGCTTAGCAGACAGGCGAACGCAACGAAAAGTCGAAAAAACGGCAGTACAAACAATGACTAACACAGTGAAAGTATGAACATCAGGGTTTCCCGCAGCGCTATCTTGGCGAGGCGGCCGCCTCGCCAACATTCAAAAAAATAAAAAATAAATAATAATAAAAAAACTCGATATGCTTGCATGTTTATTTGACGTTAACACGCGGTTCTTTGTTGTTGCTTTCGCGCGTGCATATAGTGAATGGCAGGGCAAAAACACATGGAGTTCTCGCCGTGAAGCAAGACCGACTCTCGCGGTCTTGCATGAGACTTCTGAGCCTGTGGGTGCGGGCCGAGGGCTCTTGCAATAGCGTACCGCGCACGTGACGTCACCGTCTCAAGAGCAACGCCCCTTTTGCCGCTTTGGTAGGGCATACAGGTAGAGAACGCCCGTAGCAACCAGCAGAAACAGCGATATGACAGACTTTACAGCCATTAAACTTTCGCAAGACGATGTTCCAGGCACACGGTTTACTGGTCGAACTGTCGAAGAACACACCAACGTTCAGCTCAAACGATGGCTTGAGTGTCGAGGGCTTAAAAAGACCGGAAAACGGGCCGAATTGATCGAACGGTAAGTTTTGGTTTTTTTCCCTGCGCGGCGTTCATGGCCTCGTCGACCGTTTTTTTTTGTTTGTAATCACCGTCCAGGGATCGGTATATGTTTAATGTTTGTCTTATTTGAAATGTTTTTGAGTAGGCTATCCTGGTAGCAGGGTATCATGTTAGCGCCTGCTACCATGATAGGCCTATATGCTATCATGGTAGCAGGCGCTTCATTATTAACATGTCGGCCACAAAAGTACTCTTACCTGTTCACTACTTGATGTCGCTGGAACCTTGGCTGAAAAAAGGCCTCTCCCGTGTGGATTCTCTTGTGACTATTTAAAATGACTCAGTCCAATGAAACTTTTCCACATGTCTGATAAGAAAAAGGCCTCTCCCCTGTGTGTTTTCTCTTGTGAACATTTAAACTGTCTACTCTAGTGAAACTTTTTCCACATGTCTGACAAGAAAAAGGCCTCTCCCCTATGTGTATTTTCTTGTGAACATTTAAACTGTCTACTCTAGTGAAACTTTTTCCACATGTCTGACAAGAAAAAGGCCTCTCCCCTGTGTGTATTTTCTTGTGAACACTTAAACTGGCTTTTTGAGCGAAACTTTTTCTGCATGTCGGACAAAAAAAAGGCCTCTCCCCTGTGTGGATTCTCTTGTGTTCATTTAAATGACTCAGTTGAGTGAAACCTTTTCCGCATGTCTGACAAGAAAAAGGCCTCTCCCCTGTGTGGGTTCTCTTGTGAACATTTAAACCTGCTATTTGAGTGAAACTTTTTCCACATGTCTGACAAGAAAAAGGCCTCTCCCCTGTGTGGGTTCTCTTGTGAACATTTAAACGACTCGGTGCAATGAAACTTTTTCCACATGTCTGACAAGAAAAAGGCCTCTCACCTGTGTGGGTTCTCTTGTGAACTTTTAGATCACTCAGTTGAATGAAACCTTTTCCGCATGTCTGACAACAGAAAGGCCTCTCACCAGTATGGGTTCTGTAATGCTTTTTCAATTGACTCTTGTTCTTCCATGACTTCCCACAAACATCACATTTTAAAGACATTGTCTTATTGGTTGGTAAATGTTCAGGATCCTGTTGTTCATGTTTAAGCCTTGAAGAATCATGTTTTTCCTTTTCTTCCTCCATCTGTGGAAGTTCTGGGTTCTCTTGCTCTTCAATCTGTGCTTTTGGTTCTATTTGTTCCTCTTTAATCCATGAAGACTCAGGCTCCACATTTTCCTCTTTAATCCATGGAGGTTCTGGTTCCCCCTGTTCTTCAGTCAGAGGAGGATCTGGTTCCATCTGTTCCTCTTCAGACCACTGAGGTTCTGCTTCCTCCTGGTCATGACTGGACCTCCTCCTCTGCTTGCAGAGCTGTGGGATGGAAGAAGCTTCCTCCTCCATGGAGACATGTGGCTTCTGGAGGTCTGTGGGGACAAAGAAAGAGATCATTAATATAATTTAACTAATGACTGTCTCATGGATCAGCCTAGTTGTTCCTGGAGATCCTGGACTGAAGGCGTCACATGGTTCATCTAAAATTAGTTTATGGTGTTTCAGGAAATTACAGAAACTACTGAAGTTTGGTTGAGAACTGTCCAACGCATTATTAAGAACCAGAAGGATGGAGGGGAACCAACGTCTTCAAGGATGAAAACTGATCGGGGGGAAATCCTGAATGACCATGATTAGGAAGAAAGGAAGAAGTCTTTATTGGTCATTGTAAATGTACATTTCAATGAAATGTGTCTTCTGCATTTAACCCATCTACTAGGAAGCAGTGGTTAGCTTCTATAGCTGCCCAGGGAGAAATCGGGGGGTAAGGGTCTTGCTCAGGAATCCATAGTGGCAGTCTGTTCCCTGAACACAAGCTGCTCTAACCACTAGGTCAGCACTAGTGGTTAGAGCAAAGAGAGAAATCAAAGAAAAACAACAGCTGAACTCAGGGGTTTGTTAAATAATACTTTGCCCTAACGCTTTGTTCTCTGTGCTTCGGGTTGCCTTGCACTGCGAATCCCACTTCGCCGTTTCCTACGTCATCTGAGCTCAGCTCCTGGTTTCTCCGAGAACCCCTCCAGCCTCTCAGCTGGTGGCCAGGCCGCTCCGTCTCCAAGCCGCTCCGTGTGACTTCCACCATCAGCGGGCCCGTCCTCCTGTCTCTAAGCCGCTTGCTCTGCTGGGCTGTCATGGCTTCACCACCGGCCACTCACCCTTACCCCAGCCCCGAACCACTCTCTGCCACCTCCCTGACGGCTCTCTCTGGGTGGTGTGGAGCCGGAGGCGGAGCTAACTGGACCCAGGAAAAGCCGGTCCAGTCTGACCAGACATGGATGTACACATTAACTTCTTTGTTAAAAAGTGAAAGAGAAGTGTTAACACGTTGTTCAGTTAGTGGGTTAAAATAGAAAAAACACAACTGTTCAAATAATACTAAATAAAATAATAAAGTAGTTTTAAGTTAATGGCCGTATTATTACACTGTTGCACATCGAAAAATTAGTCCAGGAAACACGTTTTACAAGCAAGGTACTGAGTGTTAACACTGTGACATTCAACTGTCGTCAAGTTTGTTAATATTTGCAACTTTACAGTCACTCTGTGAGTTTAATAGATAAGTCCTTACTTCTGACTTTGCGTTGCAAATCCAACTTTTCCAGGTTGAGTTCGCCACTAGCGGTATTCCCCCTATTCTGTTTTTGAGCGCTGGCGGAAAAAATAGATCGGAAGCACTGTTGGCTTCTGGGTCGTGTAGTTCTTTTGACTTGCATTATAGTTTAGGTTTCTTGGGGAAAAAAACTACAAAATGGCAGCAGCGATCCTACATTTTTGATTTTCTATTTTATTGATTTTTTTGGCATCGATTCTAGTTTATTGTACCTGCTATTGGTTTACTCCCGCTCCCGGCTGCTCCCGTTGATATTTATACCCTGTACCGTCCCAATCACGTGATATTTACTAATGTTGACTCCGATCCCGCGGGATTCCCGTAAAAATGTTAGCCTCTACTCAGCATGTGGGCGAGAGCCTTAGAAAACATGACAAATTGACAGTATAATTCAACCCTTCTTGTGGAATTACAAACCTCCCAGAATAGCCAAGAAATATTTAACCAGATCCAAATTTTCAGGGGGCCCTTCTAGGCTTCACCTTTTATTACTTGGCATGTGCTCTAAAGAATATATGCTTCCTGACCTCCCTCCTACCTGGTTAACTATTGATCAGGACTCCCATCCATATTCTCCTGCTGCCATAGTGCTATCCCTGACTAGACCCTAATTATATAAAATTAGGAACAATGTTTTGATCACCCGAATGACGGTGAGAGTTAAGGTGATGATTGGCCGGAATTAATCCCATTGCTGTATTGTAAGTTTTTGAGAGTTGGAACCTAAGCCCTCCTCCTCTGTTTAATCACCCATGTTTTGATCACCCTCATTCGGGTGATCAAAACATTGTTCCTTTAAGCCAAGCCAATAACAACCCTAACGACTCCTCATTACAGAGGAGTGGACAAGTTTCGGTCCAATCTGCTGGCTTAATGGCTTTACAAGGCCTTTGTTTGGCGATGGTATAAAGCTTGTTACTCCACATTACTTCAGACTTTTTGAACTGAGAAAGCTTCCTGGAGAGGAAGCGAAACGTCTTCTACTACGGATAACAAGTCCAGTTGCTTTGTTTTTTACTTTTTTTGGAATGACCATGACCTGGATGACTGAGAATCTTCACCAGCAATACCAATGGCAGTTGGCTTTAGTTTAATCTATTTTTCATTTTTTTCTGCCTGTCTGGCATTAGTATTCCTGTGTGCTGGCAAATTACACATCCCAGTTATGACATGTCTTTAAAATGGCTTACATGTTGTTGTTTATTTTTCAAATGTAACAATTAGTATCTAAACAGTCTGAACCAGGAACTGTCCCTCCTTTACACGCATATCAACAAGAGGGATCATATTTCTCCAATTTTAGCTTCCCTTCATTGGCTTCCTGTTAAATCAAGAATAGAATTTAAAATTCTTCTTCTAACGTATAAAGCCCTTAATAACCAAGCTCCATCATATATCAGAGCTCTGATTACCCCGTATGTTCCTAACAGAGCACTTCGCTCTCAGACTGCAGGTCTGCTGGTGGTTCCTAGAGTCTCTAAAAGTAGAATGGGAGGCAGATCCTTTAGCTATCAGGCTCCTCTCCTGTGGAACCAACTCCCAGTTTTGGTCCGTGAGGCAGACACCCTATCTATTTTTAAGACTAATCTTAAAACTTTCCTTTTTGACAAAGCTTATAGTTAGAGTGGCTCATGTTACCCTGAGCTATCTCTATAGCTGTGCTGTGATAGGCCTAGGCTGCTGGAGGACATCAGGGTCTAATTTTCTCACTCTACTGATTTCTACTGTTCTTCATTCTACGGTTCTCCAGTTTTGCATTGTATTACATTGAAATGACTGTCGTCATTTCAGCTTTTAACGTTTTGCTCTCTCTCTTTTTCTTCATAGTAGGTACACCTGGTCTGGCGTTCTGTTAACTTTGACATCATCCAGAGAAGACGGCTCACCCGTTACTACCATCTAATGTAGAACAGATTACTAGATCAATGTGTGCTTCTGTGCTTTTTGTCTCTCTTGTTGTGTCTCTGCTCTGTCTTCTGTAACCCCAGTCGGTCGAGGCAGATGACCGTTCATACTGAGCCCGGTTCTGCCGGAGGTTTTTTTTTCCCGTTAATGGGTGGTTTTTCTTCCCACTGTCGCTTCATGCTTGCTCAGTATGAGGGATTGCAGCAAAGCCATGTACAATGCAGACGACTCTCCCTGTGGCTCTACGGTTCCCCAGGAGTGAATGCTGCTTGTCAGGACTTTGAAGCAATCAACTGGTTTCCTTATATAGGACATTTTGACCAATCTGTATAATCTGACCCAATCTGTATAATATGATTGAACTTGATTTTGTAAAGTGCCTTGAGATGACATGTTTCATGATTTGGCACTATATAAATAAAATTGAATTGAATTGAATTGAATATCTTCCTTTTACTGTCAGCCAGTTTGATCCCTTTCAACCAACCCTTTTTAGATCATTCACTTCAACGCACACACTCCTTAGTATGCAGCGATATCAATGAAAACCTTCCTCCACCCATCTTCACCAGCAACAAAATCATATCTCCAGACTACATCATTCACTTCTACCATCACCAGATATTTAGAATTTGTCCCACAACACCTCTGACAGCCTAGGTATAAACACCAAAATGTATGTTTTAAATGCTTCTTCTTTGACTCTGTGTAGTGTTTGTCTTCAGTACTGATGTTTCAGCCAGCAGTTTTTAATAAGCTAGTGAGAGTGGGCCTCACTCCTGGTTTCCAATGTTTAGTTAAAAGCAATATATACCCCATTTACACTACCCTTTTTCAACCGTGGCGAGAACGGTCTGAGCTCGGTAACCGAGATAACCATCGAGTGTAAATGGAACGCAAACTGAACAGAACCGTGCCAGACACAACCGGACCGCGGTAAATCTAGACCAGTTCGATAGGCGGGCTCGGCTCAGTTTTTCTGTGGCTCGGTTCCCTGATAACAAAGAGCGCATGAGCAGACCGTGTCATCTCCTTACAGCCAGCTGACATTTCAGGCATTCATAAAAATACTTCCCTACCGTGACACACGGCTTCCAGTGATGATTCTGCTTAGCAGTGTGATGAACCTCAGCGTCTGCAAATCCTGATTAGACTTTCGTTTGTCTTATCCACTTCCCAAAAGCCGACTCTGTCAAGTTAATACACCAAAGGTTGCCTTCTTTTCCTGACTCTCCGCAAACAACGAAATATCACAATTATAACCAAGCATAACTTCCTGAATGTTACAGACGCTGCCATTTTAATTTGCTTGCTTCCTTCCTTCAATCCCAGAGAGCAGTAGTACCGCAGATCGTCACTAGGAGGCGAGGAACCGTGCTAGCGTGATGTGTAAATGGTCGTAAGAACCAAGCTCGGACCATTTTGGCACGGATCGGTTTAACAAGCGTAGTGTAAATAGGGCTATAGATGTAGTTTTTTATCTATATTTAAAAAAACTGAGGATAAATATTTGCTAGGTTTCTTATGCACAAAAAGTTTTTATAAGTTAACCACGCTGTGCAAGAAAACTGGGCAGCGTTCTATCAGTTTCCCCTAGATTTGAATGTATTATATAACTCTTAACTAATTTTGTAATACATCATACTACATTGAACTGTAAAAGTTATGTGAAATTGTATTAATAGTTAGCCCTAGAATCCAGTCAAATGTGCCCCGTTTTCACTTAGAGCACCTGGTCCTTCAGTGGTCTCTGCACGGCCCTGGTCCTCCATACCACAAAACAAACAAGCATGGACCAGATATACTTCAGGGTCACATTTCAGAAACATAGATAAGCACAGTTCGCTAAAATTTACTGGGCTACGATGCAGGTTTATAAGCCAACATCTTGAGAAGACCCCCACCTCACTCACTTGTGAACATCCAGGGGCAGGACATAGAAGCTGTGGAGAGTTTCAAATACCTGGGTGTTCACGTCAACAATAAACTGGACTGGACTCATAACACAGACGCTCTGTATAAGAAGGGCCAGAGCCGCCTCCACCTTCTCAGGAGGCTGAGGTCCTTTGGAGTGAGCAGACCTCTGCTTAAGACCTTCTATGACTCTGTGGAGGCCTCAGCCCTCCTCTACGCTGTCGTCTGCTGAGCTCCTGGCAGCGCAGAGCGGGACAGAAAGAGGCTGAATAAGCTGGTGAGGAAGGCCACTTCTGTCCTGGGCTGCGCTCTGGACTCTGTGGAGGAAGTAGCAGAGAGGAGGGTGTTGTCCAAGCTCACATCCATCATGGACAACACCTTCCACCCCCTGCACCAGACTGTAGAGGAGCTGAGCAGCTCCTTTAGTGACAGACTAAAACATCCTGTCTGTAAAAAGGAGCGTTACCGCAGGTCATTCATCCCTGCTGCTACCAGATTACAGGTAAAAGCCAGTAAATTAGAATATTTTGAAAAACTTGATTTATTTCAGTAATTGCATTCAAAAGGTGTAACTTGTACATTATATTTATTCATTGCACACAGACTGATGCATTCAAATGTTTATTTCATTTAATTTTGATGATTTGAAGTGGCAACAAATGAAAATCCAAAATTCCGTGTGTCACAAAATTAGAATATTTTGTAAGGGTTAAATTTTGAAGACACCTGGTGCCACAAACTAATCAGCTGATTAACTCAAAACACCTGCAAAGGGCTTTAAATGGTCTCTCAGTCCAGTTCTGAAGCCTACACAAACATGGGGAAGACTTCAGATTTGACAGCTGTCCAAAAGGCGACCATCGACACATTGCACAAGGAGGGAAAGACACAAAAGGTTATTGCTGAAGAGGCTGGCTGTTCTCAGAGCTCTGTGTCCAAACACATTAATAGAGAGGTCAGAAAAAGTGTACAAGCGATAGGGATCACCGCGCCCTAGTCAAGATTGTGAAAAAAAACCCATTCAAAAATGTGGGGGAGATTCACAAGGAGTGGACAGCTGCTGGAGTCAGTGCTTCAAGATCCACCACCAAGAGACGCTTGAAAGACATGGGTTTCAACTGCCGCATACCTCGTGTCAAGCCACTGTTGACCAAGAAACAGCGCGAAAAGCGTCTCACCTGGGCTAAGGAAAAAAAGAGCTGGACTGCTGCTGAGTGGTCCAAAGTCATGTTTTCTGACGAAAGCAAATTTTGCATTTCCTTTGGAAATCGAGGTCCCAGAGTCTGGAGGAAGACAGGAGAGGCACAGGATCCACGTTGCCTGAAGTCTAGTGTAAAGTTTCCACCATCAGTGATGGTTTGGGTTGCCATGTCATCTGCTGGTGTCGGTCCACTCTGTTTCCTGAGATCCAGGGTCAACGCAGCCGTCTACCAGCAAGTTTTAGAGCACTTCATGCTTCCTGCTGCTGACCTGCTCTATGGAGATGGAGATTTCAGGTTCCAACAGGACTTGGCGCCTGCACACAGCGCAAAATCTACCCGTGCCTGGTTTACGGACCATGGTATTTCTGTTCTAAATTGGCCAGCCAACTCCCCTGACCTTAGCCCCATAGAAAATCTGTGGGGTATTGTGAAAAGGAAGATGCAGAATGCCAGACCCAACAACGCAGAAGAGTTGAAGGCCACTATCAGAGCAACCTGGGCTCTCATAACACCTGAGCAGTGCCAGAAACTCATCGACTCCATGCCACGACGCATTAATGCAGTAATTGAGGCAAAAGGAGCTCCAACCAAGTATTGAGTATTGTACATGCTCATATTTTTCATTTTCATACTTTTCAGTTGGCCAACATTTCTAAAAAATCCATTTTTTGTATTAGCCTTAAGTAATATTCTAATTTTGTGACACACGGAATTTTGGATTTTCATTTGTTGCCACTTCAAATCATCAAAATTAAATGAAATAAACATTTGAATGCATCAGTCTGTGTGCAATGAATAAATATAATGTACAAGTTACACCTTTTGAATGCAATTACTGAAATAAATCAAGTTTTTCAAAATATTCTAATTTACTGGCTTTTACCTGTATACAATGCTGCACTATAACTGTAACCAAAACTGTAATTATAACTGTAACTGTAATAACCAACATGCAATAACTAATGTGCAATTCTATTTTATACACTGTGCAATAATCATGAAAGAAGTGACTTCTGCTGCTATTACACCCAAATATATGTCAATACACACGCATATAAGACACCGTGAATAAGACATCCTCTGCCTTATTTCTATTTTGTATTTTTATTCTTATTTTCTTATCTACTTCTTTTTGATCCACGGTATAAACGGGGACACACTGTATATACCTGATGCACCTTGTCCTACTTGGCACCTTCTTCTGATTACTGATTCAATGTGACATGTGATTTTCTCCAATGTGAGATCAATAAAGCCTTTCTTATTTTATCTTAACATCTGCTGTGGAAAATATAGAAACAATCATGCAGATGTGGGAGACTGGGAGGATGTTAGTTTCAGGTCTGAACGGAGCCTCAGAGGCTGAAGCCTGTGTGTAAAACTAAGAGATCAGATCAGAAACTGGTTTATCAGAGACTTTTTGTAGCTTCATACCGATTCTGGTGAGTTTTATCTGGGGTCTCCAGTAGCTTTCCAACCGCCTGACGTCTTCCTCGTAGTGGACGATGGTTTTCTCAACCTCTGAGAAGATTTCTTCAGCAGCAGCAGTTAGTCGCTCTCTGATAAACTCTCTCAGATGCTGAACTGGAGACATTGTTGCTGAAACTACGTAAATATTCAGCTTAGATACGACAAACACAACCGTCTTCCTGCTGAGTCCACACACGCTGCTGCTGGAGCCTTTTAGTTTTACTTCCGCTGAGCGTCACGCTGAGACAAAGCAGCTGATTGGTCAGTTTACCGCCCCCTGCTGGACTGGAGAGGAGCAGCAGATATGCAGCAACAACAGACGACATTCAGAACCAGACCAGAACTTTTCTAAACCGTCATTAATGGAGCAGACGTGAGGTGGAAGTTTACTCTAATGAGCATCAGCAGGGTCACCATGAGGAACAGAGAGCAAAGGGACTTTCACCTGAGCTACAGTCAGACTTCAAAGCTCTGGTTACCATCAACAGGAGGAAGCATTTCTTTGAGCCTCTAGTTGAATTTGAATCATGATGTGAAAAATATCTGGTGCTTAGCTCCACATTACAGAGCTAATAGGGGCCATACAGTTTGATAGGTTTAGCGCCATAGTTCTTAGTTCAGTGAAAATAATTGCAGTCAATCCTAAAGTAGCTGAAGACATTAAAGGATTCTTCAGATCAGCACATTAATTTTCATTCCTGCAGCTGGTTCAATTCTCCATGTAAGACAGAAAAAAGTGTTGCTCGATAAACCAGGTAAATATAACACATGGTGACAGTAGGACATAGTGAGTGTAAAAGTAAGTCTCTCTCTTCCATTTTCAGAACATTCAGTTCTGTTTTGACAAAAATTTCATTCAATAATAAAAATAAATAAATCATATCAGTTAATCACAAATGGACCATTAATTAAACTGTTTAATTGATTTTGAGTAATGGTTTTAACGTGTAATATTGCATAAACTAAACTAATAAAACAAGGATAATGTTTTACAAAGGGGATTGCAGACATATCATTTAATAAAGTTCTTAATAACTAAAATAATAATGCTGACATCAGGACAAAAGATGAGGGTCTAAGAAAGCTCCAGGATGAGGCTCTGTGTTATTATTTAATCCCTAGAAGTTAAAAGCTTTTTCTCCACAGAAAGTGTTTAATAGTAAAGATGCATTACTGGCTCACATGCTCAGTGCTGAAAAACAGACTGTTGGAAAACGTTTCATTGATTTCTTTGCCAGGAAAAAAGTTTCTTCATAAGTGGAATAAAGGGCTGGAAAGATGCAGGAAAACAGAACAGTTTCATGAGAGAACACTCAAAAAAATGAAACATTGACTTTAATTAAAATAATTTTTTCAACAGGATCCACAAAAGTGTTTTATGCTAGTTAAAAGCAAAATTGTTAAGTTCATCTAACTTTATGAACTTGTATTACTATAAGTTAAAACAGTATGAATTGACCCAACTAGATACAATAAATTATGATCAACAAGAGATATTTAAGGTAATCCAATCTAATTCAGTTATGTTACATGACCATAAATAATATATTTACAGGCTATATATTTTACATTTGTCCTTTTAAACTTATACTATCCCATTAGTATAAGTAAAATATTAAATTTAAGTTCAATTTATTAAAAAAAGGTTTTCCTCCAATTTACTTTATACTAATTAGTGTGACCTAATTCTAGTTTGTCAACAGGTCCACTCAAATTAATTTAGTACACCCAACATATTTTTAGTATTGTCTTTATTCAACAGTATTCATTTAATATTTTGTTGCCACTGGGTCCAAAATACAACCCCACACATAACCCTAACAGACATAGGGTGCAGCATGGTTCAACACCAACAGTAGTAAACTGCCTTCATGCAGTCCAATACAACAGGCTTGCACTTCTCTTTTTTGTAACAGCATAACCTATACACATGTGCTGCGATAAACTTTTATTTCTAATATTAAGGAGGGAATACTCTGAAATGCAATTTGCGTTGGGTCTTCACCGTGATGCAAGCCATTATGGACTCGACACATGGGGAGCATAGCCTTGGGTGATAATATTTATCCCATGTGTTATCATTACCATTATAAAAATGAAGAAAATGAGCTGAATTGTATCCTTTGGTTTCCAACTAGAAGAATTGTATTGGAAAAGGGTTCAACAAAAAATTTAAATATGGATGCAAAAACAAATATCAATAAAAATATGTATTTGACGTCTACTGAAAATAGATATTAGCAGTTGTATCGACCTGCTGTACAAGACCCTATATGATACAAGCCTAGTCGTAATCAAATTTAATTATTGCAGCCAACAGTTAATTGGATAAATCTGAAAGACCTCAGCAGAACTGAACTGTCACCCTACTCTAGATATTTTACACATGATGGCTAAGAATAAATGTCAAACAAGCGTACTAGAGTGGACGGGATTTCAAATAAAAATATATTTAAAATAAAACATAAAACCTACACAGCTCCTCAAGATATAAGACCCTTGGAAACAACCCAAATCCTTGTTACAGGATGGAAGGACACTTACCAAAAGAAAACCTCAAAGAGAGTAAATGTGATTGAAAAAAGGACTAACATCAAGATTTAAAAGAACAAAAATCTGAAGGTTAAAAAAAGAATAACAAGGATTCAGAAGACTGTTATTCAGCTGCTTCTAAAAAGTAGAGATGAAAACTTTGGTGCTGCTCTGCAGAATCATTCTTGTGATTTTGTTTAATTCCTACCAGTAACGTACAATTAGGAATTAT
Organism: Fundulus diaphanus; assembly: GCA_037039145.1. Classification (NCBI taxonomy): domain Eukaryota; kingdom Metazoa; phylum Chordata; class Actinopteri; order Cyprinodontiformes; family Fundulidae; genus Fundulus; species Fundulus diaphanus. Next base: position 9,806,327 of record CM073133.1, read on the forward strand.
AACAATGAATGAGTTTGCTTACATAAACTCTAGGAACATGAAACATCTCAACAGCTAACTAGACAAAAAAAGATCAGTCAATTATTCAGCCTTTGCATGTGTATATATTTCTTAAGTGAAAGAACTGAGTGTAAAACATTGCTTAAATCTAAAAAAAAACTGTACAAGACAGACAGAGTTTATAGAAAAGACAGGACTCCAATCCAGAAGGTGGCAGTAGAGGGTCTCTGGTGGAAAACTACTAAGAAGTTAAATACTTTCATTATTTGTAGAAAAAAAATGACTACTTCCCAGTTTTGTTTTCATTTCATGTGAAGATTCAAACTGCCACTTTGAGTGAAGCTAAGTCCAAATATTCCTCATAAAAAAAACCTGTCACTTGTATGCGTTTTCTTGTGAACATTTAAAGGTATACTATGCAACCGGGGTTGATTTTCCAGCGAGGCTCCCCCCAGAGGGCGAAAGTAAAAGTGCACTGTCGTAAAGATGCTCAGCTGTTCTGGTTTCTCCGTCAAGACAGGCGCGGTTGTTTTGAGCTTAGCAGACAGGCGAACGCAACGAAAAGTGGAAAAAACGGCAGTACAAACAATGACTAACACAGTGAAGGTATGAACATCAAGCTTCCCGCAGCGCTATCTTGGCGAGGCGGCCGCGGCCGCCGCCGCCGCCTCGCCAGTTTTATTATTATTATTATTATTTTTTTTTATGTTGGCGAGACGCTACCGCCGCCGCCTAGCCAAGCCGCAGCCGCCGCCTCGCCAAGCCGCAGCCGCCACCTCGCCGCGGCCGCCGCGGTAGCGTCTCGCCAACATAAAAAAATAATAATAATAAAACTCGATATACTTGCATGTTTATTTGACGTTAACACGCGGTTCTTTGTTGTTGCTTTCGCGCGTGCATATAGTGAATGGCAGGGCAAAAACACATGGAGTTCTCGCCGTAAAGCGAGACTTCTGTGTGTGTGAGCCGAGGGCTCTTGCATTGCAAGTGCGGTATTTCCCCCACAGACCCCCAGGGCGGCCGAGAAAACCTTTGTTCGACCTGAAATGACTCATTTAATCATCCAAAACGGTATGGAACACATTAATTAACTGAAAAATGTTGCATAGTATGCCTTTAAAGAATCCAGTCGTATAACAAGTGTATAACAAGAAAAAGCCTCTCCCCTGTGTGTATTCACCTGTGAACATTTAAACTGGGTAGTTGAGTGAAACGTTTTCTGCATATCGGACAAGAGAAAGGCCTCTCCTTTTTAGATTCTCGTGACTATTTAAATGACTAAGTCCAGTGAAACTTTACCACATGTCTGATAGGAAAAAGGCCTCTCACCTGTGTGGGTTCTCTTGTGAACATTTAAATGACCCAGTGTGATGAAACGTTTTCCACATGTCTGACAAGAAAAAGGCCTCTCCCCTGTGTGTATTCTCTTGTGAACATTTAAATGACTCAGTGCAGTGAAACTTTTTCCACATGTCTGACAAGAAAAAGGCCTCTCCCCTGTGTGTATTCTCTTGTGAACATTTAAACTGGCTAATCGAGTGTAACTTTTTCCACATCTCTGACAAGAAAAAGGCCTCTCACCTGTGTGGGTTCTCTTGTGAACATTTAAATGACTCAGTGTGATGAAACGTTTTCCACATGTCTGACAAGAAAAAGGCCTCTCCCCTGTGTGTATTCTCTTGTGAGCATTTAAATGACTCAGTGCAGTGAAACTTTTTCCACATGTCTGACAAGAAAAAGGCCTCTCACCTGTGTGTATTCTCTTGTGAACATTTAAACTGGCTAATCGAGTGTAACTTTTTCCACATCTCTGACAAGAAAAAGGCCTCTCACCTGTATGGGTTCTCTTGTGAACATTTAGAACACTCATTTGAGTGAAACCTTTTCCGCATGTCTGACAATGAAAAGGCTTCTCACCTGTGTGGGTTCTCCTGTGAAGATTTAAATTATCACTTCGATTAAAAGATTTACCACATATGTGACAAGAAAAAGGTCTCTCCCCTGTATGGGTTCTCTGGTGAGCATTTAAATTAGTCTTAGCAGAGAATTTCTTTCCACATGTCTGACAAGGAAAAGGCCTCTCACCTGTGTGGGTTCTCCTGTGAATATTTAAATTATCACTTCGATTAAAAGTTTTACCACATGCCAAACAAGAAAAGCGTCTCACACCAGTGTGGGTTCTTTTGTGATCGTTTAAACTACTAATGTGATTAAAAGATTTTCCACATGTTCCAAATTTCTCACAAGGTTCCTCCTTTTCTTGTTCAATCAATGGAGGTTCTTGGTTTTTCTCTTCCTCTTTAAGCCATGGAGATGCCGGTTCCCCCTGCTCTTCAATCAGTGGTTCGGTTTTGTTTTGTTCCTTTTTAGCCAATGAAGACAAAAGCTCTAAATTTTGTTCTTCAATTAATGGAGGTTCTGGGTGTTCCTCTTCCTCTTTAATCCATGGAGGCCTTTTATCCCCATGTTCTTCAATCAGAGAAGCTTCTGGATCCTCTTTTATCAGTGGATGTTGTGGTTTCATCTGTTCCTCTTCAGTCCATTGAGGCTCTACTTCCTCCTGGTCATTACTGGACCTCCTCCCCTGGTCACAGAGTAGTTGGATGGAAGAAGCTTCATCGTCCATGGAGACATGTGGCTTTTGGAGGTCTATGGGAACAAATTATGTGATTGTTAATGTAATTACACTGATGACTGTTTCATGGATCTGCCAGGTTTTTCCTAGAGATCCTGGACTGTAGGAGTCACACACAGTCAATATAAAATTAGTCTGTAGAGAAAAAAAACTTCAATTACATTTTATTTATATAGCGCTAATTCACAATGTATGTCAGCTCAAAGCTCTTAGCGTCAATTGAATTTAAAACATTTAGATTGGTCAAAAGGTTTTCCATCTAAGGAAGTCCAGCAGATTACGTCAAGTCTCTGACTAGCAGCATTTACTACCCCTGAAAAGACGTGTAGTCACAGTGGCCAGTCCTCTGCATTGTTGATGGTTTTGAAACAATCCTTCATACCAAGCATGCATGTACCAGTGAATACAGTGGATATAAAAACATCTCAAGAAAGAGCAGGGACAGGAAAGAGCACAGAAGCACTGATCCAGGAATACTTTCTTTGTTAGGGAGAGTAATGACAGATGATTTGCTCTCCAGGATTGAGTCAAAGCCTAAACAGAAAATCAGACCAGACTATAAAGAGAAAAAAAAGACACAAAATAAACTTAGAAGTTGAAATAACAACAAATAAGATCAGGTGGGCCGGTGTTCTGTTGTTGGACTTCTGTGCTTGTCATGGATTGTCCATCACAAACACCATGTTCAAGCATAAGGGTGTCCATATGTGCTCTTGGCACCAGGGGCCCGTTCTTCGTACGTCGCTAACTCAGTTAGCTGGATTTGATTGTTGACGATTTGGCATGATCTTGGATCGTTTGGTTCTTCGAAACTCATCCTGCACTTGTTGTCATAGCAACATGTGCACCAGCTTAAACCTGCTCGAGAGCAGGTTTAATTCAGATAAACAGGATTAGATTGCAGCTTTATAAACAGAGGAGATGGCAAGTCTGCCGCAGCCATGTCCATTTTTACAACAGCAACCTGTTGCGGAAGGTGCAAGAATAATTTCAGAATTAATCACGTATTGCGCAATAGACAGGATCCTTAAGCGCAGCGCGACAGTGTAATTGTAGAGAGATTTTTCTTGGTGGCTGTCATAAACAGACAAACATCATTTAACAGTGGCTTTTAAAGAGGAAAAAGTTGTGTTAGAGCCATAAATAGAAAATATTTAAGTTATTTGTATGATGGTTTGCTTTTTATTTTTATCATATTCAGTAAGAAGATTTGTTCAGGCCATTTTATTGTGAAGTTTAGTTTACTTTGAAAGGCTTGCTTCCTGTCGAGCCGTATATTTTATTAGAAAAAACTATGGATGGATTATCTAGACACGGAGCAATACAGTTTTACCGTGTAAACTGTGGATGACTTGGAAAAGGAAGAACTTCATTTTTTTCTAGATAAAGAATTTTTTTGTTAAAATTCCTAGTTTGCACGCGTCCTTTACTTCCAGTGTCTAAGGAATGACACTGAAATTTGGATCTCTTGACATAACTAGTGGCTTTTGAAAATAAAGTATAATAATTAAAGGCTACCATTTTGTAGAATATTCTTGTACTTCCCTTGTACTTGTCCCCATGTTCTAGTGGGTCCCGTGGATGCTCTGATATAAAAGAACAAAGTAAATATGAGATTATTAAAATGCTAAAATTCATACTGTAGAAAGTGATAGAAACATCTACCATGGACAGTATTTACGCATTAATTTGTCTGCTACTTTTTGCCAGCCCTCTCTCCTGGCTTTAGCAGACTTTGAGGTGTTACCTTTCGTTTTAATTAATGACTCAAATTCATCATAACCTTCCATTAAAAGCTCGTGTTCTGCTTGGGAGAAAAACTGTGGGCGTTCTTTGGTCATGCTGAACAGCCAATAGCAGCGTTGCTGATCATTGTTTCTACTATCGACATATTTCCCCTTTTAAACAAACGCATGAACGCGCAGTTATCTCAGATAACTCAGTCCAGCCATACTAATCATAAACAACAGGTGTGTTGAAAGAACACAATTAGCCGGATAATGATCTCGGATGTTTTAAGCAATGTACGAAGAACGGGCCCCAGGACACCCTAGGTCGAAGTTCAATGATCGACTTTGTTGTTGTTTCACCTGATCTGCGGCCGCATGTCTTGGACACTCGGGTGAAGAGAGGGGTGGAGCTCTCCACCGACCACTACCTGGTGGTGAGTTGGCTCCAATGGCGGGGGAGGAAGCCGGTCAGATTGGGCAGGCCCAAACGTACTGTGAGGGTTTACTGGGAATGTCTGGCAGAGTCCCCTGTGAGACGGAGCTTTAACTTCCACCTCCGGGAGAACTTTGAACACGTCCCAAGGGAGGCGGGGGACATTGAGTCTGAATGGACCATGTTCCGTGCCTCTATTGTTGAGGCGGCTAGTCGGAGCTGTGGCCGCAAGATTGTCGGTGCATGTCGCGGCGGCAACCTCGAACCCGCTGGTGGACACCAGCGGTGAGGGAAGCCGTCAAGCTGAAGAAGGAGTCCTACCGGGCTTTTTTAGCCTGTGGGACTCCGGAAGCAGCTGATGTGTACCAGCAGTCGAAGCGGTAGGCAGCTCGGCTGGTCGCCGAGGCAAAAACTCGGGCGTGGGAAGAGTTCGGAGAGGCCACGGAGAAAGACTTCCGTACGGCTTCGAAGCGATTCTGGTCCACTATCCGGCGTCTCAGGAGGGGGAAGCAGTGCAGTACCAACACTGTTTATAGTGGGGGTGGTGTGCTGCTGACCTCGACTCGGGACGTCGTTCTTCGGTGGGCGGAATACTTCGAAGACCTCCTTAATCCCACCAACACGTCTTCCATTGCAGAAGCAGAGCCTGAGGACTCTGGGTCGGGTTCTCCCATCTCTGGTGCTGAGGTTGCCGAGGTTGTTAAAAAGCTCCTCTGTGGCAAGGCCCCGGGGGTGGATGAGATTCGCCCTGAGTACCTTAAGGCTCTGGATGTTGTGGGGCTGCGTTGGTTAACGCGGCTCTGCAGCATTGCGTGGACACTGGGGGCAGTTCCTCTGGATTGGAAGACTGGGGTGGTGGTCCCCCTATTTAAAAAGGGGGACCGGAGGGTGTGTTCCAACTACAGAGAAATCACACTCTTAAGCCTCCCTGGTAAGGTCTATTCAGGGGTTCTGGAAAGGAGGGCCCGTCGGATAGTCGAATCTCGGATTCAGGAAGAGCAGTGTGGTTTTGGTCCTGGCCGTGGAACACTGGACCAGCTCTACACCCTCAGCAGGATGCTGGAGGGGGCATGGGAGTTTGCCCAACCAGTCTACATGTGTTTTGTGGACCTGGAGAAGGCATTGGACCGTGTCCCCCGAGGGATCCTGTGGGGGGTACTCCGTGAGTATGGAATACCGGGCCCTTTAATAAGGGCTGTCAGGTCTCTGTATGACCGGTGTCTGGTCCGCATTGCCGGCAGTAAGTCGGCCTTGTTTCCGGTGAGAGTTGGACTCCGCCAAGGTTGCCCTTTGTCACCGATTCTGTTCATAACTTTTATGGACAGAATTTCGAGGCGCAGCCAAGGTGTTGAGGGGATCCATTTTGGTGGCCTTAGGATTGCGTCTCTGCTATTCGCGGATGACGTGGTCCTGTTGGCTTCATCAGGGCGTGATCTACAGCTCTCACTGGAGCGGTCCGCAGCCGAGTGCGAAGCGGCCAGGATGAAAATCAGTGCCTCCAAATCTGAGACCATGGTCTTGAAACGGAAAAGGGTAGAGTGCCTCCTCTGGGTTAGGGAGGATGTGCTCCCCCTAGTGGAGGAGTTCAAGTATCTTGGGGTCTTGTTCACGAATTAGGGGAAGATGGAGCGGGAGATCGACAGGCGGATTGGTGCGCCCTCTGCTGTGAAGCGGGCGCTGTACCGGTCCGTTGTGGTAAAGAGAGCTGAGCCAAAAGGCGAAGCTCTCGATTTACCGGCCGATCTACGTTCCTACCCTCATCTATGGTCACGAGCTTTGGGTCGTGACCGAAAGAACAAAATCCCGGATACAAGCGGCTGAAATTAGTTTTCTCCGTAGTGTGTCTGGGCTCTCCCTTAGAGATAGGGTGAGGAGCTCAGTCATCCGGGGAGGACTCAGAGTAGAGCCGCTGCTCCTCCACATTGAGAGGAGCCAGTTGAGGTGGCTCGGGCATCTGGTTAGGATGCTTCCTGGACGCCTCCCTGGTGAGGTGTTCCGGGCACGTTCCACCGGGAGGAGGCCCAGGGGAAGACCCAGGACACGCTGGAGGGATTATGTCTCCCGGCTGGACTGGGAACGCCTTGGGATTCCTCCGGAGGAGCTGGCCCAAGTGGCTGAGGAGAGGGACGCCTGGGCCTCCCTACTGAAGCTGCTACCCCCGCGACCCAACCCCAGATAAGCGGAAGAAAACGGACAGACGGAACAACAAATAATACAAAGATGGAGAACACAGCGAGAGAAACAGATCTTGATGTCCTCCAGCAGCCTAGACTATAACAGCATAACCGCAGAGATAGGGAGACCAGGAGACACCTGCTCCACCCCTTCTGTGGGTGGGGTTTGGGGTCCCATGAAACACCCGCTCCACAGTTGGATGTAATACATGAGGAAATAACACTATCATCAAATTGTGAAAGGAAATAGATTAAATTGCTGCCCTCTGCTGTGTGTTTCTTTGATACTGCAGAGTTTGAAAGGGTGAGATTATTTTGCTACAGCATTGAATGTTAAATATGTCTTATATTTATAACCTTCTTTTGGGGGTGGAGAATTGAGTTACATTAAACTCGAATGGTTATGAGAAAATGGTCAGATAGGACAGGGTCGTGAGCAATTACTGTTATTTCTTCACAATAAATGACATATGTCAGCACAAGGTATGAAGGCAAGAATGTGCCTGTTTATGCACATTTTGAGCAAAACCAATTGAATTTAGGATAGTATAAAAGGCTATATTAGGGTTATCACATTCACTGTCAACAGGAATCTTAAAATCCAGACCAAAATGAACTTGTCAGTTTTTAAGGTAAGAAGTCTGACAACTAGTCTAAAAACAGAGTAAGGGTCTGGTGGACGAAACAACAAACAGAAGTGGTTTTATTGCTTTGCAGTTTGGATGAGGCAAACTAACCCTGGGGTTCCACTGAAAATGGAAACGTTGCAGGTGTCCCGTACCTTCATGCCTGATTGCTGCATTTCTAAAGAGGAGGTCCAGCCAGCATGAAGCAGCACATTTACGAAGCATCCAAGAAGTGCCACGCTTAATGCTTCTCTAAAAAAAAAAAAAAAAATTGCGGCTGTTCTATATTTGCTGCTCTATTCGCCGACTCCACGTCAATCTGAAGCAGAGAGGATTGTTCAGGAAGGAAGTTAGTTGATGAAAAGTAAAGTTATCCCGTTGAGTTTACAAATAAAAGACTACATGTGTAGACTTTGAATCTCACTTTACTGTGAATCATCAATACATCATTACCTGAGGCTTCAGCACCAACCCACCAGAAGATGTTATTTGATATTTGACACCATGAACAATGAGACGTTTGTCTTGGAGGTAGAAAATCACACCATTTTATACGATATCAGGCATCCCTTTTATGAAGCCATTAGATAAAGAGCAGCCACACAAGACACAGGTAGTGCCTGGTAGGGCAAAATAGGTTCAGAATTCAATCTGAATTCTAGTCCATGGCCAGATGGCACAACAAGCCATTAGATAAAGAGCAGGCACATGAGACATGGGTAGTATATAACCACTTCACTGGTGTATCATTCTATTTGAAGTTTACAAGTACCCTACTATTGCACAATGACGCAATCCTCAGGTGATCCGAATCCAACTGAGCAGTGGCACTCTGCTCTGAATCACTCCCGTTGGTGTAGTGCAGCCACACTGCGGTGCTCCCACAACACTTCCTTCAGAGGACCACCAGCATAAGAGTTAATGTTCAAATGAATTGTAGCCATTAAAGGTCCTGGGACTAATAAATTAATCAGACTGAAATATGCATGCCATTCCTCCTCATCATCCCGTATTTCTGGGAATGTAAAAATTTTAATAATTTGAAGGAGTTGACTCATTTATACTAACATCTTACAGCCAGGTTTCTGTGAGAAACTAAATCAGATAATCAGAAAATAATTAATTAACTAGCAATGTCTCTGAAGAGAGAGACCATATATTAAAAAAAATAACATTTTTTTTATTTTTTGTTCATGTTGAATTATTTTGATGATTTGCATCTTTTAAATCACTTTTTAATCTGTTTGGGTTTTGCCGTAGTTAATCCACTGTCTGAATGGGGTAATAAGTGGGTAGCACTACAGACGGTGCAGAGAGGTGTGCTAAACTACGGCTCTACTTCCATTTTTGAGAACTAATAAATCCACCCAGATCCCTAGAAGAAGAGCTGCACCACCCAAAGTGAGATGGATGCCGTCATTCCGGATCAAACGGGTACATTAAGGCAGGTTGCAGTTCCCCTACAAGAATCATTCTACAGAGGATGATGTCTAATTAACATTTCACATGGCTCTGACTCATCTGCAGCATCTGAACATTGGATGCTATTCTAGACATGCTGACTCTGAAGCTCCACAACTCAGCGTGACGGTGTGGCATGGGAGCTGCACGACAGGGGAGAGAAAGGACGTTGCATGGGCGGTGAGATAAGCATAGGGAAATGTGGAATGCCATCTATAAGATCTAGATGTGGTTTATGCTGCTTGAATCCACAAAGGGTCCAGATGTATTGCCACAGATTCTATCGACCGGGCAGTACACTGTACACTCCTCTTCCATGAAGAAAAGGAATAAGGCGCATTCAATTAAAAACAAATAGACTCACAGACACTGTCTTCCCAAAAGCTGTGTTTTTGTGTTCAACATTTCCCCTCGTTTACAAATAACCCCTTTTAAAATCAGATAATAAATTGTATGATTTATTTTTAATCTTGTAAAAAGAATTAACATAAAGGAAATAATTCTAAGTCTCTGTGATAGGACTAAGGAACAAGAAGAAAACGAGAATCAGATTGAGACAGGGCTCACAGAAGAGTGAATTTAGGCGGGCCGTATACTCCATGGTGAGTAAATGCCCTGCAAAACTGATGCAGACCTAGCAATGCTGTTACTGGACTAGTAAGTACAATACTTTTTTGGAAAGTCTGACGAATGTTTGCTAATTTTTACTAGGCTACGTTGCAGACTTATTAAGCCAACAGCTGCTGTGGAAAATATAGAAACAATCATGCAGATGTGGGAGACTGGGAGGATGTTAGTTTCAGGTCTGAACGGAGCCTCAGAGGCTGAAGCCTGTGTGTAAAACTAAGAGATCAGATCAGAAACTGGTTTATCAGACACTTTTTGTAGCTTCATACCGATTCTGGTGAGTTTTATCTGGGGTCTCCAGTAGCTTTCCAGCCGCCTGACGTCTTCCTCGTAGCGGACGATGGTTTTCTCAACCTCTGAGAAGATTTCTTCAGCAGCAGCAGTTAGTCGCTCTCTCATAAACTCTCTCAGATGCTGAACTGGAGACATTGTTGCTGAAACTACGTAAATATTCAGCTTAGATACGACAAACACAACCGTCTTCCTGCTGAGTCCACACACGCTGCTGCTGGAGCCTTTTAGTTTTACTTCCGCTGAGACAAAGCAGCTGATTGGTCCGTTTACCGCCCCCTGCTGGACTGGAGAGGAGCAGCAGATATGCAGCAGCAACAACAGAAGACGTTTCGAAGCGAAACGTCTTCAACTACGGAAAACAAGTCCAGTTGCTTTGTTTTTTACTTTTTTTTGGAATGACCATGACCTGGATGACTGAGAATCTTCACCAGCATTTCTAAACCGTCATTAATGGAGCAGACGTGAGGTGGAGGTTTACTCTAATGAGCATCAGCAGGGTCACCATGAGGAACAGAGAGCAGAGGGACTTTCACCTGAGCTACAGTCAGACTTCAAAGCTCTGGTTACCATCAACAGGAGGAAGCATTTCTTTGAGCCTTTAGTTGGATTTGAATCATGATGTGAAAAATATCTGATCCTTAGCTCCACATTACAGAGCTAAGAGGGGGCACAAAGTTTGATAGGTTTAGCTCCATAGTCTTTATTTCAGTGAAAATAATGGCAGTTAATCCTAAAGTAGCTCAACCCATTAAAAGATCCTTCAGATCAGCACATTAATTCTCATTCCTGCAGCTGGTTCAATTCTCCATGTAGACAGAAAAAAAGTGTCGCTCAATAAACCAGGTAAATATAACACATGGTGACAGTAGGACATAGTGAGTGTAAAAGTAAGGCTCTCTCTTCCTTTTTCTGAACATTCAGTTCTGTTTTGATAAAATATTCCGTATTAAAAATAAATAAATCATAGCAGTTCATCACAGAATTAGTTAACTGTTTTATTGATTTTAAGTGTAATATTGCATAAACAAAACTAATAAAACAATGATAACGTTATATAAAAGGTAATGGAGACATATCATTTGATACAGATCTTAATACCTACAATAATAATACTGACAACAGGACAAAATATGAGGCTCTGTGTTATTATTTAATCCCTAGAAGTTAAAAGTTTTTTCTCCACAGAAAGTGTTTAATAGTAAAGATGCACTATTGTCTCACATGCATAGACCTAACGACCTTCATGCTTCAGGGACTTTGTGGACTAGTGCTGCCCCCTTGTGGCATGAAGTGGTTTTAAACCAGAAGTAGGTTTTGATTTCTGAAAAATCCCTGATGAAGCTGATGAACGCTGAGTGCTGCATGGGCATCTTTTCTGCGCTCTGGGGTTGGAGAGCTGCCTTTCAGCACCTGGAGGCGGGTGTAGCCTCTTTCCCCTGCAGGTTATGGCAGAATGTAAAGCTCGGAGTCTAAAGCGCAGGTCTTTGTGATATCACAGTAAATTAGGCAAAAGTCTGGGCAATTTCTGCCCTGCAATGGACTGCCGACCTGTCCAGGTTGTACCCCGCCTCTCGGCCATTGACAGCTGGAGATCGGCACCGGCACCCCTCACGAACCCAGCAGGGATAAAGCGTGTTAGAAAATGGATGATGGATGGTGTGGGCTATTTATTCTCCCTTGCCATAAAGATCTTTGCCAACTGGCGCTAGTTGTATATACATACATATATACAATATATACAATATATATATATACATATATATATACAATATATACAATATATATATATATACATATATATATATACACACATATATATATATACACACATATATATATATATATATACACACATATATATATATATATATATATATATATATATATATATATATATATATATATATATATATATAAATACATACATACATATTAATTATTTTGTCTTTTTTTGGGGCGAGGCTTTTTTCTTGTATATCTTTGTATTTGCATAAATATTTTCCTGAAATAATGTAACTTTCTTCTGTTTAGCTAAGTTACATATTGGACCAGATTGGAAATGCTTGCCTGAAAATAGGAGAGGAAAGGGCAAAAATAAGTGTAACTAACTTCCTAGATCTTTGGTTTAAAGCCCTATGAACCAATCAAAATGCTTAACATCATTCTTTCTGCTTTTTTAAGGGAAGAGAAATACACATCTTCGATCTGTATGTGGTGCCCCCGTGGAAGGCAGAAGATGTGGAGCCTTTGTGTTCATTGCCTGTAGGTATTTTAATGAATTCATCCATATTGCTGTCCTCCTCACTTTTTCTACCTTTCAGTGTATATAACATGTAAGATGTAATATTAATGCATAATGGTATAATCTGTGTAATGACATTTTTCTATTTGAAATAATTTCACTGAAGGACAGATATTTATTGCTGTTTAATGATGTGATAATAAAAAGAATATCAATTGCAGGTTCTACTGGTAAAACAGAGAGAGAGATAGTGTTTCTTGACTCCCTTCGACCTGATGGTTTTGGTGACGAGGCCTACAGAAATATATTTAGGTTCAAGCTATATAGATTCACTGGTAATTGTCATGATTTGGGTTTTGTCTTGGTTCAGGTTATCCGTTTTATTAGTCAAGTTTCTGCTTTTGGGTTCTTTCTTGTTTTGGCTTTGTTTTAGACGTGTTGTTCTGTTTAGATTAACTGTTATTTATCTGTCACTCCCCAAACACCAGTTACCAGCCAATCAGATCTGCTCACCTGTCAACCTCCAGTCACTAGCCAATCAGTTCAGTTCAGTTACCACCTTTCCTTTGATTATTTCCACCTCTCACTTGTAATTAGTCTTCACTCCCGTTCACCTGCTCACTCCCCTATATAGTCCTGCTACAAACATCTGCAAACTGCCAGATCATTAACAAGCCTTCGGTGAGTTTTGTCCAGCATTCTCTTTTTGACTGACCTGTAGATATTACCCTGATAGCCTTTTTGACTTCTGAGCCAGCCTGAACCCTGAACCTGTTTTTCCTGCCCTGTACGATTGCTTACCTGTTTCTCTGACCTGGACCTGCCTTGGGATTTTCTGAGTTTGCCTTATCCTTGTCTGTACTTCTGCCTATTTTGGACTGCCTTATGTGTACCGGAGTTTGGACTGCCATTTTGACCATTGAGCCTGCTTTTTCCTGTCTTGCCTGTTTAAGAGCAATAAAACATCTGAACCTGAAATCTCTGCTTGTTAGCCTGAATACTGAATCCACCTGTTCAGTTCCGTTCGTAACAGAATGATCTGGCCATAAACATGGATTCATCGGCTAACAAGCAGCAGAGCCAGTTGGCACGAACCAGAGGCAGCGACATGAACCCGTCACTGACACGTTATCTCCGTTCAGGAGCTATGCTTTGTGAGCCGGTTTTTTTTTCTCCCAGCATGCCGGCTCACGCTGATCACTCACCTCAAGCCTCTAGTTTGTCTCCCCCAGAGCCTTTCCATCCTGACCTGGACCTGTTTGTTGAGGTGGATGCAGAGGTAGTACGGGAGATCCGTCCAGACCTTTTCCTGGAGTCGGTTCTGTCAATCCCTCCGAGTAAGGAGCCGCAGAGGTTGCCGCGGGCTGAAGCAATTCTGATCCCTCAAGTGGGATCGACGTTTGAGGGTTCCCGTTTGGCATTATGTCCTCCTGGAGTCGGTCCCCGACGTCACCTCAGTGACAGCAGCACTCTCCCGCAGCATCCCCGTCGTCGCAAACGCAGGCGAGCAGCTGGATCGCCTCAGTGGTCGTTACTAGCTGAGACTCCATCTCGGCTAACTGCCTCCATCGATCCTATGACCATTTCCTGCCCGACAGAACAGAGTCCTGTGCTCCCCAGAGCTGAGCAGCCCACAGCGCCTCCTGGTGGAGTCCGAGACGCTGAAGAGTTGGCCCTGGAAATTAAGATAAGGACATTTGCCCCTTTAATTAAAAACCTTAGGGAGGCTCTCTTCTGCCAATATTCAGAGGAGCTGGAGCAGAAATTAAAGGAGGTGGAGGAGCTTTACAGGTCAGCCCTCCAAGCGTTCTATAGACAACCGAAGTCAGTCCCCGAGGGTCCGGCCGACGCCTCGGCTCCCGAGTCTGTCCTGGAGGACCCGCCCTCTACCTCAGCTCCAGTGCCGGCTTCCGGCAGCTTTAAAGCAGCACAGTCTCCAGAGCCGGCCCAAGACGCCGCGACCCAGGAGGGTCCGCAGCCGGCCCAAGACGCCGCGACCCAGGCGGGTTTGCAGCCGGCCCGTGACGCTGCGACCCAGGCGGGTTTGCAGCCGGCCCGTGACGCTGCGACCCAGGCGGGTTTGCAGCCGGCCCGTGACGCTGCGACCCAGGCGGGTTTGCAGCCAGTCTGCGACGTGGGAACCCAGGAGGGTCCGCAGCCGGCCCAAGACGCTGCAACCCAGGAGGGTCCGCAGTCGGCCCAAGACGCTGCAACCCAGGAGGATTCACCGTTGGTCTGTGACGTGGGAACCCAGGAGGGTCTGCCACTGGACCACGAGGAAGGGGTTCAGGCAAGCCCTCTTCCAGGCCGCAACTCTGGGGCTCGTCCAGACGACAAGCGTCGTCGTGGCCCTGGTCCAGACGACAAGCGTCGTCGTGGCCCTGGTCCAGATGACAAGCGTCGTCGTGGCCTTCATCCAGACGACAAGCGTCGTCGTGGCCCCCGTCCAGACGACAAGCGTCGGGGGTCTCGTCAAGACAAGAAGCGTCGATGGTCTCGCCGAGAAGAAAAGCACCCAGAGCCCCATGGAGACTTAGAGGTCTCCGGACCTCTTCTGAGGCTCTTGCCCCCGCACCTTCGGCTAGACAGCCAATTATCCAAGTGGCTGAACAGACTGTCTTTGTCGGAGGTGTTGGAGGGGCTCCTGCTGAGGTTCCTGGTTTCCAAGAGTCTGTCTGAACCTGTAGCCTGTAGCCAGGCCCCGTCTGAACCTGTAGCCTGTAGCCAGGCCCCGTCTGAACCTGTAGCCTGTAGCCAGGCCCCGTCTGAACCTGTAGCCTGTAGCCAGGCCCCGTCTGAACCTGTAGCCAGGCCCCGTCTGAACCTGTAGCCTGTAGCCAGGCCCCGTCTGAACCTGTAGCCTGTAGCCAGGCCCCGTCTGAACCTGTAGCCTGTAGCCAGGCCCCGTCTGAACCTGTAGCCTGTAGCCAGGCGCCGTCTGAACCTGTAGCCTGTAGCCAGGCGCCTCCTGAACCTGTAGCCTGTAGCCAGGCGCCTCCTGAACCTGTAGCCTGTAGCCAGGCGCCTCCTGAACCTGTAGCCTGTAGCCAGGCGCCTCCTGAACCTGTAGCCTGTAGCGAGGCGCCTCTTCTAGCTTATAGTCCAGCGCCGTCTCCAGCCTTTAGTCCGGCGCCAGGTTCTGCTCTTTCTCTCTCCAGGCGTCGGTTCCTGAAGGTCCTGTTCCGCCGCCGGCCTCCGAGGTTGCTGGTCCGCCGCCGGCCTCCGAGGTTGCTGGTCCGCCGCCGGCCTCCGAGGTTGCTGGTCCGCCGCCGGCCTCCGAGAGACCTGCTCCGCCACCGGCCGCCGGACATCTTTGTCAACCGGGGCCGTCCTACAGGACACCCGCCGGATTACCCGTCTTACAGGGGTCGTCCTTCGGGACGTCCGCCGGAGAACCTGACACGCCTAGGCCGTCCGCCGGAGAACTTGACACGCCTAGGCCGTCCGCCGGAGAACCTGACACGCCGAGGCGGTCCTTCGGGACGTCCGCCGGAGAACCTGACACGCCGAGGCGGTCCTTCGGGACGTCCGCCGGAGAACCTGACACGCCGAGGCGGTCCTTCGGGACGTCCGCCGGAGAACCTGACACGCCGAGGCGGTCCTTCGGGACGTCCGCCGGAGAACCTGACACGTCGAAGAGGTTCCCCAGAAGCCCTCCGTCCTGTACCACCCTCCACCCACCCGGTCTAGTCTGTTTTTGTTTATTATTTGCCTGGTTTAAAGGACGTCTGGTATCCGTCCTTGAGGGAGGGGCTCTGTCATGATTTGGGTTTTGTCTTGGTTCAGGTTATCCGTTTTATTAGTCAAGTTTCTGCTTTTGGGTTCTTTCTTGTTTTGGCTTTGTTTTAGACGTGTTGTTCTGTTTAGATTAACTGTTATTTATCTGTCACTCCCCAAACACCAGTTACCAGCCAATCAGATCTGCTCACCTGTCAACCTCCAGTCACTAGCCAATCAGTTCAGTTCAGTTACCACCTTTCCTTTGATTATTTCCACCCGTCACTTGTAATTAGTCTTCACTCCCGTTCACCTGCTCACTCCCCTATATAGTCCTGCTACAAACATCTGCAAACTGCCAGATCATTAACAAGCCTTCGGTGAGTTTTGTCCAGCATTCTCTTTTTGACTGACCTGTAGATATTACCCTGATAGCCTTTTTGACTTCTGAGCCAGCCTGAACCCTGAACCTGTTTTTCCTGCCCTGTACGATTGCTTACCTGTTTCTCTGACCTGGACCTGCCTTGGGATTTTCTGAGTTTGCCTTATCCTTGTCTGTACTTCTGCCTATTTTGGACTGCCTTATGTGTACCGGAGTTTGGACTGCCATTTTGACCATTGAGCCTGCTTTTTCCTGTCTTGCCTGTTTAAGAGCAATAAAACATCTGAACCTGAAATCTCTGCTTGTTAGCCTGAATACTGAATCCACCTGTTCAGTTCCGTTCGTAACAGTAATGGCCAATTGCCAGTTCAGTTTCTTTGGATACATGTTTGTAAAAGCCTCGTTCTCAGGCTACTTGTATATTGCAGTGCGTTTCACACCTTAATATGAATTTATAATTGAAATGTGTGCAGACCCATTGCCGCCTTTATCAATCATGGTCTGAAAAGACAGGGGGAGACCTTGAAGTATGTTTTTACTTATCAAAGTGTATACAGTTTGTAATAAAACACATATTTATCGCTCATATATGGTATTACTTTTCTCTAAATTAACATGTGCCTTTTAGCTCAGTTCTTAAGATGTTTGTACAGTCAGTTCTTAATATGTTGTATATAATGTATGCCTTGGCTTTGTTATATGTTCTTTGCTCTATTCCCTTTTATAATGACGAGGTCTTCTCTTGTTTACGAAGTGTCCACCAGAGGGCGCTAAAATCGGAATCGGTAATTTTAACTTTCCAATAAAACAAATTTTAGAAGAAGATTGTGTTCAAGTTAATTACATAATTTTATAGTAATGTAGAACATTACAGGACAGAGTTCTATATACATTCACCTTTATAATTAAAGATGACAATATTTTTTCCAGTCCTGTTAGAACAGATAATAAAGCTAATAGAGTGCATTCAGACAATACAGATAAACTTTATGCAATAATATATTCCCGGACTGCTCTGAGCGTGTCCAATGATGACGTCAAACAATACAATGGAGAGAATGTAAAACGCATTAATTTCAACCAGAAATTATTATTTAATGATTTATGGATAAAAATAAGCATTTTCGGTACTGTAATTACATTATTTTTGGCGACCCGGAAGTTATTCTGTTTGCGCAGGTGAAAAAATGAGCTGATGGAACGGATCTTGCTACGGATAAAGATCGGGTAGTGACACTGCTGGAGCCTTTTAGCTTCACTTCCGGCTGACGTCACTGAGACAAAGCGGCTGATTGGCCCAGTTACTGCCCCCTGCTGGACTGGAGGTGAGCAGCAGATCGGCAGCAACAACAGAGTCAGAACCAGACCAGAACTTTTCTAAACTGTCATTAATGGAGCAGATATTAACCAGGAATACTTTTAATAGTAAACATTTGTTTACTTTGCGTTGAATCCATACTAAAAGTGCACATGCGCAAAAAAACAACAACAGTGTAGGCAAAGAAAAAAAGGAAAATCTGATTAATAAAACCATGCACACGCACATCAGCACGCAATTTTCCTTCATAGAGCAGAGCTGTACTTGAACGTTTGCTTACCAGGTTCCTCCACTGAAGTCAAACCAGCCTCCACTTCGAAAAACCACCATCAAGCCATTGAGTTTTTATAGGTCACGCATACATCATGACATACGGTAGAAACGCTGTCTTGGACCTTTCAAGATATAAGCCATATGTTTAGGGTTTATTAACTGGAGTCACTTGTCGTTCTTACCCCTCTGGTCTAACAAATATTTATGTCCTTCTGTGAATCTGGATATAAGAGAACAATTTATTTTGTTTTGTTTTTTTATTATTATTTTAGTCACTGTTTCACGTGGTTAATTGGCTACTTCTAATTTTAGAAGGCCTATTTATTCTAAATTTACCTGTTAAACTTGCTAAAAAATATTGTTTCCAGTCACTGATTTCAATTTAGGGTGATAGTAGATAATCCTTTGATGCTGCTCACCAAGAGTCATCAAGACCCGATGTGGAGTTTCAAAATGAAGGCCTCCAAATAGTCACTTTTATGTAATGTGCCGACAATCGCTTGCCCTCGTCCAAACAAGCGTCTGCCGTAATCAAACATGTGAAATTTTGAGCTTCTACAGACATTCACAGGCAAGCTTGCAAAGCGACAACTTTTGTCGCCATTACATTAAACTACACCCATTTATCAGGATCATCCGTGAGGTGTGCCCTTACAATTATGATATTGTCCAGGCTGTTTCCTTGTCTGTAATATAGAATGAGCCTGGTTTTTCTTTTGTAGACAAAAAGATTTCAGCAAATTACAGCAAGATCTTCTGACTCTTCATCCTTGTTGGTCATGTTCTGCTTTGAAAATATCACAAACCCTCCAGTTTCATAACCAATAAAATTTCTGGGAAATAGTCTTGGCTGATAACATTTATCCCATGTGTTATCATTACCATTATGAAAATGAAGAAAATGAGCTGAATTGTATCCTTTGGTCTCCAACTAGAAGAATTGTATTGGAAAAGGATTCAATAAAAATTGTAAATATGGATGCAAAAACAATTAAATAAAAATATGTATTTGACGTCTACTGAAAATAGATATTAGCAGTTGTATCGACCTGCTGTACCAGACCCTATATGACACAAGCCTAGTCGTAATCAAATTTAATTATTGCAGCCAACAGTTAATAGGATAAATCTGAAAGGCCTCAGCAAAACTGAACTCCTGTCATCCTACTCTAGAGATTTTACAGGCTAAGAATAAATGTCAATCAAGCTTACTAGAGTGGACGGGATTTCAAATAAAAATATATTTAAAATAAAACATAAAACCTACACAGCTCCTCAAGATATAAGACCCTTGGAAAGCACCCAAATCCTTATTACAGGATGGAAGGACACTTACCAAAAGAAAACCTCCAAGAGAGTAAATAAAATGTGATTGAAAAAAGGACTAACATCAAGATTTAAAAGAACAAAAATCTGAAGGTTAAAAAAAGAATAACAAGGATTCAAAAGACTGTTATTCAGCTGCTTCTAAAAAGTAGAGATGAAAAAGGGCTAAAAAACTTTGGTCCTGCTCTGCAGAATCATTCTTGTGATTTTGTTTAATTCCTACCAGTAACGTACAATTAGGAATTAGAACAATGAATGAGTTTGCTTACATAAACTCTAGGAACATGAAACATCTCAACAGCTAACTAAAAAAAAAAAGATCAGTCAATTATTCAGCCTTTGTATGTGTATATATTTCTTAACTGAAAGAACTGAGTGTAAAACATTGCTTAAATCTAAAGAAAAAAAAAACTGATTAGATCTACAAGACAGACAGAGTTTATAGAAAAGACAGGACTCCAATCCAGAAGGTGGCAGCAGAGGGTCTCTGGTGGAAAACTACTAAGAAGAATTTTAATACTTTTTATTATTTGCAGAAAAAAAGACAACTTCTCCATTTTGTTTTCATTTCATGTGAAGATTCAAACTGCCACTTTGAGTGAAGCTTTGTCCAAATATTCCGCATGAAAAAACCTGTCACCTGTATGCGTTTTCTTGTGAACATTTAAAGAATCCAGTCGAGAGAAACTTTTTCCACAAGTCTAACAAGAAAAAGGCCTCTCCCGTGTGGATTCTCTTGTGACTATTTAAATGACTCAGGCCAGTGAAACTTTTCCATATTTCTGATAAGAAAAAGGCCTCTCCCCTGTGTGTATTCTCTTGTGAACATTTAAATGACCCAGTGCAGTGAAACTTTTCCCACATGTCTGACAGGAAAAAGGCCTCTCACCTGTGTGGGTTCTCTTGTGACAATAGACCCCTTGCAACCACGTGACTCCGTTACCCAGAACCCCTTGCGTGGCGGCCATATTGGTTGGCACGCCATTTGACGAAATGACGAGTTCTCCGGGTATTTTTCTCCTTTAGATAACGTATCACAAGATCGTTTTAAGACTAAGTTGATGGTTGATGGTATCAGATTGCCAGATCCACACAGCAAAAGCCTGAAGGGACGGAGCGAGTCTGTGAAATGCTGCCAAGGGTTTCGTACCGCGACACAGCTGCTGGCCAGTACGGACAAGAGAGCACGAAAGCCCCTGAAACCACTGGACGGCTGCAATTATTTTATATCAGGAAAAAGGCTCCAGCAAACGCCCGCGACGCCATGAGGGATTAAGCGGGTCAGAAAATGGATGGATGTTCAGACATGTTTGTGCAACAGCACAAAGCAGAGAGGAAGACCCGCCCGGTAGGTTAAAAAAACATTATTCACTACGGATTATTTTGGTGTTTTTGTCTTGTTAAAACGGGTGGGGGTGTTGGCGACATTGCAGCGTAAACACAGAAGTACTAGCGCCCGTGAACGGGCGGAGGGGAGGTGGCGATCGTTACACTGGCCGGAGAGCCGCTGCTGTCTGGAGCAGCACCCGCTTCCTGCTGCTCCAGACAGCGGCGGCTACAGCAGCAACAGCGGCTTCTCCGGCCGGTGTAGCGATCGCTACACCGGCCGCCGCAGCCGCCGCTGTCTGCTGCTTCAGACAGCGGCGGCTGCGGCGGCCGGTGTAGCGATCGTTACACTGGCCGGAGAGCCGCCGCTGTCTGGAGCAGCAGGAAGCGGGTGCTGCTCCAGACAGCGGCGGCTACAGCAGCAACAGCGGCTTCTCCGGCCAGTGTAGCGATCGCTACACCGGCCGCCGCAGCCGCCGCTGTCTGCTGCTTCAGACAGCGGCGGCTGCGGCGGCCGGTGTAGCGATCGTTACACTGGCCGGAGAGCCGCCGCTGTCTGGAGCAGCAGGAAGCGGGTGCTGCTCCAGACAGCGGCGGCTACAGCAGCAACAGCGGCTTCTCCGGCCGGTGTAGCGATCGCTACACCGGCCAGAGAAGCCGCCGCTGTCTGCTGCTTCAGACAGCGGCGGCTGCGGCGGCTGCTGTAGCGATCGCTACACGGGCCGCTTCTCCGGCCCGTCTAGCGATCGCCACCTCCCCTCCGCCGCTATTTAAGTAGAACAATGAATAGAGCAGAATTAAGTTGTATTTACCGGAGATGAAGCGTAGACTGCAAATTCTCTCGTAGTATGATGGCTCCCCCAGTCCATTGGGAGTGTCTGCCTGCGCTCTTTTCATTGAAAATATCCATTTCTTTCTTCTTTCCTCATCCTTTGGTAAACGACAGAAACGTACATCCAACGATTTGGAATGCCTCTGTGTGCAACCGGGAGCACAACAAGTCGTAGGCATTGTTTAGATTCCAAAAATAAACTAACTAAAAGTACGCTCTAAATCACCCGTTTTGTCATGTAGTAGACGGGCTGTCAGGCTAGCGTGCCCACCAAGATGGAGGCGCGCACCCCCGATCACGTGACTGTGACGTCAGATGCAAGGGGTCTATTTAAATGACTTACTCCAGTGAAACTCTTTCCACATGTCTGACAAGAAAAAGGCCTCTTCCGTGTGTATTCTCTTGTGAACATTTAAACTGGCTATTTGAGTGAAACTTTTTCTGCATATCGGAAAAGAAAAAGGCCTCTCCCTGTGTGGATTCTTTCGTGTTCGTTTAAATGACTCAGTGCAGTGAAACTTTTTCCACATGTCTAACAAGAAAAAAGGCCTCTTCCCTGTGGATTCTCTTGTGACTATTTAAATGACTCAGTCCAGTGAAACTTTTCCATATGTCTGATAAGAAAAAGGCCTCTCCCCTGTGTGTATTCTCTTGTGAACATTTAAATGACCCAGTGCGGTGAAACTTTTTCCACATGTCTGACAAGAAAACGGCCTCTCCCCTGTGTGTATTCTCTTGTGAACATTTAAATGACTCAGTGCAGTGAAACTTTTTCCACATGTCTGACAGGAAAAAGGCCTCTCCCCTGTGTGGGTTCTCTTGTGGCTATTTAAATGACTTACTCCAGTGAAACTTTTTCCACATGTCTGACAAGAAAAAGGCCTCTCCCCTGTGTGTAATCTCTTGTGAACATTTAAACTGGCTATTTGAGTGAAACTTTTTCTGCATATCAGACAAGAAAAAGGCCTCTCCCCTGTGTGGATTCTCTTGTGTTCGTTTAAATGACTCAGTGCAGTGAAACTTTTTCCACATGTCTGACAAGAAAAAGGCCTCTCACCTGTGTGGGTTCTCTTGTGAACATTTAAACTGGCTACTCGAGTGAAACTTTTTCCACATGTCTGACAAGAAAAAGGCCTATCACCTGTGTGGGTTCTTTTGTGAACATTTAGATCACTCTGTTGAGTGAAACCTTTTCCACATGTCTGACAAGAGAAAGGCCTCTCACCAGTATGGGTTCTGTAATGCTTTTTCAATTGACTCTTGTGCTTCCAAGACTTCCCACAAACATCACATTTTAAAGACATTGTCTTATTGGTTGGTAAATGTTCAGGATCCTGTTGTTCATGTTTAAGCCTTGAAGAATCATGTTTTTCCTTTTCTTCCTCCATCTTTGGAAGTTCTGGGTTCTCTTGCTCTTCAATCTGTGCTTTTGGTTCCATTTGTTCCTCTTTAATCCATGAAGACTCAGGCTCCACATTTTCCTCTTTAATCCATGGAGGTTCTGGTTCCCCCTGTTTTTCAATCAGAGGAGGTTCCATCTGTTCCTCCTCACACCACTGAGGTTCTGCTTCCTCCTGGTCACGACTGGACCTTCTCCTCTGCTTGCAGAGCTGTTGGATGGAAGAAGCTTCCTCCTCCATGGAGACATGTGGCTTTTGGAGGTCTGTGGGGACAAAGAAAGAGATCATTAATATAATTTAAGTAATGACTGTCTCATGGATCAGCCTGATTCCTGGAGATCCTGGACTGAAGGCGTCACATGGTTCATCTAATATTAATTTATGGAAGAAGTCTCTATTGGTCCTTGTAAATGTACGTTTCAATGAAATGTGTCTTCTGCATTTAACCCATCCCCTAGAAAGCAGTGGTTAGCTTCTATAGCTGCCCAGGGAGAAATCGGGGGGTAAGGGTCTTGCTCAGGGATCCATAGTGGTAGTTTGTGGGAATCAAACCAGTTACCTGCAGCGTTCCCTAAACACAAGCTGCTCTTACCACTAGGTCAGCACTAGTGGTTAGAGCAAAGAGAGAAATCAAAGAAAAACAACAGCTGAACTCAGGGGTTTGTTAAATAATACTTTGCCCTAACGCTTTGTTCTCTGTGCTTCAGATTGCCTCGCACTGCGAATCCCACTTCGCCGTTTCCTACGTCATCTGAGCTCAGCTCCTGGTTTCTCCAAGAACCCCTCCAGCCTCTCAGCTGGCGGCCAGGCCGCTCTGTCTCCAAGCCGCTCTGTGTGACTTCCACCATCTGCAGGCCCGTCCTCCTGTCTCTAAGCCGCTTGCTCTGCCAGCCTGTCGTGGCTTCACTACCGGCCACTCACCCTTACCCCAGCCCCGGACCACTCTCTGCCACCTCCCTGACGGCTCTTTCTCTCTGAGTGGTAAGCTTTGCTGCTAACCTAGGATCTGTTACCATTGCTGGCCTCTGACCTCTTCCTTATATGTCTGCAGCTCTCCGACAGGCTCTGATCTCGGTCTCCATCATCCCTTTCCGTTTAAATAAATCGTGTTAATCTGTTCCCGTTCTCCTGTTTGATCTCTGCAGTAGAGGGTGACACAGGAGTGTATTTCAACTCCTGTCCCATCCTCCTCCCACATAAAAAAAACTTTTGTGTCCCGTCCCAATCCCAGGCCAGAGTAGAAAAAAAAAAGTCCTGTCGCAGCCCACTCCTGGTAATATTACTCCCACTCCCATCCCAATCCCATTCTGAATGACTCCCGCTCCTGGGCCGCTCCCATTCTTGTTATCTTCGTTAAGTTTTCTGGCAATACATTAAACCTGAATGTCTATGAAGGGTCAGTTAAGTTCCTGTTTTAGCTGTGGTAAAGGCCAGTTAAAGTAAAAGGAATAATAAATAAATAATAAAAGTAACAAACAAGAAAACAGACCATGCCTTAGTTGAATAAACAAAATGTACAATGTTGCCTTTTACTAATTCCTTAAGAAATTGTTTCCCATGAACAATCAAGTTACTTTTATGTTTCAAATTGCTGAAACTAAAGAAAAATGCACCTAGCAAGTGATCTATACTCAATTAAGAAAAAAGTACATCAAGGCATTACTTTCACAATTTAGATAATGTACCTCAATGGTTCAAAAACTCAGTATTGTAAAAGAAGAAGTTGAATATCATTCAAGCATATTAGTATTTTTCCATACGCAAAATAATATCCATAAACTAATTAGGGTTTACTATTGGAACCAATACATACATCAAACATTAAACACATTCTTAGACAGACCTCTCAACTTATATCAAAAATTGAGAGTGAGGTTATGTTAATTTTCAGTGGTGATGCAGAGCTGAAGGCGGGGCTAACTGGACCCAGGAAAAAAGCTCTGTCTCATTTTTATCCGACCAGACATGAAAGTAGACATGTTTTACTTTTGTTAAAAAGTGAAAGAGAAATGTTCACACGTTGTTAAGTTAGTAGGTTAAAACTGAAAAAAACAAAACTGTTCAAATGATACTAAATAAAATATTAAAGTACTTTTAAGTTATTGGCCATATTATTACACTGTTACACATTGGGAAATGAGTCCAGGAAACCTGTTTTACAAGCAGGGTACTGAGTGTTAACACCGTGACATTCAACTCTTGTCAAGTTTGTTAATATTTGCAACTTTACAGTCACTCTGTAAGTTTAATAGTTTAATAGTCCTTACTTCTGACTTTGTGTTGCAAATCCAACTTTTCCAGGTTGAGTTCGCCACTAGCAGTTCATCCCACCCCATGTTCATGTGTTTTTGAGCGTGGGCGGAAAAAAATTGATCGGAAGCATTGTTGGCTTCTGGGTTGTGTAGTTCTTTTGACTTGCAATATAGTTTAGGTTTCTTGGAAAAAAACTACAAAATGGCGGTGGCAATCCTACATTTTTGATTTTCTATTTTATTGAAATTTTTGGCATCGATCCTAGTTTATTGTACCTGCTATTGGTTTACTCCTGCTTCCGTCTGCTCCCGTTGATATTTAATCCTGTACTGTGCCAATCACGTGATATTTACTCCCATCCCGCGGGATTCCCATAAAAATGTCAGCCTTTACTCTGCATGTGGGTAAGAGCCTTAAAAAATGACAAATTGACAGTATAATTCAACCCTTTTTGTGGAATTACAAAACTCCCAGAATAGCCTAGAAACATTTAACCAGATCCAAATTTCCAGGGGGCCCTTTCCAGTAAGGTGACCAGACTTCTGAAATCAAATCTGAGGATATTTCTTGCTTGTGGATAAAAATCAATACATCTCATCAAAATGAAATTAGGAAACAGGGACAGTAATGGTTTAATTTATTTTTACATATTTATTAATATTTAAACAACAAACAACAATATATATATATATATATATATATATATATATATATATATATATATATATATATATAGAGAGAGAGAGAGAGAGAGAGAGAGAGAGAGAGAGAGATAGATAGATAGATAGATATAATGAAAACAATTTATATCTAATCTCCCCCTCCTCCAACAAATTTAAAGAAAGCTGGGAGAAAGATATGGACATTGTGAACTTTACACTTGCTGTAATAATGAAAGACACTGCCTGATCCAATTTAAAATTACAAATAGGCTTCTTTAATCAAAAGCGAAAATCCATACCGTCTTTGCTGGTGTGTTATCGACTTGCGATAAATGTCAGTCCTCTGATGCAACTCTTAACCATGCATTTGTTTCATGTCCCAAAGTGTCAGCGTTTTGGTCTCATGTGTTCAAAATGATATCACAGATTATGAAGTCCACTTTACTACCTGACCCGTTCTTGATTATCTTTGGGAAATCAAGTCCACCTGTCAGGGTTCTGTGTTCAGTGCTCTCTAACTCTGCTCCACAGGTGGCTGCACTTGACGGGTGGGCGTGACCCGCACAAGCGGCTTGTTTAGGAACCCTCTGCTCTGGCTTAAAAGGAGTGCACTTACAGCTGGAAGACACCAGAGTGTTATCCCGTCGTGGTATGCCTAGGCCACAGATCTGTCTCCCGTGCTTCGTACCTGTGAGTTTTGAAAACCCTGTTTTTGGATTAATCTTGTCTCCTGTCCTCTCCAGTTTCATCGTGCTCTGAGGACCAGTTTCCTGAATCCCAGCCTTCTTAGATTTTGCTCTGGCATCTCCACTTTCACTCCCTTGGTGTTACCAAGCCGGGCGAGGATATCCCCCTTCCTGGATTCACCTGGTTCGTCTGGACACACTCCGGTTCTTCCAGCTGCTCCTCCAGCCTGCCGCCGCAGTGGTACTGCTCGGGCTCCTCGCCTGTGTTACATCTGCCAGCCCTCCTGTCATTCAGCCACCTCCTCCCATCAGAGAGTTAGGGTCACAGAGTTCCTTTTCCACTCATCCCCCCCGGATAGGTCTTATCCACTGAGCTATATAATACACTGGAGTGCTAACCGCTGTCTGTTTGAACGAGTCGCTTTGAAGCCACCAGCCGCCATATTGGTACTCCCTATTTTCCCCCAGTAACTAAGGAATATGTGCGCTACAGCATCGAATAACGAGGATTTTCTCATGTTCAGGGGGGGGCTCAAGACTTTTAAAATGTCAAATGCCATATACTTTAATGTTATGTTCTAAAAATATCAAGTACTGAGAAAGTCATGTGCTGAAATATTTTGCATTTTATTCATTTAAATATATATATATATATATATATATATATATATATATATATAACATTTATAAATATATAAATAACAATATACAAAAACATATATTTACATACACTCACCGGCCACTTTATTAGGTACACCTGTCCAACTGCTCGTTAACACTTAATTTCTAAGCAGCCAATCACATGGCGGCAACTCAGTGCATTTAGGCATGTAGACATGGTCAAGAGAATCTCCTGCAGTTCAAACCGAGCATCAGTATGGGGAAGAAAGGTGATTTGAGTGACTTTGAACGTGGCATGATTGTTGGTGCCAGAAGGGCTGGTCTGAGTATTTCAGAAACTGCTAATCTACTGGGATTTTCACGCACAACCATCTCTAGGGTTTACAGAGAATGGTCCGAAAAAGAAAAAAACATCCAGTGAGCGGCAGTTCTGTGGGCGGAAATGCCTTGTTGATGCCAGAGGTCAGAGGAGAATGGCCAGACTGGTTCAAGCTGATAGAAGGGCAACAGTGACTCAAATAACCACCCGTTACAACCAAGGTGGGCAGAAGAGCATCTCTGAACGCAGAGTACGTCGAACTTTGAGGCAGATGGGCTACAGCAGCAGAAGACCACATCGGGTGCCACTCCTTTCAGCTAAGAACAGGAAACTGAGGCTACAATTGGCACAAGCTCATCGAAATTGGACAATAGAAGATTGGAAAAACGTTGCCTGGTCTGATGAGTCTCGATTTCTGCTGCGACAGTCGGATGGTAGGGTCAGAATTTGGCGTCTACAACATGAAAGCATGGATCCATCCTGCCTTGTATCAACGGTTCAGGATGGTGGTGGTGGTGTCATGGTGTGGGGAATATTTTCTTGGCACTCTTTGGGCCCCTTGGTACCAATTGAGCATCGTTGCAACGCCACAGCCTACCTGAGTATTGTTGCTGACCATGTCCATCCCTTTATGACCACAATGTACCCAACCCATGATGGCTACTTTCAGCAGGATAATGCGCCATGTCATAAAGCTGGAATCATCTCAGACTGGTTTCTTGAACATGACAATGAGTTCGCTGTACTCAAATGGCCTCCACAGTCACCAGATCTCAATCCAATAGAGCATCTTTGGGATATGGTGGAACGGGATATTCGCATCATGGATGTGCAGCCGACAAATCTGCGGCAACTGTGTGATGCCATCATGTCAATATGGACCAAACTCCCCGAGGAATGCTTCCAGCACCTTGTTGAATCTATGCCACGAAGAATTGAGGCAGTTCTGAAGGCAAAAGGGGGTCCAACCCGTTACTAGCATGGGGTACCTAATAAAGTGGCCGGTGAGTGTATGTGTATACATATATACATATACACATACTTATATATACATATATATATATATATATATATATATATATATATATATATATATATATATATATATATACATATATATATATATATATATATATATATATATATATATATATATATATATAATATGAATAACATGTAAAATATTTCAGCACCTAATTTCCTAGTAGTTGATAGTGTTAGTACATCCACTGACTGTAGAATTACCTGTGAAACGTTTTCACACAGCCAGAAAACTGCTTGTTATTGCAAGCAAATCCTTTGGGATTCTGTGAGAGTAGGGAGTAGCAAGATGGCGGCCAGTGACTTCAGTTTTTCGGCAAAATCAGCACTCCAGTGTATAATAGAGATCAGTGGTCTTATCAACCAAACGTCATTTCGGCTCTGACGTTCCGACCTCGCCAGTTGCACATATCGTGTGCTTTCCCTCATTTGAGCCTTTAATAAACATCTTTAAAACTGTTCCTGTTTCCGTCACTGTCTGCATGTGGGCCAAACACCTTACAACCATGACACCACCCAACAATTTACAGTCCAGACAAAATCGTTTAATTTCTTATCATCTCATCATTGCAAAGAAGCTACTTTTAAATGTCATGGAAAGGACCTTCAGTTCCAAACTCCAGAATGTGGCTTAGAGATCTTGCTAATACTTTCCATTTAGAGAAAATGTGTTTTGTGATAAAAGAAAAATTTGTCTTTTCTTAAAGTATGGCAGCCTTTGATTG
This sequence comes from Fundulus diaphanus, assembly GCA_037039145.1. NCBI lineage: Eukaryota > Metazoa > Chordata > Actinopteri > Cyprinodontiformes > Fundulidae > Fundulus > Fundulus diaphanus. Next base: position 9,835,430 of record CM073133.1, read on the forward strand.
ACTCTCTGCAATCTGTCTGTGTGACAAGCATTTGTGAAAATGATCAGTGCTATATACTTATATTAAATCTGAGCATTGTTACTTTCCAATTTAATCTAGAAAATGTTTTATGCTCAATAAAACTTTTCTTAAAACAATACCAATGGCAGTTGGCTTTAGTTTAATCTATTTTACTTTTTTTCTGCCTGTCTGGCAATAGTATTCCTGTGTGCTGGCAAATTACACATCCCAGTTATGACATGTCTTTAAAATGGCTTACATATTGTTTCTTTTTCAAATGTAACAAGTAGTATCTAAAATGTCCGAACCAGGAACTGTCCCACCTTTACACGCATATCTTCCTTTTACTGTCAGCCAGTTTGATCCCTTTCAACCAACCATTTTTAGATCATTCACTTCAACGCACACACACTCCTTAGTATTCAGCGATATCAATGAAAACCCTCCTCCACCCATCTTCACCAGCAACAAAATCATATCTCCAGAATACATCATTCACTTCTACCATCACCAGATATTTAGAATTTGTCCCACAAAACCTGTATAAGCACCAAAATGTATGAGAGCAGTAGTACCGCAAATCGTCACTAGAAGGCGAGGAACTGATCTTAAACCGGTTATGAAGCATTAATCGTTGAAGTGGCAGATCAGAGAGATTTTTCTCACAGATGATGTCCACATAGCTATTTATTAATTCTGATAATTTTTTTTCGGTCTCCTACCCGCATCTGTCGTTTTTTGCGTTCGCAAAATCCATGGGATCAAAACGATCTCGCCAGGCGGACTTTCCCACTGACGTCATAGCGGGAGTCACTGGAAGCCGGCACCCGCTGTACTGTCTGAGTACTAAATGGATAACGTTGTTTTGCTTTCACGGCTTTTTTTACAAGATGCCTCGTCATTGTGTCGCTATGTACTGTTAAAATGAAGATTGAAGATTGCATGAGTGGCCAAAAGACACACTTAAGCCCGTTTGTGGCTCGTCATTTTAAAGACGACTGCCTCGGTGCTCCGGGGGAGGGGGACTTTGGCTCTTCACATTCACAACCGCTGCTCTTCCTCTTTAGATTTTAACGGTAGCTTGCATCCATTATTGTTGCACTACTGCCATCTATTGGATCCTAATATCTATTTCTCAAATTCTCTGATCCCAGTATTTTTTTTAAACCTAAAAATCTTCTTTTTCCCCTAAATACTATTTAGCTTATAAACCACATTCTCAAATTTAAATTCCTATTAAAACCTAATTCCGTTTTTAATAATCTTTGATTTACATATCTTCTACAATTAATAAAAACATGTTCTATTGTTTCCACATCATGACACCAACTACAAAAACCAGTAAGATGTTTCCTGTGACCGTTCTTATTCTATTTATAATTATTTCCTCCCTCCTGTTTATTCCTCTAATCCTTACTACATCAACTGTATTTTGTATCCTATATAAGTGCCTTCCATTTATTTAATTATCCCACCTACCTTTTCATATCTTCTTGCTTTCTCTCCAAACTATACTTTTGCCTTCAGATTTGGATAACTTTACTGGCAAATCAATACATTCTTTTTTAATAGCCTCCTTAGCCAACCTATCTGCTCTTTCATTACCCAAAAAACCTACATGAGCAGGAGTCCAAAATAAAATAAAATTTTTATTTTGTTCACATATTCTATGATGAACAGCCATAACCTCATATAATATATTTTGATGATTATTTGTACATCCATTTTGAATACTCAATGCAGATAATCACTACAAATTATTTTATTTATATTAGTATCCTCCACCCATTCTCAAGCTAATAATATAGCACATAATTCTACTGCATATATACTGAGATAATTAGATGTTCTTTTTTAAATAATCTTTGTCATGAATCACCACTGCTATACTAGTTGCTTCACTCTTTGTCTTTTTATTTTCATTTATGTATATCTACATGTGTGTTGTCTTTTACTTTCCTGTATCTGTTTATTTGTGTGTAAATGCACCCCAGCAATCAAAAAAAATGTTATGAGAAATTTTACTCACTGCTGCTTTTTGTTTCAGACTATGTAGACGACTGTTTCGAGATGCTGCTAGCAGAGCTGGAGAAAATAAAAAACTAACCAGATTGATGCAGCATCAGAGCCCCCATCACTGACAAGTTCATTTGTGAAACCAACAAAAGATGATGCCATCAATCTCTCATTCAGTCGATTTTCAAAAAGACCATGAAATCATTTTATTAGTAATTGCTTATATTACATAATAACCACAACAATTTTGTTTACATGCATGTTTTAGATTTTATTCTTTCAGCTTGGGTATTTTTTTTAACTGCCAACAGGTGACCTCTAAAGGTAAAATCATCTTCATGTCCTGGGGGTGGGAAGTGGGCCCTTATACAGCTGACTGCACACGAGGGTATCACAGCCCTGGTATCTTTGCCTAAATAGTCCCAACACCATCTCAAAAATTGTCTATAGGCTATATGCCTATGCTGTTGCTTGTATTGGGACCAAGCAACCTGCAATGCCCAAACATTTAGACACACCGCTTCCATGCCAGGATGTTCTGTGCCAGGGATTTCTCCATCCATCTCCTCTCTGGCTTCTTCCATCTTAGCAACAACCAAGCCGATTTCCTGGCAACAGATGCACTCTCTCACAGAATCCATATTTGGCAGTGAGAACAGGAACACCTAAAAAATAAGATTGATTAATTGTATATTTGTATATGAATTACACACCATAACTGATTTGCTAAATTCACTATTAAGTTAATGCATTTATGGTAAGTTGGAAATGGATTTACAATAAGGAAATCTTTAGGCCTCAATATTACTCAGTGTATATTTTTGATATATTATTATTTTTGACTTTTGTTATGCTAGTATGTAGGTAGGCTAAATATTATTATATGTACCGATACTGTTTATAAATTGTTGTCAAGTGATTCTTTATCATAAGTAGCACCTCATCATTGGGCCTAACTAGGCCATGGCATAAATTCATTTTTAGCTGTGAATACATGCTCATTCATTGTAGTGATACATTTTGTCCTCATCTTTTCATTTAAGATAAGATAAGATAGACGTTATTGATTTCACAGTGGAGAAATTCGCTTGTCACGTCGGCTCAGTAAAAGTGACAAAAGTTGGAAAAAGACCGATTATCTTGGCGTTTAAAATAACACAAAACAGCGCAAGAAGACCTCGTTTATTTATTTTTATTTTATAATTTTGTAAACAGCTGCCGATTAAACTGAAGGTTACAACCTTGACACGATTATATGCGTTGTTTTACCGAAAAATAAATTATACGAGCCGTGAAAACGGCAGCAATGCGCGCTCCCGACAAAGGGAGGGGGGAAAACAGATTTTCACAGGGGAACTGAATTTCGCACAACACCGGCATTTTATCCATTAAATATCTATGGTGCCTAAAATAAAATGATGTCAACATACGAATAAATATTTGAACTGCGTAGTTAAAAGAAAAAACGTGTCCTACCATTCATCTAATCTCCCGACGTCCAATCTCCACTCCTTGTCCGACTCGGAAGGCTGTAGTTCGTCCGCTGCCTTCTCTTCATCTGAAACGTCTGGGTCGAACATGTGAGGCTCGAGAAACAAACATTCTTCCTCCGACACATCAGAATCGTCACCTGGTAGGAATCGCTCGGTTGAAATCGAAATTTCACTTTCAGACTTCTTGTCGTCGAAGTGCAGTAATCCGCCATGTTGAGATGAACGCTCACGACATGACGTCACCACTTCCGGGTTGGAGGGCGCATGAAAAGTTATCAGAATCTTTAACGATTTTCTCTTAAATGTGAATTTTTTGTTAAAAAAATTCGGTGGTATATTTATTTTTTCATATTTTGCTATATATATACGGAAGGTTAAATCAAACTGACGGACGCTTCATAACCGGTTTAAAGGGGAAGTCCGGTCAACAAGGAAAAATCAATGGATCATTAGCTATACTTAAAACTAATATGTTTGTGGTGATTTAATAAATTTAGGGTTAATCAGTTAAAAAATAAAAACATAAATTGTCGTCACAAACACTGATCCTGGGGTCGGCCATTTTTGCCCATATTTGGGCATATCAAAGGATGTGACGTCACATCCTGTGACGTTTCTTAGCGGAGCGGCACAGCGCTATAGTTCAATAGGTTCAGGTTCACTATGACATCTATAAAGAGAGACTTTACAGATATAACTTACAATTGAAAAATGCAAGAGAATCTTTCTTCTCTGAGATCATCAGGAAAAACATTAATAATGCTCGTGTCTTATTTGCCATAGTCGACAGGCTAACAAATCCTACTGTGTCCATGACTTCTGAACTCCACTCCACCAGGGCATGCAATGAATTTGCTAACTTCTTTACTGAGAAAATCCTAAAAATTAGAGGATCACATTGTACTTCCATATCAACACCAGAACAAAAGCCGTATTCAGCTGAAACTTTTTTCTGACAAAATGTCCCAATTGAGCCAAATAAACCACAAAATGTTGGAGCAGATCATTCAGCAGCTAAGTTCCTGCTCCTGCTGCCTTGATGTTCTACCCACAGCTTTCTTTAAGAAAGTTTTGCCTCTCATAGCGTCTGAGTTGACTCAGATAATAAACACGTCCCTTCTGTCAGGTGTTTTCCCCCAGTCCCTAAAAACAGCAATTATCAAACCACTGCTGAAAAAGAACATTTTAGACAAATTTCTACTCCAGAACTACAGGCCCATCTCAAACCTCCCCTTTATCAGTAAGATTATTGAAAAAGCTGTATTTCAACAATTAAACACCTTCTTAACAATGACCAGCTGCTTTGACGTTTTCCAGTCTGGCTTCCGTGCTCACCACAGTACAGAGACCGCCCTTATCAAGGTGTTTAATGACATTCATATAAATACTGACTGTGGAAGAACCACCGTGCTGGTTCTATTGGACCTCAGTGCAGCATTTGATACTGTTGATCACTCCATTCTGTTAGAGCGCCTGGAGAACTGGGTCGGCCTTTCTGGTACAGCTCTCAACTGGTTTAAATCCTACTTAAAGGACAGGGAATTTTTTGTGTCAGTAGGTAACTTTACATCAAAGACGACAAAAATCACATGTGGGTTTCCCCAAGGGTCCATTCTGGGTCCCCTCCTCTTCAACATCTACATGCTCCCTTTTGCTCAGATAATAAAAAACAACAACATCAGCTACCATAACTACGCAGATGACACACAGCTCTACATCACCATGTCACCAGGTGACTATGGACCAGTTCAAGCACTGAGTAAATGCCTAGAAGAAATCAATACCTGGATGTGTCAAAACTTTCTTCAATTGAATAAAAACAAAACTGAAGTAATAATATTTGGACCAATAGAGGAGAGATCAAAGGTTAGCACACAGCTTCAGTCGATTCAGCTAGAAACCACTGATCAGGCCCGAAACCTGGGTGTAGTGATGGACTCAGATCTGAACCTCCAAAAGCATCTAAAGACAATTACAAGGTCGGCTTTCTATCACTTGAAGAACATTTCCAGGATTAAAGGACTGATGTCTCAGCAGGATCTGGAAAAACTAATCCATGCGTTTATTTTTAGTCGAATTGATTACTGCAACGGTGTGCAACGCTGCTGCCCGCGTCCTCACTAAGACTAAGAAAGTAAAACACATCACTCCAGTTCTAAAGTCCTTACACTGGCTCCCTGTATCTCAGAGAATAGACTTTAAAATACTTCTGTTAGTTTATAAATCCCTGAATGGCTTACCACCTAAATACATCACAGACTTGTTATCAGCGTATCAACCCTCCAGACCACTCGGGTCTTCTGGCTCCAACCTACTCTGCATACCTAGAACACGAACCAAACACGGAGAAGCAGCATTTAGTTCCTATGCTCCACTTATCTGGAACAAACTTCCAGAAAACTGTAAAAGTGCGGAAAGCCTGAGTTCCTTTAAATCGAGATTAAAAACAAATTTGTTTAGGATTGCCTTTGACTGTTCTAGTTAAACTGTTTTACTGTTTTTAATGTTCTTTTTTAATTCTACATTTTATTCCTACTTGCTTTTATTCTGTTTTGTTTTCCTATATTTTAATCATGTAAAGCACTTTGCATTGTCTCTGTACTGAATTGTGCTATATAAATAAATTTGCCTTGCCTTGCCTAAAGACGAGTTTTTACTTCCTGATGACATTGCATTGCACCATGATGTCACAAACTGGGAGGTGGAAGAACTGTTCTAAACCAAGATAGATGCACCAAGCAAAGTAGATTCAAATGAAAATTACTCTTAATTAAAAAAACTAATTTATTGAAAAGTATGTAATAAGTTTATATTTAAAGTACTTTATACAGTTTGAATTCTGATTTTGACCAGAGTTTCCCTTTAAAACTTTCCTTTTTGACAAAGCTTATAGTTAGAGTGGCTCGTGTTACCCTGAGCTACCTCTACAGTTATGCTGCTATAGGCTTAGGCTACTGGAGGAAGTCAGGGCCTATTTTTCTCACTCTACTGAGTTCTACTGTTCTTCAATTTTGCATTGCTTGTCATTTCAGCTTTTAAGTTTTTTTGTTCTCTCTTTTTTCCTTCATAGTAGGTACACCAGGTCTGGTGTTCTGTTAACTGTGACATCATCCAGGGAAGACAGATCACCCGCTATTACCATCTAATGTAGAACAGATTACTAGATCATTGTGAGCTTCTGTGCTTTTTTTGTCTCTCTTGTTGTGTCTCTGCTCTGTCTTCTGTAACCCCCAGTCGGTCGAGGCAGATGACAGTTTATACAGAGCCCGGCGTTAATAGGGAGTTTTTCTTTCCACTGTCGCTTCATGCTTGCTCAGTATGAGGGATTGCTGCAAAGCCATGGACAATGCAGACGACTCTCCCTGTGGCTCTACGCTTCTCCAGGAGTGAATGCTGCTTGTCGGGACTTTGAAGCAATCAACTGGTTCCCTTATATAGGAAATTTTTGACCAATCTGTATAATATGATTGATTTTTATTTTGTAAAGTGCCTTGAGATGACATGTTTCATGAATTGCCGCTATATAAATAAAATTGAATAGAATTTAACTGTGTTAGCGTGATGTTTAAATGGTCCTAAGAACCAAGCTCGGATCATTCTCGGCACGGATCGGTTTAACAAGCGTATTGTAAATAGGGCTATAGATGTACTTTTTTAATCTATATTAAAAAAAAAACAAGGATAAATATTTGCTAGGTTTCTTATGCACAAAAAGGTTTTATAAATTAACTACCCTGTCCAAGAAAACTGGGCAGTGTTTCCCCTAGATTTGAACCTATTATATAACTCTTAACTAATTTTGTCATAATAGTACATTGAACTGTAAAAGTTATGTTAAATTTGTATTAATAGTTACCCCTAGAATCCAGTCAAATGTGCCCTTATTTCAAAACAATACAGCATGAACCAGAAAAACTTCAGGGTCACATTTCAGAAACATAGATTGGCACAGTTCGCTAATATTTACTGGGCTACGATGCAGGTTTATAAGCCAACATCTGCTGTGGAAAATATAGAAACAATCATGCAGATGTGGGAGACTGGGAGGATGTTAGTTTCAGGTCTGAACGGAGCCTCAGAGGCTGAAGCCTGTATGTCAGTGATGGTGAGATGAAGCCTCATGAGGCATTGAACCACTTGAGCCAACTGGTTCGAGAAAGGGTTCATTTCTTGATGCTTCATGTGTACACAAAACCACCTACTGGCCAGGTGTATAATCACAGCCAGCTGTATCTTAACACGTGTGATGCATTGAATTTTGGTCTATTATGACTCTTGGGAATGACTTCACAAAAGGTGTAGGACGAAATAATTTGTCTACATAAATTTTGTACACACATGTGTATAGTAAAACATTGTTTGAATGTATTCTCTGTGTGTAATTATTCCCAAAATAGTAGTGACGTGATATGGCATGGTGTGTAATAATGTTTTTCTGTGACTCTAGAAAAATGGCATGGGCTTAATCAGGCAGAGGACAATGAAAGTGCTTGTGGAACTAGGGAGGGGTAATGAATAGGCTGATGCTTGTGTAACTTGCATGATTTCATGCATTTTTATTAACAACAATTTCTCCACAGTTTTTGGTTTCAAATGATTTCTCTTTTTTGATACTACTTCTCCAGCCTTTGAAAAGACACGTTCACATGGCACAGATGATGCCGGGGTGCATAAATAAATAAGTGCAAGTATGTACAGATTGGGGTACTGTGACCAATGATTAGCCCAGTACTATACGGTCCCACATTTTCCCCTCAGCAGCAACACTGAAGCACACAGAGGTTCCTGCTGCGTCTTTACGCACGATCCAGCTGCTGATGTCTCCTCTCTTTTCAGCTCAATGCAATTCTAGACAGTAACAGTTTATAACCTATATCACCTTTCACAGCAACAGGTTTCTCATCTCAGTCGACCAGACAAATCTCTATTGCTCTCCTCAGTGCGCTCTGGGCGGTGAGGTGGGAGGATTTTACCCGATGGTGCGCTGCGTGCAAGGGATAAACAGGGGGGAAATGCATAAATAAAAACTGTAAAGGGCTCCTATACAGTGATCATAGGAGCTGACCGGTCTGAGATCAGCCTCCTGATGTTACAAGTTCTTTAAAATGAAAGCGCGCACCCAAATTACAAGTAACGTAATTTTGCACACCTGAATTAAAGCGCAAGGTAGCAGCGCACCGAAGCGCTACGGTTCTGTTTTGTTTAAAACAAAAGATCATGAAACACAGCCATAACTCTCCTAGTGACTTTAATTGGCACACTTTGCTACGGGTGTGAGGACATTAAACGTAGTGATTCACGTTTTGAATGGTGAACGGTGATAAAAGCCCCTGGGTTCGAGGGAAAGGAGGGGGGAGAGGAGCAAGCGCTGAGGCACAGAAATACGGTGCATGTAGTTAAAAAATGCAGAATTAATAAAAACAACTTATAAACAGACGTAGCGTTTTAAACTGCATCTGGTGAGCAGAACTGTTTTATCAGCAGCAGCAGTTAGTCGCTCTCTGATAAACTCTCTCAGATGCTGAACTGGAGACATTGTTGCTGAAACTACGGAAATATTCAGCTGAGACACGACAAACACAACCGTCTTCCCGCTGAGTCCACACACGCTGCTGCTGGAGCCTTTTAGTTTTACTTCCGCTGAGACAAAGCAGCTGATTGGTCAGTTTACCGCCCCCTGCTGGACTGGAGATGAGCAGCAGATATGCAGCAACAACAGACGACATTATCAAAACGGTTCAACAGAGAAGGAGGGAAGGAATGTGGATTTGGATATAATGACAAATCTTGGCCATTAATTTGTTACCAAGAAAGTTATCAATTTGGTCACAACACCATCAGCAACCATCTCATGTCCTGGTTCCTCCAGAGTAGGAGTGTACCTGGATCACAGAGCAGGTAGTCTGTCCTTCTACAGCGTCTCTGAAACCATGACTCTCCTCCACAGATTCCAGACCACCTTCACTCAGCCGCTACATGCTGGAGTTTCTGTTTGTTCTGGAGGTTCTGCTGAGTTCTGTAAACCCAAATAGACAGAATCCACTGAAGGTTCAGTGAGTTTGATTCTGCTTTTTAAATCTTCAGCAGATTATTTTCTTGATCGTTGTTTTATGTCTAAACTGCACAGAAATCAATAGTCAGAGATTGTCAGCACTTGTTTTCCTTCAGAATTGATGTTCTGGTTCTGTTGAGTTTGTTCATTTCTCAACATTGTTTTCTAAACCAGCTGATCAGCACCAGAATATTTGCTGTGTTTCTATCATTTTTGCTTTTAGCAGCTAAGACTGTGACCTTAGCAATAAAATGTCAAATGATTCCCCAGGTTTAAAAAGTGGAACCAGTTCTTTGATCCGGTTCTGGTTTGGACCCGTTTTGTTGAGTCCAGACACACATGAGACAACAGATATCATCTAATATTGTAAATTTCTCATCTGAGAATTGTTATATTTTGAATGTTTCATGTTTAATCATTAATTTAAAATATCTTTAAGGTAAATAACCTCAAAACAACAAAATCACCACACCTCTGATTAATATTTCAGTAAAAAAAATGACAATGCAGCTGTACATTATAGTTTTATTTGAAACTTAAAATTTGCAGGATGTGTTTAGCAGCAAAATCTGTAATAAAGAGATATAATGTGAATTTATGATATTTTATTGAATGAGGTGTTACAGATTTACACCACAATTATGACCTAAATTTAATATTTTTGATGAGCATTAATGTTTTTTCAATAAATACTTTATCTATTAAAGTGAGACATTGTTTCTATCTACTAAGTCACTTTATTTTATTTTTCTGTTGGCATTAAACAGGCTTTTAGCATCATTCTTCAAATGTTTTTTCCATGTTTCAATGTTTCTGTATATCAGATATTTTCTGACCCATGTGGATTCCTATTATAAACTAAAGCCATATGAAATTTGTGTGAAAGGGGCAGTGGATGGGTGTTCCAAGTTGGTTATATGGCTTCACACATACTCAAAAAACAGTAATCCCAAAGTTATTACTAGATATTTTGTATCACAAGTTGAGAAAAGAGGGAGAACCATAGCCAGAATTCATATAGACATGGAGACAGAGAATGGAACAATGGAAGACATTCAAAGATTTTTGCATCTTGATCATGATGACAGCTATTCTGAAAACTGCTTCATTGTAGGATCCAGCACCCAGAGCTAGCACATCGAGAGCTGGTGGGCTTTCTTAAGGAAACGTCGTGTACAGTACTGGATAAATCTTTTTTAAAAACTGAAGGATTCCGACTACTGTACTGGTGACTTCTTGGATATGCAGCTACTTCTGTTCACCTGTTTAAATATTATAGAGGTATGTTTGAATGCAAATTAATACTATATGATACACACTTTTAAATAGGGAGTGTTTAAGAACTTATTTATTTTCTTGTTTTTCAGGAAGAACTCTAAAAAGTGGTTCACTTATGGAACACCCACATCATTCGTAAGATTAGAGATGCAATTGCTCAAAGTGGCCGGCCCTACATGCTGTAAATCCTTCCACGGCCTTTTGGTGAAAATCATCTCAAACAGGTTTCTGAGCAAGCAGTGGAAACTTGAAAAGCCCAATGTCTTCAGAAAGGACCATTCACATGATGAGACAGTGTTCGTACCTACAGTATCATACCTTATGATGACAGAAAACTTTCTTCATGCTCAATCCACACATGATGAAACAATTGAGTAATGCTTATTTTTAAGAGCTTGAATAAATCTGTGAGACGTGTGATATTTGCTTGTACAAAATTAAGAAAGTTGTTAATTAATAACTCATTAATTAACTGCAGGAGCAGCGACAGGCTTACCAAGGTAAGTTGTTGTCAAATGTTCAATCAGCTTAACTTCCTGACCTGCTGGTTCATAAATCCAAAGAAACCCTTTGACCACCACTACTTTCATTCATAGCATCTGTGGGCAGTTTGAGACGCTCCTCCAAAAGTTAATATGATTGAACGCCGATAAACGTGAGACTGGTGGATGTCTGCTTGCAAAGACCCGCCCTACTCTCTTTCTGATTGGCTAATATCCCAGCTCTGCCATGTTCAGTTGGTTGAGAGCAGCTTCAGTTTAAAACCTTGAAAAAACAAATGCTAGAAGGAACAATTTGCGCTCATTTTCCAAATGACGGAAATCCGTTGCAGCGGCTGAGAACTTTAGCCCCTGCATTAGAGCCTCTGTGTGTGTTTACAGATTGATCTACACAATTGCAGATCTTAGTACACATTTGCAAATGATATAGACCAGTTCATTGTTATTGTTTTGATCCAGGTTTTTTGCGCATGCGCGCCGGACTGGTTGGCAAAAGACGAACACAATGGCGAACGCAAACAGAGAAACTGACGAGTTCTCCACGTATTTTTCTTCTTTAGATAACGTATCACAAGATTGTTTAAAGAGTAAGTTGATGGTTGATGGTATCAGATTGCCAGATCCACAAAGCAAAAGCCTGAAGGGACAGAGTGAGTCTGTGAACTGCTGGCCAAGGGTTCCGTACCACGACACATACAGCTGCCTTATAAACACGGCAGGCCAGTACACACGAGAGAGCACGGAAGCCATGAAACCACTGGACGGCTACAATTATTTTATATCGGGACATAGGCTCCAGCAACCCCCGCGACGCCATGAGGGATTAAGCGGGTCAGAAAATGGATAGATGGATGGATGGATGTTGTTCACACGATTGTGCAACAGCACAAAGCGGCGTCGGACACAGACGGCGTCTCAGCAGAGAAACATTGTTTACTACGGATTATTTTGGTGTTTTTGTCTTGTTAAAAGGGGTGGGGGTGTCGGCGACATTGCAGCGTAAACACAACGCTATTTAAGTAGAACAATGACTAGTGCCGAATTAAGTTGTATTTACCGGAGATGAAGTGTAGACTGCAAATTCTGTCGTAGTATGATGGCTCCCCCAGTCCATTGGGAGTGTCTGCCTGCGCTCTTTTCATTGAAATTATCCATTTCGTTCTTCTTTCTTCGTCCTTCGGTAAACGACAGAAACGTACATCCAACGATTTGGAATGCCTCTCTGTGCAACCGGGAGCACAACAAGTCGTAGGCATTGTTTAGATTCCAAAAATAAACTAACTAAAAGTACGCTCTAAATCACCCGTTTTGTCACGTAGTAGACGAGAGCAGTTCTGTTTTTTGCCAACCACCGTGCCCGGATGTAGCGCTGACGTCACGCGTGAACTACCCCATTGCTGCAATAATGCCCCCATATGTCCGGTGCTCCCGCTGGCATGGATACTAATGGTGGAGCTTCTGGCTTTTTTAGCCATTTGCGAATGTCCATCTTTCTCACTTAAAATATCCTCATTTGCGCTTGGTTTGTTTCTTCTGCTCCTTTAAATTTTAATGGCGGTTGGTGAACAACTTAGAGGGGCATTACCACCACATTTAGTTTTTTCTTCCTGTGGCGTTTTGAAGCACTGATGTCTGACCACATAACGTTGACTGCTTGATGGATTCAAGGACAACTAAGAACTTGGAATCTTATTTTTTTTATTTTAAAATAAACAAATTTATCTAAATTTAAATTACTGTATATTTTGGCTTGGAAAAAAAAGAAGTGGAGGTTTCCTAAACCTTGTAGGCTGGAATTACAAATATCTAATAAAATAATACATTTTGACTGAGGGGGCATTTTTCCCTGGATCTGAAGCAAAATTGCGTGCTTCCTTGCATGCACATGGTTTTACAAATCTGAATATATTTTGGTGTATGTAGTTTTTTTTCTTTGCGTACGTACACTTGTATTATGGATTCCCCACGTTTAATACATGACACCCCCGCTGGCGTCATGTATTAAACATGGTTAATGCCAAACCATTTTTATTAAGGCTTTTAAAACACAGTAGTATGGCAGCCTTCTGTACCAGATTTAATACTTAGAAATTTTATCGCAAAGCCCTTTGGTTTTCTAGTTGGCTTTTGTAAAGTTCTTTCTTGGCTATATGAATGAATAACAAATAAAGCCTTATGGTAATAGGAAACATTCTCCTCTTTATTTATTTAGTCCCTCCCTACCACAGTAAGGACTATTCTTCCTGGGGTCCATTCTCATTATAAAAACATCAGTGAGTACAAAAACAAAGAGTTCATGACATCCATTAACAGACGTACATCACATTTAACAACTAAAAGTAGCATCCAAGAAAACAAATATTACAAATACAGAAAGACAGTTTATTACATCCTAAGAACAGATTAAATCACATTTAACAAATAGCAATATCACAGAAAACAACATAAGTAAATACTTTAACTATGCCTACATTAGGATTATTTCCTTACTAACTAGTGACTTCTTGAGATTTGTTTTGAAAAACATGATTAGCTACCAGTCTAATATCATGCTGCCAACTATTCCAATATGAAACAGCTTAGTATATCAAAGTATTCTTCAGTGCCTTAGTTTTTTGCACAGGCAAAGTAAATGTCAGATCAAAGGGTCATCTCATTGCATCTATCTTTGATGCATGGCATCAACATTGGTTATATACCAGTTCACGCGTGACGTCGGCGCTACATCCGGGTCACGGTGGTTGGCAAAAACAGCACTGTTCTCGTCTACTACATGACAAAACGGGTGATTTAGAGCGTACTTTTAGTTAGTTTATTTTTGGAATCTAAACAATGCCTACGACTTGAGCTCCCGGTTCCACACAGAGGCATTCCAAATCGTCGGATGTACGTTTCTGTCGTTTACCAAAGGACGAAGAAAGAAATGGATAATTTCAATGAAAAGAGCGCAGGCAGACACTCCCAATGGACTGGGGGATCCATCATACTACGACAGAATATGCTGTCTACACTTCATCTCCGGTAAATACAACTTAATTCTGCACTAGTCATTGTTCTACTTAAATAGTGGCGGAGGGGAGGTGGCGATCGCTAGACGGGGCCGGGAGAAGCGGAGTTGATGCGCTGCAGCAGCATCACGCCGCATCATTTTAGTTTTCTTCGTGCAATCAGTACTAGCGTGCAATCGCGCTAGTACGTCTGTGTTTACGCTGCAACGTCGCCGACACCCCCACCCATTTTAACAAGACAAAAACACCAAAATAATCCGTAGTGAACAATGTTTTTTTTAACCTACCGGGCGGGTCTTCCTCTCTGCTGAGGCGCAGTTTGTGTCTGACTCCGCTTTCTGCTGTTACACAAACATGTCTGAACATCCATCCATCCATTTTCTGACCCGCCTAATCCCTCATGGTGTCGCGGGGGTTGCTGGTGCCTATGTACCAATTTAAAATAATTGTAGCCGTCCAGTAGTTTCAGGGGATTTCGTGCTCTCTCGTGTGTACTGGCCTGCGTGTTTATAAGGTAGCTGTATATGTCGCGGTACGGAACACTTGGCAGCATTTCACAGACCCGCTCCGTCCCTTCAGGCTTTTGCTGTGTGGATCTGGCAATCTGATACCATCAACCATCAACTTACTCTTATAACGATCTTGTGATACATTATCTAAAGAAGAAAAATACATGGAGAACTCGTCAGTTTCTCTGTTTGCGTCCGTCATTGTGTTCGCCTTTTGCCTAACAGTCCGGCGCGCATGCGCGAAAAACCTACATCAAAACAATAACAATGAACTGGTCTATAAGAGGTCAGCCCAGAGTAAGTATTGTAGCGCTATTCTGCGCCACCTGTGTGGGTTCTCATGTGAACATTAAATGGACCAATTCGATTAAAAGTTTTACCACATGCCTGACAAGAAAAGCGTCCTACACCAGTGTGGGTTCTTTGGTGATCATTCAAAATATTAATCTGATTAAAAGATTTTCCGCATACCTGACAAGGAAAAGGTCTCTCCCCTGTGTGGGTTTTCCTGTGAAGATTTAAATTACCAATTTGACTAAAAGTTTTTCCACATGTCTAACAAAAAGGTCTCTCCCCTGTATGGGTTCTAAGGTGAGCATTTAAATTACTCTTAGCAGAGAATTTCTTTCCACATGTCTGACAAAGAAAAGGTCTCTCACCTGTGTGGGTTTTCCTGTGAATATTTAAATTACCAATTTGACTAAAAGTTTTTCCACATGTCTGACAAGAAAAAGGTCTCTCCCCTGTATGGGTTCTTTGGTGAGCATTTAAATCACCCTTAGCATAGAATTTCTTTCCACATGTCTGACAAGGAAAGGGTCTCTCACCTGTGTGGGTTTTCCTGTGAATATTTAAATTACCAATTTGACTAAAAGTTTTTCCACATGTCTGACATAAAAAAGGTCTCTCCCCTGTATGGGATCTTTGGTGAGCATTTAAATCACCCTTAGCAGAGAATTTCTTTCCACATGTCTGACAAGGAAAAGATCTCACACCTGTGTGGGTTTTCCTGTGAATATTTAAATTACCAATTTGACTAAAAGTTTTTCCACATGCCTGACAAGAAAAAGGTCTCTCCCCTGTATGGGTTCTTTGGTGAGCATTTAAATAACCCTTAGCGGAGAATTTCTTTCCACATGTCTGACAAGGAAAAGGTCTCTCACCTGTGTGGATTTTCTTGTGAATATTTAAATTTTCACAAGGGTTTTTCTCTTCCTCTTTAAGCCATGGAGATGCCGGTTCCCCCTGCTCTTCAATCAGCGGTTCCCTTTCCTTTTGTCCCTCTTTAGCCAAAGAAGACACAAGCTCTAAATTTTGTTTTTCAATCAATGGAGGTTCTGGGTGTTCCTCTTCCTCTTTAATCCATGGAGGTCTTTTATCCCCATGTTCTTCAATCAGAGAAGCTTCTGGATCCTCTTTAATCAGTGGACGTTGTGGTTCCATCTGTTCCTCTTCAGTCCACCGAGGTTCTACTTCCTCCTGGTCATTACTGGACCTCCTCCCCTTGTCACAGAGTTGTTGGATGGCAGAAGCTTCCTCGTCCATGGAGACATGTGGCTTTTGAAGGTCTATGGGAACAAATTATGTGATTGTTAATGTAATTACACTGATGACTGTTTCATGGATCTGCCTGGTTGTTCCTGGAGATAAAATTCGTCTGTAGAGAAAAAAAATTAACTTCAATTCGATTGTATTTATATAGCGCTAATTCACAATGTATGTCAGCTCAAAGCTCTTAGCGTCAATTCAATCAAAACATTTTAGATTGGTCAAAAGGTTTTCCATCTAAGGAAGTCCAGCAGATTGCGTCAGGTCTCTGACTAGCAGCATTTACTACCCCTGAAAAGACGTGTAGTCACAGTGGGCAGACCTTTGCATTGTCGTTGGCTATGCAAGAATCCTTCATACCAAGCATGCATGTACCAGGGGATACAGTGGATATGAAAACATCTCAAGACAGAGCAGGGACAGGAAAGAGCACAGAAGCACTGATCCAGGAATACTTTCTTTGTTAGGCAGAGTAACAACAGATGATTTGCCCCCCAGGATTGAGTCAAAGCCTAAACAGAACACCAGACCAGACTATGAAGAGAAAAAAAGACACAAAATAAAGTTAAAAGTTGATATAACAACAAATAATGCAAAGATGGAGAACGCAGTGAGAGAAACACATCTTGATGTCCTCCAGCAACACCTCACCAGGGAGGTGTCCAGGAGGCATTCTAACCAGATGCCCGAGCCACCTCAACTGGCTCCTCCCCGGATGACTGAGCTCCTCACCTTATCTCTAAGGGAGAGCCCAGCCACACCACGGAGAAAACTAATTTAGGCCGCTTGTATCCGGGATCTCGTTATTTCGGTCAAGACCCAAAGCTCGTGACCATAGATGAGGGTAGGAACGTAGATCGACCGGTAAATCGAGAGCTTCGCCTTTTGGGTCAGCTCTCTCTTCACCACAACGGATCGGTACAGCGCCCGCTTCACAGCACACGCTGCATCAATCCGCCTGTCGATCTCGTGCTCCATCTTCCCCTTATTCGTGAACAAGACCCCAAGATACTTGAACTCCTCCACTAGGGGCAGCACATCCTCCCCAACCCGGAGGAGGCACTCTTCCCTTTTCCGGTTCAAGACCATGGTCTCAGATTTGGAGGCACTGATTTTCATCCCGGCCGCTTCACACTCGGCTGCGAACCGCTCCAGTGAGAGCTGTAGATCACCCCCTGATGAAGCCAATAGGACCACGTCATCCGCGAATAGCAGAGACGCAATCCTAAGGCCACCAAAACGGATCCCCTCAACACCTTGGCTGCGCCTAGAAATTCTGTCCATAAAAGATATGAACAGAATCGGTGACAAAGGGCAACCTTGGCGGAGTCTAACTCTCACCGGAAACGAGTCCGGCAATGCGGACCAGACTCTGACACAGGTCATACAGAGACCTGACAGCCCTTATTAAAGGGCCCGGTACTCCATACTCCTGGAGTACCCCCCAAAGGATGCATCGGGGGGATTCTCCAGATCCACAAAACACATGTAGACTGGTTGGGCAAACTCCCATGCCCCCTCCAGGATCCTGCTGAGGGTGTAGAGCTGATCCAGTGTTCCACGGCCAGGACGAAAACCACACTGCTCTTCCTGAATTCGAGATTCGACTATCCGATGGACCCTCCTTTCCAGGACCACCACCCCAGTCTGCCAATCCAGGGGAACTGCCCCCGATGTCCACGCAAGACCGCGTTAACCAACACAGCCCCACAACATCCAGAGCCTTAAGGTACTCAGGGCGAATCTCATCCACCCCCGGGGCCTTGCCACCGAGGAGCTTTTTAACCACCTCGGCAACCTCAGCACCAGAGATGGGAGAACCCGACCCAGAGTCCCCAGGCTCTGCTTCCGCAATGGAAGACGTGTTGGTGGGATTAAGGAGGTCTTCGAAGTATTCCGCCCACCGATGCACGACGTCCCGTGTCGAGGTCAGCAGCACACCACCCCCACTTTAAACATTGTTGGTACTGCACTGCTTCCCCCTCCTGAGATGCCGGATAGTGGACCAGAATCGCTTCGAAGCCGTACAGTCTTTTTCCGTGGCCTCTCCGAACTCTTCCCACGCCAGAGTTTTTGCCTCGGCGACCAGCCGAGCCGGCTGCCGCTTCGACTGCCGGTACACGTCAGCTGCTTCCGGAGTCCCACAAGCCAATAAAGCCCGGTAGGACTCTTTCTTCAGCTTGACGGCTTCCCTCACCGCTGGTGTCCACCAGTATGTTCGAGGGTTGCCGCCGCAACATTCACAGACAACCTTGCGGCCACAGCTTCGACTAGCCGCCTCAATAATAGAGGCGCGGAACATGGTCCATTCAGACTCAATGTCCCCCGCCTCCCTCGGGACGTGTTCAAAGCTCTCCCGGAGGTGGGAGTTAAAGCTCCGTCTCACGGGGGAATCTGCCAGACGTTCCCAGCAAACCCTCACAATACGTTTGGGCCTGCCAGGTCTGACCGGCTTCCTCCCCCGCCATCGGAGCCAACTCACCACCAGGTAGTGGTCGGTGGAGAGCTCCGCCCCTCTCTTCACCCGAGTGGCCTAGACATGCAGCCGCAGATCAGATGAAAGGACAACAAAGTCGCTCATTGAACTGCGGCCTAGGGTGTCCTGGTGCCAAGAGCAAATGTGGACACCCTTATGCTTGAACATGGTGTTTGTGATGGACAATCCATGACGAGCACAGAAGTCCAACAACAAAACACCACTCGAGTTCAGATCAGGTGGACCATTCCTCCCAACCACGCCCCTCCAGGTCCCACTGTCATTGCCCACGTGAGCGTTGAGGTCCCCCAGCAGAACGAGGGAGTCCCCAGGAGGGGCACTCTCCAGTACCCCTTCCAAGGACTCCAAAAAGGGTGGGTAATCTGAACTGCTGTTTGGCGCATAAGCACAAACAACAGTCAGAACCCGTCCCCCCACACGAATGCGGAGGGAGGCCACCCTCTCGTTCACCGGGGTGAACCCCAACGTGCAGGCACCGAGATGGGGGGAAACAAGTATGCCCACCCCAGCTCGGCGCCTCTCACCAGGGGCAACTCCAGAGTGGAAGAATGTCCAGCCCCTCTCAAGGAGACTGGTTCCGGAGCCAGAGCGGTGCGTCGAGGTGAGTCCGACTATCTCTAGTCGAAACCTCTCAACCTCGCGCACAAGCTCAGGCTCCTTCCCCACCAGAGAGGTGACATTCCACGTCCCTAGAGCCAGCTTCTGCAGCTGAGGATCGGAACGCCAAGGTCCCCGCCTTCTACTGCCACCCATTACACAATGCACCAGACCCCTTTAACCCCTCCGATAGGTGGTGAGCCCATCGGAAGGGGGACCCATGTCACCTCTTCGGGCTGAGCCCGGCTGGGCTCCATGGGCAAAAGCCCGGCCACCAGGCGCTCGCCAACGTGCCCCACCTCCAGGCCTGGCTCCAGAGCGGGGCCCCGGTGACCCGCGTCCGGGCGAGGGAACACGAAATCCATTTATGTAAATCATCATAAGGGGCTTTTTGGGCTGCTATTTGTCTAGTCCCTCACCTAGGACCTGTCTGCCTTGGGTGACCATACTAGGGGCTTAAAGCCTCTGACAGCATAGCTCCTAGGATCATTGGGACACTCAAACCCCTCCACCACGGTATGGCGGCAGCCCAGGGAGGGGTGAATGTTAAAAAATATTATTATATTTCTAACCTTCTTTTGGGGGTGTAGAATTGAGTTACATTAAACTCCAAAGGTTATTTGAAAATTGTCAGATAGGACAGGGTTGTGAGCAATTACTGTTAATTCTTCACAATAAATGACATATGTCAGCACAAGGTATGAAGGCAAGAATATGTCTGTTTCTGCACATTTTGAGCAAAACCAATTGAATCTAGGATAGCATTAAAGGCTATATTAAGGTTATCACATTCACCGTCAACATGAGTGTTAAAATCCTCGACTATAATGACCTTATCAGTTTTTAACACTATATTAGATAAGAAGTCTGAGAACTGATTTAAAAAACTGATCCAAAACAACAAACAGAAGAGGTTTTATTGTTTTGCAGTTTGGACGAGGCAAATTAATCCTGAGGTTCCACTGAAAATGGAAACAGTGCGAGTGTCCCATACCTTCATGCCTGATTGCTGCAATTCTAAAGAGGAGTTCCAGCCAGCATGAAGCAGCACATTTACGAAGCATCCAAGAAGCGCTGTGCTTAATGCTTCTCTAAAAAAAATTGCGGCTGTTCTATATTTGCTGCTCTTTTCGCCGACTCCACGTCAATCTGGAGCAGAGAGGATTGTTCAGGGAGGAAGTCAGTTTAAAAAAACAAAGTGGATCTGGTTGAGTTTACAAATAAAATACTACATGTGTAGACTTTGGATCTCACTTTACTGTGAATCATCAATACATCATTACCTGAGGTTTCAGCATCAACCCACCAGCAGATCTTTCTTGATACTTGACACCATGGACAATGAGACGTTTGTCTTGGAGGTAGAAAATCACACCATTTTATACAATATCAGGCATCCCTTTTATGAAGCCAGTAGATAAAGAGCAGCCACACAAGACACAGGTAGTGCCTGGTAGGGCAAAATAGGTTCAGAATTCAATCTGAATTCTAGTCCATGGCAAGATGGCACAACAAGCCATTAGATAAAGAGCAGGCACACGAGACATGGGTAGTATAGGCAAAATAACCACTTCACTGGTGTATCATTCTATTTAAAGTTTACAAGTACCCTACTATTGCACAATGACGCAATCCTCAGGTGATCCGAATCCAACTGAGCAGTGGCACTCTGCTCTGAATCACTCCCGTTGGTGTAGTGCAGCCACACTGCGGTGCTCCCACAACACTTCCTTCAGTGGACCACCAGCATAAGAGTTAATGTTTAAATGAATTGTAGCCATTAATGGTCCTGGGACTAATAAATAAATCAGACTGAAATATGCATGCCATTCCTCCTCATCATCCCGTATTTCTGGGTTAACTCATTTATACTAACATCTTGTAGCCAGGTTTCTGTGAGAAACTAAATCAGATAATCAGAAAATAATTCATTAACTAGCAATGACTTTGAAGAGAGAGACCTTATATTAAAAAAAACAACATTTTTTTTTATTTTTTGTTCATGTTGAATTATTTTGATGATTTGCATCTTTTAAATCACTTTTTAATCTGTTTGGGTTTTGCCGTAGGTAATCCACTGCCTGAATGGGGTAATAAGTGGGTAACACTACAGACGGTGCAGAGAGGTGTGCTAAACTACGGCTCTACTTCCATTTTTGAGAACTAATAAATCCACCCAGATCCCTAGAAGAAGAGCTGCACCACCCAAAGTGAGATGGATGCCGTCATTCCGGATCAAACGGGTACATTAAGGCAGGTTGCAGTTCCCCTACAAGAATCATTCTACAGAGGATGATGTCTAATTAACATTTTACATGGCTCGGACTCATCTGCAGCTTCTGAACACCTACATTTAGATGCTATTCTAGACATGCTGACTCTGAAGCTCCACAACTCAGCGTGACGGTGTGGCATGGGAGCTGCACGACAGGGGAGAGGAAGGACGTTGCATGGGCGGTGAGATAAGCATAGGGAAATGTGGAATGCCATCTATAAGATCTAGATGTGGTTTATGCTGCTTGAATCCACAAAGGGTCCAGATGTATTGCCACAGATTCTACCGACCGGGCAGTACACAGTACACTCCTCTTCCATGAAGAAAAGGAATAAGGCGCATTCAATTAAAAACAAATAGACTCACAGACACTGTCTTCCCAAAAGCTGTGTTTTTGTGTTTAACATTTCCCCTCGTTTACAAATAACCGCTTTTAAAATCAGATCATAAATTGAATGATTTATTTTTAATTTTGTAAAAAGAATTAACATAAAGGAAATAATTCTAAGTCTCTGTGATAGGACTAAGGAACAAGGAGAAAACGAGAATCAGATTGAGACAGGGCTCACAGAAGAGTGAATTTGGGCGGGCCGTATACTCCATGGTGAGTAAATGCCCTGCAAAACTGATGCAGACCTAGCAATGCTGTTACTGGACTAGTAAGTACAATACGTGCTAACCTTTGTTAACTA
This sequence comes from Fundulus diaphanus, assembly GCA_037039145.1. NCBI lineage: Eukaryota > Metazoa > Chordata > Actinopteri > Cyprinodontiformes > Fundulidae > Fundulus > Fundulus diaphanus. The sequence goes on from CM073133.1 coordinate 9,857,895, forward strand.
TAATGACTTTAGAATGGGGATCTTAAATTCTGGTCCTCGAGGTTCGTTGTGTTTCAGCTCTTAGATGTGTCCCTGATTCAACACACCTCAGTCAAATAATCAGGTCATCAGCAGGACTCTTGGAAACCATAACTGAAGTCTGTTAGGGATTATGAGATTACAGAGACTGGACTGCAAAGGCAGTTACCATGGAAATTACAGATAGACAACAGACTCTGGAGGCACAGAGTCAGAAAAATATAGTATAAAGCTTGCGACTCCACATTGCTCCAAACTTTTTGAATTAAGAAAGCTTCCACGATACAGCATGGACCAGAAATAATTCAGGGTCACATTTCAGAAACATAAATAAGCACAGTTAGCTAATATTTACTGGGCTACGTTGCAGGTTTATAAGACAACATCTGCTGTGGGAAATATAGAAACAATCATGTAGATGTGGGAGACTGGGAGGATGTTAGTTTCAGGTCTGAACGGAGCCTCAGAGGCTGAAGCCTGTGTGTAAAACTAAGAGATCAGACCAGAAACTGGTTTATCAGACACTTTTTCTAGCTTCATACCGATTCTGGTGAGTTTTATCTCGGGTCTCCAGCAGCTTTCCAGCCTTCTAGAGTCTTCCTCGTAGCGAACGATGGTTTTCTCAACCTCTGAGAAGATTTCTTCAGCAGCAGCAGTTAGTCGCTCTCTGATAAACTCTCGCAGATGCTGAACTGGAGACATTGTTGCTGAAACTACGCAAATATTCATCTTAGATACGACAAACACAACCGTCTTCCTGCTGAGTCCACACACGGTGCTGCTGGAGCCTTTTAGTTTTACTTCCGCTGAGCGTCACGCTGAGACAAAGCAGCTGATTGGTCCGTTTACCGCCCCCTGCTGGACTGGAGAGGAGCAGCAGATATGCAGCAACAACAGACGACAGAACCAGATCAGATCTTTTCTACACCGTCATTAAAAGAGCAGACGTGAGGTGGAAGTTTACTCTAATGAGCATCAGCAGGGTCACCATGAGGAACAGAGAGCAGAGGGACTTTCACCTGAGCTACAGTCAGACTTTAAAGCTCTGGTTACCATTAACAAGAGGAAGCCCTTCTTTGAGCCTCTAGTTGGATTTGAATCATGATATGAAAAATATCTGGTGCTTAGCTCCATATTATATTGCCAGACCTCTCAACTTTTATCAAAAGTTAAGAGTGAGATTATGCTAATGTAGGGGGCGGGGTTTGTTTGGAGGCGGGGCTAACCGGACCCTGGAAGAGCCGGTGGAGTCAACTCCATCTCATTTTTATCCCCCCAGACAATGAAGTAGACATGTATTACTTGTGTTAAAAAAGAGAAAGAGACGTATTAATACTTTATTGTTCAGTTAATGGATTAAAACATAAAAAATACAAAATTGTTCAAATAATACTGAATAAAATTAAGTAGTTTTAAGTTATTGACCGAATTATTATACTGTTACACATTCATCTATGGGTTTGTTTATCGTTGTAAATCTATAACCTGATTGGTGAATCAGGCTGAGTTTCATCAAGCCTTTATGGTCAACATTTTCCCCTCAGCAGCAACACTGAAGCACACAGAGGTTCACGCTGCGTCTTTACGCACGATCCAGCTGCTGATGTCTCCCTCTTTTCAGCTCAACGCACTTCTAGACTGTTACAGTTTATAACATTCTCATCACCTTTCACAGCGACAGGTTTCTCAGTCAGTCGCCTCACTGACCAGACAAATCTCTATTGCTCTCGTCAGTGCGCTCTGGGCGCACTGACGCCCAGAAAGCACCTGCTCCGAGGGAAAGGAGGGGAGGGAGAGGAGCAAGCGCGGAGGCACAGAAATACGGTGCATGTAGTTAAAAAAATGCAGAATTAATAAAAACGAAACTTATAAACAGACCAAGTGGCGTTTTAAACTGCATCTGGTTAGCAGAACTGTTTTATGATCCAGCGTGCAGCCATGACTGTTTCTGAATGAACCGATCATCTGGCAGCAGCTCCCTCCCCCCCCCCCCCCCCCCTCCCCCCCCCCTCCCCTCCTGTGTACGCGGTACAGGACCTTACCGGTGTCTTGCCAACTAGGTATCCCCGCCAGGATTTGTATCCCCTGCGTCGGGAGCGCGCATTCAGCTTGATGAACGTATACAGTCAACTCCGCCTCATTTGCAACTAATTAGGCGAGGAAATCATTTCTTTATTTCTCTTAACGAAATATAGGAATAGTGCCGTTACATAATCGTTCAGTTAGTGGGTTAAAATTGAAAATGTAACACTTGTTAGTGCGATCGTAAGGGATTGCTATGTCGGTTAAAACTAGACTGATCACTCAGTAGCTATAACACGTTCTGAGAAAGTAAACGGCTCTGTGGTCATCTCCAGATGTGTCACGAAAATATTAGCTTTATGTTATTAGATTGTCGCATGTCTATGTTGAAACTAAAAATCCACCTTTCTGAGTCCATCACAGCTGTCTGCTTGTTCGTTTTTTTTTTTTTTTTTGTGGATAGACCCGCATGAACGGATTATATAAAGCTGACTTCAAGTGTGAATAAATGAATACTGAATAAAGTTACTGCCAAAATGATCAGATCTAATGAGATTTTAATTCAGCCAAGAACCATATTAAGAAAACAAGATGTCGCTTTTAAAAAAAAAAGAACAGTATATGGAGTTTAAAAAAATATTACAATTTTATTAGAATAGGATGTTTAAAAAATATTTGGACTTCACATTAAAAGTTTTATTGATTTCAAACACTGCAGCCCATTGTTATAAGTGCTGACCAGACAGTTGGTCAGAAAGTTTCCTCTCTAAGGAAACCCAGCAGGTTGCATCAAGTCTCTCCAAGCAGCATTCACTCCTCCTGAAAGAGCGTAGAGCCACAGTGGACAGTCGTCTGCATTGTTGATGGCTTTGCAGCAATCCCTCATACTGAGCATGCATGAAGCGACAGTGGCTTCATATTCTTTTTTTTTTTCTGTTCTGCCTCTCCTCGAGGTCGGTCGGTTTTTCTTCAGCTCTCCAGAGCTCCTTATCTGCTATTACCCTGCCCCCATTCTCCTGCTATTTGCTTCGTCTGTGTCTTTTGTGCCATTTCTTCATAGCAACCGAAAGCTCTAAGGCAATTATGGATCTCGTCAGCTGGTCTCTCAACGCTATTGATCAAATTTTTTCAACTGGAAAGCAAAGGACCGGGGAGCGTGCCTGTCCTGACGAAACTTTTTTTGCGGGATACATCTTGGACCCGTGGCAGAAATGGTCCACGGTGTGCCTCTCAATTCTTTCTGTTGAGGACGTCGAAGATGTCTACTTATTCGGATTTATGATACTTGGATTCCTCATTTTTGGCCTTGGAGGATATTTAATGTATCAACACCTTCAAAAGCTGCTGGCGGTAAATATGGCCCTGATGAGACTGCCAGCGGCAGTCGACGCGATCACGAGGTCGTTGAATGAACAAAACGGACGGCTTGATAAGCTGACCACGGTTGTGGTACAAAGGTGAGATGGGATAACACCTGGAAGTGTGAACGTTACTAGCCCATCGATTGGATTATTGGAATATTGGATCCTGGAGCCAGCGACGAAAAGACTCTAAGGCTGACAGAAAAGTTGGTGTCAGCTTGTTTTTATAACAAATTCTGTTTTTTCAAATCGGACTCCCCGCTATCAAATTCTCCCTGGTTTTTATGGCGACATCGCACAAATTCCCTGCTACCCCACATTCCTTGCGGACATCTGTGGAGGAGTCAAGCTGGAGCTGGATAGTGATAGACTTTCCATCAAGGACACTTGCCTGCCGGAGGGACGGCCTTCATGGACATACAGATTTCCACACAACATGCACCCAGACACACATATGCTCACAAATACAGATGACTTCACCCGACCAGAACTCAAATGTTTACCTTCTGCATATATGTGTCTCGTCATTGATTGTGCTTTTTGTGCAAATGAGTTTTTTTTGTCGGATGCTTCACATTTTGTGTGAAAACACAAATTGTGCAGCACCTGTCTTTTTTCTCTCCCTCCACTCGCCCAGTGTAAATCTTTTTTCAACAGATCTCAAGGGCAGCGCCTAGGGACCCCGTGTAAAGCGGGGTCTGGGGCAGTTTGGGGAACGCACCTAACGGCTTGCGCTCATGTAGCAGCGGCCGACTGGCTGCGTTCCTGGCAACGCAAGGCCTCAGTCAATCGTTCCCCCAAAATGTTTGTTAAGTGTATGTGATGGACGGTTGTACTGGAACTGAAATTTCGATTGTAATGCAAATTGCAGTTGACTAATAAAATTGATTGATTGATTGATTGATTGATATTCATAAGTTAAACTATCCTTAGGTTGTGAGAATTGATCCTTGTATTTTTTTCAAAGTAGGCTGACAGGAAAGGGGTTATGAGAGGGAGGAAGACATGCGGTAAAGGACCTCAGACTAAGTTGAGGACTAAGGCCTCTCTCTCTCTCTCTCTCTCTCTCTCTCTCTCTCTCTCTCTCTCTCTCTCTCTCTCTCTCTCTCTCTCTCTCTCTCTCTCTCTCTCTCTCTCTCTCTCCAAAACTCAAGAATGTGGGAAACTCTTAGTCCATTTTGCAAGGGGATACATATTCTGGCAGGCTGACCCCGATATTTTTTGTATCCCCTTGTAACTTCTTCATTTAAGGAGCTAACAGCTTCAAATTTTCAGCAGGTGCTTGTTATAAAAGGTGTTTATATGCCAAAAATTAAGAAAACGGGCTACTCTTATTTTATTTTGCTATATTTTCTTTTATTGGTGCCTAGTTAAGTTGTTTTGTTTGTTATGTTGGTCTGGGCTCACCATGAAGTTTTCACAGTCTGAAATGTACATTCAATTCAATTCAATTCAATTTTATTTATATAGCGCCAATTCATGAAACATGTCATCTCAAGGCACTTTACAAAGTCAAGTTCAATCAGATTATACAGATTGGTCAAAAATGTTCCTATATAAGGAAACCAGTTGATTGTATCAAAGTCCCGACAAGCAGCATTCCCTCCTGGAGAAGCGTAGAGCTACAGGGAGAGTCGTCTGCATTGTCCATGGCTTTGCTGCAATCCCTCATAATGAGCAAGCATGAAGCAACAGTGGGAAGAAAAACTCCCCATTAACGGGAATGAAAACCTCCGGCAGAACCGGGCTCAGTATGAACGGTCATCTGCCTCGACCGACTGGGGGTTACAGAAGACAGAGCAGAGACACAAGAGAGACAAAAAAGCACAGAAGCACACATTGATCCAGTAATCTGTTCTACATTAGATGGTAATAGCAGGTGATCTGTCTTCTCTGGATGATGTCACAGTTAACAGAATGCCAGACCAGGTGTACCTACTATGAAGATAAACGAGAGAGAACAGACAGTTAAAGCAGAAATTACAACATGTAATGCATAATTGAAGAACAGTAGAACTCTATAGAGTGAGAAAATTAGATCCTGATATCCTCCAGTAGCCTAAGCCTATAGCAGTAAAACTATAAGGGTAGCTCAGAGTAACATGAGCCACTCTAGTTATAAGCTTTGTCAAAAAGGAAGGTTTTAAGATTAGTCTTAAAAGTAGACAGGGTGTCTGCCTCACGGACCAAAACTGGGAGTTGGTTCCACAGGAGAGGAGCCTGATAACTAAAGGATCTGCCTCCCATTCTACTTTTAGAGACTCTAGGAACCACCAGCAGACCTGCAGTCTGAGAGCGAAGTGCTCTGTTAGGAACATACGGGGTAATCAGAGCTCTGATATATGATGGAGCTTGATTATTAAGGGTTTTATACGTTAGAAGGAGAATTTTAAATTCTATTCTTGATTTAACAGGAAGCCAATGAAGGGAAGCTAAAATTGGAGAAATATGATCCCGCTTGTTGATTTTCATCAGAACTCTTGCTGCAGCATTTTGGATCAGCTGAAGGCTTTGAACTGCATTTTGTGGACTTCCTGATAGTAAAGAATTACTTCTGACCAATATGTCTGGTCAGCACTTATAACAATGTGCTGCATTGCTTGATATCAATAAAACTTTTAACTCCATGACTCCAGCATATGTCAAGCCTAAATATTTTTAAACATTTTATTGTAATAAAATGAAAATGAAATGAATTTTTTCAACTCGTATAATGTTATATATTTTTTAAAGTTACCTACCTTGTTTTCTTAAATTGGTTCTTGGTTTTATTAAAATATTATTAGATCTGATAATGTAACTTTAGTGTTGCTTTGATCACACTTCAATTCAATTCAATTCAATTTTATTTATATAGCGCCAATTCATGAAACATGTCATCTCAAGGCACTTTACAAGTTAGGTTCAATCATATTATACAGATTGGGTCAGATTATACAGATTGGTCAAAAAATGTTCCTATATAAGAAAACCAGTTGATTGCATCAAAGTCCCGACAAGCAGCATTCACTCCTGGAGAAGCGTAGAGCCACAGGGAGAGTCGTCTGCATTGTACATGGCTTTGCTGCAATCCCTCATACTGAGCAAGCATGAAGCGACAGTGGAAAGAAAAAACACCCGTTAGCGGGAAGGAAAATAGCAGAACCGGGCTCAGTATGAACGGTCATCTGCCTCGACCGACTGGGGGTTACAGAAGACAGAGCAGAGACACAAGAAGACAGACAAAAAGCACAGAAGCACACATTGATCCAGTAATCTGTTCTACATTAGATGGTAATAGTCGGTGATCTGTCCTCCCTGGATGATTTCACAGTCAACAGAACGTCAGACCAGGTGTACCTACTATGAAGAAAAAAGAGAGAGAACAAAAAGTTAAAAGCTGAAATGACAACAGTCATTTCAATGTAATGCAATGCAAAACTGGAGAACAGTAGACTGGAGAACAGTAGAAATCAGTAGAGTGAAAAAAATAGGCCCTGATGTCCTCCAGTAGCCTAAGCCTATAGCAGCAAAACTATAAAAGGTAGCTCAGGGTAACATGAGCCACTCTAACTATAAGCTTTGTCAAAAAGGAAAGTTTTAAGATTAGTCTTAAAAGTAGACAGGGTGTCTGCCTCACGGACCAAAACTGGGAGTTGGTTCCACAGGAGAGGAGCCGGATAGCTAAAGGATCTGCCTCCCATTCTACTTTTAGAGACTCTAGGAACCACCAGCAGACCTGCAGTCTGAGAGCGAAGAGCTCTGTTAGGAACATACGGGGTAATCAGAGCTCTGATATATGATGGAGCTTGATTATTAAGGGCTTTATACGTTAGAAGAAGAATTTTAAATTCTATTCTTGATTTAACAGGAAGCCAATGAAGGGAAGCTAAAATTGGAGAAATATGATCCCTCTTGTTGATTTTCATCAGGACTCTTGCTGCAGCATTTTGGATCAGCTGAAGGCTTTGAACTGCATTTTGTGGACTTCCTGATAGTAAAGAATTACAATAGTCCAGCCTTGAAGTAACAAATGCATGGAATAGTTTTACATAACCTCAAAATGGTAGAAACTATCTAATTACTCAACTCATTTCCTCCTTTTATGTTAGTCACGTAAGATTATATATATATATATATATATATATATATATATATATATATATATATATATATATATATATATAGTTTCTATCTGACCAATATGTCTGGTCAGCACTTATAACAATGTGCTGCATTGCTTGATATCAATAAAACTTTTAACTCCATGACTCCAGCATATGTCAAGCCTAAATATTTTTAAACATTTTATTGTAATAAAATGAAAATGAAATGATATTTTTTTTAACTCGTATAATGTTATATTTTTTTTAAAGTTACCTACCTTGTTTTCTTAAATTGGTTCTTGGTTTTATTAAAATATTATTAGATCTGATAATGTAACTTTAGTGTTGCTTTGATCACACTTGAAATCCGCTTTATACGATCCATTTGTGCGGGTCTATCTGACAAAGAAGGAAGAAGGAAGAGAAATAAGTAGGCAGGTATGCAGGACTCAGGAAGGTGGATTTTTGGTTTCAGCAGATAGACAGTCTAATGACGACATAAAGCTAATATTTTCATGACATAAGATGAAATGACCACAGAGCGTTTACTTTCTCAGAACGTGTAATACTGAGCGATCAATCGAATTTTAACCGAATCCCCTACGATCGCACTAACAAGTGTTACATTATCAGTTTTAACCCACTAACTGAACAATAATGTAACTACGCCGTTCACATATTTCGTTAAGAAAAGTAAAACATCTTGATTTGCACGCATAATTTGTTGGAAATGAGGCGGAGTTGACTGGATTCGTTCTTCAGGCTGAATGCGCGCTCCCGACGCAGGGGATACAAATCCTGGCGGGGATACGTAGTTTGGCAAGACACCTGACACCGGCTCACTTTCACCACTGTTAAGACTCAAATTATTCATAACTCTGATCACTCTTCCTGCTGCTCTGTTAACACGAACTGCAGCAGGAATTACTGATGGCCACAAGCTGTGAAAGAAGCTGAAACAGTTCAGCAGAAGGCGGAGTTTTGTCGTCCGCAGCCCAGATGGGCTTTGTGATTTTTATGCGTGAGAAATTCCATGTTTGCGTGTGAAATGGCATGTGTTGCGTGTGAGCGTGTGAAGTCAGTGAAATGCGTGTGTCACACGGTCAATGCGTGAGAGTTGAGAGCACTGAATATTGCTAATAGGAGCCATACAGTTTGATATATTTTAACTCCATAGTCTTTAGTTCAGTGAAAGTCATGGCAGTCAATCCTAAAGTAGCTGAACACATTAAAAGATCCTTCAGATCAGCACGTTGCTTCTCATCCCTGCAGCTGGTTCACTTCTCCATGTAGACAGAAAAAGTGTTGATCAATAAACCAGGTAAATATAACAGATGGTGACAGTAGGACATAGTAGTTAGAGTAAAGGTAAGTGATAGGGTTAAGTTTAATAACCCCTTTATTCTGGAATGAAAACCAACACAAGTTTAGACTCTTCCATCAAAAAGAGGGCAGGGAACCAGGAGCATGAGGCTTGTTCTATCATAAGCTTGAGTTTGACTGCCCCGCTACCTCTGTCTTTTCAGGGGGTCAGGAGGATTTAATCACAGTCTTGAGTTTACAACATGGGGGTTGGAAAACAAAGAAGGGAGCAAGTTTCATCGCGGGTGATGATCAAATCACCAGCTTCATGCACAGTTGGATAAAGGAGACATTCCTTATCTGGGAATACCATTTGTTCTCCCTTATCTAAGGTTAAAAACAACAAAACCTTCCTGAAAGCAAACTCTTAAAACAAACCAAATGCTTGTAGCTTGATAAAAATAAAATGATTACATTTACATTTTTCTAACAGTAAGCCTCTCTCCTCCTTTTTATATTATCTGTGCTGATTCTGAACCTTCAATTCTGTTTTTCTAAAAGATTCAATATTAGGAAGAAATAAATCATAGCAGTTCATCACAAATGCACCATTAATTACTTAACTGTTTTATTGATTTTGAGTAACGGTTTTAACATATAACATGTTACATTAATATGTTCTGTTCTCTCTCTCTTCGAAGAAAGTCCGCTCCGGCTCCCCCCCCCCCCCAACCCCCTTCCTGCTGCTGCTGTGTTTTTCTCTTTTTGAGCTCTCTTTTCATATCACCCAAACTCTTGGAAATATGGATCTAGTCAGCTTGTCTTTCAATGCTATTGATCAAATTATTTCGACTGGAAGGCAGGGAAAAGGGGACCTGCCCTGTCCTAATGGGACACATTTCGTGGGATACACCCTAGATTCTTGGAACAGGTGGAAAATGGTGTGTTTTTCGATTTTGTCAGTCGAGGACGTGGAAGACGTATACATGTTTGGATTCATTAAACTTGGATTTCTGCTATTTGGATATGGTGGATTTTTGATGTATCAGCAAATTCACCGGATGTCGGTAGCAATTATAGCCTTGATCAGGTTACCGGCCGCATATGACGCGATCACTAAGGCCATGAATGAGCAGGCCTTAGTGACTTACGGCAACTTAGAGCCGCAAGCTGGATGCGCTGGAACACAGACTGGCTTCGGTGGTTGAACTCAAAGGGGAGATGGGATAAAGTCTGGATGTAAAAGATGAAAAAAAGCCCTACAAATTTTGAATACTGGATTCTCCATGTGGAGTCCGCAATAAAAGGACTTTAAAGTGAATTGTGCATTTGGATTAGGCTTCCCCTATTAATAAAACTCCCCTGGATGTTATGGCGAGAGATCCCAGAACTGCTCCCCCGCTCCCTCCTCTCCCGCGGACATCTGTGGATGCGTCCTGAACTGTGGCGCCAGTTTATAAACTTTCCATCATATCAAGGACAATGGCCCTCTGGACAGCGTTCATGGAAAAACTCTCACCCAAACACACACACGTAACTGATACCCATAACAACATACAAATTTTATGTGACTAGCCTCCGAGGTTAACCCCCTGCATAAATGTTGTCTCATCGGTGCTTTTCTCGTGGAAAGTTTTTTGATATCTCAAACAGTATCCTGGAATAGTGTTACGACCTCTTTAGGCAGGAAGATGGGGTAACATAATAAAATAGTCTTATAGATGGAAATTAAATTAAAAGGTTTATTTATAAAGTTTCTTTGAACAAAAAGAGACAACATCCAACATGTTGTTTACCAAAATTAAAACAAACAAACTGGATTTAAATAAAACAGTTTCTAAACAAAACAAACACAATTGGAAAACTCAAACAGGGAGTGGCACTCAGCCCAACTCCTTCAGGTAAAAACCCTACAACACAGAAAATAACTAAGTCAAAACTTAGCTAAATCAACAGCAGGCAAACTCACAGACGTACAATATTCAAACAGTAACCAACCACTAAAGTCACAAAGCAGTTCCAAGCTGCACGGGAGGAGCAAACAGAGTTAACTGTTCCTAATGCGGCTCCCCCTTGGATGTGTCTGTGAGAGAGTCTTTTAAAAGTGGTGGAAGGTCCGGATTGGTCCATTTCTTGAGGAGCTGTTCCAATCAGGAGTCCAGCATGCTGGAGGCGAGGCCAACGTCCATTTGGCCAATCCCAGACACGAGCTGCCACAGCCAGTTTAGCATTAGTATGAGTCCAGTCTGCACCACTGGGAGCAGACACTTACAGCCGTAACACCCCTCCCCTTAAAATGCAAAACAGAGTTTTGTCATTATATACAGTACAAATTATTCAAAGAAAAACATAACAAAAACTTACTCACAACCTGGAAAGGCCATCTGCCAGAACATTTTCTGACCCTTTCTTATGACGAATATCAAGATTGTATTCTTGTAATAACAGAGCCCACCGCATGAGACGCTGGTTGTGGTTGTACATTCGAGAGAGAAACACAAGTGGATTATGGTCGGTATAAACAACAATAGGGGAAACGCCTGAACCAAGATAAACATGGAAGTGCTGAAGAGCCAGTATTAAAGCCAAAGTCTCCTTTTCAATGGTTGAATAGTTAATTTGGTGAGTGTTAAATTTCCGGGAGAAGTAACAGACTGGGTGGTCTAACCCCTGCTGGTCTTCTTGTAACAACACAGCTCCCGCTCCAACGGCACTGGCGTCTACCTCCAACTTAAATGGGTGGCGCAGATTTGGTGCAACTAGCACTGGTTCGCAACAGAGAAGAGCTTTAGCGCTCTCAAAGGCGATTTGACACTCAGAAGTCCACTCAAAATCGGCTTTAGGACTGAGAAGGTCTGTTAGAGGCTTTACCACCGTAGAGAAGTTGTTGCAAAAGTTTCGGTAATATCCTGTCATACCTAAGAAACGGCGCAACTCACGTCTGGTTGTAGGAGGAGGGTAAGAACGTAGCACCTCAATCTTAGCATGTACCGGTCGTACTTGTCCATTTCCAACTTCTTTACCCAGATATATTACTGTAGCTTTTCCAAATTCACATTTAGCTAGATTAAGTGTCAAAGAGGCTTCAGCTAACCTTCTAAATACTTGATCTAGGGTAAACAAATGATCTTGCCAAGTCTCAGTGTATACCACCACATCATCCAAATAAGCACTACAGTGGGATAATCCAGCTAAAACGTGATTGATCAACCTTTGGAAAGTTGCAGGTGCATTGCACATGCCAAAAGGCATAACAGTATACTGTAAAAAGTCATCTGGGGTTACAAAAGCTGAAATGTCAGAGGCCCGCTCAGTTAACGGGACCTCACCAAGTTTCACCAAGTATTCTGTTTCCTGTTTCATGAGCGACCGCTTTATGAAATTAGCGCGGTATGGATGTTGTTTAATGGGTTTGGCATTCTTTACATCTACATCATGGTGCAAAACTGTAGTGCACGTGGGCACATCACCAAAAAGACATTGGTACTCATTCACTAGGCCCAATATGTCCTCTTGGTGTTCAGGGACTAAATGAGTAAGATGCTCTTTCAGAGATTTTAGCATCTCTGAGTTATTAAGGCGCGAACTAATTCGGCTAGGATCAATCAATTTTAACCCATCAAAAACATCAGCACTTACCTCAACTTTAACATTAGCGGCAACAGGAACACTCACCAAGGATGCTTCTGGTTCGGGTCGAGAGTGGTACAACTTGAGCATGTTCACATGACAAACACGGGACTTGCGTCTGCGGGTAGGGGTACCGATTACATAGTTACTTTCCCCTACCTTTCCTTGAACGTCAAAGGGACCCTCAAACCTTGCAGACAAAGCAGAGCCTGTCCCAGGTAATATAGCAAGCACTTTGTCACCCACTTTAAAATCTCTTTTTACAGAGGAACTATCATAGTTCTTTTTCATGTTTCTTTGTGACAGGGCCATATGCTTTTTGGCTAAACTATTTGCATGACACAAACGCTGGTGAAATGTTTTCACATAGTCTGCAACACTTTGAGTTGATCCCGTACTCTGAATTAGCACCTTTTCCTTCAGTGCTTTAAGCGGACCACGGGGTGTGTGTCCAAACACTAACTGAGCTGGACTAAAACCCAGGGACTCTTGTGTGGCTTCACGAGCAGTAAATAACACAAATGGGACCCCTTCATCCCAATTTTTAGCTGACTCAAGACAATACTTCTTGAGCATTGACTTTAAAGTCTGATGCCACCGCTCCAAAGCTCCCTGACTCTCAGGATGATAGGCAGAAGAAACTACATGTTTAATGCCTAACGTCTGAGTAACCTGCTTGAATAATTTTGACAGAAAGTTGGTTCCTTGGTCGGTTTGAATAACTTTTGGTAAGCCAAATGTAGAAAAGAAGTTAGTCAAAGCTTTGATAATAGATTTTGTTGTTATTTTACGTAAAGGTATAGCTTCAGGGAATCTAGTAGCTGCACACATGACAGTTAACATGTACTGGTTTCCAGTTTTTGTCCTCGGCAGTGGGCCAACACAGTCTACAATGACACGATCAAAGGGGTTGTCAACTACCGGAATCGGACACAGTGGAGCAGGGGTGATACTTTGGTTTGGCTTACCCACAATCTGACACACATGGCAACTACGACAAAAGTTGGAAACATCTTTCTTCATACCTGGCCAGAAGAAGTGTTGTAGCAGGAGCTGGTACGTTTTTGTAATTCCTAAGTGTCCTGACCACTGACCCTCATGAGCCAGGGACAAAATCCCTTGTCTGTACATTGTAGGAACAACAACCTGGTTAACATTACCCCAATCAGAACCCTTTGCACCTGATGGAGACCACTGTCGTAATAAAATACCATGTTCAATGAGATAGGTTTGTTGCACAACCTTGGCTTCTTCAGCACTTACCACCTGCTTGAAACATTTGTGTAATGTCTCGTCATTCTGCTGGGCTGCAGCTAAACATTCGGGGGTCAAGGGAAATGGGGTGTCCTTAAAACCCGAATCAATTTCCACTGATTCTGGGGGTGGCTTAACACCCTGTTTTACAAGTGGAACTTCTGGTTCACCGGAAAATGAAGACATCAACAGAGAATCAGACAGCGAAATGTCTGCAGGAATTCGTGACTGGGATCGAGTAATCACACAGGCTGGGTACAGCCCAGGGTTTTCAGGACAACCACTCGACGTTCCTTGGTCGAGTGGACTATCTAAAACTTCTAAACTTGGATGAACTAACCCTCCTGCAATGTCATTTCCCATTAAGAGCGCTACCCCATCTATTGGTAGTGCAGGACAGACAGCCACAGGAAAATATCCTGTGACAAGACCAGACTTTATGTAAACACGATGAACTGGCCTGGTACTAAAACCCATCTCTATCCCACAAAGGATAGCATTATAGCCACAAGCACTGTCGGACGAAAAAGGCAGAACATTTGAGAGAATAAGGGACTGAGACCCTCCCGTATCTCTCAATATGCGCACTGGCTTCTGATCAACGGGGTCAGTTGTCAGTGACACCAAGCCATCAAACATAAATGGTTTAAAACAAGGATCAGATTTTCCTTTACTACCACAATCAGGCACCTTATGACGGATATCTGTTTTTACCAAAGCAATCGCTTTGGTAGGTTTGGAATTAGATTGTTTTTTTCGTTTCAACGCAAAACAGTCCGCGATGACATGTCCAGGTGTGTGACAGTAAAAACATTCCCGACTTTCTTTCAACAAAGTAGGTTTCCCCACTGGAGATGATGGCAAAGTGGCAATTCTAGACCTTTCATCAACCTTGAAAGTCGATTTATGTGTAAGCACATATTCATCAGCGAGGACAGCAGCTGAGGCTAGAGTAGTTACTTTTTGTTCATTCAGATACAGTACAACTTTTTCAGGAATACACTTTTTGAAGTCTTCTAACAATATTAACTGTCGTAGAGCATCAAAGTCATTCACTTGTGATGAGTGACACCACTTATCAAACAATATCCCCTTCTCTCTTGCAAACTCCACATAAGTCTGCACAGCAGCCTTGGTCCGCTCTCTGAATTTCTGTCGATAAGCTTCGGGGACTAACTCATAAGCTTGTAGAACCGCAGCCTTAACAGTCTCATAGCTAAGGCTGTCCTTTAATGGGAGCGCTGCCACCACCTCTTGAGCTTTACCAAACAGTTTACACTGTAACAAAAGAGGCCAAATGTCCTGAGGCCACATCAATGCACCTGCAATGCGCTCAAACGCAGCAAAGTAGGAGTCAACCTCCGTTTCTCTAAATGCAGGTACCAACGGAATACACTTTCCAACATCAAAGAGTGGGGCAGACACAGCTGGGGGAATAGCAGGGCCAGTCAAAGCAGGCAGTGTACGAGTCTGAGATTCAAGCTCAAGCTTACGTAGCCTTACAGCTGTTTCTGCCTCTATTTCTAGTTTCCTGATTTCCAACTCCATCTGAGCCTTTTTAGCTCTTTCCTCAGCCTCTAGTTGAAGGCGCGCCAAGCGAACCTTTAGCCGAGCATTTTCTCGGCCCTCTGAGCTAGTGAAAGAGGTAGGATCGTACCGAGGAAGTGTAAACGGTGGACGTCCCCGTCCAACCACCTCAGGGTCCTCCACAGCACTTAGAATTTGACCATTTTTACGATCACGCTCAGGTGTGAAAAGTTCACTCGGCTCCACAGAAACCTCAGGAGCTTCAATCAACCCAGCTTTCACCAACTGGTCCACCACCAACACCTTTAAGTCAGACTTCAAAATTTTTGGAGGAACTGTCCACTTAAAGTGATCCACAATTTCCAGCAAATCACTTTTTCGGCAACTGTTTACAAGCTCAAAAGATGGAGCAGTTAAAAACAGCTCCAAACTAAATGTAGCAGCCATTACACAAAAAAGAAAAACCCTCACAAATAAACACGTAGTTATAAGACACCGGAATCTTCCAAAACGTCACCAGGGATACAGATTAGGAAGCTGCCGGACGAGCCCCCACTTATGTTACAACCTCTTTAGGCAGGAAGATGGGGTAACATAATAAAATAGTCTTATAGATGGAAATTAAATTAAAAGGTTTATTTATAAAGTTTCTTTGAACAAAAAGAGACAACATCCAACATGTTGTTTACCAAAATTAAAACAAACAAACTGGATTTAAATAAAACAGTTTCTAAACAAAACAAACACAATTGGAAAACTCAAACAGGGAGTGGCACTCAGCCCAACTCCTTCAGGTAAAAACCCTACAACACAGAAAATAACTAAGTCAAAACTTAGCTAAATCAACAGCAGGCAAACTCACAGACGTACAATATTCAAACAGTAACCAACCACTAAAGTCACAAAACAGTTCCAAGCTGCACGGGAGGAGCAAACAGAGTTAACTGTTCCTAATGCGGCTCCCCCTTGGATGTGTCTGTGAGAGAGTCTTTTAAAAGTGGTGGAAGGTCCGGATTGGTCCATTTCTTGAGGAGCTGTTCCAATCAGGAGTCCAGCATGCTGGAGGCGAGGCCAACGTCCATTTGGCCAATCCCAGACACGAGCTGCCACAGCCAGTTTAGCATTAGTATGAGTCCAGTCTGCACCACTGGGAGCAGACACTTACAGCCGTAACAAATAGAATAAAGTGTGTGTTGGGATTAATGTTTATACTTCATTAACCGATTTATCTTGTTATGATGTAGTAATGTAAGCTTCTGATATAATCATATTACTCACGTGATAGCTTAATCATGTCTGTACAAAGAAACAGAAGATGCTCTGTTTCTTCCCTTCCTGAAACAAGAAGACTCAGCTACAAGATTATGTGCTGACTGAACGTGATTACTAAGCTGTGTATCTTTGTTGACAACTGAGGCTGTAAACTACCTGTTCCCCCACCCTTCAGTACAGCCTCAGTCCTGTAACTAGGGAAACGCCCCAAACTTAATAAAACCGAGGAGAACGCTGAGACCGGCAGAGTGGGTTGGAGATTGTAACTGTGCGGTCTCTTCCTACTCTCCTCGCGAGCCAAACCAAACTAATTGTCTTTGTGCCTTTCTTTCCCTGTGTTGTATGATGTTTTAGGTATTTAGACCTGTCAGTGTGAAATATGTCTTTTTTTCCCTCTCCTTGCCCAAATGTGGCTTCTATCTTTCCACAGAGTGAAGCAGCTGAAGCAGCTCTCAGACACAGAGGATCACAACCAGTTTCTCCACAACTACCCCTCACTGTCAGCACTCAGTGAGTCTACACACTCATCCAGCATCAAGATCCGTCCTCTGAGCTACTTTGAGGATGTGACAGCAGCTGTGTCAGAGCTCAGAGATCAACTACAGGACATCCTGAGAGACGCATGGACAAACATCTCACTGAGACTCACTGAGGTGGATGTTTTACTGTCAGAACCAGAACCAAAGAGCAGAGCTGGATTCTTGAGATATTCATGTGAAATCACACTGGATCCAAACACAGCAAACAGTTATCTGTTACTATCAGAGGGGAACAGGAAGGTGACATTGATGGATCAACCTCAGTCTTATTCTAGTCATCCAGAAAGATTCACTAATCAGCTACAGGTTCTGAGTAGAGAGAGTCTGACTGGACGTTGTTACTGGGAGGTGGAGAGGAGAGAGAGTGTTTATGCAGCAGTCGCATACAAGGGGGGGGGGGGCGCCAAAACTGATGCTGCATAGTTTTGGCGCCAAAACTGATGCTGCATACCCCTCTTATACTGGGTAGTTGCACCCCTGAGTCCAGACACACATGAGACAACAGATATCTAATATTGTAAATTTGTCATCTGAAAATTATCATATTTTAAATGCTTTATTATGTTTAGTCATCAATTTAAAACATATTTAAGGTAAATAAGCGGAAAACAACAAAATCACCACAACTCTAATTAGTATTTCAGTAAAAATGACAATGCAGCTGTACAATATAGTTTTATTTGAAACTTAAAATTTACAGGATGTGTTTAGCAGCAAAATCTGTAATAAAGAGATATAATGTGAATTTATGGCATTTTATTGAATGATGTGTTACAGATTTATACCACAATTATGACCTATATCTAATATTTCTGATTAACATTAATGTGTTTTCAATAAATGATAGAATTATTTTTACTATTTGCTATTTTTACTATTTTCTATTTTACTATTTTATTATTATTTACTATGTTCATTGCATTTATCACGTATATACTCTTTACTACTAAGAAGTTTTAAGGTTTTATTAAAGTGTATTCTATATGCCTGATCTCTCATTACTTTAGTTTATTGTGTTAATCATATATTTGCTGGAATATATAGACCAGTGGTTACCATTTTATATTGCTATGTATGTGTATTGATTCTCTCTCTCTCTCTCTCTCTCTCTCTCTCTCTCTCTCTCTCTCTCTCTCTGAGTGCATGCTGGGAGTTTGTTGGTGGAGAGTGTGGCTGAGAGTTTGTGAGTAATCTCAAACTTCTTTTTTTCTTTTCTAACTGTTTACTGTATGATTGTTTGATAATTGTTAGTTTTGTTTTTGTCACTCTAAGTTACTGTGCGTTTGGTTGCTTAGGGGGGCGGTAGGCCGTGTTTCTTGACAGGGATGGCGTCCTCGGTGGCGCCGTCCCTGTCTCTGAAGCATGGGGTGAGGATAATGCCTCAGCCCAGCACCACGGTGGAGCAGGTGCTGCTCGCGGTAGGAGAACAGGTGGGGCATGGAAACATCTCGTATGCCTCACGCATGAATAAGGCGGTGGTTGTGTTTTTGAAAAAACTGGAATTTGTTAGTCAACTCATAGAAAGCGGGCTTGTCTTTGATGATGAGTTTTTTCAGGTTTCCCCGCTGGCGGTTCCTTCGGTACGGATCACCGTATCTGGTGTTCCCCCGTTTATTTCTAACGAGGCTCTGGAGACAGAGCTGAAGCGATTCGGGAGATTTGCGAGCGGGTTCCGGGTGGTGAGTCTGGGCTGTAAGGACGCCAAACTGAAACACGTTCAATCTTTGCGGAGACAAGTGTTCATGTTTCTTGATTCTCCAACTCAAACACTGGATGTCTCGTTCCGTGTTAAACATGAGCAAGGACACTACATGGTGTATGCCAGCTCAGGTAATATGAAGTGTTTTGACTGTGGAGATGTGGGCCACAAGCGGGTGGCGTGTCCCCACAGGCAGCGCGCTGCGGCGGGGCCCGCGGCGACCGTTGCGGCGGAGCGCGCCGCGGATGCGGCGGGGCCTGCGGCGGCCGTTGCGGCGGAGCGCGCCGCGGATACGGCGGGGCCCGCGGCGGCCGTTGCGGCCGTTGCGGCGGAGCGCGCCGCGGATACGGCGGGGCCCGCGGCGGCCGTTGCGGCGGAGCGCGCCGCGGATGCGGCGGGGCCCGCGGCGGCTGCTGCGGCGAAGGACAGCGGGGAGGGGAGCAGTGGACAGTGGACGCTGGCCGAGGCTGCTCCCCGTGATAATGCTGAGATGGACAGCTGCTCTGTGGTAGGAACTGACGGTGGTGGTGATAGTGGCTCCGTGGCTGGGACCGAGGGTGATGGTGGCCTTCAGGTTAGTACAGACAATGCTGTAGGTGAAGAGGAGGCTGTGGTCAGGACAGTGCAGAGGGCGGATGAGCTGGGGAGGTCAGAACAGAATGCAGGGTGTGCTGCTGTACAGGATGTAGAGCTGCTGCAGGTGAGCCCTGACAGTGAGCCAGATGATCAGGTGAAATCTGCTCGTGGCCATGGTGACATAGACTGTGAATCTGACTCTGATAGTTTCTCTATAGCAGACGGTTACTCTCAGAGTGTTGATTTGTATTCTCTGGAGGAGATTAACGGCTTCCTGGATGACACTTTTGGAAAAAAAAAAGTAAACGTCAAAGAATATTTTCCTGATGTGGATAAATTTATACAATCAGTCACTACATTGCAGAGAGTTGTTGGTTTTGATTTACTGGACAGCAAAAAACGTTTTCGTCTCAAGAAGCATGTTACTGGTTTAAGAAAAACTTTTAAAACGACAAAGAACAAAATGTCAAAGAAAATGAAACTTTAAAAAATAAAAGGTACTATGATCATACATCACTGGGTGTTTCGACTCTGTTGGTTTTCTCTGCTGGTCTATCTCTATTCTCCTTACATGCAGGGTCTAAGAGTGGCCTCGTTAAACATAAATGGGGGTAGAGATGGAAAAAAGAGAGCTATATTAACGGACGTCATCACACAGAAAAGACTGGATGTAGTTTTCTTACAAGAAACCCACACTGATAGCACGAATGAAATAGATTGGGGCTTATGGTGGGGAGGGCAGCATGTCCTTAGCCATGGGACAAATCAAAGTGCAGGAGTCGCCATTTTGTTTTCCTCTAAGTTAAATGTAACTGTTACATCCAGCTTAGAGGTGGTGAAGGGCAGAGTCCTTATGGGGAGAGCTGAAGTAGAGGGATTCAGCTTCATTTTCATTAATATGTATGCACCAAACCAAGGCCCTGAGCGGGAAGGAACTTTTAAAATAATGAAAGAAGAACTAAATAATATTGGTGCAGGAGAGTTTATTGTATTGGGTGGTGACTGGAACTGCTGCACTGACTTTACATTAGATAGGACTGGAGAGGAGCCACATATTCAGTCCTCCTTGTTTCTGTCTCATGTATTAAAAAAAAATGATTTGGTAGATGTGTGGAGAATAAAACACCCATCAGATAGGCAGTACACTTGGGTCAAAATATCAGATGGAAGAGTAAGTGCAGCTAGACTAGATAGATTTTATCTACCTGCTTCTTTTACTGCAGGAGTTTTTAGCTGTCAGATTCTCCCAGTTGTTTTTACAGACCATCATTTAGTCTTAATGGAGCTGGTTTTTTCTCCCATTGGAAAACCAAAATCTTTTTGGCGTTTTAATGTTAAATTATTAAATGATCTTAATTTTTGTGAAAATTTCAAATTGTTTTGGGCCTACTGGAGATCCCAGAAAGATGATTTTCTTTCCCTGGCTCATTGGTGGGAGGTAGGAAAAGCCCAAATCAGGGTGTTTTGTCAGGAATATACAGCCAGTGTAACAACAAATGTCAAGAGAGCTGTGCAGGAGTTAGAGGACCAGATAAGAGACTTGGAGAGTGCTCTACAAGGAGATCAGCAAAATGATCTTTTACAATCAAAAAAACAGGAGCTAAACTCTTTTCTGCAGGAGAGAGCTAAAGGGGCTTTAGTCCGAGCACACTTCACCAGATTACAGGACATTGATGCACCAACCACGTTCTTTTTTAATCTGGAGAAGTTGGTTGCTTCAAAAAAACAGATGATGTGTCTCCGCCTCCCTGATGGGAAGGTGACCACGGACCCAACGGAGATGAGGAGGCACGCAGTGGACTTTTATACAGACTTGTTCAGGGCGGACGGCTGTGATGTGGATGCTGCTGCGGAGCTTCACCAGGGACTTCCTCAGTTGGATCCAGGAGATCGGGAGGCTCTGGGTTTGGATATAACACTTGATGAACTGACTGCTGCTGTGTCTCAAATGGCATCTGGCAAGGCTCCAGGAATAGATGGTCTACCTTCAGACTTTTTTAAACATTTCTGGACCATAATGGGACAAGACCTTTTGGACGTTTTTAAACAGTGTTTTATCAAAGGGACGCTTCCAGCATCCTGCAGGCGTGCAGTTCTTTCTTTGCTGCCTAAGAAGGGAGATTTAGCACTTTTAAAGAACTGGAGACCAGTAGCTCTTTTATGTACGGACTACAAGATTCTTTCCAAAGTTTTATCAAATAGACTAAAAATTGTTATTGATTTTATAATTGGTGCAGATCAATCATATTGTGTACCAGATAGGTCTATGTTTGATAATTTGTTTTTAATGAGAGATGTTTTTGATATTTGTAAAATTTATGACATCAATGTTGGTATCATATCTATAGACCAGGAGAAGGCTTTCGACCGCGTGGATCATGAGTTTCTTTTTTCTACCTTAAAGACTTTTGGTGTTGGGGAGGGTTTTCTGTCTTGGGTGAAGCTGTTGTACAGAGATGCTTGTTGTGTGGTGAAGGTGGGAGGTGGATTGAGTGTTCCAGTACCAGTTAGGAGAGGGATCAGACAAGGCTGCCCCATCTCAGGCCAGCTTTACAGTCTTGCCATCGAGCCTCTCCTCTGCCGGTTGAGGAGCAGACTGAGAGGTCTCTCCCTGCCAGAGCTGGCTCAGATGCCACCTGTTGTTGTATCAGCATATGCTGATGATGTAAATGTATTTATTTGCAATGAGGGAGATATTCAAGAGTTACAAAAAAGTTTGGGCTTGTATGGAAAAGCTTCCTCCGCCAAAGTGAACTGGGAAAAAAGTGAGGCTTGTTTAGTGGGGGAGTGGTGTGTGGGGAGTATTCCTCGTCTTCCTGGGAACCTTAAGTGGGGAAAAAGGGGTGTAAAAAGCCTAGGAGTTTTTCTAGGGAATGAAGATTTTCAGAGCCAAAACTGGGAGGGAGTGCTGGAAAAGGTAGAAGCCAGGTTGTCTAAATGGAAATGGTTGCTACCTCACCTGTCCTATAGGGGAAGAGCTCTGATAGTGAATAACCTGATCGCATCATCTTTGTGGCACAAGCTCATCGTGTTGGTGCCACCATCAGGTCTACTAAAAGAGGTGCAGCGGCTCCTGGTGAACTTCTTCTGGTCCGGTCAACACTGGCTGAGGGCACCGGTCTTGTATCTCCCTGTGGCAGAGGGAGGACAAGGACTTGTAGACATTCTGTCCAGAACCGCGGCTTTCAGACTGCAGACAGCACAGAGGTTGTTGTATGGTTGCAGTCGCTGCTGGTTAGCTCCTGCTCGACTGCTACTCAGGTTTGCTGGCCGGCTTGGGCTGGATAAGCAGTTATTTCTGCTAAGATCAAGTGAAGTTGACCTGACAGGACTCACACCTTTCTACAGCTCCGTGATCAATGCCTGGCAGACACTGAAAGTCACAAGAACTCAGGACCCTGGGCCAGGGATGTGGATCTATGAGGAGCCATTGTTTCACAACAACTTCCTTGGAAACCCCACGTTTTCCTCTGCTACATTAAGAACTAAATTTGTGCAGGCCGGCATTACTAAACTGGGCCACCTCATAAAAGCATCCATGGAAATGCTCGGTGACATCACCAACATCAGGTCCTCCAGAGTGCTGAGTAGGATTGTGGAAGAAGTCTGGCAGTCCCTGTCTGAGCCACTAAGAAGGTTTGCTAAGGATCACGCTGCCCAGTGGAAGGATGACGGCATGTACATGTTTCCCTCTCTGAGCGTCTGTCCTGCTGCTGAGGACTGGCAGGAGGAGAATGGTTTTCTTCTCACCATGAAAGCACCAGTGCTGGGTACTTTCAGCTCCTGTGGGAAGAAGCAGCTCTATTACAACTGTGTGAAGGTGCTGAACCTTCGCTCTCTGGCTGGAGTGAAGGAGTCAAAATGGTGTGAGGTATTTGCTTCAGACGTTACCCCTAAAGGCAGGTGGAGGGTCCTGTATAAACCCCCTGTTGAGAAAAGGATGGCGGACCTTCAGTGGAGGATGATACATGGAGCAATAGCCACGAACAGACACAGAGCTCACCTAGATCCAGGCACTGGGGAGGGCTGTCCATTTTGCACACAGAGGGAAACATTAGAGCATCTAGTGGTGGGTTGTCCTCGGCTGGTTGATCTTTTTAGAGTTCTGAAGGAATGGGTGGAAGCTTTAGGAGAGGTTTTCTCTGTCCCGCTGTTTGTTTTTGGACCCAAATACACAGTAAGGAGAAAACTGACATTGGTTTTAATTAATTTTTTATTTGGGGTGGCTAAATTAGCTATTTGGAGGACCAGGAAGAATCAGATGCTGGGTCAGGGTTGGACAGATGTGGTGCGGAGCCTGAAAGGTCTGGTTGCGGCTCGTCTGAGAGTAGAGCATGCTTTCTACACACTCACTAGTAATTTGGAGCCTTTTAGGGCTCGGTGGGGGATCAGACATGTTTTATGTTCAGTAGAGGATGATGGCTCACTGGTTCTTAATATTTAACTTATCTTTGTGTGTGGTACTTAGTTGGTTTTTATCCTTATGATGGAAATGAAGTCTGTGTTCTAATGTGAAGTAAATAAAAGAAGTCATCTCTCTCTCTCTCTCTCTCTCTCTCTCTTATCGTTGCAGAAGGCCTGCAGAAATCAGAGAAATTTGTTGTGACGATAATAAGTGTTTTTCTAAATATGTCTGAAACTGTTATGAACTGTATTCAGCCATCTGGACTGCTTACGTATAACTGTACTGTGTGGACTGGTTGGTATTATCTCGAAGGTCACAGAGTGTTTTGCTTATCCCTACCCCCTAACTTGAAAAATGTAACCAGGGATTCCTAATAAAAAGAGAGGAGGGGACGGAGTGCTTTAGAGTGAGTTTTGGAGATCTGCTTTAAGCATCTCAGTTCGGTCTCCTTGCAAGATTTATGATGAAAACTAACCTCATTGTTGTCTCTCCTCCTTGTGTTTGTTTAATGAATGTTTTAGGTGTTTGAACCTGACAATAAATAAAGACTTTAAGTATTTAAGTGAGACTTTCCAAAAAAAAGTAAAAAACAAACCAACTGGACTTGTTTTCCATAGTTGAAGACGTTTCGCTTCCAATCCAGGAAGTTTTCTCAATTTAAAAAGTCTGGAGTAATGTGGAGTATCAAGCTTGAATGACCATGACCTGGATGACTGAGAATCTTCACCAGCATATTTAAGTGAGACATTGTTTCTATTTACTGAGTCACTTTATTTTATTTTTCTGTTGGCATCAGTTTTTTTATCATAACCTTTCACATATACTGTTTTTTTTATGTATTTCAGATATTTTCTCACCCAAACACTTTGAAACTCTGAGCAGCTCAACACTTTCCATTTGTTTTTGGACCAGAACTGCAGGGATTTAAAGCTGATTTTTGCTGCTTTTCATTCTAATTCAGTTGATCTTGAACTCTTTTTGCTGGTGGAAACATTTCTTTGCTTCAGTTTGCAGACAGCAACAGTAAAGTGTGACTGAATATCCAAACTCAGAAGCTGTGGCTCTCCACAGAACCTGGCTTTGTTCTGCTGAAGAGAGGAAACCTTCATGTCAGCCTCCTGCTGTGAATAAACATGCTCTACAGATCTGAGGTCAGATTCACCAGCAGCTTGAAATGAACTGATTGTTGCTCGTCTTGCTGCTGTGACTCAGCCTGTGGAAAACACAGCAGAACTGCTCCTTATTCCAACACCAAACACATTTAATCCCACTTTGGATCTTCTCACCAGAACAGACACACAGACTTTGTTCTGATGAAGCGTTTCAAACACCCACAAACAGCAGAATGTCCCATTTCCCTCGAACGCAGCTTCTGCTGAGTGTTTTCCAGGCAGAAAGCTGAGCAGGTGATGGAGAAGGTGTTGCATCGCTCCTCAGAGATTGGACTTGTTCTGAAGACGCAGAACCAGCGAGACGCTGCCAGGATCCTCCCAACAGTCCAACACTAATGAGCAAAAGGTGCTGCCATAAAAACTGAAGTTGTTTTTACCATCATCAAGTAGAAACAACATCAGGACCGGACGTCTGAGGAAGAGCTTCCACATCAGAGGAGGATCTCACCTGGAGAAACATCTAATCAGCTCCTTGTTGTTGACTGGAACCAGATGTTAGAAACTCACCTCCACAGATCCAGAGAATGGAGCCTGTTGGATTCTCTGCAGATCTTCAGCCAACTTTCCCCAGTCCACTCTGGGTCCTCACATCCAGGGGCGGTCCTAGCCTGTTTGGTCCCCTGGGCCAACAACCCAGCCGGTGAACTCAAGTCGCACTCAGTGGGCTAAATACAGCTCCCACTTTTAACTTAATTTTTTTTTTACATATTTATAATGAATTTGGCTTCTTGAATCGGGATCTAAGTTCTAATTTCTTACCACAAACATAAAAATGTGAACTAGTATGACAATAAAAAAATCCTTGAATCCTGGACTCTGCAACACTGAAGCTCACATAAACAGCCCTCATGAATTTTATGGTTTCCTTTAGCTGAGAAAAAGCCAAGTAAGCGTAGCCTACCTGCAGAGACGCTACAGTCGTTGGTATCAGGTCTGGACATTCACATGTTGGCTCCTTACCAAAGAGAAAATGTGGAGAGCACATAGGTGTCTTTGGTCAGACTCCACAGTAAAGTCCTCTGGGTTACAAGCTCGTATCCAACACTGACATTTCTCACCAATCTTCAGGGTTTAGGAAAAACAATGAGAAAAACTCCCTCCATTGGTTACAATCATCATAAGGCCAGTCACTGCGGCAGATACAGGTAAACAAGTCAAGCTGGCACTGAAGCAGCATTGGGTCCTCCCATGCCCCCCTTGCTGTTACAGCCTGTCTGTCATACAACAACAGCAGGAAGCTTTATGCGCTGCTGCCGGCAGGGGGTGCCAAATACCCACAGGTGGAGTAGTGCATTAGGAACATTGTCAGCTGGGCGGCTGCCCAGGTCGCCACCAGTTTCTCCATGATTCATTGTCTGCTTGGAGGATCATTTCATTTTAAGGTGGATACTAAATAATCCGTCCTTTGGCAGCAATAAAAACATTATTGTAAAAAAAGATTAATAAAAGTCTTATTTGTAGTTTGCTTCACAGCATATATTATAAATAAGGAAGTCTGGCCAAATGAGACCAAACCTTCCCCTCTAAGGCCTACAAGCAAGATGCTAAAAGTGGTTGAAACTAAAACCACCATCCCTATGGTGAAACATGGTGGTGGCAGCATCATGATGTGGGAATAATTCTTTCCAGCAGTGACAGGAAAGGTGGATGGAGCTAAAAACATGGCAACTCTGGAAGAAAACCTGCTAGGGGTACGATGACGGTTCAGCTTCCAACCAGAAACCTGCAGCCAGAGCTACGATGGCTGCAGGTTTAGATCAAAACATCTTCATGAGCTAGAATGACCCAAAGTCCTGACCTTAACCCGCTTTTAGTGTCTTCATCCAGTCTGACCCAGTTTGAGCTTTTCTTCAAAGCACAATGACCAACATTTCAGTCTCTAGACGTGCAGCGCTGCTAAAGACGAGCTCCAAAAGAAATGCAGCGTTAATTGCATCAATAAAGGTATAAAGTGTTTCCTTTGAGTGGCGACTTAAATCCATACATGCCACACTTTTCAGCTTTTCAACAAGTAAAGATTTAAAAACTATTTATCCCTTGAGTTCAACTGCAAAAATATGCACTGCTTTGTGTTGTGCCATCCCATGAAATTCCAATGAAGCACGTTGGATTTTAATTTTGTAATGTGACTGAAGTTCAAGGCACATGAAGACTTTTGGACATCAGGACTCTAGAACTGCTTCAGAGTCCAGAAACAGAAAACATTGAACAACAGTAAATCCATCACCACAGGTATAACAGTACAGACGCCTGTTTCCCTGAAAGATAAAATCTCTAACAGATGTTGTTTTTGGACTTTCTTTACAAAACAAACAAAAACAAAATGCAAAGTTTCATGAATAAGATCATAAAACACAAGGAGGAGAAAAGTGTCTAAATAATCTGTTACTGCTCTGATCTTCCTTCTGGCTGTGGCTGGAAAATGCTCTATGAAATATATACACACAATAAAAAATCTTTCAAAGTTAACACGTAATAAAGAATAAAATGGGCAACACTGAAGCAGAAACATTGAGATGTCTCCTTTAATCTCCTTTTAGTGGCACATATTAGATTTGGTGTTTTGCAGCTTAAAGCAGCAGGAAGCAGAGACAAGCAGCACGGAGAATCTACGCTTTCAGCTGCATTCGCACTGGATAAGTGAAGCCTGAGATGTGATGAAATTTACGGACATTTCTGCTGCATATTGTGAATTTGAGCGGCTATGAAACAGAAGCAGTGCTGCCAGCTCCGCTTATAGGCCACTTTGGGCTCTATTTTTTTAAAAGTGGCTTGTAAATCTTGTGAGTGGCAGGTTTAGGGCTTGTTTTAACGTGCAATCGTTTATTTGGGCTGGTCAATGTTTCCAACAGAACCCGTTCTCCAGGCTATCGCTCTGTGCAGCCTCGCCCTGCTGCTGAGTTACAGACAGTAGAAGCGAGTCGCACCAGAAACAAGCAGCTGAAAACGCTTCCTGCTGAACTGTGGACTCGTTTTTAGTCAAAGCCAAAAGTTCCTGTAACAAAAGGTTCAGAAGCCCTTAAAGAATATTTAACTTTATGTAAAAGTTTAATAACGTCTTCCTAATAAGCGTGATGATCTTTAAGTGATGATCTTTAAAAGCTAGCAACGTTTATTTCTGATAAACTTAGAAGAGTTGTAATAAACTCTTTGAAAGCCTGATATCCATCCGTGTTCTATGCATTAATCTGTCTAGAGATAGATTAAGGTAATGTGCGATCTGTCATGTAATTACGCATCCTATCAAAGAGCAGGGCCTCCCATTTCATGTTGGCACAGGGCCTCAGACCCTACCTGGTCCTGCTTTTTGGGCTTGTTTTCCAATGCATCCTCCAAAAGCAAATAAAAAGTTCATACTGAGCCTGGTTCTGCTTCTGCTGGAGGGTTTTCCTTCACGTTAAAGGAGAGTTTTCCTTTCCAATGTCACTTCATGCATGCTCAGTAAGAGGGATTGCTGCAAAGCCATCAACAATGCAGACGACTGTCCACTGTGGCTCTACGCTCTTTCAGGAGGAGTGAATGCTGCTTGGAAAGACTTGACGCAACCTGCTGGGTTTCCTTAGAGAGGAAACTTTCTGACCAATCTCTATGATCTGATTTAATTTGACTTTAATGACATGTATCATGAATTGGCGCTATATAAATAAAATTGAATTGAATTGACGTGACTCTTTATTAATATTCAGGGGCAGTTCCCCTGGATTGGCAGACTGGGGTGGTGGTCACCCTATTTAAAAAGGGGGACCGGAGGGTGTGTTCCAACTACAGAGGAATCACTCAATGAAGCCTCCCTGGTAAGGTCTATTCCGGGGTTCTGGATGAACCTCGGATTCAGGAAGAGCAGTGTGCTGTTCATCCAGTTACTCCAGGAGTATGGAATGTTAGGTCTCTGCAGGCCAGCTGACAGCTTTGCTAGGGCCCGGGACAACGCAGTGTTTTTCATCTCTCTGCTTGACGAGAGGGGAGGGGGAGCAGCAGAGTGCCGTGACGACTGGGAGACTGGTGAAGCTGCCGCAGTCGCGCGCGCTGACTGACACTCTGATCATTTGTCAGAGTGTCAGTTTTGGGCCCCCCCTCTGTCCTGGGCTGGGACAACTGACCCGTTTGTCCCCCCCTGTCGGCGGGCGTGGGTCTCTGTATGACCGTGTCAGAGTCTGGTCACCATTGCCGGCAGTAAGTCAGACTCATTTCCAGTGAGAGTTGGACTCTGCCAAGGTTGCCCTTGTCACCGATTCGGTTCATAACTGTTATGGACAGAATTCCTAGGCGCAACCAAGGTGTTGAGGGGATTCGTTTAGGTGGCCTTAGGATTCGTCTCTGCAGATTGGTGCTGCATCTGCTGTGAAGCGGACGCAGCATTGTTTTAAGATTTATACATGGTCATGAGCTTTGGGTCATGCAAGCGGCCTAAATGAGTTTTCTCCGTAGCGTGTCTGGGCTATCCCTGAAGCCGGGCATAATATACAGGGGGTAACCAGGGACGATTAGCCTCTCATGATCACCTCCGATCAGGAATCTTACGGTCGGATGAAAATCAAAGATGTTTGAAATTCAGTCGGCCCTTGTGAGGTAATCGTGAGCGCCTCCTGCTGTTGAATCAGAGCTATGAGACGATTTTTCCCCAACCTTGTGCCCTGCACATATGCAAACATATGTGGAACTCTGGCTAGCTAACCCCAGTCTCCTTGATGTTGCCTCCTAGAGCATTCTGTCTGTATCAGTGGAAATGTTTTGGTCTAAAGTCTCTGTATCTGCTGTAAGGGTGTTTTGACTTACCCCCACTGGACAAACCTCTGTGGTGGAAGGTTGGTCCTCCAGCCCCACTGAACTCAGCAACAGGGAGCTGATGTCAGAGTTCAAATCTCACTGGACAGCCCGATGGTTGATGGTTTTGGGTGGTATCGAGGGGTCCTGCACTTTACATGGGCAGGACTGGCGGCAGGGTCTCCTGGAGAGGCTATCGGCATTCGTGTGCTGTCGACCCGGACGGTGGATAATCTCAAAGTCGTATTCAGCCAGTTTCTCCAGCCATCGAGCCAACTGTCCTTCTGGCTCTCTCATTTTGGTCAGCCAGGCCAGACTGCTGTGGTCCATACGCACCTTAAACGGCCGGCCGAGAAGATACTGACGAAAATGGGAGGTGAAATCCACTATGGCCAGAAGTTCACATCTTGTTGTGCAGTAGTTTTGTTCCGGCTTTGGCAACTTGCGACTGCCATAAGCCAACACCCTTTCCACACACCCCTGGATTTGTGACAGTACAGCACCAATGCCGGTGTCACTTGCATCAGTGTTGAGTATCATTTCACCGCACTCCATGGGATAGCCAAGAATGGGGCTGAGATGAGGAGACACTTTAACTTGTTGAAAGCAGCCTGGTGCTCAGCTTCCCACTGGAAGCGAGCATTTTTCTTGGTTAGGTTATGAAGAGGTTCAGCAATGGATGCAAAGTCCTTCACAAATCGCTGATAGTATGAGGCCAAACCGATGAAGCGTCGGACCTCCTGGATGAATGATGGTGTGGGCCACATTTGGACCTTTTGGGCTTTGCTGGGGTCTATAGACCAGTTCACGCGTGACGTCACGCGTGACGTCAGCGCTACGTCCGGGTCACGGTGGTTGGCAAAAACAGCACTGTTCTCGTCTACTACATGACAAAACGGGTGATTTAGAGTGTATTTTTAGTTAGTTTACTTTTGGAATCTAAACAATGCCTACCACTTGTTGTGCTCCCGGTTGCACACAGAGGCATTCCAAATCTTTGGATGTACGTTTCTGTCGTTTCCCGAAGGACAAAGAAAGAAGAAAGAAATGGATAATTTCAATGAAAAGAGCGCAGGCAGACACTCCCAATGGACTGGGGGATCCATCATAATACGACAGAATATGCTGTCTACACTTCATCTCCGGTAAATACAACTTAATTCTGCTCTAGTCATTGTTCTATTTGAATAGCGGCGGAGGGGAGGTGGCGATCGCTAGACGGAGCCAGGAGAAGCGGAGTTAATGCGCTGCAGCAGCAGCAGCAGCAGCAGCTGCATTACGCCCCCGTTCACGGGCGCTAGTACTTCTGTGTTTACGCTGCAATGTCGCCGACACCCCCACCCATTTTGACAAGACAAAAACACCAAAATAATCCGTAGTGAACTATGTTTTTTTTTAACCTACCGGGCGGGTCTTCCTGTCCGACTCCGCGTTCGTATGTTACACATGTCTGAACATCCATCCATCCATCCATGTTCTGAACCGCTTAATCCCTCATGGCGTCGCGGGCGTTGCTGGAGCCTATGTCCAGATATAATATAATTGCAGCCGTCCAGTGGTTTCATGCTTCCATGCTCTCTCGTGTGTACTGGCCTGCGTGTTTATAAGGTAGCTGCATATGTCGCGGTACTGAACGCTTGGCAGCATTTTACAGACTCGCTCCGTCACTTCAGGCTTTTGCTGTGTGGATCTGGCAGTCTGATACCATCAACCATCAACTTAGTCTTAAAACGATCTTGTGATACGTTATCTAAAGAAGAAAAATACGTGGAGAACTCGTCAGTTTCTCTGTTTGCGTCCGCCATTGTGTTCGTCTTTTGCCAACCAGTCCGGCGCGCATGCGCGAAAAACCCGAATCAAAACAATAACAATGAACTGGTCTATAGCTACACCACGCTCAGACACTATGTGACCTAGGAAGGCCACCTCCCGACGGAAAAGGCAGCATTTGGCAGGTTTTAGTTTCACATTAGCTTGTGGGAGTCTATAAAACACCTGGCCAAGCCACTGCAGCATCTCCGACACATTCCTCGCCAGCACGATGATGTCATCCAGGTAGACCAAACAGGTCTCCCACTGCATGCCAGCCAAAACGTGGTCCATCAGCCGCTGGAACGTCGCAGGGGTGTTACATAACCCAAACGGCATGACATTCCACTCAAAGAGACCCGTCCTGGCGCAGAATCCTGTTGCTTTGCGTGCTCTTGGCGTCAACTCCACCTGCCAGTAACCCGAGGTAAGGTCCGACGTGCTGAACTATCTGGCAGTAGACAGTGTATCCAGCGTGTCCTGGATACGGGGCAGGGGATAAGCGTCCGGTACAGTTCGCTCATTGAGAGCCCTGTAATCAATGCAGAGCCAGTATGTCCCATCCTTCTTGCGTACCATAATTATGGGCGAGGCCCAGCTGCTGTGGCTGCGTTGGGGGAGACCGTTCTGCAGGCTGTCGTGTATCTGCCGGTCGGCAAATTGCTGCTTCTCTTTCACCATTCTACGTGGAGGTTGTTTAATGGGGGCACCTGGATGAAGTACAACATCGTGCTGGACGAGATCGATCCGGCCGAGGTCAGCAGGCCCTGTGGGGAACATATGTCCATAAGTAGAAAGCAACCGTTTAAGTTGGAGACACTCACCATCATTGAGGTTTTTAGAGCTCTGAGCATAAAGCTCCTCTAGGTGCAGAGGGACCACTGAAACACTGGCTGGCGAGTCTGTGGCTGGTGAGGCACAGGGAGGCTGCAGGGCTTCAACTGGCTGGAGGAGACCAACCAGGGATCCTTCTTTAATGGTCACAACATTATTGCCCAGATTAAAGAGGCGAAGAGGGACTGTTTTGGACGTCTGGGGATGAACTAAGACTCTTGCGAGGAGTACTTTGTGCTTCTCAATAAAACTTTTAGTAGGGCTAAGTATCATGTCTCTGCAGACTGTCCCACTTAGATTCACGCTGCCCCTCACAACATACTCCTGTCCTGGTTCCACCATCACGGTTCTAGATATTTTCCCTGCATGCGACATCAGGTTAGATTCAGGTTGGTAGTGGGGCACTTCTTCACCAAACAGGACAATGCGGTGTCTGCCGAAATCAAGACGGGCTTCAGCTTGTGCAAGGAAAGGATGGCCCAGCAGCACTTCTAACCTTACTATATCTGCTACAAGAAAATCCACATCCACCTGACGGTTGTTGATGCTGACAGGTATCTAGGCCTCATCCAGCACTGGCACATCTACAGGTCCCACCCCAAGTAAAGTCTCAATAATTTATGGACACAGCTGAGGTCTCACATTAGGATGGATGGAATTATAACAGCGTAACGGTAGCACATTTCTCCGCGCCCCACTGTCCAACAGAGCACACACCTCCACTTCATAGATTCGCATGTGTATACTCATTTCCTGGCTTTTGCTTTTCAGGTGGAGCACAGCGGATTCTTGGGTGTCACAGGGGGAACCACCAGATATCAAACCTTTGGTGGTCTTGTGGGGAGAGGGGCACCGCCTCTGGATATGACCCCAACCTTGACAGTTATGGCAGCGAACCTTCCCTTTTGTAACATTTTTGCGGTTATTAAAGGCCGAGGGTGTGTGTGTGGCAACCCAATTTGGTGAAGAACTTGTCACAGGTGTAGTTTTGATAACTCTTTCATGTTCATCATTGGCTCTAACTACAGCAGTTCGGGGCCATCGTTCCACTATGTTGCGGGCTCCTGGCTGCATGGCACCAGCGACATAAGCTGCAGCCCTTCTTGTGGTTTCATGGGCATGAGCTATCTCATATGCATGGGCGAGTGTGGATGGTTGTTGCTCTAATAATTTCTAGACTATTTCTGCATCACCCAGACCATTTGTGAAAACTTCGACAACGATAGAGTCCTGTTCGACTTCAGCCCTGTCGCCATAAGCCACCGCCACTTTCCCATAAATATCATCTCTGGATGTATGCAGGGCCTCTTCGTGTTTCTGTACTCCCTGCCTCAGTTCTACTGCCACCGCGGCGGCATGATCAGAGGATGGACTGTATGCAATTTCCAGTTCGTCCACCAGGCGGCGGTAATCCCACTTGGAAGAGCGAGGATTTCTGTGGACAATGGCCCCCGCTTCACCAACCAGGCAGAATTTCAGCTGCACTGACATTGTCTTTTCAGACCAGTGGTTCGCTTCGGCGCAGCTCTCGAACCTGTGCAGAAATTCTTTACATGGTGTGGTTCTGTCGTATTGGCCCGGCCGTAAAGTGGGGACCCTCTCTCTAGGATCTCCATCCTCCTCACTGTCGGACAAGGGTTGCCGCAACACGAAACGGGTTTTATCAGCTTTTAAGCAGGGCTGGGGCCGTGCAGGGGTTTGCTTGTAGCTTATAGTTCCATCCAGTTCAGGGGTACATTGCACTGCAGGAACTTTAGGCTTTGACTAAAAACTAGTCCACAGTTCAGCAGGAAGCGTTGTCAGCTGCGTGATTCTGATGCGACTCGCTTCTACCGTCTGTAACTCAGCAGCAGGGCGAGGCTGCACAGAGCAATAGCCAGGAGAACGGGTTCTGTTAGAATCAATGACAAGCCCAAATAAACGATTGCACGTTAAAACAAGCCCTAAACCTGCCACTCACAAGATTTACAAGCCACTTTTAAAAAAATAGAGCCCAAAGTGGCCTATAAGCGGAGCTGGCAGCAGTGCTTCTGTTACTTAGCCGCTCAAATTCACAAAACGCAGCAGAGATGTCCGTAAATTTCATCACATCTCAGGCTTCGCTTATCAAGTGTGAATGCGCCACATGAAACGCTGACGTTAGTTCTTCCTGTCTCATTCATGAAGGCTCGCCTCAAACGGTTCATAGATTTGGCAGCAAAGGAAGAAAACAATTATCAAAGACTGTAATGTTCATGTTCTGGTTTCTGTTCTGGTTATGTTAGTTATTTTACTCCCCTGTCTTAGGTTTTCTGGCTGCTTTGAGTTTTGTCTTGTCCTGTTAGCTTCTTAGTTTAGGTTTGGTTTCTGATTTATTTCTTGTTTTGAGCCTCTGCACTGATGTCTGGTCTAATTACTTACTCTGCACACCTGCCTAACTCCACCCCTGCTGCAATCATCTCTGACCGGTTTCACCTGCTTCATCCTCCATATAAACTGTTGAGACCAGACATCAGTGCCAGGTCGTCTGTTTGAGTGTGGGTGAGTCTCCTCCTGCAAGTTTCTGTTTATTGGTTTGCTTTTGGATTTTTGACCCCTTGTCCCCAGAGATCTGAGCCACCCTGTTTCTGTCTGTTCCTGCCTTGCCTGCCCAACTGGACTGTTTGTTTCTCTGCCCTTTTTGGTTTTTGGATTTTATTAATAAATATTCTTTTACCGAACCTCTGCTGGTCTAGTTGAATTCTGGGTCCTCTGCTCTGATTCATGACACAGACAAAACACTTAAAATATACATCTATTTATTACAATTGGAACTCCAAAGGGAGACAAACACTCACATTACCATAAAGCTTCATGTAGTATATTACCTGACGTCCCCATCCATGGTGTAGTCAGCCTTTGTCTGCTCGAACGCAGCCTAGAGTCCCATTTTAATAGACTGACCGGCCCCTCCATGGGTGTCCGGGGAGGGTGAAGTCCCCGCAGACATTCAGTGTCCAGGGACACTGTGGAGAGCCACAGCTTCTGGGTTTGGATATTCAGTCACACTTTACTGCTGCTGTCTGCAAACTGAAGCAAAGAAATGATTCCAGCAGCAAAAGAGTTAAAGATAAACTGAAATAGAAAGAAAAGCAGGAAAAATTATCTTTAAATCCCTGCAGTTCTTGTCCAAAACAAATGGAAAGTGTTGAGCTGCTCAGAGTTTCAGTGTCTGGTCAGAAAATATCTGAAATACAGAAAAGTAAAAAACAGCCCCTGCGTCACGTCAATTCAATTCAATTTTATTTATATAGCGCCAATTCATGATACGTGTCATCAAAGTCAGATTATACAGATTAGTCAGAAATTTTCGTCTCTAAGGAAAACCCAGCAGGTTGCATCAAGTCTTTCAAAGCAGCATTCACTCCTCCTGAAAGAGCGTAGAGCCACAGTGGACAGTCGTCTGCATTGTTGATGGCTTTGCAGCAATCCCTCATACTGACCAAGCATGAAGCGACAGTGGAAAGGAAAATTCTCCTTTTACCGGAAGGAAAACCCTCCAGCAGAAGCAGAACCAGGCTCAGTATGAACTTTTTATTTGCTTTTGGAGGATGCATTGGAAAACAAGCCCAAAAAGCAGGACCAGGTAGGGTCTGATGCCCTGTGCCAACATGAAATGGGAGGTCCTGCTCTTTGATAGGATGCGTAATTACATGACAGATCGCACATTACCTTAATCTATCTCTAGACAGATTAATGCATGGAACAGGGATAGATATCAGGCTTTTAAAGAGTTTATTACAATTGTTCTAAGTTTATCAAAAATAAACATTGCTAGCTTTTAAAGATCATCACTTTTTTAAAGCTTATTAGGAAGATGTTATTAAACTTTTACATAAAGTTAAATATTCTTTAAGGGCTTCTGAACCTTGTGATACAGAAACTTTTGGCTTTGACTGAAAACGAGTCCACAGTTCAGCAGGAAGCGTTTTCAGCTGCTTGTTTCTGGTGCGACTCGCTTCTACTGTCTGTAACTCAGCAGCAGGGCGAGGCTGCACAGAGAAATAGCCTGGAGAACGGGTTCTGTTGGAGACAATGACAAGTCCAAATAAACGATTGCACGTTAAAACAAGCCCTAAACCTGCCACTCACAAGATTTACAAGTCACTTTTAAAAAATAGAGCCCAAAAGTGGCCTATAAGCGGAGTTGGCAGCACTGCTTCTGTTACATAGCCGCTCAAATTCACAATATGCAGCAGAGATGTCCGTAAATTTCATCACATCTCAGGCTTCGCTTATCAAGTGTGAATGTGCCACATGAAACGCTGACGTTAGTTCTTCCTGTCTCATTCATGAAGGCTCGCCTCAAACAGTTCATAGATTTGGCAGCAAAGGAAGAAAACAATTATCAAAGACTGTAATGTTCTGGGTTCTGTTCTGGTTATGTTAGTTATTTTACTCCCCTGCCTTAGGTTTTCTGGCTGCTTTGAGTTTTGTCTTGTCCTGTTAGCTTCTTAATTTAGGTTTGGTTTCTGATTTATTTCTTGTTTTGAGCCTCTGCACTGATGTCTGGTCTAATTACTTACTCTGAACACCTGCCTAACTCCCCCCCTGCTGCAATCATCTCTGACCGGTTTCACCTGCTTCATCCTCCATATAAACTGTTGAGACCAGACATCAGTGCCAGGTCGTCTGTTTGAGTGTGGGTGAGTCTCCTCCTGCAAGTTTCTGTTTATTGGTTTGCTTTTGGATTTTTGACCCCTTGTCCCCAGAGATCTGAGCCACCCTGTTTCTGTCTGTTCCTGCCTTGCCTGCCCAACTGGACTGTTTGTTTCTCTGCCCTTTTTGGTTTTTGGATTTTATTAATAAATATTCTTTTACCGAACCTCTGCTGGTCTAGTTGAATTCTGGGTCCTCTGCTCTGATTCATGACACAGACAAAACACTTAAAATATACATGTATTTATTACAATTGGAACTCCAAAGGGAGACAAACACTCACATTACCATAAAGCTTCATGTAGTATATTACCTGACGTCCCCATCCATGGTGTAGTCAGCCTTTGTCTGCTCGAACGCAGCCTAGAGTCCCATTTTAATAGACTGACCGGCCCCTCCAGGGGTGTCCGGGGAGGGTGAAGTCCCCGCAGACATTCAGTGTCCAGGGACACTGTGGAGAGCCACAGCTTCTGGGTTTGGATATTCAGTCACACTTTACTGCTGCTGTCTGCAAACTGAAGCAAAGAAATGATTCCAGCAGCAAAAGAGTTAAAGATCAACTGAAATAGAAAGAAAAGCAGGAAAAATTATCTTTAAATCCCTGCAGTTCTTGTCCAAAACAAATGGAAAGTGTTGAGCTGCTCAGAGTTTCAGTGTCTGGTCAGAAAATATCTGAAATACAGAAAAGTAAAAAACAGCCCCTGCGTCACGTCAATTCAATTCAATTTTATTTATATAGCGCCAATTCATGATACGTGTCATCAAAGTCAGATTATACAGATTAGTCAGAAATTTTCGTCTCTAAGGAAAACCCAGCAGGTTGCATCAAGTCTTTCAAAGCAGCATTCACTCCTCCTGAAAGAGCGTAGAGCCACAGTGGACAGTCGTCTGCATTGTTGATGGCTTTGCAGCAATCCCTCATACTGACCAAGCATGAAGCGACAGTGGAAAGGAAAATTCTCCTTTTACCGGAAGGAAAACCCTCCAGCAGAAGCAGAACCAGGCTCAGTATGAACTTTTTATTTGCTTTTGGAGGATGCATTGGAAAACAAGCCCAAAAAGCAGGACCAGGTAGGGTCTGATGCCCTGTGCCAACATGAAATGGGAGGTCCTGCTCTTTGATAGGATGCGTAATTACATGACAGATCGCACATTACCTTAATCTATCTCTAGACAGATTAATGCATGGAACAGGGATAGATATCAGGCTTTTAAAGAGTTTATTACAATTGTTCTAAGTTTATCAAAAATAAACATTGCTAGCTTTTAAAGATCATCACTTTTTTAAAGCTTATTAGGAAGATGTTATTAAACTTTTACATAAAGTTAAATATTCTTTAAGGGCTTCTGAACCTTGTGATACAGAAACTTTTGGCTTTGACTGAAAACGAGTCCACAGTTCAGCAGGAAGCGTTTTCAGCTGCTTGTTTCTGGTGCGACTCGCTTCTACTGTCTGTAACTCAGCAGCAGGGCGAGGCTGCACAGAGAAATAGCCTGGAGAACGGGTTCTGTTGGAGACAATGACAAGTCCAAATAAACGATTGCACGTTAAAACAAGCCCTAAACCTGCCACTCACAAGATTTACAAGTCACTTTTAAAAAATAGAGCCCAAAAGTGGCCTATAAGCGGAGTTGGCAGCACTGCTTCTGTTACATAGCCGCTCAAATTCACAATATGCAGCAGAGATGTCCGTAAATTTCATCACATCTCAGGCTTCGCTTATCAAGTGTGAATGTGCCACATGAAACGCTGACGTTAGTTCTTCCTGTCTCATTCATGAAGGCTCGCCTCAAACAGTTCATAGATTTGGCAGCAAAGGAAGAAAACAATTATCAAAGACTGTAATGTTCTGGGTTCTGTTCTGGTTATGTTAGTTATTTTACTCCCCTGCCTTAGGTTTTCTGGCTGCTTTGAGTTTTGTCTTGTCCTGTTAGCTTCTTAATTTAGGTTTGGTTTCTGATTTATTTCTTGTTTTGAGCCTCTGCACTGATGTCTGGTCTAATTACTTACTCTGAACACCTGCCTAACTCCCCCCCTGCTGCAATCATCTCTGACCGGTTTCACCTGCTTCATCCTCCATATAAACTGTTGAGACCAGACATCAGTGCCAGGTCGTCTGTTTGAGTGTGGGTGAGTCTCCTCCTGCAAGTTTCTGTTTATTGGTTTGCTTTTGGATTTTTGACCCCTTGTCCCCAGAGATCTGAGCCACCCTGTTTCTGTCTGTTCCTGCCTTGCCTGCCCAACTGGACTGTTTGTTTCTCTGCCCTTTTTGGTTTTTGGATTTTATTAATAAATATTCTTTTACCGAACCTCTGCTGGTCTAGTTGAATTCTGGGTCCTCTGCTCTGATTCATGACACAGACAAAACACTTAAAATATACATGTATTTATCACAATTGGAACTCCAAAGGGAGACAAACACTCACATTACCATAAAGCTTCATGTAGTATATTACCTGACGTCCCCATCCATGGTGTAGTCAGCCTTTGTCTGCTCGAACGCAGCCTAGAGTCCCATTTTAATAGACTGACCGGCCCCTCCAGGGGTGTCCGGGGAGGGTGAAGTCCCCGCAGACATTCAGTGTCCAGGGACACTGTGGAGAGCCACAGCTTCTGGGTTTGGATATTCAGTCACACTTTACTGCTGCTGTCTGCAAACTGAAGCAAAGAAATGATTCCAGCAGCAAAAGAGTTAAAGATCAACTGAAATAGAAAGAAAAGCAGGAAAAATTATCTTTAAATCCCTGCAGTTCTTGTCCAAAACAAATGGAAAGTGTTGAGCTGCTCAGAGTTTCAGTGTCTGGTCAGAAAATATCTGAAATACAGAAAAGTAAAAAACAGCCCCTGCGTCACGTCAATTCAATTCAATTTTATTTATATAGCGCCAATTCATGATACGTGTCATCAAAGTCAGATTATACAGATTAGTCAGAAATTTTCGTCTCTAAGGAAAACCCAGCAGGTTGCATCAAGTCTTTCAAAGCAGCATTCACTCCTCCTGAAAGAGCGTAGAGCCACAGTGGACAGTCGTCTGCATTGTTGATGGCTTTGCAGCAATCCCTCATACTGACCAAGCATGAAGCGACAGTGGAAAGGAAAATTCTCCTTTTACCGGAAGGAAAACCCTCCAGCAGAAGCAGAACCAGGCTCAGTATGAACTTTTTATTTGCTTTTGGAGGATGCATTGGAAAACAAGCCCAAAAAGCAGGACCAGGTAGGGTCTGATGCCCTGTGCCAACATGAAATGGGAGGTCCTGCTCTTTGATATGATGCGTAATTACATGACAGATCGCACATTACCTTAATCTATCTCTAGACAGATTAATGCATGGAACAAGGATAGATATCAGGCTTTTAAAGAGTTTATTACAATTGTTCTAAGTTTATCAAAAATAAACATTGCTAGCTTTTAAAGATCATCACTTTTTTAAAGCTTATTAGGAAGATGTTATTAAACTTTTACATAAAGTTAAATATTCTTTAAGGGCTTCTGAACCTTGTGATACAGAAACTTTTGGCTTTGACTGAAAACGAGTCCACAGTTCAGCAGGAAGCGTTGTCAGCTGCGTGTTTCTGATGCGACTCGCTTCTACTGTCTGTAACTCAGCAGCAGGGCGAGGCTGCACAGAGAAATAGCCTGGAGAACGGGTTCTGTTGGAGACAATGACAAGTCCAAATAAACGATTGCACGTTAAAACAAGCCCTAAACCTGCCACTCACAAGATTTACAAGTCACTTTTAAAAAATAGAGCCCAAAAGTGGCCTATAAGCGGAGTTGGCAGCACTGCTTCTGTTACATAGCCGCTCAAATTCACAATATGCAGCAGAGATGTCCATAAATTTCATCACATCTCAGGCTTCGCTTATCCAGTGCGAATGCAGCTGAAAGCGTAGATTCTCTGGGCTGCTTGTCTCTGCTTCCTGCTGCTTTAAGCTGCAAAACACCAAATCTAATATGTGCCAATAAAAGGAGATTAATGGATACATTTTAATTTCTCTGCTTCAGTGTTGCCCATTTTATTAGTTATTACGTGTTAACTTTGAAAGATTTTTTATTGTGTGTACAAATTTCACACAGAATTTTCCAGCCAAAGCCAGAAGGAAGATCAGAACAATAACAGATTTCTTATTATTTAGACACTTTTCTCCTCCATGTGTTTTCTGATTGTGGATGGAATTCTAAACAATAATAACTGAGTTCCCATCTTCACTAAATGAAGAGACGGCGGGCTTGCAATAAGCAAATAGTGGATCTTATACACAGCCATCATGTCTGCAGGCCTCCTCTGTTCGAATGGTGTGAGGCCATTGTGACTGATCTTATTCATGAAACGTTGCACCTTTAGGCCGTGGGCCAGAATCTGTAGGATGACTTTTCGTATGAACTTTCAGGGGGCAACTTTCTTCCACCGGGATAAGTTGCTACACATTGCAGTGATCTTAAAACACCAATGTTCCCACGTTTTCACTTGCACATTAATAAGTTATAGCCGATAAAAAATCTAAACTGTGGCGCTCCGGTCCAAGAGGTCACGTGATTCGATTTTTTCTGCTCAGCCAATCAGATCGCTGATGTCCGTAAGATGTTTGTATGCATCAGTTTTCAGACGAAGAAAGCCCAATAATAGCATTTTCTGGCGCCAGTTGGCAGAGATCTTGATGGCAAGAAAAAAGAAATAGCCCAGTCCATCCATCCATTCTGCTGTTTCATTAGAACAAAGTCTATGTCTGTTCTGGTGAGACGATCCAAAGTGGGATTAAATGTATTTGGTGTTGGAATAAGGAGCAGTTCTGCTGTGTTTTCCACAGGCTGCATGAGTCACAGCAGCAAGACGAGCAACAATCAGTTCATTTCAAGCTGCTGGTGAATCTGACCTCAGATCTGTAGAGCATGTTTATTCACAGCAGGACGCTGACATGAAGGTTTCCTCTCTTCAGCAGAACAAAGCCAGGTTCTGTGGAGAGCCACAGCTTCTGGGTTTGGATATTCAGTCACACTTTACTGCTGCTGTCTGCAAAATGAAGCAAAGAAATGTTTCCACCAGCAAAAAGAGTTCAAGATAAACTGAATTAGAATGAAAAAAAGCAAAAATCAGATTTAAATCCCTGCAGTTCTGGTCCAAAAACAAATGGAAAGTGTTGAGCTGCTGAGAGTTTCAAAGTGTTTGGGTCGGAAAATAAATGAAATACAGAAAAGTAAAAAGAATATGTGAAAGATTATGCTAAAAAAAACTCCTTAATCCCCAGAGGAAAATAAAAAAGAAAGTTACTCAGTAAATAGAAACAATGTCTCACTTTAATACTTTAAGTCTTTATTTATTGAAACTCATTAAAGTTCATCACAAATATTAGATTTAGGTCAAAATTGTGGTATAAATCTGCAACACATCATTCAATAAAATGCCATACATTCACATGTCTCTCTTTATTACAGATTTGGCTGCTATAGACATCCTGTAAATTTAATGTTTCAAATGAAACTATATTGTACAGCTGCATTTTCATTTTTACTAAAATATTATTTAGAGTTGTGGTGATTTTTTTTTTTAGGTTATTTACCTTAAAGATGTTTTTAATTAATGATTAAACACAATGAAACATTCAAAATGTGATAATTCTCAGATGATAAATGTACAATATGAGATGATATCTTTTGTCTCATGTGTGTCTGGACTCAACAAAACGGGTCCAAACCAGAACCGGATCAAAGGACTGGTTCCACTTTGTAAACCTGGAGAATCTTTTGAAATTTTATTGCTGAGTTCACAGTTTTTGCTGCTGAAAGCAACAAGGAGTAAGAACAACAAATATTCTGGTGCTGATCAGCTGGTTTAGAAAACAATGTTGAGAAATGAACAAACCCAACAGAACCAGAACATCAATTCTGAAGGAAAACAAGTGCTGACAATCTCTGACTATTGATTTCTGTGCAGTTTAAACATAAAACATCAACAATCAGGAAAATAATCTGCTGGAGATTTAAAAACCAGAATCAAACTCACTGAA
Source organism: Fundulus diaphanus (assembly GCA_037039145.1). NCBI lineage: Eukaryota > Metazoa > Chordata > Actinopteri > Cyprinodontiformes > Fundulidae > Fundulus > Fundulus diaphanus. The sequence continues at coordinate 9,900,848 of CM073133.1, forward strand.
CCTTCAATGGATTCTGTCTATTTGGGTTTACAGAACTCAGCAGTACTTACATCCCTCCAGTAAACCCAAACTCCAGCATGTAGCGGCTGAGTGAAGGTGGTCTGGACTCTGTGGAGGAGAGTCATGGTTTCAGAGACGCTGTAGAAGGACAGAATACCTGCTCTGTGATCCAGGTACACTCCTACTCTGGAGGAACCAGGACCTGAGATGGAGGTCCAGATGTTGTTGTGACCAAATTTATAACCTTCTTGGGAACAATCTAATGCCCAAGACTTGTCATTATTTCCAAATCCACATTCATTTCCTCCTGCTCTGCTGATATTCTTGTATGCGACTGCTGCATAAACTCTCCCTCTCCTCTCCACCTCCCAGTAACAACGTCCAGTCAGACTCTCTCTACTCAGAACCTGACACCAACTAGTGAATCTGTCTGGATGACTAGAATAAGACAAAGGTTGATTCATCCTTGTCGCCTTCCTGTTCCCCTCTGATATTAACAGCTGACTGTCTGCTGTGTTTGGATCCAGTGTGATTTCACATGAATATCTCAAGAATCCAGCTCTGCTCTCTGGTTCTGGTTCTGACAGTAAAACATCCACCTCAGTGAGTCTCAGTGAGATGTTTGTCCATGTGTCTCTCAGGATGTCCTGTAGTTGATCTCTGAGCTCTGACACAGCTGCTGTCACATCCTCAAAGTAGCTCAGAGGACGGATCTTGATGCTGGATGAGTGTGTAGACTCACTGAGTGCTGACAGTGAGGGGTAGTTGTGGAGAAACTGGTTGTGATCCTCTGTGTCTGAGAGCTGCTTCAGCTCAGCGTCTTTCCTCTTCAGCTCAGTGATCTCCTGCTCCAGCTTCTCCTGAAGCTCTTTGACTCGACTCCCTTCAGTTTCCTGCTGGGATCTGATCTGCTGCTTCACATCAGAGCTTCTTTTCTGGATGAGACGGATCAGCTGAGTGAAGATCTTCTCACTGTCCTCCACTGTTTTATCAGCAGAGTGCTTGATGGCCTCCAGCTCCTGTTGAAGCAGCTTCACATCTTTCTCTCTGTCCTGGATTCTCTGCTGGATGTTTTCTCGTCTCACCTCCAGCTCTCTCTGCCTCTCAGTCCTTTCTGCTGCAGCTGACACTGTGTCGTGGCCTTTATGTTCATCCATTAAACAGAGACTACAGATACACATCTGATCACTACGACAGAATATCTTCATCACCTCATCATGACGAGAGCAGATGTTCTCCTGGAGGTTCTTGGAGGGCTCCACCAGCTTGTGGTTCTTTAGTGGAGCCACATCATAATGAGGCTGAAGGTGTTTCTCACAGAAAGAGGCCAGACAGAATAAACAGGACTTGATGGCTTTCAGTTTTCTTCCAGAGCAGAAATCACAGGCCACATCTTCAGGTCCAGCATAGCAGAGATCAGCAGGAGCAGCTTGGAGTCCAGTCTTCTTTAGCTGCTCCACTAAAGCTGCTAACATGGTGTTTTTCTTCAGAACGGGCCTCGGTGTGAAGGTCTCCCTGCACTGAGGGCAGCTGTGGATTCCTTTCTGATCCTCTTCATCCCAGAAGTTTTTAATACACTTCATACAGTAGCTGTGTCCACAGGGAATAGTCACCGGATCCTTCAGTAGATCCAGACAGATAGAACAGGACAAGGTTTCTCGGTCCAGCTGGTTCTGCTCCATTTCTCCTCTCGGTCACAGTGACTGTGTGAGTTTTATTTCCTGAAAACAGCAACAGGTCTGAGCTCTGATCTACGAATCCCGTGTCAGATCAGAGAGGCTGCAGCCAATCAGCTTTCACCTCCAGCAGATGTTGCTCCAACAGCTTCAAGGTGTGTCTGAGAGCAGGAAGAACAGGGAGGGTTATCAGGTCTTACAGCCTGCAGAATAAGGAGCAGAGGTCGCCTTTATAAAGCTTCCGTACACACAAAATGGGCCTGAAACATGTGAATCCCCCTTTCTAACCAAAATTCAGATCTATAACAAAATAAAACTTGTGGGGAAAATATGCGGTCCTCACAGCAGCTCTGACCCAGGCTTACACTCATTTTGGAGACGGAGGAAATGCCTGAAAACGTCTGATTCCTCTCAGACTTTCAATTTCACTCCATATTCGATTTTAACGGTAGATCAACATCATCATAACCCTTCAAAACCGCAAAAGGACCCGTAAATAAATAAACAAATTATTTGTAACTTAAATGTATGAAATTAACTTAAACTGCATAGCTGTCACTGATGGCAGCCACAGGGATTTTTCAGAAATCAAAACCTACTTCTGGTTTAAAAACCACTTCATGCCACAAGGGGGCAGCAATTGTTGATAAGGATAATTTTTTTTTCAAACAACTTTTTAACCTTGTGCATGCTTTAAAAACCGAGAGATTTTGGCATAAAAATCCTTTTTCAATTACAATAATGTAATCATGTTAATTCCACTTATGTTCATCCATTAAAATGATTATCAATTAAAAAACCCTTAGATGAATAATTAGGGTAGTGTGAAAGAGTAAAGATGGCATTCTTTGGTCATTTAGCCTCACATTGTCTTGACATGACCCTTGACCCCATGACCCATAGATGCGCACCCCCCTTTGAAAAATCCTATATCCGCCACTGTTAATCTGTCTCTAGACAGATTAATGCATAGAACACGGATGGATATCAGGCTTTTAAAGAGTTTATCACAATTGTTCTAAGTTTATCAGAAATAAACGTTGCTAGCTTTTAAAGATCATCACTTTTTTTAAAGCTTATTAGGAAGACGTTATTAAACTTTTACATAAAGTTAAATATTCTTTAAGGGCTTTTAAATCTTGTGTTACAGGAACTTTTGGCTTTGACTAAAAACGAGCCCACAGTTCAGCAGGAGGCGTTTTCTCAGCTTCGTTTTTTCAGCTGCTTGTTTCTGGTGCGACTCGCTTCTACTGTCTGTAACTCAGCACCAGGGTGAGGCTGCACAGAGCGATAGCCTGGAGAACGGGTTCTGTTGGAAACAATGACAAGCCCAAATAAACGATTGCACGTTAAAACAAGCCCTAAACCTGCCACTCACAAGATTTACAAGCCACTTTTACAAAAATACAGCCCAAAGTGGCCTATGAGCGGAGCTGGCAGCACTGCTTCTGTTACATAGCCGCTCACATTCACAATACGCAGCAGAGATGTCCGTAAATTTCATCACATCTCAGGCTTCGCTTATCCAGTGCGAATGCAGCTGAAAGTGTAGATTCTCTGGGCTGCTTGTCTCTGCTTCCTGCGGCTTTAAGCTGCAAAACACCAAATCTAATATGTGCCACTAAAAGGAGATTAAAGGAGACATCAGAATTTTTCTGCTTCAGTGTTGTGTTGCCAGTCCACAAAGTCCCTCTGGTTTACAATCGCACTAAGCATGAAGGTCGTTATGTCTATTTTAGGGGCTTCAGGAACCCCACATGCAACACTTAGTTTGGTCGACTTAATATTTTCAAATGATAAAAATAACTTTCTTCTTCACAAAGCCCCAGACCAAATAAATCTTAGTCAAGTTGTAAAAAACACATTAATTTATTTATTTTAATTATTTCTTCTCTCCTGAAACAGTTCTGTTTTCCTGCATCTTTCCACACCTTTATACCACTTATGAAGAAACTTCCATTTTTTCCTGTAATGAATGAGACATTTTCCAACAGTCTGTTGTTCAGCACTGATCACGTGAGCCAGTAGTGCATCCTTACTATTAAACAATTGCTGTGGAGAAAAAGCTTTTAACTTCTAGGGATTAAATAATAACACAGAGCTTCATCCTGGAGCTTTCTTGGACCCTCATCTTTTGTCCTGTTGTCTGTATTATTATTTTTGTTTTTTAATAACTTTATCAAATTATGTCTGCATTATCCATTCATCCATCCATACATCCTCTTCCTCTTATCCGGGGTCGGGTCGCGGGGGTAGCAGGTTCAGTAGGGAGGCCCAGACGTCCCTCTCCCCAGTCACTTGGGCCAGTTCCTCCCGGGGAATCTCAAGGCGTTCCCAGGCCAGCAGAGAGACATAGTCTCTCCAGCGTGTCCTGGGTCTTCCTATGGGTCTCCTCCCGGTGGGAAGTGCCCAGAACACATCACCAAGGAGGCGTCCAGGATGCATCCTGACCAGATGTCCGAGCCACCTCAACTGGCTCCTCTCAACGTGGAGGAGCGGCGGCTCTGAGTCCTCCCCGGATGACTGAGGTCTTGCAGCAGGCAAGGCTGCACCATGACATCATAGTTTGAGTCAGTAGTCACTCCACCTGCCATTCTCTCTATATAAACTCACTTCAGTTGGCTCCTCGTCGCTGGTTCGTCATCAGTCTCCACTCACTCCACGTCTGTCAACCTAGTTGCTCTCTGCTTTTTTGCTGGATCTCCTGCTACCCTTGTGCTTCAAGTAAAGTCTCTGCTAGCTGCTGAATCTCCTGTTGCCCCAGCGCTCAAAGTAGCTCTCGGCTTTGTTGCTGGATATCCTGCCTTCCCTGTTCTCTAAGTAAGCTCTCAGCTTTGCTGCTGGATCTCCTGCTGCCCCTGTGCTCCAGGTGGGCTCTCTGCTTGTTGCTGGATCTCCTGCTACCTCTGTGTTCCAAGTATTCTTTCTGCTGCACCTCTGGATCCACACCAGCCCTGCACCTCCAAGAATTTACTCTGCTGCACCTCTGGATCTACAGCAGTACTCCACCTCCAAGAACTCTCTTCTGTCCCTCAGCCCCTGCCATCTCCATCCTCCTGCTCCAGCCTGGTTAGAGACTTTGGTTCTCTTCATTCACAACTCATATCTCCATCAATAAATTCTCAAAAGCTTTGTGTGTGGCGTGTGTTCGGGTTCATTGTGACAAATTTTGACACAAGCTATATAGATTCACTGGTTATGGCCTATTGCAAGTTCAGTTTCCTTGGATATATGTTTATAAAAGCCTTGTTCTCAGGTTACTTGTATATTGCATTGTGTTTCACACCTTAATCTGAAATTATGATTCAAGTGTGTGCAGAGGCATTTCAGCCTTTATCAACTGTTAGATATTAATACTGGCCTGCTCCTGCATATCTCTTACCCCGGTCTTAAGATTTGGCAGTAAATGAGAAAACATTGATCAAGAGGTAAACATTGTAATATGCATATTTAATTTATTGGAATTCCAAGAGACAAAAATTTACATTCCCTCTGTTCGAACAAAGAGGGCTGTTCTTCCCGGTAAGGGGTCAAGCCGCAATGACCTAACAGCCATAAAACTAAAACTGCATGTTATCTTACCCGGCAACAGAGGGGAGACATACCTTTCTGCCTGACTAAGATATTTTCCTCAATAATTCCCTCTGTTTTGATCCAACAGATCAAACCAATAAGTGTAACTAAGTTAATGTGCCAGAACCCTCAAACAAAGTGTAAATGATAAGATGTAATATTGTAACCCACTGTCCCCTCTGTTGGCGACTAGTGAAATCAAATTAAGTTCAAATTTACCCCTTAAGAGTAAGATAACCCGAGTATAAAATAATAAGCTACTAACCTATCTAAATCCTTAAACAATAATAGAACCAATAAAAGTAAGCACCCTTATCCGGTAGGTGTAAGCCTATGATATCTTTGCAACTACCAAGAAACTGTTATATGAGCTAAATATGGCTCTAGGAGTCTTAAACTAGATTAACAAAGATGTCTTTTTAGAAAGTAATATAACCTGTGAAAGTACTACACTCCAATCAAACCACAGCAGAAAAACCAAATTATCATGCAATACATAACCAAGATCCTAACAGTACTAATATTTAACACCTTATGAATATGGAGCTTATAAGACAAATTCAGTGATTACAAATGTCCTTTTTTTACACAATGCATTCAAATGTTGTCATGATGTTGTCCTGTGTCTCAGAGATGTCTTCGTCTTGCCCATAAAGATAATGGGTTATAGAATCATTGTCCCAACCGCCGATCTTCACACAGCTGTATGTTAATCTTTTATTAAAAATAAAAAACGAAAAACAAAATAAAAACCCAGCTGCCTCATTCCCGAGTGGCTCTGCGCTTCAAGTTTCTCCGCTGATGTTTCCTTGAACCCTCTGGTGGCTGGCACACACAGCTCCACAGTCTGATGGGCCTCCTGATTCTTGGCCCCCACATCTGTCTTTCGATGACCTTAGCGCGCACTCATCCGAGGTCTGGGGGTTGATGGACCCTCCTTTACATTCCTGGACTCTCCTATTTTGTGTGTCCAATACAATCTGAAACTTACACGACAACCTTTAGTTGTCAAATTTTTGTGTGCTACCTGTAAATCCTGGGAGGTTGACGTCACACCCCGAAAAACTCATTACTCATTACAGGATACCAATGGAATGTATCCTGTAATGAAATTAACTGAACACTCCAACAAGAAACAAACATTAAAACTTTTACCCCATGACAATTTAGTCTGTGCACAGATTGTTAGCCAATTGTTTTTACAAATTCCCATTAATCCTTACCACCTTCCACTGTTCCATCTTCATCCTATCGGGAAACCTATTTTAGAAATGTAATATTTAATGTGACACTTTATCACGGTTTCTCTCAGTTTCTCCTTTCACAGGCCTCTGGTCGTCCTGCAAAAGAATCCACGCACGCACACACAAATACTTTACACCTCTGGTGGGGACCTCCGTGTCTGTGGAATCAAAAATTAGTTAATTCGGTTTTGAAATCAAAGTACATTTTTCTGTAAGAATGTCAGAATCTTCTTTGGATTAGTGACCACACATCGCACCACTTCACACAAAACCTTTCTGTAACCTCTACTTCCATCCCAGATGTCCTACTCTGTGTGGTTCAGAAAAAGTTCCTGTTTTAATCCTGGAGGAAACGCAAACCTCCATCAGGTCATTTTACAGCCCCTTTATTCCTCCTGCAATAAATTCCTCTCTTTGTTTACCTTCTATAGATACCATCCTCATGTCAAAAATTCCCGCATCCACACTTTAGAATCATTTGACATGCACTGTTTTTCCAACACATACTAAACCCCCATTTTATTCACCTATATTTGTATCAACTTGTTACAAATCCTGATCCAGTTAACTCCAACACGATATATGCGGCTTTCAATCATTAACTATTCTGCCTGACACAACAACAATTTTTTAAACTACTACTTAAACAGGGCCTTTAATAGAAATAGCTTAGATATGCATTAAGTTACCCTCTGTTGCCCTCATACATAAAGGGTGAATTAGAGTGTGCTTTTAGTTTATTTTTGGAATCTAAACGATGCCTACCACTTGTTGTGCTCCCGGTTGCACACAGAGGCATTCCAAATCGTCGGATGTACGTTTCTTTCGTTTACCGAAGGACGAAGAAAGACGAAAGAAATGGATATTTTCAATGAAAGGACGCAGGCAGACAATCCCAATCGACTGTGGGAGCCATCATACCACGACAGAATTTGCAGTCTACACTTCATCTCCGGTAAATACAACTTAATTTTGCACTAGTCATTGTTCTACTTAAATCATTATATAAAAAAAAATTAGGATATATATTTAAGTCAAGACGTAAACGTTCGTTTTGTAATAATATACGTACATGTACAATGTATGCAAACCCTCTGGCATGACTCTGTGAAAAGGATTAATAAGACAAAAACACCAAAATAATCCTTTGTGAATAAATGTTTTTTTTATTAATTAAATGCTTATTGTGGAATGGTAGTAATTTTCCGACTTTTAATTTAGGCATTTTAATATGCTATTCACACCATCCTGGAGACACACACGCACACACAGACCCCCACTCTTTGAAGAGCCGCGGGGCTCAATCAGTCTCTTCTTCTCACTCACACTCCATGGATCCCATTTGATCTGAGACAAAATATTGGACAAGACATAACAAACATAATATTTAAGACAGACAGCTTGCACGCAAAGAGGGACCTTTGTCCCTTCCGTTCGACGGAACCCTCTCATTTATTTTAATACTGTCAGGATGCAGCTTGTAGGCTGCAAACTGAACCTCCCTTCCTCTCTCTCTTCCCTGCACAGCCTGATTGGTTCCACCTGTCAGGCTGCAATTATCACTGATCTGTTGCCACCTGTGTTCACCTCCATATATACTCACTTCATTCTGTTCTCGTTGCCGGTCCGTAGTGTTCTCTTCTGCTCCGTTTCAGTCAATATCCTGTGTCAGCTCAGTTTTTATTCAGTCAACCACAAGACTTTTCTTCAACTTTACTTTTTGTTCAGTCACTGTGAGAGACTCTTCTTCAGCTCTGTTCCAGCTCACCCTCGGCCAGAGACCACATTCCAACCCAGTCTCAGCCTGAAGCACAGTTCCAGCTAAGTCACAGCCAGAGACTTCATTCCAATTCAGCCCGCAGTTTGGTTTCGCTGGTTCCGGTGTTCCGCTGTGGTCTCTGTCTTCTGCTCCTGTGCTCAGTCCTGGTTTCAAGTTCTCAGCTGCTGGGTTCCGTCTGAAGTCCTCAACTCCTGGTGAGCTGCCCTGGTCTCAAGATCTCGACTCCTGGTGAGCCGTCCTGGTCTCAAGTCCTCAACTCCTGGTGAGCCATCCTGGTCTCAAGTCCTCAACTCCTGGTGAGCCGTCCTGGTTTCAAGTCCTCAACTCCTGGTGAGCCGTCCTGGTCTCAAGTCCTCAACTCCTGGTGAGCCGTCCTGGTTTCAAGTCCTCAGCTCCTGGTGAGCCGCCCTGGTTTCAAGTCCTCAACTCCTGGTGAGCCGCCCTGGTCTCACATTCTCAGCTCCGGGTGAGCCGTCCTGGTTTCAAGTTCTCTACTCCTGGGTCTCCGTCCTGGTCACAAGTTCTCGGCTCCTGTGTTCGTCCTGGTCTGACTCTCCGCACTCCTCCTGTCGGCCAGCTTCTGCACCCTACATCTCCGTCTGTTTTAAGACTCTGGTTTCTCTCGTCATCCATCATCTACAATGTTCGATAAACTCACTTTAAAGAACTAGCTCTGGGTGTGCGTGCTGTGTCCGGGTTCATCCTAGAAAAATATCATGACATTACGGACCGGCCAAAGGATGAACCCGAGCACGCACAGAGCTTGCTGCAGAAGCTGGCTGGATCTGCTCCGCCTCAGGTCGGGGGCTTCATGGATGCCGTCCACCTCTGGATCAGTGCCGCCTGGATTGCAGTCCACGATGCCCCGCCTCTGGTCCGTCTCGCCTGGGTCGCCGTGTGGCGACGCCTCGCCTCTGGTTTCGTCTTGCCGGGGTCGCATCTGCGACGCCCTGCCTTTGACTCTGCTCCCCGGGATCGCTCTCCGCGAGACCCGCCTCTGACACTGCCCAGCACTTAAAGACGGCTCTTTTAGTCGTCGCTGCCCAGCGTAACTATTGCCGCTGCCCAGCCTATTAAGACTTGCTACCCAGCGCCTTCTTGTTTCTGTTTTTGTTTTGAATTATTGTTGACCCTTTTGTTTCGAGTTACTTAACATTCCTTAGTTTTAGAGTATTTCAGTGTTTCTTAGATTTCTTAGAGTTCTTTACTTTCGGTTTTGTTTTGTGTTCTAGTTCTGCTTTACTTTTTAGTTCCTACTTTAGAGTAGTAGAGTTTCTATTTTGCTTTTGTTTGTTTTTTTCTCAGCTCTGTTCTAGTATTCTAGGTTTGCCTTTAGTTTCCGGGTTTTTGCCTTAGAATTCTAGTTCTTTTTACCCTAGTCTTCCAGTTTTTGCTTTGTGTTCTTATTTCTAGCTTTAGTTATCTAGTTTTACATTACTTTACCTGTACCTGTCCTCGTTTCCCTGTTTTTGCTAAATTTTATAGTTTTGCTTTAGTGTTTTGTTCCCTTCCTAGTTTTCTGGTTTTGCTTTGATTTCATAGTTTTAGCCCTGTAGTTCTTGTCTAGCCCTGTAGTTCCTGTATTAGCATTGTAGTCTGTCAAGTCTTGTAGTTCTGGTCTTAGTTCTGTATTTGTTTTGTTATGTTTTGTTTGTTTTATCCCCTTAATTTCTATGTGTGTGGGTTCCAGCGCCGTCTGGGTTCCTGCGCCCTTAAAGGTCCCTGCGCTCTTAAAGGTCCCTGTGCTCTTAAAGGTCCCTGTGCTCTTGAAGGTCCCTGTGCTCTTGAAGGTCCCTACGCTCTTAAAGGTCCCTGTGCTCTTAAAGGTCCCTGCGCTCTTAAAGGTCCCTGCGCTCTTAAAGGTCCCTGCGCTCTTAAAGGTCTCTGCGCTCTTAAGGGTCCCTGCGCTTTCAAGGTCCCTGCGCTTTCAAGGTCCCTACGCTCTTACTTCCCCTGTTTTCTTTATTTTAGTTTTGCCCTGTTTAGGTTAGTCTAGTCCTCTCTAGCTTTCTGTAGATTTCATTTTGTTTTGACTTCCCCTGGTGTCTCTGTTCTGTTCCCCTGGTTCCTGTTTTTTCCCCGTTGTGTAGTCGCCAGAGTTCTCCGGCACTCGTGCCGCTGTCTGTGCCCTCTGGCGCGCCTGGCTGGTTGCTGCCTAGCTCACCCTCTAGTTCCTGGCTGTTTAGATTTTTCTTTGTTTCTCCGGCGTGTTAGAACGGCTTCTGTCTTAGGCTTCTTGGTTCCCCGGCGTGTTAGGACGTCCTCTGTTCTCGGTACCCCGGCGTGTTTAGACGCCCTCTGTTCTCGATTCCCCGGCGTGTTTAGATGCCCTCTGTTCTCGGTTCCCCAGCGTGTTTAGACGCCCTCTGTTCTCGGTTCCCCGGCATGTTTAGACGCCCTCTGTTCTCGGTTCCCTGGCGTGTTAGTACACCCTCTGTTCTTGTTCCCTGGTGTTTTAGACGTTCCTGCTTCCCTCACACCCCGGCGTTCTCGTCCCTTGTGCCCCGGCGTTTCCCTCGCGCCCCGGCGATCTCTTTCCTCGCGTCCCGGCGTTTCCCTCACGCCCTGGCGTTCTCTTTCCCCAAGCCCCGGCGTTCCCCTCACGCCCTGGTGTTTTCAGTACGCCTGTTCTACCCTCTGGCGCTGTCGTGCGCCTGTTCTTCCCTCTGGCGTTGTCGTACACCTGTTCCTTCCCCTGGCGTTTCGGTACACTAGTTGTGCGCCAGCGTTTCCGTACGTCTGTTGAGCCCTAGTGTTTCCGTACGTCTGTCCTTCCCTCTGGCGTGGGTATGCCTATTCTTCCCCTCTGGCGCTGTGGTGCGCCTGTTCCTTCCCCTCTGGCATTTCCCTACGCCCGTTCCTTCCCTTTGGTGCTGTTATGCGCCCGTTCTTTCCCTTTGGCGCTGTCGTGCCCCCGTTCCTTCCCTTTGGCCTTTCCATGCGCCCGTTCCTTCCCTTTGGCGCTGTTGTGCGCCGGTTCCTTCCCTCTGGCGTTAAGTACGCCCGTTCCTTCCCTCTGCGTTAAGTACGCCCGTTCCTTCCCTCTGGCGTTAAGTACGCCCGTTCCTTCCCTCTGGCGTTAAGTACGCCCGTTCCTTGCCTCTGGCGTTAAGTATGCCCGTTCCTTCCCTCTGGCGTTAAGTACGCCCGTTCCTTCCCCCTGGCGTTTCCGTACACTAGTTGTGCGCCAGCGTTTCTGTACGTCTGTTCTTCCCTCTGGCGTTGGTACGCCTGTCTTTCCTCTCTGGTCTTGGTGCACCTGATCTTTCCCCCTGGCGTTGGTGCAAGCCTGTCTTGTCTCCCTGGTGTTTTTGATTTCTAAAAACTTTACCATCAACACAAATAGTGCAATTAATCGCAAGTTGATGATGGAATATGTCCGTTTAACATTTAGAGAATTTAACAAGCTCTTATGATCAATGCCATTTGGACAGTGAAGTTTATTTCCCTTGCTAAAGAAAACCCCCAAGGAAACTTCATGCATAAACTTCTTGGGAAACTGGATCTGGATGTTTCTTTTGTGAGCTGGAATAAAACTTAAAGTATTTATTTTTTAAACTGGACATGTTTCAGACCAAATGCAGACAAACCGCATCGTAAACAACTTGCTTTTTGCTGAGATATTACCCTTCATCTTCAATATAATCTTTCATCATATATTTGTATTTTATATAAAATGCCTACAGTGAGTGTTTCACTCAAGATAATACAATTTCTTTTTATATTAGCAAATATTCAAGAGCAAAAGAACATTCTTGAATCATAAACTTTTAAAAGAGAAAATAAATTAAATCGGTTTCTTTTTTGTACATACTTACATGATACGAGTTATTTACGGAAAAATAAACGGAGATAAAGAGTGTGCCTGTGTGGACGTGAGTAACCCAACGCTAAACGAACGTACCTCCTGGTTGTGATCGGCTTCACTTAGACCCCGCCCTCATATCAAAACATATCCCACACTTTTTAATAGTCGTAAAAACATATAAGAATAAGAAATATTGTATTTCTTTTGTGTAAATATCATTTTCAAAAAATAGCCAGGACTTTTTTTTTGGACATTTAAAAATCAAACAGGAAAATATAGAGTGAACCAGATGTTGCTGTGGAAGCCAAAGCCTTTCTGACATCAGCATAATTGTGCCCTGAAAGGAAGCAGCTTCCCTTTCCTTCAGACAACTCTCCAAACTGGACCAGGACTTCGAGGCGAGGAACCATAATGTGACAAAGCCCAGGGCTGACATGGCCCACCTGGCCTTCAGCTCCTTTCCCTCAGTCTTGGGTGTTTTTAGGTCTATTCTCCATCCACTAGGGGGCGCTACATGTTGTAGGCCACATAAATGGGGTCCAGCTGGTCGGCCAAGAAGCCGTCACGTAGGTGCATGCGCTGCTTCTCGCCGCGGGAGTTGATGGGGATGACTCCGATGTCGACGACCACCACCACCCCGACAATCATGTAGTGCTCCTCCAGAACCACGTTGGTAACCAGCGGGACCAGGTCCAGGGCCTCGTGCTCGGAGCCGTCCAGCTCCACCACCACCACTAATAGGTTGGTCCACGTGAACACCTCGCTGGAGACACAACACACAGCCGTCAGAACCCATTAGAAGATTAAAGCGCCGTGCAAAGGAGGCTCGGACTGCAGGAGCCCGCAAACAGGTTCTGGAGTAGCTAAGAACTGGGGTTGGAAAAGCTAAGCCTCCTTGATTCAGCACCTTGTAGAACCAACGTTGGTACCAATAACCCTCAGCATACTTCATCATTAGACTGGAATATATATAGAAAGAAAGCATATCGATAAAATAGAAATCATATTGATTGATATCGATAATTATCAACAAATTCAAAAATTATATTTTAAGTGCATCCCTGGCCATTTTATGCTGCTGCTTGTTGACCTACTTTTAGATACAGAACACACAAACACTGAATTCAAACTCAACCCTTTATTCAACCACCTTTGTGGACCAGGTCGGTATAGAAGGACTATGGGAGGAAGATGAAGCAGCAGCTGGCGCAGAACAACGTCAGAGATGTGTGGAGAGGTCTGAAGAACATCTCCGGCTTTGGGCAGAGGACCAGCAGGGCTGCAGACGGTGACACCAAGTTTGCAGATGAGTTTGACTCCCCCCACACTGGCCCCCTCCCTGTCCTCAACTCTCCACACATCTCCAACCCCCAGCCCACCAGAGACCTACCCTCCCCCCCGCCGCCACTCTCACAAAGCACCGACCCATCCACACCTTCGGTCATGCCTTCCTCCCCCCTCACAGTCACACCAATACAGGTGAGAGGGAAGCTGATGAGGCTGAAACAGAGGAAAGCCTCAGGACCGGACGGCATCCCCCCCAGGCTGCTGAGGACCTGTGCTGATGACCTCTGTCAGGTCCTCAGCTACATCTAAAACCTGAGCCTCAGCCTGGGGGTTTTCCCCACCCTGTGGAAGACCTCCTGTGTGGTAACGGTTCTCAAAACACTGCACGCCAGGGAGCCGGCCCACTTCAGACCAGTCACCCTGACCTCGCACCTGATGAAGACCATGGAGCGCCTCATCCTTGCTCACCTACACACCGTGGTCAGCCCCACCCTGGACCCGCTGCAGTTTGCCTACCGGCCCAACATGGGAGTAGAGGACGCCATCATCTACCTGCTGCACCGGGTGCTCACCCACCTGGAGACCACCGGGAGCGCTGTGAGAATCATGTTCTTTGACTTCTCTAGTGCTTTCAACACCATCAGACCGGTGCTGCTGAGGGAGAAGCTGGAGGACGCTGGAGTGGACAAACATCTGGCTGCCTGGACCATCGACTACCTCACTGACCACCCTCAGCACGTGCGGCTGCATGGCTGTCAGGCAGAGGTTGCACTCTGCAGCACCGGGGCCCCCCATGGCACCGTTCTGTCTCCGTTTCTTTTCACCCTCTACACCTCAGACTTCACCTACAACACAGACAGCTGCCACCTTCAGATGTTCTCCGATGACTCGGCCATCATGGGCTGTGCAATATTACTGCCCCTCCCTGGGCTGCCACCTTACCGTGGTGGAGGGGTTTGAGTGTCCCAATGATCCTAGGAGCTATGCTGTCAGGGGCTTTAAGCCCCTAGTAGGGTCACCCAAGGCAGACAGGTCCTAGGTGAGGGACCAGACAAAGAGCAGCCCAGAACCCCCTTATGATGAGTAACATTAATGGATCTCGTGATCCCTCGCCTGGACGCGAGTCACCAGGGCCCCACTCTGGAGCCAGGCCTGGAGGTGGGGCATGTTGGCGAGCGTCTGGTGGGTGGGCTTTTACCCATGGAGCCCTGCCGGGCTCAGCCTGAAGAGGCGACATGGGTCCCCCTTCCGATGGGCTCACCACCTGTCGGAGGGGCCAAAGGGGTCGGGTGCATTGTGCAACGGGTGGCAGTAGAAGGCGGGGACCCTGGCGTTCCGATCCTCGGCTGCAGAAGCTGGCTCTTGGGACGTGGAATGTCACCTCTCTGGTGGGGACAGAGCCTGAGCTCGTGCGCGAGGTTGAGAGGTTCCGACTAGAGATAGTTGGACTCACCTCGACGCACCGCTCTTGCTCTGCAACCAGTCTCCTCGAGAGGGGCTGGACATTCTTCCACTCTGGAGTTGCCCCTGGTGAGAGGCGCCGAGCTGGGGTGGGTATACTTGTTGCCCCTCATCTCGTTGCCTGCACGTTGGGGTTCTCCCCGGTGAATGAGAGGGTGGCCTCCCTCCGCATTCGTGTGGGGGGACGGGTTCTGACTGTTGTTTGTGCTTATGCACCAAACGGCAGTTCAGATTATCCACCCTTTTTGGAGTCCTTGGAAGGGGTACTGGAGAGTGCCCTTCCTCTCTCCAGACTCCCTTGTTTTGCTGGGGGACTTCAACGCTCACATGGGCAATGACAGTGGAACCTGGAGGGGCGTGTTTGGGAGGAATGGCCCACCTGATCTGAACTTGAGTGGTGTTCTGTAGTTGGACTTCTATGCTCGTCATGGATTGTCCATCACAAACACCATGTTCAAGCATAAGGGTGTCCACATGTGCTCTTGGCACCAGGACACCCTAGGCCGCAGTTCAATGATCGACTTTGTTGTCATTTCATCTGATCTGCAGCCGCATGTCTTGGACACTCGGGTGAAGAGAGGGGTGGAGCTCTCCACCGACCACTACCTGGTGGTGAGTTGGCTCCGATGGTGGGGGAGGAAGCCGGCCAGACCTGGCAGGCCCAAACGTATTGTGAGGGTTTGCTGGGAACGTCTGGCAGAGTCCCCTGTGAGACAGAGCTTTAACTCCCACCTCCGGGAGAACTTTGAACACGTCCCGAGGTAGGCGGGGGACATTGAGTCGGAATGGACCATGTTCTACGCCTCTATTGTTGAGGCGGCTAGTCGGAGCTGTGGCCGCAAGGTTGTCGGTGCATATCGCGGCGGCAACCCTCGAACACGCTGGTGGACACCAGCGGTGAGGGAAGTCGTCAAGCTGAAGAAGGAGTCCTATTGGGCTTTATTGGCCTGTGGGACTCCGGAAGCAGCTGATGTGTACCGGCAGTCAAAGCGGCAGGCGGCTTGGCTGGTCATGGGGAAAGACTTCCATACGGCTTCGAAGCGATTCTGGTCCACTATCCGGCGTCTCAGGATGGGGAAGCAGTGCTGTACCAACACTGTTTATAGTGGGGGTGGTGTGCTGCTGACCTCGACTCGGGACATCGTGCGTCGGTGGGCGGAATACTTCGAAGACCTCCTTAATCCCACCAACACGTCTTCCATTGCGGAAGCAGAGCCTGAGGACTCTGGGTTGGGTTCTCCCATCTCTGGTGCTGAGGTTGCTGAGGTTGTTAAAAAGCTCCTCGGTGGCAAGGCTCCGGGGGTGGATGAGATTCGCCTTGAGTACCTTAAGGCTCTGGATGTTGTGGGGCTGTGTTGGTTAACGCGGCTCTGCAGCATTGCGTGGACATCGGGGGCAGTTCCCCTGGATTTGCAGGCTGGGGTGGCGGTCCCCCTATTTACAAAGGGGGACCGGAGGGTGTGTTCTAACTATAGAGGAATCACACTCTTAAGCCTCCCTGGTAAGGTCTATTCAGGGGTTCTGGAAAGAAGGGTCCGTCGGATAGTCGAATCTCGGATTCAGGAAGAGCAGTGTGGTTTTCGTCCTGGCCGTGGAACACTGGATCAGGTCTACACCCTCAGCATGATCCTGGAGGGGGCATGGGAGTTTGCCCAACCAGTCTACATGTGCTTTGTGGATCTGGAGAAGGCATTCGACCGAGTCCCCCGAGGGATCCTGTGGGGGGTACTCCAGGAGTATGGAGTACCGGGCCCTTTAATAAGGGCTGTCAGGTCTCTGTATGACCGATGTCAGAGTCTGGTCCGCATTGCTGGCAGTAAGTCGGACTCTTTACCGGTGAGAGTTGGACTCCGCCAAGGTTTCCCTTTGTCACCGATTCTGTTCATAACTTTTATGGACAGAATTTCTAGGCGCAGCCAAGGTGTTGAGGGGATCCGTTTTGGTGGCCTTAGGATTGCGTCTCTGCTATTTGCAGATGACGTGGTCCTATTGGCTTCATCAGGGCGTGATCTACAGCTCTCACTAGAACGGTTTGCAGCCGAGTGCGAAGTGGCCGGGATGAAAATCAGTGCCTCCAAATCCGAGACCATGGTCTTGAACCGGAAAAGGGTAGAGTGCCTCCTCCGGGTTGGGGAGGATGTACTGCCCCTAGTGAAGGAGTTCAAGTATCTTGGGGTCTTGTTCACGAATGAGGGGAAGATGGAGCGGGAGATCGACAGGCGGATTGGTGCGGCATCTGCTGTGAAGCGGGCGCTGTACCGATCCGTTGTGGTGAAGAGAGAGCTGAGCCAAAAGGCGAAGCTCTCGATTTACCGGTCGATCTACGTTCCTACCCTCATCTATGGTCACGAACTTTGGGTCGTGACCGAAAGAACGAGATCTCGGATACAAGCGGCTGAAAGGAGTTTTCTCCGTAGTGTGTCTGGGCTCTGCCTTAGAGATAGGGTGAGGATCTCAGTCATCCAGGGAGGACTCAGAGTAGAGCCGCTGCTCCTTCACGTCGAGAGGAGCCAGTTGAGGTGGCTCGGGCATCTGGTTAGGATGCCTCCTGGACGCCTCCCTGGTGAGGTGTTCCGGGCACGTCCCACCGGGAGGAAGCCCAGGGGAAGACCCAGGACACGCTGGAGGGACTATGTCTCCCGGCTGGCCTGGGAACGCCTTGGGATTCCCCCGGAGGAGCTGGCCCAAGTGGCCGGGGAGAGGGACGTCTGGGCCTCCCTACTGAAGCTGCTACCCCCGCGACGCGACCCGACCCCGGATAAGCGGAAGACAACGGATGGACGGACGGACAATAATACTGTTAAATAATCCTGTTAAATAAGTGACTTGAGCTGTTATAGTTATCTCACTACCTCACTGTTGTTCTTTACCTGGTACCACTTTAATGTACAAAGTAGCAGCAGAGCTTTCTGAGCTATCTAAAATATTAGCTTCATCTAAACCTTCTACCTGTATGTTAGACCCAATCCCAACCAAATTGTTTAAGGAGGTATTCCCTTTGATCAGTGGTCCCATTTTAGACATGATTAATCTATCCCTAGTAAATGGATATGTACCACAGGCTTTTAAAGTAGCTGTTATTAAACCTTTACTTAAGAAACCATCTCTTGATCAAGATGAGTTAGTAAATTACAGACCTACAGGGGTTGGACAATGAAACTGAAACACCTCTCATTTTAGTGTGGGAGGTTTCATGGCTAAATTGGACCAGCCTGGTGGCCAATCTTCATTAATTGCACATTGAACCAATAAGAGCAGAGTGTGAAGGTCCAATTAGCAGGGTAAGAGCACAGTTTTGCTCAAAATATTGCATTGCACACAACATTATGGGTGACATACCAGAGTTCAAAAGAGGACAAATTGTTGGTGCACGTCTTGCTGGCGCATCTGTGACCAAGACAGCAAGTCTTTGTGATGTATCAAGAGCCACGGTATCCAGGGTAATGTCAGCATACCACCAAGAAGGACGAACCACATCCAACAGGATTAACTGTGGACGTAAGAGGAAACTGTCTGAAAGGGATGTTCGGGTGCTAACCCGGATTGTATCCAAAAAACATAAAACCACAGCTCCCCAAATCACGGCAGAATTAAATGTGCACCTCAACTCTCCTGTTTCCACCAAAACTGTCCGTCGGGAGCTCCACAGGGTCAATATCCACGGCTGGGCTGCTATAGCCAAACCTTTGGTCACTCGTGCCAATGCCAAACGTCGGTTTCAATGGTGCAAGGAGCGCAAATCTTGGGCTGTGGAAAATTTGAAACATGTATTGTTCTCTGATGAGTCCACCTTTACTGTTTTCCCCACATCCGGGAGAGTTACGGTGTGGAGAAGCCCCAAAGAAGCGTACCACCCAGGCTGTTGCATGCCCAGAGTGAAGCATGGGGGTGGATCAGTGATGGTTTGGGCTGCCATATCATGGCATTCCCTTGGCCCCATACTTGTGCTAGATGGGCGCGTCACTGCCAAGGACTACCGAACCATTCTGGAGGACCATGTGCATCCAATGGTTCAAACATTGTATCCTGTAGGAGGTGCCGTGTATCAGGATGACAATGCACCAATACACACAGCAAGACTGGTGAAAGATTGGTTTGATGAACATGAAAGTCAAGTTGAACATCTCCCATGGCCTGCACAGTCACCAGATCTAAATATTATTGAGCCACTTTGGGGTGTTTTGGAGGAGCGAGTCAGGAAACATTTTCCTCCACCAGCATCATGTCGTGACCTGGCCACTATCCTGCAAGAAGAATGGCTTAAAATCCCTCTGACCACTGTGCAGGACACTGTGCAGGACTATATGTCATTCCCAAGACGAATTGACGCTGTATTGGCCGCAAAAGGAGGCCTTACACCATACTAATAAATGATTGTGGTCTAAAACCAGGTGTTTCAGTTTCATTGTCCAACCCCTGTATATCTAATCTTCTTTTCTTATCTAAAATTCTCGAGAAAGTAGTTGCTAATCAACTCTGTGAACATTTACAAAGTAATGACCTACTTGAGGAGTTTCAGTCAGGCTTCAGAGCTCATCATAGCACTGAAACAGCTCTGGTGAAGGTCACCAATGATATTCTCATGGCCTCAGATAATGGACTTGTGTCTATACTTGTCCTGCTAGATCTATTGGCAGGTCTCCTAAGACAGGAAGGGGGAAATTGGACTTTTCCACCAGCTGTTGCTGGAATCAGAATCCGATATACTTTAATAATCCCAGAGGGAAATTGCTGTGTCAGTACAATCACCATTACATAAACATCACAAACATTTCAGGGGGGAGACGGTTCACTGAGGCCGTGCTGCCAAGGACACTAGTGTATCCACAAGGCGCTGCCCTTGATCTGTTGAAGGAAGATTACAACAACATGGGGGAAGTGGAGGGAGAAAAAAAAGACAGATGCTTGACAATTTATGCTCTCACAAATAAAGAGTCAAGCAACCGACAAAAAAAAAACTCATTGCACGAGAAGCACAAATAAACACAAGACATATATATGCAAAAGGTAAACATTTGAGACCCGTCGCGTGTACGTAAATTCATCAGTTTTGTGAGTATCAGTTATGCGTGTGTGTTTGGGTGAAAGTGTTTATATCTCCGTGAACACTCTCCAGAGGCCATTGTCCTTGATGTTATCAGCCGGCCAACAGTTCAGAAAAAGCATCCACAGGTGTCAGCGGGGGAGGGGGGTAGCCGGGAGCTTTTCTGAGCATTCTCCGCCATAACAATCCATGAGTAGAGATAGGGAGGGCATAATCCAAATATGTTATTTGTTATGAGGGCAAGCTGCACTGCCTTTCCTGTCAGCTTTAAATCTTTTGCTGGCTCCAAATGGTAAATCCAATTTTCCGAATTGTTGGGCATTTCCGCGCTTCACTTCCAGATTTTATCCCATCACCCCCTTGAGTTCAACCACCAAAGCCAGTCTGCCTTCCAGCACAGCCAGCTTTCGGCTCTGCTCCTACCTTCCAGGTTTGTCCGTTCACAGCCATAGTGAGCATCATTTGCAGCCGGCAGCCTGATCAAGGCCAAATGGCTACCGACCTCCGCAGTATTTGCTGATACTTCAAAAATTCACAAAAACCAATAAGTAGAGATCCAAGTATCCTTAATCCAAATGTAAAAGTTTCAAACGTCCAGGAATGACAAAGTCAAAAGACACACCGTTTTCCATCCAAGAATTTAGGGTGTATCCCACAAAATGAGTCAAATCAGGACCGGACGGGTCCCCCTTTCGTTGCCTACCCATCGAAAATAAATTATGAATAGTATTGAGAGACTGGCTTACCAGATCCATGTTTTTCAGAGTTCGGTTGATATGAAGAAAGTGCTCAGAAAGATAAGACATAGCAGAGGAAGCTGGAGAGGGGTGTGTGGGGGGGGGAGGGGGGCTGCAGAGGAGAGAAAGACACGACCGACCTCGAAGAGAGACAGAACAGAGTCCGGTTCTGGTTTGGAAGAGGGAATTTGTATTTGGGTGCACACATTTAGTTGACTCAATTCTTGCTTGTCAGGTTTAGTTTAAATTAATATACATTTCATTTGAGTTGCCAGTTCCTGGGAGGCTGTCATGTGGGAGTGGCCAGACCAGTGAAGGAAAGGAGTCCCCAGCTGCAAAGGATCTCCTCAATGACACGGAGGTCTGTTCCTGTGTCAGGTTTGGGTTATGTTTGATTCTTTTTCCCTTATGGGCCCAGTTTTATGTTAGAAGTTTGAATTTTTTGTTGTATATAAATTTGTTACTATTTTTTCCCTCAAAGACTTCCCTGTGCTTATCTGATTTTTTTTGGCTCTGTCCCTCACATCCCTCCTTGTTGCTGTCAGTGGCAAAGACTGTAAACTCATTGATAAAATGTCAAATTATTCCCCAGGTTGAAAAAGTGGATCCAGTTCTTTGATCCGGTTCTGGTTTGGACACGTTTTGTTGAGTCCAGACACACATGACACAACAGATATGGTCTCTTAGTGGACCTGAGCTGATTTCATGTCATGTTGTTTCACTGCTGGTTGTAAAGTTAGGATCCAGACTTGGTTCCAACTTCTTGAATCTATTTTTGATGCGATCTCTAATAATGAAAGCAGCGAGATGTTTAGCTGAAACATAAAGAGACAATAACTGATGTTCAAGTTGTTTCTCAACTGATCAGCTGTGACAGCTAAACATTCACTGCCAGACAAAAGTCTGCAGAGTTTTAATGCAACAACTGATCAGACTAATATTAATACCTCCAGCAACTTCTAGGTTTGTGCAGCAAAGATTTTCAGGCAGAATTTTGTTTTTCATTTCATTTTTATACAAATGCAAGTCAGCAGCATAGAATGTTTCATTTATTTTGGTTGCAACCTGACCTTCAGGTGTTAAGGTTCCTAACTGAATGTATTGCTAAAAGAAAATAACACGTTAAACTAGAAGATGAAGTTAAAAGTGCAATAAGATTAATGTGGAACCAATCATTTAATAAGTGCTCATTTCATGACAGATTAGTGCCCCAACTTTTAACATGTAAGGCTAAAAGATAAATGAAAACATTCTATTACAACAAGAACTCAAACTTTGTTTCAACAACCAAAAAATACTATTTTTACCCCCTTCATGCCAAAGAACAGATGAGTTTGTGGATATTCTCCCCTAACACTGCTGGTATGTATGCACTAAACAAGCATACTTACAGCCTAGAATATCGCTCACAAAGCACAAAGCCACCTTCCTGATGCTCAGCCGCCACTAAAGGGAGAAAACCTTTAAAATAAAAAGCTTTGAGCCTCAGAGCGGTCCTGGAGCAGAATTGCTGATTGAAAGGAACATGAAGCATCACCTGTTGTGATGAAGTCCAGGTAAGCAGCAGACATGATCTCAGCCCAGTACAGAGCAGTCCAAGCTGAAGCTGGACAGAAAAACCTTGAGGAGCGTTTTCTGTCAGCTGAGGCAGACCACCCACCAGCTTCACATCATATCTGGGGCTCATCATCAGGGTTTGTAATGTTTGGCCTTAAGGAAGGGCCGTTTGATGTCTAAAAGTTCTCCCGTCTCTAAAAGTCCATCAGGAGTTGCAGACAGCCAGGGTTCTTGGGGACACAGCGCAGTACCTTTGCCAAACACTGTGTGCCCCGCTCCTCTACGCACTGGATGGCCCAGATTTCACTCTCATCACCGTGTCTGGTGGCTGCATTCCCATGAAAGCTGGGATAAAGGTGTGCCTCTAAGAAGCCGTCGGGGTGGGCTCTGACAGGAACTCTTTGGCAGATTGACACATTTGATTTGACACATTTGAAGAGCAGGCTTGATGGTGGAAGCACGCCATCCTTGATTCTTCTTTTAGCTCTTCCTGAGTGGAAAACAGAAATCACACATTTCTCTGAATCATGATAATCGAATCATTTATAACTATGTAAAAGTAAAAAAATTGTAATTGTATTGTGTTAATGTTAATGTAAATAAATAATTTCTCCTAATCATGAGAATGTATTATAATCATTTCTAACTCTATGTAAAACTAAAAAAGTATAATTGCTTTATACTTGTGGTAAAAATTGAAAGAAATCACATTTCTCTGAATCATGATAGTTAATTTGAATTATTTCCAATTTTTTTACCTAAAATGTAATATATGATTGTTTCAATTTGTGTAAAAAAATGTATGTGTGCATAAGAAAATGTGAATGCTGAAAAAAAGTTTTTAAAGACAAAGAAACTACTTTTAAAAGTACATTTTGTTGAAAAAGTTACTAAAGTAAATGTTACTAGTCACTGCCCACCTCTGTGGACAGTATAGTAACCGTAACATTAGTTGAAACTAACAGTAAAAGCTTCTAAAAGCTTACTTTTAAATTCTGACTCCCATCAAAAGCAACTTTTAAAATCCATCAAGCGCCTGAATTTAGTGAGATGTCAGCTTTTAGAAAGAGGCCTAAAATGAGCATTTTCACAGCAGTGAGCTGAATAAACTTGGCCTTCTAACTGCCCTAACCTTGGCTGCTAAGCAGAGCATCATAGCAAACCACAACAGAGGCACTTAAAGTTACACTGCTGCTTATTTAGAGAAATATTACCAAGATGACATCATTCATAATTGTAGCACTTATCAAGTTACGTTTTTTTTAAATAAACATACCTTCCACAGTACTGCAGCGCCGTGACTGCATGACCGTCCCAAACCTGCAAAGCCTTTTTCTCCATTTCTGTATAAGCAGTTTTATTGTTTCAAAAATGCTCAATAAATAAAGTTTGACTGATTAAAATATTGTTTAATGTCTAAAGGAGCCCTGGAAAAGACCATCCTGTATCAATGCATCCCTCTTCACTGCAAAAAGGAACTAAATGAAGTAAAATCTTTATGAAATGAATGTATTTGTCCTTGATGGATGGGCCTGGGTGGGTCTAGGCTCTCCCACTTGTTTGTTGGACATGTGTTGTTAATTGGCGCTATATAAATAAAACTGAATTGAATAGCGTGTTAGCAGAAGAAGAAGAGAGAAGAGGTCTGTACTTGTCCTGTTAGATCTCAGTGCTGCATTTGATACAGTTGATCACAATATTCTCCTACAAAGATTTGAGCATACTGTAGGGATTAAGAGGAAAGCATTAGGCTGGTTTAAATCTTATCTGTCGGACAGATTCCAGTTTGTTCATGTTAATAATAAATCTTCTTCAAGCTCTAGGGTCACTTGTGGAGTACCACAGGGTTCAGTCCTTGGACCAATTCTCTTTACTATATATATGCTTCCGATTGGCAAAATTATCAGACAGCATGGGATTAATTTCCACTGTTATGCTGATGACACTCAGCTATATTTATCCATAAATCCTGATGAATCCAATCAATTACTTCGACTGCAGTCATGTCTTGATGACATCAAAAGCTGGATGACTTTAAATTTCCTGCATTTAAATTCTGACAAGACAGAAGTTATAATCTTTGGACCAGAGTCCTCAAAAAATAAACTTCTTAATCATTCACTGAATCTGGATGGCATTAACTTGGTCTCTGGTAGTAAAGTAAAAAACCTTGGTGTTATTTTCGACCAAGACATGTCATTTAAATCCCATATTAAACAGGTTTCCAGAGTTTCCTTTTTTCACCTCCGGAATATCGCCAAAATTAGAAACATTCTGTCCAGGAGTGATGCTGAAAAACTAGTCCATGCATTTGTTACTTCAAGGCTGGACTATTCTAATTTTTTACTATCAGGAAGTCCACAAAATGCAGTTCAAAGTCTTCAGCTGATCCAAAATGCTGCAGCGAGAGTTCTGATGAAAATCAACAAGAGGGATCATATTTCTCCAATTTTAGCTTCCCTTCATTGGCTTCCTGTTAAATCAAGAATATAATTTAAAATTCTTCTTCTAACGTATAAAGCCCTTAATAATCAAGCTCCATCATATATCAGAGCTCTGATTACCCCGTATGTTCCTAACAGAGCTCTTCGCTCTCAGACTGCAGGTCTGCTGGTGGTTCCTAGAGTCTCTAAAAGTAGAATGGGAGGCAGATCCTTTAGCTATCAGGCTCCTCTCCTGTGGAACCAACTCCCAGTTTTGGTCCGTGAGGCAGACACCCTGTCTACTTTTAAGACTAATCTTAAAACTTTCCTTTTTGACAAAGCTTATAACTAGAGTGGCTCATGTTACCCTGAGCTACCTCTATAGTTATGCTGCTATAGGCTTAGGCTACTGGAGGACATCAGGGCCTATTTTTCTCACTCTACTGATTTCTACTGTTCTCCAGATTTGCATTGCATTACATTGAAATGACTGTTGTCATTTCAGCTTTTAACTTTTTGTTCTCTCTCTTTTTTCTTCATAGTAGGTACACCTGGTCTGACGTTCTGTTGACTGTGAAATCATCCAGGGAGGACAGATCACCGACTATTACCATCTAATATAGAACAGATTACTAGATCAATGTGTGCTTCTGTGCTTTTTGTCTGTCTTGTTGTGTCTCTGCTCTGTCTTCTGTAACCCCCAGTCGGTCGAGGCAGATCTAGCAGAACCAGGCTCATACTGAGCCTGGTTCTGCTAGAGGTTTTTCCTTCCCGCTAACATTTTTCCTTCCCGCTAACGGGTGTTTTTTCTTTCCACTGTCGCTTCATGCTTGCTCAGTATGAGGGATTGCAGCAAAGCCATGGACAATGCAGACGACTCTCCCTGTGGCTCTACGCTTCTCCAGGAGTGAATGCTGCTTGTCGGGACTTTGATGCAATCAACTGGTTTCCTTATATAGGAACATTTTTGACCAATCTGTATAATCTGACCCAATCTGTATAATATGATTGAATTTAACTTGTAAAGTGCCTTGAGATGACATGTTTCATGAATTGGCGCTATATAAATAAAATTGAATTCAATTGAATTGAATTGACATGGAAAGTTTCCTTCCAGCTGATTCAGACATGAGGTTCTTTGGTTGAGCTCCAAAATGTGCTGAAATGCTTGAGTCAGCTCTCCTCTTCCCTGCTGGGGTTTTGAATGGAGCCCTGACAGAAGGGGAGGAGGAGGTGGATCTCAGAGGAGATGCCACTTTCACATCATGCAAGCTCTCCAACATTACCAACTATAGCTTTAAGGCTATTTAAATGGAGCCAATGACAAGCTGAGATTCACCAGCTACTATGAAAACTCAGGAGATGAGTCCAGAGAGCACAATCTGTAGCGCTAGCTGACAGTGGACAGCCCATCTCTGCATGAAAACCTCACAAAGACGTTTAAATGTGGCATTAAAATAATTGCCAGACGCAACTTGTTCTTCTGCAGCTTTTTGTGGAACGGTGGTGCTCAACCAGTTCTGCTGGAAACTGATTGGTTTCACCACAGCACACAAGGCAACTTCTGTCCCAATGGCTTCATGGAGTTGGTGCTTCTTGTCAACTAGTGGTGGTAGGATTTCCATCCATGTCTCCAGGAAGCCACCTGTCTGCACACATAATCCTTGTCAGAACTATGGACGGTGCCAGAGACTCCTGGACTCAGACCAATGGTTTTGTCGATGTCCCGCTGGATTCTACAGGGAACAATGTGACCACTGACTGAAGAGCAGCACCCTAAAAGGACGCCATCTTTCCCCCATCAGTTCCATAAAGGACAACCTGGAAAAAATCTGGACCAGATGTTTCATTTCTGCAGAATACTGATGGATTACACCAGGGATTTAATTCCAAACGAGCGCTAAAAGTCATCAGAAAACAGATGTTAGAAATAAAGCACAACTGATGGATCCCCAGGCTGCCCCTGCGATTCAACAAACCACCACCAGATGGCGCTGAACTGAACCCTGATTGTTGAAGCTGGTCATGTTTGAGATGCTGTTTGTTGGCAGGAACCATTCATGTTTATAATGAAAATAAATGTCATTTGCATTCCTTTGAGTTTATTTTCTGTGAAATCTTGGGTTCAGCTGTTTTTACTTTTGATTAAGATTAAAAGCTGCTAAAATTTAAGATCAGACAAATAGTTGATATTGTTTCACTGTATAACCTAATCAGCCAAAATTTAAGGTATAATTGCAGCAAATGTTGCTCAAGTATTAAGGAAAACAAAAAACTAAGAAAAAGAAAGTAGTCTTTTTCCTAGTTTTTAGAGGTTTTACAGAAGCTCAGCTCTGCTCTTACTGCAGCATCAGGATAAAAACCTGTTTCTCCTCCACCAATCACAGCAGCTCTCTACCTGAAGGAGGAAGAGAACCTCCTGATAAAAGTGCGCTTTATGTCCTCTGTCCCTCTGAACTATTAAACTATTTAACAACCCACTACTTGTTTATTTCTGTACCTGCCATTTCAGAGCCAGATAAAAGCTCATGCTGGTGAAGATTCTCAGTCATCCAGGTCATGATCTTTCCAAAAAAG
Organism: Fundulus diaphanus; assembly: GCA_037039145.1. Lineage (NCBI taxonomy): Eukaryota > Metazoa > Chordata > Actinopteri > Cyprinodontiformes > Fundulidae > Fundulus > Fundulus diaphanus. The sequence continues at coordinate 9,928,015 of CM073133.1, forward strand.
TTGAGAACCAAAAACAACTGGACTTTTTTCCAAAGTGTGAAGATGTTTCAATTCCCATCCGAGTAATATAAGCTTGAACTTCACACTACTCCAGACATTTGAATTGAGAAAGCTTCTCGGATGGGAAGAGAAACGTCTTCACACTGGAAAAAAGTCCAGTTGTTTTTGGTTCTTAACTTTTTTGGAATAAAAGCTCATATTTTCTTCAGATCAAACTCAGCTTCAATAGGAGCCAGAGTGCTGCTCAATGTTCCCCCTAATTTTTCATGTGTCTGAGCAAACACACAAACTCCCAGAGCATTCACTTGACCTCTATGAGCAACATTACACACTGAGGCTACATTACACCTGTCCAACATCTGAGATTATAACAAGCTACACGGTTTACCAAGAGAATCAAGTTACAGCGATTATTTCTTTTAGATTACTTAGTTTAGACAAACTCACTTAGCCCGATTACATGAAAAAAAACAAAAGTCTTGGATTTTTCTAAAGAGCTGTATAGCATGTTTTTATTTCAGAGTAAGGGTCCTGTTAAGAAGAACTGACAGACATGTACATCTTTTAGAGTTCTCAATTGACATTAAATTATTTATATTTTCTGCAGTGAGATTTAGCCCCAGAATGTGGCAGCCTCTCTTCTGTCAGTCTGCTCCAGGGCAGCTGTGGCTATAATGTAGCTCACCACCATCAGGGTGTGAATGTGGGCATTAATGGGTGAATGCCTGACCAATGGAAAGCGCTTTGGGGTCGTCATATGATTTATTTCAATGTGCTCAGCTCGCACATCGCTTTTATAACACAACGAGGGAAAACTCTCAGTTCTGAACAATTTCTTTGTGCTGCTTTGTGCCAACAGCATTTTTTTAATAACGGAGGAGACGCAGAAAGTCTTTCAGAGGCGACTGTGTCGGGAATGTTACTGTTGCACTGTTCCATAGTCAGAGAGCAACAAGATTATTAAAAGAATGACACGGAATGAAAGCAATAATTTATTCTCTATCAAATTTTGGTATTTCCAGCTCTAATTGTCCATTCATATATTTTAATTTCCATTCATCTATTTTTCTTCCCTAAAACCGTTAGGGCTACGGCAGATTTATTCTCTTAAATGATACCACCTTTACTTCAACTGAAATACATATAATATATACATATAGCCTATATTATTAATATAAAGGGAGGTTGGCACAAATTAAACACCTACAAGACAATCAGTGTCAACTCTTTTTTTAGAATGATTGGTGAACAAAATTGGCAAAAAAGATGTACTGTATTTTCATACTTCATCATTATTTGCTGCCATGTCCTTTCAATGCTTTTCCTAATCAATGCGCTCTAACCCCCCCCCCCCCCCCATGACTCATGCGTTGACTTTTTCAGCTGTTCTCTGCCGCCAACTCGCCTTTTCTGCAGCTACAGCATTGTTTCTTATGGTTTAATATTCTCCATACGCCTTCATTAAAGATTTTTAATTTCACTCAGGCTTATTTTTTCCTGCCGTTTTCATGGTAAATCACGTTATCTGCGTTCAGGGGAACTTTTTTCATCCTCCTGCTCGCGTTCAACTGGTTGATCGGACGCTGTGTTTAGTTACCTGGCTGATATCACCTGTTCTGAAACCGGAAACGCTGAGTATGACAGAGTGAGGTAGAACTACTTTGAGTAGCAGCTTTCTTATCTGCGTAGATCGGCCATTCTTTCAGAAACAGAGCCCAGAACAAAGACGCACACCGCAACCTGGCCAACTATAAGACGTCTGCCCACCCACCAATCAGCGGTGCGCTCCGATCAGCATGTGGCGCTCACAGAGCGGGCTGTGGGGCACCGTCTCACCAGAGCTGTTAAATGGAGTTATAAAATAACTTGGTTTATTATTATTTACTGCACAGCATAGATTTGGTGTACGTATTGAATCCAGATGCCGTGGCGACTGCGCAGGCGCGTGTTTTAGAGGGAACACTGGTGCTGCTGTGTCTCCATCCAGCAGTTAAATCTTTCCGTCCCGCCAAAACATGAAGACAGTCAAGAAGTTTATTGAGGGGAGCTGCAGGGGCCACAGCTGATCCTAAAACACTGACCCTTTTTGACTTTAAATCCTTTAATTTAAACAGTTTTTCTCTGTGCTGCACAATGGAAGGCTGGAGACGGCCCTAGCAACGGTTGCTACGCTGATGGCATTCCTTGGTGGAACTTCTGATCACATAACCATCCTTTGATGGTTATGACATCACAGCAGCTCCTCTGATGCTTATGACATCACAGCAGCTTCTAGAACTTGTAACGCAGATTTTCTTTCCTTCTGATACTTTCCTAGTGAGAGACAGACGTGTTTCGGTGAGAGAAAACCAGTTAGCGATAGTTTGCGATAGTTTGCGATCGATATAAAATTCAAGAGTTTGCTTTAAGAACCAGCGCAAACGGAGAAGCCATGAACGCCTCCACCAGTTCAAAGGCTCGAAGAGTCCCAGTTATTACTGTGGACATGATCACACCACCGATCCAAGATTTCTTTTTGTCCATCTCCTTGGAGCAGAGCATGGATTTGACCTCAGGAAAACCTGATGGTGACACCAAGTCCAAGGTAAAGGAGCTGCTGCTGAAGCTAGAGGAGAAATGTACCACCTTCGTTCTGCACAACATCTACAAAGGACGCCTCAGATCTTTGGACGTGGAAACCGTTGTGGGAGACTCAGTGCTAAGATCATTTGCAGACCTCCTTTGGATTGATGGAACGACGCCCCCCAAGAACTTTGACAAGTTTAACAAGTCATTTGTTAAACATGTCAAAGGAAAAGTGAGATCTTCCCTCTGCTGCATGAATGATCCAGCAGCTTCCTTCGTCCTGCAAATCTCTAAGAAGGACACGGTGGATTCAATGGTTCCACTTGCAGTGCGATTGATAAAGGAGCTGTTAAAAAAGAAGAATAAAGAACGTCAGCAGAGGCTGCTGCGAAAAGCTGCAGAAGGTCAGCAAAATGCCCTCAAGGAGCAGCAGACAGGAGAGCTTCACCGCCATGGACGGTACCAGGTGCTACCGGTTATCCCAGAGGAACCAGAACTTGAAGAGGCAGCAGAGATGAACGAGGTAAATTATTTTAACTTTAAAGAGATGGAATCAGAGCTTTAGATGGTGGATTAAGTTATATCTGGTGAGATTTCTGAATTGATTGAAGTAAATTATTTTATCTCTTAGGAAAAGGAGTCAGAGTTAAATATGGTGGATGAATTCATCTCTGAGGAGCTGTCAAAGATGAACAAGGTAAATTATTTTAACTTTAAAGAGATGGAATCAGAGCTTTAGATGGTGGATTAAGTTAAATCTGGTGAGATTTATGAATTGATTGAAGTAAATTATTTTATCTCTTAGGAAAAGGAGTCAGAGTTAAATATGGTGGATGAATTCATCTCTGAGGAGCTTTCAAAGATGAACGAGGTAAATTATTTTAACTTTAAAGAGATGGAATCAGAGCTTTAGATGGTGGATCAATTTATATCTGATGAGATTTCTGAAATGATTGAAGTAAATTATTTTATCTCTTAGGAAAAGGAGTCAGAGTTAAATATGGTGGATGAATTCATCTCTGAGGAGCTTTCAAAGATGAACAAGGTAAATTATTTTAACTTTAAAGAGATGGAATCAGAGCTTTAGATGGTGGATTAAGTTAAATCTGGTGAGATTTATGAATTGATTGAAGTAAATTATTTTATCTCTTAGGAAAAGGAGTCAGAGTTAAATATGGTGGATGAATTCATCTCTGAGGAGCTTTCAAAGATGAACGAGGTAAATTATTTTAACTTTAAAGAGATGGAATCAGAGCTTTAGATGGTGGATTAATCTATATCTGATGAGATTTCTGAAATGATTGAAGTAAATTATTTTATCTCTTAGGAAAAGGAGTCAGAGTTAAAGATGGTGGATGAATTCATCTCTGAGGAGCTTTCAAAGATGAACGAGGTAAATTATTTTAACTTTAAAGAGATGGAATCAGACCTTTAGATGGTGGATTAATTTATATCTGATGAGATTTCTGAAATGATTGAAGTAAATTATTGTATCTCTTAGGAAAAGGAGTCAGAGTTAAATATGGTGGATGAATTCATCTCTAAGGAGCTTTCAAAGATGAACGAGGTAAATAGTTTTAACTTTAACGAGATGGAATCAGAGCTTTAGATGGTGGAATAATTTATATCTGATGAGATTTCTGAAATGATTGAAGTAAATTATTTTATCTCTTAGGAAAAGGAGTCAGAGTTAAAGATGGTGGATGAATTCATCTCTGAGGAGCTTTCAAAGATGAACGAGGTAAATTATTTTAACTTTAAGAGATGGGATCAGAGCTTTAGATGGTGGATTAAGTTATATCTGATAATGTTTCTGAAATTATCGTGGTAAATTATTTTGTCTCTTAGGAAAAGGAGTCAGAGTTAAACATGGTGGACAGATGCATCTCTGAGGAACTTTCAGAGATTAACAAGGTAAATTATTTTAACTTTAACGAGATGGAATCAGAGCTTTAGATGTAGGGTTCATTTATATCTGATAGTATTTCTGAATTGATTAAGTTAAATTATTTTATCTCTAAGGAAAAGGAGTTGAAGATGGTGGACAGATGCATCTCTGAATATGGAGGCTTGAAGGATAGAGCTGCTACAGCAAAGCAGCATAACAAACGAGGTGGTGTCAGGATCCAAACGTTCCTCCAAAAATACAGTGCGGGACGATACAAAAGAGTTGCACCAGAGGAGTTACTGGCCATTAAAGAGGAATCCAGAGAGCAGGAGACGGATGTTACAGAGGTTCAAAAATCTGTGTCTGTGGGACAGATTTATCAAGTAATGAGCAGAAAGCAAAGTGAAGCACCAGAACCTACCACACAGGTTGATGAGCCGTTGCCCATGAATTCAGGCTCAGAGAAGGAGGAGCAGCAGTCATTCATCAGCCTGCTGGTTAATGCACTGGTTATACAGGCTGTTACTAAATCAAAGATGAGGTGCAAATACACAAAGTTTCAACAAATCACCAAGAGGCTGTCTGAGAAACTCTGTGCTGAGTTGGAGGGAGAAGATTTTAAGATGAGCCAAAGTAGCCTGAATAAGCTCAGCACTGACATCTTGAGAGCCTCCTGTAAAAAGACTGGCTGCTCATATACAAACCTTCTTATAATAGTGGGCCATAAGGACTCAAACGTAGAGGAGGCTGTACTTGCTGTTTGCAAAGAGAAAATCCTGAAGACAGCCAAGGAACCCATCCTGAAAAGGTTCTTCTCCTCTGTCGGCAAAGCCCTCTATAAGCCCTTTAAAAAGGCCTGAGGGCCACCTGCAGGGATCGGGTTAAAACACTACCTGCTAAAATCTACATGGCAGGTTTCCAACCAGAAGTCTGGAAATAATCAACACAGCTACATTCACTGACCAAACATTTCCACCAAATCTTCACCAAGTCGGCACCCACTAGACATGGTCTGAATGGGACATAATTTAATCCACAGGTAGACAGATGAATGATGGTGTCAGAAATGTTGACTTTCAGGAGGCCGCTACGTCAGAAAGGGCCACCAGAGAGCATGAGTGGTGGCATGGTGAGTGAAGCGGTGGTGTCACAGGCAGCTACCGGAGCGTCTGGCAGTCAGTCAGAGCAGCAGGTGAAGGTCAGTGAACACAGAGTCTGTCTCGCAGGCTCCTTAGACAGCATCACCAGCACTTGATGGAGTTGGATAGGGTTTGTGTTGTGGGATTGTGTGAGGATGGCTTGTAGAAATCCACTAACCTAGCTGATGGAGCATACCGATGTCTTGGTGAACAATGCTGGAACCAGACATCTGTAAGCCCCACATGCTGCGTATTTAGGCTGTTTGAGAGTTTGTTTGTTACCATTGGTGAGCATGTAGGATATACAGATGTTACAGCTGACCCATGCAGGAACCAGACATCTGTATTTCCTCACATGCTGCCATTGAGCCTGGGAGGCAGTTTTGTGGCCTTGCCTGAAATATGAGGTGTAAAATCGTCATGGTTACCAATTGTCGTGTTTAATATAGGAAAAAATGAGAGAAAAACTAAAACATACACACCAGTGGATCATGACATTACCCCCACCACCACCTTAAGAGTAGATCATAGGTGACCTTAGTGAGTCTATAAAATAAAACTAATAACATCTGGGCCAGTGGAGGGGGCCTTGGAAGGAGGCCTAGAACAAAACAACAAAGAGCAACCTAGCAAAAAGGTTAGGGGGCTGGAACCTGGGCCCAGAAACTGGAATGTGGTGCTGGGCTTTGGAGGATTGAACCCCAGACAGGAGACCATGGTGGAGCTCTGGAGGGCAATCGGAAGGCCTGGAGATCCCTTGATCCCTCAATGAAGCCATGGAGAGTGGGGTGGAAGCCTGTAGATACCTCCACCATGCCATGGAGCATGGTGTGAAAGCTGGTAGATTCCTCCATGGAGCCCTGGAGAGGGATGAGAAAACCAGTAGTCCCCTCGCTAGAGCGCTAGACATGAGATGGGTCCACTTGGACACCCTCGTCTGAGAAGTTTTAGTCAGTAAAACAAAGCGGTTACCCCTTGAAGAACTTAGATCAGGAAAAGAAGGCTGGGGTGAAGTTGAAGATTTAACAAGAGGTACTTATGGTGGGGACAGATCTGGGAATGGTGATGGTGATGACAGGTCCAGATATTTGGATGGCAGCGATGAAGATGGAATGACCGGGAGTCTAGAAGGAAACAAAGATGGCAGAGTTAGGAGTGTGGAAGGCAATGACCATGACTGAGCCAGGAGTATGTATAGATGGCAAAGAAGACGAAGAACATGGCAAGAAAGATGATGATGATGACCAAGTGACAGGTTCAAATACCTAAAATATTTATTAAAGAACACAAGGGAAGAAAGACAACAGACATTAGATCTTTTTAAACACCAGATATATGCTCAGTTACATACCTCCTACCGTTCTGAAACACACCTGCTGTTTCCTTGTGTTTATTAAGATATTGGGAAGTCCCTAGTTACAATAAACCAAATGTTACTCTAAGGGAGTTTGGGAGACAAACAGCAATGTGACCTTCGAGATAATACAAAGCAGTTTCCCACAATTCAGTTTTGCGTATGCAGACCAGATGGCTGAGTGCACAGTCTCAAACATAACTTACAAAACACTTATCATTATCACAACATGTTTTTCTACTTTCTGCAGGCCTTCTGTACACATAAGACAGAGACAATCAATATACATATACAGTAAAATAAAATGGTAACCACTGGTCTATATGTTCCAGTAAATATATGATAAAAACACTAAACAGAAACACAGTAGTATTACTGAGTGAGAGAGAGAGAAGTCACCTGAAAAACACTTTAATATCTAAATAAACTCAAACCTTTTTAATAGTATTGAGTAAATATGTGATAAATGCAATGAACCTGGTAAACAAAATAAAACATGTAGAAAATAATAAAAATAATTCTAACACCGAGCCATGAAGGTAGATGGTGAAGATGAAGATCATGACTGAGCCAGGAGTGCTGATTGTGACTAGATTCTTGGGCTCTGAGGCGACAATGAACGGACTCTGGAGCACTGAGGAGTGGAGTCTGGGTGACGATGAGGTGACACTATCCAGCGGGACGAAGAGGGTCTTAGGCTCTCATGAAGTAGATCAATGGGCTCTGATAAAAAGCAGAGCTTGGCACGACATGGATGGCTCTTCTGATATGGACGGTTGGAAAGGAAAGTTCCAGACCATTTGATCCTCCTGAACATGTGTGATTGTCTTATGGTGTCAACGGTGTTTGTGGCGCGAGGATGAAGTAGCGGCAGGCGTCAACTGGACCCCTGAAAGCAGAGACATCAGACAGACCCTAGGAAGCAGGTAGAGAAGCACTGGACAGATTCTCGGCAGCAGGAAGGAAAGATATCCATTCACCCAGACAACTCAAAATGAATAGCCACATCTAATCTCAAATGGTGAACTGGGGCCTTTGAGGAGCTGCTCGTCAATATCCATACTGATGTTCGACTTCTTGAAGCTTCTGTCTGCTTGATCCGAGTTCTGACTTGATTCTTGTGTCGTGTTTAGTGGAGGAAAAGCTGGACCAACTAGCTGACAGGTACTTGGGAGGAGCGTTGTGTTCAAGTGGTTTTGATGGAAAAGCGTAAAAATACAAAAACTTCCAATCTGGCAGAAGGAGTACAGAGTTATTACAAAGGACTGGCAGAAACATGTGGAAACAGGAATATTTACAGGAGGATCACATGGAGAGCAAAAAAAGCAGTAAATATATATACTCTGAAGGAAGAAAGGAGATATGATAGATAATAAGAATAAGAATAAGAATAATACATTTTATTTAAAAGGCACCTTTCTGGACACTCAAGGTCACCGTACAAAAGGATGAAAAACACAATGTCAGAGACAAAGTCAAAACAAAAAACATTTAAAAAATACAGAGGCTGGGACAGTAAAATTGATATTTAAAGAGAATAGGCTAACTTAAAAAGATGAGTTTTGAGTTGTGATTTGAAATGGAGAAGTGAGTCCGTGTTTCTCAGTAGGGGTGGTAGAGAGTTCCAGAGGCGGGGGGCAGAGCGGCTGAATGCTCTGCTCCCCATGGTGGTGAGATGGGCGGAAGGGACAGACAGGTGTAAAGCAGATGAGGATCTAAGAGCACGGGAGGGGGTGAGAATATGCAGGAGGCCTGACAGATATGGGGGGGCAAAGTGGTGAAGGGCCTTGAATGTCATCAAGAGAATTTTGTATTGAATGCGGAATTGCACGGGGAGCCGGTGGAGCTGTCGGAGGACCGGGGTGATGTGGTGGATAGAGGGAGTTCTTGTTATAATGCGAGCAGCTGAGTTATGGACCAGTTGTAGTTTATGGAGTGATTTTTGAGGGAGGCCAAAGAGGAGAGAGTTGCAGTAATCCAGTCGGGAGGTGACAAGGCTGTGCACAAGTATGGCAGCAGTGTGTGGGGTAAGGGAGGGATGGAGGCGGTTGATGTTTCTTAAGTGGAAGTAGGCAAACCGGGTAATGTTATTGATATGGGATTGAAAAGATAGGGTGCTATCGAGGATGACACCCAGACTCTTAACCTGGGGGGAGGGGGAGATGGAGGAGCTGTCAATAATAAGTGGGAAACTGTTGGTTTTGGAAAGAGTTGATTTAGTGCCAGTGAGGAGAACCTCAGTTTTACTACTGTTTAATTGAAGGAAGTTTTTGGTGAACCAGGCTTTTATTTCATAGATGCAATCTGTCAGGGAGGTGGGAGGAAGAGAGGACGATGGTTGCGTGGAGAGGTAGAGCTGGGTGTCATCGGCATAGCAGTGGAAGTGGATGTTAAATTTGCGGAAGATATTGCCAAGGGGAAGGAGGTAGATGATGAAGAGGAGGGGCCCCAGGACAGAGCCCTGGGGCACACCTGAGGTGACGGGGGAGGGGGTGGATTTGAGGGTCTTCAGTTGAATGAACTGAGTGCGGCCAGAAAAGTAGGAAATAAACCAGTCCAACGGAGTGTTAGTGATGCCAATGGAAGAAAGCCGAAGGATGAGCTGCAGCTGAAGGAAAGAGAATGCACAACAATCAGGGGATGTGTGAAGTGACTGAGACAAAGGAAAAGAATGGAGACGAGAAGGGAAAAGGGTAAATAAACATGAATGGAGCTGAACAAGAAATCCTGGGGAAAATGTCAAACCGAGATCTAATAAGAAACAATATAAATGTAAAAGGATTACAAGAAAAGCACAAAAGAATGAAGCAAAGAAATACACCACCCAATAAATAGCCTAATAAAAGCACTGATATGGCAACACCTTACAAACAATAATGAGGAGAGAACAGAACTAGATAAGGCTAGACCTAACAAGAAAATTATCAAACGAAGACAAGAAAATCAAACTATAAACACCAACAAAACATGACATTAATATTGGAATCAGACATCTTTAAACCTTATATAACAAGCAATAGCCTTGTAGGAGCATTTCTGACAATTGCTTGGTGTGTGGGGTTTTTAGCTGTCATTGGAACTAATTTTAGAATAAGAGATTCAAACCCTGCATGCCAGGCAATGAGAATGGGGTGGTATTTAGTGCCTCTGCAGGTCATGTGGGAAATACAGATGTCTGGTTCCTCCATTTACTACCATGATATCTGTATACCCCACATGCTAGGTAATGCCCCTAGTTGAGTGTTTTGTGCTGTTGCCTGTCATGTGGTGCTTACAGCTGTCATGGTTACTAATGCTGGAACCATACATCTGCAGGCCCCACATGCCAGACGATGAGTGTTGGTCAGGGTTGTTATTTTGTGTTGCTGTGTTTAGTAGCATGTGGGGCATCTAAATGTCTGGTTCCTCCATTGGCCACCATGATATCTCTATGCCCACATGCTAGGGATTGAGCCTGGATGGGTGTTTTGTGCTGTTGTCTTGCATGTGGGGCTTACAGTTGTCATGGTCACTAATCCTGGAACCACACAGCTAAATGCTCCACGTGTCAGACAATGAGCCTGGGTGAGTGTTTTCGCTGTTGCCTGGTATGTGTGTTATTGTGTTACAATGATTGAGCCTGGGTGGGTGTGTCATGCTGTTGCCTGGCATATGGGGTGTACAGATGTTAATGTGGCTCAGTGTTGGCTCCAGACATGAGTACATCCCATAGGCCAGGCAATGAAACTGGGTGAGTTGTTTATGCTATTTCCTGGCATGTGGGGAGCATAGTTGTAAAGGTTACCAATGTCAGAACCAGATATCTGGAGGCCTAAGAGACCTGACAATGGCTCTGTCTCAATTCAGGGTTTGCATCCTTCAAACGACCTCATCTACTTGGGCTGGGTCCTTCGTGCACCGCAAATAAAGAAGTTTGGAGCAAAAAGTTAATCTTGTTGTCTCCACTGTACATAACTGTAAACATTTTTCACTTTCCCCTTTATATAGTTATTATGGCCCACAATCATTTGTTTAAAATGTTGTTTTATCTACTGTAATTATAGTCTAATTCATTATTTAGCCAAATGTTAAGTTTTTTTATTGAAATATGCCATTAAACAAAATTAATTGATGACAAATATCATTTGTCCACATTAGTAAAACATTTTCCAAGCTAAGCCCTAACCCTATAACTTTTGAAGGAAGGCTTAAATCGGTTTACTTGTAGCTAATAATAATGAATAAACCGAGCATTGACATTAGATATCTTGTAATGAAGATAGATAAGATTAGATATCCTATTCCTCATAGCGTAAAGCCAGCAGAAGTCTCAAAGCAGTGTGTTGGTAGAAAGGTGTTCTCTCTCGGCGTGGTGAGCCTCGGCTGCCCAGTGGCTGTAAGCTGACAACAGGATCTGGCTGTGGTCCGAGCTCGCCCGAACATTTTTTTAAATCAAGTGATGTGCCAACGAAACAAGCAGATCTTTCGGTTTAAGAGAGCACACTTCTCGCCTAAAAACTTTCCAAAAAATTACTTTTATGCCATAAAAAATTTAATATATTCAACTTTATTACCAGCTTTTCAGTCCCCTTCACTATTGCTGTTTCCGGTTAGAAATGTCTCTTCAACCCACAATGAATCATAGGATAGGATTAGCAATGAAGGATACATCGGCCCTATTGTTCAAATCGAGGAAAACGACACATTTGTCAACCACAACTGAAAGAGTCTTTGAAGGATTTTAGAATTGGGGCAGCCTTCGTCGCTGGGCTGTGACTTAATCAGCTTATAAATTCCTCCTTCGAAGGATACAGCCCCTGAATTGAGACAGAGCCAATGAGCCTGGGTGGGTGTTTTGTGCCACTGTTTGGCATGTGGCGTGTACAGGTGTTACTGTGGCCCACTGTTGGCTCCAAACATCTGTCCTCCCCACATGCCAGTCAGTGAGGTGTGAAGGGTGTTTCTTGCCATTGCCTGGCATGTGGGGCTTCCAGATATCTGGTACCATCATTGGTCACCGTGACATCTGTATGCCTCATAAGCCAGGTTACTGGATCTCTACAACCTGCTCCATACACACCAGCAATACAACCCCATCAAACTCCATCACCTGCTTGTGGTGCTGTCTGATGCGTCTACGAGTCATTCTCTGTGTCTGCTGACCTTCGCTCACTGTTCCAACTGACTACTGGACACACCGGTAACTACCTGTGACACCACCACCTCACTCATATTGTCATCACTCATGCCCTTTGGGGGCTGATCTAGACTTAGCGGCTCCCTGATTGATTCATTCTGACACCTGGCAGTGGTCTGCCTGTGGAGCCAAATTAAACCAAACTGGACCATTTCTACTGGGTGCTGACTTATTGATTTTTGTTTTGGTCAGTGGGTGTAGCTGTGATTAAATTAAACCCCCATTCCTGGCAACCTCCATGCGCCCATGTGTTGCAGGTGCTCCCTGAAGATTTGTAGTAAATGCTAACTGGCCTGTACTTGTTTAGCGCTTTATCAAGTTTAACAACCTTTAAGCGCTTTAAAGTACATTAAATCATTCACCAATTCATTTAGCCATTCATACAATGATGGTGGTAAGCTACATTGTAGCCATAGCTGTCCTGGGAGAAACTACCAGAAGCGTCCGTAAAAAACAAACGGTTCCATCGGGCCCTCTGACCCCCAACAGCAGGAAAAGCAGGTGAAGTGTCTTACCCAAGGACACAATAACCCACTGTGCCACTGTTGTCCCTGATTGAAGAGCTTGAAGTTAGTTTTCAGGTAAAGCTTAAAAGTTTTGGGAATCAATTCAAACTAAAACCCTACTATGTTTGAGGCCTTACTGTTTTTTATGTGGTCTTAAAGGAAATGTGGCAGAGAGACATGCTGCAAAGTTCTCTCCCCATAAGGACTCAAGGATAGGACACCTGTATTGAGGCCTCTGTACATGAACTACTCACCCTACCCTTGCTAAAGTGCTGCAAACTGATTCACTCTCTGCTGGACTCATGAGCTCTTTAGGATCAAGAGCTCATGGCTCAGGATTTTGGAAAATCTTCACCAACTCTTTAGGATGTACTGCATCTCTCACCTAGTTAATGTGTGATATTGCCTCCAGCCTCCCTAGACCCCTAGGACCAAGATGAGGCAATGGATGGATGATAACCCATCTTTCCAAGATTACCAAAGGAAAACACGGGCAAAAAACAAAAAGCTTGTGATTGGCCACTGGGGGCATAAAAAAGAGAGACAAGCTAAGTGCGGGTTCCTCCTTGCTATATCCCCCGGCATGTAAAAGCCGGGGTAAAAGCTATACTTTATAATCCAACTTACCTCTGTTCAACCATTGCTATTGGTCAAAACTTTATATGTTCTAAATGCAGTGGCCCAATTTAATATATGCATTTGAACAGGTTATTTTAAAGGAACCCAATCTAAAAGCTACTGTTACCTGCATGTTTGAGGTGCTTCTCTATTTCTGTACATCAGTGGGGGGAAGTAACTCCAGTTTGCAAACACTCATTTGGAGAGTCCACAATTATTTGGAACAATATAAACCATCCTATTCTCCAAAACAGACTTCATGACATATCATGGATGATGGCTCATGGGATTCTGCCGGTCAGGACCGTCATGCACTTCCCGGACATGTCAGCTCTATCTACGTACTCCCGACCTGGTTGTGGCGCGCCTTAGTCGGTGAGGCACCTGGTCAAAGTGTGCAGTGCTGCCGTAGACCAGTGGGCAAAGCCTGGCTCCTTGCAATTCCCGTACTTACCAGCAAGGGAGGTCCTCAAACCAGAGTGAATTCTTAATGGGTGAGCTGCAGCACACAAGTTGTAAACAACACTGTGCCAAGCACTAACTCACCCCTGCTGCCATCAAAGATACCATATAGACTTCCAGAAACTTGCTGGTGAGAAAGCACAAGCAGATTCCCCCCGTGGCTGTGATCCAGTTGGCAGAAGCCAAACAAAGCCCGGCATAGCTGCAAGCTGCTGAGAGCAAAGAGAGGACACAGCCACAAAGAAGCATCGCCTCTGTGCCCATTCGGACGAAGGAGCCAGAGCCACACAGAAAAAGGTCAAAGCAGCAACGGCCTGGCTCTCCGGGTGAGGCAGGTGGGCAGGAGCATCAGGGTGGGCATCCCCTCTGACCATCAACACTGTTTGCAAGAATGGGGTGGTTATTTGAAGTTGTTAAGGCATTGCCTCGCTGCTTTGCAAATTTTAAACAGGCAGAATCACTTTGAATATGTTCTGTGGGAAAATCTCATACAATTTTTTTTATAAATCATTTAAAACATTGACATTGTGACCAAAGTCTGAGAGACAGCCGTGGCCCCGGGTCCTTCCTCTTACATTCCCCAGCCTGCCAATCAACAAGCTGAGCTTTTCGGAGTTAGCTGTAGTCCTGTTTTCTGCCCTTTGGTTTTAGTATTTGGATATGCAGGGAGGGTGACCTTGTGACAGTCAGCTGCAAGGCTGGTCTGAGACTTCTTCATTTTTGTTTGTTTTGGTCAAGACTCTTTTGGATTATTTTGTGATTATCATTTTTCTTGAAAACTAACTTCAACCTCTGCTATTGGTCAGAACTTTATATGTTCTACGTGCTTTGATCATCTTTAATTTAAGGATTGAAACACATTGTTAAAACCTTTCTGCCTGGAGACATTGAAAAAAAATCATGGTTATGATACATAAAAAAGCTGATTACCTCTGTGGCGGACTGGTGACGTCTCCACGGTGTAACAAAACCCCTGACCAAATGACTACTGGATATTACCCCCAGCTCATGAAATCCTCTTTATTTGAAGGAGTCTTTCAAGTAGCTCCCTCCATCAAGGATCAATACAACAAGTCAGTACCACTGTCATACAGACTTGACAGATTCTAAGCCGGATGCATTTCCCGACCCAAAAGGGCTTTAAACACAAGTCCGACACTTCTCAGAAATCCCCAAACCGTTCCTCTGGCCACCCTCCTAGTACAAGTGCTCCTCTACAATGCTAACTCAATCAACGCTCAGTGCCCCCTTCAATGATTCATCGATCCACAACCAGGATCAGAAGGACAATAGAAGGCAATCACTCCCTCCATCAATCTCCTGCCTAGCTCAACCTGTGTGGAACTACTCACCTCTTCTGCACGAGTAAGAAATTGTCTCCTCTCCTTTCACAAAAAAATCTAAATCCACTCAAGTTTCAGTTTTTAATCCACTTTCCTCTCCTTTTAAGAATGTTTTCTGTTCCCTGCATCCGTTTGAAGACCTTTTCATCAGAATCTTTAAGCCGCTCTTCTGGCTGCTCTCCTGGCACAAACGCTCCTCTGTAACTCATCCCTCACTGACCTGCCTGTCCACCCTTCAATATTTCACTGATCAACAACTCCACCAGGAAAGGAAGGACCAAAGAAGACAAACTCCACCAATCTGGATATACTTCATTTCTTTGCACCGGTAAGAAACCATTTCCATCATTGTCTGTGTATCAAATATTCCTTGAGTCTTAGACTTACTTTTGCCATCTCTCCTTAAACAAAATATGTTTTCTTTTTCATTGCTCAGATATTGGACTCCAGAAAACTGTTCCTCAGTCCCTACATCTGTTTTGAGAACGCTCCTTAAGAACTACCACATCACTCCTCCAGCAGTCCTCCAGGCTCACCTGCTTGTCCACCCTTCAACAATTCTCTGATCAAACAAGTCCAACCTGGACAAAAAGGATCAAAGGACACAATCATTAACTTCACCAAACTGGATATCCTTTCCTCCTCTGCACCGGTGGGAAACCATCTCCATCTTTTTCTGTGTATCAAATATTCCTTGAGTCTTAGACTGATTTTTGATGTCTCTCCTTACACAAAATCTGTTTTCTTTGTCATTGCTCAGATATTGGACTCCAGAAAACTGTTCCTCAGTCCCTACATATGCTTTGAGAACGCTCCTTAAGAACCGCCACATCACTACTCCAGCAATCTTCCTGGCTCACCTGCTTGTCCACCCTTCAACAATTCACTGATCAACAACTCCAACCTGGACAAAAACGAAAAAAGGAGACAAGCACGAACTCCACCAATGACAAATCTCCTGCCTAGCTCAACCTGCGTGGATATACTCACCTCTTCTGCACCAGTAAGAAATTGTCTCCTCTCTTTTTTCAACAAATTCTCAATCCACTCAAGTTTGAGTGTTTAATCCATTTTCCTCTCCTTTAATAGAGGTCCAATGTTTTCTCTTCCCTGCCTCCGTTCTAAGATCTTGCCATCAGAATCTTTAAGCCACTCCTCTGGCTGCTCTCCTGGCACAAGCACTCCTCTGTAACCCATCACTCACTGACCTGCCTGTCAACACTTCAATGTTTCACTGATCAGCAAATCCAACCTGGACAAAAAGGATCAAAGGAGACAATCATTAACTCCACCAATCTGGATATCCTTCCCTCCTCTGCACCGGTAAGAAACCATCTCCATCTTTTTCTGTGTATCTAACATTCCTTGAGTCTTAGACTTATTTTCGATGTCTCTCCTTAAACAAAATCTGTTTTCTTTGTCATTGCTCAGATATTGGACTCCAGAAAACTGTTCCTCAGTCCCTACATATGCTTTGAGAAAGCTCCTTGAGAACCGCCACACTGCTCCTCCAGCAGTCCTCCTGGCTCACCTGCTTGTCCACCCTTCAACAATTCACTGATCAACAACTCAAACCTGGACAAAAAGGACAAAAAAGACAATCACCAACTCCAATAATGAAAAATCATATGCGGAGCTCAACTTGTGTGGATATACTCACCTAATCTGCACCAGTAAGAAATTGTCTCCACTCCTTTTACAACACCTTCTCAATCCATTCCAGTTTCACTTAGTAATCCACTTACCTCTCCTTTTAAAGAGGCGCGTGGCTCTTGAGGCAGACGCCAGATTGTTCAACTCATACAACTGGTAAACAGGTTTTCTTCTTCTTTGGATCTAATATTCTTGGAATTCTTACACTTACCTTTGCTGTCTCTCCTTAACAGATATCTGTTTTTCTCTATCATTGCTCAGTTCCGGGACTCAGACGTACCTTTTATCATTCCCTGCATCGATTTGAAGTACTTTCCTTAAGGATCTTTACGCCGCTCCTCTAGCCACTGTCCTGGCTGCTCTCTTGGCACACGCACTCTTCTATAACTCATCACCTGCTCACCTGCCTGTCCATCCTTTACCTGCCTGTCCATCCTTCAGTGTTTCACTGATCTACAACTCCAACCTTGACAAGAAGGACAAAAGGGGAAAACTTATTGCCTCCGCCAATCTCCTGCTGACCTCGGCCTCTGTGGACATCCTCACCTCCTCTGCACCAGTAAGTAACCATCTCCACTCCTTCTACAACACATTCTCAACCAATTTCAGATAGCAACCCACATATCTTTTCCCTTACAGAGGAATGGGGTTCCTGATACAGAGCCAGATTCTTATAGCCACAAAAGTTGTAATCAGGACCTTTTCTTGTGGCTATCTAACATTCCTGGAGTTGTTATACTTACTTTTGCTGACTCTCCTCAACAGAAATCTGCTTTGTTTGTCAGTACTCAGATATTGGAATCCAGAAAACTGTTCCTCAGTCCCTACATATGCTTTGAGAACGCTCCTTAAGAACCGCCACATCACTACTCCAGCAGTCTTCCTGGCTCACCTGCTTGTCCACCCTTCAACAATTCACTGATCAACAACTCCAACCTGGACAAAAAGGACCAAAGGAGACAAGCACTAACTCCACCAATGACAAAGCTCCTGCCTAGCTCAACCTGCGTGGATATACTCACCTCTTCTGCACCAGTAAGAAATTGTCTCCTCTCCTTTTTCAACAAATTCTAAATCCACTCAAGTTTGAGTGTTTAATCCATTTTCCTCTCCTTTAATAGAGGTCCAATGTTTTCTCTTCCCTGCCTCCGTTCTAAGATCTTGCCATCAGAATCTTTAAGCCGCTCCTCTGGCTGCTCTCCTGGCACAAGCACTCCTCTGTAACCCATCACTCACTGACCTGCCTGTCAACCCTTCAATGTTTCACTGATCAGCAAATCCAACCTGGACAAAAAGGATCAAAGGAGACAATCATTAACTCCACCAACCTGGATATCCTTCCCTCCTCTGCACCGGTAAGAAACCATCTCCATCTTTTTCTGTGTATCTAACGTTCCTTGAGTCTAAGACTTTTTTTCGATGTCTCTCCTTAAACAAAATCTGTTTTCTTTGTCATTGCTTAGATATTGGACTCCAGAAAACTGTTCCTCAGTCCCTACATATGTTTTGAGAACGCTCCTTGAGAACCGCCACACCGCTCCTCTAGCAGTCCTCCTGGCTCACCTGCTTGTCCACCCTTCAACAATTCACTGATCAACAACTCAAACCTGGACAAAAAGGACAAAAAAGACAATCACCAACTCCAATAATGAAAAATCATATGCGGAGCTCAACTTGTGTGGATATACTCACCTAATCTTCACCAGTAAGAAATTGTCTCCACTCCTTTTACAACACTTTCTCAATCCATTTCAGTTTCACTTAGTAATCCACTTACCTCTCCTTTTAAAGAGGCGCGTGTTTCTTGAGGCAGACGCCAGATTGTTCAACTCATACAACTGGTAAACAGGTTTTCTTCTTCTTTGGATCTAATATTCTTTGAATTCTTACACTTACCTCTGCTGTCTCTCCTTAACAGATATCTGTTTTTCTCTATCATTGCTCAGTTCCGGGACTCAGACGTACCTTTTATCATTCCCTGCATCGATTTGAAGTACTTTCCTCAAGGATCTTTACGCCGCTCCTCTAGCCACTGTCCTGGCAGTAACCATCTCCACTCCTTCTACAACACATTCTCAACCAATTAGCAACCCACATATCTTTTCCCTTACAGAGGAATGGGGTTCCTGATACAGAGCAGGATTCTTATAGCCACAAAAGTTGTAATCAGGACCTTTTCTTGTGGGTATCTAACATTCCTGGAGTTCTTATACTTACTTTTGCTGTCTCTCCTCAACAGAAATCTGCTTTGTTTGTCAGTACTCAGATATTGGATTCCAGCGTATTGTTCCTCAGTCCCTCCATCTGTTTTGTGAGCTCTTCTTAAGAATCACCCTCCTGGCACACCTGCCTGTCTATCCTTCAATGATTCACGATAGTCACCTTGCCTGCTCCAGTAAGAAACCTTCTCCACACATTTTACAACACATTCTGAACCCATTTGAGTTTCAGATATTAAAACGCTTACTTCTCCTTTTAAAGACCTGTTTCTTGAGGAAGACTACAGACTGTTCACCTCATACAAGTGGTAATCCAGCTCTCTTCTTCTTTGAGAATAATGCTCCTAGAGTTCTTACATTTACCTTTGCTGTCTCTGCTTAACAGAAATCTGTTTTCTTTGTCAATCCAGCAGACTGTTCCTCATTCCTGGATTCTGTTCATTGAACTCTCCTTAAAAATTTCCATGCCGCTCTTCTTGCTGACCTCCTGGAACAATGGCTCTTCTCTAAATCATCGCTCACTCACCTCCTGGTGAACCGTCCAATATTTCACAGGGCCACAACTCACACCTTCACAAGAAAGACAAATAAAGACACACATGAACTCCACCAATCTCCTGCCTAACTCAACCAGTGTGGATAAAGTCACCTTGTCTACACCAGTAAGAAACCATCTCCGCACATTCTCAACCTATTTTACTTTCAGATATTAACTCATTACCTTTCCCCTTAGTGCCGTCCTGGGTTCTGGATCCATAGCAAGAAGAATCATCACATTTTGCAGATTTACCAATAAACCCTTTAAACTTTCCTTTGGTTTCCTTGATTATTACCTTTGTGACACTTTCATTCTATAAGGAACATGTCATAACCTGGCCAAGAAGATGGCTGGATCAACGGATGACTACTCATCTTTCTGAAACAATTTAAATAAAGTTATTCAAGACAGTCAAACAACCCACAGTAGAATATACAAATTTCAATTACATATGTTTCTTAAAGTTACAAAATAACAAAACATAGAACACGTATATAGATGACATAGAATAGTCTGTGATGCTCAGACTAAGGCAATCAGCAAAAGTGCTCAGCAACCTGCTGGACCTTAATCAAAGACTCCTGCATCTTTCTCCAGAGGTTACGGGCAACAAACAAACAATGGGAGCAATGCTGAAGATCATTGATGGTGTACAGGAATGTCTCAGAAAATTAGAATATCGTGAAAAAGTATACTAGTAGGCTATTCAACTAATCACTTGAATCGTCTAATTAACTCGAAACACCTGCAAGGGTTTCCTGAGCCTTGAAAAACACTCAGCTTGGTTCAGTAAACTAAATCACAAGTATGGGGAAGACTGCTGATCTGACTGCTGTCCAGAAGACCATCATTGACACCCTCCATCAGGAGGGTAAGACACAAAAAGAAATTTCTCAAAGAGCAGGCTGTTCACAGAGTGCAGTTTCAAAGCACATTCACAAAAAGTGTGTTGGAAGGGGGAAATGTGGCAGGAAACGCTGCACAACCAAGATCTGGCACCTGCCCACAGTGCCAAAACCACCAGTAACTGGTGTACTGACCATGGCATTACTGTCCTTGATTGGCCTGCCAATTCCCCTGACCTGAACCCCATCGAGAATTTGTGGGGTATTGTGAAGAAGAAGCTGAAAGACACCAGACCCAACAATGCAAATGAGCTAAAGGCCGCTATTGAAGCATCCTGGGCATCCATAACACCTCAGCAATGCCACAGGCTGATTGCCTCCATGCCACGCCGCATTGATGCAGTAATCTGTGCAAAAGGATTCCCAACCAAGTACTGAGTGCATTAATGGACATTTTCAAATGTTTGATTTTGTTTTGCTGTTATATTTTTTTTTTTTACTTGGTCTGAGGAAATATTCTAATATTTTGAGATAGGATTTTTGAGTTTTCTTCAGCTGTACGCCATAATCAGCGATATTAAAACAATAAAAGGCTTGCAATATTTCAGTAGATTTGTAATGAATCCAGAATGTATGACATTTCATGTTTTTTAATTGTATTACAGAAAATAAAGAACTTTATCACAATATTCTAATTTTCTGAGACAGTCCTGTATATGGTTTTGTGAACATGTGGTGGCGGAGTAATGTCCATGTTATTTTAAGCAACAGGTAATGGGTCTGACAATGCCACCTAGTTAAACTAAGAATAAAACAGGTTTGATACCGCAGGGGTGAGCAGTGTTTTAAAAACCAACAAGTTTAAAAGTTTAACAACTTTATTACAACAAAAATAACCCCCACAAAAACTGCATAGTTGATGATAGCTAAAATCTTTACTAAAAGTGCAACTACAAGGTTAGAACAGTTAAAAAGTCCAGCACCAAAAGTAACACATCCAGCGGTCTCAGCAGAGGGTAGTGAGGATCAGCTGCTCCCGCTCGGCATCCTTCTGCAGTCCACCCTCAGGCTATGTATCTAGCAATTGAGCCGTTGGGGCCAGCATCTCCCCCAAGCCTCTTGTCCATCCAGCCAACATGCGTAGCGACGTAAATGACCGGCTCAGGTGCTCCTCACCATGGCCCAAGTACGGCCTCACTGATCCCGGTCCTGGGGTTCACTTCTGCCTTCCCCCAGTCTGTATCTGCCGCACACCCATCGCTGCCTGTTCTACATATGTATTTGCCCCATATATATATATATATATATATATATAAAACGAGAGAGAGAGAGAGAGAGAGAGAGATGTCTGAGTCTAACAGTCTAACAGCAGATTTGCCACATTCAATATGGCAGACGCTCTGATGCATCCGCAGCATAGGCAGACCCCGCCTGACGAGGCGTCTACTTAAATAATGTCTATGGGCACGTCTGCCTAGCGGCCGGCAGCGTCCCATTGGGGTCTACGTATATATTTCTATGAGGGCTCAGATCTCCTAATCTAATCTGACCCAATCTGTATAATCTGATTGAATTTCACTTTGGAAAATGCCTTGAGATGACATGTTTCATGAATTGGTGCTATATAAATATAATTGAATTGAATAGATGACAAGCAAATAAACACCCTACTCTGTGACAGGAGAAGAGCATGTACTGTATTACTATACAACTGAACAGGTATCTTTTCTGTTGTATTTTAACAGATCCAGTGTGACAACTGTGACAGATGGGTTCCATGCCCTGTGCCTTGACATAAGGAGCACAGAGTATGAAAATGCAAAGAAAGGCAGCTGGAACTGTCCATTGTCCAACTAAAATGCAAACGTTGTACTCGGTTTAACAATGTTCAAAATAAATACTTTACAGTTATATGTTGTCAATAAAACTGTACTTTGTTTCAACAATATAAAGGCTGTGCCTCATCTAGCTAATGTAGTAGAACCATTTTGCACAGATTTGGAGTCAGTGGGTCACATAACCTGGAAGCTATTGAAGAAATATCAATTTTTTTTATTATAAAAAATCTTTAAAAATATACAAAGGCTTTAAATGGAATAAAATGAGTGTGCCTCATCAGGCTCAAGTAGTAGAACAATTTGACATAGATTTGGAGTCAGTGGGTCACATGACCTGGAAGCTATTGAATAAATATCACATTTTTTATAATAAAAAATCTTTAAAAATAAACAAAGGCTTTAAATGGAATAAAAAGGAGTGTGTCCCATCAGGCTAATGTAGTAGAACAATTTCACAAAGAATTTGAGTCAGTGGGTCACATGACATGGAAGCTATTGAATAAATATAGCATTTTTTTATTATAAATAGGGCTGGGCACAATTAAAATATTTAATCGCGATTAATCGCATAATTTGCCTGATTAATCATGATTAATCGCATTGTATTTACAAACTCCAAGAATTAATTCAAAAGTAGTGTAAAGAGCACTTTTATTTTAATGTTCTGCTGCCATATGAACAAAAGTGTTGTAACAGTTGTAGCACTTATCAGTAACACATATTTAGTGTAAAGCTCAACTTAAACATGTAAAACAAAAAATAGCAATAATAATAAATTAAAGCTTATTGCCACTTACAGGGAATTCTCTTTATGGGGAAAAAATCTACCAAAAACAGGCAATTTCTGAGGTAACCGCAGGGAGCAGCATTACCATTTTATGTTCAATACCAAATTTTAACTTGGCAGTGGTTACAACTAACTTGTTTCTGTCATATTCGATGCTTGCTAACTCGATATGCTTGCATGGTTATTTGACGTTAACACGCGGTTTTTTGTTGTTGCTTTCTCGTGTGCATAATGTGAATGGCAGGGAAAAACAGGCAAAAACACATGGATACTTTGAAGCGAGAAGCGACTTCACCGACGGCGTCGATGCAGACCCCACTCCGCACAAAACTTGTTCCGTTCGCCAACTAACCGCCTCGCCTAAGCAAATTCCTGCGGGAAACACCGCCTTCTGCATGTCGGCTTTGTTTTTTTCCGGCCAGCACCTTTCTTCCTCTTTGAATCCGAGGCTGGGCTGACAGCGAGGTTATTGGTGCATTATCGCCACCTACTGTTCTGATTCAAACCCCTACACCGCAGCAACAGACCTTCACAAAATAAAAGCATGTGAGCAACATGCGTTAACCCGCATTAAAGTAAATATCGCCGTTAATAGTCTAATGAATTAACGAGAAATTAACGTGTTAACTTGCCCAGCCCTAATTATAAAAAATCTTTAAAAATATAAAAAGGCTTAAAATAAAATAAAAACGAGTGTGCCTCAACAGGCTAATGTAGTAAAATAATTTCACACAGAATTTGGAGTCAGTGGGTCACATGCCCTCTGGGTGCGATTTGCTGAGGGGGATTTAACCCCCCTCTGTTTGTGATGTCCCCCCCTCTGGTCATTCATGTTTATCCCTGGGGGGGATACATCCCCCCCTCCCCTCTGGTCTGACTAAATAATATTATCAGGGGTTAAAGTTCTCCGTCGCTGCGAGGGATTTTCGTCATTTGGAAAATGAGCGCAAAATGTTCCGTGAAGACTTTTTATTCAAGATTTTAAACAGAAGCTGCGCTCAACCAATGAAATCTGGCAGAGCCAAGACATTAGCCAATCAGAAGGAGAGTAGGGCGGGTCTTTGCAAAGCGGAAATCTGCCAGTTTGAGGTTTATCGGTGTTTAATCATTTTAACTTTTGGAAGAACATCTCAAACTGACCACAGATGGTATGAATGAATGTAGTGGTGGTCAGAGGTTTTCTTTGGATTTATGCGAACCACCAGGTTCTCTTTCACCTTTTCCTTGGTACTCGGAGCAAAATCTCCGGGTGAAATTCTGTCACCATAGGTGGGAATATAGGTGGCCAAGCTCTCATCATCCATGCTTCCTCCGACAAATGGCGACTTTTTAAAAAGGAATAGAGGGCGTCCCTCTGTCTCTCCATCATCCCCCATGACACTTAATTATCCCACGAGCTGATGCCGGGTTATGTTGCATTGTTAACCCGGGTTAATGCGGGATATTGTTCCCGGGTTAACAACATCCCAGGCATTGTTAATGTCTGGGATATCAGTCATATCCCAGACATTGTTAATGTCTGGGATATGACTGTCTCTGTTTGTCAGGTTTAAACACCTAAAACGTTCATTAAACAACACACAGGGAAGAAAGACAACAGACGTTAGATCTTTTTAAACTTGCAAGGAGAACGACAGGGACATACTCAGGTACATGTCTCCTATCGCTCTGAAGTACATCCCTACCGCCCCTTACTTTTTATTTTCAGAGAGATCCCTAGACAATTCACACTGTGAAGAGTAGGGAGTATGGGAGGCATACAGCAATGTGACCTTCGAAATAATACAAAGCAGTTTCCCAGAGTTCAGTTATGCGTGTGCACACCAAATGGCTGATTGCAGTTCATCACACTCTCAAATATAACTTGAAAAACAACTATCACATGTTTTTCTGCTTTCTGCAGGCCTTCTGTACACATAAGAGAGAGAAAATCAATACACATATACAGTAAAATAAAATAGTAACCACTGGTCTATGTGTTTCAGTAAATATATGTTAAAAACAATAAACACAAACACAGTAACACATGAGAGAGAGAGAGAGAGAAATCACCTGCATAAACTCAAACCTTAAAACCTTTTTAATAGTAATGAGTAAAACTGTGATCAATGCAATGAACATGGTGAATAAAATAAAACATGTAGAGAATAATAAAAATAATTCTAACACTGTTATCTCATGGTACAGCTGTGGGGTATTTAGGGGAAGCTTGGGAGGAGACAGGTCCAGAAACAGACACAGACTGCAACGGGACCGTGGGGTGCGATTACTTTTAATCTATGTGATCTCTGCTCTGTTTATCAATAAAAGTGCTGGAACTTCATCACTCCATCGTTTCATCCATCCATCCATCCATTTTCCAAACCGCTTTATCCCTCATGGGGTCGCGGGGGTTGCTGGTGCCTATATCCAGCGTTCACTGGGCGGGAGGCGGGGTACACCCTGGACAGGTCACTCCACCGTTTCCTTTTTCAATAACTCTAGGAAGTCAGTTATTGTTTAGACTTCCTTCAACAATCCCTCACGGCAAACATGTAGAAAAAAGCATGTGTGCAAAGAGAGCCAATGGAGAAACCGCTTGACTTGTCACCAAAGATTTGGCTGTATTTCTGGGTCTTGAAGCGAAAATACTTCAGACATTAGTGCCTCTGTGTGTGTTTACAGATTGATCTACACAATTGCAGATCTTAGTACACATTTGCAAATAATATTGCAGCAATAATGCCCCCATATGCCTCTTCGGTGCTCTCACTGGCATGGATACTAATGGTGGAGCTTCTGGCTTTTTCAGCCATTTGCGAATGTCTTCTTCTCCTTTACATTTTAATGGCGGTTGGTGACCAACTTAAAGGGGCATTACCACCACATTTAGTTTCTTCTTCCTGTGGCGTTATGAAGCGCTGACGTCTGACCACATAACGTTAACTGCTTGATGGATTAGACTTAGACTTAGACAACTTTATTTGTCATTTTGTATGCACAGAGTGCGTACAGAACAAAATTACGTTTACATAAAGCTTGTAAATTACAGTAAATTACAGGATAAGGGGCAGCAGTGATTTAACAGTAAAACAATTGAAATGTAAACAGTGCAGCAGAAAGAGACAGTGTGCGATCACAGTGTACAGGTGAGTATTTTTAGAAGCCATTTGTATGTGCAGAAATGATTGTGCAAAGGGCATTTGTGCAAGAATGCATTTTAGAAACTGAGAGTTCGGCAGCATTTGTAGTGCTAGATAAGGATGCAATGATGCAAATGTGCAAATATGCGAATGTGGTACAGAGTCCGGTTTATAGCTTCAGCAGTTCAACAGTCTGATGGCAACAGGGAAAAAGCTTTTGCAGAACCTGGTGGACCTGCAGCGGATGCTGCGGAACCTCTTCCCCGAAGGTAGCAGGGAGAACAGTCCATGGTGGGGATGTGAGGGGTCTTTTATGATGTTACGGCCCGGGACACACAGCGCTGAGTTGAAATGTCCTTAATGGAGGGAAGAGGGGCCCCGATGATCCCTTCTGCTGTCCTCACCACTCTCCTCACGTTCTTCCAGTCGGAGGCCCTGCAGCCTCCACACCACACAGAGAGACAGCTGGTCAGAATGCTCTCTATGGTGCTTCTGTAGAAGGTCGTGAGGATGGGCGGGGGCAAGTGGGCTCTCCTCATCCTCCACAGGAAGTACAGTCGCTTCTGTGCCCCCTTCACCTGTTCACAGACCAGGTGAGGTTGTCTGTGATGTGCACCCCCAGGAATTTGGTGCTGCTGACCACCTCCACAGCTGAGCTGTTGATGAGCAGTAGAGCGTGGTACGGCCGGTTCTTCCTGAAGTCGACGATGATCTCCTTCGTCTTCTCTACGTTCAGGATCAGGCTGTTGTCTCTGCACCAGCCCACCAGCTGCTCAACCTCCTCTCTGTAGTCCTGATCGTTGTCGTCTTTGATCAACCACCGTTGTGTCGTCAGCGAACTTCACGATGTGATTGGTGGTGAACCTGGGGACGCAGTCATGAGTCATCAGGGTGAACAGCAGGGGGCTCAGGACGCAGCCCTGAGGGGAGCCCGTGCTGAGGGTGATGACATCAGAGGTGTTCTGTCCGACCCGGACTGGCTGAGGTCTGTTGGTGAGGAAGTCCAGGAACAGCATCCGCACGTGCATGTTCTTCTCCTCCAGGTGTGCCAGGCTCAGATGAAAAGCAGAGGAGATGGCGTGCTCAGTGGAGCGGTTCTGTCGGTAGTCAAACTGGAACGGGTCTAGTGTTGGGGGGAGACTGGAGACGATGTGTTCTTTTACCAAGCTTTCAAAGCACTTCATCATGAAGGGAGTCAGTGCAACAGGCCGGTAGTCATTGAAACAGGTGACGAGGTTTCTTTGGCACCGGAATGATGGAGGCCGACTTAAAGCATGCTGGCACTGTGGCTTGGTCCAGCAAGGTGTTAAAAATGTCTGTGAGGACACCAGCCAGCTGACCTGCACACTCCTTGAGCACCCGCCCAGGTATGTTGTCAGGACCTGGGGCCTTCCGTGGGTTGACTCTCCTTAGAGTCTTCCACGGAAGACTCAGTCTTCGGCTGTGTCAAGGCAGAGCACCTCCTCTTCCTGATGGGGGACAGCTCTCACTGCTGGAGTGCTGTTTAGTGTCTCAAACCTCCCAAAGAAGTTATTTAGTCCATTGAGGAAGTCAGCATCAACTTCACCCACCGGGGGGGAGGGCGTGTTGTATTCTGTTATTGCCCGTATGCCTTTCCACATGCTCCTGGTGTTGCTTGCATCATGGAAAAGCTCCTGGATTTCAAGGACAACTAAGAACTTGGAATCTTAGTTTTTTATTTTAAAATAAACTGTAATTTATCTAAATTTAAATTACTGTTTATTTTAAAAGGAGTGGAGGTTTCCTACACCTTGTAGGCTGGAATTAACAACAATATCTAATAAAATAATACATTTTGACTGAGGGGGCATTGTTCCTGGATCTGAAGCAAAATTGCGTGCTTCCTTGCATGCACATGGTTTTACAAATCTGAACATTTTTTGGTGTACGCAGTTTTTTTTTTCTTTGCATACGTACACTTGTATTATGGATTCTACACGTTTAATACATGACACCCCAGGCATTTTAACGCCAAACCATTTTTATTAAGTAAGGCTTTTAAAACACAGTAACACGGCAGCCTTCTGTACCAGATTTAATACTTAGAAATTTTATTGCAAAGCCCTTTGGCTTTCTAGTTGGCTGTTGTAAATGGCTATATGGATAAATAACAAATAAAAAAGCCTTATGATAATAGGAAACATTCTCCTCTTTATTTATTTATTTAGTCCCTACCACAGTAAAGACTATTCTTCCTGGGGTCCATTCTCATTATCAAAACATCAGTGAGTACAAAAACAAAGAGTTCATGACATCCATTAACAGACGTACATCACATTTAACAACTAAGAGTAGCATCCAAGAAAACATAAAAAATATTACAAATACAGAAAGACAAAAAGGTTATTACATCCTAACAACAGATTAAATCACATTTAACAAATAAGAATATCACAGAAAAAAAAAGATAATAAGTACTTTAACTATGCCTAAGTTAGGATTACTTCCTTACCAACTAGTGACTTCTTGAGATTTGTTTTGAAAAACATGATTAGCTACCAGTCTAATATCATGCTGCAAACTATTCCAATATGAAAAAGCTTGGTATATCAAAGTATTCTTCAGTGCCTTAGTTTTTTGCAGAGGCAAAGTAAATGTCAGATTAAAGGGTCATCTCATTGCATCAATCTTTGATGCATGGCATCAACCTTGTTTCTAAAAGGTCAGCTCAGAGTAAGTATTGTAGCGCTATTCTGCGCCACCTGTGTGGGTTCTCATGTGAACATTAAATGGACCAATTCGATTAAAAGTTTTACCACATGCCTGACAAGAAAAGCGTCCTACACCAGTGTGGGTTCTTTTGTGATCATTTAAAATATTAATCTGATTAAAAGATTTTCCACATGTCTGACAAGGAAAAGGTCTCTCCCCTGTGTGTATTCTCTGATGAACATTTAAGTAACACTTTTCAGAGAATTTCTTACCACATGTGTGACAAGGAAAAGGCCTCTCACCTGTGTGGGTTTTCCTGTGAATATTTAAATGACCAATTTGACTAAATGCTTTTCCACAAGTCTGACAAGAAAAAGGTCTCACCCCTGTATGGGTTCTCTGGTGAGTATTTAAATTACCCTTAAGAGAGAAATTATTTCCACATGCCTGACAAGGAAAAGGTCTCTCACCTGTGCGGATTTTCTTGTGAATATTTAAATTACCAATTTGATCAAAAGTTTTACCACATGTCTGACAAGAAAAAGGTCTCTCCCCTGTGTGGGTTCTCATGTGAGCATTTAAACTACTAATGTGATTAAAAGATTTACCACATGTTCCACATTTTTGACAAGGTTCCTCCTTTTCTTGCTCAATCAGAGGAGGTCCTGGGTCCTCTTCTGCCCCTTTAATCCATGGAAATCCTGATTCTCCCTGCTCTTCAACCAGTGGTTCGCTTTCCTTTCGTTCCCCTTTAGCCAATGAAGATTCAGGCTCCACATTTTGTTTTTCAATCAATGGAGGTTCTGGGTTTTTCACTTCCTCTTTAAGCCATGGAGATGCCGGTTCCCCCTGCTCTTCAATCAGTGGTTCTGTTTCCTTTTGTTCCTCTTTAGCCAATGAAGACAAAAGCTCTAAATTTTGTTTTTCAATCAATGGAGGTTCTGGGTGTTCCTCTTTAATCCATAGAGGTTTTTTATCCCCATGTTCTTCAATCAGAGAAGGTTCTGGATCCTCTTCTTTAATCAGTGGAAGTTGTAGTTCCATCTTTTCCTCTTCAGTCCCCCAAGGTTCTACTTCCTCCTGGTCACTACTGGACCTCCTCCCCTGGTCACAGAGTTGTTGGATGGCAGAAGCTTCCTCGTCCATGGAGACATGTGGCTTTTGGAGGTCTATGGGAACAAATTATGTGATTGTTAATGTAATTACACTGATGTAATGGATCTGCCTGGTTGTTCCTGGAGATCCTGGACTGTAGGAGTCACACACAGTCAATATAAAATTAGTCTGTAGAGAAAAAAAAAATAACTTCAATTCAATTTTATTTATATAGCGCTAATTCACAATGTATGTCAGCTCAAAGCTCTTAGCGTCAATTCAATCAAAACATTTAGATTGGTCAAAAGGTTTTCCATCTAAGGAAGTCCAGCAGATTGCGTCAAGTCTCTGACTAGCAGCATTTACTACCCCTGAAAAAACGCGTAGTCACAGTGGGCAGACCTTTGCATTGTCGATGGCTTTGCAACAAACCTTCATACCAAGCATGCATGTACCAGAGGATACAGTGGATATGAAAACATCTCAAGACAGAGCAGGGACAGGAAAGAGCACAGAAGCACTGATCCAGGAATACTTTCTTCGTTAGGGAGAGTAACGACAGATGATTTGCTCCCCAGGATTGAGTCAAAGCCTAAACAGAACACCAGACCAGACTATGAAGAGAAAAAAAGACAGAAAATAAAGTTAAAAGTTGATATAACAACAAATAATGCAACGATGGAGAATGCAGTGAGAGAAACAGATCTTGATGTCCTCCAGCAGCATAACTGCAGAGGTAGGGAGACCAGGAGACACCTGCCCCACCCTTCTGTGGGTGGGGTTTGGGGTCCCATCAAACACCTGGGGTCCGTTCTTCATACGTCGCTAACTCAGTTAGCTGGATTTGATTGTTGACGATTTGGCATGATCTTGGATCGTTTGGTTCTTCGAAACTCATCCTGGACTTGCTGTCATAGCAACATGTGCGCAAGCTTAAACCTGCTCGCGAGCAGGCTTATTTGATGTAAACAGGATTAGATCGCAGCTTTATGAGCGGAGGAGATGGGAAGTCTGTCGTAGCCATGTCTTGTCCGTTTTTACGCCAGCAACCTGTTGCGGAAGGTGCAAGAATAATTTGCAGAGCTTTTAGAATTAATCGCGTATTGCGCAATAGACAGGATCCTTTAGCGCAGCCTGACAGTAATTGTAGAGAGATTTTCTTTGTGGCTGGCTGGCTAGCTTCGTGGAGGCTCTGACATAAAAGAACAAAGTAAATATGAAATTATTAAAATGCAAAAATACATACTGTAGAAAGTGATAGAAACGTCTACCATGAACACTCCTTACGCATTTAATTTGTCTGCTGCTTTTTGCCAGCCCTCTTTCCTGGCTTTAGCAGACTGAGGTGTCCCCTGTAATTAATGACTCAAATTCGGCATAACCTTCCATTAAAAGCTCTTGTTCTGCTTGGGACAAAAACTGTGCGCGTTCTTTGGCCATGCTGATCATTGTTTCTACTATCGACACATTTCCCCTTTTAAACCAACGCATGAACGCGCAGTTATCTCAGATAACTCAATCCAGCGATACTAATCATAAACAACAGGTGTGTTCGAAGAACCCAATAGCTGGGTTTCAGTCACGTGATGATTCTGACGCCGCCAGGGGGCGCGATTTCAGATGGAGGGCAGGACGTCTATGAAGTTAGCGTTAACATGGAGGACACCGTTACCGAGAGCCCGTATTGTATGGAGTTAGAGCCTGTTTTAAGACATAGATACAAGGAGTTGATTGACAGATATGTTGGACGTGACCCGTACCTCATGAAGATGAGTGAGTTTTCGGTGGACCTTAAAGATTTGCCGACGGTGGGGGCCGTTGACATAACAAACTATCTGGTCCTTCAGACATCGTATATAAAAGTATGGAGGCATATAACTTCTTTGTCAGCGGGTGGGTCCACAACCTCGGCACCAAACGTCTCCACGACGATCATCGTTTAGTCTTCGCCAGGGTGAGTGTTTGTTCTTATATTGTTTTATGTGTTAAAAGATGCTAGCGTTAGCTGCTTCGGTTCAGAGCAGTCGCCTGTCTGCGTTAGATCGGAGCTCATACCCAGGCTCTCAGCTGTCTTTTGGAGATCCAACATAGCCTCTGCACATTCCGACCGGCTTTGTTGGTCTTCTTTGAGCTTCATCCTCTTCTCTCGTTGAAGAGATGCTTCTGATTTGGACTTAGTTTTTTGGTAACCGAGGTTGACCGTCGGAGCCCAGTTTACCGACTCAACGTAACCCAAAGCCCTAGGACAGCCTAAACAGTCCCAATGAAGTCCATATTAGACTACCGGTAACCTATTAATCATTACTAAGTAAATGAGCATTTAACGACAACCTTATGCTATATAAACACAGCCACAAAAACAAGTTAGCTAGCTAACATAACATTATAGCTTACCTCCGACGAAGTGGTCGCTGTAGACACGGGCATTGGCAGACTCTGCTCCTCCAGACCGCAGACGTACGTTTAAAATCCATTTTTTACGGCGTTGTTCTGTGAGCTTTTTACAATTTTCACCTTTATGAACGACAATCTTTGTTACTCTGTAAAAGCTCTTTTCATTTTCTTTTATATATATATATATATATGTGTGTGTATATATACGTGTGTGTATATATACATATACATATATATATATATATATATATATATATATATATATATACATATACATATACATATATATATATATATATATATATATATATATACACACATATATATACATATATATATGTATATATATATATATACACACATATATATACATATATATATGTATATATATATATATATACACATATATATACATATATATATATATATATATATATATATACACATATATATACATATATATATATATATATATATATATATACACATATATATATATATATATATATATATATATATATATATATATATATATATATATATATATATATATATATATATTAGGGCTGTCAATCGATTAAAAAAATTAATCTAATTAATTACATACTCTGTAATTAATTAATCTAAATTAATCACATATAATTTTTGCTGTGAAAGTATTTTAAATATTTAAATTCAAATGATTCAATGAATAATCAGCATTAGATACATTAAAGTATCGGCTGTATCTAATGCATTATCCGTTGAATACTGATAATGCATTTGGCCACCGGGCCGGACTAAATCGTTTGGCCAGCATTCACAGACTCGCTATCTGGACGGTAACTGGATGGTATTTGGCAATCTGATACCATCAACTTACTCTTAAAACGATCTTGTGATACATTATCTAAAGAAGAAAAATACGTCGAGAACTCGTCGTTTACTCTGTTTGCGTCTTCCACTGTGCTCGCCTTCTGCCTTCCAGTCCGGCGCGCAGGCGCGAAAAACCCGAATGAAAACAATAGCAGTGAACTACCCTATACCAGGGCTTTTCAAATTCATTGAATGTGAGCCTCCCCTTGGAATAGGTAAAGATAACCAAACCCCCCCCCCCCAACCACAAACCTACCCCACACAGGTCCCTGCAGTAAATGCATCTTTCTTTTGTGTTCCTAGAATGCTGTGTTTCAAAAACAACTGATAGCCCAACACATGTTTTTTTATTGTATTTCTTTTAACAAAGTACATTCATAAAAAAGGCCTATTCATAAAATATCCATCCAAATATTTCCATCTTACATGCTACTTTTACTGAAACATCACGGACAGAGGGCTTAGTTTTAAAATTGAGCTGTCATTAGATCAAATTCATAAACAATTGTTTTCAACAGCAGACAAACTGAACTAAACAGATGCCAATGTCAAACTGAACTCACGTCAGCAGGAGACATTAACTGAAATAATAAAAAAAAAAGATAACCTGAATTTAACAGACGTTAACATATTCCATATTCCAATCTACTTTTTAGGCTAATTATACACAATTTAGACCTATTGCTATTTTATTAGTTGTTATCTCTTATCTGATGTATTTCTGATGTTTGGCACTTTTTTTACCTCGTGTTAAAGTGCTCTTTAAATAATGATGACATTCATGATGATTATGATCAGAATAAACTTTTCCATCACCTCCCAGAAGCTGGAAAGAAAAGAGACAAAAACATTTTGTCTCTTTTTCACACCTCACTTACTAACTCTAATATTTTAGTCTAAATACTTTAGCCTAAATATTTTAGGCTAAAATATGACACTTTTTATTTGTTCTTCTTCAATCCCAATTTTTATTAAATTAATTAATCGAAATTAACGCGTTATTTTGACAGCCCTAATATATATATATATTGTAATGTAATGGAACTATTTTATGTGTAAGCTCGCGTTGGAGTAGAACAAGGAAGTGACGTCACAGGAGAGACGTTAGAATTGACAACGCACTGTTCAGCAACCCGAGAATGTGTTAGTGTTATGTTCAACATTAAAGACGTTCAAACGCAATACCGGTGACATCCTTGACTCGGCATAACACTACATGGTGTCAGAAGACGTCGGAAGATGGCAAAGTTCCCACCTCCAGAAGCCTTCGATTTTTCTCGGCCGGAGCAGTGGCCTGAGTGGCGGCAGCGATTTCAGCGCTACTGGGTAGTAACGAGATCTATGTGTGGGGCCCGTTCACCTTACAGCCCATCTCGTTTCACCCGGTCGAAGATTTGGCACACAGAGTAGAGACAATGAATTCAGAGGCAAAACACAGTTAAACATATATTTATTACAATTTGGAATTCCAAAGCGGGAGACATTTACAAGTATTATCACAGCCGCGAATACCTTAGCGTTCTCTGCCCATGTCCTAAGTGTCTCAAAGCTTACACGTTGTCTCTTCCTTTTGAACCCACGGACGGCTCCAAACGGGGGCTGGATCAACTTGAGACATCAAGTCTGCTGAGAACATCTGTTTCCTGACCTTTGACCGTTAAATTTAATCTATTCTCTTAGTTCTGTTCCTGGGGTTAACTGGAACAATAGTAAAACCTTGTGACAAGCACTTTTTAAAAGAGTTATCTGCTCACAAGACTGTCATACCTCCTTGCTGCATCCTGTGCCTGACACATGCCCACTGAAGTGTGAGTCCAACCTTTGTTATACATCCTCATCTGTTTAGGTCACTGGGTTAAAGTTAACATCTATATTACTTTAAACTACACTTACTAAATATAAGTGATTATATTTCCATAACAATTCCCCCTTTGGACTCTCAAAAAGAGAGTCCACAAAAATGCAGGTACTGAATATAGAAGCATAAAACTAAAAATGTGAGACATAGAAAAAACACCCCTGTGAATTTGGTAAACATACTGGGGCAAAACATCAGAAACAAAGCATGCAGAAGTTAACCTTAGCAAGTCAAACAAATTAAAATCAACAGTGAAATAAATCAGAAAAAATTAAATGAGTAACACATAATCAGCATAAAAATGTAAAAGTACTACCAAACCATACTGCAGTAACTAATAGGTCAGTATCAAACACATGCAAAACAGTATATAGTCATAAAACAACACAAAATTAAACGGCATAATACCTGAACAATATCATTATATTACCATATGATACTGAACCAACTCCAATCTTACATCCTTTAGAGGAGGCTCTGTCCCCACCTGTAACATCTGATTATTGGGAGAAGACGAGGAAACTGTGCCCTTTTCAAGAGTAGTGACAATAAATCGAACTGCGAGAGTTCTCAAACAGGGGACACAGCAGCAGCTGCACGTAACCAAAATTGCCAAAAACACTGACAGAGAAAGCATCATAGAAATAATGAAGTTCTTCCATTTACCCAAAGCCTGTGTCAGCCATTTATCCAAAGGATTGTCTATTCCTGATTGTTCGTGCATCGTGTTACTCAAACCTTCTAAAGCTTTAGTCACCAACCCATCCGGTGCTGTATTATTAGGAATGAACGAACAACACATATCTCCAAACATAGCACAAACACCCCCTTTTTCCGCCAAAAGCATATCCAGTGCCATCCTATTCTGAACAGCCATAAGAGAGGTAGGAGCTAATTGTTCCGCCAAACCTTCAACAGCATCTCTAGTCAGATTAGACAAACGTAACACATTGTAATGTATGTAATTAATTCTATCAATATTCTTATTAGGAGTAATCCAAAGGAATATGGATTCAAAACCTGCTGCAACCTGATCTGCCAACTTATACCTGTCAGGAACCCCCTTTGGGCACGCCGATCGAATCTATGTATGTAGGAGAATTACGTGCCAAATCAAAATCAGAACTACGCTTAATTCTATGTAACAAGTGTTCCTGGTTTAAACCCGGTCCCATTAACAACAGTGGTGCCACCAACCTTACCATGGCACACACACCCACAGAGCCAAAAGGGATCCGAACAAACAACTGTCTTCCGCCACAATAATAATACAATCCAGCTCTTGCCCATGAACCTATGGGCAAGAGCTGGAGTTATTCTCAGGGATGTGTCAAAATTGTCCATAAAAGTTTTCCACATGCTGGGGGTACTGACCTTGCGGAGGCGGGGCCATATTAGGGTTCGGCGGCACAATGTTACCTCCCAGTGGGGCAACACAATCCCGTGCCCAACTTGTCCACAATTGAAGCAAATGTCGACAGGTGCTCTCCCAGGTCCGCCATATCCACCTCGTCCTCTCAGATCACGGTTCCAACCTGACCATCCACGCTGTCCACCAAGTCGCCATCTGAATCCACGTGCAGAACCCGCAGATCTGTAGTTACATGGAGGATAGAAAACAGGAGGGGGGATCCCTCCCCCTTGCATTGGATTAAACTGAGGTGTCACCATCGGGGATGGAGCCCCAGGGGATGCAACTGCTGAGACCATAACATGTTCAGTTTTTTCTTGTTTACGTTTATTCACCTGCTGTCTTGCGTCTAATAATTGCAATCTGATTAATTGATCATGAATATCCTCTTTCTCTTGTTTTTTCTTCTTCTCTACATTCTGAGCAACGTGCAAATGATGTACAAGATGTTTTTCCCAGCGGGCATACTCACAACCAGGCATCTCAGGATTCTGTTTCATCAGCTGTGACACCAAAGGAGGCACACCTTTCAGGACTGCTTCCCTGAATAATTCACCCAAGTTAGAACTATCCCCTTTTGGATTTACACCTGTGTGTTTGATCCAACTCTCCTCGGCTTGAGTGATGTAGTCTTTTGGATGCTGTAAAAGATCCCAGTCAAACTTGGGAACCGCTGCAGGAGTTGATAATGGGAAATGTTCTCTTATTGCGTTCCCCAAACGAGTGATAACTGAAGAAAATAAAGTTTCATCCCTAATGTTGGATGTTTGAGCCTCATATTCAATGTCATCTGCAGTTGAAGCAGGAACACAACAGCCTAGAACAGCTCTAAAATCACCCAAAGCCAGTTTAGTTCCTTTAGTTAGATTATCAAGTTCGGCGAGCCACAATCTGCCACCAGCTGCGATACTAGGCAATTTGTCCACCAAGGCTTGTACATCACCAAATGAATAAGGGACATAGTTTTCTGTGCCCATATTATTTTGTAATATAGGCATCTGCACTCTAGTGGGACCTTGAGAACGAGTTGTCATTGGATGCATGCTGCAAAGGCTGTTATTTAAAGTCCTACTCACACCACGAGTCCGTGATGCCCTCTGTCTTCTTGCAAATTCTGTTTCCTCGGTAGAATGATATAACCCATTATTATCTACCATGCCTTCTTCAGCATGCATTTCTCCCTCTAAGGAGAAATCCAACAGTGGCTGTAATGTTCTGTTGTGGTTTTGGTTATTTTCAGTTAGTCAACTTTTCTGTTTTAGGATTTATTTCTGTGTTGTGTTGTTTTGATTTGTGCTTTGTCTGTTTGTAGTCTTCTAGTCTTGGTTTTATTTGCTTAGGGGTTTTCTTTATTAGTCTGTAGGTTCCTTCTATTGCTTTCACCTGTTTTGGTTAATTAGTTCCGCCCTGTTCTCCTGTTCCGTTCACCTATTTAAGCCCGCCTTAGTTTTCTGTTCGTCGCCAGGATGTCTTGCTTTGCCTCCACTCACTTTGTCAGTGGTAAGAACAGTCCAGTATTTTGATCAGTCTGTTTACCTGTCCGTCACCTGTTTTGACCTGTTGCTTTTGTTTGAGTCTGCCCAAGATTCCCCTGTTTACTTGGATGCCAGCTCTGTACCTTTTTGTTTTTACCTGGACTGCCCATCTTCTGCTTCAATAAATCTTAAGCATCAGCTCCGTGTCTGGCTCTTATAGGATTCCTCACAGAACGTTACAGTACATCCTGGCCAGTCAAATGAATCCTAAGCCGACACGTTTTTTCCGTTCTGGAGGAGCTATGCTATCGCAGACAGACTCTCCGCCCCCCCACCCCTGCCTCATAAATTACTCACCGGATCTTTTCCTGGAGGCGGATGAGGGATCGATGCCGGGATCTTCTTTTGAGGGAACCCGGCTAGCGATCTGTCCCCCCGGTGTCGGTCCCAGGCGTCACCTCCTCGTCAGCGGCACTTTCCCGCAGCGATGCCGGCCAGACCCTCCCTTTTTTCTGGAGGTCGAAGCAGAGGTGGTGCGGGATCTCTGCCCGGACCTTTTTCCTGAGCCGACTCCATCCCCCTCCCCAGAAGAACAGGCACAGGAATCGCCGCGCACTCCGACGGTTCCGCTCCGTCAGGAGGGATCAGCATCCCCGTCGGGTCCACCGTCTCGCCGCCGAAGGAGGAGGCGTTTACCTGCTGTTCTGCCTTCCACTGTTGCCGCGCAGCGGGTCGAGGAGCCAGCTCGGCCATTGACTGCGACCGAACCTCAACCACAGGCCACTTCCTGTTCGTCAGACCCCGCTCTTTCTCCTCCCGCATTGGAGTTGCCCACAGCTCCCCCTGGCGGTGTTAATGACCCTGAGCATGAGGTCCTGGAGAGTAAAATAAGAACGTTTGCCCCCATCATTAAGCGCCTCAGGGAGGCTTTATTTCTGCATTATTCAGAGGAGCTGGAGCAGAGATTAAAGGTGGTGGAGGGGCATTATAGGTCAGCCCTCAAAACATTCTACTGTCGACCTGAGTCTGTCACCGAGGGACCGGCCGACGCCTCGACTTCTGGGTCCGTCACCGAGGGACCGGCCGACGCCTCGACTTCTGGGTCTGTCACCGAGGGACCGGCCGACGCCTCGGCTTCTGGTTCTGTCGCCGTGGGACCGGCCGACGCCTCGGCTTCTGGGTCTGTCACCGTGGGACCGGCCGACGCCTCGGCTTCTGGGTCTGTCACTGTGAGTCTGGCCGACGCCTCGGCTCCCGTCAAACCCTATGAGGGGGTCCAGGAGGACCTGATTCTTCTGGTCAGCGACAAATTGACCCAGGAGGGTCCGTCGCCGACATGCGACGTAAGCACCCAGGAGAGTCCGTCGCCGACGTCCGACGTGGGAACCCAGGGGGGTCCGTCGCTAACGTCCGACGTGGGAACCCAGAGGGGTCCGTCGCTGACGTCCGACGTGGGAACCCAGAGGGGTCCGTCGCTGACGTCCGACGTGGGAACCCAGGGGGGTCCGTCGCTGACGTCCGACGTGGGAACCCAGGGGGGTCCGTCGCTGACGTCCGACGTGGGAACCCAGAGGGGTCCATCGCTGACGTCCGACGTGGGAACCCAGAGGGGTCCGTCGCTGACGTGCGACGTTGGAACCCAGAGGGGTCCGTCGCGGACCTGCGACGTTGGAACCCAGGGGGATCCTTCGCTCTTCGGGCACCCAGGACCTCAGAAGGGGATTCAACAACCGGGGCCCCCTGGAGACCTAGAGCCTCATGGTGTTCTTTACAAGTCCAGACCCCAGATAGCCCTCATGGACAGCCAGCTCTGGGAGAGACTTTATTGGGCGACTCTTTCTGAGACCCTCCAGGAGTTGATTCTGAGACTCCTGGTGGCTAAGGGTCTGACTTTGGTGCCTGAAGCCTGTAGCCCGGGGTCCCCTGAAACCTGTAACCCGGGGTCTCCTGAAGCCTGCGGCCCGGGGTCTCCTGAAACCTGCAGCCCGGGGTTTCCTGAAGCCTGCAGCCCGGGGTCTCCTGAAGCCTGCAGCCCGGGGTCTCCTGAAGCCTGCAGCCCGGGGTCTCCTGAAGCCTGCAGCCCGGGGTCTCCTGTAGTCTGTAGCCCTGTGGCCTCTGTAGTCTGTAGCCCTGTGGCCTCTGTAGTCTGTAGCCCTGTGGCCTCTGTAGTCTGTAGCCCTGTGGCCTCTGTAGTCTGTAGCCCTGTGGCCTCTGTAGTCTGTAGCCCTGTGGCCTCTGTAGTCTGTAGCCCTGTGGCCTCTGTAGTCTGTAGCCCTGTGGTCTCTGTAGTCTGTAGCCCTGTGGTCTCTGTAGTCTGTAGCCCTGTGGCCTCTGTAGTCTGTAGCCCTGTGGTCTCTGTAGCCTGTAGCCAGTCTCCCACCTTAGCAGCCTGTAGCCAGGCCCACACCTTAGCAGCATGTAGCCAGGCCCACACCTTAGCAGCCTGTAGCCAGGCTCCCACCTTAGCAGCCTGTAGCCAGGCTCCCCCTTCAGTCGCCTGTAGCCAGGCATCCCCTTCAGTCGCCTGTAGCCAGGCTTCCTCTTCAGTCGCCTGTAGCCAGGCTTCCCCTTCAGTCACCTGTAGCCAGGCTTCCCCTTCAGTCGCCTGTAGCCAGGCATCCCCTTCAGTCGCCTGTAGCCAGGCTCCCCTTTCAGTCGCCTGTAGTCAGGCTCCCCCTTCAGTCGCCTGTGGTCAGGCTCCCCCTTCAGTCACCTGTAGCCAGGCTTCCCCTTCAGTCACCTGTAGCCAGGCTTACCCTTCAGTCGCCTGTAGCCAGGCTTCCCCTTCAGTCGCCTGTAGTCAGGCTCCTTCGTTAGTCGCCTGTAATCAGGCTTCTTCGTTAGTCGCCTGTAGCCAGGCTCCTTCGTTGCTCGCCTGTAACCAGGCTCTTTCCTCAGTCGCCTGTAGCCAGGCTCCTTCGTCCGTCACCTGTAGCCAGGCTCTTTTTTCAGTCGCCTGTAGCCAGGCTCCTTTTTCAGTCGCCTGTAGCCAGGCTCCTTCTTCGGTCGCCTGTAGCCAGGCTCCCGCACCGGGAACCAGCGACCAGGCGCCGCCGCCTGTAGCCGTTAACCAGGCGTCGCCGCCTGTTGCTGTCAACCATGCGCCGCCGCCTGTAGCCACTAACCAGGCGCCGCCGCCTGTAGCCACTAACCAGGCGCCGCCGCCTGTAGCCACTAACCAGGCGCCGCCGCCTGTAGCCACTAACCAGGCGCCGCCACCTGTAGCCATTAACACGGTGCCGCCGCCTGTAGCCACTAACCAGGCGCCGCCTCCCGTAGTCTTTAGTCTGGCGCCTCTTTTAGCCTGTAGTCCGGCGCCCTCCTCAGTCTGTAGTCCGGTGCCTTCCGTATCCTTTAGTTTGACGTCTTCTCTACCCTGTAGTCCGGCGCCGGGTTCTGTCTTCTCTCTCTCTAGACCTCGCCGCCGGCCTCTTAGATTCCTGCTCCGCCGCCGGCCTCCGAGGTTCCTGCTCCGTAGACGGCCTCCTGGACGCCCGCCGGAGAGCCTGGCACGCCGGGGCCGTCCGCCGGAGAGCCTGTCACGCCGGGGCCGTCCACCGGAGAGCCTGTCACGCCGGGGCCGTCCGCCGGAGAGCCTGTCACGCCGGGGCCGCCCGCCGGAGAGCCTGTCACGCCGGGTGCGCCCGCCGGAGAGCCTGTCACGCCGGGGCCGCCCGCCAGAGAGCCTGTCACGCCGGGGCCGCCCGCCGGAGAGCCTGTCACGCCGGGGCCGCCCGCCAGAGAGCCTGTCACGCCGGGGGCGCCCACCGGAGAGCCTGTCAAGCCGGGGCCGCCCGCCGGAGAGCCTGTCACGCCGGGGCCGCCCGCCGGAGAACCGGTCACGCAGGGGCCGCCCGCCGGAGAACCGGTCACGCAGGGGCCGCCCGCCGGGAAGACCGCCAGACGTCCTGGTTCACTGGGGTCGTCCGCCGGACTCTCTGTTCAGGGAACTGTTTTGAAAATTTTCTGTTAGTTTGGATTCGCCCGATGTGGGTTGTTTTCTGTTTTGGACTCTTGTTTTGGTGGTTTTGTCTTTTTTCTGACCCTCCTGCCTGTAGCCCCCTCCACCCGCCCGATCAGACTTTTATTTAGTTTTCTTTGTAGGGCGTCTAGTATCCGCCCTTGAGGGGGGGGCTCTGTAATGTTCTGTTGTGGTTTTGGTTATTTTCAGTTAGTCAACTTTTCTGTTTTAGGATTTATTTCTGTGTTGTGTTGTTTTGATTTGTGCTTTGTCTGTTTGTAGTCTTCTAGTCTTGGTTTTATTTGCTTAGGGGTTTTCTTTATTAGTCTGTAGGTTCCTTCTATTGCTTTCACCTGTTTTGGTTAATTAGTTCCGCCCTGTTCTCCTGTTCCGTTCACCTATTTAAGCCCGCCTTAGTTTTCTGTTCGTCGCCAGGATGTCTTGCTTTACCTCCACTCACTTCGTCAGTGGTAAGAACAGTCCAGTATTTTGATCAGTCTGTTTACCTGTCCGTCACCTGTTTTGACCTGTTGCTTTTGTTTGAGTCTGCCCAAGATTCCCCTGTTTACTTGGATGCCAGCTCTGTACCTTTTTGTTTTTACCTGGACTGCCCATCTTCTGCTTCAATAAATCTTAAGCATCAGCTCCGTGTCTGGCTCTTATAGGATTCCTCACAGAACGTTACAGTGGCACATTTAACAAGTCAGTGGAATCGTCTTCCTTCCAAACCCCTTTAAGCGACATTTTAACATTAATCTCAGGTTCTGATGAACGTGGGTTATTAAACCTGACATTCGTCAAAGCTGCTGGTAATCTAGTTCCTGTTTTATTAAGATCAATATGATTTAAACCTGTAGGTTGTTGTGTGTCTTCTGAAGATGCAGAAGAACAGCCCCTAGAGGGTGGTCTTACTCCAGGTTCCTGGGCATGCAACACTTGTTCCTCAGGGCCTGCTTTCGTCATCTGGAAAATGGGATGGGCCATAGGCAGGGAGGAAGGCCTGTTAACAGACTGAGACGAATTCTCGCGAGCAGCTCGAGCGAGAAAAGGCTCACATGACTTCAAAGGGGTGAAGGATATGGGTGGTGTATTAAATGACGTATGCGGGTGTTGAGTGCCGTCTAAACATATGTCGCCCCTGGGGGTGTATTCCGGGAGCGTTTCCACCACTAATTCACCACCCCTTACATCCAGAACTGGATACAATCCAGAAGAAGGAGTGTTTAAATTGTATGGGGGTGGAGATTGTGCTGTTTCTTCTTTTGTTTCAAACAAATGTTTAATCCCCTGCCAAGTTACCAATAACTTTCCCCATGATTTAACCTCTCTGTCTGCCTTTTCCTGATCACGCTTCCCAAAATGCAACAAACCAACAGATTTTTGTCTTTGAATACAATCATTAAGGTGTTTCTTACTTTTAGCATATTGTTTCACCAGATACTTGCCCAGGGGTTCACTGTGCTCCAGCCATTTCTCCTCTGCCGTGACGGCTCCAAGAACTTTCTGTCTCCACGCCGACTGGGTCTTTTTATCTAAGTTTTCATGCGTTTCAACAAAACCCATCAGCGCCTCTACCTGTTCACCCAAGGGCTTCCAAGGGGCAGATCCCCATGCGTCGTCCTGAAACTGCTGGTCAAAAGCCCCCGCCATGATCCTGGCTATTGTTACCGGCTACACACAGCTTCCTGACTCAGTACTTTTCCACCGCAAAAAGAACACGTGCAAAGCTATTCACAGCCACACATACGCATGCGTAACCACCCGTTCACACACACACACAAGAGACTTCGAAGCCGCGCACACACACAGAGACAGACTCACACCGGAGCTCTTGATCATTCACACCATGGATCCCATTTTTACCAAAATAAAATTGTTAAACCGACCAGGACAGACAACGTTTAAGACAGGCAGCCTTGCGCGCGCAGAGGGTCTCCTTCTAATACCCTTCCACTCGACGAAACGTCCTATTTTTAATAACTCCGCGTCTGATCGTCGTACATCAAAACCCTATTCTGATGCTAGAGAGCAATTCCATTGTTCTCCTGGGGCCCCTTTTTTAATCTCTTATCTTCTTTAAAGGTGAGCTCACTTTAAAGGTCTTGCTGTCCTAGCCTCAACTTTTAGATGGTTATGTATTCTCGGTCGTTCCTATCGCTACGTTTCTGTGGAGTGTCTCCGAGGTAACGTTCCACCTCAGTCTTAAAATTCACCAGACTCGTCAGTCCTGGGGAGGGAGCGACCAACTTCCGAGACTTTGTTTTATCTTTGTATTTTTATATTTTTTATTGTCTTTTCTTTTACTGCTTTAACATTTAAGTTTTAACTGTATATTTTTATTATTTCTCTTATTTTACGGTTTTCTGATGTGGACATACACATAAAATC
This sequence comes from Fundulus diaphanus, assembly GCA_037039145.1. Classification (NCBI taxonomy): domain Eukaryota; kingdom Metazoa; phylum Chordata; class Actinopteri; order Cyprinodontiformes; family Fundulidae; genus Fundulus; species Fundulus diaphanus. Next base: position 9,972,178 of record CM073133.1, read on the forward strand.
CCATTCAATCATTTCTCGGTTTCAACATAAATTCTATTTAAACCTATTTGTACTGTTCAGCCTCTGATATTTTGAGAAGAGATTTCCTAAACCAAAGCACCACTTAAATTTAGCCTACACATCTAATGGTTTGCCAATGGAGAAAAAGTCTCCATACCTGTTTTTGGTCGACCAGTGATGCTATAGCAAGGTCCTCCTTCGTGTCAAATATTCAAACAGACTCTACTCACTTGCCAAATCCGGGTCACGGCACCATTTAACGAGATCTATGTGTGGGGCCCGTTCACCTTACGGCCCATCTCGTTTCACCCGGTCGAAGATTTGGCACACAGAGTAGAGACAATGAATTCAGAGGCAAAAAACAGTTAAACATATATTTATTACAATTTGGAATTCCAAAGCGGGAGACATTTACAAGTATTATCACAGCCGCGAATACCTTAGCGTTCTCTGCCCATGTCCTAAGTGTCTCAAAGCTTACACGTTGTCTCTTCCTTTTGAACCCACGGACGGCTCCAAACGGGGGCCGGACCAACTTGAGACATCAAGTCTGCTGAGAACATCTGTTTCCTGACCTTTGACCGTTAAATTTAATCTATTCTCCTAGTTCGGTTCCTGTGGTTAACTGGAAAAATAGTAAAACCTTGTGACAAGCACTTTTTAAAAGAGTTATCTGCTCACAAGACTGTCATACCTCCTTGCTGCATCCTGTGCCTGACACATGCCCACTGAAGTGTGAGTCCAACCTTTGTTATACATCCTCATCTGTTTAGGTCACTGGGTTAAAGTTAACATCTATATTACTTTAAACTACACTTACTAAATATAAGTGATTATATTTCCATAACAGTAGCCACAAAGCAAAACCTAGAAGACGGCGAGGTCCAGGTCTGAACGTTGCTTTATTCTCTCGGGAAGGAAGCGGAACAAGTGTTTAAGACGTTCACATTCGAAGAAGGGGAAGATGAAGAGGAGTATGAGATAGTTTTAAACAAACTAGACAACTACTTCGTCCTAAAACTGAACACAATACACGAAAGAGCTCGTTTCCATCAGCGCGCTCAGAGGTCGGGGGAGACCGCGGAGGAATACATAAGAACTCTCCATGAGTTAGCAGACACCTGTGATTTTGGCCGCGTTAAAGAAGAAAATATCCGAGACAGATTGGTCATAGGAATACTTGACAAAGAAATGTCTGAGAAGCTGCAAAAGATGCCTGACTTAACCTTCAGTAAAGCGATGGAGCTCGTGAGACAGTCAGAGCAAGTAAAACAGCACGTAAGCGAGCAAGGAGCTAATGCTTGTGCTAACCTGAGTGAAGTGGCTTACAAGCGCCAACAACACCGAGAGAGGCTGACACACAGCGAAAGCCATGCAAACAAAGCACAGAGCACAGGAGGAGTCAAACCAAAACACTATCAAAATGTTAATAAAGGTCGCAAGTGCACAAGATGTGGTCGAGTACATGCAAAGAATGATAAATGTCCAGCTAGGAATGCCGAGTGCAGAAGCTGTAAAAAGCTGGGTCATTTTGCGGTCGTGTGTCGCTCCCGTGTGATCAGTGAAGTTTTCATATACTATTATTACTATTGTTTTCTGTACCTCTTTCTCCTCTCAATTATTCGTGTCCTGACTCAGAAGAAACTCACTTAGATAGGAAAAACATTTATAGGTTTTATTTATTTATTAATTTTATATGTTGCAATTTATTCCAGCAAGTATTGAGTTAATAAAGCAACACACGTCAGTCAGATAAACACAAAACAAATAAATCAGAACCAGCGGTACTACGCACACTACTTGGCCGACAGAAGTGTCCTAAAGACGGTCTAACATCAGCCCTGTTTGCGGCTTCCCTCGGAGGTCTGCGGGTCCCTCTGCTCCGCTCAACGTTGGACTTTTTTTTAATATTACGCACTAACTCTGTAAACAGGCCACATAGGGAAGCTTGAAAGTATAATGTTCTCACCTCAGCCGATCTGAAAACGTACTTTTGAAGAACAACAGCAGCAGAAAAGGGAATTTTTAACTTACCGCTGTGAGCTCTGTTTGCGCTGTCTCGAATCAAGCTGCGGCCGCGGTGCATTCTGGGCAAGCGGGCTGAGGCTGATGACGTGTCACGAGCACACGAGACCGCTCTGCCAGACTAGCTGTGGCTGCACAACACTGCCATCTGCTGGTTGTTCAGTGGAGGGTGTCTTCGCATTCAAATCTAGGGGTATATATATTTGGATCTCGGTTTACAGTAGGAATATCTCAGAATTACGTCATCGACATGAAAGCGAAACAGAGATTCACAAATGCAAAAAGGAGATTCACAAATGCAAAAAGGAGATTCACAAATGCAGATTCCACGTACAAAGTCAAGCATATTTATTTTCAAATCTCGAAAATATATTTACAAAGACACGTTTATTTATATAAATTTGTTTATTTATTTGTATGTCACATTTTTATATTTAGATTTTGTTTATTTATTTGTTTGTCACATTTTTATATTTGTATTTTGTACTTGGATATTTATAAATGTATGTATATGTATATATATCCTTTTATATTTATTCAAATCTTTTTGAGACAATCCTCAGCCCATAGTGCAGCTCCCTATAGCGTGACAACAGCAAGGAGAGTGTCAGTTCCCATGTTACCAAAAGTGAAGAAAGAGTCGGATCGTATGGTAAGCTGTGGAGTCATTCAACCAATCTCAGATCCAACAGAGTGGTGTGCTCCAATGGTGCCCGTGCCGAAGAAAAACAAAGAACAAATTATAATCTGCGTTGATTTGAAAGAGCTAAATAAAGCAGTCAAAAGGGAAAAGTATGTCCTACCAAAGGTGGATGACATCTTGCCTAAACTGGCAGGTGCCAAAGTGTTTTCACTGTTAGATGCTGCGAGCGCATTTTGGCAAATTTCTCTTGATCCAGAAAGCGCCAAATTAACAACCTTTATAACCCCATTTGGTAGATACTACTTCAACAGGCTACCATTTGGTATTACCAGTGCCCCAGAAATCTTTCAGCGTGAGATGACGGAACTCCTTGGGGGACAAGAAGGAGTAGCGATCTACATGGACGACATACTCATTTATGCACACACTCCAAAGCAACATGAAGCGAGACTAAAAAAAAACATTGGACACACTCAAGGAAGCAGGGTTAAGGTTGAACCATGAGAAATGCCTTCTACGTTAGAAACAACTCCATTATCTGGGACACTGTAATGATGAACATGGCATAAGGCCAGACAAAGCCAAAGTCAATGCAATCACAGAACTTGAACCATCAAAGAATGTTTCCGATCTAAGGAGGATTCTTGGAATGATTCACTACTCGGGCAGATACCTACCAAATCTTTCTGAGGTCACAAAACCTCTCAATGATCTGCTTAAAAGTGATGTGACTTGGACTTGGGATACCGCTCAAAAAGAAGCATTCAGTAAAGTGAAGGAACTTGTCACAAAGTCGCCAGTCCTCGCATTCTATGACGTAACCAAACCAACTGTTGTCAGTGCAGACGCTAGCAGTTAATGTTTAGGGGGGGTTTTACTTCAAGACCATAATGGACAGTTGAAACCAATGAGTTTTTGTTCCAGAACACTCACCGATGCAGACCAACGATATGCACAAATCGAAAAGGAATGTCTTGCAGCAGTGTGGGCATGTGAGAAATTCAGCAGATACCTTTATGGACTGAACTCTTTTACCTTACAGAGCGACCACAAGCCACTGATACCTCTCATAAACAGCATAGATCTTTATTCAGTGCCACTTAGATGTCAGAGACTGTTGCTGAGAATGATGCGGTACAACCCCACAGATGTGTATGTTCCAGGAAAATAACTTTTAGTAGCAGATACCCTTTCACGCCACCCACAGGCATCTACATCTCATGAAATAGCAGAACTGCTGGAGGAAGTGGAAGCATATGAAGACGCAACACAACGCTCTTGGCCTATTTCTCCTACCAAGCTGGATTTAATCAAGCAACACACACAGCAGGATGCAACCCTTCAAGCAGTGCAAACCTTTTTGCAGGCAGGTTGGCCTACAAACTCAAATAAAGTGCCGGAGGGGGTGAAACCATATTATGCTAACAGACATTCTATTACCATGTCAAAAGGCCTGCTACTGTATAACGACAGAATTGTTATACCACAACAGCTAAGGCCTGAGATTCTGCAGCGCATTCACGATGGACATCAAGGCATTGTGAAATGCAGAGCAAGAGCCAAATGTAGTGTTTGGTGGCCAGGATTAAGCAGTGAGATAAGACAAATGGCTACTGCTTGCGCACACTGCCAAGAGTCAAAACCCATTCAGCGGAGAGAACCATTGCTTACTACCACACTGCCTTGTCGACCATGGGAGAGGATAGCTGCAGACATTTGTGAGCTTAACAAACTGAACTACTTAGTTGTGGTTGACTACTTTTCCCGTTATATTGAGTTAGAAACCGTGTGAAAAACATTTGTGCAAGATGGGGTTGTCCAAAGGAGCTGGTTACCGACAATGGTCCTCAATTCTCAGGAAGAATCTTTGAACAGTTTGTGAAGGACTATGACATCAAGCACATTACCACAAGTCCTCACTACCCACAGCCAAACGGTGAGGCCGAGAGGGCTGTCCAGACGGCCAAAAGGATTCTGAGACAGACTGACCCGTTTTTGGCCCTGATGACTTATAGATCAACTCCCATTCAAGCATGGCGTGAGTCCAGCCCAACTTATGCTAGGTAGACAGATCAGAACCATGATACCAATGTTGGAAACGAAGTTGCAGCCTGCATGGCCAGATCTACAGCTCGTCAGATCAACTGATGTGAAGACAAAAGAAAACTATGTGCGGAACTACAACAGCAGACATGATGCCAAACCACTACCAGAATTCCAACCAGGACACCGTGTTTCAGTGAAACTGGACAATATAAAGGGATGGACAGAACCAGCTACTGTTCTACAAAAGTGTGATTCACCCCGATCATACCTTGTCCAGACAAGGTCAGGAGTCTTGAGGAGGAACCGGAGACCCATCCTCAGTAACCCACGTACTCCTACAACAGATGGACTGCCACAGGTTAAGAGTGAAAATGAGCTACACCCATCTTCTTCACCTGTAGAACCAGGGTGTGACTCTCCAGACCCGGTTAATCTTAGCTTACCTGAGACTCCAGTTCGTACACCTTCTAGTGGCAGGTTTGTTAAATTACCTAAAAGATATGCTGACTACACCACCTGAAGAGGTTATTCAGCTATTTTGACTTATGCATTTATGGGCATGATTGTGAGGGTTGTTCTGAGAAGGTCCTGTTGGGCTTGAGTTGAATATTTTACTTCAGCTAAGGCTAATAATAATAAAAAAAAAAAAACACAACCAGAAAACCCACTGTTAATCTGTTGCTTTGTCTTAAAAGACTCGAAGAAAGGGTGATGTAATGTAATGGAACTATTTTATGTGTAAGCTCACGTTGGAGTAGAACAAGGAAGTGACGTCCCAGTAGAGACGTTAGAGCCGACAACGCACTGTTCAGCAACCCGAGAATGTGTTAGTGTTATGTTCAACATTAAAGACGTTCAAACGCAATACCGGTGACATCCTTGACTCGGCATAACACTACATATATATATATATATATATTAGGGCTGGGCAAGGTAACGCATTAATTTCGCGTTAATTCATTAGACTATTAACGTCGATATTTACTTTAACGCGCATTAACGCATGTTGCTCACATGCTTTTATTTTGTGAAGGTCTGTTGCTGCGGTGTAGGGGTTTGAATCAGAACAGTAGGTGGCGATAATGCGCCAATAACCTCGCTGTCAGCCAAGCCTCGGATTCAAAGAGGAAGAAAGGTGCTGGCCGAAAAAAAACAGCCGACATGGGGAAGGCGGTGTTTCCCGCAGGAATTTGCTTAGGCGAGGCGGTGAGTTGGCGGCCGGAACAAGTTTTGTGCGGAGCGGAACGGGGTCTGCATCGACGCCGTCGGTGAAGTCGCTTCTCGTTTCAAAGTAACCATGTGTTTTTGCCTGTTTTTCCCCTGCCATTCACTATATGCACGCGAGAAAGCAACAACAAAAAAACGCTTGTTAACGTCAAATAAACAGGCAAGCATATCGAGTTAGCAAGCATTTCAGTTTAAAGTTGTTCCAGCAACGAATATGACAGAAACAAGTTAGTTGTAACCACTGCCAAGTTAAACTTTGGTATTGAACATAAAATGGTAATGCTGCTCCCTGCTGTTACCTCAGAAATTGCCTGTTTTTGGTAGATTTTTTCCCCATAAAGAGAATTCCCTGTCAGTGGCAATAAGCTTTAATTTATTATTATTGCTATTTTTTGTTTTACATGTTTAAGTTGAGCTTTACACTAAATATGTGTTACTGATAAGTGCTACAAATGTTACAACACTTTTGTTCATATGGCAGCAGAACATTAAAAGTGCTCTTTACACTACTTTTGAATTCATTCTTGGAGTTTGTAAATACAATGCGATTAATCATGATTAATTAGGCAAATTATGCGATTAAATATTTTAATCGTTGCCCAGCCCTAATAAATATATATATATATATATATATATATATATATATATATATATATATGTTTGTGTGTGTGTGTGTGTGTGTGTGTGTGTGTGTAAATGCAATTTAATTCAATGTTATTTATATAGCGCCAAGTCATGAAACATGTCGTCTCAAGGCACTTTACAAAGTCAAATTCAATCATATTATACAGATTGTAAAAGTATAATTTAAAAGCCCTGAAAAGGGGGATAATTGAATAAATGAGGAGGAAGTTCCGCTGCTCTTTACTATGGCATACTGGCGCTAGGCTCCCCCTGCTGGTCATATATGGACACTACATATGCTGAACCAAATAAACGTGACTACACTTAAACCAAACTGCTGTTAAGAAACATTGTATATATAAAGAATAACATTTAAGACTGTAATGCATAAAATGTGCAGATATAACCAGAAACAGTAAATATACCTCTGACTTATGATGAGCACATTTCAATCCATCATATAAACCTGGGTCAGAGCTGCCGTGAGGACCACACATTTTCATGTAAAGCTTTTTTTTTGTTCTAGATCTGAATTTTGCATGGAAAGGGGGATTCACACGTTTCAGGTCCATTTTGTGCGTACGCAAGCTTTATAAAGGTGACCTCTGCTCCTTATTCTGCAGGATGTAAAACCTGATAACCCTCCCTGTTCTTCCTGCTCTCAGACACATCTTGAAGCTGGTGGAGCAACATCTGCTGGAGGTGAAAGCTGATTGGCTGCAGCCTCTCTGCTCTGACACGTGATTCGTAGATCAGAGCTCAGAGCTGTTGCTGTTTTCAGGAAATGAAACTCACACAGTCACTGTGACCGAGAGGAGAAATGGAGCAGAACCAGCTGGACCGAGAAACCTTGTCCTGTTCGATCTGTCTGGATCTACTGAAGGATCCGGTGACTATTCCCTGTGGACACAGCTACTGTATGAAGTGTATTAAAAACTTCTGGGATGGAGAGGATCAGAAAGGAATCCACAGCTGCCCTCAGTGCAGGGAGACCTTCACACCGAGGCCCGTTCTGAAGAAAAGCACCATGTTTGCAGCTTTAGTGGAGCAGCTGAAGAAGACTGGACTCCAAGCTGCTCCTGCTGATCTCTGCTATGCTGGACCTGAAGATGTGGCCTGTGATTTCTGCTCTGGAAGAAAACTGAAAGCCATCAAGTCCTGTTTAGTCTGTCTGGCCTCTTTCTGTGAGAAACACCTTCAGCCTCATTATGATGTGGCTCCACTAAAGAAACACAAGCTGGTGGAGCCCTCCAAGAACCTTCAGGAGAACATCTGCTCTCGTCATGATGAGGTGATGAAGATGTTCTGTTGTACTGATCAGAAGTGTATCTGTAGTCTCTGCTCTGTGGATGAACATAAAGGCCACGACACAGTGTCAGCTGCAGCAGAAAGGACTGAGAGGCAGAGAGAGCTGGAGGTGAGACGAGAAAACATCCAGCAGAGAATCCAGGACAGAGAGAAAGATGTGAAGCTGCTTCAACAGGAGCTGGAGGCCATCAAGCACTCTGCTGATAAAACAGTGGAGGACAGTGAGAAGATCTTCACTCAGCTGATCCGTCTCCTCCAGAAAAGAAGCTCTGATGTGAAGCAGCAGATCAGATCCCAGCAGGAAACTGAAGGGAGTCGAGTCAAAGAGCTTCAGGAGAAGCTGGAGCAGGAGATCACTGAGCTGAAGAGGAAAGACGCTGAGCTGAAGCAGCTCTCAGACACAGAGGATCACAACCAGTTTCTCCACAACTACCCCTCACTGTCAGCACTCAGTGAGTCTACACACTCATCCAGCATCAAGATCCGTCCTCTGAGCTACTTTGAGGATGTGACAGCAGCTGTGTCAGAGCTCAGAGATCAACTACAGGACATCCTGAGAGACGCATGGACAAACATCTCACTGAGACTCACTGAGGTGGATGTTTCACTGTCAGAACCAGAACCAAAGAGCAGAGCTGGATTCTTGAGATATTCATGTGAAATCACACTGGATCCAAACACAGCAAACAATTATCTGTTACTATCAGAGGGGAACAGGAAGGTGACAAGGATGAATCAACCTCAGTTTTATTCTAGTCATCCAGACAGATTCACTTATTATGCTCAGGTTCTGAGTAGAGAGAGTCTGACTGGACGTTGTTACTGGGAGGTGGAGAGGAGAGGGAGAGTTTATGTAGCAGTCGCATACAAGAATATCAGCAGAGCAGGAAGTGGGAATGAATGTAGGTTTGGAGCTAATGATAAATCTTGGGCATTCAATTGTTACCAAGGAGGTTATCAGTTTCGTCACAACAACATCTGGACCTCCGTCTCAGGTCCTGGTTCCTCCAGAGTAGGAGTGTACCTGGATCACAGAGCAGGTATTCTGTCCTTCTACAGCGTCTCTGAAACCATGACTCTCCTCCACAGAGTCCAGACCACCTTCACTCAGCCGCTACATGCTGGAGTTTATGTTGAAGGTTCTGCTGAGTTCTGTAAACCCAAATAGACAGAATCCACTGAAGGTTCAAAATAGTTTGATTCTGGTTTTTAAATCTCCAGCAGATTATTTTCTTGATCGTTGTTGTTTTATGTCTAAACTGCACAGAAATCAATAGTCAGAGATTGTCAGCACTTGTTTTTCTTCAGAATTGATGTTCTGGTTCTGTTGGGTTTGTTCATTTCTCAACATTGTTTTCTAAACCAGCTGATCAGCACCAGAATATTTGCTGTTTTTCCTCCTTGTTGCTTTTAGCAGCAAAAACTGTGAACTCAGCAATAAAATGTCAAATGATTCCCCAGGTTTAAAAAGTGGAACCAGTTCTTTGATCCGGTTCTGGTTTGGACCCGTTTTGTTGAGTCCAGACACACATGAGACAACAGATATCATCTAATATTGTAAATTTCCCATCTGAGAATTATCCTATTTAGATTTTTTTATTATCTTTAATAGTTAATTTAAAACATCTTTAAGGTAAATAACATCAAAATAACAAAATCACCACAACTCTAATTGGTATTTCAGTAAAAATGACAATGCAGCTGTACAATATAGTTTTATTTGAAACTTAAAATTTACAGGATGTGTTTTGCAGCAAAATCTGTAATAAAGAGATATAATGTGAATTTATGGTATTTTATTGAATGAGGTGTTACAGATTTATACCATAATTATAACCTAAATCTAATATTTTTGATGAACGTTAATGTGATTTCAGTAAATAAAGACTTTAAGTATTAAAATGAGATATTGTTTCTGTTCACTTTATTTTATTTTTCTGTTGGCATTAAATATTACTTTAGCATAATCTTTCACATATTCTTTTTACGTTTCTGTATTTCAGACATTTTCTGACCCAAACTCTTTCAAACTCTGAGCAGCTCAACACTTTCCATTTGTTTTTGGACCAGAACTGAAGGGATTTAAAGATGGTTTTTGCTGCTTTTCATTCTAATTCAGTTGATCTTGAACTCTTTTTGCTGTTGGAAACATTTCTTTGCTTCAGTTTGCAGACAGCAGCAGTAAAGTGTGACTGAATATCCAAACCCAGAAGCTGTGGCTCTCCACAGAACCTGGCTTTGTTCTGCTGAAGAGAGGAAACCTTCATGTCAGCGTCCTGCTGTGCATAAACATGCTCTACAGATCTGAGGTCAGATTCACCAGCAGCTTGAAATGAACTGATTGTTTCTCGTCTTGCTGCTGTGACTCATGCAGCCTGTGGAAAACACAGCAGAACTGCTCCTTATTCCAACACCAAACACATTTAATCCCACTTTGGATCTTCTCACCAGAACAGACACACAGACTTTGTTCTGATGAAGCGTTTCAAACACCCAAAAACAGCAGAATGTCCCATTTCCCTTTCAGCTTCTGCTGAGTGTTTATGGAGTTAATTTCCTGCCAAAAGGTTTTACACAAAAAAAATGTGTTGCACACAAATAAAACTTGTTTTGCACACAAAAAGATATCTTTCACCCAAAAAAACTTGTTTTGCAAACTGTCCCCAAACGTTGCACTCAAAATATCATTTATAAGTTTTCCCCGAGTACAAAACGGTCTCTGCTCGCACAAAACAGCCTCTGCTCGAGTACGAAACAATTCCACACCCTCTGCGGTAAATTTCTGCCAAATGTCACGTGATGCATTAAGAGTTGTTGTTGTTGTTGTTCAGACTCCCCGACAGCAGGGGGCGCACCGAAAAAAACTGAAACGCGCCGGTTTGGCTGAGGAAGAAAGACGTGATATCACAGCTAACAGCATCAGCACCCCATAGGTAAGTTTCAAAACTTTCCCGGTGAAAAAGTAATAGCTAACTATGTCTTAATATGCAGATAGATTATGTAAGATTTCAAAGGCACTGCTGTGTTAGAGTAAGGGACCATGTTACTTTTTAGAACAAATAACATGAAAGCTTGCCTTAGGTTGAACGTCATGCTAAAACAACTTTTGCTTTGTAATGTAACCCCTGTGGTTGGCTTCTCCCTTTACCGTGCTATGTCAAATAAATAGTACCTGAGTGGATACCCAGATAAATGCATTCTTAACAGATTATAATGTGGTTTTTATGTTGTTTTCAAATGACTGTCTATTGTTCTTATTGGTGTAAACCTAAATTGGTGTTTGGATTTGGTAATTTATCCTAAAACTGTCAAACCAATGCATGAATGCTCATGCGCAAAACGGATTCTTAAGCAATTTAAAATAATTGCAACAAGTGGACATATGAAATTGGTAGGGATATGAAAATTGGTAGGGAAATTAATTGGTAGGGAAATCAATTAAAAATTGCGTTTTCTAACACAAATACGAATGTTACAAGTAAAGCATATAGCAGCAGATCTAGATTATATCTCACTACCTTTCTAACTCCTTAATTTCTTCAAAGTAAAAATGAGGTCATGTGTGCCCAATTGCAAATATGTGTTGTGCACAACACATATTTGGTTTGGCCATGGCCAAAATGGTTTGGCCATGGCAAAAACCACAGCTGGAATTGGCCACATGGGCAGATATTTTCTTGAAAAGTTTGTTTTCATCTTAGTAGTGATTTATTTTTTTCTTTAAGAGGAGTATTATTCTTTACATAACCATAACACATATCTGTTTTCCAGCATCCACTGATGAAGTGAAGGCCATCAAAGTTCTGGGTTGGATGGAAGGCTCCTACATGAACTCTCACCATGGAAAGTAGCCATGGTGGTCCACCAGGTCATCAACCTGCTTTGAGACACGCCGACTTCCATCACAAGACTACCAAGACTTGAACAATTCAGGATTTTATGTAATTTTTAAACACACGACAGAGGATTTGGGCTTGTTTAAAAATAATCTTAATATGTAACCGTTTTAGTTCCCAGTATTAACTACTTTGATCAGTAACAGTTGCAGCATGTCGTTCAGAGCTCTTAGTGGAGCCGTTTAGGCTGAATACAAAGGTTAGAAAAAAAAGGGCAGGTTTGACATTGTTCTAAATTTCCTGTCAGTCTTACATGCAGAAATTGTTTTTCACAGTCCTGTTTTTGGCTTCATCCATTTCATCAGCCAGTTTTTTTTATACAGCCTGTTTTATGGTAATACATGGATTGTTTAGTGGGAAAAACCTGGAGAATTAATAGAGTTCTTTCAGTCTTAATTTCAACAATAAAAGCAATCCTTGTGGAAAAGGTGTATTGACTTTGATTAATATTGGTAAGAATTGGAAATAAAGACCAACAGTCCACTGTCGTCCCAGTCAATATGAGGCAGGCAGAGTCCCTGCAAGAAAGATAGAGATATGTAGAGAATAAAAAAGAGGCCATAATTCTATTGCTACAATTTACTGAATATAATTTAATTCATGGAGCTAAGGATTGAAAAAAAAAGACTCCAAAATACATAAATTATTTTGAAGGACCATAATAAACACATTTAAAAAAAAACAGTTTCAATGGCACCTCTCTGATGTACTCAATGTTTTGTTGTATTGGAGTGATCGGATAAATTCCTTTCTGGTTTGAAATATACGCATTAATGTGAGAAACTATAATAGCAAGCACAAAAAAATCCATCTTACCTCTGTTATTTCTGGATCTACAACAGCATACTGGATTCTTCCCATCTCCCATAACTGACTGAGTGTTAGATTCCCTTCAGTTCTGAGTGAATGGTTATCCCAGCCACTGCTGATGGTGTCAAAACTTACATGTAGTCTTGGGACAAATAAATAGTGACAACAGAAGTTATCTAACATGTTTGACAGGTCAAGCAAACTGTTGTCCTCTCGTGAGTGCAGCACATTGTAGTTTGTGTTAGTTCCTGCACACCACACGTCTCTCCAAAGACGTTCAATTCTGAAAGGAGAGTTAAAGATCAAATCATGGTTTAAATACGTTATTTTTCAAAAGTCCATTACACAGCATTTTTAAATCAGAGATAAAACTAAACAGTGCCTTTAACTGAAATCTTACATGATCTATCTGCATAGTGAGCTATTACTTTTTCACCGGGAAAGTTTTGAAACTTACCTGTGGGGTGCTGATGCTGTTAGCTGTGATATCACGTCTTTCTTCCTCAGCCAAACCGGCGCGTTTCAGTTTTTTTCCTGCTGTCGGGAAGTCTGAACAACAACAACAACAACTCTTAATGCATCACGTGACTTTTGGCAGAAATTTACCGCAGAGGGTGTGGAATTGTTTCGTACTCGAGCAGAGGCTGTTTTGTGCGAGTAGAGACTGTTTTGTACTCGGGGAAAACTTATAAATGATATTTTGAGTGCAACATTTGGGGACAGTTTGCAAAACAAGTTTTTTTGGGTGAAACATATCTTTTTGTGTGCAAAACAAGTTATATTCGTGTACAACACATTTTTTTGTGTACAACGTTTTGGCAGGAAACTAACTCCATATATTTTGGCGTCACTTAGTTTAGAGCCAAAACAAGCCACTTCACTTTCAAAAACAAGCCCAAAAAAACTGCAACCCGCAACTCATGAAATTTATAAGCGACATTACAAAAAAATAAGACCAAAGTTGCATAAAATAAGTGGGCCTCACAACAGTGAGCATACTTTCTAAGTGTGTCGTATCCCTCCGCCCCTCTGGTCGGGTAAACAAATGTTCCGGGAAATTCTACATGATAAAAAAGAAAAACCTACCGAAAAGTCTCGCTCTCATGTCATCTTGAAGACATTCTTCTTCCAAATGTTGGCTACAGACGACATGTTTTCTCTCCGGCAAATCAGAGGCAAATCCTCCCTCTTCACGTTGGTAATCCAGCAAAACAGCCCAAGGTGGATGATGAATCGGAAAGGTGAAAAAACTAATTGTAGCCGGGGCATGCTGTCCCCGAAGCATGGCACTGTGCACCTGCCCTCTTGCCCATATATGGAAGAGGCTGTGACAGAGCACAGCTGGCTGTAATGAGCATCTACATTTAAAAGCAGGTAGATCCCTGAGGAGATCAGATCCTGCTTTGGTGCCTGCAGAGGCAGCACATTTCCAGACTGACGGTCAGAGCAACGTGGATTGGTTTTACGGCAGAGAAGGTTGACCTGCTACTGTTTCAGCTATTGTTTTAATTACTGTTTCAGTTTCTCTTCCTGTTCAGGTTTGGTTTCAGTGTAGAATCTTTCTGTTTTTTTATTATTAGATTTTATCCTTTCATTGAAGGAGGGGGAGTTTTTATTGCTAAGTCCTCTGCGTGGTTTTAAACTAAGGGACCTACGCTGTCCCTGTCCTGAGCTGTTTTTATTTAGATTGAGGAGACTAGTGTAAGGGGAGTTTTATTTGTTGTATTCACCAGGGCTTGTGGTGTGAGTGTGTTTTTGTTGGGGGCCACTTGGGTGCATTTAGTTGTATTTGTCTTTTTCTTTATTATTCCTCCCCAAGCAGTCTAACTTAATTGGGATTTAACTGATTCTCAGCTATAAGGATTCCAGGGTCAGCATGGACCCCTATTTTTAATGTGGTATTTTTTGTGTAATGAAATAATCTGATTGCCCATAGGAACTTTAGAATTGAATAAAACTGTATCCAACTTGCAACAGTGCCTCTGATAATTTTTACAAACTTATCTGTGATCTGGTAAAAAGAGGATATAAGGTTATCCATATATAACAAACTGTACCCAAGGTCACATAATGTTTTTTTCACTTTTAACCGATGTATTGGAACATCCAACTGCCATGCACGTGAACATTGTTGCTTCAACAATAGCGCTCGCAAATTTCAATGGTGAAGTCTTGTGGAAATCCGAAATAAATGTTTCTGTTCACAGCTGTGTACAACAGCTCCTATTGAGTTTGCTTGTAAAGCGGGGAGAACTGCAGTCGGCTCTCCGCGTATCCACGTCCCAGGATGTGATGTCAGGCGGAGACCAGACCAGAACTTTTCTAAACCGAATTAATGGAGCAGACGTGAGGTGGAAGTTTACTCTTATGAGCATCAGCAGGGTCACCATGAGGGACAGAGAGCAGAGGGACTTTCACCTCAGCTACAGTTAGACTTCAAAGCTCTGGTTACCATCAACAGGAGGAAGCACTTCTTTGAGCCTCTAGTTGAATTTGAATCATGATGTGAAAAATATCTCGTGCTTAGCTCCATATTACAGAGCTAATAGGGGCCATACAGTTTGATAGGTTTAGCTCCATAGTTCTTAGTTCAATGAAAATCACAGCAGTCAATCCTAAAGTAGCTCAACACATTAAAAGAGCCTTCAGATCAAAACATTGCTCTCATTCCTGCAGCTGGTTCAATTCTCCATGTAGACAGAAAAAAGTGTTGCTCAATAAACCAGGTAATATAACATGGTGACAGCAGGACATAGTAGTGAGTGTAAAAGTAAGTCTCTCTGTTTCCTTTTCTGAACATTCAGTTCTGTTTTGACAAAATATTCAATATTTAAAATAAATAAATCATAGCAGTTTATCACAAATGTACCATTAATTAGTTAACTTTTTTACTGATTTTGAGTAATGGTTTTAACCTGTAATATTGCATAAACTAAACTAATCAAACAAGGATAAAGTTTTACAAAAGGTAATGGAGACATATCATTTGATACAGTTCTTAATAATTAAAATAATGATACTGACAACAGGACAAAGATGAAGATCTAAGAAAGCTCCAGGATGAGGCTCTGTGTTATTATTTAATCCCTAGAAGTTAAAAGCTTTTTCTCCACAGAAAGTGTTTAATAGTAAAGATGCATTACTGGCTCACGCGCTCAGTGCTGAACAAAAGACTGTTGTATTCATAAATGGAATGAAGGGCTGGAAAGTACAGAAAAACAACAGTTTCGTGAGAGAAGGAATAATTAAAATAAATAAATGTGCTTCTTACCAGTTGACTAAGATTTAATTGGTCTGGGGGTTTATAAAGAGGAAAGTTATTTCCTCTTTATAAACTGCACGTTGGGGTTCACCCCGGTGAACGAGAGGGTGGCCTCCCTCCGCATTCGTGTGGGGCGGACGGGTTCTGACTGTTGTTTGTGCTTATGCGCCAAACGGCAGTTCAGATTACCCACCCTTTTTGGAGTCCTTGGAGGGGGTACTGGAGAGTGCCCCTCCTGGGGACTCCCTTGTTTTGCTGGGGGACTTCAACGCTCACGTGGGCAATGACAGTGGGACCTGGAGGGGCGTGGTTGGGAGGAACGGCCCACCTGATCTGAACTCGAGTGGTGTGCTGTTCTTGGACTTCTGTGCTCGTCATGGATTGTCCATCATGAACACCATGTTCAAGCATAAGGGTGTCCACATGTGTTCTTGGCACCAGGACACCCTAGGCCAAAGTTCAATGATCGACTTTGTTTTCGTTTCATCTGACCTGCGGCCGTATGTCTTGGACACTCGGGTGAAGAGAGGGGCAGAGCTCTCCACCGACCAATACCTGGTGGTGAGTTGGCTCCGATGGTGGGGGAGGAAGCCAGTCAGAGCTGGCAGGCCCAAACTTATTTTGAGGGTTTGCTGGGAACGTCTGGCGGAGTCCCCCGTGAGACGGAGCTTTAACTCCCACCTCCGGGAGTGCTTTGAACACGTCCCGAGGGAGGCGGGGGACATTGAGTCTGAATGGACCATGTTCCGCGCTTCTATTGTTGAGGCGGTTAGTCGGAGCTGTGGCCGCAAGGTTGTCGGTGCATGTCGCGGCGGCAACCCTCGGACACGCTGGTGGACACCGGGGGTGAGGGAAGCCGTCAAGCTGAAGAAGGAGTCCTATCAGGCTTTATTGGCTTGTGGGACTCCGGAAGCAACTGATGTGTACCGGCAGTCAAAGCGGCAGGCGGCTCGGCTGGTCGCCGAGGCAAAAACCCGGGCGTGGGAAGAGTTCGGACAGGCCATGGAGAAAGACTTCCGTATGGCTTCGAAGCGATTCTGGTCCACTATCCGGCGTCTCTGGAGGGGGAAGCAGTGCAGTACCAACACTGTTTATAGTGGGGGTGGTGTGCTGCTGACCTCGACTCGGGACGTTGTGCATCGGTGGGCGGAATACTTCGAAGACCTCCTTAATCCTACCAACACGTCTTCCATTGCGGAAGCAGAGCCTGGGGACTCTCATCTCTGGTGCTGAGGTTGCCGAGGTTGTTAAAAAGCTCCTCGGTGGCAGGGCCCCAGGGGTGGATGAGATTCGCCCTGAGTACCTTAAGGCTCTGGATGTTGTGGGGCTGTGTTGGTTAATGCGGCTCTGCAGCATTGTGTGGACATTGGGGGCAGTTCCCTTGGATTGGCAGACTGGGGTGGTGGTCCCCCTTTTCAAAAAGGGGGACCGGAGGGTGTGTTCCAACTACAGAAGAATCACACTCTTAAGCCTCCCTGGTAAGGTCTATTCTGGGGTTCTGGAAAGGAGGGTCCGTCGGATAGTCGAATCTCGGATTCAGGAAGAGCAGTGTGGTTTTCGTCCTGGCCGTGGAACACTGGATCAGCTCTACACCCTCAGCGGGATCCCGGAGGGGGCATGGGAGTTTGCCCAACCAGTCTACATGTGTTTTGTGGATCTGGAGAAGGCATTCGACCATGTCCCTCGAGGGATCCTGTACTCCGGGAGTATGGAGTACCGGGCCCTTTAATAAGGGCTGTCAGGTCTCTGTACGACCGGTGTCAGAGTCTGGTCCGCATTGCCAGCAGTAAGTCGGACTCGTTTCCTGTGAGAGTTGGACTCCGCCAAGGTTGCCCTTTGTCACCGATTCTGTTCATAACTTTTATGGACAGAATTTCTAGGCGCAGCCAAGGTGTTGAGGGGATCCGTTTTGGTGGCCTTAGGATTGCGTCTCTGCTATTCGCGGATGACGTGGTCCTATTGGCTTCATCAGGGCGTGATCTACAGCTCTCACTGGAGCGGTTCGCAGCCGAGTGCGAAGTGGCCGGGATGAGATTCAGTGCCTCCAAATCCGAGACCATGGTCTTGAGCCAGCAAAGGGTAGAGTGCCTTCTCCGGGTTGGGGAGGATGTGCTGCCCCTAGTGGAGGAGTTCAAGTATCTTGGGGTCTTATTCACGAATGAGGGGAAGATGGAGCGGGAGATCGACAGGCGGATTGGTGCGACGTCTGCTGTGAAGCGGGCGCTGTACCGATCCATTGTGGTGAAGAGAGAGTTGAGCCAAAAGGCGAAGCTCTCGATTTACCGGTCGATCTACGTTCCTACCCTCATCTATGGTCACGAGCTTTGGGTCGTGACCGAAAGAACGAGATCCCGGATACAAGCGGCCGAAATGAGTTTTCTCCGTAGTGTGTCTGGGCTCTCCCTTAGAGATAGGGTGAGGAGTTAATTCATCCAGGGAGGACTCAGAGTAGAGGTGCTGCTCCTCCACGTCGAGAGGAGCCAGTTGAGGTGGCTCGGGCATCTGGTTAGGATGCCTTCTGGACGCCTCCCTGGTGAGGTGTTCCGGGTACGTCCCACCGGGAGGAGGCCCAGGGGAAGACCCAGGACACGCTGGAGGGCTGGCCTGGGAACGCCTTGGGATTCCCCCGGAGGAGCTGGCCCAAGTGGCTGGGGAGAGGGACATCTGAGCCTCCCTACTGAAGCTGCTACCCCCGTGACCCGACCCCGGATAAGCAGAAGACGACGGACGGACAGAAGTTATTTGTATCAATTGAAAATATTTAGTCAACCGAACTAAGTGTTGCATGTGGGGTTCCTGAAGCCCCTAAAATAGACCTAACGACCTTTATACTTAGTGCGCTTTTACACCAGAGGGACTTTGTGGACTGATGCTGCCCCCTTGTGGCATGAAGTGGTTTCAAACCAGAAGTAGGTTTTGATTTCTGAAAAATCCCTGCTGCTTCCATCAGCGGCAGTTTAAGTTAATTTCATAGATTTAAGTTACAATGAATTTGTTAAAACAATTTAGAAATAATACAATCAGATTATAATATATACATTTGAAACATGTTTTTTTATTTTCTATTATTAAAATGAACACTGCAAAAAAAACATTTTAGTCAGCCGAGCACACTGAGTGCTGCATGGTCACCTTTTCTGCTCTCTGGGGTTGGAGAGCTGCCTTTCAGCACCTGGAGGCGGGTGTAGCCTCTTTCCCCTGCAGGTTATGGTCACAAGATCGTTTTAAGAGTAAGTTGATGGTTGATGGTATCAGATTGCCAGATCCACACAGCAAAAGCCTGAAGGGACGGAGCAAGTCTGTGAAATGCTGGCCAAGGGTTCCGTACCGCGACATATACAGCTGCCTTATAAACACGGCAGGCCAGTACACACGAGAGAGCATGGAAGCATGAAACCACTGGACGGCTACAATTATATTATATCTGGACATAGGCTCCAGCAACCCCTGCGACGCCATGAGGGATTAAGCGGGTCAGAACATGGATGGATGGATGTTCAGACATGTTTGTGTAACATACGAATGCGGAGTCGGACACAGACAGCGCCTCAGCAGAGAGGAAGACCTGCCCGGTAGGTTAAAAAAACATTGTTCACTATGGATTATTTTGGTGTTTTTGTCTTGTTAAAATGGGTGGGGGTGTCTGCAACATTGCAGCGTAAACACAGACGTACTAGCGCGCGTGAACGGGGGCGTAATGGAGCTGCTGCTGCTGCAGCGCATCGACTCCGCTTCTCCCGGCTCCGTCTAGCGATCGCCACCTCACCTCCGCCGCTATTAAAACAAGAACAATGACTAGAGCAGAATTAAGTTGTATTTACCGGAGATGAAATGTAGACTGCATATTCTGTCGTGGTATGATGGATCCCCCAGTCCATTGGGAGTGTCTGCCTGCGCTCTTTTCATTGAAATTATCCATTTCGTTCTTCTTTCTTTGTCCTTCGGTAAACGACAGAAACGTACATCCAACGATTTGGAATGCCTCTGTGTGCAACCGGGAGCACAACAAGTCGTAGGCATTGTTTAGATTCCAAAAATAAACTAACTAAAAGTACGCTCTAAATCATCCGTTTTGTCATGTAGTAGATGAGAAGAGTCCTGTTTTTTGCCTACCCGCGGGACCCGGATGTAGCGCTGACGTCACGCGTGAACTACCCTATAAAGGCGACCTCAGCTCCAACTGAGCTCTATTATACACAGACATGTATACGTAGACGCCCTGTCGTCGGGTGAGAGGCGTGCCGACAGCGCGGCCATCTTAGGTCAGACCAAGCTGCGCTCAGACAGAATACACGTCAATTCAGGAAAATGTACTTTGTGTTTTCAGACACTCTGAATCCGGTGAATTCTCAACCGATTTCCAGATAAATCAACTGACTGAAAACGTCACCCCTTTAGGGGCTACATGGGACCAATTGATTGAATTAAATGGTTGTCTAACTTAATAAATAATTTCGATTTTGTATTGAAAGTAAGCAAACTTCCAGAGCTACGTCCCAGGAAGCCCAACCTTTACTCCGCTTATGGGTGCGCAAATAAAAGGACACTACGAACCAGATCCTGGGGAAATCCCTTCCATAAGCAAGATTGTCTGATAGATAATCCTCATGCTTTACAGTTACAGTTTTTCCGGCATAAACACAATATGTGCTAATGGGTAGCAGGGATGGAAGTAGAGAAAAGTACATTGAACACCAAAAACAAACAAAATGGTCCTAAATTACTGGATAGACATGATATATGGGGGGGGGGGATATTATACAGTATTTTTGGTTTTGCTATGATTTTGTAATGTATTTGATTCTAAGATGCGTTATTAGGTTTTTTGCTGATTTTTTTCCCCCAGATCGCGGTTTGTATTATATCATTTTTAAATGCTGTTATGAGCATGTAACAAACAGCCGTTTGTTACATCTAAGAATGAACACTTAACTTTGTATTTAAGCACTTTATTTAGCACTTTAGATAGCATACAGCACTTTAAGGATGCATATTTGCACATTTAAGAAATAATTGCACACAGTTACTTGTATAAATGTTTATTGAATGCATTTCCTTTTCCTGGTTTTAGATCCAGTGGCACTGCAGCACTTTATAGTAGAGTGGTTGGGCCCTGGAGAAGAAGGGTGACAAAATTAGAATGTCAACATGTGTGCAATATCTATTTTATCCTTAGTGTTGTATTTGGAAGTGTGGAAGTGAAATGTTTGGTTTGTACTCACCTTGTCCTTGTGTCCAGGTCCGTCCCCTAAAAGAGGCCTGGGCTGAAACGACTACCTTAAGAAGGTTCCGGGCTGGACCAAGGCAGGGAAATGTATAGGGGAGCCAAGTTTAGCTTTTTATATGGTTATGAGGTTTCTATTTATCTTTGGTGTTTGGTTTAGGATTTTATGTAGATAGCTTGGGGTTTTACATGGTTTATGGTTGTTGTTGTTATGATTTATAGAGGGTTTTAGATAGTTTTAGGAAGTCATCTTTAAATGTACACCCCTGGGAGAGTTTTATGGTTTTAACCAGTTAGTCAGACAGTATTTAAAGGCGCCTGTTTCATCACTTACTGAGCTGCTGCTGGAGAAGACACATTGCTCCCTCAACCTCCTTTGCACTTTGTAAATAGATATGATAAAAACAAATAATTAAAAATTGTGGACCATGACAGCTCTGCCTCTGCATCAATCCTTCTACACCCCACATACTCCAACCGCTTAAGGTCAGCCACGTGACAATTGGTGTCAGGAGTGCTCCCTTGCTGTGGAGAGAAGAAGATGAAGAGAGGTGGACGAAGGACCCCGGAAGAGCCAGATGATGGAGTGTCGGCTGAACCCGAAGGAGCAAGTGCAAGTGGTCCCAAAGACAAATGTGGTCCCAAAGACAAATTGGAGGAGCTGGCAAGCATGATGAGGTCGCTAATAGACTCCCAGGCTGCAAGGGACAAAGTGGTGGAAAAAGACAGGTCCACGCAAGAACAGCGCTGGAAGAGTATGCAAAACAAAGTCCAGCAGATCCAGCAGCAGGTAATGGAGATGCAGTCAGACCGATCAGCACATCAAGAGGACAAGCCATTTGAACCGGAGGGTCCATGTGATGGTGACATAGAGTCTGAGCCGGAGTATCAGTACAGGCCCCGGAGGGAGCCCAAGCTGCATCCACTGTCCCCTGATGATGACATCGAACACTTCCTCACTACCTTTGAAAGAATGGCCCAGTTGTGTCGATGGCCATGGACTGAGTGGGCGGTACGTTTGGTCCCTCTGCTTACAGGCAAAGCCAGAAGTGCCTACGTTCAGATGGACATGAGAGACTCTGATGACTACGACAAGGTCAAAGAAGCCATCTTGGCCAGGTACGAGATCACAGAGGAAACTTATCGGCGTCGATTCAGATCACTGAAGATTGAGCCTGATGAGACGCCGCGAGAGCTGTATGTTCGTCTGAAGGACCTCGTCACCAGATGGATCAAGCCGGAAAGAAGTACAGTGAAAGAAATCTGTGAGAGGTTGATCCTGGAACAGTTCCTGCGGATGGTCAGCCCCGAGCTGGAGATCTGGATCCGGGAACACGACCCCAATTCTGCTGAAGAAGCCGCTCGCCTTGCTGAGACCTTTACATCCGCACGGAGGGGGACAAGAACTACCTACTACGGCCGAGAACCTCGCCAAACCCTACCAAGTAAGTCTGTTGGGGGTCATAAGGTGTGTGGTCTGGGTCAGAGGAACAGCGGTAGTAAGCCATCTCCATATCCCCATCAGTTTCGCCCAGCTAATAAGCCTGCTAGAACGGCACAAGAGGTCAGGTGCTATAACTGTAATAGGTTTGGTCACACCCAACACTTTTGCCCCGCTTTGAAAACCAATCAGTCTTTACTTTGTTCTGTGCCTAGGCCAGCAACCAGACAGAGTGTTCAGAAGTCAGGGCGTACAACACCAGTGCTAATTAATGGCCATCGTACAGAAGCACTATTAGACTCTGGTTGTTGTCAGACAGTAATCTTGTCTAATTTGGTTCCTTCTGAGCATCAGTCCTTAGACAAGACCCCATTAGTCTGCATTCATGGAGATGAACATTCTTACCCGACAGCTGATATTTATTTGACTGTTGGAGGACAAACCTATTTGCTCACAGTCGCTCTAGCCAAAAGCTTACCTTATCCAGTCATTCTTGGTAATGACATTCCCACACTGTCAGATCTCATTATCCAGGCAGAAGGTAACCAGCTTGAGGTGTTAGAACACAACATAATTTCCAATCCTACAGAATCCACAAATGTTCCGGCAAAACACTGCAATGTACTTACTAGAGACCAAATTGCCAGGGGTGTGTTGGAGGAACTACCATTTTTTGATGTGGAATTAGATTCTGAGCCAGGCAAGACGAGAAAGTCTAAGGCCCAAAAGAGAAGGGATAAATTTGTTGGCACACAACAAGAGAAAGAGGAGCTCTCCAAACCGCTAAATCCTGTGGAGTTCTGCATCCCTGCAGATTTAGGGGCTCTGCAGAAACAGGACCCCACTCTTAAGCCCTGGTTTGACAAGGTCCCTCAGCAGGCGGAAGTCAAGAGAATTAGCTGTTGGGAGGATGCCAGCTACATCATAGAAAATGGTCTCCTTTATCAAATTAAGGACAAAAACAAAGCGCTGGCTTTACCAGAGAAGTATAGAGTGAAAGTTATGGAGCTTGGTCACTCTATTCCCTGGGCAGGCCATATGGCTTTTCAAAAAACATTGAGAAGAATTGCTAGCCGTTTTGTTTGGCCTGGCATGTATGCTCAGATCTCAAAATTTTGTAGTTCTTGTAAAACCTGCCAGCTAACCTCGGGAAAGGGTGTAGCACAGGCCCAGTTGCAGCCTTTGCCAATTATCGGCACACCTTTTGAACGAATCGCTATGGACATTGTTGGTCCCCTAGAGAGAAGCTCCACGGGCAATCGTTACATCTTGGTGATTTGTGACTATGCTACACGGTATCCTGAAGCCTTCCCACTTCGGTCCATAAAAGCTAAGCAAATTGCCAATTGTCTGCTTCAGCTCTTCTCACGATTGGGGGTTGTCAAAGAAATACTTACTGATTGTGGTACAAATTTTTTGTCCAAACTTCTCCAACAAGTATATTTGCTTTTGGGGGTAAAGGGAATTAGGACCACCCCTTATCATCCCCAAACAGACGGGTTGGTTGAGCGTTACAACCAGACACTCAAAAGTATGCTGCGCAAGTTTGTGTCTTCAACAGGAAAAGACTGGGACCAGTGGCTGCCCTATCTACTGTTTGCATACAGGGAGGTCCCGCAGTCATCAACGGGTTTCTCACCATTTGAACTGTTATATGGACGCCAGGTGAGAGGGCCTCTGGACTTGCTAAAAGACCACTGGGAGCAAACTGAGTCCAAAGGAGACAACATTGTGGCATATGTTCTCAAAATGAGAGAGAGGCTGGAGGCAATGACAACTTTGGCACAGGCAAACCTTAAGGCAGCACAGAGACAGCAGAAAACCTGGTACGACCAGAAGGCAAAGGACCGAGCCTTTACCCCAGGTCAAAAGGTACTGTTACTTTTACCGACCAGTGCCAATAAATTGCTTGCTAAATGGCATGGGCCATATGAGATTACAAAAAAAATTAGCAATGTCACATATCAATTATACATGCCTGAAAGAAACAAGAAACACCAGGTCTTCCATATAAATCTACTGAAAGAGTTTGAAGCCTGCCAGGAGCCTGTACAGCAGCTGTTAGTGCGAGCTGTAAAGGATGAGGAGGTGACCGAAAAGTTTTTTCCCACCCCTGTCGTGAAGTCTGTTGCCATTGACCTGTCACATCTCTCTCCCCCTCAGCAGGAGGAAATAAAACCTCTGCTTGATCCAGAGTTGTTTCAGGAAACCCCTGGTTTCACTTCAATGGTACAGCACAGGATCCGACTTAAAAAGGATGCTCCAGTGAGACAGAGAAGCTATCGCATTCTTGAGCGGTTGGGGCCATTGCTGAAGAAAGAAATTGAATTAATGCTGGAGCTTGGAATTATTGAGGTCTCTAAAAGTGAGTGGTGTAGTCCTGTTGTTCTGGTCCCCAAAAAGGATGGCTCGCTACGGTTGATTTTAGGTACCTGAATGCAGTATCGAACTTCGACCCTTACCCAATGCCCCGCATTGATGATTTGTTGGAGCGAGTCGGGAGTGCAACCTTCATAACCACGCTGGATCTCTCCAGAGGCTACTGGCAAGTGGCACTGGCACCAGAAGCAAGAGATCTGACGGCTTTCCGAACCCCTTTTGGCTTCTACCAATTCCGGGTGATGCCGTTCGGCCTGCAGGGGGCCCCAGCCACTTTTCAGAGACTCATGGACTATGTGCTGAGAGATGTCTCTGAGTTTTCTGCTGCCTACCTGGATGATGTGGTTGTCTATAGTCGGTCCTGGAAAGAACATCTTCACCACCTCCAGGAGGTCCTGCAGAGAATTCGTGAAGCTGGACTCACCATTAACCCCCGGAAAGTTGCAGTGGCCTATAGGGAAGTCGAGTACCTGGGATACACCATTGGTTTTGGCAGGATCAAGCCGCAGGTGGAGAAGATGGAGGCCATCAGAGCGTTTCCGATTCCCACCACCAAAAGGAAGGTCAGAGGATTCATTGGCTTGGTCGGGTGGTACAGGAAGTTTATCCCGCAGTTTGCGGAGAGAACAGCTGTCCTGAATGACCTGATTAAAAACTCAGCCCCCAACAAAGTTTGCTGGACCGACACGTGTGATAAGGCTTTCAGAGATCTGAAGGAGGCCATTTGCACTCGGCCTGTTCTCCATAGCCCTGATTTTGACCAGCCCTTCATCCTTCAGACCGATGCTTCGGGGATGGGACTAGGAGCGGTCCTCCTACAGGAGAAGGATGGAGAGAGAAGACCGGTTGTGTTCCTCAGTCGTCGCTTGCTGGACCGGGAGACAAGATACTCAACCATAGAGAAGGAGTGTCTTGCAATGAAGTGGGCCATTGATTCACTGCGGTACTACCTCCTTCATCCTCGAGACTGACCATCGGGCACTTCAATGGTTGCACCGCATGAGAGATGCCAACACCCGCATTGCAGGATGGTACCTGTCCCTGCAGCCCTATAACTTCACCGTGCAGTACCAACCTGGGAAGACTAACACTGTGGCAGACTGTCTGTCCCGAGTTGCTGAAGACTGAGGCTTCGTCTTCCCGAGAAGAGGGGGGAAATGTAACAAACAGCCGTTTGTTACATCTAAGAATGAACACTTAACTTTGTATTTAAGCACTTTATTTAGCACTTTAGATAGCATACAGCACTTTAAGGATGCATATTTGCACATTTAAGAAATAATTGCACACAGTTACTTGTATAAATGTTTATTGAATGCATTTCCTTTTCCTGGTTTTAGATCCAGTGGCACTGCAGCACTTTATAGTAGAGTGGTTGGGCCCTGGAGAAGAAGGGTGACAAAATTAGAATGTCAACATGTGTGCAATATCTATTTTATCCTTAGTGTTGTATTTGGAAGTGTGGAAGTGAAATGTTTAGTTTGTACTCAACTTGTCCTTGTGTCCAGGTCCGTCCCCTAAAAGAGGCCTGGGCTGAAACGACTACCTTAAGAAGGTTCCGGGCTGGACCAAGGCAGGGAAATGTATAGGGGAGCCAAGTTTAGCTTTTTATATGGTTATGAGGTTTCTATTTATCTTTGGTGTTTGGTTTAGGATTTTATGTAGATAGCTTGGGGTTTTACATGGTTTATGGTTGTTGTTGTTATGGTTTATAGAGGGTTTTAGATAGTTTTAGGAAGTCATCTTTAAATGTACATCCCTGGGAGAGTTTTATGGTTTTAACCAGTTAGTCAGACAGTATTTAAAGGCGCCTGTTTCATCACTTACTGAGCTGCTGCTGGAGAAGACACATTGCTCCCTCAACCTCCTTTGCACTTTGTAAATAGATATGATAAAAACAAATAATTAAAAATTGTGGACCATGACAGCTCTGCCTCTGCATTAATCCTTCTACACCCCACGTACTCCAACCGCTTAAGGTCAGCCACGTGACAGAGCACTTTTGCTCTCACTTGTCTGTATATAGTTTTGCTCCTATGTAGATAAGTGCTGATGTCTGTAGATCGGTGTCTGTGTATATAGCATATATATATATATATATATATATATATATATATATATATATATATATATATATATATATATATATATATATAGGAAGAAAGAGAGAGAGATTTATGTGTGTATAATTTCTGTGTATATTTGATTAGAGCTGCAACTAACGATTATTTTAATAATCGATTAATCTGTCGATTATTAGTTCGATTAATCAATGAATCGGATAAAAAATTAAATAATAAAAAGCGTTCATTTTCAACCCTTTATTGAAAAATATAACTGACATACTTAGAAAGTGCACAAACAGATTGCTCCTTGAACATCCCTGAGCTGTTAAAGTAAAAAAAAAAAAAAAAAATGGACTAACACAAAAAACATATACACATCTCAGGTATACTTTACATCTGCCAAATTAAATATATAGGCTTTTTTAAAGTGCACAAAAAGATTTAGATTTTTGTTTAAAGGCACTTGAGCTTTACCTGACAACAGCCAGATGTATGTCTCGTTCCGCCTAGCTACACTCACATACATCTGGGACACCGCCGATAGAGAATGATTTCTCCAACCAATTTTATGGTCTGGCCAATCAGGACGCAGGGCTGGAGTTTCATATATGTGACGTAGTGGAGACGCGACCATGACGTGAGACTGTTTTGATAGCAATGGCGGCTCATCGAGGAAGCAAGCGTTAACATTGATGCTGCTATTTCTTCCGTGTTGTCCAATCTACCTAATATTGTTTCATTAAAAGAACATCAGAGAACGCCTCTGAAGGCTTTTGTTGGTGGAAACGATGTTTTCGCCCTTCTCCCGACCGGATTTGGCAAGTTTTGTTTTCCGGGGCCAGCGGACGTGCAGACGCGGACGCGCCCCGGAGCGGTTAGCGGTTAGCGCTAACTATGTTAGGAGGCCTTTAGTCCTCAACGCGGTCGGCCCGGAATCGACTCCGACCCGCGGCGCTTTGCCGCCTGTCTTCCCCCCTGTTGCTGTCAGCTCACTGTCAATAAAACGCATGCCACTAGAGCCGCAAACACATTATTATTATTTTTTTATTTTTTTTCCTGCGTCGCTATCATTAGCGTCACGGGTTAGCTTCGGTGTGAGTGGTTGAAATAGCACGTCAATAAAGATGACAGACAAGTGGCTTATCCAATCATATGCAAGAATTTTTGATAAGGCCCAGCCTTCTGTAAAGGCAATTCCTATGGCGGAGTCCCAGATGTATGTGAGTGGAGCTAGGCGGAGCGACATGCAGCTGGCTGTTGTCAGGTTAACTTGAGCTGTCTTAGGAACAATAAATAATTTATAACAAATAAAAAAAAAGTACAAATCTGAAAACATAACCGTATTTGTTTGAACGTCTGAACTTATCTGCTACACTACTACACTCAGACTCACAAACTCTCTCTCTCTCACACACACACACACACACTCACTCTCTCTCACTCTCTTTGTTCAGACATTTTGCATTGCAATGCAAAAATGTTAGTATGTCCACATGCTCCTGGCTCAGGCTGGCTCTTTTCTTGGAGGCTATGTTTCCTGCTGCAGAAAGCAGCCGTTCAGATGGTGTTGAGGTGGCAGGGATGCATAGATAAGACTTGGCTAGCCTGGCCAACATGGGATATCTGTCATTGTTAGCCTTCCACCACAGTAATGGGTTTTCTTCCTTGGCAAGGCTTTTTTCTTCAAGGTATGTAAGAACTTCTTTCCTCACTTGAGTGTGGACATCCTCAGCTTGGCCTGCTCTATCATCTTCTTCACCATCAGAACCAAGGAGTGAATCAAGTAGAGTGGCTTGAGGCGTTGATTCAGTAGCTGTAGTATCGGTGGAGGTAATACTGCAACTGCCATGCTGCTGCACATCCATCTTCCTTCTCTCTTCAAGTACCATTGTTTGCACTTTAGTTTGAACACGTAGGACTTCATCAGGTGAAAGAAACTTGTTCAGTTTCCTAAACCTTGGGTCAAGGACCATCGCAAGAATCACTGTGTTTGGTGCGCTATCTGAGAAAGTAGTCTCCCTTTTACATCTCTCCTGCAACTGCTGCACAGCAGTGAGTTGAAAAGCCCGCAGCGGGGCTGACTCGTAGACAGCACTCTGGGTGGACTTCAACAGCCCCTTCACAAGTGGAGGTATTGTAGATATTGTTGCATATTTCTGTCCACTCATGAACACAGTGGCACATTCAAAAGCCTTGAGGACTGTTGAAAGCTCTTCCAGCAGACTCCACTGGTCTGGTTTCAGATCTAGGTACCTTTTGCCTCTCTGTGTGACAGAGCTGTCAGACAGTGTTGCTGTTACAGGCCACCTTTGCTCAAGCAGTCGGCTTATCATGTAGAATGTGCTATTCCACCTGGTGCTTACGTCTTGGACAAGGCTGTGCTCAGGTGTGTTCATTTGTTGTTGTTTCTCTCTGAGCTTACTGCAGGCTAGCTCACTTTTCTTAAAATGTTCTACCAGACATCTTGCAGCCCCAACAGCTTTTTCAATGCTTGGATTCTTCAACGCAGCGTTGATCACAAGTTGCAAAGTATGGCCAGTGCAACGGACAGAGGACCACCCATGCTTCTCCTCCAGGATATTTGCCGCAGCAACAATGTTAGCACCATTGTCATGGACTATGGCAATGATTTTGCTTGGAGGAATTTCAAATCTGTCTACTACCTGCTCCAACCACTCTGCAATGTTAGATGCAGTATGTCTGCCCTGCAGTGGCATGGTGGTGAGGGAGATTGACTGCATGTCCCAGTCATCTGTGATGTAGTGGCATGTGACACCAAGGTAGGCTTCAGTTGCTACACTTGTCCAAACATCAGTGGTGAGAGCAAGTTTGCTGTTGTTGGTGTTTATTGCAGTCTTCACTTTCTTGAATGTTTCTTCATATTTTCTCTCCATGAGCTTTGTAAAGTGGGTCCTGGAGGGCAGAGTGTAACCAGGGTTCAAGGTGTGGATCATTTTAGTGAAGCCCTCATCTTCAACCATCGACAGCGGCCTCATGTCAGTGACAAGCATGTTGAGGATACTATCTGTCAAGACAGCAGCTTGCTGTGGTGTACATGAAGCATTTCCCATCAAGAAGCCTCTCATGGTTTGCTGTTTTTTTCTGGAATCAAAAAGATAGTATTAGTATGTGTAATAGCACAAATTACTTTAATACATACTTACTTGTTGTTTTAGCTACTTGTTGTGTAAAGGCAATTAATAATTCATTACATTTAAATAAGCGCTTTGAGTGCCAAGAAAAGCGCTATATAAATGTAATGAATTATATACACACATATATATATATATATGAAGAGTTCAGATGCAAAAGCCTCAAAGTGCCATTTGAAATTTTATTCTAAAATGACCATTTTTATTAAGCTTGTATATTTAATTTCAGTAAATACACTTAAATGACAATTAATAGGTAATCTTCATTGCCATTTAAGTGAAATTAATGAACTTAAATATACAAAATTGATAAAAATTATCATTTTAGAAGAAAATTTCAAATGGTACTTAGAGGCTTTTGCATCTGAACTCTTCATTATATATATATATATATATATATATATATATATATATATATATATATATATATATATATATATATATATATATATATAAATAAATAATAAGAAAATAATACATTTTTAAACATTTTTAAAAATGTACAAATTAAAATAAATATTACAAATTAAAATTAATCGTTTTCTATTTCAATATATCTAGAGCATTACTGTTTTTACTGTAATTTAGATCAAATAAATGTAGCCTGGGTGAGAATTTACAGATTGAAATATTAATGGGCCAAAAAAAAGGCAAGGGAATAAAAACGTGTCTTTTGTCTTATTAACTATAACGTTATACGTTATATGCTTTAGCCTCGTAACGTTACTGTTTTTAACGAGCTAACACTAACGTGTCATGCTTATTAAGCTGGATAACGAGTAAACACCAGCACCAGAAGAGCTACTGGAGGGACATTACATTAGCCTCGTGAGACCATCCTGATCTCGCGAGCTTTCAAGGTTTCACTCGCAGATCAGTCTGGCTACTCTCCGTCAGAGCCATAGGCGCTGCTCTCCGTTAAAGAAAATCTGGAGCAGTTCACCAAACGAACGTCCAAATCAGCGTTGGCTTTGAGGCAGGTTGAGGTGTGACGCAACGGGAAGCGCGACAGTTCAGTCTAAAGAACATGGCGGCTTCAGCCGATGAAACTAGCATTAGCGTGGCTATCGAGCAAGTTTTATCGGAATTACAGAGTATTTCTTTGCTGAGCTAACGAGCCTTTACTTGCAGCAGCAAGAGTAGCTTGGCTTGTGGTTGTGTTTTCGTCATCGCGACGAAGCATGTTGACGAGTACGTCATATGCTTCGTTGATCTGATTGGTTTATTTGGCCCGTCTATCACCAACATAGGCCAATCAGCTAACCAGTATTTTCGCCCCTTCCCAAAATTACTTCAACGGAAGGTTTCCAGATGGATTGGCGGAGTCAGGTAAACGTTACATACCTTTTACTTCAAAACGGAACAAAAGTAGTAATTTGTAGTGACTTACCCTGCTGTTGAACTCCCTTCCTCATCAAGAACTCCAACATGTTTTCGTTTTAGGTGCTGCATCATCACCGTGGTGCTCCCGTGCCAGGCCATGTCGCTTTTGCATATCTTGCAATTAACACACTTTTTTGATTTATTTAGTGTGAAATATTCCCACACCTTGGATGATTTAGGTCGTACTGATTTCTCTGCCTCCGCCATGTTTCAGAACACTGTTACGGGTCTCTCTGATGGTCTTTCCTCTAACGTTAACTCCGCTCTGTTCTTTTATTTTCTTTCTCGTCAGCTCTGCTCTGCTGCGCGGCGCGCTCAACTCTTTCTCTCTGCTCAGCTGCGCGCGCTCAACATGTGACGTAATAGTCGCGCGACACAACGAATCGATAATGAAATTCGTTGCCAACTTTTTTAATAATCGAATTTTATCGATTTTATCGATTCGTTGTTGCAGCCGTATATTTGATTAATATGTAACTGCAAAATATGTAAGTGCGTGTACATTTTTCATCCAGTTTGACTTCAGTTTAAATAGTTTTGGTTCTGAATAAATATGTGTAGTCTGTCTGAAAGGTCACGAGCATTGTGAACATATGATTAAAATGAAATCCGAACTGCCTCCTATTCATTTTGACAGCAGCTGTCTGATCTGTGGTCTGGCCCAAGATGGCCGCCCTGTAGGCACGTCAGCCTAGCGGCCGGCAGCGTCCAATGGGGCGTCTACGTTTAAGATGTCTATGCTATTATACACTGGATTGCTAATTTGCCCGAAAAACTGAAGTCACTGGCCGCCATCTTGCTACTCCCTACTCTCACAGAACCCCATTGGATTTGACTGCAACAACAAGCAGTTTTCTGGCTGTGTGAAAACGTTTCGCAGGTAATTCTACAGTCAGTGGACGTACTAAAACTATCAACTACTAGGAAATTAGGTGCTGAAATATTTTACATGTTATTCATATTAAATATATATATATATATATGTATATATAAATATGTGTATATGTATATATGTATACATATATGTAAATATGTTTTTGTGTATTGTTATTTATATATTTATAAATGTTATATATATATATAAATAAATAAAATGCAAAATATTTCAGCACATGACTTTCTCAGTACTTGATAGTTTTAGAACAAAACATAAAAGTATATGACATTTGACATTTTAAAAGTTTTAAGCCCCCCCTGAACATGAGGAAATTCTCGTTATTCGATGCTGTAGCGCACATATTACCTAGTTACTGGAGGAAAATAGGGAGTACCAATATGGCGGCTGGTGGCTTCACAGCGACTCGTTCTAACAGGGGGCGATTAGCACTCCAGTGTATAATAGAGCTCAGTGTCTGCTCCTTATTCTGCAGGCTGTAAAGCCTGATAACCCTCCCTGTTCTTCCTGCTCTCAGACAAACCTTGAAGCTGGTGGAGCCAACATCTGCTGGAGGTGAAAGCTGATTGGCTGCAGCCTCTCTGCTCTGACACGTGATTCATAGATCAGAGCTCAGACCAGTTTCTGTTTTCAGGAAATGAAACTCACACAGTCACTGTGACCGAGAGGAGAAATGGAGCAGAACCAGCTGGACCGAGAAACCTTGTCCTGTTCGATCTGTCTGGATCTACTGAAGGATCCGGTGACTATTCCCTGTGGACACAGCTACTGTATGAAGTGTATTAAAAACTTCTGGGATGAAGAGGATCAGAAAGGAATCCACAGCTGCCCTCAGTGCAGGGAGACCTTCACACCGAGGCCCGTTCTGAAGAAAAGCACCATGTTAGCAGCTTTAGTGGAGCAGCTGAAGAAGACTGGACTCCAAGCTGCTCCTGGTGATCTCTGCTATGCTGGACCTGAAGATGTGGCCTGTGATTTCTGCTCTGGAAGAAAACTGAAAGCCATCAAGTCCTGTTTATTCTGTCTGGCCTCTTTCTGTGAGAAACACCTTCAGCCTCATTATGATTCAGCTGCATTTAAGAAACACAAGCTGGTGGAGCCGACCAAGAACCTCCAGGAGAACATCTGCTCTCGTCATGATGAGGTGATGAAGATGTTCTGTCGTACTGATCAGAAGTGTATCTGTTATCTCTGCCCTGAGGATGAACATAAAGGCCACGACACAGTGTCAGCTGCAGCAGAAAGGACTGAGAGGCAGAGAGAGCTGGAGGTGAGACGAGAAAACATCCAGCAGAGAATCCAGGACAGAGAGAAAGATGTGAAGCTGCTTCAACAGGAGCTGGAGGCCATCAAGCACTCTGCTGATAAAACAGTGGAGGACAGTGAGAAGATCTTCACTCAGCTGATCCGTCTCATCCAGAAAAGAAGCTCTGATGTGAAGCAGCAGATCAGATCCCAGCAGGAAACTGAAGGGAGTCGAGTCAAAGAGCTTCAGGAGAAGCTGGAGCAGGAGATCACTGAGCTGAAGAGGAAAGACGCTGAGCTGAAGCAGCTCTCAGACACAGAGGATCACAACCAGTTTCTCCACAACTACCCCTCACTGTCAGCACTCAGTGAGTCTATACACTCATCCAGCATCAAGATCCGTCCTCTGAGCTACTTTGAGGATGTGACAGCAGCTGTGTCAGAGCTCAGAGATCAACTACAGGACATCCTGAGAGACGCATGGACAAACATCTCACTGAGACTCACTGAGGTGGATGTTTCACTGTCAGAACCAGAACCAGAGAGCAGAGCTGGATTCTTGAGATATTCATGTGAAATCACACTGGATCCAAACACAGCAAACAGTTATCTGTTACTATCAGAGGGGAACAGGAAGGTGACAATGATGGATCAACCTCAGTTTGATTCTAGTCATCCAGACAGATTCACTGGTTGGCCTCAGGTTCTGAGTAGAGAGAGTCTGACTGGACGTTGTTACTGGGAGGTGGAGTGGAGAAAGGGAGTTTTTGTAGCAGTCGCATACAAGAATATCAGCAGAGCAGGAAGAGGGAATGAATGTTTATTTGGAGCTAATGACAAATCTTGGGCATTAGTTTGTTACCAAGGAGGTTATCAATTTCGTCACAACAGCATCTGGACCTCCATCTCAGGTCCTGGTTCCTCCAGAGTAGGAGTGTACCTGGATCACAGAGCAGGTATTCTGTCCTTCTACAGCGTCTCTGAAACCATGACTCTCCTCCACAGAGTCCAGACCACCTTCACTCAGCCGCTACATGCTGGAGTTTATGTTGAAGGTTCTGCTGAGTTCTGTAAACCCAAATAGACAGAATCCACTGAAGGTTCAATGAGTTTGATTCTGGTTTTTAAATCTCCAGCAGATTATTTTCTTGATGGTTGTTGTTTTATGTCTAAACTGCACAGAAATCAATAGTCAGAGATTGTCAGCACTTGTTTTCCTTCAGAATTGATGTTCTGGTTCTGTTGGGTTTGTTCATTTCTCATCATTGTTTTCTAAACCAGCTGATCAGCACCAGAATATTTGCTGTTTTTCCTCCTTGTTGCTTTTAGCAGCAAAAACTGTGAACTCAGCAATAAAATGTCAAATGATTCCCCAGGTTTAAAAAGTGGAACCAGTTCTTTGATCCGGTTCTGGTTTGGACCCGTTTTGTTGAGTCCAGATACGAGACAACAGATGTCATCTAATATTGTAAATTTGTCATCTGGGAATGATTATATTTTCAATCTTCATTAATTTAAAACATATTTAAAGTAAATAACCTGAAAACAACAAAATCACCAAAACTCTAATTAGTATTTCAGTAAAAAATGACAATTCAGCTGTACAATATAGTTTTATTTGAAACTTAAAATTTACAGGATGTCTTTAGCAGCCAAATCTGTAATAAAGAGATATAATGTGAATTTATGGCATTTTATTGAATGATGTGTTACAGATTTATACCACAATGACCTAAATCTAATATTTTAAATGAACATTAATGAGTTTTCAATAAATGATAGAATTATTTTTACTATTTTCTATTTTACTATTTTATTATTATTCACTATGTTCATTGCATTTATAACGTATATACTCTTTACTACTAAGAAGTTTTAAGGTTTTATTAAAGTGTATTCAATATGCCTGATGTCTCATTACTTTAGTTTATTGTTCATTAGTTTATTGTGTTAATCATATATTTGCTGGAATATATAGACCAGTGGTTACCATTTTATTTTACTATGTATGTGTATTGATTCTCTCTCTCTCTCTCTCTCTCTCTCTCTCTTATCGTTGCAGAAGGCCTGCAGAAAGCAGAGAAATTTGTTGTGACGATAATAAGTGTTTTTCTAAATATGTCTGAAACTGTTATGAACTGTATTCAGCCATCTGGACTGCTTACGTATAACTGTACTGTGTGGACTGCTTGGTATTATCTTGAAGGTCACAGAGTGTTTTGCTTATCGCTACCCCCTAACTTGAAAAATGTAACCAGGGTTTCCTAATAAAAAGAGAGGAGGGGACGGAGTGCTTTAGAGCGAATTTTGGAGATCTGTATTAAGCATCTCCGCTCCTCTCCTTGCAAGATTTATGATGAAAACTAACCTCATTGTTGTCTCTCCTCCTTGTGTTTGTTTAATGAATGTTTTAGGTGTTTGAACCTGACATTTAATTGGTCCTTCGAGCCGGATCCCAACATACAGGAGGATATCCTGTGGGTGAGGTGAACCGGGTAATAAGACAGTGGCCACTGCATACAGATCCTTTTTCAAGGGGCTAGTCCATCTCGCCTCCGGGTTTCTGACTGTTGAGGGGAAGTCCAAGGGAGGATTGACAGCAGTGGTGAGTGGAGTTTATTTAAAAGTATGAGCGAGTGACTGAGGGTCACCAAGTCAAACCCTATAATCCTAGGCAATAATAGGTACGCAAACGGGTAGCAGAGCCCAAAAGGTCTGTGTAAATCAAAAAGGATAACGGCGTCCATACAAAGGGACGTGTAAATCGAGGGCGGCAGAGTCCTACAAAATTAAAGTCTGTGTGTTTGTGTGTTTGTGTGTATGACTTTATACCACTAGGTATTTTCTTTTCATTTAAAAACAGGGGGATTGTAAGTAACAAGCCTTTGTGGAGGTCTAGCAAGAATTCTCCACTCGAAAGAGTTTAAGTGAGAATTACCACAACAGGGATTTTTATTGTTACCCCACGGTGTAAACATCCCAGCCTATAGAACACCCTATGTGTTACAGGACTGGACCAAATTTATAAAAATGGGGAAGGGACAAAGTAAAACGTTGAAACAGCTCCAGAGTAAGGACTGGAAATTCATTGAACAGCAGGACCCTGATAAAATAAAACATTTAGCTACATGGGTAAAAGAATATGGGTTTATGGGGCGATTAAATTCACAAAAAATAGCCAAACTCCAAGAAGCTATAATTCATAAAATTAACGGTAATCCAAAAAAGCAGGCTTTACAGATACCCAGTGCTGGTTAAAAATAGCAGAAAAAAGGGAAAAAGAGGGTAAAAATTACGTTATGTTCCATAGAAAAGAGGATGATGAAATAGTAACACAAAGGCCTCGTAGAAGACAGGCCTCGCCTCCACCCTCACCGCGCGGTGCAGCAGCACATCAAGACACAGAGGAGGAAGAAGTGGAAGCAAAAAATCCTTTTGCTAGCGCTGTAGTTAAACCCCCCCCCTCCGAGTCCCCTGCTCATTCATACCCCGCACTACCTGCAGAGCAGACCCACATTCCACCTCCATATAATATATCAGAACCATCTGGGAGGGAAGGGTTGAGAAGTGGTGGGCCAGTGGGATCTTGGAAAACCAGTTTAGACTCATTGAATCCTTTATCCCCCTCCCCTGCCCCCTTCTCCAGAAACAGGCGTTTTCCCCATGATCCAGGTACCTAACCCACGGGCAGGGGACTTGGGCCAGGGGCCCACAATGCTGGTTTATCGAACCTGGACAATGGAGGATGTTAAGAAAGCGATAGAAGGGGTTCCTCTCCCTAAGGAGGACCCTACTCACTTTGTTGCGGCTATGGAAGATGTCAGGCACTGTTATAATTTAAACAGACATGAAACTCAGCAGGTCTGGATGACAGCATTAAAGAGTGACTGGCATCACGTTCAGGGGGATTGGAATCTTCTGGATACAGGAGGTGTAGTTTTAACACATGATGCTGCTGACTTGGCAACTAGAGTTGGTGAGTTGGGCCGAAGAGTGAAGGAAAGATTTCAGAAAAAAGCAAACTACACTGAAATAGGACGCATAAAGCAGGGAGACAGCGAGCTTTTTGACGAATACAGAGTAAGGATGACTCTGGCGTTCAGATTACACAGTGGTTTGGAGGTTTCTGCGGAAAATAACAGTGCTTATCAGCAACAGCTAAAGAATGCATTACATGCAGGGGCCAGAGAGAACATTAGAAACTGGGTGGAAAAACATTGTGTGGGACTAGGAAATAAAACTCTAGATGAATACATTGACCAGACTTTGCATGCAGAGAAAATAGCAAGAGACAAAAAAATGGTTTGGGTGCATATTATCAGGCCGAGACAGAGGAAGTGTTTTATCAGGGAGCTAAAACACGTGGTGTTTACCGTGGGAGAGGAGCCAGGGGGGGGGGGGGGTTCAAGGAGAGGAGGTTTCAGAGGAACTTACGGGGAATGCTGGCAGTGTGGTAAACAAGGTCATATAGCGAGAGATTGTCCAAACAACACCAGTTGGAATTGTGGGAACGAGGAACACTTAATCAAAGATTGCCCTAAAAAAGGACGTGCTAATGGCACTTCAGCATGACTAGACACAGAAGTAACAGGTTTGGGGCCTCTGCCTCATCCTGATGAAATACTGCTGAATCTCCAGGAATTATTAGCAGTAGAAGTTGCAAAACCTGAAATAACTTTGTTGGTAAATGGAACATCTGTTACCTTCTTGTGTGACACAGGAGCATGTAGAACAACTTGCAAAGACCCTGTTCCCTGTCTGCGCTCCAGCAGCTCAGACGTTGCAGTGAGATCTGCTAGGGGGAAATTGACTTTGGTTTCTGAGTCTGAACCTGTTTGGATCAGGGACCCTGAAGGACTGTCATGTCAGTCATCTATTCTCATGATACCAGATTGTCCAGTAAATCTTTTGGGTCGTGACGGCCTGCTCTGCCTGGGATTAGCCCTGATTCCCAGTTCTCAGGGAGAAATTGTTGTAAAAAGAAATAAGGATCTGCAGCAAGAGGACTTTTATGTCCTCCAAGGGGTTGGTCCTCCTAATTTGTATTACACTCTGGACATTCCAAACAAACCCCCACATAACACAGCAGATGCTCTATTAGCAGAAGGCATGAGACTCATTCCTCATATGCAACATAAAATGTCAGACCAAAGCCTACATATCACTATTTGGTTCAAACAGACTCCCAATCATGACCCTGACTATGAGGCTCAGATGCAGACGTCCACACCAGCCAAAATAACACTGACCTACATTTATTCTGACTCCAACAGCTCCTCAGTCGCTGCTGTAACTTTACCTGATAAACTACAACGTCTCCATCAGTGCTGGACGCCTCCACACATTTCCACTGTATAGAGGTAAACTTATACAGTGGAAAGATTTGGGGAAGATGGTGCACAAGGGATAAGATGGTGCACAAGGGATTAGCTGCCTCAGACTGGAAAGCAACATCACCAAACACATGGACCGGTGAATCCACGGGTTTAACCACAAAAGCATTGTGTTGGACAGTTTCGGTAAACATGGGAATCCATTTACAGGCTAAAGCCACGTGATCATTTCTCCTTACTGCTGAAGAGGAACAGTTTTTGGCACCTGTTCCTGAAAACTTGTGGTCACAAGGCCCCACTGATGTAGGCCTAG
This sequence comes from Fundulus diaphanus, assembly GCA_037039145.1. Classification (NCBI taxonomy): domain Eukaryota; kingdom Metazoa; phylum Chordata; class Actinopteri; order Cyprinodontiformes; family Fundulidae; genus Fundulus; species Fundulus diaphanus. The sequence goes on from CM073133.1 coordinate 10,011,450, forward strand.
TTAAAGGAGCATTACCTGTACAAATTAGACCAAAAACAGAATACAGGCCCTGCGTAAAACAGTATCCCCTTAAACCAGATGCATGTGAAGGGATAAAACCTGTAATTACAGATCTGATAAAGGCAGGAGTGATTATTAAATGTAGTGACTCCCCATGTAACACCCCCATATTTCCAGTGAAGAAACAGGCGCCATCCACTGGCTGGCGCATGGTACAGGATCTCCAGGCAGTAAATAATGCAGTAATTCAGTGAGCACCATGTGTCCCCGACCCCCACACTCTGCTGAACTCTTTAAGGCCAGATGCAAACGTATTCACAGTAGTGGACATCAGCAATGCTTTCTTCTCTGTACCCGTAGAGAAAGAGAGTCAGTTTTGGTTTGCCTTTACATTCGGAGGGCAGAGGTACACTTATACCAGATTACCCCAAGGTTACTGTGAAAGTCCCACCATTTATTCCCAAGTAATGAGTGCCAGCAAAGTTTCATCCACCAGGTGGGAGCCAAATACTGCTTTATGTTGATGATGTCCTTCTGGCTTCCCCAGATGAAAAAACGTGCAAATTGGACACCTTAGCGCTGCTTAAACACTTAGCCAGTGAAGGCCATAAAGTTAGTAAAAACAAGTTGCAGCTCTGTAAACCACAGGTTAAGTACTTAGGTCACAACCTTAGTGCAGGAGGAAGAACCATCCTAGAGGACAGAAAAATAGCAACTTTACAAGCACCTAAACCCCAAACTAAAAAAGAAATAATGTAATTTTTGGGCCTCACTAATTATTGTAGGACCTGGGTGCCAAACTATGCTGAGATAACCTCTCCTCTTCAGAAACTTATTTATGATCAGGAACTAAAAATGACCTCACCTTTAACCTGGACCCCAGAAGCAGAAAATGCTTTCTGTGCTCTCAAACAAAGTCTTGTTTCCAGCACAGCCTTAGCCCTACCAGACTATAACAAACCTTTTATTCAAATGTTGGACTGCAAAGGCCATTTTATGACCCCAGTCTTGGTACAACAGCATGGAGACAAGATGAAACCATCGCTTATTTCTCCTCAAAACTAGACAGTGTGGCTTGTGCACTCCCCCATTGTGTGTGAGCTGTTATTGCAGCTTCTATGGCTATTGAAAGTAGTGCTACAATAGTTTTATTTCATCCTTTGATTTTGAAAGTTCCACATGCAGTTTCAGCCCTGTTGCTCCAGACAAACATGAATTTTCTTTCTCCTGCTCCACATCTTTCCTGTATGGCAACCCTGCTCTCTCAGCCTCATCTGACTATTGAAAGGTGTACCACTTTAAATCCTGCCACCTTACTTCCACTCCCAGATGAAGGCTCTAAACATGACTGTCAAGAATTAGCAGAACAAACAGCTAAGAGCAGACCTGACCTTCAAGATTTACCACTACCTCAAGGCGAAACATTATTTGTTGATGGGTCATCTCGAAAAAATGAATATGGGAAAACTCAAACGGGTTATGCAGTTGTTACCTCTAACAAGGTTTTGAAAGCAGGGGCTTTACCTTCATCATATTCAGCTCAAGCTGCTGAATTAGTTGCATTAACAGAAGCTTGTTAACTCATGAAAGGGAAAGATGTAACTATTTATACAGACAGCCAGTATGCCTTTTCAACAGTGCACTCTTTCGCTCAATATTGGAAAAATAGTGGTATGGTGACCTCTACTGGTAAACCAGTAACACATGCTGTAGTACTGAAAAAAATTATTAATTTCAGTAAAATTTCCGCGCACATTATCAAGCTTGATACTCCACATTACTCCAGACTTTTTGAATTGAGAAAGCTTCCTGGATTGGAAGCGAAACGTCTCCAACTACAGAAAACAAGTCCAGTTGCTTTGTTTTTTACTTTTTTTGGAATGACCATGACCTGGATGACTGAGAATCTTCACCAGCATATTTAAGTGAGACATTGTTTCTATTTACTGAGTCACTTTATTTTTCTGTTGGCATCAAACAGGTTTTTTATCATAATCTTTCACATATACTGTTTTTTTAATGTATTTCAGATATTTTCTGACCCAAACACTTTGAAACTCTGAGCAACTCAACACTTTCCATTTGTTTTTGGACCAGAACTGCAGGGATTTAAAGCTGATTTTTGCTGCTTTTCATTCTAATTTAGTTGATCTTGAACTCTTTTTGCTGTTGGAAACATTTCTTTGCTTCAGTTTGCAGACAGCAGCAGTAAAGTGTGACTGAATATCCAAACCCAGAAGCTGTGGCTCTCCACAGAACCTGGCTTTGTTCTGCTGAAGAGAGGAAACCTTCATGTCAGCGTCCTGCTGTGAATAAACATGCTCTACAGATCTGAGGTCAGATTCACCAGCAGCTTGAAATGAACTGATTGTTGCTCGTCTTGCTGCTGTGACTCATGCAGCCTGTGGAAAACACAGCAGAACTGCTCCTTATTCCAACACCAAACACATTTAATCCCACTTTGGATCGTCTCACCAGAACAGACACACAGACTTTGTTCTGATGAAGCGTTTCAAACACCCACAAACAGCAGAATGTTCCATTTCCCTTGAACGCAGCTTCTGCTGAGTGTTTTCCAGGCAGAAAGCTGAGCAGGTGATGGAGAAGGTGTTGCATTGCTCCTCAGAGATTGGACTTGTTCTGAAGACGCAGAACCAGTGAGACGCTTCCAGGATCCTCCCAAAAGTCCAACACTAATGAGCAAAAGGTGCTGCCATAAAAACTGAAGTTGTTTTTACCATCATCAAGTAGAAACAACTTCAGGACATCTGAGGAAGAGCTTCCACATCAGAGGAGGATCTCTAAAACCACATCAACACCTGGAGAAACATCTAATCAGCTCCTTGTTGTTGACTAGAACCAGATGTTTGAAACTCACCTCCACAGATCCTTTAGCTGAGAAAAAGCCAAATAAGCGTAGCCTACCTGCAGAGACGCTACAGTCGTTGGTATCAGGTCTGGACATTCAAATGTTGGCTCCATACCAAAGAGAAAATGTGGAGAGCACATAGGTGTCTTTGGTCAGACTTCATGTGCCTTGACTGACCTGTATAATCTGATTGAATTTGACTTTGATGACATGTATCATGAATTGGTGCTATATAAATAAAATTAAATTGAATTGACGTGACTCTTTATTAATATCCAGGGGCAATTCCCCTGGATTGGCAGACTGGTATGGTGGTCACCCTTTTTAAAAAGGGGGACCGGAGGGTGTGTTCCAACTACAGAGGAATCACTCACTTAAGCCTCCCTGGTAAGGTCTATTCCGGGGTTCTGGACGAACATCGGATTCTGAAAGAGCAGTGTGATGTTCGACCAGGTCGTTGAACACTGGATCAGCTCTACACCCTCAGCAGGATCCTGGAGGGGGCATGGGAGTTTGCCCAACCAATCTACATGTGTTTTGTGGAGCTGGAGAAGGCATTCGACCGTGTCCCTCGGGGGGGGGGGGGGGGGGGGGAGTCCTTTAATAATGGCTGTTTGGTCTCTGTATGACCAGTGTCAGAGTCTTGTCCGCATTGCCGGCAGTAAGCCGGACTCATTTCCAGTGAGAGTTGGACTCCACCAAGGTTGCCCTTTGTCACCGATTCTGTTCATAACTTTTATGGACAGAATTCCTAGGTGCAACCAAGGTGTTGAGGGGAACCGTTTTGGTAATCCGTTTTTCGTCTCTACTATTCGCAGACGATGTGGTTCTATTGGTTTCATCAGGGCGTGATCTGGCCAGGATGAGAATCAGTGCCTCCAAATCCGAGACCATGATGTCGAGCCAGAAAAGGGTAGAGTGCCTTCTTCGGGTTGGGGAGGATGTGCTCCCCCTAGTGGAGGAGTTTAAGTATCTTGGTGCCCTGTTCATGAATGAGGTGATAGAGCGGTAGATCGACAGGCGGATTGGTGCTGCATCTGCTGTGAAGCACCCTAGGTCGCAGTTCAATGATCGACTTTGTTGTCGTTTCATCTGATCTGCGGCCGCATGTCCTGGACACTCGGGTGAAGAGAGGGGCGGAGCTCTCCACCGACCACTACCTGGTGGTGAGTTGGCTCCGATGGCGGGGGAGCAAGCCGGTCCGACCGGGCAGGCCCAAACGCACTGTGAGGGTTTGCTGGGAACATCTGGCAGAGTCCCCTGTGAGGCGGAGCTTTAACTCCCACCTCCGGGAGAACTTTAAACACGTCCCGAGGGAGGCGGGGGACATTGAGTCTGAATGGACCATGTTCCGCGCCTCTATTGTTGAGGCGGCTAGTTGGAGCTGTGGCCGCAAGGTTGTCGGTGCATGTCGCGGCGGCAACCGTCGAACCCGCTGGTGGACACCAGCGGTGAGGGAAGCCGTCAAGCTGAAAAAGGAGTCCTACCGGGCTTTTTTGGTCTGTGGGACTCCGGAAGCAGCTGATGTGTACCGGCAGTCGAAGCGGCAGGCGGCTCGGCTGGTCGCCGAGGCAAAAACTCGGGCGTGGGAAGAGTTCGGAGAGGCCATGGAGAAAGACTTCCGTACGGCTTCTGGTCCACTATCCGGCGTCTCAGGAGGGGGAAGCAGTGCAGTACCAACACTTTTTACAGTGGGGGTGGTGTGCTGCTGACCTCGACTCGGGACGTCGTGCGTCGGTGGGCGGAATACTTCGAAGACCTCCTTAATCCCACCAACACGTCTTCCATTGAGGAAGCAGAGTCTGAGGACTCTGGGTCGGGTTCTCCCATCTCTGGTGCTGAGGTTGCCAAGGTTGTTAAAAAGCTCCTCGGTGGCAAGGCCCGGGGGTGGATGAGATTCGCCCTGAGTACCTTAAGGCTCTGGATATTGTGGGGCTGTGTTGGTTAACGCGGCTCTGCAACATTGCGTGGACATCGGGGGCAGTTCCCCTGGATTGGCAGACTGGGGTGGTGGTCCCCCTATTTAAAAAGGGGGACCGGAGGGTGTGTTCCAACTACAGAGGAATCACACTCTTAAGCCTCCCTGGTAAGGTCTATTCAGGGGTTCTGGAAAGGAGGGTCCGTCGGATAGTCGAATCTCGGATTCAGGAAGAGCAGTGTGGTTTTCGTCCTGGCCGTGGAACACTGGACCAGCTCTACACCCTCAGCAGGATTCTTGAGGGGGCATGGGAGTTTGCCCAACCAGTCTACATGTGCTTTGTGGATCTGGAGAAGGCATTCGACCGTGTCCCCCGGGGGATCCTGTGGGGGGTACTCCGGGAGTATGGAGTACCGGACCCTTTAATAAGGGCTGTCAGGTCTCTGTACGACCGGTGTCAGAGTCTGGTCCGCATTGCCGGCAGTAAGTCAGACTCGTTTCCGGTGAGAGTTGGACTACGCCAAGGTTGCCCTTTGTCACCGATTATGTTCATAACTTTTATGGACAGAATTTCTAGGTGCAGCCAAGGTGTTGAGGGGATCCGTTTTGGTGGCCTTAGGATTGTGTCTCTGCTATTCGCGGATGACGTGGTCCTATTGGCTTCATCAGGGCGTGATCTACAGCTCTCACTGGAGCGGTTCGCAGCCGAGTGCGAAGTGGCCGAGATGAGATTCAGCGCCTCCAAATCCAAGACCATGGTCTTGAACCGGAAAAGGGTAGAGTGCCTTCTCCGGGTTGGGGAGGATGTGCTGCCCCTAGTGGAGGAGTTCAAGTATCTTGGGGTCTTGTTCACGAATGAGGGGAAGGCGGATTGGTGCAGCGTCTGCTGTGAAGCGGGCGCTGTACCGATCCGTTGTTGTGAAGAGAGAGCTGAGCCAAAAGGTGAAGCTCTCGATTTACCGGTCGATCTACGTTCCTACCCTCATCTATGGTCACGAGATTTGGGTCGTGACCGAAAGAACGAGATCCCGGATACAAGCGGCTGAAATGAGTTTTCTCCGTAGTGTGTCTGGGCTCTCCCTTAGAGATAGGGTGCGGAGCTCAGTCATCCGGGGAGGACTCAGAGTAGAGCCGCTGCTCCTCCACGTCGAGAGGAGCCAGTTGAGGTGGCTCGGGCATCTGGTCAGGATGCCTCCTGGACGCCTCCCTGGTGAGGTGTTCCGGGCACGTCCCACCGGGAGGAGGCCCAGGGGAAGACCCAGGACACGCTGGAGGGACTATGTCTCCTGGATGGCCTGGGAACGCCTTGGGATTCCTCCTGAGGAGCTGGCCCAAGTGGCTGGGGAGAGGGACGTCTGGGCCTCCCTACTGAAGCTGCTACCCCCGCGACCCGACCCCGGATAAGCGGAAGAAGACGGACGGACGGAGACGGACAGATCTGGTCGGAGGCGATGTGCGTCATCACCAATGAGCATGTAGGGCATCGCGTTATCAGTGCCTGGCAGGGTGTCGTCAGCGGGAAAATTCAGTGTGCCTGTGTCCATAGCATCTCTAAGGTCAGAATGAGCAAACACTCCAGTATCAGACACTCTTCCTTGTGTCCCTGCGCTTGCATACATGGCGTCAACAACTGCCATTAGTAGGATGGAAAACCTTGACTTATAGTTGTAAAACATGCTTCTACTGTTGCCAGGGGGTTGAATGAGGTCATGTTTCCCACTATTGCTCCTAAGCAGTGTGTTTGTTTCTAGTCTCTGGCAATGGCCTTGCTCTCAGAGTTTTGAGGTTGTCTGTGGGACGCTGTCATGGTGCAGCCTTGCCTGCTGCACCATGGACATTTTCTGGCACCATCCTCCTCCCATACAGCCCTGATTCCACGCTCCACTGATCATCTACACCTGTCATCCCTAATCAAGCCCGCACTCAGCACACCTGCCAACACTCCTACATAAACCTCCCTCAGTCTGCTCTTCCCCGCCGGATCGTCTGCTCACGTTCATCATTCTTACCTTGTCCTGCCTGAGCTCACTACTTCTGCCAGCCTGTGCTTCCTCCGTCTACCTGCCCGTGCTCCCTGCCTCCGTCTGCCTGTGTTCATCCAAGCTTGCCTGCTCCAACTCCGTCTAGCTCTCCAGTTCCTGCCATCACCATCCTCCTGCTCCAGCCCGGTACAGACTGTTGGTTTCTTCCTCCACTATCCATCAACCTTCAATAAAACTCTTAAACAAAGCTCTGTGTGTGGATGTGTTCGGGTTCATCAAACACAGCATGACAGACACAAAATATGATGTATGAAATAAATATTTGTGAAAACATGTTTTTTTATGTCTCAAACACTGTTTTCGTAACACATTTCACAAAGACTGGAGAAATGCATCTAGGACTTTTGGCTAACTTGTAGAATATATTTGACAAATGTGCAGTAAACCGTTAAACAGCATCAAAATAGCAGTAGCATAATTTTCCATTACAATTTACCTTCAAGTAAACATCACGCAGCACAGCAGTGAGGGCTGTGCAGGTTTCCATCACTATCCTATTCAGTGTTGTGCTTCCAATCCTGTATTGAAAACTTAATGAGTTGAAGGTCACACCTGTCAAAATAAAGAAAGTGGTTTAAATAGTCGGGTGGATTTAGATCAGGGGTCACCAGACTTTTTGAAACTGAAAGCTCCTTCATCGGTGTAGTGTCATACGAAGGGCTACCTGTACCGACCTTTGAACTAGAAGAGTCTGCATTCATCCTAACTTTATGTAAAATAAACACATTTTTCATGCTACAGGGTTTTAGGCACCACATTTGGTCCTTGGGGGCTACTTGGTGCCCACAGTCACCATGTTGGTGACCCCAGCCTGATGCTTTATGTATAGGAGAGTGGGCATGGATGGAGCTTGATAGATTAACAGATATTTATTTATTTGTTTTAGAATTGAATGTAGTGGACGTATGAAGGACAGATGTCCACTCACAGGGCGATTATAGCTATGGCTGTATGTACTTGGGTCAAGTGATTTATAATGTGATGTGGATAAAAGACCTTGCCTCATGTCCCTCTCCCTTAGATGTAATGAGGAGTGTTGCAGAAATGTATTTTTTGTTAAACACACTTACCTGTTGCCAGAAACCATAAGGTCACAGAGAGCCTGTCCCTGGGGCTGAGGGATTTTCTTAGGTGTGTGTCTCTCTTTATTATGTGTGGAGTCACCCTCTCCAGGAGACAAGAAAAGTCTACAACATACATCCACGGAAGGTCCCGAAATCCCTTCATATCATCTACCTATTGATAGATGATATGATGGGGTGTCATTAAATACACACACTTAGAACTTTGAATATTTATGTTTACAACCTTCTGATGCTATTAAAGCCATAAAAACAATGACTTATGCAATGCAAATGAAATTTCATTTTAAAAATTAACCATCATAAATCCTAATTTGGCATGTTTTGAAATCTAAAACAAATGTAGATGCTATTTAGTGTTTAGACAGTCAGTCAAAATAAAATTCATCACATCCACACATCTGGTGACAAGGTATGCAATTAACGGCATTAACAATAGTCGACAGAATTATAACAACAGCAGGCTATAGACAAAAACATATTCATTTCTGCATTTAACTGACTGTCGTGAACATTGTTGATAAACAAAGCAGAAAAGGCTGGGCTGTCAAATGTGCACGAACGCTTAGCTTACCTCAAGTTCTTTCTGTAAAATTGACAGACCGTAGTCGCCACGTTTGCTCAGCCATGTCTTTGTCCATATATGTCGTTTCCTTTTCTTTTTTAGGGCTTTCAGCACACAAAATTGTACAAATTGCCAAGGCAGTGCGTTTCACTCTAGTGAGCTTCATATTTAACAGGGGGCATTAACACTTCCGTCTTTTTCTTCTTCTTTTATTGTTTATGTTTGGCTTCCGGATAGACGAGTCCGACAAACGCCATCTCCCTATGGCGCTGAGTCCGACGTGGTTTTAGACATACAGTGTGAGCACTCAGATCGCATCAGAGCGTCGTGTCGTACAGCGTAAGAACAGATATGGTGAGCGGAGAACTTTTAAACCCTGCGGGTTCATCTTACAGTTTGAGCTTTATATGAGTACAACGATTGAAAATATCGTACAGTGTACGCCCGGCTTTAGAGATAGGGTGAGGAGCTCAGTAATCCGGGGAGGACTCAGAGTAGAGCCGCTGCTCCTCCACGTCGAGAGGAGCCAGTTGAGGTGGCTCAGTCATCTGGTCAGGATGCCTCCTGGACGCCTCCCTGGTGAGGTGTTCTGGACACGTCCCACCGGGAGGAGACCCAGAGGGAGACCCAGGACACGCTGGAGGGACTATGTCTCTCTGCTGGTCTGGGAACGCCTTGGGATTCCCCCGGAGGAGCTGGCCAAAGTGGCCGGGGAGAGGGACGTCTGGGCCTCCCTACTGAAGCTGCTACCCCCACGACCCGACCCCGGATAAGAGGAAGAGGATGGATGGATGGATAATGCTGACATATAATTTGATAAAGTTATTAAAAAAACTAAAATAATAATACAGGCAGGACAATAAATAAGGGTTTAAGAAAGCCCCAGGATGAAGCTCTGTGTTATTTTTTAATCCCTATAAGCTAAAAGCTTTTTCTCCACAGCAATTGGAGGATGCACTACTGGCTCACATGCGTGCTGAACAACAGACTGTTGAGAAATGTTTCATTCATTACAGGAAAAAATCAAAGTTTCTTCATAAGTGGAATGAAGGTCTGGAAAGATGGAGGAAAACAGAACAGTTTTGTGAAAGAAGGAATAATTAAAATAAATAAATGTGTTTCATACCATTTGACTAAGATTTAATTAATCTGAGGCTTTGTAAAGAGGAATGTTATTTGTATATTAGGTCAACCAAACTAAGTGTTGCATGTGGGGTTCCTGAAGCCCCTAAAATAGACATAATGACCTCCATACTTAGTGCGCTTTTAAACCAGAGGGACTTTGTGGACTAGTGCTGCCCCCTTGTGGCACAAAGTGGTTTTAAACCAGAAGTAGGTTTTAATTTCTGAAAAATCCTTTTGGCTGCCATCAGTGACAGCTATGCAGTTTAAGTTAATTTCATAGATTTAAGTCACAAATAATTTGTTTATTTATTTAAAGGTCTTTTTGCGGTTTTGAAGGTTTATGATGAAGTTGATCTGCCGTTAAAGTCTGATATGGAGTGAAATTGAACGTCTCAGAGGAATCAGACGTTTTCAGACATTTCCTCTTTCTCCAAAATGAGCGTAAGCCTGGATCAGAGCTACTGTGAGGACCGAACATTTTCCCTACAAGTTTTATTTTGTTATAGATCTGAATTTTGTGTGGAAAGGGGGATTCACATGTTTCAGGCCCATTTTGTTTGTACGCAAGCTTTATAAAGGCAACCTCTGCTCCTTATTCTGCAGACTGTAAAACCTGATAACCCTCCCTGTTCTTCCTGCTCTCAGACACACCTTGAAGCTGGTGGAGCAACATCTGCTGGAGGTGAAAGCTGATTGGCTGCAGCCTCTCTGCTCTGACACGTGATTCGTAGATCAGAGCTCAGAGCTGTTGCTGTTTTCAGGAAATGAAACTCACACAGTCACTGTGACCGAGAGGAGAAATGGAGCAGAACCAGCTGGACCAAAAAACCTTCTCCTGCTCGATCTGTCTGGATCTACTGAAGGATCCGGTGACTATTCCCTGTGGACACAGCTACTGTATGAAGTGTATTAAAAACTTCTGGGATGGAGAGGATCAGAAAGGAATCCACAGCTGCCCTCAGTGCAGGGAGACCTTCACACCGAGGCCCGTTCTGAAGAAAAGCACCATGTTAGCAGCTTTAGTGGAGCAGCTGAAGAAGACTGGACTCCAAGCTGCTCCTGCTGATCTCTGCTATGCTGGACCTGAAGATGTGGCCTGTGATTTCTGCTCTGGAAGAAAACTGAAAGCCATCAAGTCCTGTTTAGTCTGTCTGGCCTCTTTCTGTGAGAAACACCTTCAGCCTCATTATGATGTGGCTCCACTAAAGAAACACAAGCTGGTGGAGCCCTCCAAGAACCTCCAGGAGAACATCTGCTCTCGTCATGATGAGGTGATGAAGATGTTCTGTCGTACTGATCAGAAGTGTATCTGTTATCTCTGCTCTGTGGATGAACATAAAGGCCACGACACAGTGTCAGCTGCAGCAGAAAGGACTGAGAGGCAGAGAGAGCTGGAGGTGAGACGAGAAAACATCCAGCAGAGAATCCAGGACAGAGAGAAAGATTTGAAGCTGCTTCAACAGGAGCTGGAGGCCATCAAGCACTCTGCTGATAAAACAGTGGAGGACAGTGAGAAGATCTTCACTCAGCTGATCCGTCTCATCCAGAAAAGAAGCTCTGATGTGAAGCAGCAGATCAGATCCCAGCAGGAAACTGAAGGGAGTCGAGTCAAAGAGCTTCAGGAGAAGCTGGAGCAGGAGATCACTGAGCTGAAGAGGAAAGACGCTGAGCTGAAGCAGCTCTCAGACACAGAGGATCACAACCAGTTTCTCCACAACTACCCCTCACTGTCAGCACTCAGTGAGTCTACACACTCATCCAGCATCAAGATCCGTCCTCTGAGCTACTTTGAGGATGTGACAGCAGCTGTGTCAGAGCTCAGAGATCAACTACAGGACATCCTGAGAGACGCATGGACAAACATCTCACTGAGACTCACTGATGTGGATGTTTCACTGTCAGAACCAGAACCAGAGAGCAGAGCTGGATTCTTGAGATATTCATGTGAAATCACACTGGATCCAAACTCAGCATTCAGTCTTCTGTTACTATCAGAGGGGAACAGGAAGGTGACAATGATGGATCAACCTCAGTCTTATTCTAGACATCCAGACAGATTCACTGTCTGGCCTCAGGTTCTGAGTAGAGAGAGTCTGACTGGACGTTGTTACTGGGAGGTGGAGTGGAGAGGTAGAGTTTATGTAGCAGTCGCATACAAGAATATCAGCAGAGGAGGATTTGGGAAAGAATGTGGATTTGGATGTAATGACAAATCTTGGGCATTAATTTGTTACCAACGAGGTTATACATTTATTCACAACAACATCTCAACCTCCATCTCAGGTCCTGGTTCCTCCAGAGTAGGAGTGTACCTGGATCACAGAGCAGGTATTCTGTCCTTCTACAGCGTCTCTGAAACCATGACTCTCCTCCACAGAGTCCAGACCACCTTCACTCAGCCGCTACATGCTGGAGTTTTTGTTGTAGGTTCTGCTGAGTTCTGTAAACCCAAATAGACAGAATCCACTGAAGGTGCAGTGAGTTTGATTCTGGTTTTTAAATCTCCAGCAGATTATTTTCTTGATCGTTGTTGTTTTATGTCTAAACTGCACAGAAATCAATAGTCAGAGATTGTCAGCACTTGTTTTCCTTCAGAATTGATGTTCTGGTTCTGTTGGGTTTGTTCATTTCTCAACATTGTTTTCTAAACCAGCTGATCAGCACCAGAATATTTGCTGTTTTTCCTCCTTGTTGCTTTCAGCACCAAAGACTGTGAACTCAGCAATAAAATGTCAAATGATTCCCCAGGTTTAAAAAGTGGAACCAGTTCTTTGATCCGGTTCTGGTTTGGACCCGTTTTATTGAGTCCAGACACACATGAGACAACAGATATCATCTAATATTGTAAATTTGTCATCTAAGAATTATCATATTTTGAATGTTTCATTATCTTTAATCATTAATTTAAAATTGCGTTAAAGTAAATATCCTCAAAACAACAAAATAACGACAACTTTAATTAGTATTTCAGTAAAAATGACAATGCAGCTGTACAATATAGTTTTATTTGAAAATTAAAATTTACAGGATGGGTTTAGCAGCAAAATCTGTAATAAATAGATATAATGTGAATTTATGGTATTTTATTCAATGAGGTGTGACAGATTTATACCACAATTATGACCTAAATCTAAAATTTGTGATTAACATTAATATGTTTTCAATAAATAAAGACTTTAAGTATTAAACTGAGACATTGCTTCTATCTCCTGGGTCACTTTATTTTATTTTTATTTTGGCATTGTCAAAATACCTCTAAAATCGGTAGTGTGGTGAGCCCGACCATATTCCCTGTTACTCACAAATTAAGAGATAATTTGGACATCAGTTACGTACAATAGATAGCATAAGAGCTCTGTAATTGTGTGTTTAAATTGATTGTTTTCTCTTTATTGAATTGTATGTTTTGACTGATTGTTTTTCTTTCTTAAAAAGGTCAAGCATTCATGTATTAAATGAGTGAAATGATGATTATTTTAGTGCAGTCCAAGTGTCAGATAGGCTAAAGAGAAAATAGTTTGTGGAAAGAGGAAGTAGCGCTTGGAAGGAGACTGCAGCTGCTGGCTACAGGAAATCTACCGAGAAGAAAAGAGGAAGTGGAACCAGAAGGTTTGGTTCAATGACCTGCTGCCTGGGGTCGGAGAAAGAGGAGCGAGACCTTTTGACTCGGCCGGAGAGCTGCGTAGGGTGAAAAGGTTATGAGCTGATAAGGGACTGGGTGCAAGTGTTCGGTGGAACCTCCCAACGGCTCTCTCAACACATAAAAGAAAGGTAATTTGTGTACTCATTGCTCAGTTTCTCGTCTCAGAAGACACGCAACCCAAAGCAGAGGGAAGATTGGCCGGCCGAAGGGAGAACACGATGCCCCTGTCTCTGAGAGCCACCGGGACTGAGCCCAATTGTCCATTCTTCGTGTTTTTCCACAATTCGGGGCCAACGATCTGCAAATTCTGTCAACAAGAACTGCTGTGGTTTTGACCTGGTTGATTGAAAGAACCAGATGTTCCAGAGATGGGAAACGCACCCGTGAGATGTCGGTTCTGAAGCTGAACCAACTTGTCAAGCAGAAGAGACGGACCTCAGACACAGACATCAAAGCAGGGACTCAAAGTGTGAGTCTTTGTGAACTGGGCATTAACGGCACATCGGGGTTGCCATCAAGAGAAGGGAAGTTTTCGGCTGAACAACTCCTTATCCAGCAATCAAGGACACTTTGTGGGAAAAAGGAAGTGGAGAACTCATCCGCAGTCATTAAATTGTTGCCGTTTTCCTGCTGCACTCGTGGGAAGGAGAGCAGACTTTGACTTATTGCTGTAATTATCATTCAAAGACGTGTGGAAGAATATAAGGACAGAACTTCTGCCACTCTAAGGCTTCCTGGTTCTGTGGTGCCAGGCAGTCACTGAGTACCGGCAGGCCTTCAGCTCACATACCGGTTGACAGCAGAGTCGGTGCGGATGGCTGCTATGGGCGACCTCATGTTCTTCAGGTCCCACACTTTGACGATCATCCGATCGTCGCTGCCTGACACCACGTTATCTCCCACAGTGAAGACGGCAGAGGTCACCGTGTTGCAGAGGACCAGGAGACACGTTTGTTGAAACAGCTTTAAAACCTTTTTAGACATTTTTAGAAATAAATCTTCTGAAATTCTTATTTGTATAGACTGATGTGCACAACTTTTAGTATTTCTTTTTAAACAAATTATTTTCACTGAGATTGTGCCCTGTGTGAGTACTGGGCTCTTTAATAAGGGCTGTTAGGTCTCTGTATGACCGGTGTCAGAGTCTGGTCTGCATTGCCGGCAGTAAGTCGGACTCATTTCCAGTGAGAGTTGGACTCCGCCAAGGTTGCCCTTGTCACCGATTCTGTTCATAACTTTTATGGACAGATTCCTAGGCGCAGCCAAGGTGTTGAGGGGATCCGTTTTGGTGGCCTTAGGATTTCGTCTCTGCTATTCACAGATGACGTGGTTCTATTGGTTTCATCAGGGCGTGATCTACAGCTCTCACTAGAGCGGTTCGCAGCCGAGTGCGAAGCGGTCGGGATGAGTGCCTCCAAATCTGAGACCATGATGTTGAGCCGGAAAAGTGCCTCCTCCGGGTTGGGGAGGATGTGCTGCCCCTAGTGGAGGAGTTTAAGTATCTTGGGGTCTTGTTCACAAATGAGGTGATGGAGCGGGAGATCGACAGGCGGATTGGAGCGGCGTCTGTTGTTAAGCGGGCGCTGTACCGATCCGTTGTGGGGAAGAGAGAGCTAAGCCAAAAGGCAAAGCTCTTGATTTACCGGTCGCTCTACATTCCTACCCGCATCTATGGTCATGAGCTTTGGGTCGGGACCGAAAGAACAGGATCCCGGATACAAGCGTGTCTGGGCTCTCCCTGAGGCCGGGCATACGCTGTATGATTTTTTTACCTTTTTTGGGCCAATTCTTTAGTCGTGCGAGAATTTTTTGGATCGGGCTGAGTTTAAGCTTAATCGTGCGTCCTGCGTCGTGTAGTATATAGGGGGTAATGAAGGGCGATTAGCCTCTCACGACTACCTCCCGATCAGGAATCGGATGATCGGATGAAAAACAAACATGTTTGAAATTCAGTCGGCCCTTGTGAGGTGATCGTGAGCACCTCCTGCTGTTGAAGCAGAGCTACGAGCGTCTATGAGACGATTTCGCCCAACCTTGCGCACTGCACATATGCAAACAAGGGAATTCTTCTTCTTCCTCTCAGATGAAAACAGAGAATGGAGGGGGTACGAGTGACGGAGGAGCAACTCGTAGGACTCTGGCAAGCTCACCCCAGTCTCTTTGACGTTGCCTCCCAGAGCTACCACGACTGAAATAACAGGGAGTCTGGATTTTGCTACTTGGGGAAAGACTTAGTTTACACAAATTTAAAAGACGCATTCAGAGCAGCCCCCCAACCCTATCTCGGCTCCTCAGACCACCTTTCTGTAATACTAATTCCTGCATACAGGCCCCTGCTGATCAGAGTTATACATACAGTGAGGCAGGCGAAGGTGTGGGCTAAGAGGGCCATGGAGGCACTCCAGGACTGTTTTGAGTGCTCTGACTGGGACATTTTCAAAGCTGCAGCAACATATGAAGACAAGATTAACATTGATGAGTATGCCATGACTGTGTCAGCCTACATCAACAAATGCATTGAGGACATCAGCACCACAAAGAACATCATCACCCGAGCCAACCAACAACCCTGGATGACTGAGGAGGTTCGCCAAGCGTTAAAAGCACGGAACTCAGCCTTCAAATCTGGTGACAAGGAGGCACTGGGGACATCGAGAGCCAACCTGAACCGTGCCATTAGGTTAGTGAAGCGGAACCACAGCCAGAAAATCCAGGATCTTTTCCACGACGCCAGCAACACCAGGAGCATGGAGGAGATCACTGACTACAACACGCCCTCCCCCCCGGTGGGTGAAGTTGATGCTGACTTCCTAAATGGACTAAATAACTTCTTTGGCAGGTTCCAGGCACTAAACAGCACTCCAGCAGGAAGAGGAGGTACTCTGCCTTGATACAGCCGACGTGTGGAAGACTCTGAGGAGAGTCAGCCCGCAGAAGGCCCCAGGCCCCGACAACATACCTGGGCGGCTGTTCAAGGAGTGTGCAGGTCCTCACAGACATTTTTAACACCTCGCTGGACACAGTGCCAGCATGCTTTAAGTCTGCCTCCATCATCCCGGTGCCAAAGAAACCTCAAGTCACCTGTTTTAATGACTACCGGCCTGTTGCACTGACTACCATCATGATGAAGTGTTTTGAAAGGCTGGTAAAAGAACACATCGTCTCCAGTCTCCCCCCAACATTCGACCCGTTCCAGTTTGCCTACCGGCGGAACCGCTCCACTGAGGACGCCATCTCCTCTGCTCTTCACCTGAGCCGGGCACACCTAGAGGAGAAGAACACCCACGTGCGGATGCTGTTCCTGGACTTCAGTTCAGCGTTCAACACCATCATCCCACAGCATCTGGTGGGAAAACTGGAACATCTGGGCTTCAGCACACCTCTTCACAACTGACTGGTAGACTTCCTCACCAACAGACCTCAGTCGGTCCGGGTCGGACAGAACACCTCTGATGTCATCACCCTCAGCACGGGCTCCCCTCAGGGCTGCGTTCACCCTGATGACACACGACTGCATCCCCAGATTCACCACCAATCACATCGTGAAGTTTGCTGACGACACAACGGTGGTGGGCCTGATCAGAGATGACAATGACCGGGACTACAGAGAGGAGGCGGAGCAGCTGGCGGGCTGGTGCAGAGACAACAGCCTGATCCTGAACGTGGAGAAGACGAAGGAGATCATCGTCGACTTCAGGAAGAACCAGCCTCACCACGCTCCACTGCTCATCAACAGTTCAGCTGTGGAGGTGGTCAGCAGCACCAAGTTCCTGGGGGTGCACATCACGGACAACCTCACCTGGTCTGTGAACACCACGTCACTGGTGAAGAGGACACAGAAGCGCTTGTACTTCCTGCAGAAGATGAGGAGAGCCCACCTGCCCCCGCCCATCCTCCCGGCCTTCTACAGAAGCAGTCATAGAGAGCATTATGACCAGCTGTCTCTCTGTTTGGTGTGGAGGCTGCAGTGCCTCCAACTGGAAGAACGTGAGGACAGCAGAGAGGATCATCGGGGCTCCTCTCCCCTCCATTAAGGACATTTAATCCCAGCGCTGCGTGTCCCGAGCCCGTAACATCATCAGAGACCCCTCACACCCCCACCATGGACTGTTCTCCCTGCTGCCCTCTGGGAAGAGGTTCCGCAGCATCTGCTGCAAGTCCACCAGGTTCTGCAACAGCTTTTTCCCTGTTGCCATCAGAATATTGAACTGTTTAACTCTGATCTGGACCACATTTGCATCTTTAGTTTGCACTACAAATGTTGTTGAACTTTCATTATCCATTTGCCTTTTTGCACCATACTGTTCTTGCACACTGTTTTTCTCCTGTAGTGTTACATTCCGATCACTGCTGCACTTTATATCGTAATGCTGCCTTATTCCACCTGCAATCCCAGTACATTCTCGTAAGCTGTATGCAACGAAATTTCGTTCTGTATACACTCTCTTCATACAAAATGACAATAAAGTGTTCTAAGTCTAAATAGGTGGATATGAACAATAATCCATCTGACAACCAGATTAAGGGCATTTTCTGGTGTCTCATGGTACGCTGTGGTGTCTCACCGAGTGGGTCAGGCAACGTAGCTGTCCAGGATGACACATTCTCCCTGTCTGCTGTGGAGATGTCTGCTTCAGAAACTCCAGAGGAGCTCCCATCTCCATTTGTAAACACTGTAGCTGTTGTGCGTGATCACAGCTTCCTCACTACTCATTCTGGCAGTCTTGTGGAAAATGCGCTGGTATACATTGCAGGGTTTGTTGTTCGCTGTGTCCTGAAAAGGCTCTTCTGTGATGTGTGCCGTTGCAGTATAGCAACAGATGTCATGCCAACATCATTGGATCAGAGTTATCATCTTCTCACAAAATCACGGTGGGTTTGTGATTCCATCCAAAGGCACAGTGAGGGTGGTCAGAGAATCGGACAGAGTTATTCGCCAGTTCCCACCCAAGCAAGCTCTGAAAGTCGCTGTGATAACATACATTGTGAGAGGAGATTGGAACAGATTATGTGTTTTTACTTGGTGAACACATTATCTAAACACAGTTTGCATTGACAAGCACCAGTCAGATTTGATTTCATAAGTATTCCTAAAAATCAGGCTGCATCATATTGCAAAATGATATCCCTGCATTACCAGAGTGGAAAAAAGCTCTGCAACACAGTTCTGTTTCAAGGGTTTTAGACAGACATGTCACACTGCAGGCAGGGAACACAGAGACTGAGCTGTTGGCAAGGTCAGGAGGAGTTTATTTGACGGTTCTCTCGGTCAGACAGACGGGGGTCAGGTCTGTGGCGTTAGTCAGTAATAGGACTTAAGATTAAAGGGATAGTAATGAATAGTCTATCAAAATATATGTATGTCAAATGTTTGTCAAATAAATACATTTAAGAAAGTATATATATATATATATATATATATATATAGAGAGAGAGAGAGAGAGAGAGAGAGAGAGAGAGAGAGAGAGAGACAGAGAGAGCGAGAGAGAGATGTATGTATCTATATAGATATAGACATAAAGATATATTTTGCAGTTACAAATTAATATAATAAAATCACACAAATTATACGCACATATACCTATCTATATAACTGCGTTTATATATCTTATCCAGTGTGACTTCAGTTTAAATTGTTTTGGTTCTGAATAAATATGTGTAATCTAACTGAAAGTTCATGAGCATTGTGAACGTATGATTAAAATGAGATCTGAACTGCCTCCTATTCATTCTGACAGCAGCTGTCTGAGCTGTGGTTTGACCCAAGATGGCCGCCCTATAGGCACGTCCACAGATATATGTAGACAGACTGTAGACGCCTCATTGGGCACCGGTTTGCACGTCGACGTCTCCACCATATTGTATGTGGCAGAAAGTAGTCTACGTTCCCTGTACATATGCTTTAACCCTCCTATCGTCCTTGGGGTCAATTTGACCCCATTCAATGTTTATCATTCAAAAAATAGTAGTTAACTTTTTTTTTTTGCTTCATATTTCATGACTTTTCCTAATTTGATGGGGACAACTGGTAAAGCATAAAACTTTTGTGATGTTATTTTTTGAATGTGCTGAACACATATTACACGCATTGGTTGTCCTCTGGGGTCAATTTGACCCCAAGCTGTTTTAGCTGCTAAAACTTGTCAGTGACCTAACATGACCACACCTGCAGGCACAGAGTTGATACATTTTAGTTGATACATTTGAACTGAGACATCTGGGGATCTGTGTGACCTTCTGAACTCACACCTGCCAAAGTAGAACTGATTTTTCCCGCCTTGTGAAGGGCGGGTTATTCCTACAACGCCATTGGTAGTTCATGCCAAATCAGGGAGGAGCAAACATAAGCTTGCACTACAGTCCTCTATCCAAATCATTCCTCACTGTGCTCTGAGTATACTGCAATCTGCACACTCTCTCTTTGAAAATGTCTTCTGGAAAAAGGCTTACTGACAAAGAGGTTTTGGAGCTGCTCTTTGACAGTGAAAGTGACTTAGAGGAGACTGTCTCTGAGACTGAGGATTGTGTTGAGGAGGACCCTGATTTTGAGGAATTCTCATCTGATGAGAATGAGAGTGTTGACCCTCCTGTTGTCCCTCAACCACCAGCAGACACAATTTCTTCCAAAAATGGAAAAATAATTTGGTCCCTTTCCCCACTGAAACAGCAGGGTAGACATAGCGCAAGTAATATAATCAAAATGGTTCCAGGACCCACCAGATATGCAGTCAGCCATGTTGATGACATCAAGTCATCATTCGAGCTCTTCATAACGCCATCAATCAAAAATATTGTGCTTGGGATGACAAATTTAGAGGGAAAGCGTGTTTATGGGGACAGTTGGAAAGACTTGGATATAGTTGACTAGGAAGCCTACATTGGCTTGCTAATTTTGGCAGGAGTTTATAAGTCAAAAGGTGAAGCAACAGCAAGTCTTTGGAATGCTGAGACTGGAAGGGCAATATTTCCAGCCACCATGTCTCTGAAGGCATTCCACATTTTGTCTCGTGTCATACGCTTTGATGACAAACAAACAAGGCAGGGCCGTCGAGAACGTGACAAACTTGCTGCGGTAAGGGATGTGTGGGACAAGTGGGTGCAGCGTTTACCCCTGCTTTATAATCCAGGCGCTCACGTGACTGTCGATGAGTGCCTGGTTGCGTTTCGTGGGCGCTGCCCATTCAGACAGTATATGCCTAGCAAACCTGCTAAATATGGCATCAAAATATGGGCAGCATGTGATGCACAGTCCAGCTTTGCCTGGAACATGCAGGTGTACATGGGCAAATCTCCTGGCGAAGCACCAGAAAAAAATCAGGGCACAAGGGTTGTGCTTGATATGGCTGAAGGACTGCATGGGCATAATATTACATGTGATAATTTTTTCACGTCTTACGCCCTGGGTGAGGAACTGCTCAAAAGGCAGGTTACGATGTTGGGGACGGTGAGAAAGAACAAGCCAGAGCTTCCCTCTGAACTCCTTGCTGTCAAGAGCAGGAAGGTAACATCTTCCATGTTTGCCTTCACTGAGAAAGCAACTCTGGTCTCCTACTGTCCCAAGAAAGGGAAAAATGTCCTGCTGCTCAGCACCATGCATAAAGATGCTGCCCTGAGCAGCAGAGAAGACAAAAAGCCACAAATGGTGCTGGACTACAATGAAACAAAGGGAGGGGTGGACAATCTAGACAAGGTCACAGCCACATACAGCTGTCGACGCATGACTTCCCGTTGGCCCCTTGTCATCTTCTTCCACATCATTGATGTGAGTGCATATAATGCGTTCGTAATTTGGTGTGAGATAAACAAAGGCTGGAATAGGGGAAAACTCAGCCGAAGGAGGCTTTTCCTGGAGGAGCTTGGCAATGCACTGGTCAGGCCTCAAATTGAGAGAAGACAGAGCCTTCCAAGAGCATCACCAGTTGCTGCAGCTATTGTGAGGGACATACAGAGGGAGAAAAACACCCCAACTCCTCCAGTGGCACAAACTGCAGGCAAGAAACGTGGCAGGTGTCAGGTCTGTCCCACCCGAAACGACTGCAAGACCAGCATGACCTGTTCAAAATGCGAAAAGTATGTCTGCAAGGAGCATGCACACACACTCTGCACATCCTGTGTACAGTAGTGCAGACTAAAAGCTTGGCTACTGTGGCATGAACTGTTCCACGTTTTAGCTACTGACATTATCACACTGTTCAAAATGGGTGGATTTTCAAATTGTTTCTCTCTAAAAACTGTTCCATGTTCTAACTACTACATGACATGTTCTCATTATCCATTTTCTGTCACACAAATGAAAAAAAAACAAAAAAAAAAAACAAAAAACCCCCCAGAAAAAACAACCCAAAAAATCATAAAAAAACAAAAACAAACAAAAAAAACCTCTATAACTCTGCCACTGCCGGTCCCAAGCCCGGATAACAAAAGAGGAGGGGTGAGTAAGATCCTACAGTAACTAGCAACAAATATATTACAACAAAATAGATAAAAATAAGTAAATAAATATGTTTATGAGAGGAAAGGGGGAGTCACCAACATTAATCAATATGGTTCATTTGGTGAGAGTCATGAATGTGCTCAAAACCTGTAAATTTGAGAAGATTTGTATAAAAAAATCAAAATAAACTCATTTTCATTTAAAGGTTTGGCCTGATGGTGGCGCTAGAGGTAAGGTCAACTCACTGATTTTGAAGGGGTTATTTATGTATTCAACAAATAAACAAAGTGCCTGTCACAAAAACTTGGTCAACAATATTCTGTAAATCATTTTCTGGAGGTAAATATCCCTGGGGTCAAATTGACCCCAAGGACCAAATTTGTTACTATATTTGAGGACGATAGGAGGGTTAAGTATTTAGATAGAAAGATATAGATGGAGCTTATATAAATACGTGTAAAGAAATATATATAGATTAATTGCTAGAGATTGGCAGAACAGAGGGCTGTTGATTGACGTTTTTAGATATAAATGTGCATATATATATATATATATATATATATATATATATATATATATATATATATATATATATATATATGCGTTATGAATATAAGAATCTAATTACTGCTTAGGTGTCTGAGTCTTACAGCAGATTTGCCACATTCAACATGGCGGATTGTCTGACGCATCCGCAGCGTAGGAGGTCACCGCCTGACGAGGCGTCTACTTAAATAATGTCTATTGGCAGGTCTCCTAAGACAGGAAGGGGGAAATTGGACTTTTCCACCAGCTGTTGCTGGAAGAGGGAATTTGTATTTGGGTGCACACATTTAGTTGACTAATTTTTGTCATTTCTTGCTTGTCAGATTTACTTTAAATTAATACACATTTCATCTGAGTTGCCAGTTCTTGGGAGGCTGTCATGTGGGTGTGGCCAGGCCAGTAAAGGAAAGGAGTCCCCAGCTGCAAAGGATCTTCTCAATGACACGCAGGTCTGTTCCTGTGTCAGGTTTGGGTTATGTTTGACTCTTTTTCCCTTATGGGCCCAGTTTTATGTTAGAAGTTTGAATTTTTTGTTGTATATAAATTTGTTACTATTTTTTCCCTCAAAGACTTCCCTGTGCTTATCTGATTTTTTTTTTTTGGCTCTGTCCCTCACATCCCTCCTTGTTGCTGTCAGTGGCAAAGACTGTAAACTCATTGATAAAATATCAAATTATTCCCCGGGTTGAAAAAGTGGATCCAGTTCTTTGATCCGGTTCTGGTTTGGACCCGTTTTGTTGAGTCCAGACACACATGACACAACAGATATGGTCTCTTAGTGGACCTGAGCTGATTTCATGTCATGTTGTTTCACTGCTGGTTGTAAAGTTAGGATCCAGACTTGGTTCCAACTTCTTGAATCTATTTTTGATGCGATCTCTAATAATGAAAGCAGCGAGATGTTCAGCTGAAGCATAAAGAGACAATAACTGATGTTCAAGTTGTTTCTCAACTGATCAGCTGTGACAGCTAAACATTCACTGCCAGACAAAAGTCTGCAGACTTTTAATGCAACAACTGATCAGACTAATATTAATACCTCCAGCAACTTCTAGGTTTGTGCAGCAAAGATTTTCAGGCAGAATTTTGTTTTTCATTTCATTTTTATACAAATGCAAGTCAGCAGCATAGAATGTTACATTTATTTTGGTTGCAACCTGACCTTCAGGTGTTAATGTTCCTAACTGAATGTATTGCTAAAAGAAAATAGCATGTTAAAGCAGCAGATGAAGTTAAAGTACAATAAGATTAATGTGGAACCAATCATTTAATAAGTGCTCATTTCATGACAGATTAGTGCCCCAACTTTTAACATGTAAGGCTAAAAGATAAATGAAAACATTCTATTACAACAAGAACTCAAGCTTTGTTTCAACAGCCAAAAAATACTATTTTTACCCCCTTCATGCCAAAGAACAGATGAGTTTGTGGATATTCTCCCCTAACACTGCTGGTATGTATGCACTAAACAAGCATACTTAACACAGCCTAGAATATCGCTCACAAAGCACCAAGCCACCTTCCTGATGCTCAGCCGCCACTAAAGGGAGAAAATCTTTAAAATAAAAAGCTTTGGGCCTCAGAGCGGTCCTGGAGCAGAATTGCTGATTGAAAGGAACATGAAGCATCACCTGGTGTGATGAAGTCCAGGTAAGCAGCAGACATGATCTCAGCCCAGTACAGAGCAGTCCAAGCTGGAGATGGACAGAAAAACCTTGAGGAGCGTTTTCTGTCAGCTGAGGCAGACCACCCACCAGCTTCACATCATATCTGGGGCTCATCATCAGGGTTTGTAATGTTTGGCCTTAAGGAAGGGCCGTTTGATGTCTAAAAGTTCTCCCGTCTCTAAAAGTCCATCAGGACTTGCAGACAGCCAGGATTCTTGGGGACACAGCGCAGTACCTTTGCCAAACACTGTGTGCCCCGCTCCTCTAAGCACTGGATGGCCCAGATTTCACTCTCATCACCGTGTCTGGTGGCTGCATTCCCATGAAAGCTGGGATAAAGGTGTGCCTCTAAGAAGCCGTCGGGGTGGGCTCTGACAGGAACTCTTTGGCAGATTGACACATTTGATTTGACACATTTGAAGAGCAGGCTTGATGGTGGAAGCACGCCATCCTTGATTCTTCTTTTAGCTCTTCCTGAGTGGAAAACAGAAATCACACATTTCTCTGAATCATGATAATCGAATCATTTATAACTATGTAAAAGTAAAAAAATTGTAATTGTATTGTTTTAATGTTAAAAATGTAAATAAATCATTTCTCCTAATCATGAGAATGTATTTGAATCATTTCTAACTCTATGTAAAACTAAAAAAGTATAATTGCTTTATACTTGTGGTAAAAATTGAAAGAAATCACATTTCTCTGAATCATGATAGTTAATTTGAATTATTTCCAATTTTTTTACCTAAAATGTAATATATGATTGTTTCAATTTGTGTAAAAAAATTTATGTGTGCATAAAAAAATGTGAATGCTGAAAAAAAGTTTTTAAAGACAAAGAAACTACTTTTAAAAGTACATTTTGTTGAAAAAGTTACTAAAGTAAATGTTACTAGTCACTGCCCACCTCTGTGGACAGTATAGTAACCGTAACATTAGTTGAAACTAACAGTAAAAGCTTCTAAAAGCTTACTTTTATATTCTGACTCCCATCAAAAGCAACTTTTAAAATCCATCAAGCGCCTGAATTTAGTGAGATGTCAGCTTTTAGAAAGAGGCCTAAAATGAGCATTTTCACAGTAGTGAGCTGAATAAACTTGGCCTTCTAACTGCCCTAACCTTGGCTGCTAAGCAGAGCATCATAGCAAACCACAACAGAGGCACTTAAAGTTACACTGCTGCTTATTTAGAGAAATATTACCAAGATGACATCATTCATAATTGTAGCACTTATCAAGTTACGGTTTTTTTAAATAAACATACCTTCCACAGTATTGCAGCGCCGTGACTGCATGACCGTCCCAAACCTGCAAAGCCTTTTTCTCCATTTCTGTATAAGCAGTTTTATTGTTTGAAAAATGCTCAATAAATAAAGTTTGACTGATTAAAATATTGTTTAATGTCTAAAGGAGCCCTGGAAAAGACCATCCTGTATCAATGCATCCCTCTTCACTGCAAAAAGGAACTAAATGAAGTAAAATCTTTATGAAATGAATGTATTTGTCCTTGATGGATGGGCCTGGGTGGGTCTAGGCTCTCCCACTTGTTTGTTGGACATGTGTTGTTAATTGGCGCTATATAAATAAAACTGAATTGAATAGCGTGTTAGCAGAAGAAGAAGAGAGAAGAGGTCTGTACTTGTCCTGTTAGATCTCAGTGCTGCATTTGATACAGTTGATCACAATATTCTCCTACAAAGACTTGAGCATACTGTAGGGATTAAGAGGAAAGCATTAGGCTGGTTTAAATCTTATCTGTCGGACAGATTCCAGTTTGTTCATGTTAATAATAAATCTTCTTCAAACTCTAGGGTCACCTGTGGAGTACCACAGGGTTCAGTCCTTGGACCAATTCTCTTTACTATATATATGCTTCCGATTGGCAAAATTATCAGACAGCATGGGATTAATTTCCACTGTTATGCTGATGACACTCAGCTATATTTATCCATAAATCCTGATGAATCCAATCAATTACTTCGACTGCAGTCATGTCTTGATGACATCAAAAGCTGGATGACTTTAAATTTCCTGCACTTAAATTCTGACAAGACAGAAGTTATAATCTTTGGACCAGAGTCTTCAAAAAATAAACTTCTTAATCATTCACTGAATCTGGATGGCATTAACTTGGTCTCTGGTAGTAAAGTAAAAAACCTTGGTGTTATTTTCGACCAAGACATGTCATTTAAATCCCATATTAAACAGGTTTCCAGAGTTTCCTTTTTTCACCTCCGGAATATCGCCAAAATTAGAAACATTCTGTCCAGGAGTGATGCTGAAAAACTAGTCCATGCATTTGTTACTTCAAGGCTGGACTATTCTAATTTTTTACTATCAGGAAGTCCACAAAATGCAGTTCAAAGTCTTCAGCTGATCCAAAATGCTGCAGCGAGAGTTCTGATGAAAATCAACAAGAGGGATCATATTTCTCCAATTTTAGCTTCCCTTCATTGGCTTCCTGTTAAATCAAGAATATAATTTAAAATTCTTCTTCTAACGTATAAAGCCCTTAATAATCAAGCTCCATCATATATCAGAGCTCTGATTACCCCGTATGTTCCTAACAGAGCACTTCGCTCTCAGACTGCAGGTCTGCTGGTGGTTCCTAGAGTCTCTAAAAGTAGAATGGGAGGCAGATCCTTTAGCTATCAGGCTCCTCTCCTGTGGAACCAACTCCCAGTTTTGGTCCGTGAGGCAGACACCCTGTCTACTTTTAAGACTAATCTTAAAACTTTCCTTTTTGACAAAGCTTATAGTTAGAGTGGCTCATGTTACCCTGAGCTACCTCTATAGTTATGCTGCTATAGGCTTAGGCTACTGGAGGACATCAGGGCCTATTTTTCTCACTCTACTGATTTCTACTGTTCTCCAGATTTGCATTGCATTACATTGAAATGACTGTTGTCATTTCAGCTTTTAACTTTTTGTTCTCTCTCTTTTTTCTTCATAGTAGGTACACCTGGTCTGACGTTCTGTTGACTGTGAAATCATCCAGGGAGGACAGATCACCGACTATTACCATCTAATGTAGAACAGATTACTAGATCAATGTGTGCTTCTGTGCTTTTTGTCTGTCTTGTTGTGTCTCTGCTCTGTCTTCTGTAACCCCCAGTCGGTCGAGGCAGATCTAGCAGAACCAGGCTCATACTGAGCCTGGTTCTGCTAGAGGTTTTTCCTTCCCGCTAACATTTTTCCTTCCCGCTAACGGGTGTTTTTTCTTTCCACTGTCGCTTCATGCTTGCTCAGTATGAGGGATTGCAGCAAAGCCATGTACAATGCAGACGACTCTCCCTGTGGCTCTACGCTTCTCCAGGAGTGAATGCTGCTTGTCGGGACTTTGATGCAATCAACTGGTTTCCTTATATAGGAACATTTTTGACCAATCTGTATAATCTGACCCAATCTGTATAATATGATTGAATTTAACTTGTAAAGTGCCTTGAGATGACATGTTTCATGAATTGGCGCTATATAAATAAAATTGAATTCAATTGAATTGAATTGACATGGAAAGCTTCCTTCCAGCTGATTCAGACATGAGGTTCTTTGGTTGAGCTCCAAAATGTGCTGAAATGCTTGAGTCAGCTCTCCTCTTCCCTGCTGGGGTTTTGAATGGAGCCCTGACAGAAGGGGAGGAGGAGGTGGATCTCAGAGGAGATGCCACTTTCACATCATGCAAGCTCTCCAACATTACCAACTATAGCTTTAAGGCTATTTAAATGGAGCCAATGACAAGCTGAGATTCACCAGCTACTATGAAAACTCAGGAGATGAGTCCAGAGAGCACAATCTGTAGCGCTAGCTGACAGTGGACAGCCCATCTCTGCATGAAAACCTCAAAAAGACGTTGAAATGTGGCATTAAAATAATTGCCAGACACAACTTGTTCTTCTGCAGCTTTTTGGGGAACGGTGGTGCTCAACCAGTTCTGCTGGAAACTTATTGGTTTCACCACAGCACACAAGGCAACTTCTGTCCCAATGGCTTCATGGAGTTGGTGCTTCTTGTCAACTAGTGGTAGGATTTCCATCCATGTCTCCAGGA
Organism: Fundulus diaphanus; assembly: GCA_037039145.1. Lineage (NCBI taxonomy): Eukaryota > Metazoa > Chordata > Actinopteri > Cyprinodontiformes > Fundulidae > Fundulus > Fundulus diaphanus. Next base: position 10,039,387 of record CM073133.1, read on the forward strand.
AGCCACCTGTCTGCACACATAATCCTTGTCAGAACTATGGACGGTGCCAGAGACTCCTGGACTCAGACCAATGGTTTTGTCGATGTCCCGCTGGATTCTACAGGGAACAATGTGACCACTGACTGAAGAGCAGCACCCTAAAAGGACGCCATCTTTCCCCCATCAGTTCCATAAAGGACAACCTGGAAAAAATCTGGACCAGATGTTTCATTTCTGCAGAATACTGATGGATTACACCAGGGATTTAATTCCAAACGAGCGCTAAAAGTCATCAGAAAACAGATGTTAGAAATAAAGCACAACTGATGGATCCCCAGGCTGCCCCTGCGATTCAACAAACCACCACCAGATGGCGCTGAACTGAACCCTGATTGTTGAAGCTGGTCATGTTTGAGATGCTGTTTGTTGGCAGGAACCATTCATGTTTATAATGAAAATAAATGTCATTTGCATTCCTTTGAGTTTATTTTCTGTGAAATCTTGGGTTCAGCTGTTTTTACTTTTGATTAAGATTAAAAGCTGCTAAAATTTAAGATCAGACAAATAGTTGATATTGTTTCACTGTATAACCTAATCAGCCAAAATTTAAGGTATAATTGCAGCAAATGTTGCTCAAGTATTAAGGAAAACAAAAAACTAAGAAAAAGAAAGTAGTCTTTTTCCTAGTTTTTAGAGGTTTTACAGAAGCTCAGCTCTGCTCTTACTGCAGCATCAGGATAAAAACCTGTTTCTCCTCCACCAATCACAGCAGCTCTCTACCTGAAGGAGGAAGAGAACCTCCTGATAAAAGTGCGCTTTATGTCCTCTGTCCCTCTGAACTATTAAACTATTTAACAACCCACTACTTGTTTATTTCTGTACCTGCCATTTCAGAGCCAGATAAAAGCTCATGCTGGTGAAGATTCTCAGTCATCCAGGTCATGATCTTTCCAAAAAAGTTGAGAACCAAAAACAACTGGACTTTTTTCCAAAGTGTGAAGACGTTTCAATTCCCATCCGAGTAATATAAGCTTGAACTTCACACTACTCCAGACATTTGAATTGAGAAAGCTTCTCGGATGGGAAGAGAAACGTCTTCACACTGGAAAAAAGTCCAGTTGTTTTTGGTTCTTAACTTTTTTGGAATAAAAGCTCATTTTTTCTTCAGATCAAACTCAGCTTCAATAGGAGCCAGAGTGCTGCTCAATGTTCCCCCTAATTTTTCATGTGTCTGAGCAAACACACAAACTCCCAGAGCGTTCACTTGACCTCTGTGAGCAACATTACACACTGAGGCTACATTACACCTGTCCAACATCTGAGATTATAACAAGCTACATGGTTTACCAAGAGAATCAAGTTACAGCGATAATTTCTTTTAGATTACTTAGTTTAGACAAAACTCACTTAGCCCGATTACATGAAAAAAACAAAAGTCTTGGATTTTTCTAAAGAGCTGTATAGCTGTATAGCATGTTTTTATTTCAGAGTAAGGATCCTGTTAAGGAAGAACTGACAGACATGTACATCTTTTAGAGTTCTCAATTGACATTAAATTATTTATATTTTCTGCAGTGAGATTTAGCCCCAGAATGTGGCAGCCTCTCTTCTGTCAGTCTGCTCCAGGGCAGCTGTGGCTACAATGTAGCTCACCACCATCAGGGTGTGAATGTGGGCATTAATGGGTGAATGCCTGACCAGTGGAAAGCGCTTTGGTGTCGTCATATGATTTATTTCAATGTGCTCAGCTCGCACATCGCTTTTATAACACAACGAGGGAAAACTCTCAGTTCTGAACAATTTCTTTGTGCTGCTTTGTGCCAACAGCATTTTTTTAATAACGGAGGAGACGCAGAAAGTCTTTCAGAGGCGACTGTGTCGGGAATGTTACTGTTGCACTGTTCCATAGTCAGAGAGCAACAAGATTATTAAAAGAATGACACGGAATGAAAGCAATAATTTATTCTCTATCAAATCTTGGTATTTCCAGCTCTAATTGTCCATTCATATATTTTAATTTCCATTCATCTATTTTTCTTCCCTAAAACCGTTAGGGCTACGGCAGATTTCTTCTCTTAAATGATACCACCTTTACTTCAACTGAAATACATAATATATACATATAGCCTATATTATTAATATAAAGTGAGGTTGGCACAAATTAAACACCTACAAGACAATCAGTGTCAACTCTTTTTTTAGAATGATTGGTGAACAAAATTGGCAAAAAAGATGTACTATATTTTCATACTTCATCATTATTTGCTGCCATGTCCTTTCAATGCTTTTCCTAATCAATGCGCTCTAACCCCCCCCCCCCCCCCCCATGACTCATGCATTGACTTTTTCAGCTGTTCTCTGCCGCCAACTCGCCTTTTCTGCAGCTACAGCATTGTTTCTTATGGTTTAATATTCTCCATACGCCTTCATTAAAGATTTTTAATTTCACTCAGGCTTATTTTTTCCTGCCGTTTTCATGGTGAATCACGTTATCTGCGTTCAGGGGAACTTTTTTCATCCTCCTGCTCGCGTTCAACTCATGGTTGATCGGACGCTGTGTTTAGTTACCTGATTGATATCACCTGTTCTGAAACCGGAAACGCTGAGTATGACAGAGTGAGGTAGAACTACTCTGAGTAGCAGCTTTCTTATCAGCGTAGATCGGCCATTCTTTCAGAAACAGAGCCCAGAACAAAGACGCACACCGCAACCTGGCCAACTATAAGACGTCTGCCCACCCACCAATCAGCGGTGCGCTCCGATAAGCATGTGGCGCTCACAGAGCGGGCTGTGGGGCACCGTCTCACCAGAGCTGTTAAATGGAGTTATAAAATAACTTGGTTTATTATTATTTACTGCACAGCATAGATTTGGTGTGCGTGCTGAATCCAGATGCCGTGGCGACTGCGCAGGCGCGTGTTTTAGAGGGAACACTGGTGCTGCTGTGTCTCCATCCAGCAGATAAATTGTTCCGTCCCGCCAAAACATGAAGACAGTCAAGACGTTTATTGAGGGGAGCTGCAGGGGCCGCAGCTGATCCTAAAACACTGACCCTTTTTGACTTTAAATCCTTTAATTTAAACAGTTTTTCTCTGTGCTGCACAATGGAAGGCTGGAGACGGCCCTAGCAACGGTTGCTACGCTGATGGCATTCCTTGGTGGAACTTCTGATCACATAACCATCCTTTGATGGTTATGACATCACAGCAGCTCCTCTGATGCTTATGACATCACAGCAGCTTCTAGAACTTGTAACGCAGATTTTCTTTCCTTCTGATACTTTCCTAGTGAGAGACAGACGTGTTTCGGTGAGAGAAAACCAGTTAGCGATAGTTTGCGATAGTTTGCGATAGATAGAAAATTCAAGAGTTTGCTTTAAGAACCAGCGCAAACGGAGAAGCCATGAACGCCTCCACCAGTTCAAAGGCTCGAAGAGTCCCAGTTATTACTGTGGACATGATCACACCACCGATCCAAGATTTCTTTTTGTCCATCTCCTTGGAGCAGAGCATGGATTTGACCTCAGGAAAACCTGATGGTGACACCAAGTCCAAGGTAAAGGAGCTGCTGCTGAAGCTAGAGGAGAAATGTACCACCTTCGTTCTGCACAACATCTACAAAGGACGCCTCAGATCTTTGGACGTGGAAACCGTTGTGGGAGACTCAGTGCTAAGATCATTTGCAGACCTCCTTTGGATTGATGGAACGACTCCCCCCAAGAACTTTGACAAGTTTAACAAGTCATTTGTTAAACATGTCAAAGGAAAAGTGAGATCTTCCCTCTGCTGCATGAATGATCCAGCAGCTTCCTTCGTCCTGCAAATCTCTAAGAAGGACACGGTGGATTCAATGGTTCCACTTGCAGTGCGATTGATAAAGGAGCTGTTAAAAAAGAAGAATGAAGAACGTCAGCAGAGGCTGCTGAAAAAAGCTGCTGAAGGCCAGCAAAATGCCCTCAAGGAGCAGCAGACAGGAGAGCTTCACCGCCATGGACGGTACCAGGTGCTACCGGTTATCCCAGAGGAACCAGAACTTGAAGAGGCAGCAGAGATGAACGAGGTAAATTATTTTAACTTTAAAGAGATGGAATCAGAGCTTTAGATGGTGGATTAAGTTATATCTGGTGAGATTTCTGAATTGATTGAAGTAAATTATTTTATCTCTTAGGAAAAGGAGTCAGAGTTAAATATGGTGGATGAATTCATCTCTGAGGAGCTGTCAAAGATGAACAAGGTAAATTATTTTAACTTTAAAGAGATGGAATCAGAGCTTTAGATGGTGGATCAATTTATATCTGATGAGATTTATGAATTGATTGAAGTAAATTATTTTATCTCTTAGGAAAAGGAGTCAGAGCTAAATATGGTGGATGAATTCATCTCTGAGGAGCTTTCAAAGATGAACGAGGTAAATTATTTTAACTTTAAAGAGATAGAATCAGAGCTTTAGATGGTGGATTAAGTTATAGCTGGTGAGATTTCTGAATTGATTGAAGTAAATTATTTTATCTCTTAGGAAAAGGAGTCAGAGTTAAAGATGGTGGATGAATTCATCTCTGAGGAGCTTTCAAAGATGAACGAGGTAAATTATTTTAACTTTAAAGAGATGGAATCAGAGCTTTAGATGGTGGATTAATTTATATCTGATGAGATTTCTGAAATGATTGAAGTAAATTATTTTATCTCTTAGGAAAAGGAGTCAGAGTTAAAGATGGTGGATGAATTCATCTCTGAGGAGGTTTCAAAGATGAACGAGGTAAATTATTTTAACTTTAAGAGATGGGATCAGAGCTTTAGATGGTGGATTAAGTTATATCTGATAATGTTTCTGAAATTATCGTGGTAAATTATTTTGTCTCTTAGGAAAAGGAGTCAGAGTTAAACATGGTGGACAGATGCATCTCTGAGGAACTTTCAGAGATTAACAAGGTAAATTATTTTAACTTTAACGAGATGGAATCAGAGCTTTAGATGTAGGGTTCATTTATATCTGATAATATTTCTGAATTGATTAAGTTAAATTATTTTATCTCTAAGGAAAAGGAGTTGAAGATGGTGGACAGATGCATCTCTGAATATGGAGGCTTGAAGGATAGAGCTGCTACAGCAAAGCAGCATAACAAACGAGGTGGTGTCAGGATCCAAACGTTCCTCCAAAAATACAGTGCGGGACGATACAAAAGAGTTGCACCAGAGGAGTTACTGGCCATTAAAGAGGAATCCAGAGAGCAGGAGACGGATGTTACAGAGGTTCAAAAATCTGTGTCTGTGGGACAGATTTATCAAGTAATGAGCAGAAAGCAAAGTGAAGCACCAGAACCTACCACACAGGTTGATGAGCCGTTGCCCATGAATTCAGGCTCAGAGAAGGAGGAGCAGCAGTCATTCATCAGCCTGCTGGTTAATGCACTGGTTATACAGGCTGTTACTAAATCAAAGATGAGGTGCAAATACACAAAGTTTCAACAAATCACCAAGAGGCTGTCTGAGAAACTCTGTGCTGAGTTGGAGGGAGAAGATTTTAAGATGAGCCAAAGTAGCCTGAATAAGCTCAGCACTGACATCTTGAGAGCCTCCTGTAAAAAGACTGGCTGCTCATATACAAACCTTCTTTTAATAGCGGGCCATAAGGACTCAAATGTAGAGGAGGCTGTACTTGCTGTTTGCAAAGAGAAAATCCTAAAGACAGCCAAGGAACCCATCCTGAAAAGGTTCTTCTCCTCTGTCGGCAAAGCCCTCTGCAAGCCCTTTAAAAAGGCCTGAGGGTCACCTGCAGGGATCGGGTTAAAACACTACCTGCTAAAATCTACATGGCAGGTTTCCAACCAGAAGTCTGGAAATAATCAACACAGCTACATTCACTGACCAAATATTTCCACCAAATCTTCACCAAGTCGGCACCCAGTAGACATGGTCTGAATGGGACATAATTTAATCCACAGGTAGACAGATGAATGATGGTGTCAGAAATGTTGACTTTCAGGAGGCCGCTACGTCAGAAAGGGCCACCAGAGAGCATGAGTGGTGGCATGGTGAGTGAAGCGGTGGTGTCACAGGCAGCTACCGGAGCGTCTGGCAGTCAGTCAGAGCAGCAGGTGAAGGTCAGTGAACACAGAGTCTGTCTCGCAGGCTCCTTAGACAGCATCACCAGCACTTGATGGAGTTGGATAGGGTTTGTGTTGTGGGATTGTGTGAGGATGGCTTGTAGAAATCCACTAACCTAGCTGATGGAGCATACCGATGTCTTGGTGAACAATGCTGGAACCAGACATCTGTAAGCCCCACATGCTGCGTATTTAGGCTGTTTGAGAGTTTGTTTGTTACCATTGGTGAGCATGTAGGATATACAGATGTTACAGCTGACCCATGCAGGAACCAGACATCTGTATTTCCTCACATGCTGCCATTGAGCCTGGGAGGCAGTTTTGTGGCCTTGCCTGAAATATGAGGTGTAAAATCGTCATGGTTACCAATTGTCATGTTTAATATAGGAAAAGGTGAGAGAAAAACTAAAACATACACACCAGTGGATCATGACATTACCCCCACCACCACCTTAAGAGTAGATCATAGGTGACCTTAGTGAGTCTATAAAATAAAACTAATAACATCTGGGCCAGTGGAGGGGGCCTTGGAAGGAGGCCTAAAACAAAATAACAAAGAGCAACCTAGCAAAAAGGTCAGGGGGCTGGAACCTGGGCCCAGAAACTGGAATGTGGTGCTGGGCTTTGGAGGATTGAACCCCAGACAGGAGACCATGGTGGAGCTCTGGAGGGCAATCGGAAGGCCTGGAGATCCCTTGATCCCTCAATGAAGCCATGGAGAGTGGGGTGGAAGCCTGTAGATACCTCCAACATGCCATGGAGCATGGTGTGAAAGCTGGTAGATTCCTCCATGGAGCCCTGGAGAGGGATGAGAAAACCAGTAGTCCCCTCGCTAGAGCGCTAGACATGAGATGGGTCCACTTGGACACCCTCGTCTGAGAAGTTTTAGTCAGTAAAACAAAGCGGTTACCCCTTGAAGAACTTAGATCAGGAAAAGAAGGCTGGGGTGAAGTTGAAGATTTAACAAGAGGTACTTATGGTGGGGAAAGATCTGGGAATGGTGATGGTGATGACAGGTCCAGATATTTGGATGGCAGCGATGAAGATGGAATGACCGGGAGTCTAGAAGGTAACAAAGATGGCAGAGTTAGGAGTGTGGAAGGCAATGACCATGACTGAGCCAGGAGTATGTATAGATGGCAAAGAAGACGAAGAACATGGCAAGAAAGATGATGATGACCGAATGACAGGTTCAAATACCTAAAATATTTATTAAAGAACACAAGGGAAGAAAGACAACAGACATTAGATCTTTTTAAACACCAGATATATGCTCAGTTACATACCTCCTACCGTCCTGAAACACACCTGCTGTTTCCTTGTGTTTATTAAGATATTGGGAATTCCCTAGTTACAATAAACCAAATGTTACTCTAAGGGAGTTTGGGAGACAAACAGCAATGTGACCTTCGAGATAATAGAAAGCAGTTTCCCACAATTCAGTTTTGCGTATGCAGACCAGATGGCTGAGTGCACAGTCTCAAACATAACTTACAAAACACTTATCATTATCACAACATGTTTTTCTACTTTCTGCAGGCCTTCTGTACACATAAGACAGAGACAATCAATATACATATACAGTAAAATAAAATGGTAACCACTGGTCTATATGTTCCAGTAAATATATGATAAAAACACTAAACAGAAACACAGTAGTATTACTGAGTGAGAGAGAGAGAAGTCACCTGAAAAACACTTTAATATCTAAATAAACTCAAACCTTTTTAATAGTATTGAGTAAATATGTGATAAATGCAATGAACCTGGTAAACAAAATAAAACATGTAGAAAATAATAAAAATAATTCTAACACCGAGCCATGAAGGTAGATGGTGAAGATGAAGATCATGACTGAGCCAGGAGTGCTGATTGTGACTAGATTCTTGGGCTCTGAGGCGACAATGAACGGACTCTGGAGCACTGAGGAGTGGAGTCTGGGTGACGATGAGGTGACACTATCCAGCGGGACGAAGAGGGTCTTAGGCTCTCATGAAGTAGATCAATGGGCTCTGATAAAAAGCAAAGAGCTTGGCAGGACATGGATGGCTCTTCAGATATGGACGGTTGGAAAGGAAAGTTCCAGACAATTTGATCCTCCTGAACATGTGTGATTGTCTTATGGTGTCAACGGTGTTTGTGGCGCGAGGATGAAGCAGCGGCAGGCGTCAACTGGACCCCTGAAAGCAGAGACATCAGACAGACCCTAGGAAGCAGGTAGAGAAGCACTGGACAGATTCTCGGCAGCAGGAAGGAAAGATATCCATTCACCCAGACAACTCAAAATGAATAGCCACATCTAATCTCAAATGGTGAACTGGGGCCTTTGAGGAGCTGCTCGTCAATATCCATACTGATGTTCGACTTCTTGAAGCTTCTGTCTGCTTGATCCGAGTTCTGACTTGATTCTTGTGTCGTGTTTAGTGGAGGAAAAGCTGGACCAACTAGCTGACAGGTACTTGGGAGGAGCGTTGTGTTCAAGTGGTTTTGATGGAAAAGCGTAAAAATACAAAAACTTCCAATCTGGCAGAAGGAGTACAGAGTTATTACAAAGGACTGGACAGAAACATGTGGAAACAGGAATATTTACAGGAGGATCACATGGAGAGCAAAAAAAGCAGTAAATATATATACTCTGAAGGAAGAAAGGAGATATGATAGATAATAAGAATAAGAATAAGAATAATACATTTTATTTAAAAGGCACCTTTCTGGACACTCAAGGTCACCGTACAAAAGGATGAAAAACACAATGTCAGAGACAAAGTCAAAACAAAAAACATTTAAAAAATACAGAGGCTGGGACAGTAAAATTGATATTTAAAGAGAATAGGCTAACGTAAAAAGATGAGTTTTGAGTTGTGATTTGAAATGGAGAAGTGAGTCCGTGTTTCTCAGTAGGGGTGGTAGAGAGTTCCAGAGGCGGGGGGCAGAGCGGCTGAATGCTCTGCTCCCCATGGTGGTGAGATGGGCGGAAGGGACAGACAGGTGTAAAGCAGATGAGGATCTAAGAGCACGGGAGGGGGTGAGAATATGCAGGAGGCCTGACAGATATGGGGGGGGGGGCAAGGTGGTGAAGAGCCTTGAATGTCATCAAGAGAATTTTGTATTGAATGCGGAATTGCACGGGGAGCCGGTGGAGCTGTCGGAGGACCGGGGTGATGTGGTGGATAGAGGGAGTTCTTGTTATAATGCGAGCAGCTGAGTTATGGACCAGTTGTAGTTTATGGAGTGATTTTTGAGGGAGGCCAAAGAGGAGAGAGTTGCAGTAATCCAGTCGGGAGGTGACAAGGCTGTGCACAAGTATGGCAGCAGTGTGTGGGGTAAGGGAGGGATGGAGGCGGTTGATGTTTCTTAAGTGGAAGTAGGCAAACCGGGTAATGTTATTGATATGGGATTGAAAAGATAGGGTGCTATCGAGGATGACACCCAGACTCTTAACCTGGGGGGAGGGGGAGATGGAGGAGCTGTCAATAATAAGTGGGAAACTGTTGGTTTTGGAAAGAGTTGATTTAGTGCCAGTGAGGAGAACCTCAGTTTTACTACTGTTTAATTGAAGGAAGTTTTTGGTGAACCAGGCTTTTATTTCAGAGATGCAATCTGTGAGGGAGGTGGGAGGAAGAGAGGACGATGGTTGCGTGGAGAGGTAGAGCTGGGTGTCATCGGCATAGCAGTGGAAGTGGATGTTAAATTTGCGGAAGATATTGCCAAGGGGAAGGAGGTAGATGATGAAGAGGAGGGGCCCCAGGACAGAGCCCTGGGGCACACCTGAGGTGACGGGGGAGGGGGTGGATTTGAGGGTCTTCAGTTGAATGAACTGAGTGCGGCCAGAAAAGTAGGAAATAAACCAGTCCAACGGAGTGTTAGTGATGCCAATGGAAGAAAGCCGAAGGATGAGCTGCAGCTGAAGGAAAGAGAATGCACAACAATCAGGGGATGTGTGAAGTGACTGAGACAAAGGAAAAGAATGGAGACGAAAAGGGAAAAGGGTAAATAAACATGAATGGAGCTGAACAAGAAATCCTGGGGAAAATGTCAAACCGAGATCTAATAAGAAACAATATAAATGTAAAAGGATTACATGAAAAGCACAAAAGAATGAAGCAAAGGAATACACCACCCAATAAATAGCCTAATAAAAGCACTGATATGGCAACACCTTACAAACAATAATGAGGAGAGAACAGAACTAGATAAGGCTAGACCTAACAAGAAAATTATCAAACGAAGACAAGAAAATCAAACTATAAACACCAACAAAACATGACACTAATATTGGAATCAGACATCTTTAAACCTTATATAACAAGCAATAGCCTTGTAGGGGCATTTCTGACAATTGCTTGGTGTGTGGGGTTTTTAGCTGTCATTGGAACTAATTTTAGAATAAGAGATTCAAACCCTGCATGCCAGGCAATGAGAATGGGGTGGTATTTAGTGCCTCTCCAGGTCATGTGGGAAATACAGATGTCTGGTTCCTCCATTTACTACCATGATATCTGTATACCCCACATGCTAGGTAATGCCCCTAGTTGAGCGTTTTGTGCTGTTGCCTGTCATGTGGTGCTTACAGCTGTCATGGTTACTAATGCTGGAACCATACATCTGCAGGCCCCACATGCCAGATGATGAGTGTTGGTCAGGGTTGGTATTTTGTGTTGCTGTGTTTAGTAGCATGTGGGGCATCTAAATGTCTGGTTCCTCCATTGGCCACCATGATATTTTTATGCCCACATGCTAGGTATTGAGCCTGGATGGGTGTTTTGTGCTGTTGTCTTGCATGTTGGGCTTACAGTTGTCATGGTCACTAATCCTGGAACCACACAGCTAAATGCTCCACGTGTCAGACAATGAGCCTGGGTGAGTGTTTTCGCTGTTGCCTGGTATGTGTGTTATTGTGTTACAATGATTGAGCCTGGGTGGGTGTGTCATGCTGTTGCCTGGCATATGGGGTGTACAGATGTTAATGTGGCTCAGTGTTGGCTCCAGACATGAGTACACCCCATAGGCCAGGCAATGAAACTGGGTGAGTTGTTTATGCTATTTCCTGGCATGTGGGGAGCATAGTTGTAAAGGTTACCAATGTCAGAACCAGATATCTGGAGGCCTAAGAGACCTGACAATGGCTCTGTCTCAATTCAGGGGCTGCATCCTTCAAAGTACCTCATCTACTTGGGCTGGGTCCTTCGTGCACCGCAAAAAAAGAAGATTGGAGCAAAAAGTTAATCTTGTTGTCTCCACTGTACATAACTGTAAACATTTTTCACTTTCCCCTTTATATAGTTATTATGGCCCACAATCTTTTGTTTAAAATATTGTTTTATCTACTGTAATTATATTCTAATTCATTATTTAGCCAAATGTTAATTTTCTTATTGAAATATGTCATTAAACAAAATTAATTGATGACAAATATAATTTGTCCACATTAGTTAAACATTTTCTAAGCTAAGCCCTAACCCTATAACTTTTGAAGGAAGGCTTAAATCAGTTTACTTGTAGCGAATAATAATGAATAAAACGAACATTGACATTAGATATCTTGTAATGAAGATAGATAAGATTAGATATCCTATTCCTCATAGCGTAAAGCCAGCAGAAGTCTCAAAGCAGTGTGTTGGTAGAAAGGTGTTCTCTCTCGGCGTGGTGAGCCTCGGCTGCCCAGTAGCTGTAAGCTGACAACAGGATCTGGCTGTGGTCCGAGCTCGCCCGAGCATTTTTTTAAATCAAGTTAAGTGCCAACGAAACAAGCAGATCTTTCGGTTTAAGAGAGCACACTTCTCGCCTAAAAACTTTCCAAAAATTACTTTTATGCCATAAAAAATGTAACATATTCAACTTTATTACCAGCTTTTCAGTCCCCTTCACTATTGCTGTTTCCGGTTAAAAATGTCTCTTCAACCCACAATGAATCATAGGATAGGATTAGCAATGAAGGATACATCGGCCCCATTGTTCAAATCGAGGAAAACGACACATTTGTCAACCACATTTGAAGCCTTTGTCGCTCGGCTGTGACTTAATCGGCCTATAAATTCCTCCTTCGAAGGATGCAGCCCCTGAACTGAGACAGAGCCAATGAGCCTGGGTGGGTGTTTTGTGCCACTGTTTGGCATGTGGCGTGTACAGGTGTTACTGTGGCCCACTGTTGGCTCCAAACATCTGTTCTCCCCACATGCCAGTCAGTGAGGTGTGGAGGGTGTTTCGTGCCATTGCCTGGCATGTGGGGTATCCAGATATCTGGTACCATCATTGGTCACCGTGATATCTGTATGCCTCATAAGCCAAGTTACTGGATCTCTACAACCTGCTCCATACACACCAGCAATACAATCCCATCAAACTCCATCACCTGCTGGTGGTGCTGTCTGATGCGTCTACGAGTCATTCTCTGTGTCTGCTGACCTTCGCTCACTGTTCCAACTGACTACTGGACACACCGGTAACTACCTGTGACACCACCACCTCACTCATGTTGTCATCACTCGTGCCCTTTGGGGGCTGAACTAGACTTAGCGGCTCCCTGAATGATTCATTCTGACACCTGGCAGTGGTCTGCCTGTGGAGCCAAATTAAACCAAACTGGACCATTTCTACTGGGTGCTGACTTATTGATTTTTGTTTTGGTCAGTGGGTGTAGCTGTGACTAAATTAAACCCCCATTACTGGCAACCTGCATGTGCCCATGTGTTGCAGGTGCTCCCTGAAGATTTGTAGTAAATGCTAACTGGCCTGTACTTGTTTAGCGCTTTATCAAGTTTAACAACCTTTAAGCGCTTTAAAGTACATTAAATCATTCACCAATTCATTTAGCCATTCATACAATGGTGGTGGTAAGCTACATTGTAGCCATAGCTGTCCTGGGAGAAACTAACAGAAGCGTCCGTAAAAAACAAACGGTTCCATCGGGCCCTCTGACCACCAACAGCAGGAAAAGCAGGGGAAGTGTCTTACCCAAGGACACAATAACCCACTGCACCACTGTTGTCCCTTATTGAAGAGCTTGAAGTTAGTTTTCAGGTAAAGCTTAAAAGTTTTGGGAATCAATTCAAACTAAAACCCTACTATGTTTGAGGCCTTACTGTTTTTTATGTGGTCTTAAAGGAAATGTGGCAGAGAGACATGCTGCAAAGTTCTCTCCCCATGAGGACTCAAGGATAGGACACCTGTATTGAGGCCTCTGTACATGAACTACTCACCCTACCCTTGCTAAAGTGCCGCAAACTGATTCACTCTCTGCTGGACTCATGAGCTCTTTAGGATCAAGAGCTCATGGCTCAGGATTTTGGAAAATCTTCACCAGCTCTTTAGGATGTACTCCATCTCTCACCTAGTTAATGTGTGATATTGCCTCCAGCCTCCCTAGACCCCTAGGACCAAGATGAGGCAATGGATGGATGATAACCCATCTTTCCAAGATTACTAAAGGAAAACACGGGCAAAAAACAAAAAGCTTGTGATTGGCCACTGGGGGCATAAAAAAGAGAGACAAGCTAAGTGCGGTATCCTCCTTGCTATATCCCCCGGCATGTAAAACACCAAGCTATACTTTATAATCCAACTTACCTCTGTTCAACCATTGCTATTGGTCAGAACTTTATATGTTCTAAATGCAGTGGCCCAATTTAATATATGCATTTGAACAGGTTATTTTAAAGGAACCCAACCTAAAAGCTACTGTTACCTGCATGTTTGAGGTGCTTCTCTATTTCTGTACATCAGTGGGGGGAAGTAACTCCAGTTTGCAAACACTCATTTGGAGAGTCCACAATTATTTGGAACAATATAAACCATCCTATTCTCCAAAACAGACTTCATGACATATCATGGATGATGGCTCATGGGATTCTGCCAGTCAGGACCGTCATGCACTTCCCGGACATGTCAGCTCTATCTACGTACTCCCGACCTGGTTGTGGCGCGCCTTAGTCGGTGAGGCACCTGGTCAAAGTGTGCAGTGCTGCCGTAGACCAGTGGGCAAAGCCTGGCTCCTTGCAATTCCCGTACTTACCAGCAAGGGAGGTCCTCAAACCAGAGTGAATTCTTAATGGGTGAGCTGCAGCACACAAGTTGTAAACAACACTGTGCCAAGCATTAACTCACCCCTGCTGCCATCAAAGATACCATATAGACCTCCGGAAACTTGCTGGTGAGAAAGCACAAGCAGATTCCCCCCGTGGCTGTGATCCAGGTGGCAGAAGCCAAACAAAGCCCGGCACAGCTGCAAGCTGCTGAGAGCAAAGAGAGGACACAGCCACAAAGAAGCATCGCCTCTGTGCCCATTCGGACGAAGGAGCCAGAGCCACACAGAAAAAGGTCAAAGCAGCAACGGCCTGGCTCTCCGGGTGAGGAAGGTGGGCAGGAGCATCAGGGTGGGCATCCCCTCTGACCATCAACACTGTTTGCAAGAATGGGGTGGTTATTTGAAGTTGTTAAGGCATCGCCTCGCTGCTTTGCAAATTTTAAACAGGCAGAATCACTTTGAATATGTTCTGTGGGAAAATCTCATACAATTTTTTTAAAAATCATTTAAAACATTGACATTGTGACCAAAGTCTGAGAGACAGCCTTGGCCCCGGGTCCTTCCTCTTACATTCCCCAGCCTGCCAATCAACAAGCTGAGCTTTTCAGAGTTAGCTGTAGTCCTGTTTTCTGCCCTTTGGTTTTAGTATTTGGATATGCAGGGAGGGTGACCTTGTGACAGTCAGCTGCAAGGCTGGTCTGAGACTTCTTCATTTTTGTTTGTTTTGGTCAAGACTCTTTTGGATTATTTTGTGATTATCATTTTTCTTGAAAACTAACTTCAACCTCTGCTATTGGTCAGAACTTTATATGTTCTATGTCCTTTGATCATCTTTAATTTAAGGTTTGAAACACATTGTTAAAACCTTTCTGCCTGGAGACATTGAAAAAAAATCATGCTTATGATACATAAAAAAGCTGATTACCTCTGTGGCAGACTGGTGACGTCTCCGCGGTGTAACAAAACCCCTGACCAAATGACTACTGGATATTACCCCCAGCTCATGAAATCCTCTTTATTTGAAGGAGTCTTTAAAGTAGCTCCCTCCATCAAGGGTCAATACAACAAGTCAGTACCACTGTCATACAGACTTGACAGATTCTAAGCCGGATGCATTTCCCGACCCAAAAGGGCTTTAAACACAAGTCCGACACTTCTCAGAAATCCCCAAACCGTTCCTCTGGCAACCCTCCTAGTACAAGTGCTCCTCTACAATGCCAACTCAATCAACGCTCAGTGCCCCCTTCAATGATTCATCGATCCACAACCAGGATCAGAAGGACAATAGAAGGCAATCACTCCCTCCATCAATCTCCTGCCTAGCTCAACCTGTGTGGAACTACTCACCTCTTCTGCACAAGTAAGAAATTGTCTCCTCTCCTTTCACAAAAAAATCTAAATCCACTCAAGTTTCAGTTTTTAATCCACTTTCCTCTCCTTTTAAGAATGTTTTCTGTTCCCTGCATCCGTTTGAAGACCTTTTCATCAGAATCTTTAAGCCGCTCCTCTGGCTGCTCTCCTGGCGCTCCTCTGTAACTCATCCCTCACTGACCTGCCTGTCCACCCTTCAATATTTCACTGATCAACAACTCCACCAAGAAAGGAAGGACCAAAGAAGACAAACTCCACCAATCTGGATATACTTCATTTCTTTGCACCGGTAAGAAACCATTTCCATCTTTGTCTGTGTATCAAATATTCCTTGAGTCTTAGACTTACTTTTGCCATCTCTCCTTAAACAAAATATGTTTTATTTGTCATTGCTCAGATATTGGACTCCAGAAAACTGTTCCTCAGTCCCTACATCTGTTTTGAGAACGCTCCTTAAGAACTACCACATCGCTCCTTCAGCAGTTCTCCAGGCTCACCTGCTTGTCCACCCTTCAACAATTCACTGATCAAACAAGTCCAACCTGGACAAAAAGGATCAAAGGACACAATCATTAACGCCACCAATCTGGATATCCTTCCCTCCTCTGCACCGGTAAGAAACCATCTCCATCTTTTTCTGTGCATCTAACATTCCTTGAGTCTTAGACTTATTTTCGATGTCTCTCCTTAAACAAAATCTGTTTTCTTTGTCATTGCTCAGATATTGGACTCCAGAAAACTGTTCCTCAGTCCCTACATATGTTTTGAGAACGCTCCTTAAGAACCGCCACACCGCTCCTCTAGCAGTCCTCCTGGCTCACCTGCTTGTCCACCCTTCAACAATTCACTGATCAACAACTCCAACCTAAACAAAAAGGACAAAAGGAGACAAACACTAACTCCACCAATGACAAATCTCCTGCCTAGCTCAACCTGCGTGGATATACTCACCTCTTCTGCACCAGTAAGAAGTTGTCTCCTCTCTTTTTTCAACAAATTCTCAATCCACTCAAGTTTGAGTGTTTAATCCATTTTCCTCTCCTTTAATAGAGGTCCAATGTTTTCTCTTCCCTGCCTCCGTTCTAAGATCTTGCCATCAGAATCTTTAAGCCGCTCCTCTGGCTGCTCTCCTGGCAAAAGCACTCCTCTGTAACCCATCACTCACTGACCTGCCTGTCAACCCTTCAATGTTTCACTGATCAGCAAATCCAACCTGGACAAAAAGGATCAAAGGAGACAATCATTAACTCCACCAATCTGGATATCCTTCCCTCCTCTGCACCGGTAAGAAACCATCTCCATCTTTTTCTGTGCATCTAACATTCCTTGAGTCTTAGACTTATTTTCGATGTCTCTCCTTAAACAAAATCTGTTTTCTTTGTCATTGCTCAGATATTGGACTCCAGAAAACTGTTCCTCAGTCCCTACATATGTTTTGAGAACGCTCCTTAAGAACCGCCACACCGCTCCTCTTGCAGTCCTCCTGGCTCACCTGCTTGTCCACCCTTCAACAATTCACTGATCAACAACTCAAACCTGGACAAAAAGAACAAAAAAGACAATCACCAACTCCAATAATGAAAAATCATCTGCGGAGCTCAACTTGTGTGGATATACTCACCAAATCTGCACCAGTAAGAAATTGTCTCCACTCCTTTTACAACACCTTCTCAATCCATTCCAGTTTCACTTAGTAATCCACTTACCTCTCCTTTTAAAGAGGCGCGTGGCTCTTGAGGCAGACGCCAGATTGTTCACCTCATACAACTGGTAAACAGGTTTTCTTCTTCTTTGGATCTAATATTCTTGGAATTCTTACACTTACCTTTGCTGTCTCTCCTTAACAGATATCTGTTTTTCTCTATCATTGCTCAGTTCCGGGACTCAGACGTACCTTTTATCATTCCCTGCATCGATTTGAAGTACTTTCCTTAAGGATCTTTACGCCGCTCCTCTGGCCACTGTCCTGGCTGCTCTCTTGGCACAAGCACTCTTCTATAACTCATCACCTGCTCACCTGCCTGTCCATCCTTTACCTGCCTGTCCATCCTTCAGTGTTTCACTGATCTACAACTCCAACCTGGACAAGAAGGACAAAAGGGGAAAAATAATTGCCTCCGCCAATCTCCTGCTGACCTCGGCCTCTGTGGACATCCTCACCTCCTCTGCACCAGTAAGTAACCATCTCCACTCCTTCTACAACACATTCTCAACCAATTTCAGATAGCAACCCACATATCTTTTCCCTTACAGAGGAATGGGGTTCCTGATACAGAGCCAGATTCTTATAGCCACAAAAGTTGTAATCAGGACCTTTTCTTGTGGGTATCTAACATTCCTGGAGTTCTTATACTTACTTTTGCTGACTCTCCTCAACAGAAATCTGCTTTGTTTGTCAGTACTCAGATATTGGACTCCAGAAAACTGTTCCTCAGTCCCTACATATGCTTTGAGAAAGCTCCTTAAGAACCGCCACATCACTACTCCAGCAGTCTTCCTGGCTCACCTGCTTGTCCACCCTTCAACAATTCACTGATCAACAACTCCAACCTGGACAAAAAGGACAAAAGGAGACAAGCACTAACTCCACCAATGACAAATCTCCTGCCTAGCTCAACCTGCGTGGATATACTCACCTCTTCTGCACCAGTAAGAAATTGTGTCCTCTCCTTTTTCAACAAATTCTCAATCCACTCAAGTTTGAGTGTTTAATCCATTTTCCTCTCCTTTAATAGAGGTCCAATGTTTTCTCTTACCTGCCTCCGTTCTAAGATCTTGCCATCAGAATCTTTAAGCCGCTCCTCTGGCTGCTCTCCTGGCAAAAGCACTCCTCTGTAACCCATCACTCACTGACCTGCCTGTCAACCCTTCAATGTTTCACTGATCAGCAAATCCAACCTGGACAAAAAGGATCAAAGGAGACAATCATTAACTCCACCAATCTGGATATCCTTCCCTCCTCTGCACCAGTAAGAAACCATCTCCATCTTTTTCTGTGTATTTAACATTCCTTGAGTCTTAGACTTATTTTCGATGTCTCTCCTTAAACAAAATCTGTTTTCTTTGTCATTGCTCAGATATTGGACTCCAGAAAACTGTTCCTCAGTCCCTACATCTGTTTTGAGAACGCTCCTTGAGAACCGCCACACCGCTCCTCCAGCAGTCCTCCTGGCTCACCTGCTTGTCCACCCTTCAACAATTCACTGATCAACAACTCAAACCTGGACAAAAAGGACAAAAAAAGACAATCACCAACTCCAATAATGAAAAATCATCTGCGGAGCTCAACTTGTGTGGATATACTGACCTAATCTGCACCAGTAAGAAATTGTCTCCACTCCTTTTACAATACTTTCTCAATCCATTCCAGTTTCACTTAGTAATCCACTTACCTCTCCTTTTAAAGAGGCGCGTGGCTCTTGAGGCAGACGCCAGATTGTTCAACTCATACAACTGGTAAACAGGTTTTCTTCTTCTTTGGATCTAATATTCTTGGAATTCTTACATTTACCTTTGCTGTCTCTCCTTAACAGATATCTGTTTTTCTCTATCATTGCTCAGTTCCGGGACTCAGACGTACCTTTTATCATTCCCTGCATCGATTTGAAGTACTTTCCTTAAGGATCTTTACGCCGCTTCTCTAGCCACTGTCCTGGCTGCTCTCTTGGCACAAGCACTCTTCTATAACTCATCACCTGCTCACCTGCCTGTCCATCCTTTACCTGCTTGTCCATCCTTCAGTGTTTCACTGATCTACAACTCCAACCTGGACAAGAAGGACAAAAGGGGAAAACTTATTGCCTCCGCCAATCTCCTGCTGACCTCGGCCTCTGTGGACATCCTCACCTCCTCTGCACCAGTAAGTAACCATCTCCACTCCTTCTACAACACATTCTCAACCAATTAGCAACCCACATATCTTTTCCCTTACAGAGGAATGGGGTTCCTGATACAGAGCCAGATTCTTATAGCCACAAAAGTTGTAATCAGGACCTTTTCTTGTGGGTATCTAACATTCCTGGAGTTCTTATACTTACTTTTGCTGACTCTCCTCAACAGAAATCTGCTTTGTTTGTCAGTACTCAGATATTGGACTCCAGAAAACTGTTCCTCAGTCCCTACATCTGTTTTGTGAGCTCTTCTTAAGAATCACCCTCCTGGCACACCTGCCTGTCCATCCTTCAATGATTCACGATAGTCACCTTGCCTGCACCAGTAAGAAACCTTCTCCACACATTTTACAACACATTCTGAACCCATTTGAGTTTCAGATATTAAAACGCTTACTTCTCCTTTTAAAGACCTGTTTCTTGAGGAAGACTACAGACTGTTCACCTCATACAAGTGGTAATCCAGCTCTCTTCTTCTTTGAGAATAATGTTCCTAGAGTTCTTACATTTACCTTTGCTGTCTCTACTTAACAGAAATCTGTTTTCTTTGTCAATCCAGCAGACTGTTTCTCATTCCTGGATTCTGTTCATTGAACTCTCCTTAAAAACTTCCACGCCGCTCTTCTTGCTGACCTCCTGGAACAATGGCTCTTCTCTAAATCATTGCTCACTCACCTCCTGGTGAACCGTCCAATATTTCACAACTGCACCAATCTCCTGCCTAACTCAACCAGCGTGGATAAAGTCACCTTGTCTACACCAGTAAGAAACCATCTCCGCACATTCTCAACCCATTTTACTTTCAGATATTAACTCATTACCTTTCCCCTTAGTGCCGTCCTGGGTTTTGGATCCATAGCAAGAAGAATCATCACATTTTGCAGATTTACCAATAAACCCTTTAAACTTTCCTTTGGTTTCCTTGATTACCTTTGTGACACTTTCATTCTATAAGGAACATGTCATAACCTGGCCAAGAAGATGGCTGGATCAACGGATGACTACTCATCTTTCTGAAACAATTTAAATAAAGTTAGTCAAGACAGTCAAACAACCCACAGTAAAATATACAAATTTCAATTACATGTTTCTTAAAGTTACAAAATAACAAAACATAGAACACGTATGTCTATGACATAGAATAGTCTGTGATCCTCAGACTAAGTTAGGGGAGGAGGATGTTTTCCATTAATCGTTGGGCAATCAGCAAAAGTGCTCAGCAACCTGCTGGACCTTAATCAAAGACTCCTGCATCTTTCTCCAGAGGTTACGGGCAACAAACAAACAATGGGAGCGATGCTGAAGATCATTGATGGTGTATATGGTTTTGTGAACATGTGGTGGCCGAGTAATGTCCATGTTATTTTAAGCAACAGGTAATGGGTCTGACAATGCCACCTAGTTAAACTAAGAATAAAACAGGTTTGATACCGCAGGGGTGAGCAGTGTATTTAAAAACCAACAAGTTTAAAAGTTTAACAACTTTATTACAACAAAAATAACCCCCACAAAAACTGCATAGTTGATGATAGCTAAAATCTTTACTAAAAGTTCAACTACAAGGTTAGAACAGTTAAAAAGTCCAGCACCAAAAGTAACACATCCAGCGGTCTCAGCAGTCAGAGGGTAGTGAGGATCAGCTGCTCCCTCTTGGCATCCTTCTGCAGTCCACCCTCAGGCTATGTATCTAGCGATTGAGCCGTTGGGGCCAGCATCTCCCCCAAGCCTCTTGTCCATCCAGCCAACGTGCGTAGCGATGTAAATGACCGGCTCAGGTGCTCCTCACCATGGCCCAAGTACGGCCTCACTGATCCCGGTCCTGGGGTTCACTTCTGCCTTCCCCCAGTCTGTATCTGCCGCACACCCATCAATGCCTGTTCTACATATGTATTTGCCCCACTGTATATATATATATTAGGGCTGTCAATCGATTAAAAAAATTAATCTAATTAATTGCATACTCTGTAATTAATTAATCTAAATTAATCGCATATAATTTTTGCTGTGAAAGTATTTTAAATATTTAAATTCAAATGATTCAATGAATAATCAGCATTAGATAAATTAAAGTTCAAAAATTCTTATTCACATTTCATGCCTTCAGACGTTTTAACATGTGTCGTTGTGGCATATGTGGCACACAGTAACGTAGGGGACACAATGAAAATAAATTAACACTCCCCTCAATATCAACACTTTACAACAGTAAAGTGACGTCCGCGCTACTTCCGGATTACGCCGGTAGGCACACAGTAACGTAGGGGACACAATGAAAATAAATTAACACTCCCCTCAATATCAACACTTTACAACAGTAAAGTGACGTCCGCGCTACTTCCGGATTACGCCGGTAGGCAAAAACAGGACTGTTCTCGCCAAACACCGTGACAAAACGGGTGAATTAGAGCGTGCTTTTAGTTTATGCCACACAGAGGCATTCCAAATCGTTGGATGTACGTTTCTTTCGTTTACCGAAGGACGAAGAAAGAAATGGATATTTTCAGTGAAAAAGGACCCAGGCAAAAAAATCCCAATGGACTGGGGGAGCCATCATACCCCGAAAGAATTTGCAGTCTACACTTCATCTCCGGTAAATACAACTTAATTTTGCACTGGTCATTGTTCTGCTTAAATAATTAAAGCCGCAAGCGGCCCTGCAGCCAAGCGCCTTCGCGCACCGCCGGCCGTCAGCCACCGTAGAAGCTGTCACGCATTTTCTCCGTCCGTCCACCGGCCGATACACACGAACGCGTTGAGCAGCGCTAGCCAACGACTCACAAAAAATCTAGTGCAGATCGGTGGATGCAGCGAGGAGATACAGCCGTTGAATAATGATAATGCATTTGGCCACCGGGCCGGACTAAATCGTTTGGCCAGCATTCATAGACTCACTATCTGGACTGTTTCTGGCAATCTGATACCATCAACCATCAACTTACTCTTAAAACGATCTTGTGATACGTTACCTAAAGAAGAAAAATACGTCGAGAACTTGTTGTTTGCTCTGTTGGCGTCTGCCGCTGTGCTCGCCTTCTGCCTTCCAGTTCGGCGCGCAGGCGCGTAAAAACCCGGATGAAAACAATAGCAGTGAACTACCCTATACGATTAATTTGCGTTAATTTTTTTAATCCGTTAATTTTATTTAAATTAATTAATTGAAATTAACGCGTTATTTTGACAGCCCTAATATATATATATATATATATATATATATATATATATATATATATATATATATATATAGAGAGAGAGAGAGAGAGAGAGAGAGAGAGAGAGAGAGAGAGAGAGAGAGAGAGAGAGAGAGAGAGATGTCTGAGTCTAACAGCAGATTTGCCACATTCAACATGGCAGGCGCTCTGATGCATCTGCAGCATAGGCAGACCCCGCCTGACGAGGTGTCTACTTAAATAATGTCTATGGGCACGTCTGCCTAGCGGCCGGCAGCGTCCCATTGGGGTCTACGTATATATTTCTATGAGGGCTCAGATCTCCTAATCTAATCTGACCCAATCTGTATAATCTGATTGAATTTGACTTTGGAAAATGCCTGGAGATGACATGTTTCATGAATTGGTGCTATATAAATAAAATTGAATTGAATAGATGACAAGCAAATAAACACCCTACTCTGTGACAGGAGAAGAGCATGTACTGTATTACTATACAACTGAACAGGTATCTTTTCTGTTGTATTTTAACAGATCCAGTGTGACAGATGGGTTCCATGCCCTGTGCCTTGACATAAAGAGCACAGAGTATGAAAATGCAAAGAAAGGCAGCTGGAACTGTCCATTGTCCAACTAATATGCAAACGTTGTACTCGGTTTAACAATGTTCAAAATAAATACTTTACAGTTATATGTTGTCAATAAAACTGTACTTTGTTTCAACTATATAAAGGCTGTGTCTCATCTAGCTAATGTAGTAGAACCATTTTGCACAGATTTGGAGTCAGTGGGTCACATAACCTGGAAACTATTGAAGAAATAT
Organism: Fundulus diaphanus; assembly: GCA_037039145.1. NCBI lineage: Eukaryota > Metazoa > Chordata > Actinopteri > Cyprinodontiformes > Fundulidae > Fundulus > Fundulus diaphanus. The sequence continues at coordinate 10,062,743 of CM073133.1, forward strand.
CAATTGTTTTATTATAAAAAATCTTTAAAAATATACAAAGGCTTCAAATGGATTAAAATGAGTGTGCCTCATCAGGCTCAAGTACTAGAACAATTTGACATAGATTTGGAGTCAGTGGGTCACATGACATGGAAGCTATTGAATAAATATCACGTTTTTTATTATAAAAAATCTTTAAAAATAAACAAAGGCTTAAAATGGAATAACAATGAGTGTGCCTCATCAGGATAATGTAGTAGAATAATTTCACACAGAATTTGAGTCAGTGGGTCACATGACCTGTAAGCTATTGAAGAAAAATCCTTTATTTTTATTATTGAAAAAATCCTAAAAAATATAAAAAGGCTTAAAATGGAATAAAAATGAGTGTGCCTCAACAGGCTAATGTAGTAGAGCAATTTCATACAGATTTGGAGTCAGTGGGTCACATGCCCTCTAGGTGCGATTTGCTGGGGTGGATGGGGGGGATTTACCCCCCCCCCCCCCCCCCCCCCCCGTTTGTGATGTCCCCCCCTCTGGTCATTCATGTTTTATCCCTGGGGGGATACATTCCTCCCCCCCTCTGGTCTGACTAAGTAATATTATCAGGGGTTAACGTTCTCCGTCGCTGCGAGGGATTTTCGTCATTTGGAAAATGAGCGCAAAATGTTCCATGTAGACTTTTTATTCAAGATTTTAAACAGAAGCTGCGCTCAACCAATGAAATCTGGCAGAGCCAAGACATTAGCCAATCAGAAGGAGAGTAGGGCGGGTCTTTGCAAAGCGGAAATCTGCCAGTTTGAGGTTTATCGGTGTTCAATCATTTTAACTTTTGGAAGAACATCTCAAACTGACCACAGATGGTATGAATGAAAGTAGTGGTGGTCAGAGGTTTTCTTTGGATTTATGCGAACCACTAGGTTAGAAAGTTCAGCGGATGCTGCAAATATGAAAGTTAATGTGGAAAGTGAAGGAGATTATGCAGAGGGCTGTCCAGGATGAGGCCAAGGCTCTGAAGCTGGAAGGTGGGAGAGATACAGGAATTGTCAATGGAACTACCAGATTTGGTTAAAGTGGACTAAGGTTACTAAGCATGGCATGACGTCCACGGCCCCGGGAATATATAGGCTGACTAGAAAATGTTTTCAGTCAAATTGATTATTTTTGCTTTAACCCCTGAATATTCTGGATTTTTCAAAATTTATATTAATACATGTCTTTTTTCCTTCACATTTGTAAATGATATTTTTTGTTTGTTTTTAAAGAGTATTATTACGTTTTCTGCTCAAAGGGGTTAAAGTAAAATAATACCCACTCCTGAGTCCCGACAGTAGATGGCGCAAGTTTAAAAACAATAGTCTAACCTACTGGATCTAGCTAGCTATCTGAAAGAGCACCTGCTAGCTATCCACTATTAATAAAACTTTTATTCATTAATAAAACTTTTGAAATGATCCCCCCCCCCCCTCTGTTTTTTTTGCAAATCACACACTGCATGCCCTGGAAGTTATTGAAGAAAAGTCCCAACTTTTGGCTTTAAAAATATCTTTAAAAATTGAAAATAGCTTAAAATGGAATAAAAACAAGTGTGCCTTAAAGATGTTATCTTTTGACATGATTTTATATTACTTTCGTCTTAAGACGAAAGATAAGATAAGGGATTTATTGATTTTTCTTTCTCAAGAGTGCTTGGTTCAAAGATCTGTTTATGGTCCCTAACTGCATCACCGCGTGTGGGAGGAGGGAGCAGCTGAGAGACTCTGGCCGAAATCTGAATCCCTCAACCGGATCAACCGTAAGCTAGATCCCGCTGACTCCGCGGAGCTTAAATGTCCAATATCCAACTTCAAACCAACTGTCTCAGATGTTGAACTGAAGAAATTGTTGCTGAATCTACGCAAATATTCAGCTGAGACTCACAAAACAACCGTCTTCCTGCTGAGTCCACAAACGCTGCTGCTTCTCACTACCCGATCCGTACCGGTGTTGTGCGAAATTCTGTTCCCCTGTGTCGGGAGCGCGCATTGCAGCGGGTCTGACCATTTTCACAGCGCTTCCGATAGATTTCTCGGTAAAACAACTCATATAATCATGTCAAGGTTGTAACATTCAGTTTAATCGGCAGCTGTTGTTTACAAAATTCATCCATCCATTTCCATCCATTTTCCAAACCGCTTAATCCCTCATGGGGTCGCGGGGGTTGCTGGTGCCTATCTCCAGCGTTCACTGGGCGAGAGGCGGGGTACACCCTGGACAGGTCGCCAGTCTGTCGCAGGGCAACACAGAGAGACAAACAGGACAAACAACCATTCACACCTAAGGACAATTTGAAGAAGCCAATTAACCTAACAGTCATGTTTTTGGACTGTGGGAGGAAGCCGGAGTACCCGGAGAGAACCCACGCATGCACAGGGAGAACATGCAAACTCCATGCAGAAAGACCCAGGGGTGTACTTGAACCCAGGACCTTCTTGCTGCAAGGCAACAGTGCTACCCACTGCGCCACTGTGCAGCCCGTTTACAAAATTGTAAAATAAAATTAATAAAACGAGGTCTAAAAACACATACAGTGTTTTCTGGAAAGTCAAAAATCACGTGATGCTATTCCTTCAATCAATTATGCAAATGTGCAAGTTTAGACTTAGACAACTTTATTTGTCATTTTGTATGTACAGAGTGCATACAGAACGACATTTTGTTGCATACAGCTTATAGGAGTATAGTCAGATTCCAGGTGGAATAGGGCAACATTACAATATAACATTACAATATAAAGTGCAGCAGTGATCAAAATATAAACATGTAAACAGTGCAGGGGAAAAACAGTGTGCCGTCACATTATGCAGGAGAATGTTCAAACCATTTTTAATGTGCAAAATAATGGTGCAAAAATGCATTTCCGTTGAGTAAAGGGAAACTAAAAGTTCGGCAGCATTGGTAATGCCAGATAGAGATGTAGTGACGCAGATGTGCAAATGTAAAAATGTGGTACAGAGTCCAGTTTATAGTTCAACTGTTCAACAGTCCAATGGCAACAGGGGAAAAGCTTTTGCAGAACCTGGTGGACCTGCAGCGGATGCTGCGGAACCTCTTCCCAGAGGGCAGCAGGGAGAACAGTCCATGGTGGGGGTGTGAGGGGTCACTGATGATGTTATGGGCTCGGGACACGCAGCGCTGGTATGAAATGTCCTTAATGGAGGGAAGAGGAGCCCCGATGATCCCTTCTGCTGTCCTCACCACTCTCCTCACGTTCTTCCAGCCGGAGGCGCTGCAGCCTCCACACCACACAGAGAGACAGCTGGTCAGAATGCTCTCTATGGTGCTTCTGTAGAAGGTCGTGAATATGGGTGGGGGCAGGTGGGCTCTCCTCATCCTCTGCAGGAAGTACAATCGCTTCTGTGACCTCTTCACCAGTGACGTGGTGTTCACAGACCAGTTGAGGTTGTCTGTGATGTGCACCCCCAGGAATTTGGCGCTGCTAACCAACTCCACAGCTGAGCTGTCGATGAGCAGCGGCGCGTGGCGAGGCCGGCTCCTCCTGAAGTCGACGATGATCTCCTTCGTCTTCTCCACATTCAGGATCAGGCTGTTTTTCTCTAGGTGTTGGGCAGCTGAAATTTCCATTCTCTCCTCTCCTCCCCCCATAACTTTGGTAAATAAAGAGCAACTGTTTCCAAATTCTCAAAAATGGTTATGTGTGATAGCATGTAGTATACTAGAAATTTTCTTAATCCAGTAATCTGTCATATTTTACATTACAACGGGATTTACCAGAAAGTCTACACTCTCGTCTTTTCAAGAAGTCTTTGTTGTTGTTGTGCCCTGCTATCAGCCAGATTCCATCCACTTATTTCAGCAATAGAAAATCATAAATCCCGCCCCCAAATCCGGTCAGCGCACATAGGCGAAAGAGGTCGATGCGGGGTCTACTCTTATATTATGTCTATGGTGACACTGCTGGAGCCTTTTAGTTTCACTTCCGGTGGACGTCACTGAGACAAAGCAGCTGATTGGTCCATTTACCGCCCCCTGCTGGACTGGAGTGGAGCAGCAGATCGGCAGCAACAACAGAGTCGGAACCAGACCTGGGGCCCGTTCTTCGTACGTCGCTAACTCAGTTAGCTGGATTTGATTGTTGAGGATTTGGCATGATCTTGGATTGTTTGGTTCTTCGAAACGCACCCTGTACTTGCTGTCATAGCAACATGTGCGCAAACTTGTTTCATGTAAACAGGATTAGATCGCGGCTTTATAAGGGGAGGAGATGGGAAGTCTGTCGTAGCCGTGTCTTGTCCATTTTTACGACAGCAATCTGTTGCGGAAGGTGCAAGAATAATTCGCAGAGCTTTTCGAATTAATCGCGCATTGCGAAACAGACAGGATCCGACAGTTTAATTGTAGAGATATCGTTTTTCTCGTGAGGCTGTTATTTACATAATTAATTTGTTGGAACCACACATTAAGTGTTCAACACAGAGGAGTGATTTTTTTATGTTCATCCAAAGAGGTTTTTTTTTTGAGTGCATTTAAAAGTGGCTGTTAAAAAAGAGGAAAAAGTGGCTTTTTAAGATACAGTATAATAATTAAAGGCTACCATTTTGTAGAATATTCTTATACTTCACTTTTACTTGTCCCCATGTTCTAGTGGGTCCCGTGGAGGCTTTGACTTAAGCCCCGTTTACACTACACCTAAAAACCGAGCCATGCCAAGACCAGTCCGAGCTTGGATCAGTTATCCAAGACAAGCCGACCCGTTTACACACAAAGCTTATCTCGGTTCCTTGGTTGCTCCTCGCCCCCTAGTGGCGATCTGCGGTACTACCGCTCTCTGGGATTGAAGGCGGTAGCAGCAAAATAAAACAGCGCGGCGCCCGTAACATTCAGGAAGTTATGCTTGATATTGTGATATTTCGGTGTTTGCGGAGAGTCAGGGGAAGAAGGCAACCATTGGTGAATTTACTTGAGAAAGTTGGCTTTTTTGGGAAGTGGATGAGACTAACGAACGTCTAATAAGGATTTACAGACGCAGGAAACAACGACAGACGCTGAGGTTCATTGCGCTGCTAAGCAGATTCATGTCTGGAAACCGTGTGGCACGGTAAGGAAGCTAGTATTATTATGAATGTCTGAAATTTGTCTGAATGGAGTGTGAATCGGGACGTGCAGCCAGACTGCCGGAAAACCCGCGGACAGTCAGCTGACTGTACGGGGATGACGCGGTCTGCTCATGCGCTCTTTATCAGAAAACTGGGCCAGAAATAAAACCAGGCCGAGACCTACTCAAGAGCTGGTCTGCAGTTAGCGCGGTCCGGTTATGTTTAGCGCGGTCTGGTTCAGTCTGCTGACCGTTTACACACAAGAGTTATCTCGGTTACCGAGCTCGGACTGGTCTCGGCTCGGTTAAAAAAGTGTAGAGTAAACGGGCCTATAAAAGAACAAAGTAAATATGAAATTATTAAAATGCAAAGATACATACTGTAGAAAGTGATAAAATGTTAACCCTCTGAAAAGATTTCTTCAGCAGCAGCAGTTAGTCGCTATCTGAAACTCTCTCAGATGCTGAACTGGAGACATTGTTGCTGAAACTACGGAAATATTCATCTGAGATACGACAAACACAACCGTCTTCCTGCTGAGTCCACACACGCTGCTGCCGGAGCCTTTTAGTTTTACTTCCGCTGAGACAAAGCAGCTGATTGGTCCGTTTACCGCCCCCTGCTGGACTGGAGAGGAGCAGCAGATATGCAGCAACAACAGACGACATTGTCAGAACCAGACCAGAACTTTTCTAAACCGTCATTAATAGAGCAGACGTGAGGTGGAGGTTTACTCTAATGAGCATCAGCAGGGTCACCACGAGGAACAGAGAACAGAGGGACTTTCACCTGAGCTACAGTTAGACTTCAAAGCTCTGGCTACCATCAACAGGAGGAAACACTTTGAGCCTCTAGTTGGATTTGAAAAGTGATGTGAAAAATATCTGTTCCTTAGCTCCACATTACAGAGCTAATAGGAGCCATACAGTTTGATAGGGTTAGCTCCATAGTTGTTACTTTAGTGAAAATCCTGGCAGTCATTAAAAGATCCTTCAGATCAGCACATTAATTCTCATCCCTGTAGCTGGTTCAATTCTCTATGTAGACAGAAAAAAAAGTGTTGCTCAATAAACCAGGTAAATATAACACATGGTGACAGTAGGACATAGTGAGTGTAAAAGTAAGTGTCTCTCTTCCTTCTTCTGAACATTCATTATTTGACAAAATATTCCGTATTAGAAATAAATAAATCATAGTAGTTCATCACATATGTACCATTAATTAATTAACTGTTTAATTGATTTTGAGTAATGGTTTTAACGTGTAATATTGCATAAACGAAACTAATAAAACAAGGATAAAGTTTTATAAAAGGCAATGCAGGCATATCACTTGATACAGTTCTTAATACCTACAATAATAATACTGACAACAGGACAAAGATGAAGGTCTAAGAAAGCTCCAGGGTGAAGCTCTGTGTCATTATTTAATCCCTTGAAGTTAAAAGCTTTTTCTCCACAGAAAGTGTTTAATAGTAAAGATGCATTACTGGCTCACAGACCCTGTGCTGAACAACAGACTTTTGGAAAATGTTTCATTGATTACTTTTGGTAGGAAAAAATTAAAGTTTCTTCATAAGTGGAATGAGGGGCTGGAAAGATGCAGGAAAACAACAGTGTTGTGAAAGAAGGAATAATTAAAATAAATAAATGTGCTTCTTGACTAAGATTGAATTAGTCTGGGGCTTTGTAAAGAGGAAAGTTATTTGTATCTCTTGAAAATATTAAGTCAACCAAACTAAGTGTTGCATGTAGGGTTCCTGAAGCCCCTAAAATTGACATAACGACCTTCATGCTTAGTGCGATTGTAAAACAGAGGGATTTTGTGGACTGGTGCTGCCCCCTTGTGGCATGAAGTGGTTTTAAACCAGAAGTAGGTTTTGATTTCTGAAAAATCCTTTTGGCTGCCATCAGTGGCAGCTATGCAGTTGAAGTAAATTTCATAGATTTAAGTTACAATAAATTTGTTTAAATTAATTTAGAATCAATACAATCAGACTAAAATATATACATTTGGAACATGTTTTTTTATTATCTATTATTAAAATGAACACTGCAAAAAAACAACAACATTTTAGGCAGCCGATGGAGGCTGAGTGCTGCATGGTCACCTTTTCTGCGCTCTGGGGTTGGAGAGCTGCCTTTCAACACCTGGAGGCGGGTGTAGCCTCTTTCCCCTGCAGGTTCTTCCTGCTCTGAGACACACCTTGAAGCTGGTGGAGCAACATCTGCTGGAGGTGAAAGCTGATTGGCTGCAGCCTCTCTGCTCTGACACGTGATTCATAGATCAGAGCTCAGAGCTGTTGCTGTTTTCAGGAAATGAAACTCACACAGTCACTGTGACCGAGAGGAGAAATGGAGCAGAACCAGCTGGACCTAGAGACCTTGTCCTGTTCTATCTGTCTGGATCTACTGAAGGATCCGGTGACTATTCCCTGTGGACACAGCTACTGTATGAAGTGTATTAAAAACTTCTGGGATGAAGAGGATCAGAAAGGAATCCACAGCTGCCCTCAGTGCAGGGAGACCTTCACACCGAGGCCCGTTCTGAAGAAAAACACCATGTTAGCAGCTTTAGTGGAGCAGCTGAAGAAGACTGGACTCCAAGCTGCTCCTGCTGATCTCTGCAATACTGGACCTGAAGATGTGGCCTGTGATTTCTGCTCTGGAAGAAAACTGAAAGCCATCAAGTCCTGTTTAGTCTGTCTGGCCTCTTACTGTGAGAAACACCTTCAGCCTCATTATGATTCAGCTGCATTTAAGAAGCACAAGCTGGTGGAGCCCTCCAAGAACCTCCAGGAGAACATCTGCTCTCGTCATGATGAGGTGATGAAGATGTTCTGTCGTACTGATCAGAAGTGTATCTGTTATCTCTGCTCTGTGGATGAACATAAAGGCCACGACACAGTGTCAGCTGCAGCAGAAAGGACTGAGAGGCAGAGAGAGCTGGAGGTGAGACGAGAAAACATCCAGCAGAGAATCCAGGACAGAGAGAAAGATGTGAAGCTGCTTCAACAGGAGCTGGAGGCCATCAAGCACTCTGCTGATAAAACAGTGGAGGACAGTGAGAAGATCTTCACTCAGCTGATCCGTCTCATCCAGAAAAGAAGCTCTGATGTGAAGCAGCAGATCAGATCCCAGCAGGAAACTGAAGGGAGTCGAGTCAAAGAGCTTCAGGAGAAGCTGGAGCAGGAGATCACTGAGCTGAAGAGGAAAGACGCTGAGCTGAAGCAGCTCTGAGACACAGAGGATCACAACCAGTTTCTCCACAACTACCCCTCACTGTCAGCACTCAGTGAGTCTACACACTCATCCAGCATCAAGATCCGTCCTCTGAGCTACTTTGAGGATGTGACAGCAGCTGTGTCAGAGCTCAGAGATCAACTACAGGACATCCTGAGAGACGCATGGACAAACATCTCACTGAGACTCACTGAGGTGGATGTTTCACTGTCAGAACCAGAACCAGAGAACAGAGCTGGATTCTTGAGATATTCATGTGAAATCACACTGGATCCAAACACAGCACACATTTATCTGTTACTATCAGAGGGGAACAGGAAGGTGACAAGGATGAATCAACCTCAGTCTTATTCTAGTCATCCAGACAGATTCACTGGTTGGCCTCAGGTTCTGAGTAGAGAGAGTCTGACTGGACATTGTTACTGGGAGGTGGAGAGGAGAGAGAGAGTTTCTGTAGCAGTCGCATACAAGAATATCAGCAGAGCAGGAGATGAGAGTTTATTTGGATGTAATGACACATCTTGGACATTATATTGTTCCCAAGAAGGTTATAAATTTGGTCATAACAACATCTCAACCTCCATCTCAGGTCCTGGTTCCTCCAGAGTAGGAGTGTACCTGGATCACAGAGCAGGTATTCTGTCCTTCTACAGCGTCTCTGAAACCATGACTCTCCTCCACAGAGTCCAGACCACCTTCACTCAGCCGCTACATGCTGGAGTTTGTGTTGTAGGTTCTGCAGAGTTCTGTAAACCCAAATAGACAGAATCCACTGAAGGTTCAGTGAGTTTGATTCTGGTTTTTAAATCTCCAGCAGATTATTTTCCTGATTGTTGTTTTATGTCTAAACTGCACAGAAATCAATAGTGAGAGATTGTCAGCATTTGTTTTTCTTCAGAATTGATGTTCTGGTTCTGTTGGGTTTGTTCATTTCTGAACATTGTTTTCTAAACCAGCTGATCAGCACCAGAATATTTGCTGTTTTTCCTCCTTGTTGCTTTTTCCAGCAAAAACTGTGAACTCAGCAATAAAATGTCAAATGATTCCCCAGGTTTAAAAAGTGGAACCAGTTCTTTGATCCGATTCTGGTTTGGACCCGTTTTGTTGAGTCCAGACATGAGACAACAGGTATCATCTAATATTGTAAATTTCTCATCTGAGAATTATCCTATTTAGATTTTTTTATTATCTTTAATAGTTAATTTAAAACATCTTTAAGGTAAATAACATCAAAATAACAAAATCACCACAACTCTAATTAGTATTTCAGTAAAAATGACAATTCAGCTGTACCATATAGTTTTATTTGAAACTTAAAATTTACAGGATGTTTAGCAGCCAAATATGTAATAAAGAGAGATATAATGTGAATTTATGGCATTTTATTGAATGAGGCGGAACAGATTTATACCACAATTATGACCTAAATCTAATATTTCTGATGAACATTAATGTGGTTTCAATAAAGTGACATTGTTTCTATTTACTGAGTCACTTTATTTTATTTTTTCTGTTGGCATTAAATTGTTTTTTTTTTTTAACATAATCTTTCACATATTTTTTTTAACTTTTCTGTATTTCATTTATTTTCTGATCCAAACACTTTCAAACTCTGAGCAGCTCAACACTTTCCATTTGTTTTTGGACCAGAACTGCAGGGATTTGAAGCTGATTTTTGCTGCTTTTCATTCTAATTCAGTTGATCTTGAACTCTTTTTGCTGTTGGAAACATTTCTTTGCTTCAGTTTGCAGACAGCAGCAGTAAAGTGTGACTGAATATCCAAACCCAGAAGCTGTGGCTCTCCACAGAACCTGGCTTTGTTCTGCTGAAGAGAGGAAACCTTCATGTCAGCGTCCTGCTGTGAATAAACATGCTCTACAGATCTGAGGTCAGATTCACCAGCAGCTTGAAATGAACTGATTGTTGCTCGTCTTGCTGCTGTGACTCATGCAGCCTGTGGAAAACACAGCAGAACTGCTCCTTATTCCAACACCAAACACATTTAATCCCACTTTGGATCGTCTCACCAGAACAGACACACAGACTTTGTTCTGATGAAGCGTTTCAAACATCCACAAACAGCAGAATGTCCCATTTCCCTTGAACGCAGCTTCTGCTGAGTGTTTTCCAGGCAGAAAGCTGAGCAGGTGATGGAGAAGGTGTTGCAACGCTCCTCAGAGATCGGACTTGTTCTGAAGACGCAGAACCAGTGAGACGCTGCCAGGATCCTCCCAACAGTCCAACACTAATGAGCAAAAGGTGCTGCCATAAAAACTGAAGTTGTTTTTACCATCATCAAGTAGAAACAACATCAGGACGTCTGAGGAAGAGCTTCCACATCAGAGGAAGATCTCTGAAACCACATCAACACCTGGAGAAACATCTAATCAGCTCCTTGTTGTTGACTGGAACCAGATGTTTGAAACTCACCTCCACAGATCCAGAGAATGGAGCCTGTTGGATTCTCTGCAGATCTTCAGCCAACTTTCCCCAGTCCACTCTGGGTCCTCACATCCAGGGGCGGTCCTAGCCTGTTTGGGGCCCTGGGCCAACAACCCAACCAGTGAACTCAAATTGCACTCAGTGGACTAAAAACATCACAGACTTGTTATCAGGGCATCAACCCTCCAGACCACTCAGGTCTTCTGGCTCCAGCCTGCTCTGCAGAACCAGAACCAGAACCAGACATGGAGAAGCAGCATTTAGTTCCTGTGCTCCACTTATCTGGATCAAACTTCCAGAAAAGTGGAAAAGTGCTGAAAGCCTGAGTTCTTTTAAATCAAGATTAAAAACACATTTGTTTAGGATTGCCTTCAACTGTTCTAGTTAAACTGTTTTACTGAAACATCATTAGTTCAACTATGTAGTCCAATTTGTTTTTAAATTATTAATATTTGCTTTTCAATTCAATTCAGTTTTATTTATATAATGCCAATTCATGAAACATGTCTTAAGGCACTTCACAAAGTCAAATTCAATCAGATTATAAAGATTGGGTCAGACTGTTTTTGTTTCCATTTTCTCATGTTTTATTTTGTTACAGTTTTCTACATTTTATTCCAACTTACTTTTATTCTCTTTTTATTTTCCTGTATATAAATCATGTATAGCACTCGTTGTCCTTGTACTAAAAAGTGAATTACAAATAAATTTGCCTTGCCTTGAATGCAGCTCAGTGCAGTGAGGAACGTTCTGATATTAATATTGGAGAAACCAAACAATCTCTCCACAGACGCATGGATCAACACAGGAGAGCTACCTCCTCAGGACAAGACTCAGCTGTCCACCTGCTCCTCAAGGACAAAGGACCCTTTGAGGACCAGAACGTTCACATTTTGGACAGAGAAGACAGATGGTTTGACAGAGACGTGAAAGAAGCTGTTTATGTAAAGCGAGAAAAAACAGCTTTAAACAGAGGAGGAGGACTCAGGTTTCAACTTTCAGAAACTAACAACACAGCAATAGGTTTGATTTCTGCCAAGTTTCACCCTAATTCACACCTCGACACATTTGACCACAGTATTTCTCCTGTGACCAGGCTAACGATGAGCCTAACGACTCTCCATTGTTGGGGCGACCAGTTCCAGGTGAATCTAAACTTTAAAAAGGCCTTGCCAGCAGGTCTATAAAGCTTGGAACTCCTCACTACTCCAGACATTTTGAACTGAGAAAGCTTCCTGGATGGGAAGTGAAACGCCTTCAGCTTCAGAATAGAAGTCCAGTTGTTTTATTTTTAACCTTTTTTTGGATTGATCACGACCTGGATGACTGAGAATCTTCACCAACACACCATATCTTTCACATCATACCCATAAAGTTAAAATAATCTATAAGGACTTTGTGTTCAGGGTAGAAGTAGACCAGCTATGTCACTAGAAATACACAATATATCTGCTGTAAAATCAGAAGCTAGCTGGATATTTCAATATCCGTTGTATATTTATTAGTTACAGATTAGTTCCACGTTTAGAAAAAGGTCGTCATAATGAAATTACACTGAGCTTAACTGGATGCTACAACTGACTGTGTTTCATTAATAGTCAGACTCTATGAGCCTAAAGCAGTAAGAAACAGGGAACATTGTTACCATAAATGATCAAATAACCTATTGATGTAAAAATCTTGTTTGTTAAAAATGGACTGAACTTATATAGTGCTTTTCCAGTCATGCTGACCACCCAAAGCGCTGTGCACTATAGCCACATTCACCCAGTCGCTCTCACTAACGCACACACATTTATACACCGAGACGCAGCTTGGTAGGCAATTTGGGGTTAAGTGCCTTGCCCAGGGGCACATCGACATGTGGCAAGGGGAAGCTGGAATCGAACCCACAATCTTCTGATTGAACAAGCCACAGTCGCCCATTAGTTTAGAACTCTGTAACCTTTCATAAATTATCCATTAGTCGTTTGTACAAAGTTCTCTTTTTTAATACTTTTCCATTTTATTCCTTTCTTGATGCATGACTTAGATTAGATGTGCTTCAGTCAGCATCTTTGCCTCAAAAAACTCTTTAGATGTAAATAGCTTTGTAGAAATTATGTAATTCTAACATCACTGTATAAAGTCACTTTCCAAGTGTTCTGAAAACAGCATTATAGTCCAAAAATACAGTGTAGAAAAATGCTTTAAAAAGGATGGACATGAAATGCCTATTTGTGGGAGGTGTTGCCCCAGTGGTTAGAGCAGTGCGCTTGCGCTCTGCAAGTACCTGGTTCGATCCCCACTGCCTGCTCTCTGGGTCCCTGAGCAAGACCCTTAACCATCAATTGCTCCCCAGGTGCGGCACAGTGGCAGCCCACTGCTCCCCAAGGGAATGGGTTAAGATGCAGAAGTGAATTTCTCCATTGTGAGATCAATAAAGTTCTATTATCTTTATTGTGGATCACTTTGATTTTAATGTCTGTGAAAGGTGCTATACAAATACATTTTACTCACTTTTACTAACTTACAACCTTAATATGGGAAATAAATTCAACTTTATTATATAGACTTCATGTCTGGATTCTCAAAGCCTCCAGAGTAATAAATAAGACTGGCAGATCATTTTGTGTCAAAATTGTTGAAATGTTTATTTAAATGAAACTCATGTTATCAACACAAGTTTAAAACTTAGAAAAAAACCTGACATACATTTTGCTGAACAGAAAAAGAGGAATAGTGAAGAAAGTGCTTTATTTGTTTAAAAAAAATGGATCCCCGTGGATTGAAAGTGGAGCATTCTCTGTTGCTCTTTAATGAGTTAAAGGGTCTCTGATAAAACACTTTTATTTCTATCAATGACATTACTGTTTGAGCCCTGAACCGTGTGTTTGTGTAAAAATACGAAGGGCTCCTCTCTGTGACATTTCCAGCTGGAGTGGCGTCTCCAGATGAAGTCGGCGAGGCGGGAGTGCAGAAACGAGGCCGGCGCTGCTACTGCTCTGTCTGAAGGGACCAGTTCATCCCAGTGAAGGCAGGTAAAATAAATTTAATACCTACTGTAATTTAAAGTTTTGAAAATATGCTTGTTTCCTGGTAAAAGGGAAATAAACAGCAGCCTTTCCAATTAGCATCCGCCCTGGTAGAGATGTGTTTTAGCCTGAAAATAAATCCATATTCACTTCAGACAAGGACCTGTGATGCTGTGGGCCCGTTTTTCTCCAAAGACCAAAGTACCAGGACTTTAGAAATGATAATCTGGTGTTTCCTCTGCAACTAAACTAAAATCTGGTTTGGCCAAAATAACAGAAATACCTAAAATCAACGTTCTTCCAAGACCGTCTCCGAGAGCTGAAGAGACCATCATAGAGGATTATAATTAACTCAATAAATGAACACATATTATTGGTTTCTACATTTTTCTATGTGAGATCATTCTGCTGCAAAATATGTAAATTCATTATAAGGCTTTTTACACGTCTTTATCGGAGCTGGCAATAATTGTAGAAGGTGATGTGTTTTAAAAAAGGTCTTATTCAAAAGTACTACGTGTGCTACTCCTAGTGACCACTAGAGGGAAGCAGAGCCACGGATCTGAGAGCTCCGTTTATAGAGAGAGGAAACTTTCACCTTAAAACTATTTACCCACGTTTCCTCTTGCTCTATCACATTAGGCTCCAAAATATAGTTCCATTTGATATCTAAAAACTTTACATTGAACACAAATAGTGCAATTAATCGCAAGTTGATGATGGAATATGTCCGTTTAACATTTAGAGAATTTAACAAGCTCTTATGATCAATGCCACTTGGACAGTGAAGTTTATTTCCCTTGCTAAAAAAAAAAAACCCAAGGAAACTTCATGCATAAACTTCTTGGGACACTGGATCTGGTTGTTTCTTTTGTGAGCTGGAATAAAACTTAAAGTATTTATTTTTTAAACTGGACATGTTTCAGACCAAAATGCAGACAAACCGCATTGTAAACCAACCTGCTTTTTGCTGAGATATTACCCTTCATCTTCAATATAATCTTTCATCATATATTTGTATTTTATATAATATGCTTAAAGTGAGTCTGTTTCACTCAAGATAATACAATTTCTTTTTATATTAGCAAATATTCAAGAGCAAAAGAACATTCTTGAATCATAAACTTTTAAAAGAGAAAATAAATTAAATCGGTTTCTTTTTTGTACATACTTACATGATACGAGTTATTTACGGAAAATAAACGGAGATAAAGGCTGCGCCTGTGTGGACGTGAGCACCTGGTCAAATGGACCAGCTGGTAGATAAAAAAAAGTAACCCAACGCTAAACGAACGTACCTCCTGGTTGTGATTGGCTTCACTTAGACCCCGCCCTCATATCAAAACATATCCCGCACTTTTTAATGGTCGAAAAAGCATATAAGAATAAGAAATATTCTATTTCTTTTGTGTAAATATCATTTTCAAAAAATAGCCAGGACTTTGTTTTGGACATTTAAAAATCAAACAGGAAAATATAGAGTGAACAAGATGTTG
Organism: Fundulus diaphanus; assembly: GCA_037039145.1. Classification (NCBI taxonomy): domain Eukaryota; kingdom Metazoa; phylum Chordata; class Actinopteri; order Cyprinodontiformes; family Fundulidae; genus Fundulus; species Fundulus diaphanus. The sequence continues at coordinate 10,078,013 of CM073133.1, forward strand.
CTGTGGAAGCCAAAGCCTTTCTGACATCAGCATAATTGTGCCCTGAAAGGAAGCAGCTTCCCTTTCCTTCAGACAGCTCTCCAAACTGGACCGGGACTCTGAGGCGAGGAACCATAATGTGACAATGCCCAGGGCTGACATGGCCCACCTGGCCTTCAGCTCCTTTCCCTCAGTCTTGGGTGTTTTTAGGTCTATTCTCCATTCACTCGGGGGCGCTACATGTTGTAGGCCACATAAATGGGGTCCAGCTGGTCGGCCAGGAAGCCGTCACGTAGGTGCATGCGCTGCTTCTCGCCGCGGGAGTTGATGGGGATGACTCCGATGTCGACGACCACCACCACCCCGACAATCATGTAGTGCTCCTCCAGAACCACGTTGGTAACCAGCGGGACCAGGTCCAGGGCCTCGTGCTCGGAGCCGTCCAGCTCCACCACCACCACCACTAATAGGTTGGTCCACGTGAACACCGCGCTGAAGACACAACACACAGCGTCAGAACCCATTAGAAGATTAAAGGGCCGTGCAAAGGAGGCTCGGACTGCAGGAGCCCGCTAACAGGTTCTGGAGTAGCTAAGAACTGGTGTTGGAAAAGCTAAGCCTCCTTGATTCAGCACCTTGTAGAACCAACGTTGGTACCAATAACCATCAGCATACTTCATCATTAGACTGGAATATATATAGAAAGAAAGCATATCGATAAAGTAGAAATCATATTGATTGATATCGATAATTATGAACAAATTCAAAACATATATTTTAAGTGCACCCCTGACCATTTTATGCTGCTTCTTGGTGACCTACTTTTAGATACAGAACACACAAACACTGAATTCAAACTCAACCCTTTATTCAACCACCTTTGTGGATCAGGTCGGTAAAGAAGGACTATGGGAGGAAGATGGAGCAGCAGCTGGCGCAGAACAACGTCAGATGTGTGGAGAGGTCTGAAGAACATCTCCGGCTTTGGGCAGAGGACCAGCAGGGCTGCAGACGGTGACACCAAGTTTGCAGATGAGTTTGACTCCCGCCACACTGGCCCCCTCCCTGTCCTCAACTCTCCACACATCTCCAACCCCCAGCCCACCAGAGACATACCCTCCACCCGCCGCCACTCTCACAAAGCACCGACCCATCCACACCTTCGGTCCTGCCTTCCTCCCCCCTCACAGTCACACCAATGCAGGTGAGAGGGAAGCTGATGAGGCTGAAACAGAGGAAAGCCTCAGGACCGGACGGCATCCCCCCCAGGCTGCTGAGGACCTGTGCTGATGACCTCTGTCAGGTCCTCAGCTACATCTACAACCTGAACCTCAGCCAGGGGGTTGTCCCCACCCTGTGGAAGACCTCCTGTGTGGTACCGGTTCCCAAAACACCGCACGCCAGGGAACCGGCCCACTTCAGACCAGTCACTCTGACCTCCCACCTGATGAAGACCATGGAGCACCTCATCCTTGCTCACCTACACACCGTGGTGAGCCCCACCCTGGACCCGCTGCAGTTTGCCTACCGGCCCAACATTGGAGTAGAGGATGCCATCATCTACCTGCTGCATCCGGGCGCTCACCCACCTGGAGACCACCGGGAGCGCTGTGAGAGTCATGTTCTTTGACTTCTCCAGCGCTCCAGCGCTTTCAACACCATCAGACTGGTGCTGCTGAGGGAGAAGCTGGAGGACGCTGGAGTGGACAAACATCTTGCTGCCTGGACCATGGACTACCTCACTGACCGCCCTCAGCACGTGCGGCTGCACGGCTGTCAGGCAGAGGTGGCACTCTGCAGCACCGGGGCCCCCCAGGGCACCGTTCTGTCTCCGTTTCTCTTCACCCTTTACACCTCGGACTTCACCTACAACACAGACAGCTGGCACCTTCAGAAGTTCTCCGATGACTCGGCCATCGTGGGCTGTGTGTCTGAGGGGAACGAGCTGGAGTACCGGTCGGTCATCATGAACTTTGTGGACTGGTGTGAGAAGAACCACCTGTGTTTAAACACCAGTAAGACCAAGGAGATGGTGATCGCCTTCAGGAGAAGACCCCCACCTCACTCACCCGTGAACATCCAGGGGCAGGACATAGAAACTGTGGAGAGTTTCAAATACCTGGGTGTTCACGTCAGCAATAAACTGGACTGGACTCATAACACCGACACCCTGTACAAGAAGGGCCAGAGCCGCCTCCACCTCCTGAGGAGGCTGAGGTCCTTTGGAGTGAGCAGGCCTCTGCTTAAGACCTTCTATGACTCTGTGGTGGCCTCAGCCCTCCTCTATGCTGTCGTCTGCTGGGCCCCTGGCAGCGCAGAGCGGGACAGAAAGAGGCTGAATAAGCTGGTGAGGAAGGCCACTTCTGTCCTGGGCTGCACTCTGTGGAGGAAGTAGCAGAGAGGAGGGTGTTGTCCAAGCTCACATCCATCATGGACAACACCTTTCACCACCTGCACCAGACTGTAGAGGAGCTGAGCAGCTCCTTCAGTGACAGACTTAGACACCCTGTCTGTAAAAAGGAGCGTTACCGCAGGTCATTCATCCCTGCTGCCATCAGACTTTACAATGCTGCACTATAACTGTAATAACTTATGTGCAATAACACAAAACAATTTTTTTTATTGAATTGAATAATGTGCAATTACTATTTAATACCCTGTGCAATAATCCTGTTAAATAAGTGACTTGAGCTGTTATATTTATCTTACTACCTCACTGTTGTTCTTTACCTGGTACCACTTTAATGTACAAAGTCAAATCCATATGTGTATAAGTCACCTTAAATGTACATAAGTCATCTTAAATCTCTGCTTTATTTCTTTTTTCTCTCTCGATCCACAGTATATACGTGAACACACTGTATATACCTCATGCACCTTTTCCTCCTTTTGGCTCCTTCTTTGATTGCTGAGCCGATGTGACACGTGATTTTCTCCACTGTGAGATCAATAAAGTCTATCTTAGCTTACCTTATCTTACCTAGACAAAGAAAACTGGCCGATATTACAGAGAAGTGTCCCAAGAAAAGTGAAACAGCAACGGTCTGTTCTAACAACAAATCATTGAAATAAACCTGTTGGAAATGTTAGAATTTCACTGCAAAACAGATTCGCTCCACTCCAACATGAGACCCAGGAAGATCACGACAACAATCAAAGGTATGTCAACAATCTTCACTCCAAGCTATCAGAGAAAAAACAAGCCACAGGACCAAGAACCCTAATATTATGCAATGGATCTGTAAGTGGGATTAAACACTTCTGTAACAAGAAAAACACAGAGATGTTGATTTATAACTCTTTGAACTGTGGCCTGGTGTCTGATATATCAGACATCCTTCCAAGGATCATGAAAGTACGCCCGACCCTGAAAAATCCCTTTTAATTCCCTTGGGCGACCGTGGCTCGACAGGTTGAGTAGTCGTCTGGCAATCAGAAGGTTGTGGGCGATGTTTTTAGATATAAATGTGCATATATATATTTTGATGTATTATAAATACATAGGTGTGTGTTTACATATAACTAATATATATATATATATATATATATATATATATATATATATATATATATATATATATATATATATATATATATATATATATATATATATATATATGTGTGTGTGTGTGTGTTATAAATATAAAAATCTAATTACTGTTTAGGTGTCTGAGTCTAACAGCAGATTGGCCACATTCAACATGGCGGATTGTCTGACGCATCCGCAGCGTAGGAGGTCACCGCCTGACGAGGCGTCTACTTAAATAATGTCTATTGGCAGGTCTCCTAAGACAGGAAGGGGGAAATTGGACTTTTCCACCAGCTGTTGCTGGAAGAGGGAATTTGTATTTGGGTGCACACATTTAGTTGACTCATTTTTGTCATTTCTTGCTTGTCAGGTTTACTTTAAATTAATACACATTTCATTTGAGTTGCCAGTTCCAGTGAAGGAAAGGAGTCCCCAGCTGCAAAGGATCTTCTCAATGACACGGAGGTCTGTTCCTGTGTCAGGTTTGGGTTATGTTTGACTCTTTTTCCCTTATGGAGCCAGTTTTATGTTAGAAGTTTGAATTTTTTGTTGTATATAAATTTGTTACTATTTTTTCCCTCAAAGACTTCCCTGTGCTTATCTGATTTTTTTATTTTTTTTTGGCTTTGTCCCTCACATCCCTCCTTGTTGCTGTCACTGGCAAAGACTGTAAACTCATTGATAAAATGTCAAATTATTCCCCAGGTTGAAAAAGTGGATCCAGTTCTGGTTTGGACCCGTTTTGTTGAGTCCAGACACACATGACACAACAGCTATGGTCTCTTAGTGGACCTGAGCTGATTTCATGTCATGTTGTTTCACTGCTGGTTGTAAAATTAGGATCCAGACTTGGTTCCAACTTCTTGAATCTATTTTTGATGTGATCTCTAATAATGAAAGCAGCGAGATGTTCAGCTGAAGCATAAAGAGACAATAACTGATGTTCAAGTTGTTTCTCAACTGATCAGCTGTGACAGCTAAACATTCACTGCCAGACAAAAGTCTGCAGAGTTTTAATGCAACAACTGATCAGACTAATATTAATACCTCCAGCAACTTCTAGGTTTGTGCAGCAAAGACTTTCAGGCAAAATTTTGTTTTTCATTTCATTTTTATACAAATGCAAGTCAGCAGCATAGAATGTTTCATTTATTTTGGTTGCAACCTGACCTTCAGGTGTTAAGGTTCCTAACTGAATGTATTGCTAAAAGAAAATAACACGTTAAACTAGCAGATGAAGTTTAAAGTGCAATAAGATTAATGTGGAACCAATCATTTAATAAGTGCTCATTTCATGACAGATAAGTGCCCCCAACTTTTAACATATAAGGCTAAAAGATAAATGAAAACATTCTATTACAACAAGAAATCAAACTTTGTTTCAACAGCCATAAAATACTATTTTCATCCCCTTCATGCCAAAGAACAGAGGAGTTTGTGGATATTCTCCCCTAACACTGCTGGTATGTATGCACTAAACAAGCATACTTAACACAGCCTAGAATATCGCTCACAAAGCACCAAGCCACCTTCCTGATGCTCAGCCGCCACTAAAGGGAGAAAATCTTTAAAATAAAAAGCTTTGAGCCTCAGAGCGGTCCTGGAGCAGAATTGCTCATTGAAAGGAACATGAAGCATCACCTGGTGTGATGAAGTCCAGGTAAGCAGCAGACATGATCTCAGCCCAGTACAGAGCAGTCCAAGCTGAACCTGGACAGAAAAACCTTGAGGAGCGTTTTCTGTCAGCTGAGGCAGACCACCCACCAGCTTCACATCATATCTGGGGCTCATCATCAGGGTTTGTAATGTTTGGCCTTAAGGAAGGGCCGTTTGATGTCTAAAAGTTCTCCCGTCTCTAAAAGTCCATCAGAACTTGCAGACAGCCAGGGTTCTTGGGGACACAGCGCAGTACCTTTGCCAAACACTGTGTGCCCCGCTCCTCTAAGCACTGGATGGCCCAGATTTCACTCATCACCGTGTCTGGTGGCTGCATTCCCATGAAAGCTGGGATAAAGGTGTGCCTCTAAGAAGCCGTCGGGGTGGGCTCTGACAGGAACTCTTTGGCAGATTGACACATTTGATTTGACACATTTGAAGAGCAGGCTTGATGGTGGAAGCACGCCATCCTTGATTCTTCTTTTAGCTCTTCCTGAGTGGAAAACAGAAATCACACATTTCTCAGAATCATGATAATCGAATCATTTATAACTATGTAAAAGTAAAAAAAATTGTAATTGTATTGTGTTAATGTTAATGTAAATAAATAATTTCTCCTAATCATGAGAATGTATTATAATCATTTCTAACTCTATGTAAAACTAAAAAAGTATAATTGCTTTATACTTGTGTTAAAAATTTAAAGAAATCACATTTCTCTGAATCATGATAGGTAATTTGAATAATTTCCAATTCTTTTTACCTAAAATTTAATATATGATTGTTTCAATTTGTGTAAAAAAATTTATGTGTGCATAAGAAAATGTGAATGCTGAAAAAAAGTTTTTAAAGACAAAGAAACTACTCTTAAAAGTACATTTTGTTGTAAAAGTTACTAAAGTAAATGTAACTAGTCACTGCCCACCTCTGTGGACAGTTTAGTAACCGTAACATTAGTTGAAACTAACCGTAAAAGCTTCTAAAAGCTTACTTTTATATTCTGACTCCCATCAAAAGTCACTTTTAAAATCCATCAAGTGCCTGAATTTAGTGAGATGTCAGCTTTTAGAAAGAGGCCTAAAATGAGCATTTTCATTTTAGGCCTCTTTCTAAAAGCTGACATCCCAATTTTATCATGCATCTTAGACACTTTCACTTCAAACATTTTTCACATCGCACACTCATATAGGCCATGGTAGGGGGGGTGGGGGGAAGACGTCTGGGGGGGGCTTATGTTGTGTGGGCCTCACCTCGGACGGCTCCCTTCACCTCCTCTCCCACTTAGACATTGAGGGTTCTGGGCAGTCACACGGAGGGGGTGCGCTGGCAACAGCTACCTTCCGGAAGGGGGGTGGGCTGTGCCGTGCATCCCCTTCGGCGCTCCCAGTTTTTAAACGCACTTGAGAACAACATGCAACAACACAACATTTGAGCGGGCGTAGGGAGGGTCGGGGTCTTCTGCACACCCCCGTTCTCCGATGGCGGCAAGGAGTCTGGGGCCTGGAGGAGGTGCGGGCCACTGTGTCCGGGGTCTTGGCGGGGGGCTGCGGTGTGCAGTCAGCGGCTTGCCAGGTCTGGGGCTGATGCCTCTGCTCCCCCCAGGGGGCGGGGGGCAGGGATGGCAAGGGTAAGGTGGGGGGAGGGAGGGGGTTTATTAGGTATTTAGGGGGAGGGGGGGGGCTCTGGCCGGGTGGCTCGTGCGGGTCGTGTTGGCCCGCCCTCTTGGGGGGGCCCGGTCCGGGGGGCGTTGGGTCTGGGGCCGGGGCCGGGGGTCGGGCACAAGCAGTCGTATAGTCAATTTGGGGTGACCCCCCCCCTTTGGTCAGTGTTGGATGTGAGTGTTATGTGGGAATGTGTGTACAGCGTCTTTTTTTTTTTTTTTTTCTCTGTGTGTGGTGAGTGGGGCACAAGGGAGGGATTGGGTGAATGAGTTTTTTTTTTTTTTTTTTTTTTCCAGGTATGGGTGTGGTCCGCTCCCTCTCCCAAGAACAATGGCCCCCAGGGCCCATGGCCGGGACCACTTCAGCGTGGCTGGCTGCCGGCGGAGCCCACGGGCTCGTCTCCGCGGCTCTTGAGGGCGTCGGCATTGCGGTGGCTGGGGGATTTCCTCGGGGTCGTCTCTGCTCCTTCCTTGGGGGGGGGGGGGGGTTGCAGATATCCTGTGTCGGCCCCTCCTGGGCGACCTGCTTTAGGGACCCCTTTGGGAGTCCGGGGTTACGGGTCCCCTGACGCCTGCCTCTGTGCTCGGGGAAGGTGGGTCTTCGGTTCTCCACAATCACTATCAAGCTATTTCTGGATAATCTTCACCTAAACTAGTGCACTTTCACATCTCCCACAGGTGCTGGGTCCCAGGTATTAAGTGTTCACTTATATACAGTAATCTTATAATTTATTTATTTATTTATTTATTTATGTTTTTTCACTTTCTTTTTTCAAATATCACATTACACATGTCAGCTTACATAATAATATATATGATTTAGCAATGGCATCTAGGTGTTATTCGAGTGTATCTGTTGCTTTATGTCTGTTGGTTGTGCTGTTCTTTTTGTGTCTCTTTCCAGGTGATGGAGCAGACAAAGAAGGTTTTATCATTCTCTCCCTTTTATCTCCTCTTTCTTTCACCTCTACTCTTTTTTTTTCTTTTCTTTCACTTTTTGTTCTTCCTTTACTCTCCCATTGTCATGTCCATATAATTTGAAATTCTCCTTGCAGGAATCATAATAAAGCTATTTACAAGCATAAATCAAGTGGAGCACTATGGCGAAAGCTGTTTGCTCCACTTGTAAAAGCAAAATCTGTCGAGCTCTATCTGGCATTGAGACATCAATTCCTATATCCACATTGCTAGACAGGACACTGGGGGAAAAAAAAAAAAAAAAAAAAAAAGAGCATTTTCACAGCAGTGAGCTGAATAAACTTGGCCTTCTAACTGCCCTAACCCCTGCTGCTAAGCAGAGCATCATAGCAAACCACAACAGAGGCACTTGAAGTTACACTGCTGCTTATTGAGAGAAATGTTACCAAGATGACATCATTCATAATTGTAGCACTTATCAAGTTACGTTTTATTTAAATAAACATACCTTCCACAGTATTGCAGCGGCGTGATGGCATGACCGTCCCAAACCTGCAAAGTCTTATTTCCATTTCATTGTTTGAAAAATGCTCAATAAATAAAGTTTGACTGATTAAAATATTGTTTAATGTCTAAAGGAGCCCTGGAAAAGACCATACTGTATCAATGCATCCATCTTCACTGCAAAAAGGAACTAAATGAAGTAAAATCTTTATGAAATGAATGTATTTGTCCTTGATGGATGGGCCTGGGTGGGTCTAGGCTCTCCCACTTGTTTGTTGGACATGTGTTGTTAATTGGCGCTATATAAATAAAACTGAATTGAATAGCGTGTTAGCAGAAGAAGAAGAGCGAAGAGGACATGGAAAGTTTCCTTCCAGCTGATTCAGACATGAGGTTCTTTGGTTGAGCTCCAAAATGTGCTGAAATGCTTGTGTCAGCTCTCCTCTTCCCTGCTGGGGTTTTTGAAGTGTGAAGACGTTTCAATTCCCATCCGAGTAATATAAGCTTGGAACTTCACACTACTCCAGACATTTGAATTGAGAAAGCTTCTCGGATGGGAAGAGAAACGTCTTCACACTGGAAAAAAGTCCAGTTGTTTTTGGTTCTTACCTTTTTTGGAATAAAAGCTCATATTTTCTTCAGATCAAACTCAGCTTCAATAGGAGCCAGAATGCTGCTCAATGTTCCCCCTAATTTTTCATGTGTCTGAGCAAACACATAAACTCCCAGAGCGTTCACTTGACCTCTGTGAGCAACATTACACACTGAGGCTACATTACACCTGTCCAACTTCTGAGATTACAACAAGCTACACGGTTTACCAAGAGAATCAAGTTACAGCGATTATTTCTTTTAGATTACTTAGTTTAGACAAAACTCACTTAGCCCGATTACATGAAAAAAACAAAAGTCTTGGATTTTTCTAAAGAGCTGTATAGCTGTATAGCATGTTTTTATTTCAGAGTAAGGGTCCTGTTAAGGAAGAACTGACAGACATGTACATCTTTTAGAGTTCTCAATTGACATTAAATTATTTACATTCTCTGCAGTGAGATTTAGCCCCAGAATGTGGCAGCCTCTCTTCTGTCAGTCTGCTCCAGGGCAGCTGTGGCTACAATGTAGCTCAACACCATCAGGGTGTGAATGTGGGCATTAATGGGTGAATGCCTGACCAGTGGAAAGCGCTTTGGGGTCGTCATATGATTTATTTCAATGTGCTCAGCTCGCACACGCTTTTATAACACAACGAGGGAAAACTCTCAGTTCTGAACAATTTCTTTGTGCTGCTCTCCGTTTTTATGCCAACAGCATTTTTTTAATAATGGAGGGGACGCAGAAAGTCTTTCAGAGGCGACTGCGTCAGGAATGTTACTGTTGCACTGTTCCATAGTCAGAGAGCAACAAGATTATTAAAAGAATGACACGGAATGAAAGCAATAATTTATTCTCTATCAAATCTTGGTATTTCCAGCTCTAATTGTCCATTCATATATTTTAATTTCCATTCATCTATTTTTCTTCCCTAAAACCGTTAGGGCTACGGCAGATTTCTTCTCTTAAATGATACCACCTTTACTTCAACTGAAATACATAATATATACATATAGCCTATATTATTAATATAAAGTGAGGTTGGCACAAATTAAACACCTACAAGACAATCAGTGTCAACTCTTTTTTTAGAATGATTGGTGAACAAAATTGGCAAAAAAGATGTACTGTATTTTCATACTTCATCATTATTTGCTGCCATGTCCTTTCAATGCTTTTCCTAATCAATGCGCTCTAACCCCCCCCCCCCCCCCCCATGACTCATGCATTGACTTTTTCAGCTGTTCTCTGCTGCCAACTCGCCTTTTCTGCAGCTACAGCATTGTTTCTTATGGTTTAATATTCTCCATACGCCTTCATTAAAGATTTTTAATTTCACTCAGGCTTATTTTTTCCTGCCGTTTTCATGGTGAATCACGTTATCTGCGTTCAGGGGAACTTTTTTCATCCTCCTGCTCGCGTTCAACTGGTTGATCGGACGCTGTGTTTAGTTACCTGGCTGATATCACCTGTTCTGAAACTGGAAACGCTGAGTATGACAGAGTGAGGTAGAACTACTCTGAGGAGCAGCTTTCTTATCTGCGTAGATCGGCCATTCTTTCAGAAACAGAGCCCAGAACAAAGACGCACACCGCAACCTGGCCAACTATAAGACGTCTGCCCACCCACCAATCAGCGGTGCGCTCCGATAAGCATGTGGCGCTCACAGAGCGGGCTGTGGGGCACCGTCTCACCAGAGCTGTTAAATGGAGTTATAAAATAACTTGGTTTATTATTATTTACTGCACAGCATAGATTTGGTGTGCGTGCTGAATCCAGATGCCGTGGCGACTGCGCAGGCGCGTGTTTTAGAGGGAACACTGGTGCTGCTGTGTCTCCATCCAGCAGTTAAATCTTTCCGTCCCGCCAAAACATGAAGACAGTCAAGACGTTTATTGAGGGGAGCTGCAGGGGCCACAGCTGATCCTAAAACACTGACCCTTTTTGACTTTAAATCCTTTAATTTAAACAGTTTTTCTCTGTGCTGCACAATGGAAGGCTGGAGACGGCCCTAGCAACGGTTGCTACGCTGATGGCATTCCTTGGTGGAACTTCTGATCACATAACCATCCTTTGATGGTTATGACATCACAGCAGCTCCTCTGATGCTTATGACATCACAGCAGCTTCTAGAACTTGTAACGCAGATTTTCTTTCCTTCTGATACTTTCCTAGTGAGAGACAGACGTGTTTCGGTGAGAGAAAACCAGTTAGCGATAGTTTGCGATAGTTTGCGATCGATAGAAAATTCAAGAGTTTGCTTTAAGAACCAGCGCAAACGGAGAAGCCATGAACGCCTCCACCAGTTCAAAGGCTCGAAGAGTCCCAGTTATTACTGTGGACATGATCACACCACCGATCCAAGATTTCTTTTTGTCCATCTCCTTGGAGCAGAGCATGGATTTGACCTCAGGAAAACCTGATGGTGACACCAAGTCCAAGGTAAAGGAGCTGCTGCTGAAGCTAGAGGAGAAATGTACCACCTTCGTTCTGCACAACATCTACAAAGGACGCCTCAGATCTTTGGACGTGGAAACCGTTGTGGGAGACTCAGTGCTAAGATCATTTGCAGACGTCCTTTGGGTTGATGGAACGACTCCCCCCAAGAACTTTGACAAGTTTAACAAGTCATTTGTTAAACATGTCAAAGGAAAAGTGAGATCTTCCCTCTGCTGCATGAATGATCCAGCAGCTTCCTTCGTCCTGCAAATCTCTAAGAAGGACACGGTGGATTCAATGGTTCCACTTGCAGTGCGATTGATAAAGGAGCTGTTAAAAAAGAAGAATGAAGAACGTCAGCAGAGGCTGCTGAAAAAAGCTGCTGAAGGCCAGCAAAATGCCCTCAAGGAGCAGCAGACAGGAGAGCTTCACCGCCATGGACGGTACCAGGTGCTACCGGTTATCCCAGAGGAACCAGAACTTGAAGAGGCAGCAGAGATGAACGAGGTAAATTATTTTAACTTTAAAGAGATGGAATCAGAGCTTTAGATGGTGGATTAAGTTATATCTGGTGAGATTTCTGAATTGATTGAAGTAAATTATTTTATCTCTTAGGAAAAGGAGTCAGAGTTAAATATGGTGGATGAATTCATCTCTGAGGAGCTGTCAAAGATGAACAAGGTAAATTATTTTAACTTTAAAGAGATGGAATCAGAGCTTTAGATGGTGGATCAATTTATATCTGATGAGATTTCTGAAATGATTGAAGTAAATTATTTTATCTCTTAGGAAAAGGAGTCAGAGTTAAATATGGTGGATGAATTCATCTCTGAGGAGCTTTCAAAGATGAACAAGGTAAATTATTTTAACTTTAAAGAGATGGAATCAGAGCTTTAGATGGTGGATTAAGTTAAATCTGGTGAGATTTATGAATTGATTGAAGTAAATTATTTTATCTCTTAGGAAAAGGAGTCAGAGCTAAATATGGTGGATGAATTCATCTCTGAGGAGCTTTCAAAGATGAACGAGGTAAATTATTTTAACTTTAAAGAGATAGAATCAGAGCTTTAGATGGTGGATTAAGTTATAGCTGGTGAGATTTCTGAATTGATTGAAGTAAATTATTTTATCTCTTAGGAAAAGGAGTCAGAGTTAAAGATGGTGGATGAATTCATCTCTGAGGAGCTTTCAAAGATGAACGAGGTAAATTATTTTAACTTTAAAGAGATGGAATCAGAGCTTTAGATGGTGGATTAATTTATATCTGATGAGATTTCTGAAATGATTGAAGTAAATTATTGTATCTCTTAGGAAAAGGAGTCAGAGTTAAATATGGTGGATGAATTCATCTCTAAGGAGCTTTCAAAGATGAACGAGGTAAATAGTTTTAACTTTAAAGAGATGGAATCAGAGCTTTAGATGGTGGAATAATTTATATCTGATGAGATTTCTGAAATGATTGAAGTAAATTATTTTATCTCTTAGGAAAAGGAGTCAGAGTTAAAGATGGTGGATGAATTCATCTCTGAGGAGGTTTCAAAGATGAACGAGGTAAATTATTTTAACTTTAAGAGATGGGATCAGAGCTTTAGATGGTGGATTAAGTTATATCTGATAATGTTTCTGAAATTATCGTGGTAAATTATTTTGTCTCTTAGGAAAAGGAGTCAGAGTTAAACATGGTGGACAGATGCATCTCTGAGGAACTTTCAGAGATTAACAAGGTAAATTATTTTAACTTTAACGAGATGGAATCAGAGCTTTAGATGTAGGGTTCATTTATATCTGATAATATTTCTGAATTGATTAAGTTAAATTATTTTATCTCTAAGGAAAAGGAGTTGAAGATGGTGGACAGATGCATCTCTGAATATGGAGGCTTGAAGGATAGAGCTGCTACAGCAAAGCAGCATAACAAACGAGGTGGTGTCAGGATCCAAACGTTCCTCCAAAAATACAGTGCGGGACGATACAAAAGAGTTGCACCAGAGGAGTTACTGGCCGTTAAAGAGGAATCCAGAGAGCAGGAGACGGATGTTACAGAGGTTCAAAAATCTGTGTCTGTGGGACAGATTTATCAAGTAATGAGCAGAAAGCAAAGTGAAGCACCAGAACCTACCACACAGGTTGATGAGCCGTTGCCCATGAATTCAGGCTCAGAGAAGGAGGAGCAGCAGTCATTCATCAGCCTGCTGGTTAATGCACTGGTTATACAGGCTGTTACTAAATCAAAGATGAGGTGCAAATACACAAAGTTTCAAGAAATCACCAAGAGGCTGTCTGAGAAACTCTGTGCTGAGTTGGAGGGAGAAGATTTTAAGATGAGCCAAAGTAGCCTGAATAAGCTCAGCACTGACATCTTGAGAGCCTCCTGTAAAAAGACTGGCTGCTCATATACAAACCTTCTTTTAATAGCGGGCCATAAGGACTCAAATGTAGAGGAGGCTGTACTTGCTGTTTGCAAAGAGAAAATCCTAAAGACAGCCAAGGAACCCATCCTGAAAAGGTTCTTCTCCTCTGTCGGCAAAGCCCTCTATAAGCCCTTTAAAAAGGCCTGAGGGCCACCTGCAGGGATCGGGTTAAAACACTACCTGCTAAAATCTACATGGCAGGTTTCCAACCAGAAGTCTGGAAATAATCAACACAGCTACATTCACTGACCAAATATTTCCACCAAATCTTCACCAAGTCGGCACCCAGTAGACATGGTCTGAATGGGACATTATTTAATCCACAGGCAGACAGATGGATGATGGTGTCAGAAATGTTGACTTTCAGGAGGCCGCTACGTCAGAAAGGGCCACCAGAGAGCATGAGTGGTGGCATGGTGAGTGAAGCGGTGGTGTCACAGGCAGCTACCGGAGCGTCTGGCAGTCAGTCAGAGCAGCAGGTGAAGGTCAGTGAACACAGAGTCTGTCTCGCAGGCTCCTTAGACAGCATCACCAGCACTTGATGGAGTTGGATAGGGTTTGTGTTGTGGGTTTGTGTGAGGATGGCTTGTAGAAATCCACTAACCTAGCTGATGGAGCATACCGATGTCTTGGTGAACAATGCTGGAACCAGACATCTGTAAGCCCCACATGCTGCGTATTTAGGCTGTTTGAGAGTTTGTTTGTTACCATTGGTGAGCATGTAGGATATACAGATGTTACAGCTGACCCATGCAGGAACCAGACATCTGTATTTCCTCACATGCTGCCATTGAGCCTGGGAGGCAGTTTTGTGGCCTTGCCTGAAATATGCGGTGTAAAATCGTCATGGTTACCAATTGTCATGTTTAATATAGGAAAAGGTGAGAGAAAAACTAAAACATACACACCAGTGGATCATGACATTACCCCCAATACCACCTTAAGAGTAGATCATAGGTGACCTTAGTGAGTCTATAAAATAAAACTAATAACATCTGGGCCAGTGGAGGGGGCCTTGGAAGGAGGCCTAAAACAAAACAACAAAGAGCAACCTAGCAAAAAGGTCAGGGGGCTGGAACCTGGGCCCAGAAACTGGAATGTGGTGCTGGGCTTTGGAGGATTGAACCCCAGACAGGAGACCGTGGTGGAGCTCTGGAGGGCAATGGGAAGGCCTGGAGATCCCTTGATGCAGCCCTGGATAGCAGCGTGGAAGCTGGTGGATCCCTCAATGAAGCCATGGAGAGTGGGGTGGAAGTCTGTAGATACCTCCAACATGCCATGGAGCATGGTGTGAAAGCTGGTAGATTCCTCCATGGAGCCCTGGAGAGGGATGAGAAAACCAGTAGTCCCCTCGCTAGAGCGCTAGACATGAGATGGGTCCACTTGGACACCCTCGTCTGAGAAGTTTTAGTCAGTAAAACAAAGCGGTTACCCCTTGAAGAACTTAGATCAGGAAAAGAAGGCTGGGGTGAAGTTGAAGATTTAACAAGAGGTACTTATGGTGGGGACAGACCTGGGAATGTTGATGGTGATGACAGGTCCAGATATTTGGATGGCAGCGATGAAGATGGAATGACCGGGAGTCTAGAAGGTAACGAAGATGGCAGAGTTAGGAGTGTGGAAGGCAATGACCATGACTGAGCCAGGAGTATGTATAGATGGCAAAGAAGACGAAGAACATGGCAAGAAAGATGATGATGATGACCGAGTGACAGGTTCAAATACCTAAAATATTTATTAAAGAACACAAGGGAAGAAATACAACAGACATTAGATCTTTTTAAACACCAGATATATGCTCAGTTACATACTTCCTACCGTTCTGAAACACACCTGCTGTTTCCTTGTGTTTATTAAGATATTGGGAAGTCCCTAGTTACAATAAACCAAATGTTACTCTAAGGGAGTATGGGAGACAAAAAGCAATGTGACCTTCGAGATAATACAAAGCAGTTTCCCACAGTTCAGTTTTGCGTATGCAGACCAGATGGCTGAGTGCACAGTCTCAAACATAACTTACAAAACACTTATCATTATCACAACATGTTTTTCTACTTTCTGCAGGCCTTCTGTACACATAAGACAGAGACAATCAATATACATATACAGTAAAATAAAATGGTAACCACTGGTCTATATGTTCCAGTAAATATATGATAAAAACACTAAACACAAACACAGTAATACATGAGTGAGAGAGAGAGAAGTCACCTGAAAAACACTTTAATATCTAAATAAACTCAAACCTTTTTAATAGTATTGAGTAAATATGTGATAAATGCAATGAACCTGGTAAACAAAATAAAACATGTAGAAAATAATAAAAATAATTCTAACACCGAGCCATGAAGGTAGATGGTGAAGATGAAGATCATGACTAAGCCAGAAGTGCTGATTGTGACTAGATTCTTGGGCTCTGAGGCGACAATGAACGGACTCTGGAGCACTGAGGAGTGGAGTCTGGGTGACGATGAGGTGACACTATCCAACGGGACGAAGAGGGTCTTAGGCTCTCATGAAGTAGATCAATGGGCTCTGATAAAAAGCAAAGAGCTTGGCAGGACATGGATGGCTCTTCTGATATGGACGGTTGGAAAGGAAAGTTCCAGACAATTTGATCCTCCTGAACATGTGTGATTGTCTTATGGTGTCAACGGTGTTTGTGGCGCGAGGATGAAGCAGCGGCAGGTGTCAACTGGACCCCTGAAAGCAGAGACATCAGACAGACCCTAGGAAGCAGGTAGAGAAGCACTGGACAGATTCTCGGCAGCAGGAAGGAAAGATATCCATTCACCCAGACAACTCAAAATGAATAGCCACATCTAATCTCAAATGGTGAACTGGGGCCTTTGAGGAGCTGCTCGTCAATATCCATACTGACGTTGGACTTCTTGAAGCTTCTGTCTGCTTGATCCAAGTTCTGACTTGATTCTTGTGTCATGTTGAGTGGAGGAAAAGCTGGACCAACTAGCTGACAGGTACTTGGAAGGAGCGTTGTGTTCAAGTGGTTTTGATGGAAAAGCGTAAAAATACAAAAACTTCCAATCTGGCAGAAGGAGAACAGAGTTATTACAAAGGACTGGACAGAAACATGTGGAAACAGGAATATTTACAGGAGGATCACATGGAGAGCAAAAAAAGCAGTAAATATATATACTCTGAAGGAAGAAAGGAGATATGATAGATAATAAGAATAAGAATAAGAATAATACATTTTATTTAAAAGGCACCTTTCTGGACACTCAAGGTCACCGTACAAAAGGATGAAAAACACAATGTCAGAGACAAAGTCAAAACAAAAAACATTTAAAAAATACAGAGGCTGGGACAGTAAAATTGATATTTAAAGAGAATAGGCTAACTTAAAAAGATGAGTTTTGAGTTGTGATTTGAAATGGAGAAGTGAGTCCATGTTTCTCAGTAGGGGTGGTAGAGAGTTCCAGAGGCGGGGGGCAGAGCGGCTGAATGCTCTGCTCCCCATGGTGGTGAGATGGGCGGAAGGGACAGACAGGTGTAAAGCAGATGAGGATCTAAGAGCACGGGAGGGGGTGAGAATATGCAGGAGGCCTGACAGATATGGGGGGGGGCAAGGTGGTGAAGGGCCTTGAATGTCATCAAGAGAGTTTTGTATCGAATGCGGAATTGCACGGGGAGCCAGTGGAGCTGTCGGAGGACCGGGGTGATGTGGTGGATAGAGGGAGTTCTTGTTATAATGCGAGCAGCTGAGTTATGGACCAGTTGTAGTTTATGGAGTGATTTTTGAGGGAGGCCAAAGAGGAGAGAGTTGCAGTAATCCAGTCGGGAGGTGACAAGGCTGTGCACAAGTATGGCAGCAGTGTGTGGGGTAAGGGAGGGACGGAGGCGGTTGATGTTTCTTAAGTGGAAGTAGGCAAACCGGGTAATGTTATTGTTATGGGATTGAAAAGATAGGGTGCTATCGAGGATGACACCCAGACTCTTTACCTGGGGGGAGGGGGAGATGGAGGAGCTGTCAATAATAAGTGGGAAACTGTTGGTTTTGGAAAGAGTTGATTTAGTGCCAGTGAGGAGAACCTCAGTTTTACTACTGTTTAATTGAAGGAAGTTTTTGGTGAACCAGGCTTTTATTTCAGAGATGCAATCTGTGAGGGAGGTGGGAGGAAGAGAGGACGATGGTTGCGTGGAGAGGTAGAGCTGGGTGTCATCGGCATAGCAGTGGAAGTGGATGTTAAATTTGCAGAAGATATTGCCAAGGGGAAGGAGGTAGATGATGAAGAGGAGGGGCCCCAGGACAGAGCCCTGGGGCACACCTGAGGTGACGGGGGAGGGGGTGGATTTGAGGGTCTTCAGTTGAATGAACTGAGTGCGGCCAGAAAAGTAGGAAATAAACCAGTCCAAGGGAGTGTTAGTGATGCCAATGGAAGAAAGCCGAAGGATGAGCTGCAGCTGAAGGAAAAAGAATGCACAACAATCAGGGGATGTGTGAAGTGACTGAGACAAAGGAAAAGAATGGAGACGAGAAGGGAAAAGGGTAAATAAACATGAATGGAGCTGAACAAGAAATCCTGGGGAAAATGTCAAACCGAGATCTAATAAGAAACAATATAAATGTAAAAGGATTACAAGAAAAGCACAAAAGAATGAACCAAAGGAATACACCACCCAATAAATAGCCTAATAAAAGCACTGATATGGCAACACCTTACAAACAATAATGAGGAGAGAACAGAACTAGATAAGGCTAGACCTAACAAGAAAATTATCAAACGAAGACAAGAAAATCAAACTATAAACACCAACAAAACATGACATTAATATTGGAATCAGACATCTTTAAACCTTATATAACAAGCAATAGCCTTGTAGGGGCATTTCTGACAATTGCTTGGTGTGTGGGGTTTTTAGCTGTCATTGGAACTAATTTTAGAATAAGAGCTTCAAACCCTGCATGCCAGGCAATGAGAATGGGTTGGTATTTAGTGCCTCTGCAGGTCATGTGGGAAATACAGATGTCTGGTTCCTCCATTTACTACCATGATATCTGTATACCCCACATGCTAGGTAATGCCCCTAGTTGAGCGTTTTGTGCTGTTGCCTGGCGTGTGGTGCTTACAGCTGTCATGGTTACTAATGCTGGAACCATACATCTGCAGGCCCCACATGCCAGACGATGAGTGTTGGTCAGGGTTGTTATTTTGTGTTGCTGTGTTTAGTAGCATGTGGGGCATCTAAATGTCTGGTTCCTCCATTGGCCACCATGACATTTCTATGCCCACATGCTAGGGATTGAGCCTGGATGGGTGTTTTGTGCTGTTGTCTTGCATGTGGGGCTTACAGTTGTCATGGTCACTAATCCTGGAACCACACAGCTAAATGCTCCACGTGTCAGACAATAAGCCTGGGTGAGTGTTTTCGCTGTTGCCTGGTATGTGTGTTATTGTGTTACAATGATTGAGCCTGGGTGGGTGTGTCATGCTGTTGCCTGGCATATGGGGTGTACAGATGTTAATGTGGCTCAGTGTTGGCTCCAGACATGAGTACATCCCATAGGCTAGGCAATGAAACTGGGTGAGTTGTTTATGCTATTTCCTGGCATGTGGGGAGCATAGTTGTAAAGGTTACCAATGTCAGAAACAGATATCTGGAGGCCTAAGAGACCTGACAATGGCTCTGTCTCAATTCAGGGGCTGCATCCTTCAAAGGACCTCATCTACTTGGGCTGGGTCCTTCGCGCACCGCAAAAAAAGAAGATTGGAGCAAAAAGTTAATCTTGTTGTCTCCACTGTACATAACTGTAAACATTTTTCACTTTCCCCTTTATATAGTTATTATGGCCCACAATCTTTTGTTTAAAATATTGTTTTATCTACTGTAATTATATTCTAATTCATTATTTAGCCAAATGTTAATTTTCTTATTGAAATATGTCATTAAACAAAATTAATTGATGACAAATATAATTTGTCCACATTAGTTAAACATTTTCTAAGCTAAGCCCTAACCCTATAACTTTTGAAGGAAGGCTTAAATCAGTTTACTTGTAGCGAATAATAATGAATAAACCGAACATTGACATTAGATATCTTGTAATGAAGATAGATAAGATTAGATATCCTATTCCTCATAGCGTAAAGCCAGCAGAAGTCTCAAAGCAGTGTGTTGGTAGAAAGGTGTTCTCTCTCGGCGTGGTGAGCCTAGGCTGCCCCTGGCTGTACGCTGACAACAGGATCTGTCTGTGGTCCGACCTTGCCCGAGCATTTTTTTAAATCAAGTGATGTGCCAACGAAACAAGCAGATCTTTCGGTTTAAGAGAGCACACTTCTCGCCTATAAACTTTCCAAAAAATTACTTTTATGCCATAAAAAATTTAACATATTCAATTTTATTACCAGCTTTTCAGTCCCCTTCACTATTGCTGTTTCCGGTTAAAAATTTCTCTTCAACCCACAATGAATCATAGGATAGGATTAGCAATGAAGGATACATCGGCCCTATTGTTCAAATCGAGGAAAACGACACATTTGTCAACCACATTTGAAGCCTTTGTCGCTCGGCTGTGACTTAATCAGCTTATAAATTCCTCCTTCGAAGGATGCAGCCCCTGAATTGAGACAGAGCCAATGAGCCTGGGTGGGTGTTTTGTGCCACTGTTTGGCATGTGGCATGTAAAGGTGTTACTGTGGCCCACTGTTGGCTCCAAACATCTGTTCTTCCCACATGCCAGTCAGTGAGGTGTGGAGGGTGTTTCTTGCCATTGCCTGGCATGTGGGGCTTCCAGATATCTGGTACCATCATTGGTCACCGTGACATCTGTATGCCTCATAAGCCAGGTTACTGGATCTCTACAACCTGCTCCATACACACCAGCAATACAACCCCATCAAACTCCATCACCTGCTGGTGGTGCTGTCTGATGCGTCTACGAGTCATTCTCTGTGTCTGCTGACCTTCGCTCACTGTTCCAACTGACTACTGGACACACCGGTAACTACCTGTGACACCACCACCTCACTCATATTGTCATCACTCATGCCCTTTGGGGGCTGATCTAGACTTAGCGGCTTCCTGCATGATTTATTCTGACACCTGGCAGTGGTCTGCCTGTGGAGCCAAATTAAACCAAACTGGACCATTTCTACTGGGTGCTGACTTATTGATTTTTGTTTTGGTCAGTGGGTGTAGCTGTGATTAAATTAAACCCCCATTCCTGGCAACCTCCATGCGCCCATGTGTTGCAGGTGCTCCCTGAAGATTTGTAGTAAATGCTAACTGGCCTGTACTTGTTTAGCGCTTTATCAAGTTTAACAACCTTTAAGCGCTTTAAAGTACATTAAATCATTCACCAATTCATTTAGCCATTCATACAATGGTGGTGGTAAGCTACATTGTAGCCATAGCTGTCCTGGGAGAAACTACCAGAAGCGTCCGTAAAAAACAAACGGTTCCATCGGGGCCTCTGACCCCC
Organism: Fundulus diaphanus; assembly: GCA_037039145.1. NCBI lineage: Eukaryota > Metazoa > Chordata > Actinopteri > Cyprinodontiformes > Fundulidae > Fundulus > Fundulus diaphanus. The sequence continues at coordinate 10,099,144 of CM073133.1, forward strand.
AACAGCAGGAAAAGCAGGTGAAGTGTCTTACCCAAGGACACAATAACCCACTGTGCCACTGTTGTCCCTTATTGAAGAGCTTGAAGTTAGTTTTCAGGTAAAGCTTAAAAGTTTTGGGAATCAATTCAAACTAAAACCCTACTATGTTTGAGGCCTTACTGTTTTTTATGTGGTCTTAAAGGAAATGTGGCAGAGAGACAGGCTGCAAAGTTCTCTCCCCATGAGGACTCAAGGATAAGGACACCTGCATTGAGGCCTCTGTACATGAATTACTCACCCTACCCTTGCTAAAGTGCTGCAAACTGATTCACTCTCTGCTGGACTCATGAGCTTTTTGGATCAAGAGCTCATGGCTCAGGATTTTGGAAAATCTTCACCAGCTCTTTAGGATGTACTCCATCTCTCACCTAGTTAATGTGTGATATTGCCTCCAGCCTCCCTAGACCCCTAGGACAAAGATGAGGCAATGAATGGATGATAACCCATCTTTCCAAGATTACTAAAGATTACTAAAGGAAAACAAAAAGCTTGTGATTGGCCACTGGGGGCATAAAAAAGTGAGACAAGCTAAGTGCGGTTTCCTCCTTGCTATATCCCCCGGCATGTAAAACACCAAGCTATACTTTATAATCCAACTTACCTCTGTTCAACCATTGCTATTGGTCAAAACTTTATATGTTCTAAATGCAGTGGCCCAATTTAATATATGCATTTGAACAGGTTATTTTAAAGGAACCCAATCTAAAAGCTACTGTTACCTGCATGTTTGAGGTGCTTCTCTATTTCTGTATATCAGTGGGGGGAAGTAACTCCAGTTTGCAAACACTCATTTGGAGAGTCCACAAATATTTGGAACAATATAAACCATCCTATTCTCCAAAACAGACTTCATGACATATCATGGATGATGGCTCATGGGATTCTGCCGGTCAGGACCGTCATGCACTCCCAGGACATGTCAGCTCTATCTACGTACTCCCGACCTGGTTGTGGCGCGCCTTAGTCGGTGAGGCACCTGGTCAAAGTGTGCAGTGCTGCCGTAGACCAGTGGGCAAAGCCTGGCTCCTTGCAATTCCCGTACTTACCAGCAAGGGAGGTCCTCAAACCAGAGTGAATTCTTAATGGGTGAGCTGCAGCACACAAGTTGTAAACAACACTGTGCCAAGCACTAACTCACCCCTGCTGCCATCAAAGATACCATATAGACCTCCAGAAACTTGCTGGTGAGAAAGCACAAGCAGATTCCCCCCGTGGTTGTGATCCAGTTGGCAGAAGCCAAACAAAGCCCGGCATAGCTGCAAGCTGCTGAGAGCACAGAGAGGACACAGCCACAAAGAAGCATCGCCTCTGTGCCCATTCGGACGAAGGAGCCAGAGCCACACAGAAAAAGGTCAAAGCAGCAACGGCCTGGCTCTCCGGGTGAGGCAGGTGGGCAGGAGCATCAGGGTGGGCATCCCCTCTGACCATCAACACTGTTTGCAAGAATGGGGTGGTTATTTGAAGTTGTTAAGGCATCACCTCGCTGCTTTGCAAATTTTAAACAGGCAGAATCACTTTGAATATGTTCTGTGGGAAAATCTCATACAATTTTTTTATAAATCATTTAAAACATTGACATTGTGACCAAAGTCTGAGAGACAGCCTTGGCCCCGGGTCCTTCCTCTTACATTCCCCAGCCTGCCAATCAACAAGCTGAGCTTTTCGGAGTTAGCTGTAGTCCTGTTTTCTGCCCTTTGGTTTTAGTATTTGGATATGCAGGGAGGGTGACCTTGTGACAGTCAGCTGCAAGGCTGGTCTGAGACTTCTTCATTTTTGTTTGTTTTGGTCAAGACTCTTTTGGATTATTTTGTGATTATCATTTTTCTTGAAAACTAACTTCAACCTCTGCTATTGGTCAGAACTTTATATGTTCTACGTGCTTTGATCATCTTTAATTTAAGGATTGAAACACATTGTTAAAACCTTTCTGCCTGGAGACATTGAAAAAAAATCATGGTTATGATACATAAAAAAGCTGATTACCTCTGTGGCGGACTGGTGACGTCTCCACGGTGTAACAAAACCCCTGACCAAATGACTACTGGATATTACCCCCAGCTCATGAAATCCTCTTTATTTGAAGGAGTCTTTCAAGTAGCTCCCTCCATCAAGGATCAATACAACAAGTCAGTACCACTGTCATACAGACTTGACAGATTCTAAGCCGGATGCATTTCCCGACCCAAAAGGGCTTTAAACACAAGTCCCACACTTCTCAGAAATCCCCAAACCGTTCCTCTGGCAACCCTCCTAGTACAAGTGCTCCTCTACAATGCTAACTCAATCAACGCTCAGTGCCCCCTTCAATGATTCATCGATCCACAACCAGGATCAGAAGGACAATAGAAGGCAATCACTCCCTCCATCAATCTCCTGCCTAGCTCAACCTGTGTGGAACTACTCACCTCTTCTGCACGAGTAAGAAATTGTCTCCTCTCCTTTCACAAAAAAATCTAAATCCACTCAAGTTTCAGTTTTTAATCCACTTTCCTCTCCTTTTAAGAATGTTTTCTGTTCCCTGCATCCGTTTGAAGACCTTTTCATCAGAATCTTTAAGCCGCTCTTCTGGCTGCTCTCCTGGCACAAACGCTCCTCTGTAACTCATCCCTCACTGACCTGCCTGTCCACCCTTCAATATTTCACTGATCAACAACTCCACCAGGAAAGGAAGGACCAAAGAAGACAAACTCCACCAATCTGGATATACTTCATTTCTTTGCACCGGTAAGAAACCATTTCCATCATTGTCTGTGTATCAAATATTCCTTGAGTCTTAGACTTACTTTTGCCATCTCTCCTTAAACAAAATATGTTTTATTTGTCATTGCTCAGATATTGGACTCCAGAAAACTGTTCCTCAGTCCCTACATCTGTTTTGAGAACGCTCCTTAAGAACTACCACATCGCTCCTCCAGCAGTCCTCCAGGCTCACCTGCTTGTCCACCCTTCAACAATTCACCGATCAAACAAGTCCAACCTGGACAAAAAGGATCAAAGGACACAATCATTAACTTCACCAAACTGGATATCCTTTCCTCCTCTGCACCGGTGGGAAACCATCTCCATCTTTTTCTTTGTATCAAATATTCCTTGAGTCTTAGACTGATTTTCGATGTCTCTCCTTACACAAAATCTGTTTTCTTTGTCATTGCTCAGATATTGGACTGCAGAAAACTGTTCCTCAGTCCCTACATATGCTTTGAGAACGCTCCTTAAGAACCGCCACATCACTACTCCAGCAATCTTCCTGGCTCACCTGCTTGTCCACCCTTCAACAATTCACTGATCAACAACTCCAACCTGGACAAAAACGAAAAAAGGAGACAAGCACGAACTCCACCAATGACAAATCTCCTGCCTAGCTCAACCTGCGTGGATATACTCACCTCTTCTGCACCAGTAAGAAATTGTCTCCTCTCTTTTTTCAACAAATTCTCAATCCACTCAAGTTTGAGTGTTTAATCCATTTTCCTCTCCTTTAATAGAGGTCCAATGTTTTCTCTTCCCTGCCTCCGTTCTAAGATCTTGCCATCAGAATCTTTAAGCCGCTCCTCTGGCTGCTCTCCTGGCACAAGCACTCCTCTGTAACCCATCACTCACTGACCTGCCTGTCAACCCTTCAATGTTTCACTGATCAACAAATCCAACCAGGAAAAAAAGGATCATAGGAGACAATCATTAACTCCACCAACCTGGATATCCTTCCCTCCTCTGCACCGGTAAGAAACCATCTCCATCTTTTTCTGTGTATCTAACATTCCTTGAGTCTTAGACTTATTTTCAATGTCTCTCCTTAAACAAAATCTGTTTTCTTTGTCATTGCTCAGATATTGGACTCCAGAAAACTGTTCCTCAGTCCCTACATATGTTTTGAGAATGCTCCTTGAGAACCACCACACCACTCCTCTAGCAGTCCTCCTGGCTCACCTGCTTGTCCACCCTTCAACAATTCACTGATCAACAACTCAAACCTGGACAAAAAGGACAAAAAAGACAATCACCAACTCCAATAATGAAAAATCATATGCGGAGCTCAACTTGTGTGGATATACTCACCTAATCTGCACCACTAAGAAATTGTCTCCACTCCTTTTACAACACCTTCTCAATCCATTCCAGTTTCACTTAGTAATCCACTTACCTCTCCTTTTAAAGAGGCGCGTGGCTCTTGAGGCAGACGCCAGATTGTTCAACTCATACAACTGGTAAACAGGTTTTCTTCTTCTTTGGATCTAATATTCTTGGAATTCTTACACTTACCTTTGCTGTCTCTCCTTAACAGATATCTGTTTTTCTCTATCATTGTTCAGTTCCGGGACTCAGACGTACCTTTTATCATTCCCTGCATCGATTTGAAGTACTTTCCTTAAGGATCTTTACGCCGCTCCTCTGGCCACTGTCCTGGCTGCTCTCTTGGCACACGCACTCTTCTATAACTCATCACCTGCTCACCTGCCTGTCCATCCTTTACCTGCCTGTCCGTCCTTCAGTGTTTCACTGATCTACAACTCCAACCTTGACAAGAAGGACAAAAGGGGAAAACTAATTGCCTCCGCCAATCTCCTGCTGACCTCGGCCTCTGTGGACATCCTCACCTCCTCTGCACCAGTAAGTAACCATCTCCACCTCTTCTACAACACATTCTCAACCAATTTCAGATAGCAACCCACATATCTTTTCCCTTACAGAGGAATGGGGTTCCTGATACAGAGCCAGATTCTTATAGCCACAAAAGTTGTAATCAGGACCTTTTCTTGTGGGTATCTAACATTCCTGGAGTTGTTATACTTACTTTTGCTGACTCTCCTCAACAGAAATCTGCTTTGTTTGTCAGTACTCAGATATTGGAATCCAGAAAACTGTTCCTCAGTCCCTACATATGCTTTGAGAACGCTCCTTAAGAACCGCCACATCACTACTCCAGCAGTCTTCCTGGCTCACCTGCTTGTCCACCCTTCAACAATTCACTGATCAACAACTCCAACCTGGACAAAAAGGACAAAAGGAGACAAGCACTAACTCCACCAATGACAAATCTCCTGCCTAGCTCAACCTGCGTGGATATACTCACCTCTTCTGCACCAGTAAGAAATTGTCTCCTCTCCTTTTTCAACAAATTCTAAATCCACTCAAGTTTGAGTGTTTAATCCATTTTCCTCTCCTTTAATAGAGGTCCAATGTTTTCTCTTCCCTGCCTCCGTTCTAAGATCTTGCCATCAGAATCTTTAAGCCGCTCCTCTGGCTGCTCTCCTGGCACAAGCACTCCTCTGTAACCCATCACTCACTGACCTGCCTGTCAACCCTTCAATGTTTCACTGATCAGCAAATCCAACCTGGACAAAAAGGATCAAAGGAGACAATCATTAACTCCACCAACCTGGATATCCTTCCCTCCTCTGCGCCGGTAAGAAACCATCTCCATCTTTTTCTGTGTATCTAACATTCCTTGAGTCTTAGACTTATTTTCGATGTCTCTCCTTAAACAAAATCTGTTTTCTTTGTCATTGCTTAGATATTGGACTCCAGAAAACTGTTCCTCAGTCCCTACATATGTTTTGAGAACGCTCCTTGAGAACCGCCACACCGCTCCTCTAGCAGTCCTCCTGGCTCACCTGCTTGTCCACCCTTCAACAATTCACTGATCAACAACTCCAACCTGGACAAAAAGGACAAAAAAGACAATCACCAACTCCAAAATTGAAAAATCATCTGCGGAGCTCAACTTGTGTGGATATACTCACCTAATCTTCACCAGTAAGAAATTATCTCCACTCCTTTTACAACACTTTCTCAATCCATTTCAGTTTCACTTAGTAATCCACTTACCTCTCCTTTTAAAGAGGCGCGTGTTTCTTGAGGCAGACGCCATATTGTTCAACTCATACAACTGGTAAACAGGTTTTCTTCTTCTTTGGATCTAATATTCTTTGAATTCTTACACTTACCTCTGCTGTCTCTCCTTAACAGATATCTGTTTTTCTCTATCATTGCTCAGTTCCGGGACTCAGACGTACCTTTTATCATTCCCTGCATCGATTTGAAGTACTTTCCTCAAGGATCTTTACGCCGCTCCTCTAGCCACTGTCCTGGCTGCTATCTTGGTGCAAGCACTCTTCTATAACTCATCACCTGCTCACCTGCCTGTCCATCCTTTACCTGCCTGTCCATCCTTTACCTGCCTGTCCATCCTTCAGTGTTTCACTGATCTACAACTCCAACCTGGACAAGAAGGACAAAAGGGGAAAAATAACTGCCTCCACCAATCTCCTGCTGACCTCGGCCTCTGTGGACATCCTCACCTCCTCTGCACCAGTAAGTAACCATCTCCACTCCTTCTACAACACATTCTCAACCAATTAGCAACCCACATATCTTTTCCCTTACAGAGGAATGGGGTTCCTGATACAGAGCCAGATTCTTATAGCCACAAAAGTTGTAATCAGGAACTTTTCTTGTGGGTATCTAACATTCCTGGAGTTCATATACTTACTTTTGCTGTCAACAGAAATCTGCTTTGTTTTTCATTACTCAGATATTGGATTCCAGCGTATTGTTCCTCAGTCCCTCCATCTGTTTTGTGAGCTCTTCTTAAGAATCACCCTCCTGGCACACCTGCTTGTCTATCCTTCAATGATTCACGATAGTCACCTTGCCTGCACCAGTAAGAAACCTTCTCCACACATTTTACAACACATTCTGAACCCATTTGAGTTTCAGATATTAAAACGCTTACTTCTCCTTTTAAAGACCTGTTTCTTGAGGAAGACTACAGACTGTTCACCTCATACAAGTGGTAATCCAGCTCTCTTCTTTTTTGAGAATAATGTTCCTAGAGTTCTTACATTTACCTTTGCTGTCTCTGCTTAACAGAAATCTGTTTTCTTTGTCAATCCAGCAGACTGTTTCTCATTCCTGGATTCTGTTCATTGAACTCTCCTTAAAAATTTCCACGCCGCTCTTCTTGCTGACCTCCTGGAACAAGGGCTCTTCTCTAAATCATCGCTCACTCACCTCCTGGTGAACCGTCCAATATTTCACAGGGCCACAACTCACACCTTGACAAGAAAGACAAATAAAGACACACATGAACTCCACCAATCTCCTGCCTAACTCAACCAGTGTGGATAAAGTCACCTTGTCTACACCAGTAAGAAACCATCTCCGCACATTCTCAACCTATTTTACTTTCAGATATTAACTCATTACCTTTCCCCTTAGTGCCGTCCTGGGTTCTGGATCCATAGCAAGAAGAATCATCACATTTTGCAGATTTACCAATAAACCCTTTAAACTTTCCTTTGGTTTCCTTGATTATTACCTTTGTGACACTTTCATTCTATAAGGAACATGTCATAACCTGGTCAAGAAGATGGCTGGATCAACGGATGACTACTCATGTTTCTGAAGCAATTTAAATAAAGTTAGTCAAGACAGTCAAACAACCCACAGTAAAATATACAAATTTGAATTACATATGTTTCTTAAAGTTACAAAATAACAAAACATAGAACACGTATGTCTATGATATAGAATAGTCTGTGATCCTCAGACTAAGTTAGGGGAGGAGGATGTTTTCCATTAATCGTTGGGCAATCAGCAAAAGTGCTCAGCAACCTGATGGACCTTAATCAAAGACTCCTGCATCTTTCTCCAGAGGTTACGGGCAACAAACAAACAATGGGAGCGATGCTGAAGATCATTGATGGTGTATATGGTTTTGTGAACATGTGGTGGCCGAGTAATGTCCATGTTATTTTAAGCAACAGGTAATGGGTCTGACAATGCCACCTAGTTAAACTAAGAATAAAACAGGTTTGATACCGCAGGGGTGAGCAGCGTTTTAAAAACCAACAAGTTTAAAATTTTAACAACTTTATTACAACAAAAATAACCCCCACAAAAACTGCATAGTTGATGATAGCTAAAATCTTTACTAAAAGTACAATTACAAGGTTAGAACAGTTAAAAAGTCCAGCACCAAAAGTAACACATCCAGCGGTATCAGCAATCTGAGGGTAGTGAGTAATGATGGGTCCGGCAACACTGATGCGTTGGCGCATGTGTCGAGCTCATAGAGCAAAACCCGTGTCGATGCGCGTGTCGACACGGGAAAGTCACGGGACCGATACAGGAACTGTTTCGAACTGACCGAGGCGCCAAACTGTTTCTGTTCCCTCTAAGCTGCGCGCGTGTGCATTCGCGCACAGCAGCGCGCACAGCAAAGCTATGCTGCACAGTAAATAAAATCCAAGCTGAACTGTAAACAAAATAACGGTTAATAATGGTTAATTTTTGACCATTTTGCAACTCTGGTGTATTGGTGTACCACAGTCCTGCTCTGTGAGCGCCAGGTGCTGATCGGAGCGCACCACTGATGGATGGGTTGGGCAGACGCCTTTATGGTTGGGCGGGTTGCGCTGTGCGTCTTTGTTCTGAGCGTCGTTTGAAAGGACATGGCAGCAAAAAATTTGTAAAAAAATAAATAAATAAAAAAGCCAGTCCACAAGCATCCTTGTTCACATTATTTATTGACTGTATCTAAAAAAAAAAAACAAATATATGTTTAATTCAAATGAAAATATAAAATAACACAATGCAATAAAACAATGATTTAAATTGTATTGTGTATACTTGGTCATCAAATCAGCATGAGTTAACTCTGTCAACCAGGCTGCCTGTAGGGATTTTTAAGGTCCAGCAGGTGTCAGTATTCAGTGACACAGTATCGGCACAGTATCAATACAGTTTGGCAATGTGTCGAAACGCTTCATGACGCCTCATCGACCCATCACTAGTAGTGAGGATCAACTGCTCCCGCTCGGCATCCTTCTGCAGTCCACCCTCAGGCTATGTATCTAGCAATTGAGCCATTGGGGCCAGCATCTCCCCCAAGCCTCTTGACCATCCAGCCAACGTGCGAAGCGACGTAAATGACCGGCTCAGGTGCTCCTCACCATGGCCGCGGCCCTACCTACTTTTGATGATCAAATATGTAAAATAATATATATAAATAAAATTAAATTATTGAATAGCTATTTTTTCAAATGCACAATAGTCTATGGCAGCAGCATCATTCTCCAATGAGAAAGCGATAAATCATCCCATCTAAAAATGTATTGGCTGATTGTGTTATGTGATGTAAACAAAAGCCACCTCCGCGCTGCTTAGGAGTCCGCGCTACTTCATTTGCTTCGTTAGCTTAGTTAGCGCGCTGCTTAGGAGTCCGCTACTTCGTTTGCGTCGTTTGCTTCGTTAGCTTAGTTAGCTTTAAGGTTTTACTAACAATGAAACGCAAAAAAATAACAGATTTTTTTGGCACAATGCCAAAAGTTAAGGGAACTGCAGCTGCTGTCACTTCACTCGACGCTGACCGTGAACCCCTTGGGGAAACTTTAGAAGAAAGGTCTGTTGCTCCACCTAGCTGATTTGCCGCTGTAATACCAGCCAGCGACAGCCCTGGATGTAACGCTACTGCCTCAGATGTAACGCTACTGCCTCGGCTGCCCCAATGTGCCACACTGTGTCTGGTGCGTTTCATTTAGCCAGCAATTAATTCTCCATTCGGTGTTCATTTGCTACCATACAGTATTTGGTGTGACAATTTAATTCAGGATTCTGGCTTCCGGAGCTTTTTTAGACTAACTTATAGTCTGTAAAATTAGGTTATAATACAAACAGTAGTACTGAGGCATTTAAAGAAAGACACGAAGATAATAAAACAGTACATACAGACAAAAAAAATTAAGCATAGCGTCACATAATACTGTTTATTCCCTGGAAAATGGTATAGTTTCATGCTCACTTCGCATTCTTGGAAATTTAATATGTTTAGACCGGCCACTGATGATTGAAATCACAAAAAAGTGGTAGACAAACATTTAAAAATTGACAAACATTTAATCTCATGAATTTGGGCTTTCACTGCCATCTGCTGTCATATGAGAGTAACTACAACTTGACGACCATAAGCTTTTCATATTTCTTTTGTCATTTTAAACATGAAACTACCAAAGCACAAGCCAAGTAGTAGAACTAAATGTTGAAAAGAAATAAAATAAACCAGGTCACTTAATAAAGCTGCATTTTCAGTATGCTTTGTATTTATATTCACATAATATTTTCAGAATTAATAATAACATTTCTGTTAAATATTTCATTTATCTTCTGCACCAAGGGCATAAGTAGGGAGAACAAGCAGAGTGAGTTTTGTGTAATATCAGACTTTATTATTGAACTAAGCAGGATTTAGACAGGATTTGAAAGAAAGGTGCATCTTCTTTCTGCCTTTCCCCAACGATCAGGGATTTCCTTGTTGTGTCTGGTGCTGCAGTGTTCTTATTGGGTAAAACACCTTTAAATCTAGTGGCTGAGCACATAAAAGACAACCTCCTGATGATATAATATGCAAAAAACGCCACCAAACGTTATTTACGCCACCGCGTGTATTTTACGTGAGCGCGCGTTTTTTACGTCACCGCGCGTTCTGGCTAGAAACGCGCGGTGACGTAAAAAAGAAAAAAAAAAAGAAAAAAAAACGCACGCTCGCGTAAAATACGGGTTGGAACTGGGCGTTATTGTACGGGCGATAATTGGCCCTTTTCGCTTGCCATATTTATGTGTATGCGGGTGCGCGCGTGCGTATGTGATGGGTAGTGGTTTAGGGGGTTTTCAGTGACGTCACTGGCCAGCTTCCGGTCCGCCATCTTGGGTGGCATATTATCATATCATATCGCGAATGGATAAGTACGCCAGCACGCTAGAGCCACCAGATAAGGACGTATATCTGAGGAAATGTTCCGTGATCGACCATATGGACCCCTTTAATTATTTAAGCAGAACAATGACCAGTGCAAAATTAAGTTATATTTACCGTATTTACGCCGGCAAAAGCCTACCGGCGTAACCCGGAAGTAGTGCGGACGTCACTTTGCATATCAGACGTCTTTGGCTACCTTGTTTGTGGTGTGAGCGCCTATACTTCAGAACAGTTCTGAAGCTACAAGTCCTTGGAGTCTCATGTGCAGTTTACGAATGGATGGGTTCAGGAGCTGCAGATCATAAAGCCAGCAAACAGTGGGAACACAGCAACTCGTTCAAAGGTAAGCTGCGCTCAGACGGGCTCTGGCACCTGCTAGGTTAGTAGTTGCTAACCGTTAGTGCTAACAACCACTCACGCATGTAATGTACTTTTAACTAGCTGCTATGTGTTTCAAAGGTTTAGAACACACTCTCATTGACATCGGGATACTGTGGAAACTTATGTTCGGTCGTCTTACAGCCGCGATCCAAGCGAGCCGACGACTCTTCGTTATCGCTGACACTTGTTCTCCGTGGTTGCGCCTCCAGGCAGGAAAGCGGTGGAAAATTAACCCATTTCTATGCTTTTCCCATGGCGATCGTGTGTTGCGCTGTTACAGCCCACAATACAGCAACGGTTTACCATGGTTGAAATCAAGTTAAGGTGAAATTAATCAAATTAAAACACGGCTGAGAGGGAGTACAGTACGCGGTAGTCATAGGCAGTAGTCTGAGTAGCGGCGGCGGAGGCAGTCAACATGGCGGCCATGGAAAGTAATACGTCATGACGCCCAAGCCCTATTATTAATATATTCTTACATGTTTTAAATGCTTAACAGTTAATTACCTGTGACAAAGTGAGCACCGCAGAGTCTGGCGTATTCCAGTTTAACACCGTCCAAATCGGACCTGGATATCCGTGTCAGCCATAGGTGACGGCGTTGTTCAGATAGCTGTTTTGTTTTTTCACATTGATTCACGATTACGGCTGGTAGGCGATAGAAAGAGCGTTGTTCTCCACCTCCACGGGCCGTGCAACCAACCATTAAACACGTTTTCCCCATTGTTCACTTTCAATACTGCCTAAGGCGTCATACAATGCAGGGTCAACGGTGCGAAACGACTGCCACCCAATATGGCGCTGAGTAGTCACGTGAGCGTGACGTCACCTGAAAACCCCCTATTGTGAGTATTGGCTGATGGGCCCGACCAATTTGAAATGCGTTCCGCGGTCCCTGATTATATAAGCCAGTAAATTAGAATATTTAGAAAAACTTGATTTATTTCAGTAATTGCATTCAAAAGGTGTAACTTGTACATTATATTTATTCATTGCACACAGACTGATGCATTCAAATGTTTATTTCATTTAATTTTGATGATTTGAAGTGGCAACAAATGAAAATCCAAAATTCCGTGTTTCACAAAATTAGAATATTACTTAAGGCTAATACAAAAAAGGGATTTTTTTAGAAATGTTGGCCAACTGAAAAGTATGAAAATGAAAAATATGAGCATGTACAATACTCAATACTTGGTTGGAGCTGCCTCAATTACTGCATTAATGCGGCGTGGCATGGAGTCGATGAGTTTCTGGCACTGCTCAGGTGTTATGAGAGCCCAGGTTGCTCTGATAGTGGCCTTCAACTCTTCTGCGTTGTTGGGTCTGGCATTCTGCATCTTCCTTTTCACAATACCCCACAGATTTTCTATGGGGCTGAGGTCAGGGGAGTTGGCTGGCCAATTTAGAACAGAAATACCATGGTCCGTAAACCAGGCACGGGTAGATTTTGCGCTGTGTGCAGGCGCCAAGTCCTGTTGGAACCTGAAATCTCCATCTCCATAGAGCAGGTCAGCAGCAGGAAGCATGAAGTGCTCTAAAACTTGCTGGTAGACGGCTGCGTTGACCCTGGATCTCAGGTAACAGAGTGGACCGACACCAGCAGATGACATGGCAACCCAAACCATCACTGATGGTGGAAACTTTACACTAGACTTCAGGCAACGTGGATCCTGTGCCTCTCCTGTCTTCCTCCAGACTCTGGGACCTCGATTTCCAAAGGAAATGCAAAATTTGCTTTCGTCAGAAAACATGACTTTGGACCACTCAGCAGCAGTCCAGCTCTTTTTTTCCTTAGCCCAGGTGAGACGCTTTTCGCGCTGTTTCTTGGTCAACAGTGTCTTGACACGAGGTATGCGGCAGTTGAAACCCATGTCTTTCAAGCGTCTCTTGGTGGTGGATCTTGAAGCACTGACTCCAGCAGCTGTCCACTCCTTGTGAATCTCCCCCACATTTTTGAATGGGTTTTCTTTCACAATCTTGACTAGGGCGCGGTGATCCCTATCGCTTGTACACTTTTTCTGACCACAGTTTTTCCTTCCCTTTGCCTCTCTATTAATGTGTTTGGACATAGAGCTCTGAGAACAGCCAGCCTCTTCAGCAATAACCTTTTGTGTCTTTCCCTCCTTGTGCAATGTGTCGATGGTCGCCTTTTGGACAGCTGTCAAATCTGAAGTCTTCCCCATGTTTGTGTAGGCTTCAGAACTGGACTGAGAGACCATTTAAAGCCCTTTGCAGGTGTTTTGAGTTAATCAGCTGATTAGTTTGTGGCACCAGGTGTCTTCAAAATTTAACCCTTACAGCATATTCTAATTTTGTGACACACGGAATTTTGGATTTTCATTTGTTGCCACTTCAAATCATCAAAATTAAATGAAATAAACATTTGAATGCATCAGTCTGTGTGCTATGAATAAATATAATGTACAAGTTACACCTTTTGAATGCAATTACTGAAATAAATCAAGTTTTTCTAAATATTCTAATTTACTGGCTTTTACCTGTGTATATATATATATATATATATATATATATATATATATATATATATATATATATATATATATATATATATATATAGAGAGAGAGAGAGAGAGAGAGAGAGAGAGAGAGAGAGAGAGAGAGAGATGTCTGAGTCTAACAGCAGATTTGCCACATTCAACATGGCAGACGCTCTGATGCATCCGCAGCATAGGCAGACCCCGCCTGACGAGGCATCTACTTAAATAATGTCTATGGGCACGTCTGCCTAGCGGCCGGCAGCGTCCCATTGGGGTCTACGTATATATTTCTATAAGGGCTCAGATCTCCTAATCTAATCTGACCCAATCTGTATAATCTGATTGAATTTGACTTTGGAAAATGCCTGGAGATGACATGTTTCATGAATTGGTGCTATATAAATAAAATTGAATTGAATAGATGACAAGCAAATAAACACCATACTCTGTGACAGGAGAAGAGCATGTACTGTATTACTATACAACTGAACAGGTATCTGTTCTGTTGTATTTTAACAGATCCAGTGTGACAACTGTGACAGATGGGTTCCATGCCCTGTGCCTTGACATAAAGAGCACAGAGTATGAAAATGCAAAGAAAGGCAGCTGGAACTGTCCATTGTCCAACTAATATGCAAACGTTGTACTCGGTTTAACAATGTTCAAAATAAATACTTTACAGTTATATGTTGTCAATAAAACTGTACTTTGTTTCAACAATATAAAGGCTGTGCCTCATCTAGCTAATGTAGTAGAACCATTTTGCACAGATTTGGAGTCAGTGGGTCACATAACCTGGAAGCTATTGAAGAAATATCAATTTTTTATTATAAAAAATCTTTAAAAATATACAAAGGCTTCAAATGGAATAAAATGAGTGTGCCTCATCAGGCTCAAGTACTAGAACAATTTGACATAGATTTGGAGTCAGTGGGTCACATGACATGGAAGCTATTGAATAAATATCACGTTTTTTTATTATAAAAAAATCTTTAAAAATAAACAAAGGCTTAAAATGGAATAAAAATGAGTGTGCTTCATCAGGATAATGTAGTAGAATAATTTCACACAGAATTTGAGTCAGTGGGTCACATGACCTGGAAACTATTGAAGAAAAATCCTTTATTTTTATTATTAAAAAAATCCTAAAAAATATAAAAAGTCTTAAAATGGAATAAAAATGAGTGTGCCTCAACAGGCTAATGTAGTAGAGCAATTTCACACAGATTTGGAGTCAGTGGGTCACATGCCCTCTGGGTGCGATTTGCTGGGGTGGATGGGGGGGATTTACCCCCCCCCCCCCCTGTTTGTGATGTCCCCCCCTCTGGTCGTTCATGTTTTATCCCTGGGGGGATACATTCCTCCCCCCCTCTGGTCTGACTAAGTAATATTATCAGGGGTTAAAGTTCTCCGTCGCTGGGAGGGATTTTCGTCATTTGGAAAATGAGAGCAAAATTTTCCGTGTAGACTTTTTATTCAAGATTTTAAACAGAAGCTGCGCTCAACCAATGAAATCTGGCAGAGACAAGAAATTAGCCAATCAGAAGGAGAGTAGGGCGGGTCTTTGCAAAGCGGAAATCTGCCAGTTTGAGGTTTATCGGTGTTCAATCATTTTAACTTTTGGAAGAACATCTCAAACTGACCACAGATGGTATGAATGAAAGTAGTGGTGGTCAGAGGTTTTCTTTGGATTTATGCGAACCACCAGGTTAGAAAGTTCAGCGGATGCTGCAAATATGAAAGTTAATGTGGAAAGTGAAGGAGATTATGCAGAGGGCTGTCCAGGATGAGGCCAAAGCCGTTTCTCAATTCACGAGAACGCGAGTACGGACTCGCGTTCTCGTGAAGTCTGGTCTTGGCGAGAACACAGGAAGATCGGACTTGACAAGAACGCGAGCACGCAGCACGTATGGTGTATTGGAACAGAAGCGTACTTGTGACGTCATGAGACGCACAGTTCTTTAGCATTTCTTTAACATTCAAAACTGTTTATATACTACACCACAATAAATCTTATTGCAATTTTTTTAAAACAACATTTTGAATTTCTAAAAAGCCTAAAAATTATCTTGCCGCGGTGCATTCTGGGCAAGCGGTCAGTCTGAAGAACGCACAAGTCTGCTCTGATGCATGCTCGATAAAGAGGGCGGGCGAGAACAACATCCGGGGAATTCGGCGCGTTCTCGGTTTGGCGTTCTCGGTATTGGAACAGTGCTCGGGCTGAGGCTGATGACGTGTCACGAGCACACGAGAACGCTCAAGAACGCATATTGAGAAACGGCCCAAGGCTCTGAAGCTGGAAGGTGGGAGAGATACAGGAATTGTCAATGGAACTACCAGATTTGGTTAAAGTGGACTAAGGTTACTAAGGTGGCATGACGTCCACGGCCCCGGGAATATATGGGCTGACTAGAAAACGTTTTCAGTCAAATTGATTATTTTTGCTTTAACCCCTGAATATTCTGGATTTTTCAAAATTTATATTAATACATGTCTTGTGTCCTCCACATTTGTAAATGACATTTTTTGTTTGTTTTTAAAGAGTATTATTACGTTTTCTGCTGAAAGAGCACCTGCTAGCTAACCAGTATTAATAAAACTTTTATTCATTAATAAAACTTTTGAAATGATCCCCCACCCCCCTCTGGTTTTTTTGCAAATCACACACTGCATGCCCTGGAAGTTATTGAAGAAAAGTCCCAACTTTTGGCTTTAAAAATATCTTTAAAAATTGAAAATAGCTTAAAATGGAATAAAAACAAGAGTGCCTTAAAGATGTTATCTTTTGACATGATTTTATATTAGTTTTGTCTTAAGACGAAAGATAAGATAAGGGATTTATTGATTTTTGTTTCTCAAGAGTGCTTGGTTCAAAGATTTGTTGACGGTCCCTAACTGCATCACCGCATCTACGCAAATATTCAGCTGAGACTCACAACACAAATCAGTCTTCCTGCTGAGTCCACAAACGCTGCTGCTTCTCACTACCCGATCCGTACCGGTGTTGTGCGAAATTCTGTTCCCCTGTGTCGGGAGCGCGCATTGCAGTGGGTCTGACCATTTTCAGAGCGCTTCCGATGGATTTCTCGGTAAAACAACTCATATAATCATGTCAAGGTTGTAACATTCAGTTTAATTGGCAGCTGTTGTTTACAAAATTGTAAAATAAAAATAATAAAACGAGGTCTATAAACACATACAGTGTTTTCTGGAAAGTCAAAAATCACGTGATGCTATTCCTTCAATCAATTATGCAAATGTGCAAGTCTAGACTTAGACAACTTTATTTGTCATTTTGTATGTACAGAGTAAAACGAAATTTCGTTGCATACAGCTTATAGGAGTATAGTCAGATTCCAGGTGGAATAGGGCAACATTACAATATAACATTACAATATAAAGTGCAGCAGTGATCAAAATGTAAACATGTAAACAGTGCAGGAGAAAAACAGTGTGCCGTCACATTATGCAGGAGAATGTTCAAACCATTTTTAATGTGCAAAATAATGGTGCAAAAATGCATTTTCCGTTGAGTAAAGGGAAACTAAAAGTTCGGCAGCATTGGTAATGCCAGATAGAGATGTAGTGACGCAGATGTGCAAATGTAAAAATGTGGTGCAGAGTCCAGTTTATAGTTCAACTGTTCAGTCTGATGGCAACGGGGGAAAAGCTTTTGCAGAACCTGGTGGACCTGCAGCGGATGCTGCGGAACCTCTTCCCAGAGGGCAGCAGGGAGAACAGTCCATGGTGGGGGTGTGAGGGGTCACTGATGATGTTATGGCTCGGGACACACAGCGCTGGTATGAAATGTCCTTAATGGAGGGAAGAGGAGCCCCGATGATCCCTTCTGCGCCCCTCACCACTCTCCTCATGTTCTTCCAGTCGGAGGCGCTGCAGCCTCCACACCACACAGAGAGACAGCTGGTCAGAATGCTCTCTATGGTGCTTCTGTAGAAGGTCGTGAAGATGGGCGGGGGCAGGTGGGCTCTCCTCATCCTCCGCAGGAAGTACAATCGCTTCTGTGACCTCTTCACCAGTGACGTGGTGTTCACAGACAAGGTGAGGTTGTCTGTGATGTGCACCCCCAGGAATTGGGCGCTGCTAACCACCTCCACAGCCGAGCTGTCGATGAGCAGCTGCACGTGGCGAGGCCGGCTCCTCCTGAAGTCGACGATGATCTCCTTCGTCTTCTCCACATTCAGGATCAGGCTTTTTTCTCTAGGCGTTGGGCAGCTGAAATTTCCATTCTCTCCTCTCCTCCCCTCATAACTTTGGTAAATAAAGAGCAACTGTTTCCAAATTCTCAAAAATTGTTATGTGTGATAGCATGTAGTATACTAGAAATTTTCTTAATCCAGTAATCTGTCATATTTTACATTACAAAGGGATTTACCAGAAAGTCTACACTCTCGTCTTTTCAAGAAGTCTTAATTGTTGTGCCCTGCTATCAGCCAGATTCCATCCACTTATTTCAGCAATAGAAAATCATAAATCCCGCCCCCAAATCCGGTCAGCGCACATAGGCGAAAGAGGTCGATGCGGGGTCTACTCTTATATTATGTCTATGGTGACACTGCTGGAGCCTTTTAGTTTCACTTCCGGTGGACGTCACTGAGACAAAGCAGCTGATTGGTCCATTTACCGCCCCCTGCTGGACTAGAGTGGAGCAGCAGATCGGCAGCAACAACAGAGTCGGAACCAGACCTGGGGCCCGTTCTTCGTACGTCGCTAACTCAGTTAGCTGGATTTGATTGTTGACGATTTGGCATGATCTTGGATTGTTTGGTTCTTCGAAACGCACCCTGGACTTGCTGTCATAGCAACATGTGCGCAAACTTAAGCCTGCTCGCGAGCAGGATTAGATCGCAGCTTTATAAGGGGAGGAGATGGAAAGTCTGTCGTAGCCATGTCTTGTCCATTTTTACGACAGCAATCTGTTGCGGAAGGTGCAAGAATAATTAGCAGAGCTTTCGAATTAATCGCGCATTGCAAGACAGACAGGATCCGACAGTTTAATTGTAGAGATATCGTTTTTCTCGTGAGGCTGTTATTTACATAATTAATTTGTTGGAACCACACATTAAGTGTTCAACACAGAAGAGTCATTTTTTTTTATGTTCATCCAAAGAGGTTTTTTTGAGTGCATTTAAAAGTGGCTGTTAAAAAAGAGGAAAAAGTGGCTTTTTAAGATACAGTATAATAATTAAAGGCTACCATTTTGTAGAATATTCTTATACTTCACTTTTACTTGTCCCCATGTTCTAGTGGGTCCCGTGGAGGCTCTGACATAAAAGAACAAAGTAAAATATGAAATTATTAAAATGCAAAAATACATACTGTAGAAAGTGATAGAAACATCCACCATGGACAGTACTTACGCATTTAATTTGTCTGCTACTTTTTGCCAGCCCTCTCTCCTGGCTTTAGCAGACTTTGAGGTGTTCCCTGTCGTTTTAATTAATGACTCAAATTCGGCATAACCTTTCATTAAAAGCTCTTGTTCTGCTTGGGAGAAAAACTGTGCGCGTTCTTTGGCCATGCTGAACAGCCAATAGCAGCGTCAATAGTAGATGTTTCTACAATCGACACATTTCCCCTTTCAAACCGACGCATGAACACGCAGTTATCTCAGATAACTCAATCCAGCGATACTAATCATAAACAACAGGTGTGTTTGAAGAACCAATTAGCCGGATCATGGTTAGCCGGATGAAATCATCTTGGATGTCTCATTTAATCTCGGATGTTTTAAGCAACGTACGAAGAACGGGCCCCAGAACTTTTCTAAACTGTCATTAATGGAGTAGATATTAACCAGGAATACTTTTAACAGTAAACATTTGTTTTTCAGCTGTTTCACTGTTTGTTTCACTCTTCCTGCTTACAGATATAATCGTGCTTTAATTCCCTGTTGTGTTTTCATTTAGGCTGTATATAAGTTGTGAATCTCCACACCATTTCAATGTCTTCCTTGCATATCTTCCTTGTATTTTCTGTCAAAAAGTGCATTTAAGTTGATCTCCTTTTTGAAAACATAGCCTATTTTTTGTCTTTAATGTTGTACTGGTTATAACGTTTGCCCCACTGAGTATTATGTTCTTCTTTTTTTTTATTTGTTTTCTGTAAATCTGAACATTCAAAACATACAATATATACTTTGTGGTATCTACTTAGGTTGTAATGTTCTTACTCATTTAAATATCTCCCCCATCCAATATGACGGACGCTCTGACATTGCAGCGGGTAAACCCCCTCAACGAAGTGTCTACGATTATATCTGAGAAAAGGAAGACAAACGTTTTCTGGTAAAAGTATTCTTGGTATTCTGCTCCATTAATGACAGTTTAGTAACGTTCTAGGGTCTAATTTATAAAACTTTGCATTGAATCCATACTAAAAGTGCACATGCACAAAAAAAAACGGTGTATGCAAAAACAAATCTGATTAATAAAACCATGCATACGCACATCAGCACGCAATTTTCCTTCATAGAGCAGAGCTGTACTTGAACATTTGCTTACCAGGTTCCTCCACTGAAGTCAAACCAGCCTCCACTTCCAAAAACCACCATCAAGCCATTGAGTTTTTATAGGTCACGCATACATCATGACATACGGTAGAAACGCTGGCTTGGACCTTTCAAAATATAAGCCATATGTTTAGGGTTTATTAACTGGAGTCACTTGTCGTTCTTACCCCTCTGGTCTAAAAAATATTTATGTCCTTCTGTGAATCTGGATGTAAGAGATTTATTTATTTTTGCTGTTTTTTTATTATTATTTTAGTCACTGTTTCACGTGGTTAATTGGCTACTTCTTATTTCAGAAAGCCCATTTATTATAAGTTTCCCTGTTAAACTTGCTCAAAAATATTGTTTCCAGTCACTGATTTCAATTTAGGGTGATAGTAGAAAATCCTTTGATGCTGCTCACCAAAAGTCATCAAGACCCGATGTGGAGTTTCAAAATGAAGGCCTCCCAAATTCATTTTCTAGTCACTTTTATGTAATGTGCCGAAAATCGATTGCCCTCCTCCAAACAAGCGACTGCCGTAATCAAACATGTGAAATTTTGAGCTTGTACACAAACGTTCACAGGCAAGCTTGCAACGCGACAACTTTGGTCGCCATCCCATGACACTACAGCCATTTATCAGGATCATCCGTGAGGTGTGCCCTTAAAATGATGATACTCTCCAGGCTGTGTCCTTGTCTGTAATATAGAATCAGCCTGGTTTTCTTTTTTTCTTTTGTAGACAAAAAAAAAAAAGATTTCAGCAAATTCCAGCAAAATCTTCTGACTCTTCATCCTTGTTGGTCATGTTCTGCTTTGAAAATATCACAAAGCCTACAGTTTCATAACCAATAAAATTTCTGGGAAACAAGCGATTCAACAGAGCGATTTGAAAGGCTGCCGTTGCTGTCTCATTCCATGCGTTGGGTCTTCACCGCGATGAAAGCCATTATGGACTCGACACACGGGGAGCATAGCCTTGGCTGATAACATTTATCCCATGTATTATCATCACCATTATGAACACCATAAAATAAAATGAAAATAAAGAAAATGAGCTGAATTGTATCCTTTGGTCTCCAACTAGAAGAATTTTATTGGAAAAGGATTCGATAAAAAATGTAAATATGGATGCAAGAAAAATTATCAATAAAAATATGTATTTGACATCTATTGAAAATAGATATTAGCAGTTGTATTGACCTGCTGTACATTATAGCAGCCAACAGTTAATTAGATAAATCTGAAAGGCCTCAGCAGAACTGAACTCCTCTCATCCTACTCCAGAGATTTTACACATGCTAGCTAACAATAAATGTCAAACAAGCTTACTAGAGCGGACGGGATTTCAAATAAAAAAATATTTAAAATAAAATATAAAACCTACACGGCTCCTCAAGATAAAAGATTCTTGGAAATAACCCAAGGTGGGGAGTGGTGGCCTGGTGGTTAGAGCATTGAGCTTGGGTCCCAGAGGTTCAACTCCCACAGACTGCCACTCTGGGTCCCTGAGCAAGACCCTTAACCCCCAATTGGTCCCCAGGCGCCACACAGTGGCAGCCCACTGCTCCCCAAGGGGATGGGTTAAGATGCAGAAGTGAATTTCTCCAAAGTGAGATCAATAAAGTTAAATTATTATTAAATCCTTATTGCAGGATGGAAGGACACTTACCAAAAGAAAACGTCCAAGAGAGTAAATAAAATGTGATTAAAAAAAGGACTAACATCAAGATTTAAAAGAACAAAAATCTGAAGGTTATAAATAAGGATTCAAAAGATTCTTTTTCAGCCAATTCTAAAAAGTAGAGATGAAAAAGGGCTAAAAAAACGTTGGTCCTGCTCTGCAGAATCATTCTTGTGATTTTGTTTAATTCCTACCAGTAACGTACAATTAGGAATTAAAACAATGAATGAGTTTGCTTACATAAACGCTAGGACAGGGGTTAAGGCAAAAATAATCAATTTGACTGAAAACTTTTTCTAGTCAGCCCATATATTCCCGGAGCCGTGGATGTCATGCCACCTTAGTAACCTCATTTGCTTATTGTGCAGAGTTCACTTTAACCAAATCTGGTAGTTCCCTTGACAATTCCTGTATCTCTCCCACCTTCCAGCTTCAGAGAAGCTTCTACAGTGTCGCTTCACATCGCGCTCCACTCCGTGTAAAAATAACAAATAACTACAAAAACTCAGAGAATCGCCTTTCTCTGGTCTCACACAGGTAGAACCCGTTCTCCAGTCCATGTTGTAGCGGAAGTTTATTTGTTTTATTTTTGATGTAATTTCCTTAATAATCTGTATGCATCAAAATGCTTGTGATTTTATTTAACGAGTGGACACTGCTGCATATTGACTGACAGCCGCTCTGACTGCAGCCTTCTGCCTTCTTTGTTACAGAGAAGCGCAGGTGGAATAATATTTATGATTTTTTTTTACTTTTTTACTTCTTCTTAAAAAAAAAAGCGCGTCATGCTAAATTAGCCGAGCTAGAGCGTTACTCTTTCAGTTTTAAATAAAACATAACAGTGAATCATGGCCACAGGTGGAAATAACTCATCAATTAACTGCAGGAGCAGCGACAGACACACTTACCGAGGGAGGTTGTTGTCAGCTGTTCTATCCGCTGAACTTTCTGACCTGCTGGTTCGCATAAATCCGAAGAAAACCTCTGACCACCACTACTTTCATTCATGCCATCTGTGGTCAGTTTGAGACGCTCTTCCAAAAGTTAAATGATTGAACACCGATAAACCTCAGACTGGCAGATCTCCGCTTTGCAAAGACCCCCCCTACTCTCCTTCTGATTGGTTAATACCCTGGCTCTTCTGTTTATTGTTTTGTATCGTCCACCAGGCCCTTACACTCAGTTTTTGGATCAGTTGTCAGATTTCTTATCTGATTTGGTTACTGACAAGGTTATTATAGTGGGTGATTTTAACATCCATGTTGACACAGAATGTGATAACCTTAGTGTAGCCTTTAAAACTTTCCTAGATTCAATTGGTTTTGCTCAAAATGTGCCTAAGCCAATGCACTCTCGGCTCCATACTTTGGACCTTGTGCTGACATATGGCATTGATTGTGAAGAATTAACATTATTTCCTCACAACCCTGTCCTATCTATACATTTGAGTTTAATCTAACTGAGTTCTCCACCCCCAAAAGAGGGTTCCATTATAGTAGATCTCTATCGGATAATGCTGTATCAAAACTTAAAGAGTCTGTCCCCCTTTTAATATCCTCAGTACTGCTAAAATGCCCTGTAGATGGCAGCAATGCTGTTTCTTCCCATTCACAAATCGATACCTTTGCTAACAGTGTGACTTCCTCATTGCGTTCTGCATTAGACAATGTAGCTCCCTTGAAAAAGAAGGTGATTATTCACAGGAAGCTGGCTCCCTGGTTTAATTCAGAGCTGTGTTCCTTGAAGCACAATGTTAGGAAATTGGAGAGAAAATGGCGCTCTACACACCAAGAGGAATCCTACTTAATCTGGAGGGACAGTCTATTGTTGTATAACAAGACCCTTCGCAGAGTTAGAGCAGCATATTTTTCATCATTAATTGAAGAGAATAAAAATTTCTCTTTAGTACAGTTGCCAAACTTACACAGAGCTGCAGCTCTGTTGATGCATCCATTCCCTTAGCTCTTAGTAGTAATGATTTTATGGGATTCTTCATAAATAAAATTGATGCCATTAAAAATAAAATAATTGGCATCCTCCCAAACATGATTACCTCATCCCCAGTAAGTAAGGCAGCATTGGAGGAATCTTTAGAACCTGCACAGTGTTTGAACTGTCTAGAAGCAGTAGAGCTTTCTGAGCTATCTAAAATCTTAGCTTCATCTAAACCTTCTACCTGTATGTTAGACCCAATCCCAACCAAGTTGTTTAAGGAGGTATTCCCTTTGATCAGTGGTCCTATTTTAGACATGATTAATCTATCCTTAGTAAATGGATATGTACCACAGGCTTTTAAAGTAGCTGTTATTAAACCTTTACTTAAGAAACCTTCTCTTGATCAAGATAAGCTAGTAAACTACAGACCTATATTTAATCTTCTTTTCTTATCTAAAATTCTTGAGAAAGTAGTTGCTAATCAACTTTGTGAACATTTACAAAGCAATGACCTACTTGAGGAGTTTCAGTCAGGCTTCAGAGCTCATCATAGCACTGAAACAGCTCTGGTGAAGGTCACCAATGATATTCTCATGGCCTCGGATAATGGACTTATGTCTATACTTGTCCTGTTAGATCTCAGTGCTGCATTTGATACAGTTGATCACAATATTCTCCTACAAAGACTTGAACATACTGTAGGGATTAAGGGGAAAGCATTAGGCTGGTTTAAATCTTATCTGTCGGACAGATTCCAGTTTGTTCATGTTAATCATAAATCTTCCTCAAACTCTAGGGTCACCTGTGGAGTACCACAGGGTTCAGTCCTTGGACCAATTCTCTTTACTATATATATGCTTCCGATCGGCAAAATTATCAGACAGCATGGGATTAATTTCCACTGTTATGCTGATGACTCTCAGCTATATTTATCCATAAATCCTGATGAATCCAATCAATTACTTCGACTGCAGTCATGTCTTGATGACATCAAAAGCTGGATGACTTTAAATTTCCTGCATCTAAATTCTGACAAGACCGAAGTTGTAATCTTTGGGCCAGAGTCCTCAAAAAATAAACTTCTTAACCAATCACTTAATCTGGATGGCACTAACTTGGCCTCTGGTAATAAAGTAAAAAACCTTGGTGTTATTTTTGACCAAGACATGTCATTTAAATCCCATATTAAACAGGTTTCCAGAGTTTCCTTTTTTCACCTCCGGAATATCGCCAAAATTAGAAACATTCTGTCCAGGAATGATGCTGAAAAACTAGTCCATGCATTTGTTACTTCAAGGCTGGACTATTGTAATTCTTTACTATCAGGAAGTCCACAAAATGCAGTTCAAAGCCTTCAGCTGATCCAAAATGCTGCAGCAAGAGTTCTGATGAAAATCAACAAGCGGGATCATATTTCTCCAATTTTAGCTTCCCTTCATTGGCTTCCTGTTAAATCAAGAATAGAATTTAAAATTCTTCTTCTAACGTATAAAGCCCTTAATAATCAAGCTCCATCATATATCAGAGCTCTGATTACTCCGTATGTTCCTAACAGAGCTCTTCGCTCTCAGACTGCAGGTCTGCTGGTGGTTCCTAGAGTCTCTAAAAGTAGAATGGGAGGCAGATCCTTTAGCTATCAGGCTCCTCTCCTGTGGAACCAACTCCCAGTTTTGGTCCGTGAGGCAGACATCCTGTCTACTTTTAAGACTAATCTTAAAACCTTCCTTTTTGACAAAGCTTATAACTAGAGTGGCTCATGTTACTCTGAGTTACCTCTATAGTTATGCTGCTATAGGCTTAGGCTACTGGAGGACATCAGGATCTAATTTTCTCACTCTTTAGAGTTCTACTGTTCTTCAATTATGCATTACCTGTTGTCATTTCTGCTTTAACTTTCTGTTCTCTCTCTTTTATCTTCATAGTAGGTACACCTGGTCCTGACCCGTTCTTGATTATCTTTGGGAAATCAGATGCACCCAACAATTTACAATCAAGACAAAAACATTTAATTTCTTATTGTCTCATCATTGCAAATAAGCTACTTTTAATGTCATGGAAAGGACCTTCAGTTCCAAACTCCAGAATGTGGTTTAGAGATCTTGCTAATACTTTGCATTTAGAGAAAATACGTTATGTATGAAAGAAAAATGTGTTTTTTTTTTTTTACGTTTGACAGCCTTTGATTGACTACCTGCAATCTGTGTGACAAGCAGTTGTTAAAATGATCCTGCTCTGTAAGCAGTTTTGTGTTATACACATTTTTATTTACTTTTATGTTAAAAACAACAATTAACAACAATTGCTGTCCAATTTAATCTGCAAAATGCTTTCTGCTCAATAAAAACTTTCTTAAAAAAATACCAATGGCAGTTGGCTTTAGTTTAATCTATTTTAAAAGAAATTCTACCTGTCTGGCTTTAGTATTCCTGTGTCCTGACAAATTACACATCCCAGTTATGACATGTTTTAAAAATAGCTTACACATTGTTGTTTCTTTTTCAAATGTAATAATTTGTATGTAAACAATCTCAACCAGGAACTGTCCCACCTTTACACGCATATCTTCCTTTTACTGTCAGCCAATTTGATCCCTTTCAACCAAACATTTTCAGATCATTCACTTCAACGCACACATTCCTTAGTAGTCAGTGGTATCAATGAAAACCCTCCTCCACCCATCTTCACCAGCAACAAAATCATATCTCCAGACTACATCATTCACTTCTTCCATCACCAGATATTTAGAATTTGTCCCACAACACTTCTGACAGCCTAAGTCTAAGCATCAAAAGTTATATTTTAAATCATTCTTTCACTGATTTTACTCTATTGTATGTGCTTTGGGTCGCTCCTGGTTTAGGTCCCTATAGTTCTATAAGTCTGTCCAACCTGTGACTCTGACGCCATAGCTGTCTCTGAATTGGCTGGAATAAGTATTCATGCACCCTGCTGAATCACACATAGCAGACAAGATATGATGAGTCTTAAATATAGCATACATACCTCTTTACTGTAAAGTGACACTATGAATTACTGTAAAATGATACTATGAGGTTTTAATTCACCCGCTTCTGTGCTCTGCTAAAAAGCACATAACATGAAGCCGTTTACTGACTTGATTCATAAATATAAATCATCCTAATGTAACCAAATTCCAAATCTCCTCTGTGTTTCTGCTCTTTTCAGTTTGGATATCCAAACTAAAAACCTTAATAGATTTTCTCCTGCATGAGACATAGTCACGGCACAGAGAAGTGCACTTAACCCAGAACCTGTTGACCAACTACTGTTTCTAAATAAAAAAAAATATTACGGAGTTAAATGGCATTTGTGATAAGTTCACATTATGTACAGGAAGAGTTCTTTGACTTTGTGTTCCGTTTGTCTTCAGCCAGCAGTTTTTAATAAGCTAGTGAGAGTGGGCCTCACTCCTGGTTTTCAATATGTTTAGATAAAAGCAATATAGAGGGTGCGCTCGTGGCGCAGCGGGTAGCGCAACCCATATACGGAGGCCTTAGTCCTTGAAGCGGTTGACCTGGGTTCAAATCTGACCTGCGGTCCTTGGCCACATGTCTCTTCCACCCCCTTCCTGTCAACATACTTTCATCAAAAAGCGAGCCACTAGTGCTGTGAAAAAAAAAAAACTTTTTTTAACTACGTCATACGATATCTCAAAGTGACAAATGCAATCATAAGTGAATTTCTCCATTGTGAGATCAATAAAGACTATCTTATCTTATAATACACTAGGTGGGTGGGAGCAGCAGGGACTCGCCAGTGATGTTTTACAAAGGGAGGGGGAAAAAGTAAATGCGCTGACTGAAATCGCTTTGAACTCTAAAGTGAGTGTGCAGCTGCCGTCGGCAAATGTAGATGCGCTAAAAGGAAAAAAAAAATGGTGAGGACTGTCCCTGTCAGGGCAAAGTTGGTGAGGATGTGTCCAGACCAGTCCTTCAGAAGGTTACGCCTATGATTAGGATATCAGAAAAGATAGAAAACGTGGACAACACAGGGAGCACAGAGAGTAGGCAGACAAGAGTCAGAATTAACAGAATACAAAGAGCTAAAGTCAAAATAGGGAGGATGAGACAGGAAATAAGACAATAGACTAGGAAGAAAAAAAGGAAAGAGAAGGAAGAAATGTATATAAAACATGAGCACACACAAAAACAGAAGAGGTATAACCTAAAGTTCGGGAGTCAGTTTGGCTGACACCAACGTAACGCGTCATTTTTAGTTTTGTTTGCAGTTTCATGTTAAAGTGGATCCAGCTGTGCTGTTCTGAACAGACCGCCACTGTAAGCACAGAACACCCAGGCTGCTTTATTTATTATTAGGGCTTTTATTACAGTTCACTATAAGGCTGTATTGTGCCCACTGTTTATATTTTTAGCAGAGTAGTTGTATAAAACCAAAATATTTTCAATGGTTCTGGTTTCTAATTGACATATTTTGCTTCTATGCGGGCTGGAATATCTCTATACCTCCCTATAATCAAAGGAGTCCTGCAGAGTGAAATTCTGATTGTAATAAAATACTGACTAAACCTATTCATGGTGTTGCGTTCTATCATTTTCCCCTAGATTTGAATCTATTATATAACTCTTAACTCATTTTGTAATACATCATAGTACATTGAACCCAGTCAAATGTGCCCTATTTTTTTCACTTAGAGCACCTGGTCCTTCAGTGGTCTCTGCACAGCCCTGGTCCTCCATACCACAAAACAATACGGACCAGAAATACTTCAGGGTCACATTTCAGAAACATAGATAAGCACAGTTTGCTAATATTTACTGGGCTACGAAGCAGATTTATAAGCCAACATCTGCTGTGGAAAATATAGAAACAATCATGCAGATGTGGGAGACTGGGAGGATGTTAGTTTCAGGTCTGAACGGAGCCTCAGAGGCTGAAGCCTGTGTGTAAAACTAAGAGATCAGATCAGAAACTGGTTTATCAGACACTTTTTGTAGCTTCATACCGATTCTGGTGAGTTTTATCTGGGGTCTCCAGCAGCTTTCCAGCCGCCTGACGTCTTCCTCGTAGCGGACGATGGTTTTCTCAACCTCTGAGAAGATTTCTTCAGCAGCAGCAGTTAGGGTTAGGGTTAGGGTTACAGCCGCCATCTTGGGGCGGTCGACCTGCTTCCCTAACCTGCTGATTCAAGCTGAACAGACGAATGATACCTCAGCACTGTGCGGCATATTTTTGTTTGAATCGACGGACTATTGACGCCAGGGCTCGAGGGATAACTTTTCACAAGTAAGATGAACAGATATTGTTTATATTTTTGATTAGAATGTGATTTTTCTAATATTAGGTAGAGAGATACAGGTCTACACGTGGATGCTATAAACAGAGTCCAAGTTTTTGGACTTTTGAACCAAAATTGCATCTGCTCCGTGAAGGCATCAGAGCTCTAGACATTAGATAATAAACATCATGTGTGTGTGTGTGTGTGTATGTACATACATATCTATAATATATATATATATATATATATATAGATAGATAGATAGATAGAAATATATCTATAATATATATATATATATATATATATATATATATATATATATATATATATATATATATATATATGTCCAAATGTGTTTGCATATATAGTAATAAAAAAATATAAAAATGTATGTGGCTGTGTTTTGCAACATACATACTGTCAGAATAGTCTATTACTTTTAACCCCACTAAGATTATTTAAATGCACTTGACCATTTGTTATAATAGCTATAGTTTTAAAGTTTTCAGCAAAAAAAAACGTGAAAATTAGTTCAATATTCAGTGAGTTATAGTTGATTAAAATTGATAATGTGTTGACTGTGCTGGTCAATACATGACACTGAGCTGAGCTGTCGACCGCTCCAAGATGGCGCCCCCAAATCTCGTCAGCACCCATAGGCGAAAGCGGTCGATGCGGCGTCTACTCTTATATTATGTCTATGGTCCAGACCACCTTCACTCAACCGCTACACGCTGGAGTTTATGTTTGTTCATGAGGTTCTGCTAAGTTCTGTAAACCCAAATAGACAGAATCCACTGAAGGTTCAGTGAGTTTGATTCTGGTTTTTAAATCTCCAGCAGATTATTTTCCTGATTGTTGTTTTATGTCTAAACTGCACAGAAATCAATAGTCAGAGATTGTCAGCACTTGTTTTCCTTCAGAATTGATGTTCTGGTTCTGTTGGGTTTGTTCATTTCTCAACATTGTTTTCTAAACCAGCTGATCAGCACCAGAATATTTGCTGTTTTTCCTCCTTGTTGCTTTTAGCAGCAAAAACTGTGAACTCAGCAATAAAATGTCAAATGATTCCCCAGGTTTAAAAAGAGGAACCAGTTCTTTGATCCGGTTCTGGTTTGGACCCGTTCTGTTGAGTCCAGACACACATGAGACAACAGATATCACGCAATATTGTAAATTTATAATCTGAGAATTATCATATTTTGAACATTTTCTAATGTTTAATCATTATTTTAAAACATCTTTAAGGTAAATAACCTGAAAACAACAAAATCACCACAACTCTGATTAATATTTCAGTAAAAATGACAATGCAGCTGTACAACATAGTTTTAGTTGAAACTTTGTAATAAAGAGATATAATGTGAATTTATGGTGTTTTATTGAATGAGGTGTTACAGATTTATACCACAATTAAATTTAATATTTTTGATAAACATTAATGTGTTTTCAATAAATAAAGATTTTATGTATTGAAGTGAGAAATTGTTTCTATCCACTGAGTCACTTTATTTTATTTTTCTGGTGGCATTAAACAGGCTTTTAGCATAATCTTTGAAATGTTTTTTTTTTTTTACTTTTCTGTATATCAGATATTTTCTGACCCATGTGGATTCCTATGATAAACTAAAGGCGTACGAAATTTGTGTGAATGGGGCAGTGGATGGGTGTTCCAGGTTGGTTATATGGCTTCACACATACTCAAAATCTTTCAAAAACTGAAGAATTCAGATTACTGTACTGGTGACTTCTTGGATATGCAGCTAATTCTGCTCATCTGTTCACCTTTTATTGAGGTATGTTTGAATGTAAAAGATAAATACTATGTGATACACGATTTTAAATATGAAGTATTTAAGAACTTGTTTATTTTCTTGTCTTTCAGGAAAAACTCCAAAAAGTGGTTCACTTATGGAACACCCACATCATTCGTAAGAATAGAAATGCAATTGCTCCAAGTGGCCGGTCCTACATGCTGTAAACCAGGCATTGGCAACTGGCGGCCCTTGTCATCACTCAGTGCGGCCCGCGAATAGATCAATAATAATTTAATAAAAAAATAAAATAAAATAAAAACAATAATAAAAAAAACCTTGTAATTATACTTTTGACCGATAGCGCCGTACCCAAACAATAGTGGCACGGGCCGCTTTGCAACAGCGAGGAAGAAAGTCAAGAGCCATGGCCACTAGAGAAAACTTGACAGAGAAAAATCGCATTTTTCAGACAAAATGGGAAGAAGAGTACCTCTTCACCGAATTCAGAGGAAAACCAATGTGTCTAGTTTGCTTGGAGACATTATCAGCCTTGAAAGATTACAACTTAAGTCGACATTACAACACCTTGCATAAAGTTAAATATGAGAAGTACACTGGAGCTGCCAGAGCCGCTGTAGAACTATTTGCAATCAGTTTTTTAAAACTTTTTTGTTCTTTGTTATCAATGAGTTCAAATTCCTTTTGCACTTTTTTAAGCAAATGTTTTGTCTTTGTTGCTTATTAAGGACATGTTAAAATGCATTTATTTTATACACAGAAACTATTTGCAATCTGTCACTTCTACCTCTTCTTTAACCGTGGGATGTCAGTAAAAAGAGTTCGTTTGACTGATGGCAAGATGTCTTTATTTTTCTTTGCACACAGTCTTTACAGGCTCATGATGCCGCCGTCTTACAGCTTGTTACGACGTCACCGTCTTACAGCTTCACATGACACGCCATCTACGCCACCGTTGAACTGAAATACAACATAAACTTATAGTAACAGTAAGACAGTAAACAAAGAAAGTTATAACATAACTTACCTCGCTGGCTGAGCCAGGCATAGAAGTAGAAATGAAAAACAAACTTCTCTACTAATAACCGTCTTGCTCACATAATTAGCACGTCAATCAAAGATGTGCACTTATCACAGGTGTGCAGGTAGAGCTAATTAGTCTCGGCAAACTCTTTTTTGGATTTTCAAAATAAAGGTCTGTCTTGGTGACAAATCTACACAATGCAAATAAAATACACAAACTGCCGTTCTGGCAGTAAAACAATATTTTTTTTAAGCAAACTTTTTGTTCTTTGATATGAAGGAGTTCAAATTCCTTTTTGCACTTTTTTTTTAAAGCAAACGTTTGTCTTGCTTAAGGACATATTAAAATGCATTTATATGCAGAAAATAGTTGCATGTTGGTGCAGTAAACATACAGATATAAATTCATATAAAATTAGTTCTTATTGAGAATCATTTGTAGCCAGTGGGGGTTCTAGACCAAATTTAGCAGGGGGGCCAGGGTGGGGCCAGTGTTTTTTCACAGGGGCACAGAACAAAAGATTGGGGGGGAACTTAACAGGTCAACATTTCATCGTTTAATATATTAAGCCAAAGAGCCAATTGTGGCTCTGGAACTGCAGGTTGCAGACCCCTGATCTTTTCTTAATACAGCGGGAGCTTAACGTGAAACAGCTTAATTTGTAATTATTGTTATTTTTTTTAATATATATGTTTTAATTATTTTGTTAGTTTATTATTGGGTAAAAACATAAATGAAAAAAAATAGAACTGATCCAAATGACCATCAGTCACGGTATCTTTGTCAGCATTTATCATCCTAAGAAATGTAATATCATGTTTTTAGTACAGGGGCCATAACAGGGGCCAGGAACAGTTCTACAGGGGCACAGGCCCCTGTTGGCCCCTGTCTAGAACCGCCCCTGTTTGTAGCGTCTTTCATATCCAATTATTTGAAGTGCGTGGTCATGTGGCCCTCCAATGGTCGTGCTGAAAAAAATGTGGCCCTCTTTATCATGGAAGTTTCCCATCCCTGCTGTAAACCCTTCCACGGCTTTTTGGTGAATATCATCTCAAACAGGTTTCTGAGCAAGCAGTGGAAACTTGCAAAGCCCAATGTCTTCAGAGAGGACCATTCACACGTGATGAGACAATGTTCGAACCTACAGTATCATACCTTATGATGACAGAAAACTTTCTTCATGCTCAATCCACACATGAAACAATTGAGTTATGCTTATTTTTAAGAGCTTGAATAAATCTATGAGACGTGTGATATTTGCTTGTACAAAAATTAGAAGAGTTTGTCCAGCAAATGACTTGTGACGCTGTCCAGAATGACCCTGTCACTTTCCCACACAGTCAGAAATAAGCAGCTGCAGACCCCACAACCACTGAAGGTCAAGCAGCCAAAGAAATACAGATGGAGGGAGAAAAAGAAACAGACCTCTGTTTTCACTGACTCCCATGTACCTATAGCTTTCATCATGATGTACATAACTTTTTGAATTTTGCTGCTAGGCTTTATATTTTGTGTGATTGTTGTTGTGTATGAGAACAAATATATGCTGCTACATATATTAGGACAATAACAAGAAATCTAAGGTCACATTTGCCTTGCAATCTATCATGCAGGATACAAAATAATTAAATCACATATGTTCTATAAACCACACCACTGCTCCTGATATTCAAAACATACTTTTGATATGTATAACAGCAACACTCTTAATAGTTAAATGTTACTGAACACTGAGACCCAAGTTATGTCCTGTTAGACAGTGATATCATCATTATCATTACATCATCTACTTCACACATGAACATTAACTCCACTGGCTCCCTTTCACATTCAATATAAACCAGTTTTATGATCATACAAGGCCGACCAAAACCTTGGAAATGCAGGACACATAACCAACACTATATGATGACGTCATACATTTTAATTTAACACAGATTGCACATTATAATCAGTCTCTGCTTTGCCCATTATGGCACAACAATTATCATAACTCAGGAGTTCATAAAAAGGCACTATTTAACTTTTTTGAAGTTTAATAAAACTGTTAAATCCTAGCCCAGTGACTGGAGACCAGTCCAGGATGGACGAGCCCCCACCCCCTACGACCCTGTGTGATGTCGAGCCGCGTTTCCCCATCAGATACGGCTTGACGTCACACCTGTAACGAAAAGCAGGTATAAAAAAATCGAAGGATGGGATGTTAAATTTTTTAAAAAGTTTAATAAAATTGCTCAAAATTTATCAGAAAAAAACATAACTTGCTTTTAAAGATGAACTTTTTTTTTATTTGAAAAAAATTCTTAAAGTTTTGCGTAAAGTTAAATATTGTTGAAGGTAATCTTGGCTGCTGTACCGTGTCTGTCTGGCAGACGTTTTTGGGTTGGAGTAAAATGAGTCCATAGATCCACAGACAGGAGGCTTTCTCAGCTGTTTCTACTGCGACTTGTTTCTATAATGTTGCTTCACTCCGTGTAAAAATAAAAAAATGACTTCATAAAAGCTATCTGAGAATCACCTTTCTCTGACCTCAACCAGTTAGAACCCAACTCTCATGTGTATGTTTAGCTGCAGTTTATTTTTGATGTAGTTTCCTTAATCTGTATGCATCAAATTCCATGTGATTTAACGAGTGTCCTAGTGGGCAGCGGCTCATGAGGTGGACAGCTGCTCTGACTACAGCTCTGCCTTCTTTGTTTCAGAAAAGCGCAGGTGGAATATTTTTTCCTTCTTCCAAATCTGACCCAGTCAAATGCGGGACATTGTTTCACATTCACATCCTTCCAAAAAAAAATTAAATAAGTCAATCAATAAATAAGCGCGTCGTTAAATTAGCCTGAGCTAGTGCATTAATTCTAGTTTTAAACTAAACATAACAGCGAATCATGAGGAGATCCCTGGTTGGTCGCCGTGTTTATCAGCTAAGTTACTGGAAGCCAGTGAATAAACGCTGACAGATGACATGGCCACAGGTGAAAATAACTCATTAACTGCAAGAGCAGCGACAGACACGCTTACCGAGGGAAGTTGTTGTCCAATGTTCAATCTGCTGAACTTTATGACCTGCTGGTTCGCATAAATCCAAAGAAAACCTTTGACCACCACTACTTTCATTCATGCCAGCTGTGGCCAGTTTGAGATGTTCTTCCAAAAGTTAAATGGTTGAACACCGATGAAACTCAGTCTGGCAGATGTCTGCTTTGCAAAGACCCGCCCTACTCTCTTTCTGATTGGCTAATGTGTGTTTACAGATCTACAATCTGCAACCCCCTCACCCTTGCTTGGATCTATAAATGGAAATTGTGTGCATCTTTGCATGCACATGGTTTTATAAATCTAAATATTTCTTCTCATACGCAGTTTTCTTTTTCTTAGCGTACGTACACATGTAGTATGGATTCCACACAATGTTTAATAAATGACACCCCCGGGCATTTTAACGCCCAACCATTTTTATTAAGCAAGGCTTTTAAAACACAGTAGTATGGCAGCCTTCTGTACCAGATTTATAACTTAAGACATTTTATTGTAAAGCACTTTGGCGTTCTAGTTGGCTCTTGTAAATGGCTATATGAATAAATAACAAATAAAAAAGCCTTATGGTAATAGGAAATATTCTCTTTATTTATTTATTTAGTCCCTACCACAGTAAGGACTATTGTTCCTGGGGTCCATTCTCATTATCAAAACATCAGGTGAGTACAAAAACAAAGAGTTCATGACATCCATTAACAGACGTACATCACATTTAAGAACTAAGAGTGGCATCCAAGAAAACATAAAAATTATTAAATATAGAAAGACAAACAGTTCATCACATCCTAACAACAGATTAAATCACATTTAACAAATAAGAATCAAAGAAAAAAACAACAAAATAAGTAAATACTTTAACTATGCCTACGTTAGGATTATTTCCTTTCTAACCAGTGACTTCTTGAGATTTGTTTTGAAAAACTTTAGTTATCAGTCTAATATCATGCGGCAAACTATTCAAATATGAAACAGTTCGGTATATAAAAGTATTTTTCAGTGCCTTAGTTTTTTGCAGAGGCAAAGTAAATGTCAGATTAAAGTCTAACTCTTTGACTGAATGTATTTTAACGCAGATGCAGTCACCAGAGTAAAGAAATGTATATTATATGTGAATTATGTATAAACAAGGTGAACCTGAGGAGACTATATCTAACGCTGCGCAAGACATAGAGCCCATGCTCCATTGTAAGTAGCCCTCACAATCCTCGCTCGTGAAGTGTGAATTGCATAACACACTTTTGTCACTGACGGCAATCCAGTCCTTTCGCGTTTCTTTTACGAATTTATCCCATTTCTTTCGGACCTTTTGATCCTTCGGCCAAGTATGTAGCGCTACTTTCTGGCCTGCACTAGACCGCTGTGAAGTTGGTTTGACATTGGACATTCAAGCTCCGCGGAGTCAGCGGAGCACTCTTGAGAAACAAAAATCAAATCAGATTTGTTGACGGTCCCACCGCGTATGGGAGGAGGGAGCAGCTGAGAGACGCTGGCCGAAATCGGAGTCCTTCAACCGGATCAACCGTGAGCTAGATCCCGCTTACTCCGCGGTGCTTGAATGTCCAATGTCAAACACACTTCACCGCGGTCTGCACAACAACCACCAACTACGCACCTATCTTGAAATTAGTTCAGCGTTTTTTTTTTTTAAGCGCTTGCTCAAAGTAGACGTGGATCAGCAGATTTGGTGTGTGAAAGAAGATACCGGAAAACATCCATATATATCCTTGTTCGCCGTACCGGTTGTACAACATAAACGCTTGTGTGTTTCTATGCAAGTTCGCTTCGCGCATTCTCGATGTTCTTGAACTGACGTCACACGTCGGAAATGGCCGATTGTAAACGGAGGCAGCACTCAAACGCGGAATACCATAATCAGTGTAAAAAATGCGTGATATTTCATTTTTAAACTTAATTTGAACACTTTTGATACATGAATATTCAAATTTTACCTTGTTCTGGAAGTTATTCAACGGTTTTCAGGATATTTTTTCAGTCCAAGAGTTAGACTTTAAAGGGTCGTCTCATCTCATCAATCTTTGATGCATGGCATCAACATCGGCCCAGAGTAAGTATTGTAGCGCTATTCTGCACCACCTATGTGGGTTCTCATGTGAATATTTAAATAACCAATTCGATTATAAGTTTTACCACATGCCTGACAAGAAAAGCATCCTACACCAGTGTGGGTTCTTTTGTGATCATTTAAAATATTAATCTGATTAAAAGATTTTCCACATATCTGAGAAGAAAAAGGTCTCTCCCCTGTGTGTGTGTTCTCTTATGAACATTTAAATAACGCTTATCAGAGAATTTCTTACCACATGTCTGACAAGGAAAAGGCCTCAACTGTGTGGGTTCTCTTGTGAAGATTTAAATGCCAACTTCCATTAAGTTTTCCCACATGTCTGACAAGAAAAAGGTCTCTCCCCTGTATGGGTTCTCTGGTGAGCATTTAAAGTACCCTTAAGAGAGAATTTCTTTCCACATGTCTGACAGGGAAAGGGTCTCTCACCTGAGTGGATTTTCTTGTTAATATTTAAATGACCAATTTGATCAAAAGTTTTACCACATGTCAGACAAGAAAAAGGTCTCTCCCCTGTATGTGTTTTCAGATGAGCATTAAAATTACCCTTATCAGAGAATTTCTTTCCACATGTCTGACAAAGAAAAGGTTTCTCCTCTGTATGGGTTCTCTGGTGAGCTTTTAAAGTACCCTTAAGAGAGAATTTCTTTCCACATGTCTGACAAGGAAAAGGTCTTTCCCCTGTGTGGGTTCTGATGTGAACATTTAAATGACCAATTCGATTAAACGTTTTACCGCATGCCTGACAAGAAAAGCGTCTCTCACCAGTGTGGGTTCTTTTGTGATAATTTAAACTACTTATGTGATTAAAAGATTTACCAGATGTTCCATATTCCTCACACGGTTCCTCCTTTTCTTGCTCAATCAGTAGAGGTTCTGGGTCCTCTTTTGCTCCTTTAATCCATGGAAATCCTGGTTCTCCCTGCTCTTCAACCAGTGGTTCTGTTTCCCTTCTTTCCTCTTTAGCCAATGAAGATTCAGGCTCCACATTTTGTTTTTCAATCAATGGAGGTTCTGGGTTTTTCTCTTCCTCTTTAAGCCATGGAGATGCCGGTTCCCCCTGCTCTTCAATCAGCGGTTCCGTTTCCTTTTGTCCTTCTTTAGCCAAAGAAGACACAAGCTCTAAATTTTGTTTTTCAATCAATGGAGGTTCTGTTTTTTTTTCTTCCTCTTTATTCCATGCAGGTCTTTTATCCCCATGTTCTTCAATCAGAGAACCTTCTGGATCCTCTTCTTTAATCAGTGGAACTTGTGGTTCCATCTGTTCCTCTTCAGTCCACCGAGGTTCTACTTCCTCCTGGTCATTACTGGACCTCCTCCCCTGGTCACAGAGTTGTTGGATGGCAGAAACTTCCTCCTCCATGGAGACATGTGGCTTTAGGAGGTCTATGGGAACAAATTATGTGATTGTTAATGTAATTACACTGATGACTGTTTCATGGATCTGCCTGGTTGTTCCTGGAGATCCTGGACTGTAGGAGTCACAGTTTATATAAAATTAGTTTGTAGAGAAAAAAAATTAACCTCAATTCAATTTTTATTTAAATAGCGCTAATTCACAATGCATGTCAACTCAAAGCTCTTAGTGTCAATTCAATCAAAACATTTAGATTGGTCAAAAGGTTTTCCATCTAAGGAAGTCCAGCAGATTGCATCAGCAGATTGCATCAAGTCTCAAGTAGCAGCATTTACTACCCCTGAAAAGACGTGTAGTCACAGTGGGCAGACCTTTGCATTGTCGATGGCTTTGCAACAATCCTTCATACCAAGCATGCATGTACCAGTGGATACAGTGGATATAAAAACATCTCAAGACAGAGCAGCGACAGAAAAGAGCACAGAAGCACTGATCGAGGAATACTTTCGTTGTTAGGGAGAGTAACGACAGACAATCTGCCCCCCAGGATTGAGTCAAAGCTAATCAGAATGCCAGACCAGATATCGTAATATCGTCTTTTTTATTGTCACTGAAACATACATTACAATGAAATTTGCTTTCTGCATTTAACCCATCCCCTTGGGGAGCAGTGGGCTGCCATATGCGGCGCCCGGGGAGCAATCTGGGGTTAAGGGTCTTGCTCAGGGACCCAGAGTACCGGCACTGGGGATCGAACCGGGTACTTGCATCCTTCTCTGAGTGCAAGCGCACTGCTCTAACCACTCGGCCACAACCCCCCAGATGTACCTACTATGAAGAGAAAAAAGTAAAGTTAAAACTTGAAACAACAACAAATAATGCAAAGATGGAGAACACAGTGAGAGAAACAGATCTTGATGTCCTCCAGCAGTCTAGACTATAGCAGCATAACTTGTGACCACTACTACGCTGGACTGTTTACGCGGCTCTGGATTTCTGCGGGCACCAGTCCCGGGGGGCCTGTGAGGCGGCGGACTCGGCGAGCAGCTCACGCCGGTGGAGAGCGACGCGGAAGCGGTGTAGCCGGTCGAAGAAGCGCGGCTGCTGCGGGGGCTTAGCCGCGAAGCTAAAGGCTAACCCGTTCAGATCCCCGCACCCTTCCATCCTGCTGTCCAACGTCCGCTCACTGGACAACAAAATTGACCATCTACAACTCGAACTATCTGCAAAGAGGGAGTTTAGAGACTGCTGCGCTCTGATTCTGACTGAGACATGGCTCACATCATCAATCCCAGACCACGCCGTTAGCCTGGAGGGGCTAGCTACTTTCCGCGCCGACAGGAACAAAGAGCTCAGCGGTAAGACCCGTGGAGGCGGACTCTGCGTTTACACCAATAACAACTGGTGTAAAAATGCTAGATTAGTTACAAATTTTTGCTCTCCGGACATCGAGCTGATGACTATTAGCTGCAGACCATTTTACTTACCTAGAGAGTTTACTGTTGTTTACATCACAGCGGTTTATGTTCCTCCCAGCGCAAACACAAAAGAGGCTATGAGTGTTCTCTATCGGACTATCTCTGAGCTGCAATCTGCACATACAGAGGCGGTTTTCATCATTGCTGGGGATTTTAACCAGGCAAATATGAAAACTGTTCTCCCTCATTTCTACCAACACGTGGATTTTGCAACTCGGGGAGAGAACACTCCAGACTTGGTTTACACAAATATTAAAGGCGCATTCAGAGCAGCCCCCCGCCCCCACCTGGGCTCTTCAGACCACCTTTCTGTGATGCTAATCCCTGCATACAGGCCCCTGCTGATCAGAGCTAAACCTACAGCGAGGCAGGTGAGGGTGTGGACTGAGGGAGCAATGGAGGCGCTCCAGGACTGTTTTGAGTGCTCTGACTGGGACATGTTCAAAGCTGCAGCAACCTATGAGGACAAGATCAACATTGATGAGTACGCCATGACTGTCAGCCTACATCAACAAATGCATTGAGGACATCAGCACCACCAAGACCATCATCACCCGAGCCAACCAACGACCCTGGATTACTGAGGAGGTCCGTCAAACGCTAAAAGCACGGAACTCAGCCTTCAAGTCTGGTGACAAGGAGGCACTGAGGACAGCGAGAGCAAACCTGAACCGTGCCATCAGGCTAGCCAAGCGAAAACACAGAAAATCCAGGATCTTTTCCATGATGCAAGCAACAACAGGAGCATGTGGAAAGGCATACGGGCAATCACCGAATACAACACGCCCCCCCCCCGGTGGGTGAAGTTGATGCTGACTTCCTTGACGGACTAAACAACTTCTTTGGGAGGTTTGAGGCACTAAACAGCACTCCAGCAGTGAAGGCTGTTCCCCATCAGGAAGACGAGGTGCTCTGCCTTGACACCTCCGATGTGTGGAAGACTCTAAGGAGAGTCACCCCGCGGAAGGCCCCAGGTCCTGACAACATACCTGGGCGGGTGCTCAAGGAGTGTGCAGGTCAGCTGGCTGGTGTCCTCACAGACATTTTTAACACCTCGCTGGACCAAGCCACAGTGCCTGCATGCTTCAAGTCTGCCTCCATCATTCCGGTGCCAAAGAAACCTCAAGTCACCTGTTTCAACGACTACCGGCCTGTTGCACTGACTCCCATCATGATGAAGTGCTTTGAAAGGCTGGTGAAACAACACCTCGTCTCCAGTCTTCCCCCGACACTCGACCCGTTCCAGTTTGCCTACGGACGGAACCGCTCCACTGAGGACGCCATCTCCTCTGCTCTTCACCGGAGCCTGGAACACCTGGAGGAGAAGAACATGCACGTGCGGATGCTGTTCCTGGACTTCAGTTCAGCGTTCAACACCATCATCCCACAGCACCTGGTAGGAAAACTAGAACATCTGGGCTTCAGCACACCTCTTCGCAACTGGCTGCTGGACTTCCTAACCAACAGACCTCAGCCAGTCCGGGTCGGACAGAACACCTCTGATGTCATCACCCTCAGCACAGGCTCCCCTCAGGGCTGCGTCCTGAGCCCCCTGCTGTTCACCCTGATGACTCATGACTGCGTCCCCAGGTTTACCACCAATCACATCGTGAAGTTTGCAGATGACACAACGGTGGTGGGCCTGATCAGAGACGACAACGACCAGGACTACAGAGAGGAGGTGGAGCAGCTGGTGGGCTGGTGCAGAGACAACAGCCTGATCCTGAACGTGGAGAAGACGAAGGAGATCATCGTCGACTTCAGGAAGAACCAGCCTCACCACGCTCCACTGCTCATCAACAGCTCAGCTGATAGTCGAATCTCGGATTCAGGAAGACCAGTGTGGTAGATCATTGTAAGCCCACCAAATTTGTAGGATACATAGATAACCTCATCTGGATCATACTACACTTCTTACTTTGGGAAAATGTGCATAGTTTTATTTTTTAGATTTTTTCATTATTATAGGCATATAATCACCAATAACTACACTATATATCATTGTAGTGCCACCACACTTGGCACATAGCCTCATCTGGATCATACACTCAACAAAAATATAAATGAAAACACTTTTGGTTTTGCTCCCATTTTTTATGAGAGGAACTCAAAGATCTAAAACTTTTTTCACATGCACAATATCACCATTTCCCTCAAATATTGTTCACAAACCAGTCTAAATCTGTGATAGTGAGCACTTCTCCTTTGCTGAGATAATCTATCCCACCTCACAGGTGTGCCATATCAAGATGCTGATTAGACACCATGACTAGTGCGCAGGTTTGCCCTAGACTGCTCACAGTAAAAGGCCACTCTGAAAGGTACAGTTTTGTGTTATGGGGGGGGACTCAGAAAACCAGTGAGTATCTGGTGTGACCACCATTTGCCTCACGCAGTTCAACACATCTCCTTCACAGAGTTGATCAGGTTGTCAATTGTGGCCTGTGAAATGTTGGTCCACTCCTCTTCAATGGCTGTGTGAAGTTGCTGGATATTGGCAGGAACTGGTACACGTTGTCGTATACGCCGATCCAGAGCATCCCAAACATGCTCAATTGGTAATGGTGAGTATGCCGGCCATGCAAGAACTGGGACCTTTTCAGCTTCCAAGAATTGTGTACAGATCCTTGCAACATGGGGCTGTGCATTGTGCTGCTGAGGTGATGTTCTTGGATGTATGGCACAACAATGGGCATCAAAATTCCATCAATAAAATGCACACTGAGACGGTTTCTGACAGTTGTGCAGAAATTCTTTGGTTATGCAAACTGATTGTTTCAGCAGCTGTCCGAGTGGCTGGTCTCAGACGATCTTGTAGGTGAACATGCTGGATGTGGAGGTTCTGGGTAGGGCTGAGTATCATCTGGGATGAGCCGATTCGATACAATTCTCGATACATAGCTCACGATACAATACGATTCTCGATATAGCTCAGCTTGACGTGATTTGACTCCAATATCGATATTTACTACTTTAAAATTAATGCTCAAAGTCATTCAATCAACAAAACCAGCCTAATATTGTATTTATGTTCAATTTATTGAACACTGATATCGTAAACAGAAGAATAAAGTGCATTTGGTTCAATGCATTTAACATATTACAGAAACCAAAAATTTGCCCATTTTTCTAGGACAATGTAGTTAGCTTATAACAACTTTTTGTGCAAAAGAAACCAACATTTTAAACATAAAGAAAAAGTGCATCTATATTGCTTTTAACTAAACATACTGAAAACACCCACTCTCACTAGCTTTTTAAAAACTGCTGGCTGAAACATCAGTACTGAAGAAAAACAGAACAGAATGTCAAATGTCACTGATACATATCATTGATACGGTAACAAGCACCTGTTGCAAGCCAGTACAGCTCCACGGCAACGCGTTTAGCCCGCCGAAGATGTGTGTCTTTACGTTAGGAGCGCTAAAGAGATCCGTTCAGACGCACATAAAGGTTGCCTTTGTCATTCGAAAATTGTGAATGAAATCCGCATCAGTAAAGCCGCTCACATCGCTATCCCACCATTCCTGGCTTCGACTCCGCACCCACACGTTTCTCTGTACGGACGTTACTGCCGCACAAAACGCCATTGCCAAAAATTTGTCTCTTTCGTTTCGATCTTCATAAAAAGATTGCGGTGGTAATGTGCTGGCTCCGGCTGGAGAAGAACTTAAAGAACGCAAGATACGCTGCAGCATTACGAACCATGTTTACTTCCGCAAACACTAAGCACGCTTGCTACGTATGGCGTCATCGCATCCTCTACTGCGCATGCGGGACACTTAAGTTGCATGAATTCAGTTCACACAGGAGATCACATACAAGTCGTATATATTTGGAAGAGTGAACGGACACGCAAAAAATATCAGATTTCCCAAAATTCGGAATTGAGCATCAAGGCCTGCAGTGTGAACGTAGCCTAAATCTCCTGCAGTAGAAAATACACGTTCTGAAGAGACACTTGTTGCTGGAATACACGGGTAGTTTTTTGCAAGACGTGACAAAAGTGGATATTCTGTCTGGTGCTCTTTCCACCAGTTGAGTGGATTGTCACCTGCAAGAGACATGGGAGCATTTTCTTTGTATCGCGTCAGCTCCTGTTCAGCCCGGTCCTGTGTGGTTCTGTGTCTTGCTGCAGTACCTGCACTGTATGTTTGACCTAGAAGGTCTGCTAGACTGCATGACTGCCTTGCACTCTTTGTGGGCGGACCAGTAGCAATGTCTTGCTTTTCGATATTCACGCAAGTGTTGTCCTTCACTGGCACCTCATTAGGCTCCCCTGTCTGAATTTCAGCCCGTTCCTATAGAAGTAAATAAGAAAAAGAAAAATCAGGCTTAATATAACATATCCGTGAAATGAAATTTACCATAAGTTAACAACCACGTGCCTACTCCCCCCCCCCCCCAAACATTATGGAAGTACCCATTATAAGCATTTTTTAAACCTAAACATATGACTAAACATTTTAACAGGGTAAGAACAAAAAAAATATATATATAATATATTTAATCAAATACATCACCTGAAATGTTTGTTGGCTCTCTCCTGCCTCTGCAACTACCCTCATGTAGATGTCCTGATGTTCATCATCGGAGAGGAAGGGAAGTGCCTTGAATCTTGGATCCATAGCTGCACACACATATAAAGTCTCTCTCTGCTGATCCTTGTATCTCTTGTTCAGGTCCTCACAAATGGCTGATTTTATTTCTTTCACTATCAGAATCAGATCGGTTTTCTTGAAAGTCATGGAGGAGCTGAGCATGAAGTGGTGCCACAACTGATAAGGTTGGGAAGTTTTCC
Organism: Fundulus diaphanus; assembly: GCA_037039145.1. NCBI lineage: Eukaryota > Metazoa > Chordata > Actinopteri > Cyprinodontiformes > Fundulidae > Fundulus > Fundulus diaphanus. The sequence continues at coordinate 10,143,763 of CM073133.1, forward strand.
TGAGACATTACAAGTGTAGCTGCCTTCATGGGCTTCATGGCATCCACAATCTCCTCAGCAGATGTTATGTCTGACTCACCGAGGGTGCAGACTTCTTTCTCTGTCTTCCTCACTTCACCAGATAGTAGAGCGGCAGCATAGCGGGTTGCTGCTCCAGGAAACGTTGTAGCATGTCATGAGCGCTGTTCCACCTCGTTATGACATCAGTTAGGAGTTTATGTTCAGGAAGATGCAGTAGCTTTTGTTTTTGTCGCAGGACATTGCTCGCTGTAGCGCTCCGCCTGAAAAAGCTGGTTATGCGCCTCACTTGTCCTAACAAACGGGCAACAATGGGAAGCTTCAGTGCGAGTTGTGATGCCAGGTTAAGAGTGTGGGCAAAGCACTTGAAATGCAACACACCAGTTAGCTCAGCTGCGATGGTCATGTTAGCTGCATTGTCTGTGACAATGGCCGGGTCTTTGGCTGCTATGCCCCACTCATCCAGCGCCGTTTTCAGTAACTCCGCTATGTTGGTCCCCGTATGGCTCAGGTTTGTAAAACGAACGCCTTCAGCTCCCAGTACTCGGAAATGAAATGACATGTGATCGTCACATATGATTCTGTGGCTGGAGACGTCCACCCATCACACGTAGGGGCCACTCTTGCAGCTGAACTTAGTGAAGTTTTGACACGTTCTTTGATTTCTTCGTACTTCTTGGGCACAGCTATTTCAGTAATATAGCGACGGGTTGGGATGACGTAACGTGGCTCCAGTGTATTTACCATGTACCGAAACCCTCTATTTTCAACCACGCAGTAAGGACGCAAATCCAGGCAGATAAAACGCACCAGCGAGTCGGTAATCCTATTATAAAATCCACTATTATAATAGGAAATTAGTCGAACAAAAAAACAATAAATCTTCCTTGTGGAGAACCATTTATTGTATTCTTAACAAAAAACCAAATGAATTTAAGATCAACGACTCTATTGTCTCAGATCCGCAACAAATTGCCAAAAGATTTAATGCCTCTTTTTCTGATGTAGGTCCAACACTAGCTTCTAATATTCCATCTAGTCAGTTTGGACCACTAGATTATATGAATGCTTCAACTTTTGAGGAATTGAGCCTCACTTCTGTTACCGAGGTTGAAATCAGAGATATAATTATCAATTTAAAAGACTGTTCATCAGGACATGATTTGATTGACAGTAAAATATTAAAAGAAATTTATCCTGATATCATTAAACCTTTAATCTATATTTTTAACCTTTCTCTAAACCAAGGAATTGTGCCTGTAGAGTTAAAAATAGCTTAAATTACACCAGTTTATAAAGAAGATGACCCTGCTATTTTTAACAATTATAGACCAATTTCAGTGTTACCAGCTTTGTCCAAGGTTCTTGAAAAACTGGTTTACACAAGATTAATTCAACATTTGGATAAAAATAATATTCTATATGCTCACCAGTATGGTTTTAGGAAGCAACACTCTACGTATATGGCACTTGTCCAATTTTTGACTGAAATATACAAAGCAAAAGACAGAAAAGAAAACACTGTAGGTATTTTTCTGGATCTTTCAAAAGCATTTGATACTGTTAACCATACTATTTTGTTAAAAAAAACTTTCACATTATGGTATTCGAAATAAGTCACTACTCTGATTCACTAGTTACCTTTCAGACTGGTATCAAATTGTCAACTATAATGGGACAGAATCTCCTCTACTTCCTCCCCAGTGCGGTTTACCACAAGGTTCCATCTTGGGTCCCTTGTTATTTTTAATATACGTTAATGACCTCCCTAATGTTTCAGATAAACTTTCTAAAATCTTATTTGCAGACGATACAAGTGTGTTTTACTCCCATAAAAACCCTGAAATTTTAATAAAGGTAGTTAATGAAGAACTTGACAAGTTATCCTCTTGGTTCAAGTTCAATAAATTGTCACTTAACATAAAAAAACAAGTTATATATTTTTTGGTTATAAGTTTGATACGTTTAAACCCCCAATGAAAATTCAAATTGATGATACTTCCATTAATAATGTTAGATCTGTTTGTTTCCTTGGTGTTATTCTAGATGATTCTTTATCCTGGAAACCCCACATTAGTGCCATAAGTACAAAACTAGCCAAAGTGACCGGTATACTGGGAAACATCCGCCACCCGATTAACAAAAAAGTTGCAATTATGTTATATTATTCAATGTTATTAATGTTATATATTAATTACTGTAATGTTGCTTGGGCTAGCACCCACCCAACTAAACTGGAATCTGTTTTTCGACTTCAGAAGCGAGCTTTAAGGTTAATATTTTGTGTAAATCGTAGACACCCCTCACAACCACTGTTTGCTCAGGCAAGTACTCTTAGTGTTTACCAAGTGAATCAACTTCAAATAGCTCTATTCGTTTATAGCTCTATTAAAAAGTTACTTCCTCAGCATTTTTGTAATATTTTTACTTTTAATAACGAATTTCACCAATATCCAACTCGTAGTAGTTGTCTTATCAGGCCTCCTTACTGTCGCACGACTCAAACACAGTTTAGTGTATTATACAGAGGATCAAAGATATGGAACAGTCTTCCCACATCATTGACAGATCTTTCTAAAGAACAATTTAAACGGAGAGTAAAATAGCTGCTACTTAGTTGTCTGAACTTTCCATATGGATTTGTGGTCTAAATTATATTTTTAACTGTTTTATATATTGAAATGTTGTTGTTTTTGAAACATATTTGTTATTATGGAGACTGCCACTCATTAAGCCCCTTGAGGGTTTTTTAGCAGTTGTCCATCACATTTTCTTCTTTTTTAATGAAACATGATTCTGTTTTTATGTTTTGTTGTGAAAATAAATAAATAACAAAAATAATAAATAACAAATCCTGATGGCACGGGGTGAGGTAGATGGAAACTTATACGTGGCGTTGTCCAGAGTCATTTGCTTCGGGTCTACAGGTTTCTGTTACGTCTTTGGTGCTTCTAGCTTGTCAGCGTGGTGCCTCTGTAGGTGAGCCCGCAAGTTGGTCGTGTTTCCAGTATAGCGTACTGCTCCATTACAATACTTACATATTGCATTTTTTTTTGTCCAGTGCTTGGCTCTTTTCATTGACTTTAAAACCAAAATGTGCCCAAACGTCGGACTTTAGAGACGAAGGCGCTTCAACAATTCTTTCGGCCATCACGCAATTCTTCTTTGCTGTGAACAGTAACGGCGCACTGTAATATCGCCCCCCTAGGGGTAGGGAGGTATATCGATATTGAAAACGAGAATACCGATATTAAATCGTTTAAAAAAAAAAAAAAAAAACGATATTAATCTTTATATCGATTTTTATGCACAGCCCTAGTTCTGGGCTGGTGTGGTTACACGTGGTCTGCGGTTGTGAGGCTGGTACCATGTACTGCCAAATTCTTTGAAACGCCTTTGGAGGTGGCTTATGGTAGAGAAATGAACACTCAACCAGAGCAACAGCTCTGGTTGACATTCCTGCTGTCAGCATGCCAATGCGGTACCGCGCACGTGACGTCACGGCCTTAAGAGTAAAGCCCCTTTTGCCGCACCGGTAGGGCAAACAGTCGTAGAACGCACATACAAACCAGCCATTACAAGCGCAACAGAACCAGCGATATGACCGACTTTGCAGCCATTAAACTTACCCAAGACGATGTCCCAGGCGCACGGTTTACTGGTCGCACTGTGGAAGAGCACACCAACCTTCAGCTGAAACGGTGGCTTGAGTGTCGAGGGCTCAAAAAAACCGGAAGACGGGCCGAGTTGATTCAACGGTAAGCTTTGTTTTTTTCCCTGCTCGGCGTTCATGCCTTTGTTATGATTTCCACCGTGCTCCGTTCACGTCGGCCTTTTTTGTTAGTTTGCAATCAACGTCCAGGAATCTGTATATCTATGGTCAACTTAGGGGCCTAAGTCAATATCGCGCGGCAGGATAGACACGCAGACATAACAAAAGTGTAACAAAGGATAGCTCGTTTCGTCGTTAGCTCTTCGACGCCTGAGCAGATTTAAGCTTCAGTAAAACACCAAAATACTCTCACCTGTTCACTGCTTGATGTCGCTGGAATTGGGTCAGGATGTTCTTCAGTTGGGCCCTTTCCACCGACAAAATGCTTGCTACATATGTAGGTGAATTTGGTAACTTTTTCCGGGTTGAAATGTTGTGTAGGCCGCCCGCACAAGTGTACCCAACGCACACACTTCTCCTTGGCACTCTTGAGTTTCGGGAAATTAATGAAGAAAACATCCTTCATATGCGGTCGATGAGCGTACCTCGAGTCGCTGTTGCACGTCCCATAGCAACAATGTTTATAAACCATGGTCTTAGATGTTGGAAAAAGCAGTCGTTTACCGAGTAAAACCTAGGCTAAAGCACGTCTCTTCCACAGCAAAACAGCGGCGCGTTTCGGGAGTTTGCCCTACTGCGTACCACGTGATGTGACGTCATCGTGACGTTGTGTTTCTAAAAATAGCCCGCGCGCGGTACCCCAATGGGGTACGCTGCCTCAAATCTTGCTACATCTGTGGAATTGTGCTGTTTGGTGGCACTACAGTGATCTATAGTGTAATTATTGGCTATTATATGCTTATAATAATGAAAAAATCTAAAAAAAAAAAAATAGACTTATGCACATTTTCACAAAGTAAGAGTTATAGTATGATCCAGATGAAGTTATCTATGTATCCTACAAGTTTGGTGGCACTACAATGATCTATAGTGTAGTTATTGCTCATTTTATACTTATTCTAATAATAAAAATGTGAAGGTCTAGTATTTCTTATCCAAATAAAATCTGATTAAAATGAAAGCCCTTTATCCAAAGCTATTTGATTTATAGAGCAAACAGTTATTTTTAATGGATTTCTTTTGTATCCTACACCTAGCAACAGGGATTTTAATGAATATTTTTGCCATTTAGGCTTTGGAAAATTTCTCCAAAATTTTTTTATGTATTTTTCAATCCAATAAATGTAGTATGAAAGACGTGAGATCAGATACACATGAAATGAATTTGATGATAATCCACCTCTCCTTGGTGACGCTGTTGATTATTTCTCTATGATTATTTTTCTGGTGTTGCAACTTGCAGACGGTCCCTAAGCATTCGCGGACCAATGAACTCTGCATAGAGTCCACTGTAATTCTCCCAGCGCGGTGGGAGACTCATTTTGAGGAAACTATGGTTGTAGCTCACTGTCTGCCTTGTAGAACAAATGATCCGCAGACGAGTTATTGATCCAGAAAAACCGAATATGTGAATATCTTTCTAACTTTTAACGAAGTAACAATCATGTAGATGTGGGAGACTGGGAGGAAGTTTCAGGTCTGACCGGAGCCTCAGAGGCTGAAGTCTGTGTGTAAAACTAAGAGATCAGATCAGAAACTGGTTTATCAGACACCTTTTGTAGCTTCATACCGATTCCGGTGAGTTTTATCTGGGGTCTCCAGCAGCTTTCCTGCCGCCTGACGTCTTCCTCGTAGCGGACGATGGTTTTCTCAACCTCTGAGAAGATTTCTTCAGCAGCAGCAGTTAGTCGCTCTCTGATAAACTCTCTCAGATGCTGAACTGAAGACATTGTTGCTGAAACTACGGAAATATTCAGCTGAGATACGAGAAACACAACCGTCTTCCTGCTGAGTCCACACACGCTGCTGCTGGAGCCTTTTAGTTTTACTTCCGCTGAGCGTCACGCTGAGACAAAGCAGCTGATTGGTCCGTTTACCGCCCCCTGCTGGACTGGAGAGGAACAGCAGATATGCAGCAGATATGCTGGTCTGGTTCCGACATTGTCAGAACCAGACCAGAACTTTTCTAAACCGTCATTAATGGAGCAGACGTGAGGTGGAAGTTTACTCTAATAAGCATCAGCAGGGTCACCACGAGGAACAGAGAGCAGAGGGACTTTCACCTGAGCTACAGTCAGACTTCAAAGCTCTGGTTACAATAAACAGGAGGAAGCACTTTGAGCCTCTAGTTGGATTTGAAACATTATGTGAAAAATATCTGATCCTTAGCTCCATATTACAGAGCTAATAGGGGCCATACAGTTTGATAGGTTTAGCTCCATAGTCGTTATTTCAGTGAAAATAATGGCAGTCAATCCTAAAGTAGCTCAACGCATTAAAAGATCCTTCAGATCAGCACATTAATTCTCATCCCTGCAGCTGGTTCAATTCTCCATGTAGACAGAAAAAAAGTGTTGCTCAATAAACCAGGTAAATGGTGACAGTAGGACATAGTGAGTGTAAAAGTAAGTCTCTCTATTCCTTTTTCTGAACATTCAGTTCTGTTTTGATAAAATATTCCGTATTAAAAATAATTAAATCATAGCAGTTCATCACAAAATTAGTTAACTGTTTTATTGATTTTGAGTAATGGTTTAATGTGTAATATTGCATAAACGAAACTAATAAAATAAGGATAACGTTTTATAAAAGGTAATTGAGACATATCATTTGATACAGTTCTTAATACCTACAATAATAATACTGACAACAGGACAAAAGATGAGGCTCTAAGAAAGCTCCAGAATGAGGCTCTGTGTCATTATTTAATCCCCAGAAGTTAAAAGCTTTTTCTCCACAGAAAGTGTTTAATAGTAAAGATGCATTACTGCCTCACATGCTCAGTGCGACAACAGACTGTTGAGAAATGTTTCATTTCTTACTTTTGCCAGGAAAAAAATAAAGTTTCTTCATAAATGGAATGAAGGGCTGGAAAGATGCAGGAAAACAACAGTGTTGTGAGAGAAGGAATAATTAAAATAAATAAATGTGCTTCTTACCAGTTGACTAAGATTTAATTGGTCTGCGGCTTTGTAAAGAGGAAACTTATTTGTATCTCTTGAAAATATTAAGTCAACCAAACTAAGTGTTGCATGTGGGGTTCCTGATGCCCCTAAAATAGAAATAACGACCTTCATGCTTAGTGCGCTTTTAAACCAGAGGGACTTTGTGGACTGGTGCTGCCCCCTTGTGGAATGAAGTGGTTTTAAACCAGAAGTAGGTTTTGATTTCTGACAAATCCCATTTTAAGCAGCTGATGAACGCTGAGTGCTGCATGGTCACCTTTTCTGCGCTTTGGGGTTGGAGAGCTGCCTTTCAGCACCTGGAGGCGGGTGTAGACTCTTTCCCCTGCAGGTTATGGCAGAATGTAAAGCTCGGACTCTAAAGCGGTATATAGGCCAGTCATCATCATTGGCCAGGAAATATTTTAACAATGAAAATGTGTTTCCTCCTAATTCTCCCTCATCCAAGGTCTTCCAACAGTGCCAATGCATCCTCAGCATTACGCATGAGTGTGTTTGACCGTTTACAGCAATTAATTGCTGCACACCTTTTCACAATAATCTTGTAATCTATGGAAGACGTCACCCTGGTGATGGTAGAAAACCCTGATAAAATGTTCTGCGGGCTTTTAAAATTTAAGTTGGCTTATGGGCATTTTATTTGATTTATTTAAAGGTCCTTTTGTGGTTTTTAAGGCTTATGTTGAAGTTGATCTACGATTAAAGTCTGATATGGAGTGAAACTGAACGTCTGAAAGGAATCATGACGCAGTTTGGCTGCAACTCACCACTTTACCATCTGTGTCGGCAATTTCTTCCATCTCCAAAATGAGCATAAGACTGGGTCGGAGCTGCCGTGAGGACCGCACATTTTCCCCATAGGTTTTATTTTGTTATAGATCTGAATTCTGCGTGGAAAGGGGTATTCACACGTTTTAGGCGTATTTTGTGCGTACGCAAGCTTTATAGAGGCGACATCTGCTCCTTATTCTGCAGGCTGTAAAAGCTGATAACCCTCCCTGTTCTTCCTGCTCTTGAAGCTAGCTGGTGGAGATATATATATATATATATATATATATATATATATATATATATATATATATATATATATATATATATATATATATATATACTACCGTTCAAAAGTTTGGGGTCACATTGAAATGTCCTTATTTTTGAAGGAAAAGCACTGTACTTTTCAATGAAGATAACTTTAAACTAGTCTTAACTTTAAAGAAATACACTCTATACATTGCTAATGTGGTAAATGACTATTCTAGCTGCAAATGTCTGGTTTTTGGTGCAATATCTACATAGGCGTATAGAGGCCCATTTCCAGCAACTATCACTCCAGTGTTCTAATGGTACAATGTGTTTGCTCATTGGCTCAGAAGGCTAATTGATGATTAGAAAACCCTTGTGCAATCATGTTCACACATCTGAAAACAGTTTATCTCGTTACAGAAGCTACAAAACTGACCTTCCTTTGAGCAGATTGAGTTTCTGGAGCATCGCATTTGTGGGGTCAATTAAACGCTCAAAATGGCCAGAAAAAAAGAACTTTCATCTGAAACTCGACAGTCTATTCTTGTTCTTAGAAATGAAGGCTATTCCATGCAAGAAATTGCTAAGAAATTGAAGAATTCCTATAACGGTGTGTACTACTCCCTTCAGAGGACAGCACAAACAGGCTCTAACCAGAGTAGAAAAAGAAGTGGGAGGCCGCGTTGCACAACTGAGCAAGAAGATAAGTACATTAGAGTCTCTAGTTTGAGAAACAGACGCCTCACAGGTCCCCAACTGGCATCTTCATTAAATAGTACCCGCAAAACACCAGTGTCAACATCTACAGTGAAGAGGCGGCTGCGGGATTCTGGGCTTCACGGCAGAGTGGCAAAGAAAAGGCCATATCTGAGACTGGCCAATAAAAGAAAAAGATTAAGATGGGCAAAAGAACACAGACATTGGACAGAGGAAGACTGGAAAAAAGTGTTGTGGACGGATGAATCCATGTTTGAGGTGTTTGGATCACAAAGAAGAACGCTTGTGAGACGCAGAACAAATGAAAAGATGCTGGAAGAATGCCTGACGCCATCTGTTAAGCATGGTGGAGGTAATGTGATGGTCTGGGGTTGCTTTGGTACTGGTAAGGTGGGAGATTTGTACAGGGTAAAAGGGATTCTGAATAAGGAAGGCTATCACTCCATTTTGCAACGCCATGCCATACCCAGTGGACAGCGCTTGATTGGAGCCAATTTCATCCTACAACAGGACAATGACCCTAAACACACCTCCAAATTGTGCAAGAACTATTTAGAGCAGAAGCAGGCAGCTGGTATTCTATCGGTAATGGAGTGGCCAGCGCAGTCACCAGATCTGAACCCCATTGAGCTGTTGTGGGAGCAGCTTGACCGTATGGTACGCAAGAAGTGCCCATCCAACCAATCCAACTTGTGGGAGCTGCTTCTGGAAGCGTGGGGTGCAATTTCTCCAGATTACCTCAACAAATTAACAGCTAGAATGCCAAAGGTCTGCAATGCTGTAATTGCTACAAATGGAGGATTCTTTGACGAAAGCAAAGTTTGATGTAAAAAAAATCTTATTTCAAATACAAATCATTATTTCTAACCTTGTCAATGTCTTGACTCTATTTTCTATTCATTTCACAACGTATGGTGGTGAATAAGTGTGACTTTTCACACAAAATTGTTTGGGTGACCCCAAACTTTTGAACGGTAGTGTATATATATATATATTATTCACTAATGTCTAACAAAATGTCTAACAAAGCTCTGATGCCTTCACGGAGTAGATGCAATTTTGGAGAGACTAAGTCACAAAACTTGGACGTGTAGACCTGTATCTCTCTACCTAATATTAGAAAAATCAGCATCTTAGGGTGGCAGGTCGACCGCCCCAAGATGGCGGTCGTAATTCCTGTGCCGCGACAGGCAATGCGGGGTCTACTCTTATATTATGTCTATGGGCAGAAATATAGCTCAGTGCAGAAACCGCCCGACAAGGCGTCTACGTAAATGACGTCTATGGGTGGAGCCAACATCTGCTGGAGGTTAAAGCTGATTGGCTTCAGCCTCTCTGCTCTGATACGTGATTCGTAGATCAGAGCTCAGAGCTGTTGCTGTTTTCAGGAAGTGAAACTCACACAGTCACTGTGACCGAGAGGAGAAATGGAGCAGAACAAGCTGGACAGAGAAACCTTGTCCTGTTCTATCTGTCTGGATCTACCGAAGGATCCGGTGACTATTCCCTGTGGACACAGCTACTGTATGAAGTGTATTAAAAACTTCTGGGATGGAGAGGATCAGAAAGGAATCCACAGCTGCCCTCAGTGCAGGGAGACCTTCACACCGAGGCCCGTTCTGCAGAAACACACCATGTTAGCAGCTTTAGTGGAGCAGCTGAAGAAGACTGGACTCCAAGCTGCTCCTGGTGATCTCTGCTATGCTGGACCTGAAGATGTGGTCTGTGTTATTGTTTTCACCGTGCTCCGTCTACGGTGAAACACCCTCGGTGGACCCAGCTCTTCTTACCCAGTCAGGCGACCCCCACTTACTTATTACCTTGAATGTTGGATGCATAAAACAGACAAGTATACTTTGTTATATTTTATCTACGTAAAGACAGAAAAACAGTTACAGTCACACCAGCGCTGATGGGCTCCTGATCGGCAGGCAGCCCCGATTTCTCATCACACATACATTATAAAGGAGTTTAGGTTAACACCCATAAAAGGCCGTACATATCCAAACTGCGTCATCAGTAGATAAACGGTGTCAACTCCGGGACGCTATCAGACAGATGAGTCCTTTCCTCGTTGTCCAGTGTTATCCAAGTGTGGCAGACAGTCCCGGGATAAACAGTTCGTTCCACTTGACCTCGTTGATATCCTAACAGACCCCCTGATGATGTGTCTTAATGGCACATCACCAAAGATGATCAACCAGTGGAACGACAGCTCTCAGGCTCTCCCAGAACAGTCGGTCATTCCGTCCAGTCCAAGCAATCCAAGCACGTCAGCTTCCGGCTTCCAGAGTCCATCCATCCGTGATCTCCATGGCAGTCGATAGTGCGGCTCAGTCTCTGGGGTTACACAATCTCTGCTGGTGTGCCCGAAAGGCATTTTGTAAAAACAGTCCAGTTGTCCGTTAGCCCCCCCTGTTGGTGTGCCCCAAAGGCACATCACAACGAAAACAGTTCCAAGAAATGGGCCGGACAAACATCGATGGAAACATCTTAGCATCAATCAGCATGAATACTTCATAATTCAGCATTTTTTAGTCAAGACCACAGTCCAAGCATTTTATCTACAATTTAGGGTCCAACTATTTGAGCTAGGCCTTTTTTAGGTTCCTATGCGCACATTATTTTAAAATTACATTAGACTAGATAAGCCAAACCTGTTCAGTAACCAAGGTCAAATTTGTCTACTCTGCCTCCACCCCCAGAAACCTCCTACTCGGTCCTCCACTCCCCATTCCCATGGACAAACATCCATCACTTTCAAACCTTACAAATCCAAGAGTACCAGTAGGGGGCATCAGAGGGCGGGCTGAGTCTTCAGCAGAAAAAAACCCATCTCTCTAAGAAATGGTAAAAAACCCGATAGAGCCCAGTCTAGGGCACTCCCACTCTGGGCCAATCTGAGCGAGAAGACACCCTGTATTGAATCTAAAAATTAGCCTTACCGAGTAATTTATGGATCTGTGATAGCCATCAGATCCTGGTTCTCTATATAACAACGCAAAAGATTGCAAGAACTGTAGGTCCAGGTGCGTGTGTCTGTAACAGAGAGTTTCCATTCTTAATCATAAAACCATACTGATCAACATAATGCAACATCCCCGTATAAACATCATAACACAGAAAATCAAACATGGAAGTCAGTGGAAAAGAGAAAAAATCAGTTTCGTGATATAAAAAGAGTCTGTATGTCAATAACGCAAGTAAAAACGTCAGGCCAGTCCGAGAACGTGGCAGGCATGAATCTATTTGCGCATAAGTGGTCAGCTCAGAGTTCTCAGGCAACTGCTCCTTCGTTTCAAAAAGAAAAAGAGAGAGAGAGAGAAAATAAAAATAAAAAAAATCACAGTTCTCTTGGCATGTTCCTCCCAAACTTCTTAAGTCCTTTTCTTGTTCTTCAGCATGGACAAAAACGATTTAGTTGGATGGTATTGAGTTTTCTGTCCTTTTCCAGGCAATAAGCATTTCATCCCCAGTAAAATGCTCTGTGAAGATGGTTGGCAGACACCAGGCCTTGTTTACTGTTGAAGAACAGAAACAAGGTGTAATTAGTGTTCTTATCAGGACACCCAATCCTTCTGTCATTTACCTTCTTCAAACACTTTCACATCCAGATATTTCCGTTCCCAATTATTGTGCTCTTATCTTAACCTCCTTTACTGTAATCATTAGATCTTGCATTACTCTTATATTAACGGAAAAATCTGAAAGTTCAACTTTATCTGCAGCAGCACTCCTCTATGATTCTTTAACAAAATGTTCCCATGTGTGTCTCACCTTACAGTGTCCAACAGTTGAAAAATCTCTGCAACAGAAATTTGTCATCATATATGTCATGGCTACTGTGTCAAGGTTCATCTCAACTTATCTAGCACACAAGGAATTGTATTAAAACCTTTCAGAAACTTCTTGCTGAACCAGCTCTACAATACTTCACATTTTTCTAAAAAGACCAACAGAAAAACCCTTAAGTTTTAACCACTACCTAGAGCAGCTCCATACTGCTCTAGGTAGTGTTTTTTATGAGTCTTTAAACCTTTTTCAGTCATTCAACATTAGTTTAATAGATAATACATCCAAGTATAATTTTATCCCAAAGTAAATCAACCCTTTAACAAGTATCTTGTTCTTGTTTTCATGTGTCTAGTTTACCCTTGAAAAACTTTAAGCAGACATTACTCCAAGTGTTTTTCTTACATTTTCAGTTATCCATTATTATTATTATCTACTATTAACTCTATTTCTGCGTTCTTACAAATTTAGGATCTGTATCCGTTAAATTATAATCATCCAGTGATCTATGAATCCTTATTTTTTGTTTGCACTGTCTTCTCCCAGCAGATAAAAATCCCCATTCTAGAATCTGCTTTTTGTTTCATCAATCACTGTCTGTTGTGATTATTGAAGAAATTGTGCAGTTCCTTTAAACCCTCTTAAATATTGACCACCAGTTGGTAAATGATCAGCATTAAGTTTTGCCCTTCTTCTAATTCTTTGTTTAGCCTTAGTATCTGCACCTTAAATTGAGGATTAGTGGAATCCTTTGTATAAACACTTCTCTGTGTCCGTATTTATTTAGGCCTCTATAATTCTGTTCTTTGCATTTTAAGTGTGAACCTGGTCAGGATAGAGAAAGTCATCTCCGATGCTCCTTTTGGCAACCCCAGCAAACCCAAAAACAAAATGTTCACAGTCAGTGTTAGGTTACAGGTAATCCCTGTGGGAACACGACGTCGTCTCCTTGGTCCAACCTGGTTCCAAGCGCCTGGGTCATCGAAACACTCCACCACCTGCGACAAATCTCTGACATTTTCAAACCACAGCAGCTATTCCTGGGTGTCCAAACCCCCTGTCTGTGAAATGTCCCTCGTCGTATGCCCAGGCTTTCAGTTTATCTCCTGTTAAGTGTCCCGCTTTCGAGCCCATTAACCCCAAGTTGCATATTGTTGAATCACCATTTTCAAATGTTCTTTTGTTAAGAGTCCAAGAGTGTGTTCTAGGTGCGTTTCCTGAACGCCAACCTCTCCATGTCATGTTTGTGAAACCTCGTAGTTGAATTCCATCACCTGTGAAGCAAAGCAGTCATGCATAGTCCTGTTCAAGATGTTTTGTAGCACAGCAGGAGTTTCACTGTCTTATGCCATTGCAGCTCTGATGTTCCTCAGAGCCAACCTTCATGCATTGATATCATGTTCAAGCTGTTATCCTCATATCATCATCTTGTGTCCAGGAGTCACTTCTGCTGTCCTGACCAGATACCAAATGTCCAACTAATCTAATTGACCTCATTTCTTTTCTGTATGTACGCAAGAGGATAATCGTTTTTTTTTTTTTTCTGGATGTTTTAACATCTAGTTAAAGGACAACTATTGTGCTATTTTGTGTTCGAACAGAGAGATGTTAAGTCTCCTCAAACCTTTTAGGTAACTGCGTACAATTCCAAACTATTTACACTGGTGCTTTAATCCCTAATTTACCCATGTTATTTAGTAGAATAAGGCATTATTCTAATCTTGCAGTTTTATCCATTTAAATCCTTAACCTTTGTGGTATTTTATTGATGTCTGCCGGAGTGGCAGATTTTACAGGCATCCTAATTATTTTGTTCTTATTTGCGCCTCTGCTTACTTTAAGATACCCAGTAAATGTTGTGCTCACAATTTCTCCTTCGCTTGAACAAGGTTAAAAGGTTTAGAGTTTATTCTGCTTATATTGAAAAATTTGCTTGCTCACTTGTTCATTCATTGATGAGTTCATGCTAGTAACTGTTGCTGTTGCTGTAATGCCTACTTCAACTTTTTTTTTTCGCCCACTAGTTGTTTCATGATCCTATTTTATCTCTTATTGATGTACTTTTTCCCATATCGTCTGAATTGCATACATTGTTCTTATTCAATTTCCTTTTACATTTAAACGGCCCCTCTAGGTATCCCACTACTTACTTTAATCACCAATATTCATAAGTTGTCAAACCTGTTTAGGTTTAGCATAATTTCTTAAGCTGCTCTATGCTTTCATCACGTAACTTAACATTTTGGTGCAAAATTTATTTCTTTTAGCGGTGTCCCCTATTTCTTCTCGTGCACCTTGTGTTTTACGAAGCTTGTTGTATCTTAAAGATGCCTCTTTGAATCTTATTCAAACCCCTTGTGGGGTTAATAAAATTCCAAAACATATCTATATATGTTTCGGATGATTTAAATAAAAACTTTGTTAGAAAAGTAAAAGAAAATCCTTCTTATCAGAGCCTCAAATCTCTACCAGCTTTGTTTCCAGACCAGTACCACTTGTCCGAATGCTTTTGACCCTCTTATCACTCGCTAATAACAGCTCTGACTTAAAACAATTAACATCCTAGGGCAGGGGTCGGGAACCTTTTTGACTCAGAGAGCCATGAAAGCAAAATATCTGGAAATTTATTTCAGTGAGAGCCAATAGGGTAGTTCACGTGTGACGTCCGCGCTACTTCCGGGTCCCGCTTGTAGGCAAAGACAGGACTGTTCTCGCATCTCCAGTAAATACAACTTAATTCTGCCCTAGTCATTGTTCTACTGAAATAGCGGCGGAGGGGAGGTGGCGATCGCTAGACGGGGCCGGGCAGTGTTTCCCGCAGGAATTTGCTTAGGCGAGGCGGTGAGTTGGGGCAGGGGGGGGAGACAAGTTTTGCGCGGACCGACTCGCGGAGGGGGGGGGAGACGACAAGTTTTGCGCGGACCGACTCGCGGAGCGGGGGGAAGGGGGCGTATCCATGTGTTTTTTCCCTGCCATTTACTATATTCACGCGCGAAAGCAACAACAAAAAAAATGTGTGTTAACCTCAAATAAATATGCAAGCATATCGAGTTAGGTTTTTTTTTTTTTGGGATGTTGGCGAGGCGGTAGCGTGAGTTTGGCGAGGCAGCCGCCTCGCCAAGATAGCGCTGCGGGAAACCCAGCCAGGAGAAGCGCAGTCGATGCGCAGCAGCAGGCTGCAGACAGCCGCGACATTACGCCCTTGTTTACACGCGCTAGTATGTCTGTGTTTACGCTGCAACGTCGCCGACACCTCCACCCATTTTAATAAGACAAAAACACCCAAATAATCCGTAGTGAACAATTTTTTTAACCTACCGGGTGGGTCTTCCTCTCTGCTGAAGCGTTTTCTGCTGTTACACAAACATGTGTGAACATCCATACATCCATCCATTTTCTGACCCGCTTAATCCCTCATGGAGTCGCGGGGGTTGCTGGCGCCTAAGTCCCGATATCAACCATCAACTTACTCTTAAAACCATCTTGTGATACGTTATCTAAAGAAGAAAAATACGTTGAGAACTGGTCAGTTTGCTCTGTTTGAGTCCGCCATGTGTTCGCCTTCTGCTTTCCAGTCTGGCGCGCATGCGTGAAAAACCCGGAGGAAAACAATAGCAGTGATATTTTGTTTTATCTGCGAGCCAGATGAAATCATCAAAAGAGCCACACCTGGCTCGCGAGCCATAGGTTCCCGACCCCTGTCCTAGGGGTTTAATAATAATCTTGATTGCTTTTAATCTGAAAGTTTTTCTCCTAAGCGCATCCGCCGATGTGTTTGTTTCTAATGTGTGTTTTGTTTTTTAATTGTGTACAGGAAAATCTGATGTGAAGTGCAGAAGGGATGTCTGCCAACTCATCTTTGTTTCGTGTTGCGGTCCATTGAAGGTTATCCGATGCCTCTGTCTTTGGCCCCGCAATTAGTTCTCCATTTTCAGTCCCCATGTCTCAGTTCAGCGGCACAACATCCTTCCAGGACGAGCATTGTCCATGAATCTTCTTTCTCCAATCGTTGTGTCTGAAACCACAAGGAATTCTGCCAGCATTTTGTTAAAATGGATTTTGTCCAAAATCAAATTGTCTAATACAAGAATTGTCCATCTTCATCCGTAGTGTAGTGTACATAAGTTGAAAAGAAAAAAATAAAACAAAAATTACAGTAAAACTCTCTCAAAACAAAATCAACCACATCGTTCCTTCTAAAACAAACTATTCTTAAAGTTCTTCACCTTTAGTTAACATGGTTCAGGATTAAAAACGTCATTTGAATTACGGAGCTGCAGTTCTCCCAAGACAAATGAACATTCTGAAACCATGAACATTACTTCACACAGACGAACGTTTAGTTACATACGATACACAAATACATACAGTTACATACAAACGATGACATTCAGACAGACAAACACGTGCAGGCCTGCTTTTTCTGACAGGGAGGAAGGGCTGGTCAGATCCTAGCGACGGTTATGGCAGCCTCTTCTAAAATGCCCCGGCTAACCACACGCCCAGCACTAGGGCACATCATAATCTTTGGTTGGTCCCTTTCTATGATTTCTGTACTGCGGTGTACCTCTACTGGGAATTTGTCCCCATGGAGGTCTCTGATACATCTGAAATGGGACATCTGGAGGGAGGTGCCCCACAAACTGGTTTGCACCAAACACAGGTGTCGGGGCAATAACCATCTGAGCTTTGGCAACATTCTTCTTCTTCCTCCTTTTACTTCGTCTCTCAGCTTTTTTAGCTGTTCAGCTAAGAGTTGTTGTTCTAACTTCTGTGAATCACTGCTTATCTGTTTCATATTCTTTTCACCCCTATCCAGCTGATACACCAAAGCAGCCATCCACCTTATTCTACATAAAGGCATATCATAACTCGCAACCATTCTGTCCATGTTCTCCTTAACATCCTCTGTTTGGCCCTTTAACATTGCCTGTTTAAAGAGTTGCTGCAGCGTGCCTGATAACGGGCAAGAGCCTGTCTGGTCTTCCCATACTTTCAACATTCTGTCCACATATGCTGAAGTCGTCTCCCCTGCACAACATGTAGTGTCATTTAAAAGGCCAGAATCCGTACTTACCGGATAAAACGTCCTCAGTGTGATCCAAAGTTGCCGTGCCACCGAGGCCAAAGGGGCAGCTGCTCCTAGTTTGTCAGTTCCAGCAGAAACTTCAACCGCATGTACCTCATGTGGTTCCAGGTATGCTGATAAGCCAGTCCTCACATCACCAATAGCCAATACATACCCGCTCAAAATCTTCAAGAATACGTTGATCCAACGGTGCGCCCCTTCTTTTGGGTCAGGGAGAATGTTCCTCAGCTGGACACTGTCAGCACATGATAGGGGGCTGTAAGCCACTGCATGCACCTGTCCTGTAGCACTGTGAGTCTGAAACAATGGCAGTTGCACACTTTGTTTTGTTGCAGGTAAAGAAAGATCCGTTTCTTTAGAATGCAGATTACATCTGGGGCCCTTTTCGCCCTGTATTCGTGCATGTTCAGCAGCACATAAAGGGTCCGTCACACTGAGTAGCAATGGGTCAAACCCCATATCTTCCATCCCCATGGAGGTCGTGGTCTGTTGCCCCCTAATTAGCCCAATTTTCTTCTCCTGTAGTTCCTTCAAGTCACCTGATTGTGGCGCTACATACCCCCCTGGGCCAGTGTTTCAGCCCACATAACTCCATCGGGGACACCATGTGCCCCCAACAGGAGCGCCATACAGGAAGTGACACATGTAAACGTCATAACGCCTCCAGGATGCAGGGTCCTCCCCACAGTCAATGACGTCACAGAGATCGAATTGGAAAGTTACTGAGCTACCCAGAGTATAGTTTACCTCTAAGCCCCCGTAATATGTAATGCAGGGATCTGACGATATTTTCCAGGCAGGCGCATCGCGCTTGGCCCTGAACACAACCGGTCCAGAATTATTCATGCGGGAGGTTGTGGTATCAAAATGAATCTGTTCAGCCTGAATTAAACCATAAACAAAGAAAAATAAAATCAAACTGGACCGTCCTCCCCTCATTGTTTTGCTGCAGCACAGCAACATTCTTACTCCTCAATGTTTTCTCCAATATCCCTCAGATGCTTTCTGATGTCTCCGAGGTTCCTCTCTGTAGAAGGTGTGCCCTTTCTACAGTGTGATTTGTGCCAAGATCTGCTCACCTTGGTTTCAGCTTCGTCGAGCCAAACCTTCAAACTGTAAGTGGTTGAGCTTACCACCTTAAAGGGTCCAATCCACCTGTGGTCTTTCCAAGTTCTGTGGAACACTTTTCTGTATATCCACTCCCCAGGGGCAATCTGCTCCGGAGTCTCTCCCTTTGGTTCTCCAGTCAGGGCTTCCTGTGTGTTGTGAGACAAAAACTTCACAGCAGACTGCAATTGTTGGACATAATGCATTAGCTCCTCTTGTTGTAGATCAAGACTGGGTTCACAGCCCTGTTGGAGAGAGGAAGTGAAAGGACAGGGCATTGTCCTTCCTGTCAAAAGTTCATGGGGAGACAGCCCCATGCGATCAGTGGGTGATGATCTAATTGAGAACATCACCAAGGGCAGCGCAGTCAGCCATGTCATTCCAGTATCAGCACAAACTTTAGCCAATTGCTCTTTGATTGTGCGATTTGTCCTCTCTACAAGTCCTTGAGAGGCTGGATGATATGCTGAGCCAAACTTCTGTTTGATCCCAAAGTACTCCTCCACTTGTTTTAGGGAGTCCGAGGTGAAGTGTGTTCCGTTATCTGAACGGATGCTGAGTGGAACACCATAACGTGGGATCAGGTCATTAATTAGCCAATTAATGACCTCCCGTGCAGATTCCGTTTTGGTGGGCGTGGCTTCAACCCACCTGGTGAAGGTATCAACACAAACAAGCAAATATCTACATCCTTTCACCCTTTTGTCTTTTCCCATGTCCACAAAATCAATAACAACCTCCTGCCAAGGTTTGCTGGGAACAGGAAATGCTCCCATTCCAACTCTCAATGTTCGCTTTGGGTTGTAATGGCAGCAAATGGAGCAAGTATTTACAAAATATTTACAAACATCCTTGAGGAAAGGGTGCCACCACTTTTGGCTAATTGGCCTTAGCAGTTTTTCACTGGACTGGTGGCCCCTGTGGTGTGCTTCTTCACAAAGAAGCAACAGAAGTGCCGAAGAAGCCACAAGTCTCCCATTATGTGACCTCCATACACCCGTCTGTTCGTCCTGTTTTGCCCCTTTTTAAACCCATGCCTGTTTTTCCTGAGGTGCTGCAGCTTTTTGCATGTCAATGACCTCCACCATTCCCGTGTCCCGTGCAATAACGGGGGACTGAACCATCTGTGCTGTTGCCTTTACGGTTCTCTTATATTCAGCCACTGTTTTTGCGGCCGAATCAGCAGCGTTGTTCCCAATCACTATTTTCGAGGCCCCAGATTGATGACCCGCGCATTTAATGACCGCCACGCATTCAGGTTTTGTCAAGGCTTCTTTCAAGCGCAGCATGTGATTAATGTTTTTGACAGGTTTTCCAGCTGTGGTTAAAAAATCCGTTCTTAACCAGAGTTTTAGGTCGACCTGGACTGTTCTAACTGCGTAGGCCGAATCAGTGTAGATGTTTAATTTTTTACCTTCATGCAGTTCGCAAGCGCGGATCACAGCGATTATTTCTGCCAGCTGGGCCGACGCCGGAGGCGGGATGACCTTAGCTTCCACGGTGTGCCATGTGTCCCAGCACATATCTCCATACCAGGCACCTCCACCGAAGGGTCTGGTGAAGTCACCACACTCCTGGCCTTGGATAACAGTTCTCTAGTATCACCACACAGATTGTTTTGCATAACAGCGGCTGCACCAGAAGCAGACCTGTCTGGAATAACTGGAGAAGTTGTGTACTTACCTTCTTGTTTGAAAGAAGATGATTCACTTACCCCCTGCAGACTTTCGCTCTCTTGTTGTTGTTTGTCGAGGCCTGAGAAGCATATGCTGAAATAAAGTTCGGTTAGTTTTATCAAGCCTGCTATTTTGATTTCCTCTTTTTGGCATTTTTCCCGAGCAAACTCACGAGCACCAACCGTTTTTACCTGTGCTTGGGCTAGTCTATTTTTTAACATTTGCAAATAGTGAGTGCACATCTGGGCTTCTGGCGCCTCTGCATCACCAAAAACCCTTCAATTTCACTGGCTCAATGTCAGTAACGTGTCTCTCTCACACACACACACACACACACACACACAAACACACACACACATTCTCATATTTGTGGCCTATTTAGCTCCTCCAAAAAAATCTTACCTTCTTAGGACCATGCTTTCTAGACACTCTAGGAACATTAAAATGACATACAAAAATCAGAAAAAAATTATCATCACTTCAAATATTGAAAAAATAAATAAAAATTTTCTTTATATTGTTACTGCACTTGTTAGGTCCATTTGGCATAGGAGCAATATAGGCTGACAAACTTGGTATCAAAAGAAAGGGTGGATTGAGACGATCGAAACAAGCCCACTTGAGAACATGTAGCCCCCTCCTGTGTCTTGCAGTAGCTGTTTTTTGACCTTACTGAGTGCCGGTATGGGTGAAAATGAGGCCTACTAGTAAAACTGTGTTTTGTGCCACCGTTTGACATAGGAGCAATGTAGGCTGACAAACTTGGTACCAAACGAAAGGGTGGATCAAGACGATCGAAACAAGCCCACTTGAGAACATGTAGCCCCCTCCTGTGTCTTGCAATAGCTGTTTTTTGACCTTACTGAGTGCTGGTATGGGAGAAAATGAGGCCTAATAGAAAACTGTGTTTTGTGCCACCGTTTGGCATAGGAGCAATGTAGGCTGACAAACTTGGTACCAAGCGAAAGGCTGGATCAAGACGATTGAAACAAGCCCACTTGAGAAAACGTAGCCCCCTCCTGTGTCTTGCAGTAGCTGTTTTTTGACCTTACTGAGTGCCGGTATGGGAGAAAATGAGGCTTACTAGTAAAACAGTGTGTTTTGTGCCACCATTTGGCATAGGGGCAATATAGGCTGACAAACTTGGTATCAAATGAAAGGGTGGATTGAGACGATCGAAACAAGCCCACTTGAGAAAACGTAGCCCTCTCCTGTGTCTTGCAGTAGCTGTTTTTTGACCTTACTGAGTGCCGCTATGGGTGAAACTGAGGCTTACTAGTAAAACAGTGTGTTTTGTGCCACCTTTTGGCATAAGGGCAATATAGGCTGACAACCTTGGTATCAAATGAAAGGGTGGATCGAGACGATCGAAACAAGCCCACTTGAGAAAACGTAGCCCTCTCCTGTGTCTTGCAGTAGCTGTTTTTTGACCTTACTGAGTGCCGCTATGGGTGAAAATGAGGCTTACTAGTAAAACAGTGTGTTTTGTGCCACCGTTTGGCATAGGAGAAATATAGGCTGACAAACTTGGTATCAAATGAAAGGGTGGATCGAGACGATCGAAACAAGCCCACTTGAGAACATGTAGCCCCCTCCTGTGTCTTGCAGTAGCTGTTTTTTGACCTTACTGAGTGCTGGTATGGGAGAAAATGAGGCCTAATAGAAAACTGTGTTTTGTGCCACCGTTTGGCATAGGAGCAATGTAGGCTGACAAACTTGGTACCAAGCGAAAGGGTGGATCAAGACAATCGAAACAAGCCCACTTGAGAAAACGTAGCCCCCTCCTGTGTCTTGCAGTAGCTGTTTTTTGACCTTACTGAGTGCCGGTATGGGTGAAAATGAGGCCTACTAGTAAAACAGTGTTTTGTGCCACCATTTGGCATAGGAGCAATATAGGCTGACAAACTTGGTATCAAATGAAAGGGTGGATCGAGACGATCGAAACAAGCCCACTTGAGAACATGTAGCCCCCTCCTGTGTCTTGCAGTAGCTGTTTTTTGACCTTACTGAGTGCTGGTATGGGAGAAAATGAGGCCTAATAGAAAACTGTGTTTTGTGCCACCGTTTGGCATAGGAGCAATGTAGGCTGACAAACTTGGTATCAAATGAAAGGGTGGATTGAGACAATCGAAACAAGCCCACTTGAGAAAACGTAGCCCTCTCCTGTGTCTTGCAGTAGCTGTTTTTTGACCTTACTGAGTGCCGGTATGGGTGAAAATATGGCTTACTAGTAAAACAGTGTGTTTTGTGCCACCGTTTGGCATAGGAGAAATATAGGCTGACAACCTTGGTATCAAATGAAAGGGTGGATCGAGACGATCAAAACAAACCCACTTGAGAAAACGTAGCCCTCTCCTGTGTCTTGCAGTAGCTGTTTTTTGACCTTACTGAGTGCCGATATGGGTCAAAATGAGGCTTACTACTAAAACAGTGTGTTTTGTGCCACCGTTTGGCATAGGAGAAATATAGGCTGACAACCTTGGTATCAAATGAAAGGGTGGATCGAGACGATCGAAACAAGCCCACTTGAGAAAACGTAGCCCTCTCCTGTGTCTTGCAGTAGCTGTTTTCTGACCTTACTGAGTGCTGGTATGGGAGAAAATGAGGCTTACTAGTAAAACAGTGTGTTTTGTGCCACCATTTGGCATAGGGGCAATATAGGCTGACAAACTTGGTATCAAATGAAAGGGTGGATTGAGACGATCGAAACAAGCCCACTTGAGAAAACGTAGCCCTCTCCTGTGTCTTGCAGTAGCTGTTTTTTGACCTTACTGAGTGCCGGTATGGGTGAAAATGAGGCCTACTAGTAAAACAGTGTTTTGTGCCACCATTTGGCATAGGAGCAATATAGGCTGACAAACTTGGTATCAAATGAAAGGGTGGATCGAGACGATCGAAACAAGCCCACTTGAGAACATGTAGCCCCCTCCTGTGTCTTGCAGTAGCTGTTTTTTGACCTTACTGAGTGCTGGTATGGGAGAAAATGAGGCCTAATAGAAAACTGTGTTAATTGCCACCGTTTGGCATAAGGGCAATATAGGCTGACAAACTTGGTACCAAGCGAAAGGGTGGATCAAGACGATCGAAACAAGCCCACTTGAGAAAACGTAGCCCCCTCCTGTGTCTTGCAGTAGCTGTTTTTTGACCTTACTGAGTGCCGGTATGGGTGAAAATGAGGCCTACTAGTAAAACAGCGTTTTGTGCCACCATTTGGCATAGGAGCAATATAGGCTAACAACCTTGGTATCAAATGAAAGGGTGGATCGAGACGATCGAAACAAGCCCACTTGAGAACATGTAGCCCCCTCCTGTATCTTGCAGTAGCTGTTTTTTGACCTTACTGAGTGCCGGTATGGGTGAAAATGAGGCCTACTAGTAAAACAGTGTTTTGTGCCACCATTTGGCATAGGAGCAATATAGGCTGACAAACTTGGTACCAAGCGAAAGGGTGGATCAAGACGATCGAAACAAGCCCACTTGAGAACATGTAGCCCCCTCCTGTGTCTTGCAGTAGCTGTTTTTTGACCTTACTGAGTGCCGGTATGGGTGAAAATGAGGCCTACTAGTAAAACAGTGTTTTGTGCCACCATTTGGCATAGGAGCAATGTAGGCTGACAAACTTGGTACCAAGCGAAAGGGTGGATCAAGACGATCGAAACAAGCCCACTTGAGAAAACGTAGCCCCCTCCTGTGTCTTGCAGTAGCTGTTTTTTGACCTTACTGAGTGCCGGTATGGGTGAAAATGAGGCCTACTAGTAAAACAGTGTTTTGTGCCACCATTTGGCATAGGAGCAATGTAGGCTGACAAACTTGGTACCAAATGAAAGGGTGGATCGAGACGATCGAAACAAGCCCACTTGAGAAAACGTAGCCCCCTCCTGTGTCTTGCAGTAGCTGTTTTTTGACCTTACTGAGTGCCGGTATGGGTGAAAATAAGGCCTACTAGTAAAACAGTGTTTTGTGCCACCATTTGACATAGGAGCAATATAGGCTGACAAACTTGGTATCAAATGAAAGGGTGGATCGAGACGATCGAAACAAGCCCACTTGAGAACATGTAGCCCCCTCCTGTGTCTTGCAGTAGCTGTTTTTTGACCTTACTGAGTGCTGGTATGGGAGAAAATGAGGCCTAATAGAAAACTGTGTTTTGTGCCACCGTTTGGCATAGGAGCAATGTAGGCTGACAAACTTGGTACCAAGCGAAAGGGTGGATCAAGACGATCGAAACAAGCCCACTTGAGAAAACGTAGCCCCCTCCTGTGTCTTGCAGTAGCTGTTTTTTGACCTTACTGAGTGCCGGTATGGGTGAAAATGAGGCCTACTAGTAAAACAGTGTTTTGTGCCACCATTTGGCATAGGAGCAATGTAGGCTGACAAACTTGGCACCAAACGAAAGGGTGGATCGAGACGATCGAAACAACCCCACTTGAGAAAACGTAGCCCCCTCCTGTGTCTTGCAGTAGCTGTTTTTTGACCTTACTGAGTGCCGGTATGGGTGAAAATGAGGCCTAATAGAAAACTGTGTTTTGTGCCACCGTTTGGCATAGGAGCAATGTAGGCTGACAAACTTGGTACCAAGCGAAAGGGTGGATCAAGACGATTGAAACAAGCCCACTTGAGAAAACGTAGCCCCCTCCTGTGTCTTGCAGTAGCTGTTTTTTTACCTTACTGAGTGCCGGTATGGGAGAAAATGAGGCTTACTAGTAAAACAGTGTGTTTTGTGCCACCATTTGGCATAGGGGCAATATAGGCTGACAAACTTGGTATCAAAGGAAAGGGTGGATCGAGACGATCGAAACAAGCCCACTTGAGAACATGTAGCCCCCTCCTGTGTCTTGCAGTAGCTGTTTTTTGACCTAACTGAGTGCTGGTATGGGAGAAAATGAGGCCTAATAGAAAACTGTGTTTTGTGCCACCATTTGGCATAGGGGCAATATAGGCTGACAAACTTGGTACCAAACGAAAGGGTGGATCGAGACGATCGAAACAAGCCCACTTGAGAACATGTAGCCCCCTCCTGTGTCTTGCAGGGTTAGGGTTAGGGTTAATCTTTGTCTTGCAGCAGCTGTTTTTGACCTCACTGGAACAAACAGACTATACTTTAATCTACTTCAGTCAAAACTGTCACAAATTTGAGATGATTCTGTTTTTTCCTATCTTCCTGGACCAAACCATTACTCGTAGACTTCAGAAACATATATTTAAAAGGTAACAAAGGTATGGTGATGGAAAGTAAAAAAAAAATCTGTTATCAGGACCTGGGTGATAGTTGTTATAGGGACTATTTGTATATCATACACATACACGCACCATTTTCCTGATGCTGATAGAACATTGGATGTGTGTGATATCTTATGGTCTCAATAAGAACCATCCTTGGTCCTAATTAGGACCTTTTAATTTATTTACATCTTATGGGGAAACTGCGGGAGGTATATGCTTAGGGGGTTTGGTTGAGATTGGACCTGATAGAGCCATATGGAGCCATATGGAGAATAGGTATAGTCAAATTCTACATATTTTACAAATTTTTCACAGCAATTCAAGAATTTTTGTCTCCTAAAAGACTAAAGCTAGAAAGCTATCCAAACATGCTAGGAACTTCCAACTTCACATCCTCTGAGTCTCAGGCAGAAAGTTCTTTTTCATTTAGGGCCAATTTGGAATGTATTTCTCTAATTGACAGGATCTCAAATATTGTACAACACTAATGCTAGAGCTGGAGGCCTGAGCAAGGTTGACCCCTGCTCTACATACAGCACATGTAACCTTAGCAGTTCTTCAGGGTGGGGGATGGGTAGGTGCACTTAGGCTCTTTTTCCACTGCTTTTTTTCCTTCTAGCTAACTGCTAGTTTCCAGCCATCAGCTTCACCTATTGGCTTCTAGCTAAATGCTAGTTTCCAGCCATCAGCTTCACCTATTGGCTTCTAGCTAACTGCTAGGTTCCAGCCATCAGCTTCACCTATTGGCTTCTAGCTAACTGCTAGCTTCCAGCCACCGGCTTCATCTATTGGCTGACAGCTAACTGCTAGTTTCCAACCATCAGGTAGTGGTTTCTAGCTAACTGCTAGCTTCCAGCCATCAGCTTCACCTATTGGCTTCTAGCTAACTGCTAGCTTCCAGCCACTGGCTTCATCTATTGGCTTCTAGCTAACTGCTAGTTTCCAGCCATCAGGTAGTGGCTTCTAGCTAACTGCTAGCTTCCAGCCACCGGCTTCATCTATTGGCTTCTAGCTAACTGCTAGTTTCCAGCCATCAGCTTCACCTATTGGCTGACAGCTAACTGCTAGCTTCCAGCCACCGGCTTCATCTATTGGCTGACAGCTAACTGCTAGTTTCCAGCCATCAGGTAGTGGCTTCTAGCTAACTGCTAGTTTCCAGCCATCAGGTAGTGGCTTCTAGCTAACTGCTAGCTTCCAGCCACCGGCTTCATCTATAGGGTAGTTCATTGTTATTGTTTTGATGCGGGTTTTTCGCGCATGCGCGCCGGATTGGTAGGCAAAAGGCGAACACAATGGCAGACGCAAACAGCGAAACTGACGAGTTCTCCACGTATTTTTCTTCTTTAGATCGCGTATTACAAGATCGTTTTAAGAGTAAGTTGATGGTTGATGGTATCAGGTTGCCAGATCCACACAGCAAAAGCCTGAAGGGACGGAGCCAGTCTGTGAAATGCTGGCCAAGTGTCCGTACCGCGACATACAGCTGCCTTATACTTCGGTAAAGTTAGAAAGATATTCACAGATTCGGCTTTTCCGGATCAATAACTCATCGGCGGATGATTTATTCTACAAAACAGACACCTCTCTGTAACCACAGCAAGGCAGACAGTGAGCTGCAACCATAGTTTCCTCAAAACGAGTCTCCCACCGCGCAGGGAGAATTACATTGGACCCAGGCCAGTACAGACAAGAGAGCATGGAAGCATGAAACCACTGGACCCGCCCGGTAGGTTAAAAAAAAATGTTCACTACAGATTATTTTGGTGTTTTTGTCTTGTTAAAATGGGTGGGGGTGTCGGCGACATTGCAGCGTAAACACAGAGCGGCTGCTGCTCCAGGCAGCCAGAGAAGCCGCTTCTGCTGGTAGAAGCGGTAGCGGTAGCAGAAGCGGCTGCTGTAGCAGCAGCAGAAGCGGCTTCTCCGGCCCCTGTAGCGATCGCCACCTCCCCTCCGCCGCTATTTAAGTAGAACAATGACTAGAGCAGAATTAAGTTGTATTTACCGGAGATGAAGTGTAGGCTGCAAATTCTATCGTAGTCTGATGTCTCCCCCAGTCCATTGGTAGTGTCTGCCTGCGCTCTTTTGAAAATATCCATTTCTTTCTTCGGTAAACGACAGAAATGTACATCCAACGATTTGGAATGCCTCTCTGTGCAACCGGGAGCACAACATGTCGTAGGCATTGTTTAGATTCCAAAAATAAACTAACTAAAAGTACGCTCTAAATCACCCGTTTTGTCATGTAGTAGACGAGAGCAGCTGTGCTTTTTGCCTACCCCGCGGACGCGGATGTAGCGCTGACATCACGCGTGACGTCACGCGTGAACTACCCTATTGGCTTCTAGCTAACTGCTAGTTTCCAGCCATCAGGTAGTGGCTTCTAGCTAACTGCTAGCTTCCAGCCACCGGCTTCATCTATAGGGGGTTTTCACTGACGTCACTGGCCAACTTCCGGTCCGCCATATTGGGTGTCACACTTCCTTATCTCTAGTTGTCCTACACGTATTTTCGTATCGAGAATGGATAAGTACGCCAGCACGCTAGAGCGACCAGATAAGGACGTATATCTGAGGAAATGTTCCGTGATCGACCATAAGGATCCCTATGCCCTCCACGGTGCCTTGTTTAGCCGTAATCCAGATGATTGGCCAAATGTAGAGCACGGCGACATAGTGCATTACCTGGTGTTCGGTGAAAACCCCCTGCACACTCTTGAGGAAATGAGAGCTTACAAGGGTCTAGAGGCTCACAACCAGTTCACATCTGGTTGGGTACGAGATGTCGAAGTTACGTACATCAAGGAAATCGCCATCATACGTGGACGGGTGAGTTTTAATAAGATGGTAAAAATGTTAACAATCCGACGCAAATGCGTCGCATGCTTCTGCGGTGGCTGACGGCCGGCGGTGCGCGAAGGCGCTTGGCTGCAGGGCCGCTCGACGCCGCTCGCGGCTTTAATTATTTAAGCAAAACAATGACCAGTGCAAACTTAAGTTGTATTTACCGTATTTACGCCGGCAAAAGCCTACCGGCATAACCCGGAAGTAGCGCGGACGTCACTTTCCATATCGGACGTCTTCGGCTACCTTGTTTGTGGTGTGAGCGCCTATACTTCAGAACAGTTCTGAAGCTACAAGTCCTTTGAGTCTCATGTGCAGTTCACAAATGGATGGGTTCAGGAGCTGCCGATCATAAAGCCAGCAAACAGTGGGAACACAGCAACTCGTTCAAAGGTAAGCTGTGCTCAGACGGGCTCTGGCACATGCTAACTGTTAGTGCTAACAACCACTCACGCATGCAATGTACTTTTAACTAGCTGCTATGTGTTTCAAACGTTTAGAACACACTCTCATTGACATCGGGATACTGTGGAAAGTTATGTTCGGTCGTCTTACAGCCGCGATCCAAGCGAGCCGACGACTCTTTGTTATCTCTAACAGTTGTTCTCCGTGGTTGCGCCTCCAGGCAGGAAAGCGGTGGAAAATTAACCCGTTTCTATGTTTTTCCCATGGCGATCATGTGTTGCGCTGTTACAGCCCACAATACAGCAACGGTTTACATGTTTTAAATACTTAACAGTTAATTACCTGTGACAAAGTGAGCACCGCAGACTCTGGCGTATTCCAGCTTAACACCGTCCAAATCGGACCTGGATATCCGTGTCAGCCATAGGTGACGGCGTTGTTCAGAGAGCTGTTTTGTTTTTTCACACTGATTCACTATTACGGCTGGTAGGCGATAGAAAGAGCGTTGATCTCCACCTCCACCGTGCATTGGGCCGTGCAACCAACCATTAAACACGTTTTCCCCATTGTTCACTTCCAATACTGCCTAAGGCGTAATACAATGCGGGTCAACGGTGCGAAACCATAGACATATGTCTATGTGCGAAACGACAGACACCCAATATGGCGGACGCACAGAGTAGTCACGTGAGCGTGACGTCAGCTGAAAACCCCCTATTGGCTGACAGCTAACTGCTAGTTTCCAGCCATCAGGTAGTGGCTTCTAGCTAACTGCTAGCTTCCAGCCACCGGCTTCATCTATTGGCTTCTAGCTAACTGCTAGTTTCCAGCCATCAGGTAGTGGCTCCTAGCTAACTGCTAGCTTCCAGCCACCGGCTTCATCTATTGGCTGACAGCTAACTGCTAGTTTCCAACCATCAGGTAGTGGTTTCTAGCTAACTGCTAGCTTCCAGCCATCAGCTTCACCTATTGGCTTCTAGCTAACTGCTAGCTTCCAGCCACCGGCTTCATCTATTGGCTGACAGCTAACTGCTAGTTTCCAGCCATCAGGTAGTGGCTTCTAGCTAACTGCTAGCTTCCAGCCACCGGCTTCATCTATTGGCTTCTAGCTAACTGCTAGTTTCCAGCCATCAGGTAGTGGCTTCTAGCTAACTGCTAGCTTCCAGCCACCGGCTTCATCTATTGGCTGACAGCTAACTGCTAGTTTCCAACCATCAGGTAGTGGCTTCTAGCTAACTGCTAGCTTCCAGCCACCGGCTTCATCTATTGGCTGACAGCTAACTGCTAGCTTCCAGCCACCGGCTTCATCTATTGGCTGACAGCTAACTGCTAGTTTCCAGCCATCAGCTAGTGGCTTCTAGCTAACTGCTAGTTTCCAGCCATCAGCTAGTGGCTTCTAGCTAACTGCTAGTTTCCAGCCATCAGCTTAATAAAGTGAAAGCTTGGGATTGTTTAAGAATAAATATAGCATAAATCAAAAATATGCTGGCAAAGTATAATTTGCTACACTTGTGGCAAATGCTAAAAATAAATAAAATTCCGTCTGAAAGGATTGCTAATCATGAGCAGAGTGTAGCCGTCTATCTGGTTATCATAACTTATCAGGTTTGGACTGGCATGTACGTTTCCAGCACGTGGTTGATTTATCCTACGGGGAACAGCTGGTGAGGGACTACACGATGCCATGCTGAGCTATCTTACGTTTCACTGGTTGAGTAGTGTTAACTGCTGCAAGTCCCTCCTGAACCCCTGGTAAATATTTGGGTGATGATACTTGAGATGGTGAAATAGTTTAGACAGATTTCCACCTTTTGGACCACATTTCATTACGTATCTGCTCATTTGTAATCAAAAAATAATTCCACACCACTTGGAAATTGATTCTTAAGCTGTAAAGCGACGTTTGCCTTCTCCTGTACAACTTGAGTATCACTGTGTGACTCACAAGAGCGTAATCCTCTGCGTGGTGGAATGGCATATTTATGACAGAAATTAGCATATCATGACATCATTTTTTCCCGTGCAATTTGTTTTACCGGTATATTCATAAACAATATAATATGGCCCAGCCCCAATTAATGCTCCCCAATTTTTTTTCTAGCAGCAACATAGGATAGCTATTGGAAATGCTATCCAGTGTCCACAGATGCGGGCCAGTCAGATTAACTAACCTATAGATCCCCTTCTCTGAAAGAGGGTGGAGAGTCTTAAGGTCTTATGAGGTTTATGTTATAGCAGGAAACAAAATCCACAATGTTTATGAGCATAAATAAGATTTTAGTTAGCACATGAGTATATAAAGTTAATAAAGATGCCATATAATGTTTAAGTTTATAAATTACTTAATTTTTGAAAGAGGTAAAAAAAATTGTGGTGCACTTACAATTACACCATTTAAACAAATGTGGTATAAGAAGCAAAATAATGTAAAGCATGATACTGAGCAATTACACAAGTTGGCCAGATTTCATACAGTGGGCAAAAACTTTAAGATGCAATATGCACTTGTAATTACACATGTTGGCCATAGGTGGGACAGTGAGCAAAAAATGTTAGTTGCCAAACACACTTGCAATTACACGAGTTGGCCAGTGGCGGCACGTGAGCAAAACCCTCATTCATCTAAAATACCTCCTCATTAGGTCCAGGAAGATTTTCCTAGATTTTACCACTAGGGCTACTAATAAGCCATCCTCTATCTGTTTCTGGGTTCCTCCTTATTGGGACCATGATTTTGGTCCTAACTTTTCCACCTGTCCTAATATGGAAGGTGATTTGCTTTCGAATGGTCTCGAGAAGGGTGGTAATACAGGAACACACACACACACACACACACACACACACACTTTATGGCCAAGCTTTTTTCACTATCTTAAATAGTTCTATGTTTTTCATAGTTTTTAACCGTCTATGGCAACGCCGAAAGATGTATTTTCAACGTGTTAAGTTCCCGCTTAGTTTAAAAAGGGGAGAGCGTGCGCTGGCTACGACCCCCGAATGTTTCGTCCAAACACGGTTTCACTCTTCAGCCCCGCAAGAATACAACTCTGTGTCTCGCAGACACCTGGACGCTTACCCATTTTTGAAAGTTATACGTCGCATTTAGTAGTTACGAACAATTTTATCCACAACGGAAGTCCTAGTCGGTCCCTACGTCAACGCTTCCCCGGTGCAACGCCCTTTAGTTCCGTTTCCGTTTCCTTTTTATTAGTTTTATTAAATTTTCGCTTTTCCTTTTCTTTTTAATCCAACTGCCCCGACCAACTGGTTGCACTTTGAACACCCCCCTGCGCCAAAAAAAAAAACAAAAACACAAATACATCTATCTGTAACCTCACTTACACACAAAAACCCATTTGCGCACACACACACTCTCAATATCCGCGGATCCAAGCAGTCTCTTCCCCACTCACTCTGACTCAATGATCTCATCTCAATAGACACAATATGTGGTACAAGACATGACGAAGACAACAATATCAGACAGAAGGCTTGCGCGTAGTTTTCTGCGAGACGTCTCTGTTTATCTTTACTCTTTCTCCGGTCTTGCTGGTTGTGTGTGTGTCCAGCTCACGGGTTTATTCCGGCATTCCTGTTTCTACAACAGGCTCACGGTTTCTTAGAAAAGATTTCTAGAACTCACTGGCCTTACTTTCTTTATTCGTCTGTACGCGCTCGTTTTTCAAAAAGGCAGCTTTTATATTTCCGTGAAAACGAAGAATTTTATGTTCGTCCTCGCGGAAAATAAGGGGCTCTAAACCCGCATTTCTAGGCTACACGATGTTTTATAAGCCACGCGTAATGCCGTGCCTGTCAGAATGGCAGCTTTTTATGCTAAACACAGAGGAACACGTATTTTCCTCTGTGCCTAACAAGGGAACCTTCTAAACCCACATTCTCAAGGTTCACAGTATTTTCAGAGACCTGGCCAGGGTCTCCCGGACTTTCACCGCTGTGACCGCACGCAAATCCCAAGTTCTTCTCGACACGTTTGCAAACAATTATCCTCAAACTTTTCTCTGCCTTTAGGAGTACAAAAAGTCGGCCCTTCCAAGGCAAGGCATGGCAAAGGCAAGGCAAATTTATTTATATAGCACAATTCAGTACAGAGACCATGCAAAGTGCTTTACATGATTAAAATAAAAATAATCCTAGATTTCTCTTTAGTACAGTTGCCAAACTTACTCAGAGCTGCAGCTCTGTGGATCCATCCATTCCCTTAGCTCTTAGTAGTAACGATTTTATGGGATTCTTCATAAATAAAATTGATGCCATTAAAAATAAAATAATTGGCATCCTCCCAAACATGATTACCTCATCCCCAGTAAGTAAGGCAGCATTGGAGGAATCTTTAGAACCTGCGCTGTGTCTGAACTGTTTAGAAGCAGTAGAGCTTTCTGAGCTATCTAAAATCTTAGCTTCATCTAAACCTTCTACCTGTTTGTTAGACCCAATCCCAACCAAGTTGTTTAAGGAGGTATTCCCTTTGATCAGTGGTCCTATTTTAGACATGATTAATCTATCCTTAGTAAATGGATATGTACCACAGGTTTTTAAAGTAGGTGTTATTAAACCTTTACTTAAGAAACCTTCTCTTGATCAAGATGAGCTAGTAAACTACAGACCTATATCTAATCTTCTTTTCTTATCTAAAATTCTTGAGAAAGTAGTTGCTAATCAACCTTTTGAACATTTACAAAGCAATGACCTACTTGAGGAGTTTCAGTCAGGCTTCAGAGCTCATCATAGCACTGAAACGGCTCTGGTGAAGGTCACTAATGATATTCTCATGGCCTCAGATAATGGACTTGTGTCTGTACTTGTCCTGTTAGATCTTAGTGCTGCATTTGATACAGTTGATCACAATATTCTCCTACAAAGACTTGAACATACAGTAGGGATTAAGGGGAAAGCATTAGGCTGGTTTAAATCTTATCTGTCGGACAGATTCCAGTTTGTTCATGTTAATAATAAATCTTCCTCAAACTCTAGGGTCACCTGTGGAGTACCACAGGGTTCAGTCCTTGGACCAATTCTCTTTACTATATATATGCTTCCGATCGGCAAAATTATCAGACAGCATGGGATTAATTTCCACTGTTATGCTGATGACACTCAGCTATATTTATCCATAAATCCTGATGAATCCAATCAATTACTTCGACTGCAGTCATGTCTTGATGATATCAAAAGCTGGATGACTTTAAATTTCCTGCATCTAAATTCTGACAAGACCGAAGTTGTAATCTTTGGGCCAGAGTCCTCAAAAAATAAACTTCTTAACCAATCACTTAATCTGGATGGCATTATCTTGGCCTCTGGTAATAAAGTAAAAAACCTTGGTGTTATTTTTGACCAAGACATGTCATTTAAATCCCATATTAAACAGGTTTCCAGAGTTTCCTTTTTTCACCTCCGGAATATTGCCAAAATTAGAAACATTCTGTCCAGGAGTGATGCTGAAAAACTAGTCCATGCATTTGTTACTTCAAGGCTGGACTGTACTTTACTATCAGGAAGTCCACAAAATGCAGTTCAAAGCCTTCAGCTGATCCAAAATGCTGCAGCAAGAGTTCTGATGAAAATCAACAAGCGGGATCATATTTCTCCAATTTTAGCTTCCCTTCATTGGCTTCCTGTTAAATCAAGAATAGAATTTAAAATTCTTCTTCTAACGTATAAAGCCCTTAATAATCAAGCTCCATCATATATCAGAGCTCTGATTACCCCGTATGTTCCTAACAGAGCTCTTCGCTCTCAGACTGCAGGTCTGCTGGTGGTTCCTAGAGTCTCTAAAAGTAGAATGGGAGGCAGATCCTTTACCTATCAGGCTCCTCTCCTGTGGAACCAACTTCCAGTTTTGGTCCGTGAAGCAGACACCCTGTCTACTTTTAAGACTAATCTTAAAACCTTCCTTTTTGACAAAGCTTATAACTAGAGTGGCTCATGTTACTCTGAGCTACCTTTATAGTTATGCTGCTATAGGCCTAGGCTACTGGAGGACATCAGGGCCTATTTTTCTCACTCTACTGATTTCTACTGTTCTCCAGTCTACTGTTCTCCAGATTTGCATTGCATTACATTGAAATGACTGTTGTCATTTCAGCTTTTAACTTTTTGTTCTCTCTCTTTTTTCTTCATAGTAGGTACACCTGGTCTGACGTTCTGTTGACTGTGAAATCATCCAGGGAGGACAGATCACCGACTATTACCATCTAATGTAGAACAGATTACTAGATCAATGTGTGCTTCTGTGCTTTTTGTCTGTCTTGTTGTGTCTCTGCTCTGTCTTCTGTAACCCCCAGTCGGTCGAGGCAGATCTAGCAGAACCAGGCTCATACTGAGCCTGGTTCTGCTAGAGGTTTTTCCTTCCCGCTAACGTTTTTCCTTCCCGCTAACGGGTGTTTTTTCTTTCCACTGTCGCTTCATGCTTGCTCAGTATGAGGGATTGCAGCAAAGCCATGTACAATGCAGACGACTCTCCCTGTGGCTCTACGCTTCTCCAGGAGTGAATGCTGCTTGTCGGGACTTTGATGCAATCAACTGGTTTCCTTATATAGGAACATTTTTGACCAATCTGTATAATCTGACCCAATCTGTATAATATGATTGAATTTAACTTGTAAAGTGCCTTGAGATGACATGTTTCATGAATTGGCGCTATATAAATAAAATTGAATTCAATTGAATTGAATTGACATGGAAAGCTTCCTTCCAGCTGATTCAGACATGAGGTTCTTTGGTTGAGCTCCAAAATGTGCTGAAATGCTTGAGTCAGCTCTCCTCTTCCCTGCTGGGGTTTTGAATGGAGCCCTGACAGAAGGGGAGGAGGAGGTGGATCTCAGAGGAGATGCCACTTTCACATCATGCAAGCTCTCCAACATTACCAACTATAGCTTTAAGGCTATTTAAATGGAGCCAATGACAAGCTGAGATTCACCAGCTACTATGAAAACTCAGGAGATGAGTCCAGAGAGCACAATCTGTAGCGCTAGCTGACAGTGGACAGCCCATCTCTGCATGAAAAACTCAAAAAGACGTTTAAATGTGGCATTAAAATAATTGCCAGACGCAACTTGTTCTTCTGCAGCTTTTTGTGGAACGGTGGTGCTCAACCAGTTCTGCTGGAAACTGATTGGTTTCACCACAGCACACAAGGCAACTTCTGTCCCAATGGCTTCATGGAGTTGGTGCTTCTTGTCAACTAGTGGTAGGATTTCCATCCATGTCTCCAGGAAGCCACCTGTCTGCACACATAATCCTTGTCAGAACTATGGACGGTGCCAGAGACTCCTGGACTCAGACCAATGGTTTTGTCGATGTCCCGCTGGATTCTATGTGACCACTGACTGAAGAGCAGCACCCTAAAAGGACGCCATCTTTCCCCCATCAGTTCCATAAAGGACAACCTGGAAAAAATCTGGACCAGATGTTTCATTTCTGCAGAATACTGATGGATTACACCAGGGATTTAATTCCAAACGAGCGCTAAAAGTCATCAGAAAACAGATGTTAGAAATAAAGCACAACTGATGGATCCCCAGGCTGCCCCTGCGATTCAACAAACCACCACCAGATGGCGCTGAACTGAACCCTGATTGTTGAAGCTGGTCATGTTTGAGATGCTGTTTGTTGGCAGGAACCATTCATGTTTATAATGAAAATAAATGTCATTTGCATTCCTTTGAGTTTATTTTCTGTGAAATCTTGGGTTCAGCTGTTTTTACTTTTGATTAAGATTAAAAGCTGCTAAAATTTAAGATCAGACAAATAGTTGATATTGTTTCACTGTATAACCTAATCAGCCAAAATTTAAGGTATAATTGCAGCAAATGTTGCTCAAGTATTAAGGAAAACAAAAAACTAAGAAAAAGAAAGTAGTCTTTTTCCTAGTTTTTAGAGGTTTTACAGAAGCTCAGCTCTGCTCTTACTGCAGCATCAGGATAAAAACCTGTTTCTCCTCCACCAATCACAGCAGCTCTCTACCTGAAGGAGGAAGAGAACCTCCTGATAAAAGTGCGCTTTATGTCCTCTGTCCCTCTGAACTATTAAACTATTTAACAACCCACTACTTGTTTATTTCTGTACCTGCCATTTCAGAGCCAGATAAAAGCTCATGCTGGTGAAGATTCTCAGTCATCCAGGTCATGATCTTTCCAAAAAAGTTGAGAACCAAAAACAACTGGACTTTTTTCCAAAGTGTGAAGACGTTTCAATTCCCATCCGAGTAATATAAGCTTGGAACTTCACACTACTCCAGACATTTGAATTGAGAAAGCTTCTCGGATGGGAAGAGAAACGTCTTCACACTGGAAAAAAGTCCAGTTGTTTTTGGTTCTTAACTTTTTTGGAATAAAAGCTCATTTTTTCTTCAGATCAAACTCCTTCACACCAACATCTGAGATTATAACAAGCTACATGGTTTACCAAGAGAATCAAGTTACAGCGATAATTTCTTTTAGATTACTTAGTTTAGACAAAACTCACTTAGCCCGATTACATGAAAAAAACAAAAGTCTTGGATTTTTCTAAAGAGCTGTATAGCTGTATAGCATGTTTTTATTTCAGAGTAAGGATCCTGTTAAGGAAGAACTGACAGACATGTACATCTTTTAGAGTTCTCAATTGACATTAAATTATTTACATTTTCTGCAGTGAGATTTAGCCCCAGAATGTGGCAGCCTCTCTTCTGTCAGTCTGATCCAGGGCAGCTGTGGCTATAATGTAGCTCACCACTATCAGGGTGTGAATGTGGGCATTAATGGGTGAATGCCTGACCAGTGGAAAGCGCTTTGGGGTCGTCATATGATTTATTTCAATGTTCTCAGCTCGCACATCGCTTTTATAACACAACGAGGGAAAACTCTCAGTTCTGAACAATTTCTTTGTGCTGCTTTGTGCCAACAGCATTTTTTTAATAACGGAGGAGACGCAGAAAGTCTTTCAGAGGCGACTGTGTCAGGAATGTTACTGTTGCACTGTTCCATAGTCAGAGAGAAACAAGATTATTAAAAGAATGACACGGAATGAAAGCAATAATTTATTCTCTATCAAATTTTGGTATTTCCAGCTCTAATTGTCCATTCATATATTTTAATTTCCATTCATCTATTTTTCTTCCCTAAAACCGTTAGGGCTACGGCAGATTTCTTCTCTTAAATGATACCACCTTTACTTCAACTGAAATACATAATATATACATATAGCCTATATTATTAATATAAAGTGAGGTTGGCACAAATTAAACACCTACAAGACAATCAGTGTCAACTCTTTTTTTAGAATGATTGGTGAACAAAATTGGCAAAAAAGATGTACTGTATTTTCATACTTCATCATTATTTGCTGCCATGTCCTTTCAATGCTTTTCCTAATCAATGCGCTCTAACCCCCCCCCCCCCCCCCCCCATGACTCATGCGTTGACTTTTTCAGCTGTTCTCTGCCGCCAACTCGCCTTTTCTGCAGCTACAGCATTGTTTCTTATGGTTTAATATTCTCCATACGCCTTCATTAAAGATTTTTAATTTCACTCAGGCTTATTTTTTCCTGCTGTTTTCATGGTGAATCACGTTATCTGCGTTCAGGGGAACTTTTTTCATCCTCCTGCTCGCGTTCAACTCATGGTTGATCGGACGCTGTGTTTAGTTACCTGACTGATATCACCTGTTCTGAAACCGGAAACGCTGAGTATGACAGAGTGAGGTAGAACTACTCTGAGTAGCAGCTTTCTTATCAGCGTAGATTGGCCATTCTTTCAGAAACAGAGCCCAGAACAAAGACGCACACCGCAACCTGGCCAACTATAAGACGTCTGCCCACCCACCAATCAGCGGTGCGCTCCGATCAGCATGTGGCGCTCACAGAGCGGGCTGTGGGGTACCGTCTCACCAGAGCTGTTAAATGGAGTTATAAAATAACTTGGTTTATTATTATTTACTGCACAGCATAGATTTGGTGTGCGTGCTGAATCCAGATGCCGTGGCGACTGCGCAGGCACGTGTTTTAGAGGGAACACTGGTGCTGCTGTGTCTCCATCCAGCAGTTAAATCTTTCCGTCCCGCCAAAACATGAAGACAGTCAAGACGTTTATTGAGGGGAGCTGCAGGGGCCACAGCTGATCCTAAAACACTGACCCTTTTTGACTTTAAATCCTTTAATTTAAACAGTTTTTCTCTGTGCTGCACAATGGAAGGCTGGAGACGGCCCTAGCAACGGTTGCTACGCTGATGGCATTCCTTGGTGGAACTTCTGATCACATAACCATCCTTTGATGGTTATGACATCACAGCAGCTCCTCTGATGCTTATGACATCACAGCAGCTTCTAGAACTTGTAACGCAGATTTTCTTTCCTTCTGATACTTTCCTAGTGAGAGACAGACGTGTTTCGGTGAGAGAAAACCAGTTAGCGATAGTTTGCGATAGTTTGCGATCGATAGAAAATTCAAGAGTTTGCTTTAAGAACCAGCGCAAACGGAGAAGCCATGAACGCCTCCACCAGTTCAAAGGCTCGAAGAGTCCCAGTTATTACTGTGGACATGATCACACCACCGATCCAAGATTTCTTTTTGTCCATCTCCTTGGAGCAGAGCATGGATTTGACCTCAGGAAAACCTGATGGTGACACCAAGTCCAAGGTAAAGGAGCTGCTGTTGAAGCTAGAGGAGAAATGTACCACCTTCGTTCTGCACAACATCTACAAAGGACGCCTCAGATCTTTGGACGTGGAAACCGTTGTGGGAGACTCAGTGCTAAGATCATTTGCAGACCTCCTTTGGATTGATGGAACGACTCCCCCCAAGAACTTTGACAAGTTTAACAAGTCATTTGTTAAACATGTCAAAGGAAAAGTGAGATCTTCCCTCTGCTGCATGAATGATCCAGCAGCTTCCTTCGTCCTGCAAATCTCTAAGAAGGACACGGTGGATTCAATGGTTCCACTTGCAGTGCGATTGATAAAGGAGCTGTTAAAAAAGAAGAATAAAGAACGTCAGCAGAGGCTGCTGCGAAAAGCTGCAGAAGGTCAGCAAAATGCCCTCAAGGAGCAGCAGACAGGAGAGCTTCACCGCCATGGACGGTACCAGGTGCTACCGGTTATCCCAGAGGAACCAGAACTTGAAGAGGCAGCAGAGAGGAACGAGGTAAATTATTTTAACTTTAAAGAGATGGAATCAGAGCTTTAGATGGTGGATTAAGTTATATCTGGTGAGATTTCTGAATTGATTGAAGTAAATTATTTTATCTCTTAGGAAAAAGAGTCAGAGTTAAATATGGTGGATGAATTCATCTCTGAGGAGCTGTCAAAGATGAACAAGGTAAATTTTTTTAACTTTAAAGAGATGGAATCAGAGCTTTAGATGGTGGATCAATTTATATCTGATGAGATTTCTGAAATGATTGAAGTAAATTATTTTATCTCTTAGGAAAAGGAGTCAGAGTTAAATATGGTGGATGAATTCATCTCTGAGGAGCTTTCAAAGATGAACAAGGTAAATTATTTTAACTTTAAAGAGATGGAATCAGAGCTTTAGATGGTGGATTAAGTTAAATCTGGTGAGATTTATGAATTGATTGAAGTAAATTATTTTATCTCTTAGGAAAAGGAGTCAGAGTTAAATATGGTGGATGAATTCATCTCTGAGGAGCTTTCAAAGATGAACGAGGTAAATTATTTTAACTTTAAAGAGATAGAATCAGAGCTTTAGATGGTGGATTAAGTTATAGCTGGTGAGATTTCTGAATTGATTGAAGTAAATTATTTTATCTCTTAGGAAAAGGAGTCAGAGTTAAAGATGGTGGATGAATTCATCTCTGAGGAGTTTTCAAAGATGAACGAGGTAAATTATTTTAACTTTAAAGAGATGGAATCAGAGCTTTAGATGGTGGATTAATCTATATCTGATGAGATTTCTGAAATGATTGAAGTAAATTATTTTATCTCTTAGGAAAAGGAGTCAGAGTTAAAGATGGTGGATGAATTCATCTCTGAGGAGCTTTCAAAGATGAACGAGGTAAATTATTTTAACTTTAAAGAGATGGAATCAGAGCTTTAGATGGTGGATTAATTTATTTCTGATGAGATTTCTGAAATGATTGAAGTAAATTATTGTATCTCTTAGGAAAAGGAGTCAGAGTTAAATATGGTGGATGAATTCATCTCTAAGGAGCTTTCAAAGATGAACGAGGTAAATAGTTTTAACTTTAAAGAGATGGAATCAGAGTTTTAGATGGTGGAATAATTTATATCTGATGAGATTTCTGAAATGATTGAAGTAAATTATTTTATCTCTTAGGAAAAGGAGTCAGAGTTAAAGATGGTGGATGAATTCATCTCTGAGGAGCTTTCAAAGATGAACGAGGTAAATTATTTTAACTTTAAAGAGATGGGATCAGAGCTTTAGATGGTGGATTAAGTTATATCTGATAATGTTTCTGAAATTATCGTGGTAAATTATTTTGTCTCTTAGGAAAAGGAGTCAGAGTTAAACATGGTGGACAGATGCATCTCTGAGGAACTTTCAGAGATTAACAAGGTAAATTATTTTAACTTTAACGAGATGGAATCAGAGCTTTAGATGTAGGGTTCATTTATATCTGATAATATTTCTGAATTGATTAAGTTAAATTATTTTATCTCTAAGGAAAAGGAGTTGAAGATGGTGGACAGATGCATCTCTGAATATGGAGGCTTGAAGGATAGAGCTGCTACAGCAAAGCAGCATAACAAACGAGGTGGTGTCAGGATCCAAACGTTCCTCCAAAAATACAGTGCGGGACGATACAAAAGAGTTGCACCAGAGGAGTTACTGGCCGTTAAAGAGGAATCCAGAGAGCAGGAGATAGATGTTACAGAGGTTCAAAAATCTGTGTCTGTGGGACAGATTTATCAAGTAATGAGCAGAAAGCAAAGTGAAGCACCAGGACCTACCACACAGGTTGATGAGCCGTTGCCCATGAATTCAGGCTCAGAGAAGGAGGAGCAGCAGTCATTCATCAGCCTGCTGGTTAATGCACTGGTTATACAGGCTGTTACTAAATCAAAGATGAGGTGCAAATACACAAAGTTTCAACAAATCACCAAGAGGCTGTCTGAGAAACTCTGTGCTGAGTTGGAGGGAGAAGATTTTAAGATGAGCCAAAGTAGCCTGAATAAGCTCAGCGCTGACATCTTGAGAGCCTCCTGTAAAAAGACTGGCTGCTCATATACAAACCTTCTTTTAATAGCGGGCCATAAGGACTCAAATGTAGAGGAGGCTGTACTTGCTGTTTGCAAAGAGAAAATCCTAAAGACAGCCAAGGAACCCATCCTGAAAAGATTCTTCTCCTCTGTCGGCAAAGCCCTCTATAAGCCCTTTAAAAAGGCCTGAGGGCCACCTGCAGGGATCGGGTTAAAACACTACCTGCTAAAATCTACATGGCAGGTTTCCAACCAGAAGTCTGGAAATAATCAACACAGCTACATTCACTGACCAAACATTTCCACCAAATCTTCACCAAGTCGGCACCCAGTAGACATGGTCTGAATGGGACATAATTTAATCCACAGGTAGACAGATGAATGATGGTGTCAGAAATGTTGACTTTCAGGAGGCCGCTACGTCAGAAAGGGCCACCAGAGAGCATGAGTGGTGGCATGGTGAGTGAAGCGGTGGTGTCACAGGCAGCTACCGGAGCGTCTGGCAGTCAGTCAGAGCAGCAGGTGAAGGTCAGTGAACACAGAGTCTGTCTCGCAGGCTCCTTAGACAGCATCACCAGCACTTGATGGAGTTGGATGGAGTTTGTGTTGTGGGTTTGTGTGAGGATGGCTTGTAGAAATCCACTAACCTAGCTGATGGAGCATACCGATGTCTTGGTGAACAATGCTGGAACCAGACATCTGTAAGCCCCACATGCTGCGTATTTAGGCTGTTTGAGAGTTTGTTTGTTACCATTGGTGAGCATGTAGGATATACAGATGTTACAGCTGACCCATGCAGGAACCAGACATCTGTATTTCCTCACATGCTGCCATTGAGCCTGGGAGGCAGTTTTGTGGCCTTGCCTGAAATATGAGGTGTAAAATCGTCATGGTTACCAATTGTCATGTTTAATATAGGAAAAGGTGAGAGAAAAACTAAAACATACACACCAGTGGATCATGACATTACCCCCACCACCACCTTAAGAGTAGATCATAGGTGACCTTAGTGAGTCTATAAAATAAAACTAATAACATCTGGGCCAGTGGAGGGGGCCTTGGAAGGAGGCCTAGAACAAAACAACAAAGAGCAACCTAGCAAAAAGGTCAGGGGGCTGGAACCTGGGCCCAGAAACTGGACCCCAGACAGGAGACCATGGTGGAGCTCTGGAGGGCAATCGGAAGGCCTGGAGATCCCTTGATCCCTCAATGAAGCCATGGAGAGTGGGGTGGAAGTCTGTAGATACCTCCAACATGCCATGGAGCATGGTGTGAAAGCTGGTAGATTCCTCCATGGAGCCCTGGAGAGGGATGAGAAAACCAGTAGTCCCCTCGCTAGAGCGCTAGACATGAGATGGGTCCACTTGGACACCCTCGTCTGAGAAGTTTTAGTCAGTAAAACAAAGCGGTTACCCCTTGAAGAACTTAGATCAGGAAAAGAAGGCTGGGGTGAAGTTGAAGATTTAACAAGAGGTACTTATGGTGGGGACAGATCTGGGAATGGTGATGGTGATGACAGGTCCAGATATTTGGATGGCAGCGATGAAGATGGAATGACCGGGAGTCTAGAAGGTAACGAAGATGGCAGAGTTAGGAGTGTGGAAGGCAATGACCATGACTGAGTCAGGAGTATGTATAGATGGCAAAGAAGACGAAGAACATGGCAAGAAAGATGATGATGATGACCAAGTGACAGGTTCAAATACCTAAAATATTTATTAAAGAACACAAGGGAAGAAAGACAACAGACATTAGATCTTTTTAAACACCAGATATATGCTCAGTTACATACCTCCTACCGTTCTGAAACACACCTGCTGTTTCCTTGTGTTTATTAAGATATTGGGAAGTCCCTAGTTACAATAAACCAAATGTTACTCTAAGGGAGTTTGGGAGACAAACAGCAATGTGACCTTCGAGATAATACAAAGCAGTTTCCCATAATTCAGTTTTGCGTATGCAGACCAGATGGCTGAGTGCACAGTCTCAAACATAACTTACAAAACACTTATCATTATCACAACATGTTTTTCTACTTTCTGCAGGCCTTCTGTACACATAAGACAGAGACAATCAATATACATATACAGTAAAATAAAATGGTAACCACTATATGTTCCAGTAAATATATGATAAAAACACTAAACAGAAACACAGTAGTATTACTGAGTGAGAGAGAGAGAAGTCACCTGAAAAACACTTTAATATCTAAATAAACTCAAACCTTTTTAATAGTATTGAGTAAATATGTGATAAATGCAATGAACCTGGTAAACAAAATAAAACATGTAGAAAATAATAAAAATAATTCTAACACCGAGCCATGAAGGTAGATGGTGAAGATGAAGATCATGACTGAGCCAGGAGTGCTGATTGTGACTAGATTCTTGGGCTCTGAGGCGACAATGAACGGACTCTGGAGCACTGAG
The DNA here is from genome assembly GCA_037039145.1 of Fundulus diaphanus. Taxonomy (NCBI): domain Eukaryota; kingdom Metazoa; phylum Chordata; class Actinopteri; order Cyprinodontiformes; family Fundulidae; genus Fundulus; species Fundulus diaphanus. The sequence goes on from CM073133.1 coordinate 10,188,054, forward strand.
GAGTGGAGTCTGGGTGACGATGAGGTGACACTATCCAGCGGGACGAAGAGGGTCTTAGGCTCTCATGAAGTAGATCAATGGGCTCTGATAAAAAGCAAAGAGCTTGGCACGACATGGATGGCTCTTCTGATATGGACGGTTGGAAAGGAAAGTTCCAGACCATTTGATCCTCCTGAACATGTGTGATTGTCTTATGGTGTCAACGGTGTTTGTGGCGCGAGGATGAAGTAGCGGCAGGCGTCAACTGGACCCCTGAAAGCAGAGACATCAGACAGACCCTAGGAAGCAGGTAGAGAAGCACTGGACAGATTCTCGGCAGCAGGAAGGAAAGATATCCATTCACCCAGACAACTCAAAATGAATAGCCACATCTAATCTCAAATGGTGAACTGGGGCCTTTGAGGAGCTGCTCGTCAATATCCATACTGATGTTCGACTTCTTGAAGCTTCTGTCTGCTTGATCCGAGTTCTGACTTGATTCTTGTGTCGTGTTTAGTGGAGGAAAAGCTGGACCAACTAGCTGACAGGTACTTGGGAGGAGCGTTGTGTTCAAGTGGTTTTGATGGAAAAGCGTAAAAATACAAAAACTTCCAATCTGGCAGAAGGAGTACAGAGTTATTACAAAGGACTGGACAGAAACATGTGGAAACAGGAATATTTACAGGAGGATCACATGGAGAGCAAAAAAAGCAGTAAATATATATACTCTGAAGGAAGAAAGGAGATATGATAGATAATAAGAATAAGAATAAGAATAATACATTTTATTTAAAAGGCACCTTTCTGGACACTCAAGGTCACCGTACAAAAGGATGAAAAACACAATGTCAGAGACAAAGTCAAAACAAAAAACATTTAAAAAATACAGAGGCTGGGACAGTAAAATTGATATTTAAAGAGAATAGGCTAACTTAAAAAGATGAGTTTTGAGTTGTGATTTGAAATGGAGAAGTGAGTCCGTGCTTCTCAGTAGGGGTGGTAGAGAGTTCCAGAGGCGGGGGGCAGAGCGGCTGAATGCTCTGCTCCCCATGGTGGTGAGATGGGCGGAAGGGACAGACAGGTGTAAAGCAGATGAGGATCTAAGAGCACGGGAGGGGGTGAGAATATGCAGGAGGCCTGACAGATATGGGGGGGGGGCAAGGTGGTGAAGAGCCTTGAATGTCATCAAGAGAATTTTGTATTGAATGCGGAATTGCACGGGGAGCCGGTGGAGCTGTCGGAGGACCGGGGTGATGTGGTGGATAGAGGGAGTTCTTGTTATAATGCGAGCAGCTGAGTTATGGACCAGTTGTAGTTTATGGAGTGATTTTTGAGGAAGGCCAAAGAGGAGAGAGTTGCAGTAATCCAGTCGGGAGGTGACAAGGCTGTGCACAAGTATGGCAGCAGTGTGTGGGGTAAGGGAGGGATGGAGGCGGTTTATGTTTCTTAAGTGGAAGTAGGCAAACCGGGTAATGTTATTGATATGGGATTGAAAAGATAGGGTGCTATCGAGGATGACACCCAGACTCTTAACCTGGGGGGAGGGGGAGATGGAGGAGCTGTCAATAATAAGTGGGAAACTGTTGGTTTTGGAAAGAGTTGATTTAGTGCCAGTGAGGAGAACCTCAGTTTTACTACTGTTTAATTGAAGGAAGTTTTTGGTGAACCAGGCTTTTATTTCAGAGATGCAATCTGTGAGGGAGGTGGGAGGAAGAGAGGACAATGGTTGCGTGGAGAGGTAGAGCTGGGTGTCATCGGCATAGCAGTGGAAGTGGATGTTAAATTTGCGGAAGATATTGCCAAGGGGAAGGAGGTAGATGATGAAGAGGAGGGGCCCCAGGACAGAGCCCTGGGGCACACCTGAGGTGACGGGGGAGGGGGTGGATTTGAGGGTCTTCAGTTGAATGAACTGAGTGCGGCCAGAAAAGTAGGAAATAAACCAGTCCAACGGAGTGTTAGTGATGCCAATGGAAGAAAGCCGAAGGATGAGCTGCAGCTGAAGGAAAGAGAATGCACAACAATCAGGGGATGTGTGAAGTGACTGAGACAAAGGAAAAGAATGGAGACGAAAAGGGAAAAGGGTAAATAAACATGAATGGAGCTGAACAAGAAATCCTGGGGAACATGTCAAACCGAGATCTAATAAGAAACAATATAAATGTAAAAGGATTACAAGAAAAGCACAAAAGAATGAAGCAAAGGAATACACCACCCAATAAATAGCCTAATAAAAGCACTGATATGGCAACACCTTACAAACAATAATGAGGAGAGAACAGAACTAGATAAGGCTAGACCTAACAAGAAAATTATCAAACGAAGGCAAGAAAATCAAACTATAAACACCAACAAAACATGACACTAATATTGGAATCAGACATCTTTAAACCTTATATAACAAGCAATAGCCTTGTAGGGGCATTTCTGACAATTGCTTGGTGTGTGGGGTTTTTAGCTGTCATTGGAACTAATTTTAGAATAAGAGCTTCAAACCCTGCATGCCAGGCATTGAGAATGGGTTGGTATTTAGTGCCTCTGCAGGTCATGTGGGAAATACAGATGTCTGGTTCCTCCATTTACTACCATGATATCTGTATACCCCACATGCTAGGTAATGCCCCTAGTTGAGCGTTTTGTGCTGTTGCCTGTTATGTGGTGCTTACAGCTGTCATGGTTACTAATGCTGGAACCATACATCTGCAGGCCCCACATGCCAGATGATGAGTGTTGGTCAGGGTTGGTATTTTGTGTTGCTGTGTTTAGTAGCATGTGGGGCATCTAAATGTCTGGTTCCTCCATTGGCCACCATGATATTTTTATGCCCACATGCTAGGGATTGAGCCTGGATGGGTGTTTTGTGCTGTTGTCTTGCATGTGGGGCTTACAGTTGTCATGGTCACTAATCCTGGAACCACACAGCTAAATGCTCCACGTGTCAGACAATGAGCCTGGGTGAGTGTTTTCGCTGTTGCCTGGTATGTGTGTTATTGTGTTACAATGATTGAGCCTGGGTGGGTGTGTCATGCTGTTGCCTGGCATATGGGGTGTACAGATGTTAATGTGGCTCAGTGTTGGCTCCAGACATGAGTACACCCCATAGGCCAGGCAATGAAACTGGGTGAGTTTTTTATGCTATTTCCTGGCATGTGGGGAGCATAGTTGTAAAGGTTACCAATGTCAGAAACAGATATCTGGAGGCCTAAGAGACCTGACAATGGCTCTGTCTCAATTCAGGGTTTGCATCCTTCAAACGACCTCATCTACTTGGGCTGGGTCCTTCGTGCACCGCAAAAAAAGAAGATTGGAGCAAAAAGTTAATCTTGTTGTCTCCACTGTACATAACTGTAAACATTTTTCACTTTCCCCTTTATATAGTTATTATGGCCCACAATCATTTGTTTAAAATGTTGTTTTATCTACTGTAATTATATTCTAATTCATTATTTAGCCAAATGTTAATTTTCTTATTGAAATATGTCATTAAACAAAATTAATTGATGACAAATATAATTTGTCCACATTAGTTAAACATTTTCTAAGCTAAGCCCTAACCCTATAACTTTTGAAGGAAGGATTAAATCAGTTTACTTGTAGCGAATAATAATGAATAAAACGAACATTGACATTAGATATCTTGTAATGAAGATAGATAAGATTAGATATCCTATTCCTCATAGCGTAAAGCCAGCAGAAGTCTCAAAGCAGTGTGTTGGTAGAAAGGTGTTCTCTCTCGGCGTGGTGAGCCTCGGCTGCCCAGTGGCTGTAAGCTGACAACAGGATCTGGCTGTGGTCCGAGCTCGCCCGAGCATTTTTTTAAATCAAGTTATGTGCCAACGAAACAAGCAGATCTTTCGGTTTAAGAGAGCACACTTCTCGCCTAAAAACTTTCCAAAAATTACTTTTATGCCATAAAAAATGTAACATATTCAACTTTATTACCAGCTTTTCAGTCCCCTTCACTTAAAAATGTCTCTTCAACCCACAATGAATCATAGGATAGGATTAGCAATGAAGGATACATCGGCCCCATTGTTCAAATCGAGGAAAACGACACATTTGTCAACCACATTTGAAGCCTTTGTCGCTCGGCTGTGACTTAATCGGCCTATAAATTCCTCCTTCGAAGGATGCAGCCCCTGAATTGAGACAGAGCCAATGAGCCTGGGTGGGTGTTTTGTGCCACTGTTTGGCATGTGGCGTGTACAGGTGTTACTGTGGCCCACTGTTGGCTCCAAACATCTGTTCTCCCCACATGCCAGTCAGTGAGGTGTGGAGGGTGTTTCTTGCCATTGCCTGGCATGTGGGGCTTCCAGATATCTGGTACCATCATTGGTCACCGTGACATCTGTATGCCTCATAAGCCAAGTTACTGGATCTCTACAACCTGCTCCATACACACCAGCAATACAATCCCATCAAACTCCATCACCTGCTGGTGGTGCTGTCTGATGCGTCTACGAGTCATTCTCTGTGTCTGCTGACCTTCGCTCACTGTTCCAACTGACTACTGGACACACCGGTAACTACCTGTGACACCACCACCTCACTCATATTGTCATCACTCATGCCCTTTGGGGGCTGATCTAGACTTAGCGGCTCCCTGAATGATTCATTCTGACACCTGGCAGTGGTCTGCCTGTGGAGCCAAATTAAACCAAACTGGACCATTTCTACTGGGTGCTGACTTATTGATTTTTGTTTTGGTCAGTGGGTGTAGCTGTGACTAAATTAAACCCCCATTCCTGGCAACCTCCATGCACCCATGTGTTGCAGGTGCTCCCTGAAGATTTGTAGTCAATGCTAACTGGCCTGTACTTGTTTAGCGCTTTATCAAGTTTAACAACCTTTAAGCGCTTTAAAGTACATTAAATCATTCACCAATTCATTTAGCCATTCATACAATGGTGGTGGTAAGCTACATTGTAGCCATAGCTGTCCTGGGAGAAACTAACAGAAGCGTCCGTAAAAAACAAACGGTTCCATCGGGCCCTCTGACCACCAACAGCAGGAAAAGCAGGGGAAGTGTCTTACCCAAGGACACAATAACCCACTGCACCACTGTTGTCCCTTATTGAAGAGCTTGAAGTTAGTTTTCAGGTAAAGCTTAAAAGTTTTGGGAATCAATTCAAACTAAAACCCTACTATGTTTGAGGCCTTACTGTTTTTTATGTGGTCTTAAAGGAAATGTGGCAGAGAGACATGCTGCAAAGTTCTCTCCCCATGAGGACTCAAGGATAGGACACCTGTATTGAGGCCTCTGTACATGAACTACTCACCCCCTTGCTAAAGTGCTGCAAACTGATTCACTCTCTGCTGGACTCATGAGCTCTTTAGGATCAAGAGCTCATGGCTCAGGATTTTGGAAAATCTTCACCAGCTCTTTAGGATGTACTCCATCTCTCACCTAGTTAATGTGTGATATTGCCTCCAGCCTCCCTAGACCCCTAGGACCAAGATGAGGCAATGGATGGATGATAACCCATCTTTCCAAGATTACTAAAGGAAAACACGGGCAAAAAACAAAAAGCTTGTGATTGGCCACTGGGGGCATAAAAAAGAGAGACAAGCTAAGTGCGGTTTCCTCCTTGCTATATCCCCCGGCATGTAAAACACCAAGCTATACTTTATAATCCAACTTACCTCTGTTCAACCATTGCTATTGGTCAAAACTTTATATGTTCTAAATGCAGTGGCCCAATTTAATATATGCATTTGAACAGGTTATTTTAAAGGAACCCAATCTAAAAGCTACTGTTACCTGCATGTTTGAGGTGCTTCTCTATTTCTGTACATCAGTGGGGTGAAGTAACTCCAGTTTGCAAACACTCATTTGGAGAGTCCACAATTATTTGGAACAATATAAACCATCCTATTCTCCAAAACAGACTTCATGACATATCATGGATGATGGCTCATGGGATTCTGCCGGTCAGGACCGTCATGCACTTCCCGGACATGTCAGCTCTATCTAAGTACTCCCGACCTGGTTGTGGCGCGCCTTAGTCGGTGAGGCACCTGGTCAAAGTGTGCAGTGCTGCCGTAGACCAGTGGGCAAAGCCTGGCTCCTTGCAATTCCCGTACTTACCAGCAAGGGAGGTCCTCAAACCAGAGTGAATTCTTAATGGGTGAGCTGCAGCACACAAGTTGTAAACAACACTGTGCCAAGCATTAACTCACCCCTGCTGCCATCAAAGATACCATATAGACCTCCAGAAACTTGCTGGTGAGAAAGCACAAGCAGATTCCCCCCGTGGCTGTGATCCAGGTGGCAGAAGCCAAACAAAGCCCGGCACAGCTGCAAGCTGCTGGGAGCAAAGAGAGGACACAGCCACAAAGAAGCATCGCCTCTGTGCCCATTCGGACGGAGGAGCCAGAGCCACACAGAAAAAGGTCAAAGCAGCAACGGCCTGGCTCTCCGGGTGAGGCAGGTGGGCAGGAGCATCAGGGTGGGCATCCCCTCTGACCATCAACACTGTTTGCAAGAATGGGGTGGTTATTTGAAGTTGTTAAGGCATCGCCTCACTGCTTTGCAAATTTTAAACAGGCAGAATCACTTTGAATATGTTCTGTGGGAAAATCTCATACAATTTTTTTAAAAATCATTTAAAACATTGACATTGTGACCAAAGTCTGAGAGACAGCCTTGGCCCCGGGTCCTTCCTCTTACATTCCCCAGCCTGCCAATCAACAAGCTGAGCTTTTCAGAGTTAGCTGTAGTCCTGTTTTCTGCCCTTTGGTTTTAGTATTTGGATATGCAGGGAGGGTGACCTTGTGACAGTCAGCTGCAAGGCTGGTCTGAGACTTCTTCATTTTTGTTTGTTTTGGTCAAGACTCTTTTGGATTATTTTGTGATTATCATTTTTCTTGAAAACTAACTTCAACCTCTGCTATTGGTCAGAACTTTATATGTTCTACGTCCTTTGATCATCTTTAATTTAAGGTTTGAAACACATTGTTAAAACCTTTCTGCCTGGAGACATTGAAAAAAAATAATGCTTATGATACATAAAAGAGCTGATTACCTCTGTGGCGGACTGGTGACGTCTCCACGGTGTAACAAAACCCCTGACCAAATGACTACTGGATATTACCCCCAGCTCATGAAATCCTCTTTATTTGAAGGAGTCTTTAAAGTAGCTCCCTCCATCAAGGATCAATACAACAAGTCAGTACCACTGTCATACAGACTTGACAGATTCTAAGCCGGATGCATTTCCCGACCCAAAAGGGCTTTAAACACAAGTCCGACACTTCTCAGAAAACCCCAAACCGTTCCTCTGGCCACCCTCCTAGTACAAGTGCTCCTCTACAATGCTAACTCAATCAACGCTCAGTGCCCCCTTCAATGATTCATCGATCCACAACCAGGATCAGAAGGACAATAGAAGGCAATCACTCCCTCCATCAATCTCCTGCCTAGCTCAACCTGTGTGGAAATACTCACCTCTTCTGCACGAGTAAGAAATTGTCTCCTCTCCTTTCACAAAAAAATCTAAATCCACTCAAGTTTCAGTTTTTAATCCACTTTCCTCTCCTTTTAAGAATGTTTTCTGTTCCCTGCATCCGTTTGAAGACCTTTTCATCAGAATCTTTAAGCCGCTCCTCTGGCTGCTCTCCTGGCGCTCCTCTGTAACTCATCCCTCACTGACCTGCCTGTCCACCCTTCAATATTTCACTGATCAACAACTCCACCAGGAAAGGAAGGACCAAAGAAGACAAACTCCACCAATCTGGATATACTTCATTACTTTGCACCGGTAAGAAACCATTTCCATCTTTGTCTGTGTATCAAATATTCCTTGAGTCTTAGACTTACTTTTGCCATCTCTCCTTAAACAAAATATGTTTTATTTGTCATTGCTCAGATATTGGACTCCAGAAAACTGTTCCTCAGTCCCTACATCTGTTTTGAGAACGCTCCTTAAGAACTACCACATCGCTCCTCCAGCAGTTCTCAAGCCTCACCTGCCTGTCAACCCTTCAACAATTCAGTGATCAAACAAGTCCAACCTGGACAAAAAGGACAAAAGGAGACAAGCACTAACTCCACTAATGACAAAGCTCCTGCCTAGCTCAACCTGCGTGGATATACTCACCTCCTCTGCACCAGTAAGAAATTGTCTCCTCTCCTTTTTCAACAAATTCTAAATCCACTCAAGTTTGAGTGTTTAATCCATTTTCCTCTCCTTTAATAGAGGTCCAATGTTTTCTCTTCCCTACCTCCGTTCTAAGATCTTGCCATCAGAATCTTTAAGCCGCTCCTCTGGCTGCTCTCCTGGCACAAGCACTCCTCTGTAACCCATCACTCACTGACCTGCCTGTCAACCCTTCGATGTTTCACTGATCAACAAATCCAACCAGGAAAAAAAGGATCATAGGAGACAATCATTAACTCCACCAACCTGGATATCCTTCCCTCCTCTGCACCGGTAAGAAACCATCTCCATCTTTTTCTGTGTATCTAACATTCCTTGAGTCTTAGACTTATTTTCGATGTCTCTCCTTAAACAAAATCTGTTTTCTTTGTCATTGCTCAGATATTGGACTCCAGAAAACTGTTCCTCAGTCCCTACATATGTTTTGAGAACGCTCCTTGAGAACCGCCACACCGCTCCTCTAGCAGTCCTCCTGGCTCACCTGCTTGTCCACCCTTCAACAATTCACTGATCAACAACTCAAACCTGGACAAAAAGGACAAAAAAGACAATCACCAACTCCAATAATGAAAAATCATATGCGGAGCTCAACTTGTGTGGATATACTCACCTAATCTGCACCAGTAAGAAATTGTCTCCACTCCTTTTACAACACCTTCTCAATCCATTCCAGTTTCACTTAGTAATCCACTTACCTCTCCTTTTAAAGAGGCGCGTGGCTCTTGAGGCAGATGCCAGATTGTTCAACTCATACAACTGGTAAACAGGTTTTCTTCTTCTTTGGATCTAATATTCTTGGAATTCTTACACTTACCTTTGCTGTCTCTCCTTAACAGATATCTGTTTTTCTCTATCATTGCTCAGTTCCGGGACTCAGACGTACCTTTTATCATTCCCTGCATCGATTTGAAGTACTTTCCTTAAGGATCTTTACGCCGCTCCTCTAGCCACTGTCCTGGCTGCTCTCTTGGCACACGCACTCTTCTATAACTCATCACCTGCTCACCTGCCTGTCCATCCTTTACCTGCCTGTCCGTCCTTCAGTGTTTCACTGATCTACAACTCCAACCTTGACAAGAAGGACAAAAGGGGAAAAATAATTGCCTCCACCAATCTCCTGCTGACCTCGGCCTCTGTGGACATCCTCACCTCCTCTGCACCAGTAAGTAACCATCTCCACTCCTTCTACAACACATTCTCAACCAATTAGCAACCCACATATCTTTTCCCTTACAGAGGAATGGGGTTCCTGATACAGAACCAGATTCCTATAGCCACAAAAGTTGTAATCAGGACCTTTTCTTGTGGGTATCTAACATTCCTGGAGTTGTTATACTTACTTTTGCTGTCTCTCCTCAACAGAAATCTGCTTTGTTTGTCAGTACTCAGATATTGGATTCCAGCATATTGTTCCTCAGTCCCTCCATCTGTTTTGTGAGCTCTTCTTAAGAATCACCCTCCTGGCACACCTGCCTGTCTATCCTTCAATGATTCACGATAGTCACCTTGCCTGCACCAGTAAGAAACCTTCTCCACACATTTTACAACACATTCTGAACCCATTTGAGTTTCAGATATTAAAACGCTTACTTCTCCTTTTAAAGACCTGTTTCTTGAGGAAGACTACAGACTGTTCACCTCATACAAGTGGTAATCCAGCTCTCTTCTTCTTTGAGAATAATGTTCCTAGAGTTCTTACATTTACCTTTGCTGTCTCTGCTTAACAGAAATCTGTTTTCTTTGTCAATCCAGCAGACTGTTTCTCATTCCTGGATTCTGTTCATTGAACTCTCCTTAAAAATTTCCACGCCGCTCTTCTTGCTGACCTCCTGGAACAATGGCTCTTCTCTAAATCATCGCTCACTCACCTCCTGGTGAACCGTCCAATATTTCACAGGGCCACAACTCACACCTTGACAAGAAAGACAAATAAAGACACACATAAACTCCACCAATCTCCTGCCTAACTCAACCAGTGTGGATAAAGACACCTTGTCTAAACCAGTGAGAAACCATCTCCGCACATTCTCAACCCATTTCACTTTCAGATATTAACTTATTACCTTTCCCCTTAGTGCCGTCCTGGGTTCTGGATCCATAGCAAGAAGAATCATCACATTTTGCAGATTTACCAATAAACCCTTTAAACTTTCCTTTGGTTTCCTTGATTATTACCTTTGTGACACTTTCATTCTATAAGGAACATGTCATAACCTGGTCAAGAAGATGGCTGGATCAACGGATGACTACTCATCTTTCTGAAGCAATTTAAATAAAGTTAGTCAAGACAGTCAAACAACCCACAGTAAAATATACAAATTTGAATTACATATGTTTCTTAAAGTTACAAAATAACAAAACATAGAACACGTATGTCTATGACATAGAATAGTCTGTGATCCTCAGACTAAGTTAGGGGAGGAGGATGTTTTCCATTAATCGTTGGGCAATCAGCAAAAGTTCTCAGCAACCTGCTGGACCTTAATCAAAGACTCCTGCATCTTTCTCCAGAGGTTACGGGCAACAAACAAACAATGGGAGCGATGCTGAAGATCATTGATGGTGTATATGGTTTTGTGAACATGTGGTGGCCGAGTAATGTCCATGTTATTTTAAGCAACAGGTAATGGGTCTGACAATGCCACCTAGTTAAACTAAGAATAAAACAGGTTTGATACCGCAGGGGTGAGCAGTGTATTTAAAAACCAACAAGTTTAAAAGTTTAACAACTTTATTACAACAAAAATAACCCCCACAAAAACTGCATAGTTGATGATAGCTAAAATCTTTACTAAAAGTGCAACTACAAGGTTAGAACAGTTAAAAAGTCCAGCACCAAAAGTAACACATCCAGCGGTCTCAGCAGTCAGAGGGTAGTGAGGATCAGCTGCTCCCTCTTGGCATCCTTCTGCAGTCCACCCTCAGGCTATGTATCTAGCGATTGAGCCGTTGGGGCCAGCATCTCCCCCAAGCCTCTTGTCCATCCAGCCAACGTGCGTAGCGATGTAAATGACCGGCTCAGGTGCTCCTCACCATGGCCCAAGTACGGCCTCACTGATCCCGGTCCTGGGGTTCACTTCTGCCTTCCCCCAGTCTGTATCTGCCGCACACCCATCAATGCCTGTTCTACATATGTATTTGCCCCACTGTATATATATATATTAGGGCTGTCAATCGATTAAAAAAATTAATCTAATTAATTGCATACTCTGTAATTAATTAATCTAAATTAATCGCATATAATTTTTGCTGTGAAAGTATTTTAAATATTTAAATTCAAATGATTCAATGAATAATCAGCATTAGATAAATTAAAGTTCAAAAATTCTTATTCACATTTCATGCCTTCAGACGTTTTAACATGTGTCGTTGTGGCATATGTGGCACACAGTAACGTAGGGGACACAATGAAAATAAATTAACACTCCCCTCAATATCAACACTTTACAACAGTAAAGTGACGTCCGCGCTACTTCCGGATTACGCCGGTAGGCAAAAACAGGACTGTTCTCGCCAAACACCGTGACAAAACGGGTGAATTAGAGCGTGCTTTTAGTTTATGCCACACAGAGGCATTCCAAATCGTTGGATGTACGTTTCTTTCGTTTACCAAAGGACGAAGAAAGAAATGGATATTTTCAGTGAAAAAGGACCCAGGCAAAAAAATCCCAATGGACTGGGGGAGCCATCATACCCCGAAAGAATTTGCAGTCTACACTTCATCTCCGGTAAATACAACTTAATTTTGCACTGGTCATTGTTCTGCTTAAATAATTAAAGCCGCAAGCGGCCCTGCAGCCAAGCGCCTTCGCGCACCGCCGGCCGTCAGCCACCGTAGAAGCTGTCACGCATTTTCTCCGTCCGTCCACCGGCCGATACACACGAACGCGTTGAGCAGCGCTAGCCAACGACTCACAAAAAATCTAGTGCAGATCGGTGGATGCAGCGAGGAGATACAGCCGTTGAATAATGATAATGCATTTGGCCACCGGGCCGGACTAAATCGTTTGGCCAGCATTCATAGACTCACTATCTGGACTGTTTCTGGCAATCTGATACCATCAACCATCAACTTACTCTTAAAACGATCTTGTGATACGTTACCTAAAGAAGAAAAATACGTCGAGAACTTGTTGTTTGCTCTGTTGGCGTCTGCCGCTGTGCTCGCCTTCTGCCTTCCAGTTCGGCGCGCAGGCGCGTAAAAACCCGGATGAAAACAATAGCAGTGAACTACCCTATACGATTAATTTGCGTTAATTTTTTTAATCCGTTAATTTTATTTAAATTAATTAATTGAAATTAACGCGTTATTTTGACAGCCCTAATATATATATATATATATATATATATATATATATATATATATATATATAGAGAGAGAGAGAGAGAGAGAGAGAGAGAGAGAGAGAGAGATGTCTGAGTCTAACAGCAGATTTGCCACATTCAACATGGCAGGCGCTCTGATGCATCTGCAGCATAGGCAGACCCCGCCTGACGAGGTGTCTACTTAAATAATGTCTATGGGCACGTCTGCATAGCGGCCGGCAGCGTCCCATTGGGGTCTACGTATATATTTCTATGAGGGCTCAGATCTCCTAATCTAATCTGACCCAATCTGTATAATCTGATTGAATTTGACTTTGGAAAATGCCTGGAGATGACATGTTTCATGAATTGGTGCTATATAAATAAAATTGAATTGAATAGATGACAAGCAAATAAACACCCTACTCTGTGACAGGAGAAGAGCATGTACTGTATTACTATACAACTGAACAGGTATCTTTTCTGTTGTATTTTAACAGATCCAGTGTGACAGATGGGTTCCATGCCCTGTGCCTTGACATAAAGAGCACAGAGTATGAAAATGCAAAGAAAGGCAGCTGGAACTGTCCATTGTCCAACTAATATGCAAACGTTGTACTCGGTTTAACAATGTTCAAAATAAATACTTTACAGTTATATGTTGTCAATAAAACTGTACTTTGTTTCAACTATATAAAGGCTGTGTCTCATCTAGCTAATGTAGTAGAACCATTTTGCACAGATTTGGAGTCAGTGGGTCACATAACCTGGAAACTATTGAAGAAATATCAATTGTTTTATTATAAAAAATCTTTAAAAATATACAAAGGCTTCAAATGGATTAAAATGAGTGTGCCTCATCAGGCTCAAGTACTAGAACAATTTGACATAGATTTGGAGTCAGTGGGTCACATGACATGGAAGCTATTGAATAAATATCACGTTTTTTATTATAAAAAATCTTTAAAAATAAACAAAGGCTTGAAATGGAATAAAAATGAGTGTGCCTCATCAGGATAATGTAGTAGAATAATTTCACACAGAATTTGAGTCAGTGGGTCACATGACCTGTAAGCTATTGAAGAAAAATCCTTTATTTTTATTATTAAAAAAATCCTAAAAAATATAAAAAGGCTTAAAATGGAATAAAAATGAGTGTGCCTCAACAGGCTAATGTAGTAGAGCAATTTCATACAGATTTGGAGTCAGTGGGTCACATGCCCTCTAGGTGCGATTTGCTGGGGTGGATGGGGGGGATTTACCCCCCCCCCTGTTTGTGATGTCCCCCCCTCTGGTCGTTCATGTTTTATCCCTGGGGGGATACATTCCTCCCCCCCTCTGGTCTGACTAAGTAATATTATCAGGGGTTAACGTTCTCCGTCGCTGCGAGGGATTTTCGTCATTTGGAAAATGAGCGCAAAATGTTCCATGTAGACTTTTTATTCAAGATTTTAAACAGAAGCTGCGCTCAACCAATGAAATCTGGCAGAGCCAAGACATTAGCCAATCAGAAGGAGAGTAGGGCGGGTCTTTGCAAAGCGGAAATCTGCCAGTTTGAGGTTTATCGGTGTTCAATCATTTTAACTTTTGGAAGAACATCTCAAACTGACCACAGATGGTATGAATGAAAGTAGTGGTGGTCAGAGGTTTTCTTTGGATTTATGCGAACCACTAGGTTAGAAAGTTCAGCGGATGCTGCAAATATGAAAGTTAATGTGGAAAGTGAAGGAGATTATGCAGAGGGCTGTCCAGGATGAGGCCAAGGCTCTGAAGCTGGAAGGTGGGAGAGATACAGGAATTGTCAATGGAACTACCAGATTTGGTTAAAGTGGACTAAGGTTACTAAGCATGGCATGACGTCCACGGCCCCGGGAATATATAGGCTGACTAGAAAATGTTTTCAGTCAAATTGATTATTTTTGCTTTAACCCCTGAATATTCTGGATTTTTCAAAATTTATATTAATACATGTCTTTTTTCCTTCACATTTGTAAATGATATTTTTTGTTTGTTTTTAAAGAGTATTATTACGTTTTCTGCTCAAAGGGGTTAAAGTAAAATAATACCCACTCCTGAGTCCCGACAGTAGATGGCGCAAGTTTAAAAACAATAGTCTAACCTACTGGATCTAGCTAGCTATCTGAAAGAGCACCTGCTAGCTATCCACTATTAATAAAACTTTTATTCATTAATAAAACTTTTGAAATGATCCCCCCCCCCCTCTGTTTTTTTTGCAAATCACACACTGCATGCCCTGGAAGTTATTGAAGAAAAGTCCCAACTTTTGGCTTTAAAAATATCTTTAAAAATTGAAAATAGCTTAAAATGGAATAAAAACAAGTGTGCCTTAAAGATGTTATCTTTTGACATGATTTTATATTACTTTCGTCTTAAGACGAAAGATAAGATAAGGGATTTATTGATTTTTCTTTCTCAAGAGTGCTTGGTTCAAAGATCTGTTTATGGTCCCTAACTGCATCACCGCGTGTGGGAGGAGGGAGCAGCTGAGAGACTCTGGCCGAAATCTGAATCCCTCAACCGGATCAACCGTAAGCTAGATCCCGCTGACTCCGCGGAGCTTAAATGTCCAATATCCAACTTCAAACCAACTGTCTCAGATGTTGAACTGAAGAAATTGTTGCTGAATCTACGCAAATATTCAGCTGAGACTCACAAAACAACCGTCTTCCTGCTGAGTCCACAAACGCTGCTGCTTCTCACTACCCGATCCGTACCGGTGTTGTGCGAAATTCTGTTCCCCTGTGTCGGGAGCGCGCATTGCAGCGGGTCTGACCATTTTCACAGCGCTTCCGATAGATTTCTCGGTAAAACAACTCATATAATCATGTCAAGGTTGTAACATTCAGTTTAATCGGCAGCTGTTGTTTACAAAATTCATCCATCCATTTCCATCCATTTTCCAAACCGCTTAATCCCTCATGGGGTCGCGGGGGTTGCTGGTGCCTATCTCCAGCGTTCACTGGGCGAGAGGCGGGGTACACCCTGGACAGGTCGCCAGTCTGTCGCAGGGCAACACAGAGAGACAAACAGGACAAACAACCATTCACACCTAAGGACAATTTGAAGAAGCCAATTAACCTAACAGTCATGTTTTTGGACTGTGGGAGGAAGCCGGAGTACCCGGAGAGAACCCACGCATGCACAGGGAGAACATGCAAACTCCATGCAGAAAGACCCAGGGGTGTACTTGAACCCAGGACCTTCTTGCTGCAAGGCAACAGTGCTACCCACTGCGCCACTGTGCAGCCCGTTTACAAAATTGTAAAATAAAATTAATAAAACGAGGTCTAAAAACACATACAGTGTTTTCTGGAAAGTCAAAAATCACGTGATGCTATTCCTTCAATCAATTATGCAAATGTGCAAGTTTAGACTTAGACAACTTTATTTGTCATTTTGTATGTACAGAGTGCATACAGAACGACATTTTGTTGCATACAGCTTATAGGAGTATAGTCAGATTCCAGGTGGAATAGGGCAACATTACAATATAACATTACAATATAAAGTGCAGCAGTGATCAAAATATAAACATGTAAACAGTGCAGGGGAAAAACAGTGTGCCGTCACATTATGCAGGAGAATGTTCAAACCATTTTTAATGTGCAAAATAATGGTGCAAAAATGCATTTCCGTTGAGTAAAGGGAAAGTTCGGCAGCATTGGTAATGCCAGATAGAGATGTAGTGACGCAGATGTGCAAATGTAAAAATGTGGTACAGAGTCCAGTTTATAGTTCAACTGTTCAACAGTCCAATGGCAACAGGGGAAAAGCTTTTGCAGAACCTGGTGGACCTGCAGCGGATGCTGCGGAACCTCTTCCCAGAGGGCAGCAGGGAGAACAGTCCATGGTGGGGGTGTGAGGGGTCACTGATGATGTTATGGGCTCGGGACACGCAGCGCTGGTATGAAATGTCCTTAATGGAGGGAAGAGGAGCCCCGATGATCCCTTCTGCTGTCCTCACCACTCTCCTCACGTTCTTCCAGCCGGAGGCGCTGCAGCCTCCACACCACACAGAGAGACAGCTGGTCAGAATGCTCTCTATGGTGCTTCTGTAGAAGGTCGTGAATATGGGTGGGGGCAGGTGGGCTCTCCTCATCCTCTGCAGGAAGTACAATCGCTTCTGTGACCTCTTCACCAGTGACGTGGTGTTCACAGACCAGTTGAGGTTGTCTGTGATGTGCACCCCCAGGAATTTGGCGCTGCTAACCAACTCCACAGCTGAGCTGTCGATGAGCAGCGGCGCGTGGCGAGGCCGGCTCCTCCTGAAGTCGACGATGATCTCCTTCGTCTTCTCCACATTCAGGATCAGGCTGTTTTTCTCTAGGTGTTGGGCAGCTGAAATTTCCATTCTCTCCTCTCCTCCCCCCATAACTTTGGTAAATAAAGAGCAACTGTTTCCAAATTCTCAAAAATGGTTATGTGTGATAGCATGTAGTATACTAGAAATTTTCTTAATCCAGTAATCTGTCATATTTTACATTACAACGGGATTTACCAGAAAGTCTACACTCTCGTCTTTTCAAGAAGTCTTTGTTGTTGTTGTGCCCTGCTATCAGCCAGATTCCATCCACTTATTTCAGCAATAGAAAATCATAAATCCCGCCCCCAAATCCGGTCAGCGCACATAGGCGAAAGAGGTCGATGCGGGGTCTACTCTTATATTATGTCTATGGTGACACTGCTGGAGCCTTTTAGTTTCACTTCCGGTGGACGTCACTGAGACAAAGCAGCTGATTGGTCCATTTACCGCCCCCTGCTGGACTGGAGTGGAGCAGCAGATCGGCAGCAACAACAGAGTCGGAACCAGACCTGGGGCCCGTTCTTCGTACGTCGCTAACTCAGTTATCTGGATTTGATTGTTGACGATTTGGCATGATCTTGGATTGTTTGGTTCTTCGAAACGCACCCTGTACTTGCTGTCATAGCAACATGTGCGCAAACTTGTTTCATGTAAACAGGATTAGATCGCGGCTTTATAAGGGGAGGAGATGGGAAGTCTGTCGTAGCCGTGTCTTGTCCATTTTTACGACAGCAATCTGTTGCGGAAGGTGCAAGAATAATTCGCAGAGCTTTTCGAATTAATCGCGCATTGCGAAACAGACAGGATCCGACAGTTTAATTGTAGAGATATCGTTTTTCTCGTGAGGCTGTTATTTACATAATTAATTTGTTGGAACCACACATTAAGTGTTCAACACAGAGGAGTGATTTTTTTATGTTCATCCAAAGAGGTTTTTTTTTTGAGTGCATTTAAAAGTGGCTGTTAAAAAAGAGGAAAAAGTGGCTTTTTAAGATACAGTATAATAATTAAAGGCTACCATTTTGTAGAATATTCTTATACTTCACTTTTACTTGTCCCCATGTTCTAGTGGGTCCCGTGGAGGCTTTGACTTAAGCCCCGTTTACACTACACCTAAAAACCGAGCCATGCCAAGACCAGTCCGAGCTTGGATCAGTTATCCAAGACAAGCCGACCCGTTTACACACAAAGCTTATCTCGGTTCCTTGGTTGCTCCTCGCCCCCTAGTGGCGATCTGCGGTACTACCGCTCTCTGGGATTGAAGGCGGTAGCAGCAAAATAAAACAGCGCGGCGCCCGTAACATTCAGGAAGTTATGCTTGATATTGTGATATTTCGGTGTTTGCGGAGAGTCAGGGGAAGAAGGCAACCATTGGTGAATTTACTTGAGAAAGTTGGCTTTTTTGGGAAGTGGATGAGACTAACGAACGTCTAATAAGGATTTACAGACGCAGGAAACAACGACAGACGCTGAGGTTCATTGCGCTGCTAAGCAGATTCATGTCTGGAAACCGTGTGGCACGGTAAGGAAGCTAGTATTATTATGAATGTCTGAAATTTGTCTGAATGGAGTGTGAATCGGGACGTGCAGCCAGACTGCCGGAAAACCCGCGGACAGTCAGCTGACTGTACGGGGATGACCCGGTCTGCTCATGCGCTCTTTATCAGAAAACTGGGCCAGAAATAAAACCAGGCCGAGACCTACTCAAGAGCTGGTCTGCAGTTAGCGCGGTCCGGTTATGTTTAGCGCGGTCTGGTTCAGTCTGCTGACCGTTTACACACAAGAGTTATCTCGGTTACCGAGCTCGGACTGGTCTCGGCTCGGTTAAAAAAGTGTAGAGTAAACGGGCCTATAAAAGAACAAAGTAAATATGAAATTATTAAAATGCAAAGATACATACTGTAGAAAGTGATAAAATGTTAACCCTCTGAAAAGATTTCTTCAGCAGCAGCAGTTAGTCGCTATCTGAAACTCTCTCAGATGCTGAACTGGAGACATTGTTGCTGAAACTACGGAAATATTCATCTGAGATACGACAAACACAACCGTCTTCCTGCTGAGTCCACACACGCTGCTGCCGGAGCCTTTTAGTTTTACTTCCGCTGAGACAAAGCAGCTGATTGGTCCGTTTACCGCCCCCTGCTGGACTGGAGAGGAGCAGCAGATATGCAGCAACAACAGACGACATTGTCAGAACCAGACCAGAACTTTTCTAAACCGTCATTAATAGAGCAGGTGGAGGTGGAGGTTTACTCTAATGAGCATCAGCAGGGTCACCATGAGGAACAGAGAGCAGAGGGACTTTCACCTGAGCTACAGTTAGACTTCAAAGCTCTGGTTACCATCAACAGGAGGAAGCACTTTGAGCCTCTAGTTGGATTTGAAAAATAATGAGAAAAATATCTGTTCCTTAGCTCCACATTACAGAGCTAATAGGAGCCATACAGTTTGATAGGGTTAGCTCCATAGTTGTTACTTTAGTGAAAATCCTGGCAGTCATTAAAAGATCCTTCAGATTAGCACATTAATTCTCATCCCTGTAGCTGGTTCAATTCTCCATGTAGACAAAAAAAGTGTTGCTCAATAAACCAGGTAAATATAACACATGGTGACAGTAGGACATAGTGAGTGTAAAAGTAAGTGTCTCTCTTCCTTCTTCTGAACATTCATTATTTGACAAAATATTCCGTATTAGAAATAAATAAATCAAAGCAGTTCATCACATATGTACCATTAATTAATTAACTGTTTAATTGATTTTGAGTAATGGTTTTAACATGTAATATTGCATAAACGAAACTAATAAAACAAGGAAAAAGTTTTATAAAAGGCAATGCAGGCATATCATTTGATACAGTTCTTAATACCTACAATAATAATACTGACAACAGGACAAAGATGAAGGTCTAAGAAAGCTCCAGGATGAAGCTCTGTGTCATTATTTAATCCCTTGAAGTTAAAAGCTTTTTCTCCACAGAAAGTGTTTAATAGTAAAGATGCATTACTGCCTCACAGACCCTGTGCTGAACAACAGACTTTTGGAAAATGTTTCATTGATTACTTCTGGTAGGAAAAAATGAAAGTTTCTTCATAAGTGGAATGAGGGGCTGGAAAGATGCAGGAAAACAACAGTGTTGTGAAAGAAGGAATAATTAAAATAAATAAATGTGCTTCTTGACTAAGATTGAATTGGTCTGGGGCTTTGTAAAGAGGAAAGTTATTTGTATCTCTTGAAAATATTAAGTCAACCAAACTAAGTGTTGCATGTAGGGTTCCTGAAGCCCCTAAAATTGACATAACGACCTTCATGCTTAGTGCGATTGTAAAACAGAGGGATTTTGTGGACTAGTGCTGCCCCCTTGTGGCATGAAGTGGTTTTAAACCAGAAGTAGGTTTTGATTTCTGAAAAATCCTTTTGGCTGCCATCAGTGGCAGCTATGCAGTTGAAGTAAATTTCATAGATTTAAGTTACAATAAATTTGTTTAAATTAATTTAGAATCAATACAATCAGACTAAAATATATACATTTGGAACATGTTTTTTTTATTATCTATTATTAAAATGAACACTGCAAAAAAAAAATAAAAACATTTTAGGCAGCCGATGGAGGCTGAGTGCTGCATGGTCACCTTTTCTGCGCTCTGGGGTTGGAGAGCTGCCTTTCAGCACCTGGAGGCGGGTGTAGCCTCTTTCCCCTGCAGGTTCTTCCTGCTCTGAGACACACCTTGAAGCTGGTGGAGCAACATCTGCTGGAGGTGAAAGCTGATTGGCTGCAGCCTCTCTGCTCTGACACGTGATTCATAGATCAGAGCTCAGAGCTGTTGCTGTTTTCAGGAAGTGAAACTCACACAGTCACTGTGACCGAGAGGAGAAATGGAGCAGAACCAGCTGGACCAAGAAACCTTGTCCTGTTCGATCTGTCTGGATCTACTGAAGGATCCGGTGACTATTCCCTGTGGACACAGCTACTGTATGAAGTGTATTAAAAACTTCTGGGATGAAGAGGATCAGAAAGGAATCCACAGCTGCCCTCAGTGCAGGGAGACCTTCACACCGAGGCCCGTTCTGAAGAAAAGCACCATGTTAGCAGCTTTAGTGGAGCAGCTGAAGAAGACTGGACTCCAAGCTGCTCCTGCTGATCTCTGCTATGCTGGACCTGAAGATGTGGCCTGTGATTCCTGCTCTGGAAGAAAACTGAAAGCCATCAAGTCCTGTTTATTCTGTCTGGCCTCTTTCTGTGAGAAACACCTTCAGCCTCATTTTGATTCAGCTGCATTTAAGAAACACAAGTTGGTGGAGCCCTCCAAGAACCTCCAGGAGAACATCTGCTCTCGTCATGATGAGGTGATGAAGATGTTCTGTCGTACTGATCAGAAGTGTATCTGTTATCTCTGCTCTGTGGATGAACATAAAGGCCACGACACAGTGTCAGCTGCAGCAGAAAGGACTGAGAGGCAGAGAGAGCTGGAGGTGAGACGAGAAAACATCCAGCAGAGAATCCAGGACAGAGAGAAAGATGTGAAGCTGCTTCAACAGGAGCTGGAGGCCATCAAGCACTCTGCTGATAAAACAGTGGAGGACAGTGAGAAGATCTTCACTCAGCTGATCCGTCTCATCCAGAAAAGAAGCTCTGATGTGAAGCAGCAGATCAGATCCCAGCAGGAAACTGAAGGGAGTCGAGTCAAAGAGCTTCAGGAGAAGCTGGAGCAGGAGATCACTGAGCTGAAGAGGAAAGACGCTGAGCTGAAGCAGCTCTCAGACACAGAGGATCACAACCAGTTTCTCCACAACTACCCCTCACTGTCAGCACTCAGTGAGTCTACACACTCATCCAGCATCAAGATCCGTCCTCTGAGCTACTTTGAGGATGTGACAGCAGCTGTGTCAGAGCTCAGAGATCAACTACAGGACATCCTGAGAGACGCATGGACAAACATCTCACTGAGACTCACTGAGGTGGATGTTTTACTGTCAGAACCAGAACCAAAGAGCAGAGCTGGATTCTTGAGATATTCATGTGAAATCACACTGGATCCAAACACAGCACATAATAATCTGTTACTCTCAGAGGGGAACAGGAAGGTGACATTGATGGATCAACCTCAGTTTGATTCTAGTCATCCAGACAGATTCACTTATTGGCCTCAGGTTCTGAGTAGAGAGAGTCTGACTGGACGATGTTACTGGGAGGTGGAGTGGAGAGGTAGAGTTTATGTAGCAGTCACATACAAGAATATCAGCAGAGGAGGAGGAGGGAATGAATGTTTATTTGGACGTAATGACAAAACTTGGGCATTAGATTGTTACCAAAAAGGTTATAAATTTGGTCACAACAGAATCTGGACCTTCATCTCAGGTCCTGGTTCCTCCAGAGTAGGAGTGTACCTGGATCACAGAGCAGGTATTCTGTCCTTCTACAGCGTCTCTGAAACCATGACTCTCCTCCACAGAGTCCAGACCACCTTCACTCAGCCGCTACACGCTGGAGTTTGTGTTGTAGGTTCTGCTGAGTTCTGTAAACCCAAATAGACAGAATCCACTGAAGGTTCAGTGGGTTTGATTCTGGTTTTTAAATCTCCAGCAGATTATTTTCTTGATCGTTGTTTTATGTCTAAACTGCACAGAAATCAATAGTCAGAGATTGTCAGCACTTGTTTTCCTTCAGAATTGATGTTCTGGTTCTTTTGGGTTTGTTCATTTCTCAACATTGTTTTCTAAACCAGCTGATCAGCACCAGAATATTTGCTGTTTTTCCTCCTTGCAGCAAAAACTGTGAACTCAGCAATAAAATGTCAAATGATTCCCCAGGTTGAAAAAGTGGAACCAGTTCTTTGATCCGGTTCTGGTTTGGACCCGTTTTGTTGAGTCCAGACACGAGACAACAGGTATCATCTAATATTGTAAATTTCTCATCTGAGAATTATCATATTTTGAATGCTTTATTATGTTTAATCATTAATTTAAAACATATTTAAGGTAAATAACCTGAAAACAACAAAATCACCAAAACTAATTAGTATTTCAGTAAAAATGACAATGCAGCTGTACAATATAGTTTTATTTGAAACTTAAAATTTACAGGATGTGTTTAGCAGCCAAATCTGTAATAAATTGAGATTATAATGTGAATTTATGGTATTTCAAGATCAACCTTCAGAATCCTAGGGGACGGGAGGAAACCCAGTCCCGTTAAAGGGTCTGAAGGACTCTTCAGTCCTGCTGTGGCCACAGTCTTTCTGGTTAGAATCTCCAACCCACTCTGCTGGTCTCGGCGTTCTCCTTGATTTTATTAAGTTTGGGGCGTTTCCCTAGTTACATGACTGAGGCTGTACTGAAGGGTGGGGAAACAGGTAGTTACAGCCTCAGTTGTCAACAAAGACACACAGCTGAGCAATAACGTCCAGTCAGCACATAATCTTGTAGCTGAGTCTTCTTGTTTCAGGAAGGGAAGAAACAGAGTGTCTTCTGTTTCTTTGCACAGACATGATTAAGCTATCATGTGAGTAATAGCATTATATCAGAAGTTTACATTACTACATCATAACAAGATAAATCGGTTATTGAAGTATAAACATTAATCCCAACAAGAACCATAAAAAGGTTTTCAAACTGTATAAAACTCTGAAAGGTCCTCCCATAAAACTCTGTCTGTTCATGCCTGGTATCTACAGAGCTTGGATGAATCCACTGCTGCCACCTCCCCCTCTGTAGACTCCCAGCCAGTTTTAGTGATAACAAGATAACTGTTTGGGCTTTAAGAAAAATACATGTTTAAGACAAAAATGATTCTATATTTCCATAACGGGTGGTAAGTTCTTTATTACACGGCGTATCCCGTGTGAACAGGGCTTTAGAGACGGTCCGGTAGATTTCAGAGCATTTGAGCTGCGCTGCATGTTTGAATGAAAAACTCTGCAGATTGTCGTGGGATCAAAGCTGATGGCCGGATGTTGTGTTCAGGGTCACCGTCGCATGGTTTGCTGCTCCGCCTGGTGTGAGGACAACACCGCCTGCAACCTGTTCACCTGCGGCTTCGACAGGCAGGCCATTGGCTGGAACATTATGCTAAAAAAAACCTGTTTAATGCCAACAGAAAAATAAAGTGAAACAATGTCTCACTTTAATACTTAGTCTTTATTTATTAAAATAACATTAATGTTCATCAAAAATAGTAGATATAGAAAAAATACCATAAATTCACATTATAATCTCAATTTATTACAGATTTGGCTGCTAAACACATCCTGTAAATTTTAAGTTTCAAATAAAACTATATTGTACAGCTGCATTGTCATTTTTACTGAAATACTAATTAGTTTTGGTGATTTTGTTGTTTTCAGGTTATTTACCTTAAATATGTTTTAAATTAATGATTAAACATAATAAAGCATTCAAAATATGATAATTCTCAGATGAGAAATTTACAATATTAGATGATACCTGTTGTCTCGTGTCTGGACTCAACAAAACGGGTCCAAACCAGAACCGGATCAAAGAACTGGTTCCACTTTTTCAACCTGGGGAATCATTTGACATTTTATTGCTGAGTTCACAGTTTTTGCTGCAAGGAGGAAAAACAGCAAATATTCTGGTGCTGATCAGCTGGTTTAGAAAACAATGTTGAGAAATGAACAAACCCAACAGAACCAGAACATCAATTCTGAAGGAAAACAAGTGCTGACAATCTCTGACTATTGATTTCTGTGCAGTTTAGACTCGGTGATCCGAGGGATTAAGGCACAAAGGAGGACGGCGGAGTCCTGTAAATTTCGTAATTAGGTTTTTCATTGGAACAAAAAAATTATTTCATTATTATTTCATCACTGCTTGTGTCCACAGCTGTGTTTGCCGCCATCTTGACCCTTTGTGGGTGCTGCTGCATCCCATGTCTTCGAGGTTTAACGCAGCAGTTAATAACAACTGCAATAGCTCCTCCGCAGGAACAGTATCTTCTTTTGGCTCCCAGTGACGATGCAGATGACCAGGCAGAAGAAGAAAATTGTAACATAAAAACTTTATTTGTCAACCAGGTGTGAACTCACAACCCCTCCGAGTGTACGTGGTAATGTTGCTGTTAGTCCATGATCTAGCAGCCGAAAATCGTCGATGAAGTGTTTAGTGAAAATTGTAATGGTATTTTTCATCTGACATTATACACCATAAAGAGGGGGGAAATGTTTATACTACAATAACCAATTTATCTTGTTATGATGTAGTAATGTAAGCTTCTGATATAATCCTATTACTGTTTGTATGATGTTCTAGGTGCTTAGACCTGACAGTTCTTGATGTTATCTCGGTGGACTCCTAAAGGGACACCTGGGGTGCGTTCTTTGTACGTTGCTTAAAACATCCGAGATCAAATGAGACATCCAAGATGACTTCATCCGGCTAATCATGATCCGGCTAATTGGGTTCGTCGAACACACCTGTTGTTTATGATTAGTATGGCTGGATTGAGTTATCTGAGACAACTGCGCGTTCATGCGTTTGTTTAAAAGGGGAAATGTGTTGATAGTAGAAACAATGATCAGCAACGCTGCTATTGGCTGTTCAGCATGGCCAAAGAACGCCAAGCAGAACACGAGCTTTTAATGAAGTTATGCCAAAATTGAGTCATTAATTAAAACGACAGGGAATTTTTCAATTCAATTCAATTCAATTTTATTTATATAGCGCCAAATCATGAAACATGTCATCTCAAGGCACTTTACAAAATCAAGTTCAATCATATTATACAGATTGGGTCAGATTATACAGATTGGTCAAAATGTCCTATATAAGGAAACCAGTTGATTGCATCAAAGTCCCGACAAGCAGCATTCACTCCTGGGGGACCGTAGAGCCACAGGGAGAGTCGTCTGCATTGTACATGGCTTTGCTGCAATCCCTCATACTGAGCAAGCATGAAGCGACAGTGGGAAGAAAAAACACCCATTAACGGGGAAAAAAAACCTCCGGCAGAACCGGGCTCAGTATGAACGGTCATCTGCCTCGACCGACTGGGGTTACAGAAGACAGAGCAGAGACACAACAAGAGAGACAAAAAAGCACAGAAGCACACATTGATCTAGTAATCTGTTCTACATTAGATGGTAATAGTCGGTGATCTGTCCTCCCTGGATGATTTCACAGTCAACAGAACGTCAGACCAGGTGTACCTACTATGAAGAAAAAAGAGAGAGAACAAAAAGTTAAAAGCTGAAATGACAACAGTCATTTCAATGTAACGCAATGCAAATCTGGAGAACAGTAGACTGGAGAACAGTAAAAATCAGTAGAGTGAGAAAAGTAGGCCCTGATGTCCTCCAGTAGCCTAAGCCTATAGCAGCAAAACTATAAAGGTAGCTCAGAGTAACATGAGCCACTCTAGTTATAAGCTTTGTCAAAAAGGAAGGTTTTAAGATTAGTCTTAAAAGTAGACAGGGTGTCTGCTTCACGGACCAAAACTGGGAGTTGGTTCCACAAGAGAGGAGCCTGATAGCTAAAGGATCTGCCTCCCATTCTACTTTTAGAGACTCTAGGAACCACCAGCAGACCTGCAGTCTGAGAGCGAAGTGCTCTGTTAGGAACATACGGAGTAATCAGAGCTCTGATATATGATGGAGCTTGATTATTAAGGGCTTTATACGTTAGAAGAAGAATTTTAAATTCTATTCTTGATTTAACAGGAAGCCAATGAAGGGAAGCTAAAATTGGAGAAATATGATCCCTCTTGTTGATTTTCATCAGAACTCTTGCTGCAGCATTTTGGATAAGCTGAAGACTTTGAATTGCATTTTGTGGACTTCCTGATGGTAAAGAATTACAATAGTCCAGCCTTGAAGTAACAAATGCATGGACTAGTTTTTCAGCATCACTCCTGGACAGAATGTTTCTAATTTTGGCGATATTCCGGAGGTGAAAAAAGGAAACTCTGGAAACCTGTTTAATATGGAATTTAAATGACATGTCTTGGTCAAAAATAACACCAAGGTTTTTTACTTTATTACCAGAGGCCAAGTTAATGTCATCCAGATTAAGTGATTGGTTAAGAAGTTTATTTTTTGAGGACTCTGGCCCAAAGATTACAACTTCGGTCTTGTCAGAATTTAGATGCAGGAAATTTAAAGTCATCCAGCTTTTGATGTCATCAAGACATGACTGCAGTCGAAGTAATTGATTGGATTCATCAGGATTTATGGATAGATATAGCTGAGTGTCATCAGCATAACAGTGGAAATTAATCCCATGCTGTCTGATAATTTTGCCGATCGGAAGCATATATATAGTAAAGAGAATTGGTCCAAGGACTGAACCCTGTGGTACTCCACAGGTGACCCTAGAGTTTGAGGAAGATTTATTATTAACATGAACAAACTGGAATCTGTCCGACAGATAAGATTTAAACCAGCCTAATGCTTTCCCCTTAATCCCTACAGTATGTTCAAGTCTTTGTAGGAGAATATTGTGATCAACTGTATCAAATGCAGCACTAAGATCTAACAGGACAAGTACAGACACAAGTCCATTATCTGAGGCCATGAGAATATCATTAGTGACCTTCACCAGAGCCGTTTCAGTGCTATGATGAGCTCTGAAGCCTGACTGAAACTCCTCAAGTAAGTCATTGCTTTGTAAATGTTCACAAAGTTGATTAGCAACTACTTTCTCAAGAATTTTAGATAAGAAAAGAAGATTAGATATAGGTCTGTAGTTTACTAGCTCATCTTGATCAAGAGAAGGTTTCTTAAGTAAAGGTTTAATAACAGCTACTTTAAAAACCTGTGGTACATATCCATTTACTAAGGATAGATTAATCATGTCTAAAATAGGACCACTGATCAAAGGGAATACCTCCTTAAACAACTTGGTTGGGATTGGGTCTAACATACAGGTAGAAGGTTTAGATGAAGCTAAGATTTTAGATAGCTCAGAAAGCTCTACTGCTTTTAAACAGTTCAAACACTGTGCAGGTTCTAAAGATTCCTCCAATGCTGCCTTACTTACTGGGGATGAGGTAATCATGTTTGGGAGGATGCCAATTATTTTATTTTTAATGGCATCAATTTTATTTATGAAGAATCCCATAAAATCATTACTACTAAGAGCTAAGGGAATGGATGGATCAACAGAGCTGCAGCTCTGAGTAAGTTTGGCAACTGTACTAAAGAGAAATCTAGGATTATTTTTATTCTCTTCAATTAATGATGAAAAATATGCTGCTCTAACTCTGCGAAGGGTCTTGTTATACAACAATAGACTGTCCCTCCAGATTAAGTAGGATTCCTCTTGGTGTGTAGAGCGCCAATTTCTCTCCAATTTCCTAACATTGTGCTTCAAGGAACGCAGCTCTGAATTAAACCAGGGAGCCAGCTTCCTGTGAATTATCACCTTCTTTTTCAAGGGAGCTACATTATCTAATGCAGAACGCAATGAGGAAGTCACACTGTTAGCAAATGTATCTATTTGTGAATGGGAAGAAACAGCATTGCTGCCATCTACAGGGCATTTCTGCAATACTGAGGATATTAAGAGGGGGACAGACTCTTTAAGTTTTGATACAGCATTATCCGATAAAGATCTACTATAATGGAACCCTCTTTTGGGGGTGGAGAAATCGGTTAGATTAAACTCAAATGTTATTAAAAAATGATCAGACAGGACGGGGTTGTGAGAGAATACTGTTAATTCTTCACAATCAATGCCATATGTCAGCACAAGGTCCAAAGTATGGAGCCGAGAGTGCGTTGGCTTATGCACATTTTGAGCAAAACCAATTGAATCTAGGATAGTTTTAAAGGCTACACTAAGGTTATCACATTCAGTGTCAACATGGATGTTAAAATCACCCACTATAATAACCTTGTCAGTATTTAACACCAAATCAGATAAGAAGTCTGACAGTTGATCCAAAAACTGAGTGTAAGGGCCTGGTGGACGATACAAAACAATAAACAGAAGAGGTTTTATTGCTTTGCAGTTTGGATGAGGGAAACTGAGGGTTAAATGTTCAAAAGAACTGTAATTATTAATTGGCCTGGGACTAATTAATAAATCAGACTGAAAGATGGTTGCCACTCCTCCTCCTCTTCCCACAGATCTGGGAATGTGGAAATTTGAATAACTGGAGGGAGTTGACTCATTTATACTAACGTAGTCCTCTTGTAGCCAGGTTTCTGTGAGACAAAACAAATCAATCTGATTATCAGAAATCAATTCATTAACTAACAAAGTCTTTGGAGGGAGAGACCTTATATTTAATAGACCACATTTAATTCTATTATTTTTTGGTTCAAAGTGATCCGTATGGATTTTTATTAGATTTTTATGATTTGTTCCCTTTAGATCAGTTTTTGATCTGTTAAGTTTTGGCCGTGGGAAAGACACCGTCTCAATAGGGTAATGGGTGGGTAACAGTACAGAAGCTGCAGAGAGGTGTGTTAAACTACGGCTCTGCTTCCTGGTCTGGACCCTGGGTTGTCAGCATTTAGGAGAACTAATAAATCCGGCCAGATTCCTAGAAAGAAGAGCTGCACCATCCAAAGTGGGATGAATGCCGTCTCTCCTGATCAGACCAGGTTTTCCCCAGAAAGTTTGCCAGTTATCAATGTAGCCCACGTCGTTTTCTGGACACCACCTAGACAACCAGCGGTTGAATGATGACATGCGGCTAAACTTGTCATCACTGGTCAGATCAGGCAGGGGACCAGAGAAAATTACAGAGTCCGATATTGTTTTAGCAAACTCACACACCGAAGCAACACCAACTTTGGTGACCTCTGATCGGCGTGACCGGGTGTCATTACCGCCAGCGTGAATAACAATTTTGCGGTATTTACGCGTATCCTTAGCCAGCAGTTTTAGGTAGGATTCTATGTCGCCCGTTCTGGCCCCTGGTAGGCATTTAACTATGGTTCCTGGTTTCTTTAGTGCCACGTTTCTTATTACAGAGCTGCCAATAATTAAGGTCGGCTCCTCGGCGAGACTGTCGCTCAGAGGGGAAAATTTATTAGAAACGCAGATGGGTTGGTGGTGATCTGGGGGTTGAAATCTAGAGCTATGCTTACTACGAACCGTCACCCAGCCGGCCTGCTTAACCGGTTGTTCGAGTGCGGCTGTTGGTTCGCTACGTGAAGTTACTCTTTGTGAAGTTACTCTTTGTGGCTCCGCGCTAGCAAAGGAGCGGCTATCAGCTGGTTTTTCAACAGCACGGAGCCGGGTCTCCAGTTCTGACACCCTCCAAAGCTACAAAAATACTACATTTATTACATGTACCATTATCACTAAAGGAGGCAGAGGAATAACTGAACATCTGACACAGAGAGCAGCAGATAGGAGACTTAGTCAGAGACGGAGAAGCCATTATGAGGCTAAGGCTTGGCTAGCGCTAGGCTAACGCTAGGCTAAAGCTAGGCTAGCGCCCTGTTATCACGCCAAAGAACAAACCGTGTGAAACACGAGGAGTTCTCAAACGTGATGAGCAGCCACAGAAAATGTTTTAAAAGTGCTTATGTTTGGAAACAGGTGTTACAGCAAAGAGGTTTAAAGATAAAAAGCGAGAGAGCCTGGAGCAAAAATCCGTCGTTCACACAGCAACAACAGGAAGTGACAACAGGAAGTGACACAATACGCCTTACCGCAAACAGGAAGTCATTCCACCCCAAAGTCTGATAAAGCCAGGAGAGAGGGCTGGCAAAAAGTAGCAGACAAATTAAATGCATAAATACTGTCCATGGTAGATGTTTCTATCACTTTCTACAGTATGTATTTTTGCATTTTAATAATTTCATATTTACTTTGTTCTTTTATATTAGAGCCTCCACGGGACCCACTAGAACATGGGGACAAGTAAAAGTGAAATACAAGAATATTCTACAAAATGGTAGTCTTTAATTATTATACTTTATTTTAAAAAGCCACTTGTTATGTCAAGAGATCCAAATTTCAGCGTCATTCCTTAGACCCTGGAAGTAAAGGATGCGTGCAAACTGGGAATTTTAACAAAAAAAATTCTTAATCCATAAAAAATGAAGTTCTTCCTTTTCCAAAACTGTATTGCTCCGTGTCTAGATAATTCATCCATAGTTTTTTTCTAATACAATATACGGCTCGACAGGAAGCAAGCCTTTCAAAGTAAAACTAAACTTCACAATAAAATGGCCCGAACAAATCTTCGTACTGAATATGATAAAAAAAAGCAAACCATCAAACAAATAACTTAAATATTTTCTATTTTTGGCTCTAACACAACTTTTTCCTCTTTAAAAGCCTCTGTTAAATGATGTGTTTGTCTGTTTATAACAGCCACCAAGAAAAATCTCTCTACACTGTCGCGCTGCGCTAAAGGATCCTGTCTATTGCGCAATACGCGATTAATTCTAAAAGCTCTGAAATTATTCTTGCACCTTCCGCAACAGGTTGCAGTCGTAAAAATGGACACAGCTACGACAGACTTCCCCATCTCCTCTGCTTATAAAGCTTCAATCTAATCCTGTTTACATGAAATGAGCCTGCTCTCGAGCAGGTTTAAGCTGGCGCACATGTTGCTATGACAACAAGTGCAGGATGTCTTTCGAAGAACCAAACGATCCAAGATCATGCCAAATCGTCACCAATCAAATCCCCTGGGCTATTAATTAAAAGTTAGTTCCTGAAGTTAACATGGGAGAACAGACTTCCTTTGTCTGTGAGCAGATGAGCCCCTGGACACTGAATGTCTGCGGGGTCTTCACCCTCCCTGGACACCCCTGGAGGGGCCGGTCAGTCTATTAAATTGTTCGAGCAAACAAAGGCTTACAACACCATGGAGGGGGACGTCAGGTAATATACTACATGAAGCTTTATGGTAACATGAGTGTTTGTCTCCCTTTGGAGTTCCAATTGTCATAAATACATGTATATTTTAAGTGTTTTGTCTCTGATAATTGTTTTCTTCCTTTGCTGCCAAATCTATGACCCGGATGAGGCGTGCCTTCATGAATGAGACAAGAAGAACTAACAGGCCGCCTCGTTACTCCCTACGTCAGCGTTTCATGTGGAGCATTCACACTGGATAAGCGAAGCCTTTGTGATGAAATTTACGGACATCTCTGCTGTGTATTGTGAATGTGAGCAGCTATGTAACAGAAACAGTGCTGCCAGCTCCGCTTATAGTAATGTGCGATCTGTCATGTAATCATGCATCATATCAAAGAGCTGGGCCTCCCATTTCGTGTTGGCACAGGGCCTCAGACCCTACCTGGTGCTGCTTTTTGGGCTTGTTTTCCAATGCAGCCTCCATTCTTCACCAAAAGCAAATAAAAACACTCCCAGGAAACAAAATTAATTTCTTCATTAATTTCATTTCTTTCTATGTTTATTTCCCATAATGTTTTTCATCAATATTATTGATTTTTATGCTGTTTATATTTGTGGTTTTTTTGTACAGCACTTTGGTCTCTGTGTGTTTAAAGCGCTTTATAAATAAAGTTGGGTTGGACATTCACGCATCGGATATCCAAGATTCATAATTCTTTTTACACAGAGTAAAAATATACTTGTAAAATCCTCAATTGAAGACAACAGTAAAGGATCCATCCACTGTGTGAAGGTTTCCAGTAAAACTCCTCATCGTCCACGTGTCTACAGACGGACGTTTCTGACCAACCAGTTTAACCTTTTCAGCGTTAGCGTCGTCACGTTTTTCCTGCCCACCAACCTGTCTGTTGCTCCGCGGGAGTCGAGCCAGACGAACTCCGGACATGTCGAACAGTCGGACCTGCCGATTGTCGTGAGGAAGAGCGATGATCTTCTGGTTCACCGACACGCTGATCCTGATGGGAAACAGGAAGTGGAGAACTCATCCACAGTCAGTAAATTGTTGCTGTTTTCCTGCTGCACTGGTGGGAAGGAGAGCAGACTCTGACTTATTGCTGTAATTATCATTCAAAGACGTGTGGAAGAATATAAGAACAGAACTTCTGCCACTCTAAGGCCTCCTGGTTCTGTGGTGCCGGGCGTTCACTGAGTACCGGCAGGCCTTCAGCTCACATACCTGTTGACAGCAGAGTCGGTGCGGATGGCTGCTATGGGCGACCTCATGTTCTTCAGGTCCCACACTTTGACGGTGCGATCATCGCTGCCTGACACCACGTTATCTCCCACTGTGAAGACGGCGGACGTCACCGTGCTGCAGAGGACAGGAGACAGCTTTGTTCAAACAGCTTTAAAACTTTTTTAGACACTTTTAGAAAGAAACCTGCTGCAAGTTTTACTGTTTTGAGGTCTTTGAGCAAAACCATATCTGCTTTAATTTCTTTCATGTCTGACAGAACATCTGAGGGAAGTGCAGCAACATCTTGGTGTCCTCCATATCTCCTTTCATTACTTGTGTCATTGGACTGAATTGCATGCATGCCAGTGGTCCTCTGTGTTGTGTTCCTCTTCTTATCCTGTCTTTCTTTATCATTAGCACAGGCAACGTTTAAAACTTCTAGGAGTAGCTCAGCTGAGGTACTTGGTTTTGATAAGTAGGGTTTGAGATCCGTCTTCATGTTGTCACTTTGAAGGCCTGTGAGGACTGTGTGCATGAACATGCTCTGCACTAATGCAGGATCATACTTAAGACCAGACTCAGCCTCTTGTGAAGCAAACAGTATTTTCTGGAGCAAATCCATTGCTCTGATCACAAAATTCTGTGGTGTCTCTCTGCTGCTCTGCACTTCTGTGGTAAGCTGTTTATATAACTCAGTTGCGCTTCTCCCTTGATAGTGTGAACGAAGAATTCTCCTAAGAGTGGGAAGGGACAGGTCACATTTTCCCTCTAAATAGCTACGCAGCTGTAGGCCAGGTACTATTGCTCTAACAACAGCATCCACGATCTCTGATTCAGGGTAGCTTTACTGAGACCGTTTTCAATGTGGCGGGAAAAACTGGAAAAAGTCTTTTTGCCCAGGGTCACCAATTTGACCTGCGATTTTAAATTCCTTTCTCTATGAAGGGCTGTTTACATGGGCAGGGGCTGCCTGGACGACAACAGTTTCAATGTTCTTTGCATTTTTGTTAACCAGGATTTGATTTGAGTTTTTTCAGTTTCTTTTTGTTAAACCATAAGTTTTAGTTTTTCCATTTCTCTGCCCAGCTTCTTGTGTCCCTTTTCTGGAGTTCTGTTTTTGACATTCCAAAAAAGTTAAAAAACAAAAAAACTGGACTTTTTTTTAAGTTTGAAGACATTTCGCTTTTTATCCAGAAAGCTTTCTCAATTCAAAATGTCTGGAGTAGTGTGGAGTTTCAAGCTTTATAGTACTGCCCAACAAAGGCCTTGTAATGGCTTAGATAACATGCAAACTGAACTGAACCAGGTCCACCCCTTAGGACCCTGTTTTTGACAACTCCCTGCACTGATTGTATCATGTCCATTAAACTCAGTAATACCGACATCCCTTGGTCTTCTAATTGTCTTGGTTCATCACTGTCAATATATTTTCTGTGTTTGTTCCTGAAATTCCAAGGTAATCTCATATTTTGATCAGATGGTTGCTGGTCAGTTGGAGGAGGGATCCTCTAATCGCAAACTGTAGACCAGGGGTCTCAGACTCGCGGCCCACGGACCAACTGCGGCCCTCGGGACGATGGTTTGTGGCCCCCGCTTTAATATGAAAGTTTAATGTTAGTGCGGCCCGCGGGCTTGATATGATTGGCACTTCTCAATGTTGTGTGCGGAGCTGAACAAACTTACCAATCACGGTGGAGTATATTGCTCTAGGAGGCGGGACATCAGCCGGGCGTATTTGCATTTTCTATTTGTCGTTATTTGCATGTGGCACATGTGCAATTTCCGCGGCTGCTCCCGCTTCACGCGCTTCAGCATCCGGTCTAGACCCGGAAGTTGCTGCTCCGTGTAACGTTATTAAGGCTTGGCGCCTGACTACGACCAAATATGGTAATAGGTAATCAAAAAGTTTGTCTGAGGAGCCCGTGTGCGTGAATAAAACACCAACAGACAGGTAGTAAGTTTAAGTTATTGTATTCAAATATATATTGTTGCATATATATAGGAAGGTACTCAATATTTATATTTTCCTATAAGTATAAACAACATAACACGAGGACAAGAGTTTTTGTTCTCTTCTTCAAGTCCGTTGTTTTTTAATGCAGAGTGATTAATGTTTTATCAATCAATATCTGTTTTTAGTCCATGATCGATCCAGGGCAATAAGTCCGAAAATTTGAAGTAGTTTGGTTCACTTAAGTCCTACCGCGAAGCTGCGGTGATCTAACCTGACTCTAGCCATATGGATTTCGCTCCGCCTAGCTCCACTCACATCCATCTGGGACCTCTCCATAGAACTTGCCTATGGAGAGGTTTTTAACCAGAATCAAAGCAGATTATTTTCTTGATGGATGTTTTTTATGTCTAAACTGCACAGAAATCAATAGTCAGAGATTGTCAGCACTTGTTTTCCTTCAAAATTGATGTTCTGGTTCTCTTTGGTTTGTTCATTTCTCATCATTGTTTTCTAAACCAGCTGATCAGCACCAGAATATTTGCTGTTTATCTATCATTTTTGCTTTTATTAGCGAAGACTGTGAACTCAGCAATAAAATGTCAAATGATTTCCCAGGTTTAAAAAGTGGAACCAGTTCTTTGATCCAGTTCTGGTTTGGACCCGTTTTGTTGAGTCCAGACACACATGAGACAACAGATATCATCTAATATTGTAAATTTCTCATCTGAGAATTGTTATATTTTGAATGTTTTATGTTTAATCATTAATTTAAAACATCTTTAGGATAAATAACCTCAAAACAACAAAATCACCACAACTCTAATTAGTATTTCAGTAAAAATGACAATTCAGCTGTACAATATAGTTTTATGTGAAACATAAAATTTACAGGATGTGTTTAGCAGCAAAATCTGTAATAAAAAGAGAGATAATGTGAATTTATAGTATTTTTTGAATCAGGTGTTACATATTTATGCCACAATTTTGACCTAATTCTAATATTTTTGATGAACATTAATGTGTTTTCATTAAATAAAGACTCTAAGTATTAAAGTGAGACATTTCTATCCAGACATTTCTCCCATGACACTCAAATATCCCACGAGCTGATGCCGGGTTATGTTGCGTTGTTACAAGGAGTAAATTATCTAATTTTAATGGGATAAGTCTCTCTTGTTAAAACGAGAAAGTTATCTCATTAAAACAAGTTACCTTGTCACCCGCCTGGCAGCAAAACGCTTCAGTACGATCCGTGAAAGTCACGTGAACTCCCGCAGCCTCAAGAGGTAGCCTGTGAGCCTACGCTCAAAGCAGCAAATCCAGATATTAC
Source organism: Fundulus diaphanus (assembly GCA_037039145.1). NCBI lineage: Eukaryota > Metazoa > Chordata > Actinopteri > Cyprinodontiformes > Fundulidae > Fundulus > Fundulus diaphanus. The sequence continues at coordinate 10,224,118 of CM073133.1, forward strand.
ACATACAAATCCTACTACCTATTTGTGGATCCCTGTTATGGGAATATTATTCTGCATATGGCCTCACGGCTTTTTTCTCTGCTCCCTGCTTGCTTGCTTGCTAGCATTTTCCTGCCTTTTACGTTTTATCTCTTTTTGATCTCTTAGCCAAAACCACAGAAAGTTGGATTTAGTTATTTTATTTATTTTCTTTTATTTATTTTTGATTTTGAAAAGATGACTACCTTCACCACAGTGAACTTTGACACACTTCTACAGAAGATAGCTGTTATGGAACAGAAAATCTGCCGACTCGAGGTGAATTATGATGTAAACGGCATGTATGGAAACGAAACAACCCTGCCTGTGATTACCAGTTCCCTGAGGAAAAGGAGAGTCCCTGGACCACTCTGGGTGCAAGACCAAAGGAACAACGAACCCCAAACCTTGACAAAGGAAACTGGCCGATACTACAGAGAGATGTCCCAAGACAAGTGAAACAACAGCAGGCTGTTCTCACAACAAATGATAGGAGTAAGCCTGCTGGAAATGTTGGAATTCCATTACGAAACAGATTCGCTCCACTCCAAAATGTGACCCAGGAGGATCATGACAACAATCAGAGGTATGTCAACACTAAGCTACCAGAGAAAAGACATGCCACGGGGCCTAGGACCCTGATTTTATGCAATCGATCTGTAAGTGGGATTAAACACTTCTGTAACAAGAAAAACATAGAGGTGTTGATTTATAACGATTCAAACTGTGGTCATAGGGTGTCTGATGTATCAGATATCCTTCCAAGGATCTTGAAAGAATGCCCGACCTTGGAAAAACTCATAATACAAGTTGAAGCCCTGGGGGACGCCTTCCAGAGAAAATCAGTAGTATTAAAAGAGGATTACATTCGTCTACTGAACTTAGTTGATGGCCTTAATCTCACAGTGTTTCTAAGCGGGCCTCACGCGCCTGTTAATTGCGGAAATGACATTTTTTCCAGAGTTCTGATGCTAAACAAATGGCTGGAAAAAACAAGCAAACAAACAACTGTAACCTTCATAGACAGCTTTAACATCTTTTGGGAGAGGAGACATCTGTTCAACAGAGATGGTTTCTCTCTAAATAGGTCAGGTGCAAAAGGGCTGATTTCAAACATCTTCTATTCTGTGAACCATGCACCATCAGCTTTGTCCCAAAACAAAGCTCAACCAGTGCCAAAACAAATGATAAGCCCAGTACAGCCCGAGCAAGCCAAGATAAAGATGGCCAGAAAGACGACACAGAGAGAGGCTTCGTCAGAGCTACAGGAGGATTCATCCCAGATCTCAGCAGGACAAAGAGAGGACCAAAAACCTCCATCGTCACGAACACCGGTCCAGACTGCACCCACCTCCCCTTCTTCTCCACAAAGCCCAGAAGTTCCTTTTCTGGAATTTTCTCACAACATGAACAAAGTATTTAAGATTGGCCTACACATGACGTCCTCTCCACATAACCATCCTAACAACTGCAGCTCTGTGACTAAACCAGCATTTTCTAAAAGCCGCAGGGCCTCAGACCCTCCCCCTCTACGTATGACGGAACATGCCTGTGCTCAGGACCTTCTGTATACACATATACAGTTAAATAAAATGGTAACTACTGGTCCATATGTTTCATTAAATATATGATAAAAACAATAAACACAAACACAGTAATACATGAGAAAGAGAAATCACCTGAATAAACTCAAAACCATAAAACCTTTTTAATAGTACTGAGTAAATACGTGGTAAATGCCATAAACATGGTAAATAAAACATGTAGAGAATAATACAAACAATTCTAACACTGTGATCTCATGGTACAGCTGTGGGGTATTTAGGGATAGCCGGGGAGGAGACAGGGCAGAAAAAGATGCAGACTGCAGCGGGACCGTGGGGTGCGATTACTTTCCACCTATGTGATCTCTGCTCTGTTTCTCAGTAAAAGTGCTGGAACTTCATCACTCCACCATTTCCTTTTCCAATAATTCTAGGAAGTCAGTTATTGTTTAGAATTCCTTCCACAATCCCTCACGGCAAAAGTGTAGAAAAAAACACGTGTGCAAAGAGAGCCAATGGAGAAACCGCTTAACTTGTCACACATGATTTGGCTGTATTTCTGGGTCTTGAAGCGAAAGTACTTCAGACATTAATGCCTCTGTGTGTGTTTACAGATTGATCTACACAATTGCAGATCTTAGTACACATTTGCAAATAATATTGCTGCAATAATGCCCCCATATGCCTCTCCGTGCTCCCGCTGCTGCTGCTGGCATTGCTACCGACGGTGGAGCTTCTGGCTTTTTCAGCCATTTGCGAATGTCCATCTTTCTCACTTAAAATATGCTCATTTACCTTTGGTTTGCTGTTTCTTCTTCTCCTCCTTTAAATTTTAATGGCGGTTGGTGACCAACTTAAAGGAGCATTACCACCACATTTTGTTTCTTCTTCCTGTAGCAGTATGAAGCGCTGACGTCTGACCACATAACGTTAACTGCTTGATGGATTCAAGGACAACTTTTCTTTTTCTTAGCGTATGTACACTTGTATTATGGATTCCACACGACACCGCTGGGCATTTTAACGCCGAACCATTTTTTATTAAGTAAGGCTTTTAAAACACAGTAACACAGCAGCCTTCGGTACCAGATTTATAACTTAGAAATTTTTATTGCAAAGCACTTTGGCTTTCTAGTTGGATGTTGTAAATGGCTATGTGAATAAATAAATAAAAAAGCCTTATAGTAATAGGAAATATTTAGATATTATTTATTTAGTCCCTACCACAGTAAGGACTATAGACCAGTTCACGCGTGACGTCCGCGCTACATCCGGGTCCGGCGGGTAGGCAAAAGCAGAACTGTTCCCGTCTACTATCATTACAAAACGGGTGATTTAGAGCGTACTTTTAGTTAGTTTATTTTTGGAATCTAAACAATGTCTACGACTTGTTGTGCTCCCGGTTGCACACAGAGGCATTCCAAATCGTCGGATGTACGTTTCTGTCGTTTACCAAAGGACGAGGAAAGAAGAAAGAAATGGATAATTTCAATGAAAAGGACGCAGGCAGACAATCTCAATGGACTGTGGGAGCCATCATACTACGACAGAATGTGCAGTCTACACTTCATCTCCGGTAAATACAACTTAATTCTGTACTAGTCATTGTTCTACTTAAATAGCGGCGGAGGGGAGGTGGCGATCGCTAGACGGGGCCAGGAGAAGCAGTGTCGATTCGCTGCAGCAGCAGCACGCCGCATCATTTTAGTTTTCTTCGTCCAATCAGTGTGCAATAATCTTCACCCGACAGCGGCTGCATTACGCCCCTGTTTACGCTGCAACGTCGCCGACACCCCCACCAATTTTAATAAGACAAAAACACCAAAATAATCCGTAATGAACAATGTTTTTTTTTTTAACCTACCGGGTGGGTCGTCCTCTCTGCTGAGGCGCTGTGTGTCAGACTCCGCTTTCTGCTGTTACACAAACATGTCTGAACATCCATCCATCCATTTTCTGACCCGCTTAATCCCTCATGGTGTCGCGGGGGTTGCTGTCTATGTCCCGATATGAAATAATTGTAGCCGTCCAGTGGTTTCATGCTTCCATGCTCTCTCGTCTGTACTGGCCTGCGTGTTTATAAGGCAGCTGTATACGGAACACTTGGCCAGCAGTTGACAGACTCGCTCCGTCCCTTCAGGCTTTTGCTGTGTGGATCTGGCAATCTGATACCATCAACCAACAACTTACTCTAAAAAAGGATCTTGTGATACGTTATCTAAAGAATAAAAATACGTCGAGAACTCGTCGTTTCCTCTGTTTGCGTCCGCCTTTGTGTTCGTCTTTTGCCTACCAGTCCGACGCGCATGCGCGAAAACCCCGGATCAAAACAATAACAATGAACTGGTCTATTCTTCCTGGGGTCCATTCTTATTATCAAAACATCAGAGAGTACAAAAACAAAGAGTTCATGACATCCATTAACAGACGTACATTACATTTAACAACTAAGAGTAGCATCCAAGAAAACATAAACAAATATTACAAATACAGAAAGACAAACAGTTCATCACATCCTAACAACAGATTAAATCACATTTAACAAATAAGAATATCACAGAAAAAAACAACAGAATAACACAGAAAAAAAACAACAGAATAAGTAAGTACTTTAACTATGCACATGTTAGGATTATTTCCTTTCTAACCGGTGACTTCTTGAGATTTGTTTTGAAAAACAGTTATCAGTCTAATATCATGCGGCAAACTATTTAAATATGAAACAGCTCTGTATATAAAATTACTTTTCAGTGCCTTAGTTTTTCGCAGAGGCAAAGTAAATGTCAGATTAAAGGGTCGTCTCATCTCATCGATCTTTGATGCATGGCATCAACATTGGTTCTAAATGTCAGCCCACAGTAAATATTGTAGCGCTATTCTGTGCCACCTGTGTGGGTTCTCATGTGAACATTTAAATGACCAATTTGACTAAACGTTTTACCACATGCCTGACAAGCAAATCGTCCTACACCAGTGTGGGTTCTTTCGTGATCGTTTAAAATATTAATCTGATTAAAAGATTTTCCACATGTCTGACAAGAAAAAGGTTTCTCCCCTGTGTGTGTTCTTTGATGAACATTTAAATTACGCTTATCAGAGAATTTCTTACCACATGTCTGACAATGAAAAGGCTTCTCACCTGTGTGGATTCTCCTGTGAATATTTAAATTACCAGTTCGACTAAAAGCTTTCCCACATGTCTGACAAGAAAAAGGTCTTTCCCCTGAATGGGTTTTCTGGTGAGCATTAAAATTACTCTTACGAGAGAATTTCTTTCCACATGTCTGACAAAGAAAAGGTCTCTCCCCTGTATGGGTTCTCTTGTGAACATTTAAAGTACCAATTCGATCAAAAGTTTTACCACATGTCTGACAAGAAAAAGGTCTCTCCCCTGTATGGGTTCTCTTGTGAACATTTAAAGTACCAATTCGATCAAAGGTTTTACCACATGTCTGACAAGAAAAAGGTCTCTCCCCTGTGTGGCTTCTCATGTGAGCATTTAAATGATAAATTCGATTAAACGTTTTACCGCATGCCTGACAAGAAAAGCATCTCTCACCACTGTGGGTTCTTTTGTGATCATTTAAACTACTAATGTGATTAAAAGATTTACCACATGTTCTACATTTCTCACAAGGTTCCTCCTTTTCTTGCTTAATCAGTGGAGGTTCTGGGTCCTCTTTTGCTCCTTTAATCCATGGAAGTCCTGGTTCTCCCTGCTCTTCAACCAGTGGTTCTGTTTCCCTTCTTCCCTTTTTAGCCAATGAAGATTCAGGCTCCACATTTTGTTTTTCAGTCAATGGAGGTTCTGGGTTTTTCTCTTCCTCTTTGAGCCATGTAGATGCCAGTTCCCCCTGCTCTTCAATCAGCGGTTCTGTTTCCTTTTGTTCCTCTTTAGCCAAAGAAGACAAAAGCTCTAAATTTTGCTTTTCAATCAATGGAGGTTCTGGGTGTTCCTCTTCCTCTTTAATCCACGGAGGTCCTTTATCCCCATGTTCTTCAATCATAGAAGCTTCTGGATCCTCTTTAATCAGCGAACGTTGTGGTTCCATCTGTTCCTCTTCAATCCACCGAGGTTCTACTTCCTCCTGGTCATTACTGGACCTCCTCCCCTGGTCACAGAGTTGTTTGATGGCAGAAACTTCCTCCTCCATGGAGATATGTGGCTTTTGGAGGTCTATGGGAACAAATTATGTGATTGTTAATGTAATTACACTGATGACTGTTTCATGGATCTGCCTGGTTGTTCCTGGAGATTCAGGACTGTAGGAGTCACACAGTTTATATAAAATTAGTCTGTAGAGAAAAAAAATTAACTTCAATTCAATTTTATTTATATAGCGCTAATTCACAATGTATGTCAGCTCAAAGCTCTTAGCGTCAATTAAACCAAAACATTTAGATTGGTCAAAAGGTTTTCCATCTAAGGAAATCCAGCAGATTGCGTCAAGTCACTGACTAGCAGTATTTACTACCCCTGAAAAGACGTGTAGTCACAGTGGACAGTCCTCTGCATTCTTGATGGCTTTGCAACAATCCTTCATACCAAGCATGCATGTACCAGTGGATACAGTGGATATAAAAACATCTCAAGACAGAGCAGGGACAGAAAAGAGCATAGAACCACTGATCCAGGAATACTGTCTTTGTTAGGGAGAGTAACGACAGATGATCTGCCCCCCAGGATTGGGCCAAAGCTAAAACAGAACACTAGACCAGACTATGAAGAGAAAAAAGACAGAAAATAAAAGTTAAAAGTTGAAATGTAAACCGTTGAAAACCGTTGGTTGATCCATCCATTCCCTTAGCTCTTAGCAGTAATGATTTTATGGAATTCGTCATAAATAAAATTGATTCCATAAAAAATAAAATAATTGGTATCCTCCCAAACATGATTACCTCGTCCTCAGTCAGTGAGTCAGCGTTAGAAGAATCTTTAGAACCTGGGCAGTGTCTGAACTGTTTAGAAGTAGTAGAACTTTCTGAACTATCTAAAATTTTAGCTTCATCTAAACCTTCTACCTGTACGTTAGACCCAATCCCAACCAAGTTGTTTAAGGAGGTATTCGCTTTGATCAGTGGCACTATTTTAGACATGATTAATCTATCCTTACTGAACTACGTACTGAAAAACTGTTTACAATGCAACTGTCTACTGTTAAATCACTGCTGCACCTTACTGCATATTTGTTTACATTTGTTTACATTGTTTACATTTCAACTGCCTACTGTTCACTGCTGCACTTTATCCGGAAGTCAATTGAAACTTATCCTGTAACTGACTGCGTTTTATCACTGCATTTTTTATCCTGTACTGTAATTCACTGCAAGGTATCCTGTAGAGTTACTGCAATCTTTCTGAGCTGTGTGAAAACGAAATTTCGTTCTGTATGCACTCTGTGCATACAAATAGACAAAGAAAGTCTAAGTCTTAGTAAATGGATATATACCACAGGCTTTTAAAGTAGCTGTTATTAAACCTTTACTTAAGAAACCATCTCTTGATCAAGATGAGTTAGTAAATTACAGACCTATACCTAATTTTCTTTTCTTATCTAATATTCTTGAGAAAGTAGTTGCTAATCAACTTTGTGAACATTTACAAAGCAATGACCTACTTGAGGAGTTTCAGTCAAGCTTCAGAGCTCATCATAGCACTGAAACGGCTCTGGTGAAGGTCACCAATGATATTCTCATGGCCTCAGATAATGGACTTGTGTCTATACTTGTCCTGTTAGATCTCAGTGCTGCATTAGATACAGTTGATAACAATATCAACTGTATCTTCATCATCAGCACTGGTTCCCCCCAGGGCTGTGTTCTTTCTCCTCTGCTCTTCTCCCTGTACACCAACAGCTGCACCTCCAGTCATCAGTCTGTCAAGCTCCTAAAGTTCGCGGATGACACCACTCTCATCGGACTTATGTCTGATGGTGACGAGTCCACCTACAGGTGGGAGGCTGACCATCTGGTGACCTGGTGCAGGGAGAACAACCTGGAGCTCAACGCTGTAAAAACAGTGGAGATGGTTGTGGACTTCAGGAAGAACTCAGCCCCAGCTACCCCCATCACCCTCTGTGACTCCACCATCGACACTGTGGAGTCTTTCCGCTTCCTGGGAACTATCATCTCCCAGGACCTAAAGTGGGAGCTGAACATCAACTCCCTCACCAAGAAAGCCCAGCAGAGGATGTACTTCCTGCGGCAGCTGAAGAAATTCAACCTGCCAAGGACAATGATAGTGCAGTTCTACTCCTCCATCATTGAGTCCATCCTCACCTCCTCCATCACCATCTGGTACGCTGGTGCCACCGCTATGGGCAAGGGCAGACTGCAGCGTGTCATCAGGTCTGCAGAGAAGGTGATTGGCTGCAATCTTCCATCTCTCCAGGACCTGTTCGCCTCCAGGACTCTGAGGGCGTGCAGGGAAGATTGTGGCTGATCCCTCGCACCCCAGTTATGGACTATTTCAGACACTTCCCTCTGGCAGGAGGCTGCGGTCCATCAGGACCAGAACCTCACGCCACAAGAACAGTTTTTTCCCATCTGCTACCTGTAGCCCAGGCTTCATAAGCTGTTAGATGTAAAAGCCTGTTGTTTAGTTTGTCTGAATGTGTGGGAGAGAGAGCTGGCATTTATGGGGTTAACTCAGCCGTACAGCGCAGAGAGAGAGGGGCGCGTCTCAGTACTGCGGCTGCGCACAGCGCTCTGAGAGATAGTTGGAAGCAGCGCCATAGAGATGGAAAGAGTTGCGACACTCTTTGATGTCACCGCCAGGGCAGTCACGTGGTTCGTGTAGACCGCTATAGTTCCAAAACATACGCTGGCTGTCGTGTTCTTCTATGGGACAGACAGCAGCGATTGCGTTATTTAACGGTAAATATATATATATAAACATACACCCTACTACTTTTTCAGCTGTTATTGCATGATTAAATATTTGTTAATGTCATTTTTCCATTTTGAGAGGCAGGGTGACAACAAAAAGCTGTATATTACTTAGATACGTTTTACATTTTTGGAGGGAAAAGCTTATGTTCATGTTCGTATGGACAGGAGTACAGGCTAGAACGGCTCTAACTTAACTTTTCTTTTCCATATCATTCATGTGATGACAGATGTCTCATGATTTTCATTTTATCGCGATTGGGCTGTATTATTGATTACTGTGATTTTGCTTATAAATTCCGATTCAGCCATTAGCTTACCTTCGTGGTAGCGTAAGGTCTGCCGTGGTCCATTCAGCATTCGCCTAGCAGCTAGCTCACTTCTGATAAGTGGTCCCCCCCAGACCACAACATGAAACATGATCATGTTAAGACTAATAATATAATTTTAAGATTAAGCCATTCACATATTATCAAAAGCATTATGCTTATATGTTTGGGTCTATAGGTAAGTGCAGAGCTATTAAGATTTTTCTCTATGTCTCTGGGTTAATGCACAGAGTAAGAGTAAGGTTAGCTGCAGAGAGTGATAGAGAACAGTGACAGGCAACACTCCCATTGGACTCCGTTGTTGCTTTTTGCTTTTTTGAGAAAGAACAGTCCATTCAGCATTTACACCCACTTTTTCTGATGAGGCAGGAGTTGGCCACACAAACAATGATAATTTTAATACTAAGCCATGCACAAAGAATCAAATATATTAAATAATAACAACTCATTAAGCTTGGATGAATGATTCAAATATTGTTTAATAAAAAATACTGAGTGAGACAACAAGATGTGTGTGTGTGTATCTAACTGGAAAAACAAGAACAAAGTGAAGGAACAGGGAGGAATATTCTAAATACATTTAAAAAAAAATCCTCCACATACATCAGGGCTGAAAGGAAGGACAACATTAATAATAAAGGTACCTGGCATAAGATAAAAATGAACAGTGTGGAACAAAAAAAATGGGAACAAGCATAAATAATATCAACAAACATACGTACAGTATGTGTGAACAAGAACAACAAATGTGTAAACAGCCGTTAAGAACAGGTATCATAACCATTTTTTTGGGGGGGGGGGGGCTCCACTGAAACCTGTGATGGCCACAACAACGATACTGCTGGTCCAGCAAGATCTGTTGAGACAGGGGCACAAATATACCAGCTGACAGCACCAGCAGAGGCCAACATTATCAGCAGCCGCCACCAGCAGCAGCCGCCATCACCATCCTTCGCCAACATCAGCCAGCTCAAGCAGTCATCGCCTCCAGCAGCAGCCACCTGCAGCAGCAGTGTTTGGGGAACAAATTAGTCACACTACTGTCTGAGTAATAAACATTTTAAAGCTCATTATGGCTTATGATAATTTTTTGTGTGGAATAATTTGTATTCCTACATGCAATCCAACTAAACAGCCCTTTCAAGGGTGCAATTAAACAAACCTTATTTCTACTAGCATCAGGTACACAGTACTCAGCTGACTGGCTAACACCGCCAGGTTCAGCAGATACAACCTAAAAAAACGTCCTAGTCAACCTTGATGATCCTAGTAATCTAACATCAATAACTTACTTAATAAAAGATGTCAGAGATTCACTAATGAACTTCGTAATTTCTGGTGTAGCGATACCTTCTTCACAGCTGGCAAAATCGAGATAAAAGTAGCAGGCAATGACTGAAAATCGGTTGTCTACCAAGTTAAGAATATATTTATAAATTGCACTGTGCACATACAAATAAATATAAGCATATGCACCATAACGGGCCCAGGGTACAGACCAGGAAGGTCTGTACCCTGGGTTGCTGACAACCCAGGGTACAGACCAGGAAGCAGAGCTGTAGTTTAACACACCTCTCTGCAGCTTCTGTACTGTTACCCACCCATTATCCTATTGAGACGGTGTCTTTCCCACGGCCAAAACTTAACAGATCAAAAACTGATCTAAAGGGAACAAATCATAAAAATCTAATAAAAATCCATACGGATCACTTTGAACCTAAAAATAAAACAATTAAATGTGGTCTATTAAATATAAGGTCTCTCCCTCCAAAGACTTTGTTAGTTAACGAATTGATTTCTGATAAACAGATTGATTTGTTTTGTCTCACAGAAACCTGGCTACAAGAGGACTACGTTAGTATAAATGAGTCAACTCCCTCCAATTATTCAAATTTCCACATTCCCAGATCTGTGGGAAGAGGAGGAGGAGTGGCAGCCATCTTTCAGTCTGATTTATTAATTAGTCCCAGGCCAATTAATAACTACAGTTCTTTTGAACATTTAACCCTCAGTTTCCCTCATCCAAACTGCAAAGCAATAAAACCTCTTCTGTTTGTTGTTTTGTATCGTCCACCAGGCCCTTACACTCAGTTTTTGGATGAGTTGTCAGATTTCTTATCTGATTTGGTGTTAAATACTGATAAGGTTATTATAGTGGGTGATTTTAACATCCATGTTGACACAGAATGTGATAACCTTAGTGTAGCCTTTAAAACTATCCTAGATTCAATTGGTTTTGCTCAAAATGTGCATAAACCGATGCACTCTTGGCTCCATACTTTAGACCTTGTGCTGACATATGGCATTGATTGTGAAGAATTGACAGTATTTCCTCACAACCCTGTCCTATCTGATCATTTTTTAATAACATTTGAGTTTAATCTAACTGAGTTCTCCACCCCCAAAAGAGGGTTCCATTATAGTAGATCTTTATCGGATAATGCTGTATCAAAACTTAAAGAGTCTGTCCCCTTTTTAATATCCTCCGTATTGCAGAAATGCCCAGTAGATGGCAGCAATGTTGTTTCTTCCAATTCACAAATAGATGTCTTTGTAAACGGTATGACTTTGTCATTGCGTTCTGCATTAGACAATGTAGCTCCCTTGAAAAAGAAGGTGATTATTCACAGGAAGCTGGCTCCTTGGTTTAATTCAGAGCTGCATTCCTTGAAGCACAATGGTAGGAAATTGGAGAGAAAATGGCGCTCTACACACCAAGAGGAATCCTACCTAATCTGGAGGGACAGTCTATTGTTGTATAACAAGACCATTCGCAGAGTTAGAGCAGCATATTTTTCATCATTAATTGAGGAGAATAAGAATAATCCTAGATTTCTCTTTAGTACAGTTGCCAAACTTACCCAGAGCCACAGCTCTGTTGATCCAGCCATCCCCTTAGCTCTTAGCAGTAATGATTTTATGGGATTCTTCATAAATAAAATTGATTCCATTAAAAATAAAATAATTGGCATCCTCCCAAACATGATTACCTCGTCCTCAGTAAGTGAGGCAGCATTGGAGGAATCCTTAGAACCTGCGCAGTGTCTGAACTGTTTAAAAGCAGTAGAGCTTTCTGAGCTATCTAGAATATTAGCTTCATCTAAACCTTCTACCTGTATGTTAGACCCAATCCCAACCAAGTTGTTTAAGGAGGTATTCCCTCTGATCAGTGGTCCTATTTTAGACATGATTAATCTATCCTTAGTAAATGGATATGTACCACAGGCTTTTAAAGTAGCTGTTATTAAACCTTTACTTAAGAAACCTTCTCTTGATCAAGATGAGCTAGTAAACTACAGACCTATATCTAATCTTCTTTTCTTATCTAAAATTCTTGAGAAAGTAGTTGCTAATCAACTTTGTGAACATTTACAAAGTAATGACCTACTTGAGGAGTTTCAGTCAGGCTTTAGAGCTCATCATAGCACTGAAACAGCTCTGGTGAAGGTCACCAATGATATTCTCATGGCCTCAGATAATGGACTTGTGTCTATACTTGTCCTGTTAGATCTCAGTGCTGCATTTGATACAGTTGATCACAATATTCTCCTACAAAGACTTGACCATACTGTAGGGATTAAGGGAAAAGCATTAGGCTGGTTTAAATCTTATCTGTCGGACAGATTCCAGTTTGTTCATGTTAATAATAAATCTTCTTCAAACTCTAGGGTCACCTGTGGAGTACCACAGGGTTCAGTCCTTGGACCAATTCTATTTACTATATATATGCTTCCGGTTGGCAAAATTATCAGACAGCATGGGATTAATTTCCACTGTTATGCTGATGACACTCAGCTATATTTATCCATAAATCCTGATGAATCCAATCAGTTACTTCGACTGCAGTCATGTCTTGATGACATCAAAAGCTGGATGACTTTAAATTTCCTGCATTTAAATTCTGACAAGACAGAAGTTGTAATCTTTGGGCCAGAGTCCTCAAAAAATAAACTTCTTAATCAATCACTTAATCTGGATGGCATTAACTTGGCCTCTGGTAATAAAGTTAAAAACCTTGGTGTTGTTTTCGACCAAGACATGTCATTTAAATCCCATATTAAACAGGTTTCCAGAGTTTCCTTTTTTCACCTCCGGAATATCGCCAAAATTAGAAACATTCTGTCCAGGGGTGATGCTGAAAAACTAGTCCATGCATTTGTTACTTCAAGGCTGGACTATTTGTATGTAATTCTTTACTATCAGGAAGTCCACAAAATGCAGTTCGAAGTCTTCAGCTGATCCAAAATGCTGCGGCAAGAGTCCTGATGAAAATCAACAAGAGGGATCATATTTCTCCAATTTTAGCTTCCCTTCATTGGCTTCCTGTTAAATCAAGAATAGAATTTAAAATTCTTCTTCTAACGTATAAAGCCCTTAATAACCAAGCTCCATCATATATCAAAGCTCTGATTACCCCGTATGTTCCTAACAGAGCACTTCGCTCTCAGACTGCAGGTCTGCTGGTTGTTCCTAGAGTCTCTAAAAGTAGAATGGGAGGCAGATCCTTTAGCTATCAGGCTCCTCTCCTGTGGAACCAACTCCCAGTTTTGGTCCGTGAGGCAGACACCCTATCTATTTTTAAGACTAATCTTAAAACTTTCCTTTTTGACAAAGCTTATAGTTAGAGTGGCTCATGTTACCCTGAGCTATCTCTATAGTTGTGCTGTGATAGGCCTAGGCTGCTGGAGGACATCAGGGTCTAATTTTCTCACTCTACTGATTTCTACTGTTCTTCATTCTACGGTTCTCCAGTTTTGCATTGTATTACATTGAAATGACTGTCGTCATTTCAGCTTTTAACTTTTTGCTCTCTCTCTTTTTCTTCATAGTAGGTACACCTGGTCTGGCGTTCTGTTAACTTTGACATCATCCAGAGAAGACGGCTCACCCGTTACTACCATCTAATGTAGAACAGATTACTAGATCAATGTGTGCTTCTGTGCTTTTTGTCTCTCTTGTTGTGTCTCTGCTCTGTCTTCTGTAACCCCAGTCGGTCGAGGCAGATGACCGTTCATACTGAGCCCGGTTCTGCCGGAGGTTTTTTTTTCCCGTTAATGGGTGGTTTTTCTTCCCACTGTCGCTTCATGCTTGCTCAGTATGAGGGATTGCAGCAAAGCCATGTACAATGCAGACGACTCTCCCTGTGGCTCTACGGTTCCCCAGGAGTGAATGCTGCTTGTCGGGACTTTGATGCAATCAACTGGTTTCCTTATATAGGACATTTTGACCAATCTGTATAATCTGACCCAATCTGTATAATATGATTGAACTTGATTTTGTAAAGTGCCTTGAGATGACATGTTTCATGATTTGGCGCTATATAAATAAAATTGAATTGAATTGAATTGAATTATATAATATACAGAGTTGACAATTCAAAAGAGGTAGCTATTTAATCAACTTACGCCTGGATATAACGTTAGTGCTACCTTTACAGAGGGCGAAGTCAAGCTAACAAACTAGCAGGCAATCGGTCGTCTACCAAGATAAAACATATATATAATTACGCTGTGTACATACAAATAAAGATCAGTATATGCATCATAAAGGACCTCTGATAAAATATAGACAGTTGACAGTTCAAAATAGGTAGCTATTTAATCAATTTACCCCTGGATATAACGTTACCTTCACTGAAGGCAAGTCAAGCTAACAAACTAGCAGGCAATCGGTCGTCTACCAAGATAAAAATATATATATATAATTACGCTGTGTACATACAACAAAAGATCAGTATAAGCATCATAAATGGCCTATAATACAATATAGACAGTTGACAATTCAAAACAGGTAGCTATTTAATCAACTTACCTCAGAAGTTACTCGACAGTCAGCAATGGAAGTGAATGATGTCCAACGCCATAGAACGGCTTTTTGGAACTATGCGAGGCTGCATACCCCGGAAGTAGGCGGCAAAAAGCGTACAACGGAGTCCAATGGGAGTGTCGCGACTCTTTTTATCTCTATGGCTCTGGTTGGAAGGAGGACACATGTTCCGGTTGCACGAGAGGCTCTCTGCTTCGGAAAAAAAAGGAAAAAAAAGTTGATACGTAAACTTAGCGGTTGAAAAATCCTCGCAAGCAAATTCCAGGATCTATATTTGATGTTGCCTACTTGGCGGTGAGTTTAATATGCACTTTGAGCGATGTAACACCGAATAAACGTGTGCTAACGTCAGCGGTAATTAGCCGCTAACTGCTAATGTTGATACCATATGCGTTAGCCGTTAGTGAAGCAGCCAGGATGAACTATCATTGAACTCAGCTAACAGAGCTGACGAAAGTCCTAACACGTCAGGGTAGTTCAGATAAATTGCTAGGCTATTATTTGTGAATATCATTTATTGAAAGTGGTGTGTGTATTGTATGAAAGGAGAGGGTAATTTGAGTATTTTATTTCATTTACACTGTTGAAGTAAGACTCAAATGAGAATTACCTATTTTTGTTAATTCATTTAAATTGATATATAGGTCATATTTGTGTTATTTATTTTAATTAAGGAATTATGGCCTGTAGTATTTTAATTTACGGAATAAATGAATGAATGTGGCCTGTCCTACAGGTCAGGTTTTTTTCTGAGATAAGACTTGGTGACTCTTGATGCTGAGGGAGAGGCATCAGCGACACCAGTGGTCCACGATAAAAAAAAAGATACCAGCGTTGGATAGCCATCGGGCTGATTCCAAGCATCTGTTGGAGTGACGGGATCCATAGAACTAGATGGCGAGCCAGAACTGAAGGAATAAGAACTGAACGACTCTCCCAAACCTGCGGTGTGGTAGGACAGAGTAAAACGCATTGAAGGGCCCCAACGATACCAAACGAGAACTAAACTGAGCTCATATTTTTTTTCTAATTTTCTTTATTTTATATTGTGCGCACTTTATTTCTTCATATTGTTGTCATATTGTTCATATTGTTTACATTCATGATTAACAATACATTTTTGAACGTAACTTGTGTGTGAGTGTGGTCAATGTTGATGTTTCGTCCTGGGCTCCATGAGCGTTACCTTAAAATTCTGATAATTGGTCCAAAACTGTGAACCTGAAACCCAAAATTACATTTAATTCTTAAAAGAAATAAGAGGTGGGTTACATACCGGTCTTATGAACAAGGCCAAGAGCCGCCTGTGACACTGGACACTGCCTCTCTCCCCCGTTCAGAACTTACAAGCTTCTGCATTACATTAACGCACAGTTTACTGAATGTATATTACTTCTGTATATATATCGATTTTATTCAATTTTACTTTATTTTATTGGTTTCTTTTTTCTGTCTGCACCATCATCACCAAGTCAAATTCCTTGTATGTGCAAACCTACTTGGCGATTAAACTTCATTCTGATTCTGATCTAAGTATCAAAAGCTGGATGACTTTAAATCCCCCCCCCCCCCCACTCAAAAATAAACTTCTTAATCAATCACTTAATCTGGATGGCATTAACTTGGCCTCTGGTAATAAAGTAAAAAATCTTGGTGTTATTTTTGACCAAGACATGTAATTTAAATCCCATATTGAATAGGTTTCCATTTTTCACCTCAGGAATATCACCAAAATTAGAAACATTCTGTCCAGGGGTGACGCTAAAAAACAAGTGCATGCATTTGTTACTTCAAGGCTGGACTATTGTAATTCTTTGCTATCAGGAAGTCCACAAAATGCAGTTAAAAGTCTTCAGCTGATCCAAAATGCTGCAGCAACAGTTCTGATGAAAATCAACAAGAGGGATCATATTTCTCCAATTTTAGCTTCCCTTCATTGGCTTCCTGTTAAAATCAAGAATACAATTTAAAATTCTTCTTCTAACGTATAAAGCCCTTAATAATCAAGCTCCATCATATATCAGAGCTCTGATTACCCCGTATGTTCCTAACAGAGCACTTCGCTCTCAGACTGCGGGTCTGCTGGTGGTTCCTAGAGTCTCTAAAAGTAGAATGGGAGGCAGATCCTTTAGCTATCAGGCTCCTCTCCTGTGGAACCAACTCCCAGTTTTGGTCCGTGAGGCAGACACCCTGTCTACTTTTAAGACTAATCTTAAAACCTTCCTTTTTGACAAAGCTTATAACTGGAGTGGCTCATGTTACTCTGAGCTACCTTTATAGTTATGCTGCTATAGGGTTAGGCTGCTGGAGGACATCAGGGTCTATTTTTCTCACTCTATTGAGTTCTACTGTTCTCAAGTTTTGCATTGCATTGCGTTGAAATGCAATGCATAGTAGGTACACCTGCTCTGGCGTTTTGTTAGCTGTGACATCATCCAGGGAAGACAGATCACCCGCTATTACCATCTAATGTAGAACAGATTACTGGATCAATGTGTGCTTCTGTGCTTTTTTGTCTCTCTTACTGTGTCTCTGCTCTGTCTTCTCTAACCCCCAGTCGGTTGAGGCAGATGACCGTTCATACTGAGCCCAGGTCTGCTGGATGTTTTTCCTTCCCATTAATGGGGAGTTTCTTTCTGCTGTCGCTTCATGCTTGCTCAGTATGAGGGATTGCTGCAAAGCCATGGACAATGCAGACGACTCTCCCTGTGGCTCTACGGTTCTCCAAGAGTGAATGTTTCTTGTCAGGACTTTGATGCAATCAACTGGTTCCCTTTTTATAGGAAATTTTTGACCAATTTGTATAATCTGACCCAATCTGTATAATATGATTGAATTTGACTTTCTAAAGTGCCTTGAGATGACATGTTTCATGAATTGGCACTACATAAATAAAATTGAATTGAATTGAAATAATTACAAATAATGCAAAGATGGAGAACGCAGTGGGAGAAAAACATCTTCATGTCCTCCAGCAGCCTAGACTATAGCAGCATAACTGCAGAGATAGGGAGAGGTAGGGAGACAGGCAGACACCTGCTCCAGCCCTTCTGTGGGTGAGGTTTGGGGTCCCATCAAACACCCGCTCCACAGTTGGAAGTAACATATGAGGAAATAACACTATCATCAAGAGCATCAAATTGTGAAAGGAAAGAGATTAAATTGCTGCCTTCTGCTGTGTGTTTCTTTGATATTGCACAATTTAAAAGGGAGAGATAATTTTTGCTACAGCATTGAACGTTAAAATCTATTATATTTATAACCTTCTTTTGGGGGTGGATAATTGAGTTACATTAAACTCTGAAAGTTATAAAAAAGTCAGATAGGACAGGGTTGTGGCAATTAGTTATTTCTTCACAGTAAATGACATATGTCAGCACAAGGTATGAAGGCAGGAATGTGTCTGTTTATGCATATTTTGAGCAAAAACAATTGAATCTAGGATAGTATTAAAGGATATTTTGAGGTTATCCCATTCACTGTCAGCATGAATGTTAAAATCCCCCACCATAATGACCATGTCAGTATTTAACACTATATAAGATAAGAAGTCTGAGAACTGGTCTAAAAACTTAGAGTACGGGTCTGGTGGACGATAAAAAACAACAAACAAAAGTGGTTTTATTGCTTTGCAGTTTGGATGAGGCAAACTAACCCTGGGGGTCCACTGAAAATGGAAACAGTGCGAGTGTCCCATACCTTCATGCCCGATTGCTGCAATTCTAAAGAGGAGTTCTAGCCAGCATGATGCAGCACATTTCTGAAGCATCCAAGAGGCGCTGTGCTTAATGCTTCTCTAAAAAAATTGCGGCTGTTCTATTTTTGCTGCTCTCTTCGCCGACTCCACATCAAACTGGAGCAGAAAGGATCGTTCAGGGAGGAAGTCAGTTGATGAAAAGTGAAGTGGATCCGGTTGAGTTTACAAATAAAAGACTACATGTGTAGACTTTGGATCTCACTGTACTGTGAATCATCAATACATCATTATGAGGCTTCAGCACCAACCCACCAGCAGATCTCTCTTGATACTTGACACCATGGACAATGAGACGTTTATCATGGAGGTAGGAAATCTCACCATTTTATATGATACCAGGCATCCCTTTTATGAAGCCATTGCATAAAGAGCAGGCACACGAGACACAGGCAGTGCCTGGTAGGGCAAAATAACCACCACTGGTGTATCGTTCTATTTAAAGCCTACACGAACCATACTATTGCACAACGATGCAATCCTCGCGTGATCTGAATCCAACCGAGCAGTGGCACTCTGCTCTGAATCACTCCCGTTGGCGTAGTGCAGCTGCATTGTGGTGCTCCCACAACACTTCTGCTAGGCGTAGGATACAAAAGAAATCCATTAAACATAACTGTTTGCTCTATAAATCAAATAGCTTTGGATAGAGGGCTTTCATTTTAAACAGATTTTATCATTTGGATAAGAAATACCTATATGTTCACATTTTTTAAATATTAGAATAAGTATAAAATGAGCAATAACTACACTATACATTGTAGTGCCACCAAACTTGTAGGATACATAGATAACCTCATCTGGATCATACACTCACAAAAATATAAAAGCAACACTTTTGGTTTTGCTCCCATTTTTTATGAGATGAACTCAAAGATCTTAAACTTTTTCCACATACACAATATCACCATTTCCCTCAAATATTGTTCACAAACCAGTGTAAATCTGTGATGGTGAGCACTTCTCTTTTGCTGAGATAAGCTGTCCCACCTCACAGGTGTGCCATATCAAGATGCTGATTAGACACCATGATTAGCACATATGCCCTAGACTGCCCACAATAAAAGACCACTCTGAAAAGTACAGTTTTGTTTTATGGGGGGGGGGGGGTTGTCTGGGGACTCAGAAAGCCAGTCAGAATCTGGTGTGACCACCATTTGCCTCACACAGTTCAACACATCTCCTTCACATAGAGTTGATCAGGTTGTCAACTGTGTTCTATAAAATGTTGGTCCACTCCTCTTCAATGGCTGTGTGAAGTTGCTGGATATTGGCAGGAACTGGTACACGCTGTCATATGCGCCGATCCAGAGCATCCCAAACATGCTCAATTGGTAATGGTGAGTATGTCGGCCATGCAAGAACTGGGACCTTTTCAGCTTCCAAGAATTGTGTACAGATCCTCGCAACATGGGGCTGTGCATTGTGCTGCTGAGGTGATGTTCTTGGATGTATGGCACAACAATGGGCATCAAAATTCCATCAATAAAATGAACCCTGAGACGGTTTCTGACAGTTGAGCAGAAATTCTTTGGTTATGTAAACCGATTGTTTCAGCAGCTGTCCGAGTGGCTGGTCTCAGACGATCTTGGAGGTGACCATGCTGGATGTGGAGGTTTTGGGCTGGTGTAGTTACACGTAGTCTGCAGTTGTGTGGCCGGTTGCATGTACTACCAAATTCTCTGAAACGCCTTTGGAGACAGCTTAAGGTAGAGAAATGAACATTCACACGAGCAACAGCTCTGGTTGACATTCCTGGTGTCAGCATACCAATCGCACGCTCCCTCAAATCTTGCTACATCTATGGCATTTTACTGTGTGATGGCACTACAATGATCTATAGTGTAATTACTGGCAATTATATGTTTATAATAACAATGAAAAACATCTCAAAAAATAGACTTATGCACATTAACCTCCAGATGATGTTATCTATGTGTGCTATGAGTTTGGTGGCACTACAATGATGTATAGTGTAGTTATTGCTCATTTTATACTTATTCTAATATTTAAAAATGTGAACGTGTAGGTATTTCTTATCCAAATGATAAAATCTGATTAAAATGAAAGCCCTCTATCCAAATATATTTGATTTATAATGCAAACAGTGATGTTTAATGGGTTTCTTTGTTATCCTACACCTAGCAAAAGGAACTTTAATGAATATTTTTGCCATTTAGGCTTTGGGAAATTCCTCCAAAAAAACATAATGTATTATTTTTCAATCCAATAAATGAAAGACGTGAGATCAGATACACATGAAATGAATTTGACGATCAACCTCTCCTTGGTGACGCTGTTGATTATTTCTCTATGATTATTTTTGTAGTGCTGCAACTTGCAGACGGTCCCTAAGCATCTGCGAACCAACGAACTCTGCATTGAGTCCAATGTAATTCACGCAGCGCGTTGGGAGACTAATTTTGAGGAAACTATGGTTGCAGCTCACTGCCTGCCTTGCTGTGGTTGCAGAGAAGTGTCTAACAAATTATCCGCGGTCGAGTTATTGATCCAGATAAGCCGAATCTGTGAAAATCTTTCTAACTTTTACCGAAGTAACATTTGTAACCGAGCGTTCTGGGTTCGTGAATACGGTGCGGCTAGCTATATGTATTTATAGATATATCTGGATCATGTAAACAACAGACGGAATAGTGTGTTCAGCGGTAACCCCGCTTCTCCTCACTTTATTCTTCTCTCCAGCAAAACAAAACAACAACACTCACGTGCTCCCCCTGCCGTACAACCCAGCGAACTCTCGCTCTCCGGCAACTGGAAGGGACACACCTTCTTTTCCATTCAAACATATAACAGTCTGTTACACAATCATGTAGATGTGGGAAACTGGGAGGATGTTAGTTTCAGGTCTGAACGGAGCCTCAGAGGCTGAAGCCTGTGTGTAAAACTAAGAGATCAGATCAGAAACTGGTTTATCAGACACTTTTTGTAGCTTCATACCGATTCTGGTGAGTTTTATCTGGGGTCTCCAGCAGCTTTCCAGCCGTCTGACGTCTTCCTCGTAGCGGACGATGGTTTTCTCAACCTCTGAGAAGATTTCTTCAGTAGCAGCAGTTAGTCGCTCTCTGATAAACTCTCTCAGATGCTGAACTGAAGACATTGTTGCTGAAACTACGGAAATATTCAGCTGAGATACGACAAACACAACCGTCTTCCTGCTGAGTCCACACACGCTGCTGCTTGTCACTACCCGATGCGTAACGGTAGCATCTCTATGGCGCTCATAGACATAATATATCTTATATATCTATCTTTATATATGTCTATGATGGCGCTGGTAGCACTAGCCGTACCATCAGCTCATTTGCGCATGCGCGAACAGAATAACTTCCGGGTCGCCAAAAAATAATGTACTGGAAATACTTATTTCTATACTTTATTCATTAAAGAATGCTAAACTATATTGTATAGAAAATATTTAAGATTTTCTGGAAGAATTTGATGCGTTTTACATTCTCCATTGTATTGCTGAACGTCATCATCAGATATGCTCAGAAGTCCGGGAATGTATCATTGCATAATGTTTAGTCTGAATTTACTCTATTAATTTGATTAGTTGTTCAAACAGGATTGGGAAAAATATTTTCATCCATAATTATAAGGTGAAGTTTGTTATAAAAATAATCTTGTTCTAAAAATTAGGTTTTTTTTAGAAAGTTAAAACTATATATATTAAGAGTTTAGCGCCCTCTGGTGTACAAATATTAAACAAGAGAAGACCACGTCATAAAATTACCCACATTGTGTATTTTTTACAAAAACCGAACAGGGAATAGAACAAAGAACACATAAAAAAGCCAAGGCATACTTTTTAAAATGCATTTATTAAGTAGAAAATACACAAATACATATGCAAATCAAATAAATGATAAAAAAACCCTGAAGAATATTCGAAATAAAATACGTTTCTATACTCCTAAACGTGTTCATAGCTGGGTTTTATATGTACTTTAAGTAATGGTGTATATATTCTTATTTCCCTAACCACAACTGGGAAACATTTTTGCTATTAAAAAAAAACTATATATATATATATATATATATATATATATATATATATATACACAGGACTCTCTCAGAAAATTAGAATATTGTGATAAAGTTCTTTATTTTTTGTAAT
The DNA here is from genome assembly GCA_037039145.1 of Fundulus diaphanus. NCBI lineage: Eukaryota > Metazoa > Chordata > Actinopteri > Cyprinodontiformes > Fundulidae > Fundulus > Fundulus diaphanus. Next base: position 10,246,615 of record CM073133.1, read on the forward strand.
GCAATTAAAAATCATGAAATGTCATACATTCTGGATTCATTACAAATCAACTGAAATATCGCAAGCCTTTTATTGTTTTAATATCGCTGATATATATATATATATATATATATATATATATATATATATATATATATATATATATATATATATAATGTCTATGGGGGTGGACTGTCTCCTTCACCATCCTCCGAACAACTTCTTCTTCTTCTTCTCTTTCTTCTTCTGCTTCCGCAGCGATTCTGCGGTCAGTATTCTTGACCAATCAGAAATTAGTAAAATAATTCCGCAAGTATTGCAAACAAAAATGAAATACAAAGATGTACAAAACAAAAACATTAAACATAAGAATATTACTCCTGCTTGGAAATTGCTTTTAAAACATTTTTAAACATTTTAGCTTATTTAAACTAGTGTCGTCCACCGCCTTTGGATGGCGACTAAAATCCATACATGCCACACTTTTCAGCTTTTCAACAAGTAAAGATCTTGCAAACTATTTATCACTTGAGGTCAACTGTAAAAATATGCACTGCTTTGTGTTGTTCCATCCCATGAAATCCCAATGAAGCACGTTGGATTGTAATTTTGTAATGTGACTGAAGTTCAAGGCACATGAAGACTTTTGGACATCAGGACTCTAGAACTGCTTCAGCTTCTAAACTGAGTCCAGAAACAGAAAACATTGAACTACAGTAAATCCATCACCACAGGTATAGCAGTACAGACGCCTGTTTCCCTTAACAAAGATAAAATCTCTAACAGACGTTGTTTTTTGGGATTTCTTTTACAAAACAAACAAGGTGCAACATTTCATGAATGAGATCAGAAAACACAAGGAGGAGAAAAGTGTCTAAATAATAAAAATCTGTTGCTGCTCTGATCTTCCTTCTGGCTGTGGCTGGAAAATGCTCTATGAAATATATACACACAAAACAATCTTTCAAATTTAACACATAACGAATGAAATGTGCAACAGTGAAGCAGAAAAATTCAGATGTTTCCTTTAATCTGCTGTTAGTGGCAAACATTAGATTTGGTGTTTTGCAGCTTAAAGCAGCAGGAAGCAGAGACAAGCAGCACGGAGAATCTACGCTTTCAGCTTCAGACTAATGTGTCCTGTGCTGACTTCCAGTCAGAAGGAGCATCTCTACATGTTTGTGCTTTCATGGCGGAGTGGTTCTGAGGTTTGTTTTTGTTCCTAGCAGTGATGAAAAGGGACACGGATGCTGCTTCAGCCCCTCAGCCTGCGCAAAGTCCCGTCTGAGGACTTAAACTCTGCCGAGGCTTAAAAGACGGACTCCGTCCTGTCAGCCTCAGCGAGTCACACCAAGATAAACCAACATCTGAACTAAACTGTTTCCGTCTGTCTTGAAGACCAACGAGACGCCAACACTGTGGCTGAGCTTTCACTGTGTGTTAACGACGTGAAGATGAAGAGGAGGAGGTAATTTCTCCTGCAGCAGAGCCGGGATGTTGATGTTCCAGCCGATGGCCTGCCTGTCGAAGCCGCAGGTGAACAGGTTGCAGGCGGTGTTGTCCTCACACCAGGCGGAGCAGCAAACCATGCGACGGTGACCCTGAACACAACATCCGGCCATCAGCTTTGATCCCACGACAATCTGCAGAGTTTTTCATTCAAACATGCAGAGCAGCTCAAATGCTCTGAAATCTACCGGACCGTCTCTAAAGCCCTGTTCACATTGGATACGCCGTGTAATAAAGAACTTACCCCCTGTAATGGAAATATATAACCATTTTTGTCTTAAAGATGTATTTTTCTTAAAGCTCAAACAGTTATCTTGTTATCACTAAAACTGTCTGGGAGTCTACAGAGGGGGAGGTGGCAGCAGTGGATTCATTCAAGCTCTGTAAATACCAGGCATGAACAGACATCAGAATTTTATACGGTTTGAAAACATTTTTATGGTTCTTGATGTTATCTCGGTTGACTCCTAAAGGGACACCTGGGCTATTAATTAAAAGTTAGTTCCTGAAGTTAACATGGGAGAACAGACTTCCTTTGTCTGTGTGCAGATGAGCCCCTGGACACTGAATGTCTGCGGGGACTTCACCCTCCCTGGACACCCCTGGAGGGGCCGGTCAGTCTATTAAATTGGGACTCTAGGCTGCGTTTCGTTACTTCACTGTAATCACTTAACTTCTGACTGCTTTTTGTCCTGTTTCCCACAGCCTGGCACTGAGACAGAGGACACATGTGAGGGAGATGAGGATCCATCCACTGTGGAAATAGCGTACCGCGAGCGAGCTATTTTTAGAAACGTAAAGTCACGATGACGTCACATCACGTGGTACGCAGCAGGGCAAACTTGCATAGTCCGCCGCTGTTTCACCGTAAAAGAGACATGCGTTAGCCTAGGTTTTACTCGTTAAAACGACTGCTTTTTCCAAAATCTAAGACCATGGTTTTTAAACATTGTTGCTATGGAACGTGCAACAGCGACTCGAGGTACGCTGATCGGCCGCATATGAAGGATGTAGTGATGGCGAGATGAAGCCTCATGAGGCATTGAACCACTCAGCCAACTGGTTCGAGAAAAGGTTCATTTCTTTATGGTTCATGTGCACACAGCACCACCTACTGGCAAGTTGTATAATCACAGCCAGCTGTATCTTAACACGTGTGATGCATTAATTTTTGTCTATTATGGCTCTTGGGAATGACTTCACAGAAGGTGTAGGACGAAATCATTTGTCTACATAAATTTTGTAAACACATGTGTACAATAAAATATTGTTTGAATGTATTCTCTGTGTGTAATTATTCCCAAAATAGGAGTGTCATGTGATATGGCATGTTGTGTAATAATGTTTTTCTGTGACTCTACAAAAATGGCATAGCCTTAATCAGGCAGAGGACAGTGAAAGTGCTTATGGAACTAGGGAGGGGTAATGAATAGGCTGATGCTTGTGTAACTTGGATGATTTCATGCATTTTTATTAAGAAACAACAATTTCTCCACAGTTTTTGGTTTCAAACGATTTCTCTTTTTTGATACTACTTCTCCAGCCTTTGAAAAGACACGCTCACATGGCACAGATGATGCCGGGGTGCATAAATAAATAAGTGCAAGTTTGTACAGATTGGGGTACAGTGACCGATGATTAGCCCAGTACTCCAGGGGGTTCTCCAGCCTGCTTATGTTCGCCTCTGAGAGGTAGCGCTGGACCTCTACGGTGGCATCTGCTGAGACATTTGGAGTCCTCTTTGCCTCCATGACACTAGTGTCCAATCTTTGCCAAAGTCTGCTACCTAAATGGAAACCACAGGTCAGGTTAGTAAGTGTTTTAATAGGAATAAGTAATCTCAAAATGTAATACAAAAGATTACCTCCACTGAATTCTTGAGAGGTGGAAGCCTGGGGAATCTCGTGAGTGTTCTCTTCTAGGTTCCGTCGGATTACGGTGGCACACTCTGAAGTCAAGCGCTTCACTGCTTCAGCTTTTGTGTTGCTGAAAAATGCTATAACTTTAAATCGTGGATCCAGGAGTGTAGCCAGCGACAAGATGCTCATTGACTGGAGCATGTGCAGCTTCTCCCTGAGATGTCTGATGAGCTGCTCTCCTATTTGCACTGCTTCTGCAGGTGCCGACTTGGTGTCCTCCTCCTAAAGGCCATTCTCTATCATCTTCAGGAGGGGGATAACTTTTGATGCCGACACGTGTTGTTCTGCCGAGAGCTCCATGGTGGCGTCATAGAAAGGAGAGAGTAACGAAAGGCACGCTACAACAATATCAAACTCACTGGCAGTTAAATAGGGAATGTCAGTGTGCAATCCAGCCAATGCCGCTCCTACTGGCTCCCTCAACTCCACCAGACGGTGCAGCATCAAGTAGGTGCTGTTCCATCTTGTTTCCACCTCCTGCATCAGCTTGGTTGCTTGCATGCCCAGCTGAAGCTGCACTTGTGTAAGCTTCTCCTTTAAAGATACAGAAGAGTAGGCCATTAAGTCACTGCAGTAGGAGTACAGACAAACTATTAACATTATATATTGGAATAAAATAAAAGAGGATACCTTAGCAGTGGTGCTGCTTCTAAAGTAGCCAACCAGCTTCCTTGCTTTGGCCCGGAGGCCAGAGAGCGCAGGTTGGTGGTCAAGCGCCCTCTTCACAATAAGATTGAGGGTGTGAGCAACACAAATGTGGTGGCGAAGCTTCAGGTCTCTCACGCATGCCACCATATTAGGAGCACCATCGGTGACCATGCATGTCACCTTGCCTGAGATTCCCCATTCCTCCATCAGGGAGGCTTTCACACAAGCAATATTTTCAGCAGTGTGAGACTGGGGGAATGCCTGCACTCCCAACAACACCGAGCTCAGCTTTTCATTCTCCTCCACAAAGTGGCATGTCACTGCCAGGTAGGCATCCATGTTGATGGATGTCCACATATCTGATGTAAGGCTAACAGCAGCCACCTTCTCTACTTTAGCCTTAGCGTGCTCCTTAGCAGACTCATATTTGGCCTCCACCATGGCCTTCAGAGCCTAAAGGAAGAGATTATATATATATATATATATATATATATATATATATATATATATATATATATATATATATATATATATATATATATATATACACATATATATATACACACATACATACATATTGCTGAATTGTGACACATACAATAATGTAGTCATTCGTTTCATGTATGGACCCACACATACCTGCCTTGTAGGGAGAACATAATTGGGATCCAGCTTAGACACAAATGTCTTGAATCCAACGTCATCCACAATAGTGAAAGGCTGGGTATCCTTCACTATCATGGAGACTAGAGCTTCATCCAGCTCTGCTTTTCTGGTGGCTGGTTAAAAGGGAATAAATACAGTGTCTGTTACCTATCTTTATTTGCACAACAAGCAAACATCAGCATGCAAAAATTGTGAAAGTGTGTTTTTAATATAGTAATGAAATACCTTGGCTGGGTGAAGCTCCAGTTTCATCCCTATTCTCATGCAAGGCACGGTAGTGCCTTAGCATGGATGAGGTGTTATTATTGTACCCCAACTCCTTGGAGCACAATAAACACCTCACCTTTACACAAAATAAGAAACAGTGAAAAATACAGTTCCTCATAAGCAAACCTAATGCATCTGCAAATGTTCAGTTCACCTTACCTTGTTAGGGCTTATCAAATCAAAATGTTCCCACATAGGGGACATCCTCCTCTTTCTCGCCTGCTCCATCCTACTCCTATCCTGTCCTCGCACTCCTAAATCTCCTATCTATCTCTTTCCTAAACTCTCCAAACACCAAACTAACTTTCTCAAACTAAATAACCACTATCCAAACTCTACTATCCAAACTATCCAAACTCTATCCACTCTCTCAACTGACCGCAACTCTCCTACAACAACCCACATTTTGAATGGAGCTTGTGGACTTTTTAAAGCCGTCAAACCCCGCGCAACAATCTGAGCCACTTCCCGAAGCAGTCACGTGGTACAGCCGGCCAGCGAGGCTTCGGACGTCATCGTTTTCGGCTCCTCCCCCAAATGAAGCAAGCCTCGATACGCGCATTGCGGAAACGCCCCCTCCATTACTCGACACACGCCTCGAAGCCTCGGCACATTACGTAACATCATAACTTATGATGAAGTTGATCTACCGTTAAAGTCTGATATGGAGTGAAATTGAACGTCTGAGAGGAATCAGACGTTTTCAGACATTTCCTCCGTCTCCAAAATGAGCGTCAGCCTGGGTCAGAGCTGCTGTGACGACCGAACATTTTCCCCACAAGTTTTATTTTGTTATAGATCTGAATTTTGCATGGAAAGGGGGATTCACATGTTTCAGGCGCATTTTGTGCGTGTGTAAGCTTTATAAAGGCAACCTCTGCTCCTTTTTCTGCAGGCTGTAAAACCTGATAACCCTCCCTGGTCCGTGTACCTTCAGGCAATTCGATTTTTTTCCGGAAAACCAAAACGGAAAACGGAAACTACTTCCGTTTTCTCGTATTTCCATTTGAAATAAAAAACGGAAAAATGGAAAACAAAGCCGTTTTTCCGTTTTTCTCAACACAATTTAAAAACGAAAAACCAGAAAAGCTAAATGAAAAAAACGGCCCGTTTTTCGATTTCGCCAATTCTTTTTTTCCATTTTCTTTTTAGGATTGAAAGACAAAGACGCTTTCACGGATGGCCCAGAAGTGCCGGAAAATATTTCAAAATAAAAGCCTAAATGTACGCGTAACATAATGCAAGCCTGAAAAAAAATAATGAAGCGGAGAAATGTCTTTTGAATAAAAAGAGGACCCCTTTACGTTGCAACATGATAGTTTATTGTAGATACGTGAGCTTTATTACATTATTGTGTGTTTTATTGGTGGAACATGAAACACAAAGGATGATCAGATGCTGTAAACCAAAAATATAGAAGCAAAGTTTATTTGATGAAGATTTTTCTCATCAAGCAAAACCCACCTTCGCATAGGATTACTGTCTATATGTGTCTTGTTTTTAGTGAACAGTACATATTGTTGAAGCTAACAGAGAAACAAAGATTTTTTTTTTATTGATTTAATTGATTTATCTTCACCCACAACAAAAACAAATAGGGGAGACCGGGGCTAGTTGTCACACTTTTTCACTCATACATAAATATTGGAATCAAAACAGCATATATAAAAAACATATGTACCAGATGAAAGAGCAAAGTCTCAGGTATATATTTTGTATTCAGGTATTTTTCATATCTTATTTCTGTGCAGAGTTATAAGCGATCTAATGGAGATTGTCACAATGTGACAAGTTGCCCCTCCAAAGGGTAAGTTGTCACACTGTATGGGGTAAGATGTCACACAGGGTTTTGCGACCAATAAAAAAAGGGCAAAATAAATTTTGTTGTTATTTTTTAATGTTAAGGGAATAAATGACAATAACTCACTTTTACTATTTATGAAATAACATGAAATAATATGCAACATGCATTACGAAACTGACACTTAAACTTTGAATACAAACAAAAGAACAAAAGAAAATCTCACGAGTCAGACTCCTCATCTGAGTTGCAGTTTTGGCATAGCTTATGTAGATTGAATTGCCAGGAGCACATGCATCATATGAAATAACATGAAATAAAATTAAATATTATGAAACATTGATTGATAGCTGTCTGACCCTGAATTTCCGCTGGTGTGAATGTTTTACAGTATCACCTCAAAGTACGGCAATTGGCATTAAAGTCCTTCGCTGTACTCCTGTTCGACTTGTGACCTAGGGTCACCTGCCTGACTGCCCTCAGCATCACGTCAGGTGCTGCACGGCCATGCTCTGTTTTTCTTTTATAACTCCTGACTGTCTTCTCACTTAGTCCTCTCTTTTAAATCACTCTTTTTTCTGTAAAAAAAAGTAAAATATTTAGTAGGATGTATGGATTTAAATTATTTTTAAAAATGATCATTTTGGGGTAAGTTGTTACATGTGACAACTTGCCCCAAAATGACTGTGACAAGTTGCCCCAAATGACCATGTTTGCTAATGCTAGCTTTTTTTTCTAATGCTACTTTTAAGACTAATCTTAAAACTTTCCTTTGTGACAAAGCTTATAACTAGAGTGGCTCATGTTACCCTGAGCTACCTCTATAGTTATGCTGCTATAGGCTTAGGCTGCTGGAGGACATCAGGGCCTATTTTTCTCACTCTGCTGATTTCTACTGTTCTCCAGTTTTGCATTGCATTGAAATGACTGTTGTCATTTCAGCTTTTAACTTTTTTGTTCTCTCTCTTTTTCTTCAAAGTAGGTACACCTGGTCTGGCGTTCTGTTAGCTGTAACATCATCCAGGGAGGACAGATCACCCACTATTACCATCTAATGTAGAACAGATTACTGGAATAATCTCATAAACTGAGATCCAATCTAACCAATAGCTAGATAAGCTGCATTGCTTATCTTTTCTAAGTCTCTTTTAGAAAGTGCAATTCTTTGCTCATTTGCTGAACAAACCGATCCAGAAAGCTGGTCCTGTGCTGAGGATCCTCTACCGGAACCGCTGAGCTGATTGTCCAGAAAAGAATGCTGCATGCTGCCGAAGATGATGAATAACTTCACTCCTCTCCAAAACACAGTGAAGAATCAACAGAGCAAGGGACTTCTTCATGTTCTTTAAGATGATAGCTCCAGAAGATCCTTCCTGACAGCAGCTCACTTTCTTCTACTCTATTTTCGATAGATTTTTTTTATATATTTAAATTTCCCTTAAGGTACTAAGAATTTTCCATATTCATTTTGGCTTGAAATGCAGATTTGTGGTTATTTCACATATTTCTGTGAGACCAAGTGGTTAATATTTTATTGAAGTGTTACACTATTTACTTAAACAACCTTTTATACCAAATTCCCACAAGGTGACGTTATACTACTGACAGGGATGTAATTTTAAACATTCAGCTGATTAAAAATAAATTCATCTGTAAGTTGTACGTGTACCTTCACTATGGAGAAGATACAGGCTGGGGTGAATGAGAAAAGACATTCTCTGATATTAACAGTCTTGATTTGACGGAGGGAGGGGGGGGGGGGTTGAAGTGGCAGCTTGTCATATTAATTATTATCGGTTCTGAACGTCACGTCACTCAGAAACAGGCGGGCGCCGCTGCTTCATCGAAGTGCCGCGGCACTTAAAGCATGCACTGGGTACGTCATTACGCATAATCCTTCTGCTGAGTTTTCCCCATATGCTACTCATGCTATTTTAGATTTTTATTTCATAATCTTTGTTGTCACATTTAATAGCAACAGGTTTTCATCTCAACCTTCATCCTGCCCAGACACCCCCCCCAACAATAAAACACACAATAACGTAATAAAGCTCACGTCTTTACGATAAACTATCATGTTGCAACGTAAAAAGGTCCTCTTTTTATTCAAAAGAAATCTCTCCGCTTCATTATTTTTCTTCAGACTTGCATTATGTTACGTGTACATCTAGGCTTTTATTTTGAAATATTTTCCGGCACTTCCGGGCCATCCGTGAAAGCGTCTTCGTCTTTCAATCCTAAAAAGAAAATGGAAAAAAGAATTGGCGAAATCGAAAAACGGGCCGTTTTTTTTCATTTAGCTTTTCTGGTTTTTCGTTTTTAAATTGTGTTGAGAAAAACGGAAAAACGGCTTTGTTTTCCATTTTTCCGTTTTTTATTTTAAATGGAAAAACGAGAAAACGGAAGTAGTTTCCGTTTTCCGTTTTGGTTTTCCGAAAAAAAATCGATTTGCCTGAAGGTACACGGACCCCTCCCTGTTCTTCCTGCTCTCAGACACATCTTGAAGCTGGTGGAGCCACAGACATGAATACGTAGACGCCGCGTCCTCGGTTGAGAGGCGTGCCGACAGAGCGGCCATCTTAGGTCAGACCAAGCTGCAGTCAGACAGAATACAAGTCAATACAGGAAAATGTACTTTATGTTTTCAGACACTCTGAATCCGGTGAATTCTCACCCGAGAATTCTGAACTGACTGAAAACATCACCCCTTTAGGGGCTACATGGGACCAATTGATTGAATTAAATTATTGTCTAAATTAATAAATAATTTCGATTTTGTATTGAAAGTAAGCAAACTTCCAGATCTACGTCCCAGGAAGCCCGACTTTTACTCCGCTTATGGGTGCGCAAATAAAAGGACACTAGGAACCAGATCCTGGGGAATTACCTTCCATAAGTAAGATTTTATGATAGATCATCCTCATGCGTTACAGTTACAGTTTTCCGGCATAAACACAATATGTGCTAATGGGTAGCAGGGATGGAAGTAGAGAAAAGTACATTAAACACCAAAAAAAAAACAAAATGGTCCTAAATTACTGGACAGACATGATTTGTGGGGGGGGGGGGGGGTTAAAATATTGTACAGTTTTTACTATGATTTTGTAATGTATTTGATTCTAAGATGCGTTATTAGGTTTTTTGTTGTTGTTTTTTTTCCCAGATTGCGGTTTGTATTATATAATTTTTAAATGCTGTTATGGGCACCTCTGCTCTCACTTATCTGTATATAGTTTTGCTCCTATTTAGATCAGTGCTGCTGTCTGTAGATCAGTGTCTGTGTATATAGCCTATATATACAGTATATATATACAGTATATATATATATATATATATATATATATATATATATATATATATATATATATATATATATATATATATATATATATATTGGAAGAAAGAGAGAGAGATTTATGTGTGTATAATCTGTGTGTATATTAGATTAATATGTAACTGCAAAATATGTAAGTGCGTGTACATTTTTCATCCAGTTTGACTTCAGTTTAAATAGTTTTGGTTCTGAATAAATATGTGTAATCTGTCTGAAAGGTCACGAGCATTGTGAACATATGATTCAAATGAGATCTGAACTGCCTCCTATTCATTTTGACAGCAGCTGTCTGATCTGTGGTCTGACCCAAGATGGCCGCCCTGTAGGCACGTCGGCCTAGCGGCCGGCAGCATACAATGGGGCGTCTACGTATATGATGTCTATGGGTGGAGCAACATCTGCTGGAGGTGAAAGCTGATTGGCTGCAGCCTCTCTGCTCTGACACGTGATTCATAGATCAGAGCTCAGAGCTGTTGCTGTTTTCAGGAAATGAAACTCACACAGTCACTGTGACCGAGAGGAGAAATGGAGCAGAACCAGCTGGACCGAGAAACCTTGTCCTGTTCGATCTGTCTGGATCTACTGAAGGATCCGGTGACTATTCCCTGTGGACACAGCTACTGTATGAAGTGTATTAAAAACTTCTGGGATGGAGAGGATCAGAAAGGAATCCACAGCTGCCCTCAGTGCAGGGAGACCTTCACACCGAGGCCCGTTCTGAAGAAAAACACCATGTTAGCAGCTTTAGTGGAGCAGCTGAAGAAGACTGGACTCCAAGCTGCTCCTGCTGATCTCTGCTATGCTGGACCTGAAGATGTGGCCTGTGATTCCTGCTCTGGAAGAAAACTGAAAGCCATCAAGTCCTGTTTATTCTGTCTGGCCTCTTACTGTGAGAAACACCTTCAGCCTCATTATGATTCAGCTGCATTTAAGAAACACAAGCTGGTGGAGCCCTCCAAGAACCTCCAGGAGAACATCTGCTCTCGTCATGATGAGGTGATGAAGATGTTCTGTCGTACTGATCAGAAGTGTATCTGTTATCTCTGCTCTGTGGATGAACATAAAGGCCACGACACAGTGTCAGCTGCAGCAGAAAGGACTGAGAGGCAGAGAGAGCTGGAGGTGAGACGAGAAAACATCCAGCAGAGAATCCAGGACAGAGAGAAAGATGTGAAGCTGCTTCAACAGGAGCTGGAGGCCATCAAGCACTCTGCTGATAAAACAGTGGAGGACAGTGAGAAGATCTTCACTCAGCTGATCCGTCTCATCCAGAAAAGAAGCTCTGATGTGAAGCAGCAGATCAGATCCCAGCAGGAAACTGAAGGGAGTCGAGTCAAAGAGCTTCAGGAGAAGCTGGAGCAGGAGATCACTGAGCTGAAGAGGAAAGACGCTGAGCTGAAGCAGCTCTCAGACACAGAGGATCACAACCAGTTTCTCCACAACTACCCCTCACTGTCAGCACTCAGTGAGTCTACACACTCATCCAGCATCAAGATCCGTCCTCTGAGCTACTTTGAGGATGTGACAGCAGCTGTGTCAGAGCTCAGAGATCAACTACAGGACATCCTGAGAGACGCATGGACAAACATCTCACTGAGACTCACTGAGGTGGATGTTTCACTGTCAGAACCAGAACCAGAGAGCAGAGCTGGATTCTTGAGATATTCATGTGAAATCACACTGGATCCAAACACAGCAAACAATAATCTGTTACTATCAGAGGGGAACAAGAAGGTGACATTTATGAAACAACCTCAGTCTGATTCTAGTCATCCAGACAGATTCACTGGTTATTATCAGGTTCTGAGTAGAGAGAGTCTGACTGGACGTTGTTACTGGGAGGTGGAGAGTAGAGAGAGTGTTTATGTAGCAGTCGCATACAAGAATATCAGCAGAGCAGGAAATGAATGTTTATTTGGAGCTAATGACAAATCTTGGGCATTATATTGTTACCAAGGAGGTTATCAATTTCGTCACAACAGCATCTGGACCTCCATCTCAGGTCCTGGTTCCTCCAGAGTAGGAGTGTACCTGGATCACAGAGCAGGTATTCTGTCCTTCTACAGCGTCTCTGAAACCATGACTCTCCTCCACAGAGTCCAGACCACCTTCACTCAGCCGCTACACGCTGGAGTTTTGGTTTACTGGGATGGAGGTTCTGCTGAGTTCTGTAAACCCAAATAGACAGAATCCACTGAAGGTTCAGTGAGTTTGATTCTGGTTTTTAAATCTCCAGCAGATTATTTTCTTGATCGTTGTTGTTTTATGTCTAAACTGCACAGAAATCAATAGTCAGAGATTGTCAGCACTTGTTTTTCTTCAGAATTGATGTTCTGGTTCTGTTGGGTTTGTTCATTTCTCAACATTGTTTTCTAAACCAGCTGATCAGCACCAGAATATTTGCTGTTTTTCCTCCTTGTTGCTTTCAGCAGCAAAAACTGTGAACTCAGCAATAAAATGTCAAATGATTCCCCAGGTTTAAAAAGTGGAACCAGTTCTTTGATCCGGTTCTGGTTTGGACCCGTTTTGTTGAGTCCAGACAGACAAGAGACAACAGATGTCATCTAATATTGTAAATTACTCATCTGGGAATGATTATATTTTGAATGTTTTATTATGTTAAATCATTAATTTAAAACATATTTAAGGTAAATAACGTGAAAACAACAAAATCACCAAAACTAATTAGTATTTCAGTAAAAATTACAATTCAGCTGTACAATATAGTTTTATTTGAAACTTAAAATTTACAGGATGTCTTTAGCAGCAAAATCTGTAATAAAAAGAGATATAATGTGAATTTATGGTATTTTATTTAATGAGGTGTTACAGATTTATACCACAATTATGACCTAGATCTAATATTTTGGACATTAATGTGATTTTAATAAATAAAGACTTTAAGTATTAAAGTGAGACATCGTTTCACTTTATTTTTCTGTTGGCATTAAACAGTTTTTTTTTTAGCATAATCTTTCAAATGTCTTTTCACTTTTCTGTATTTCAGATATTTTCTGACCCAAACTCTTTGAAACTCTGAGCAGCTCAACACTTTCCATTTGTTTTTGGACCAGAACTGCAGGGATTTAAAGCTGATTTTTGCTGCTTTTCATTCTAATTCAGTTGATCTTGAACTCTTTTTGCTGTTGGAAACATTTCTTTGCTTCAGTTTGCAGACAGCAGCAGTAAAGTGTGACTGAATATCCAAACCCAGAAGCTGTGGCTCTCCACAGAACCTGGCTTTGTTCTGCTGAAGAGAGGAAACCTTCATGTCAGCGTCCTGCTGTGAATAAACATGCTCTACAGATCTGAGGTCAGATTCACCAGCAGCTTGAAATGAACTGATTGTTGCTCGTCTTGCTGCTGTGACTCATGCAGCCTGTGGAAAACACAGCAGAACTGCTCCTTATTCCAACACCAAACACATTTAATCCCACTTTGGATCGTCTCACCAGAACAGACACACAGACTTTGTTCTGATGAAGCGTTTCAAACACCCACAAACAGCAGAATGTCCCATTTCCCTTGAACGCAGCTTCTGCTGAGTGTTTTCCAGGCAGAAAGCTGAGCAGGTGATGGAGAAGGTGTTGCATCGCTCCTCAGAGATTGGACTTGTTCTGAAGACGCAGAACCAGGGAGACGCTGCCAGGATCCTCCCAACAGTCCAACACTAATGAGCAAAAGGTGCTGCCATAAAAACTGAAGTTGTTTTTACCATCATCAAGTAGAAACAACATCAGGACGTCTGAGGAAGAGCTTCCACATCAGAGAAGGATCTCTGAAACCACATCAACACCTGGAGAAACATCTAATCAGCTCCTTGTTGTTGACTGGAACCAGATGTTAGAAACTCACCTCCACAGATCCAGAGAATGGAGCCTGTTGGATTCTCTGCAGATCTTCAGCCAACTTTCCCCAGTCCACTCTGGGTCCTCACATCCAGGGGCGGTCCTAGCCTGTTTGGTGCCCTGGGCCAACAACCCAACCTCTGAACTCAAGTCGCACTCAATGGACTAAATACAGCTCCCACTTTCAACTTTATTTTTAACATATTTATTTATTTGGCTTCTTGAGTCGAGATCTGAGTTCTAATTTCGTACCACAAACAAAAAAAAGTGAACTGGTATGACAATAAAAAAATCCTTGAATTCTTGACTCTGCAACACTGAAGCTCACACAAACAGCCCTCATGAATTTTATGGTTTCCTTTAGCTGAGAAAAAGTCAAATAAACGTAGCCTACCTGCAGAGACGCTACAGTCGTTGGTATCAGGTCTGGACATTCAAATGTTGACTCCTTACCAAAGAGAAAATGTGGAGAGCACATAGGTGTCTTTGGTCAGACTCCACAGTAAAGTCCTCTGGGTTACAAGCTCGTATCCAACACTGACATTTCTCACCAATCTTCAGGGTTTAGGAGAACCAATGAGAAAAACTCCCTCCATTGGTTACAATCATCATAAGGCCAGTCACTGCGGCAGATACAGGTAAACAAGTCAAGCTGGTATTGAAGCAGCACTGTTACAGCCTGGTAGAGACTAAATAATCTGTCCTTTGTGGAAGAGTGGCAGCAACAAAAACATTATTGTTAAAAAGCCTCAGAAAAGTCTTATTTGTAGTTTGCCTCACAGCACATATTCTAAATAAGGAGGTCTGGCCAGATGAGACCAAACCTTCCCCTCTAAGGCCTACAAGCAAGATGCTAAGAGTGGTGGAAACTAAAACCACCATCCCCATGGTGAGACATGGTGGTGGCAGCATCATGATGTGGGAATAATTCTTTCCAGCAGTGACAGGAAAGGTGGATGGAACTAAAAACATGGTAACCCTGGAAGAAAACCTGCTAGGGGTACGATGATGGATCAGCTTCCATCAGGACAACCAGAAACCTGCAGCCAGAGCTACGATGGCTGCAGGTTTAGATCTAAACATCTTCATGAGCTAGAATGACCCAAAGTCCTGACCTAAACCCGCCTTTTAGTGTCTTCATCCAGTCTGACCCAGTTTGAGCTTTTCTTCAAAGCACAATGACCAACATTTCAGTCTGTAGACGTGCAGCGCTGCTAAAGACGAGCTCCAAGAGAAATGCAGCGTTAATTACATCAATAAAGGTATAAAGTGTTGCCTTTGGATGGCGACTAAAATCCATACATGCCACACTTTTCAGCTTTTCAACAATTAAAGATCTTGCAAACTATTTATCACTTGAGGTCAACTGTAAAAATATGCACTGCTTTGTGTTGTTCCATCCCATGAAATCCCAATGAAGCACGTTGGATTGTAATTTTGTAATGTGACTGAAGTTCAGGCACATGAAGACTTTTGGACATCAGGACTCTAGAACTGCTTCAGCTTCTAAACTGAGTCCAGAAACAGAAAACATTGAACCACAGTAAATCCATCACCACAGGTATAACAGTACAGACGCCTGTTTCCCTTAACAAAGATAACATCTCTAACAGACGTTGTTTTTTGGGATTTCTTTTACAAAACAAACAAAAACAAAATGCCACGTTTCATGAATGAGATCAGAAAACACAAGGAGGAGAAAAGTGTCTAAATAATAAAAATCTGTTGCTGCTCTGATCTTCCTTCTGGCTGTGGCTGGAAAATGCTCTATGAAATATATACACACAAAACAATCTTTCAAATTTAACACATAACGAATGAAATGTGCAACAGTGAAGCAGAAAAATTCAGATGTTTCCTTTAATCTGCTGTTAGTGGCAAACATTAGATTTTGTGTTTTGCAGCTTAAAGCAGCAGGAAGCAGAGACAAGCAGCACGGAGAATCTACGCTTTCAGCTTCAGACTAATGTGTCCTGTGCTGACTTCCAGTCAGAAGGAGCATCTCTACATGTTTGTGCTTTCATGGCGGAGTGGTTCTGAGGTTTGTTTTTGTTCCTAGCAGTGATGAAAAGGGACACGGATGCTGCTTCAGCCCCTCAGCCTGCGCAAAGTCCCGTCTGAGGACTTAAACTCTGCCGAGGCTTAAAAGACGGACTCCGTCCTGTCAGCCTCAGCGAGTCACACCAAGATAAACCAACATGTGAACTAAACTGTTTCCGTCTGTCTTGAAGACCAACGAGACGCCAACACTGTGGCTGAGCTTTCACTGTGTGTTAACGACGTGAAGATGAAGAGGAGGAGGTCATTTCTCCTGCAGCAGAGCCGGGATGTTGATGTTCCAGCCGATGGCCTGCCTGTCGAAGCCGCAGGTGAACAGGTTGCAGGCGGTGTTGTCCTCACACCAGGCGGAGCAGCAAACCATGCGACGGTGACCCTGAACACAACATCCGGCCATCAGCTTTGATCCCACGACAATCTGCAGAGTTTTTCATTCAAACATGCAGAGCAGCTCAAATGCTCTGAAATCTACCGGAGCGTCTCTAAAGCCCTGTTCACATTGGATACGCCGTGTAATAAAGAACTTACCCCCTGTTATGGAAATATATAACCATTTTTGTCTTAAAGATGTATTTTTCTTAAAGCCCAAACAGTTATCTTGTTATCACTGAAACTGGCTGGGAGTCTACAGAGGGGGAGGTGGCAGCAGTGGATTTATTCAAGCTCTGTAGATACCAGGCATGAACAGACATCAGAATTTTATGCGGTTTGAAAACTTTTTTATGTTTCTTAAATGTTATCTCGGTTGACTCCTAAAGGGACACCTGGGCTATTAATTAAAAGTTATTTCCTGAAGTTAACATGGGAGAACAGACTTCCTTTGTCTGTGTGCAGATGAGCCCCTGGACACTGAATGTCTGCGGGGACTTCACCCTCCCTGGACACCCCTGGAGGGGCCGGTCAGTCTATTAAATTGGGACTCTAGGCTGCGTTCGAGCAGACAAAGGTTTACAACACCATGGAGGGGGACGTCAGGTAATATACTACATGAAGCTTTATGGTAACGTGAGTGTTTGTCTCCCTTTGGAGTTCCGATTGTAATATATAGTGTTTTGTCTCTTTTTTTTTTCATCTTACAGTGTCCTGTCTAGCAATTTGGCAATAAGAATTGATGTCTCAATGCCAGATAGAGCTCGACAGATTTTGCTTTCACAAGTGGAGCAAACAGCTTTCGCCATAATGCTCCGCTTGATTTATGCGTGTAAATAGCTTTATTGTGATTCCTGCAGGGAGAATTTCAAATTATATGGACACTACAATGGGAAAGTAGGAGAGTAAAGGAAGAAGAAGAAGAGAAAAAAAAGAAAGAGAAGAGGTGAAAGAAAGAAGAGATAAAAGAGAGAGAATGATAAAACGTCCTCTGTCTGCTCCATCACCTGGAAAGAGAGACGCAAAAACAACAGCACAACCAACAGACATAAAGCAACAAATACAATCGAGTAACACCTTGATGCCATTGCTAAATCATATGTATTATTATTTAAGCTGACATGTGTAAAGTGATACCTGAAAAAAGAAAGTGAAAGAAAATAAAGAAATAAAGAAATTACAGGCTTTCTGTATATAAGTGAACACTTAATACCTGGGACCCTGCACCTGTGGGAGTTTGTGAGAGTGCACTAGTTTAGGTGAAAATTATCAAGAAGGAAATAGCTTGATAGTGGTTGTGGAGAACCAAAGACCCACCTTCCCCGAGCACAGAGGCAGGAGTCAGGGGACCCATAACCCCGGGCTCCCAAAGGGGCCCCCAAAGCAGGGCACCCGAGAGGGGCCAACACCGGAAATCTGCAACCCCCCCCCCCCCCCCCAAGGAAAGAGCAGAGACGACCCCGAGGAAATCCCCCAGCCACCGCAAAGCCGACGCCCCCAAGGAGACGCGGGGACGAGCCTGTGGGCTCCGCCGGCAGCCAGCCGCACTGAAGTGGTCCCGGCCATGGGGCCTGGAGGCCAGAGGCCCCAACCCCCGGGGGGCCGGGCCCCGCGAAGCAGCCACCGGGAATGGGCCGGCACCCACCCGGGTACCCGCCCCAAACCCGAGGACCACCAATGCGCCAGAGGGCCAAGGCGCCTGACAGCGCAGCGGAGGGGGGCAGGACGTGGGGGGATGGGCTCCGCACCTAGCGGAGACTTGAGATGTTCTTGGGAGAGGGAGCGGACCACACCCATACCTGGAAGAAAAAACTCATTCACACCATCCCTCCCTAGTGCCCCACTCACCACACACAGACTTACAAAAGACGCTGTACACACATTCCCACATAACACTCACATCCAACAATCCCAAGTGGGGGGGGTCACCACAATTCAACTATACGACTGCCTGTGCCCGACCCCCGGCCCCGCACCCGGACCAGACGCCTCCCGGACCAAGCCCCCCAGATAGGGGAAGCCAACACGACCCGTACGGGCCACCCTAAATACCTAATAAACCCCCTCCCTCCCCTACCTTATCCTAGCCACCCCTGCCCCCCACCCCTTTCTGGGGGGAGCAGAGGCGTCAACCCCAGATCCGGCAAGCCGCCGGCTACCCACAGCAGCCCCCCACCAAGACCCCGGACCCAGTGGCCCGTTCCTCCTCCAGGCCCCAGACTCCGTGCCGCTATCGGAGATCGGGGGTGTGCAAAAGACCCCGATCCTCCCTATGCCCGCTCAGATGTTGTGTTGTTGCATGTTGTTCTCAAGTGTGTTTAAAACTGGGAGCGCCGAAGAGGGTGCACCGCACAGCCCACCCCCCCTCCGGAAGGAAGCTGGTGCCAGCGCACCCCCTCCAAGCAACTACCCAGAACCTCCCCAAGGACCTACATGTGTGGCGGCGTGATGGAGCAGGCAGAGGGAGGAGTCCGGGGATGGGGAGCAAAGGACTGGGGAGCCAACCCAGGGAGCCAGCTCCCCTACTGACTCCAATAGGCACCCCCGCTCCCCGAAAGCCCCACCCAGAGAAAGGGGCCCCTCCAGCGGCACCACCATAGCCCGGGGGCCAGGGAGAGGCCACAGGGCCCGCCAGCCAACCCCCCACCAGGACCAACACCTCTACCCCCCCCCCAGCCCACCCACTAAGCCTACCAGCTTTACCCCCCCCCCAAAAAAAATAAATAAATAAATAAATAAATAAATGAAGAAATAAAAATAAAAATAAAAAAATAAATAAATAAGAGGGGGGACCCTGGCCAGCTAGCCCGCACGAGTCATCCCAAACCCCACACCCCAGGCGAAACCCGCACCGGGAGACGACACGGACCAGGACCGGGACAGGGGGCCGGACACAAGCCCACCAGAACGTACATTCCCCCCCCCCGTAGATTTAGTCCCTCCCCAACACCAACATTCAGACAACTCACCTTACATTCGACAGTAGACATCCAGGCTGGGTTAGTCCCTACTCCCCCTCCTTCCCCTCCCCCCAATAGTAGAGTGCTGATCCAATGAAGGGGAAGAGTATCTGCCCTGAGATGTTAATGTCCATGCCCCCCTACCAGCTCAACAGGCCCCAAGCGGCACAGCCCCCGGAACCAGAACCCCCGAGGCCCCGCCGGGGCCCCCGCCCAAGGGCGGCGCGCCCCAGGGACCCCAGTGTTTTGTCACTAATAATTGTTTTCTTCCTTTGCTGCCAAATCTATGAACCGGATGAGGCGTGCCTTCATGAATGAAACAGGAAGAACTAACAGGCCGCCTCGTTACTCCCTACGTCAGCGTTTCATGTGGCGCATTCACACTGGATAAGCGAAGCCTGAAATGTGATGAAATTTAGGGACATCTCTGCTGCGTTTTGTGAATGTGAGCAGAAGCAGTGCTGCCAGCTCCGCTTATATAAGGTAATGTGCGATCTGTCATGTAATCATGCATCATATCAAAGAGCTGGGCCTCCCCTTTCATGTTGGCACAGGGCCTCAGACCCTACCTGGTGCTGCTTTTTGGCCTTGTTTTCCAATCCAGCCTCCGTTCTTCACCAAAACCAAATAAAAACGCTCCCAGGAAACAAAATTCATTTTTTCATTCATTTAATTTCTTTCTATGTTTATTTTCTATAATGTTT
This sequence comes from Fundulus diaphanus, assembly GCA_037039145.1. Lineage (NCBI taxonomy): Eukaryota > Metazoa > Chordata > Actinopteri > Cyprinodontiformes > Fundulidae > Fundulus > Fundulus diaphanus. The sequence continues at coordinate 10,266,677 of CM073133.1, forward strand.
TTCATCAATATTATTGATTTTTATGCTGTTTATATTTCTGTGTTTTTTTGTACAGCACTTTGGTCTCTGTGTGTTTAAAGCGCTTTATAAATAAAGTTGGATTGGACATTCACGCATCGGATATTCAAGATTCGTAATTCTAAATATACTTATAAAATACTCAATATACAGACAACAGTAAAGGATCCATCCACTGTGTGAAGGTTTCCAGTAAAACTCCTCATCGCCCACGTGTCTACAGACGGACGTTTCTGACCAACCGGTTTAACCTTTTCAGCGTTAGCGTCGTCACGTTTTTCCTGCCCACCGACCTGTCTGTTGCTCCGCGGGAGTCGAGCCAGACGAACTCCGGACATGTCGAACAGTCGGACCTGCCGATTGTCGTGAGGAAGAGCGATGATCTTCTGGTTCACCGACACGCTGATCCTGATGGGAAACAGGAAGTGGAGAACTCATCCACAGTCATTAAATTGTTGCTGTTTTCCTGCTGCACTGGTGGGAAGGAGAGCAGACTTTGACTTATTGCTGTAATTATCATTCAAAGACGTGAGGAAGAATATAAGGACAGAACTTCTGCCACTCTAAGGCCTCCTGGTTCTGTGGTGCCGGGCGTTCACTGAGTACCGGCAGGCCTTCAGCTCACATACCTGTTGACAGCAGAGTCGGTGCGGATGGCTGCTATGGGCGACCTCATGTTCTTCAGGTCCCACACTTTGACGGTGCGATCGTCGCTGCCTGACACCACGTTATCTCCCACAGTGAAGACGGCGGACGTCACCGTGCTGCAGAGGACAGGAGACAGCTTTGTTCAAACAGCTTTAAAACTTTTTTAGACACTTTTAGAAAGAGATCTGCTGATATGTTTACTGGTATAGAATGATGTTTACAGTTTTTAAATATGCTCATGTCCCGCTGCCACCACTGCTGCTGCTGCTGGTGGGAAAATTGGTGGATGACGCGGTTTCTTGATTATGTTCACACACAGATCTGTAATAATTTTCATTGTGATTCAGACAGGTTCATTTTAAAGATGCAGTTTTAGCACTTATTCAGCCCGGAGCAGGGAAACTCAGATTTAGAAGCTGGTACATGAAATTAATAAAGTGAGAACACACACAGGTAGATCATCAGAGTTTAGTCCATGAATCCACCTGGTCAGTCTCTACTTCAGAGACGTATCCGTTGTGAGGTTTGACCGATCTGAGCGTCTCTTTCTATCTCTGGATCCAGGTGGAGTCACCAATGCACCTGAGAATCCTCATGATCCTGTTGTGGAGGTTGTGTGTACCTTTGTTACAATTTAATTCAAATTATGTTCTAATTTTATTTCCATGACCTTTGTTATGATGGTTGAGTTGCTGTAACAGGAACTGCAATTTTCTTTCTTTTTCCTGTTTTTCTTTTTTGTTATGTATGTTCTGGTCATTTGAGCATGATTAAACATGCCACCTTTAATATGGCTATATAAAAGCTTGTTGCATTTAATTCGTTTTTGTTTTTTTAAGATTGGGGGTGTGTCAAGCCAGTTGGGACACAGAAGGGGGTGCGCGGCTAAAAAGTCTGGGAACCACTGCAGTAGTCCAGCCTGGTAGAGACAAAGGCGTGGATATACATTTCTGCATCTGCACAAGTGAGTATGGGACGGAGTTTGACGATGTTCCTGAGATGGAAGGAGGAGGTCTTGCAGAGATGTTAGATGTGAGCTTCAAGGGTCAGAGGAGAGTCTCCTTTAACACCCAGGTTAGTGGAATGACTTGTCCTGAGAAAATTATACAGGTAATGTCAGATATCCAAACCTGGTGTGGAGTAACAACTAAGACGGCTTCGGTGTTGGAGCCGTTTAGCTGAAGTTTTGCCTTTATCTCCTCCAGGGAGGTGGTGATCATGACAGGGCAGCAGAGTGGGCGGGGTTTGTCCTGAGGTAGAGTCTCATTAGCAAAGCAGCAAAATTAAATCCCCGGCCGACTGATGACATGGCCGAGGTCGAGCATGTAGAGAATAAACAGGATGGGGCTGAGCACTGAGCCTTGAGGGACACCACAAGATGCCATAACACACAACAGCTGAAGTTATGTGTCAGGGGTTTAGCCTCTTCCAAGGCGACATGCTCAGTTGTCCTAATGAGATGGACGAGAACCGCTCCTGGACGGAGTCAGAAAGACCAACAGTGGAATGTAGACGGTTAAGGAGGATGTTGTGGTCCACGGTGTTGAAAGCTGCAGTCAAGTCCAGGAAGATGAGACGAGATAGGAAGCCAGCGTCTGCAGTCATCATCAGGTCATTTGGGTCAAAAAAAAATGCAGAAAATGTATAAATCCAAGAGGGAAAAGCCTGGAATGTCACTGGGAATACAGATTGAACGTTGGTGTTCACTGAAGCGGACACTAAAGCTGCTGAGGCTCAGATGACCGCAGAGTTCATTGACGTGAGTAAACATTCTTTAATTTAATACTATGATAATAGTACTTAAAGTCTTAAGTACAAAAAACATTATAAAAGCTCAATTGGTTCTCTGTTTCCATTTATGAACTGGAATTTTCTTTTTCTTTGATACTCTGATGTAAGGCTCTTAAAGTTGCTGTAGATCGGCTTATTTAATTAATAACGGTTGGTCTTTGATCACGGCGAGCTGCTGGTTTACTGCAAGGCATTGCAGACGGTCAGGCTTGGTCCGGCATTATTTATTAGTGATTTATAGCCGCCATCTGGCTTTCTGATGGTTCTGAGGTACTGCCAGTAGATAGCGCCACGTTTGTTTATACCTGCTCATCACGCCCGGCGAGGAGTTCTATTTAGGCTCAAAAAGGATTATAAAAACACTATCAGGAACCTTATTTTACCATGATCAAATGCTTTTTGGTCTTTTTTTTTATAAGCATATAACGTGGCTATGTACCTTTCAGAAACGGTTTGATGACGGTGACATTTTCAATGACAGTGGAACATGACCAGCCGGGAGCGAGTGGTGTTTGACCTTCGTGATAATCGGACTTATGGCACAGAGACTTGATTCTACCAGGGCTGTGGAGACGCGGTCCAGGGTCCAGGTGGCCGGTTTAGTCTTTTTAATGATGTCCTCAGCATCTCGCTGTGAGATGTCTGAGAAATCTCACAAGATGTCAGAGAAACCGTAGAGAGGATGGGAAACCCCAGGCATTGAAATTTGTGGTTATAATGTGAAAAATTGAGGAAATTATCAAGGAGTGAGAAATCTTTTTGCATGAGACTGTAAAAACAAACACATTTCCGTGTAGTTTGTTTACAGTTTAGTAGATTTTAACCATTAATCATAGTTTTCTGGCAGTCTTCTGACGTGAAACAGGTTTGTGTGGCTGTCAGACTGACTCTGTGTGTCCCTGGAAGACGTTGACGGAGTGGATGGACGGGTCTCTGAAGTCCCACAGCCTGAAGGTGGTGTCCCTGGATGACGTGACCACCAGGCGCTGGTTGGGGTGCGTGCAGCAGTGGGTCAGCTCCTGATCATGACCTACACAAACAGAACGGTTTCAAAGCCTCAAACTAAACTCAACTGCAGCGCTGGAAGGCCCTCTGCCTCCTACCAGTCAGCGAGTGGACCAACTCTGAGGTCTCCACGTCGTACAAGTTGGCGGCTCGGTCCCAGGAAGCCGTCACCACCTGTTTGCCCCCCACTAGCCAATCAGCAGCGATCACCACGCCCTGATGGCTGCGGAGCGTCGTGGTCGGTACGCGGACCGAAGGGCAGTCGTTCGGCCCCTCAACCTCGCCGTCCGCGTCGTCTTTATCTGAGAAGTCCAGGTCGTCCTCGCAGGGCGTCTGCTGTGGACAGGTGAGTGAAGTCAGTCACAGAAACAGCAACAGTCATGATGAACAGGTGCAGATCAGGCTTACAACAGTGTCAGCAACAGGCTGGGGAGTAGGAAGCTGCACCAAGTATCTCCAGATGTGGGCCGTCTGATCTCCAGAGGCTGCAGGGAAGAGGCAAAGGATTTAATGGCCATTAGGGTTAAACAGAAAGTAAAAGGTAGTCAGCTAAACACGTTAAAATGAGGTTCAGGAACAGGTTGGCTTTAAAATCTCCATAATCTCCACATGTTTCAGTGTTTATGTGACAGACTTTGCAGCTTTAGGATTCAGATTTTCACTGTGAATGTGCAGCCTTCCACACGCTGTAACCTTTGAGACGTCAAGATTTGCTTTCGATCTGAAGACTTCTGCAGCAGATGCATTGAATTAATGACCACTGCATTTTCTGCTCGTGCTCAGTTTACTAAATAAAAATCATGTAATAAAATAAAAAAGCATCCTCTCTTGTTCAGAGCATTTTAAATGGTGCAGAATTAAAAAAAAAAAAACACCTATTTTTCAGACTATAAGGCGCACTTAAAATCCTTAAATCTTCTCAAAAATTGATGATGCGCCTTAAACCTGATTACCGTTGTGCTTACTGACTGATCTTATGTGGTACAATGCGCTCAAAAATCTGTTAAAATGTTTCAGTACGACTTTTTATCTTAATATTGCGATTTAATGCAATTATTTATTTTCAGTTTAATTTATCATATCTTTTTAAACATATTAGGGCTGTACGATTTTGGCAAAAATATATACTGCGATATATTTCAACCATAATTGTGCTTTAATTTTGACTTTTCTCTGCATTGACCACAAGCAACAAAAATGGCCTGTAGGTAAAGATGTTTTTAAACAAGGACTATTTAAAAACAAGTAATTTAACAGTTTTTATTAAACTGAATATTATTATTCAAGAGAATAGCTTGTTCAATTGGACATAAATCCTTGTAAAACCAACAAACAAGTCCATGTCCTAATCAGTTTCATCGTACTTAATGCTGTGGTGAGATTCCTGAAAGTTTCTGTGAAAAACAGTATGATTACATAAACTCTAAAACAAATAATAAAATTAGATTATCTCACTGCTGCAACTCTCTTCCCTTCCATGTGGAGCCAAACCCACTTTAAACATATTACCAACAGCAAAAGGACGTGTCTGATCCATTAATTGTTACATTGCCAAAAATTGCAGACCTATGCAATTTGAAAATTGCGATTATATTGAAATTGCGATGAATTTTTCAGCCCTAGCTTGGACCTCCACAGTACTCCAGACATTTTGATTTGAGTTTCCTGGATGGGAAGCGAAACGTCTTCAGCTTAGGAACAGAAGTCCAGTTGTTTCATTTTTAAACCTTTTTTGGATTCAGCGCTTCGTCCCACTGGCAGAAAGTGTGGAAGTTGTTGCAATTTGCCACAAGAAATGTAGGCAACAGAATGGGTGACAATGAAGGGTAAAACGTCTGCGGAGAGGCACTGAGGAGACCACCAAACTCACAATATGTGCACAGTATGTCCGAGTAAGTGGGAGCCTTTAGGCAGCCCCAGCCCAGAGTACGCGCTAGCAGCAATAAACCTAGTAAATTAATACAATATAAAAGTTTATTTTGGCCATATGTTAGAACAGGGCAGTGTAGTCCAACGACTCTGTCCTCCAGGCACAGATGGATAAAGAGCTGTGGCCGTGAAGGACTGATATTACAAACTTGGCAAGAATATTTAGTGAACCTTATAATCATTTGCGCCTTATGGTCCGAAAAATACGGTAGTTTAACGCAACAGGTTGGTAGAAAAACATGTTTCACTACAAAAAGTTTAAAGCACGACTACAGATAAAGAGTTTGGGAATTATTTAACCAGTGCAGTTTGTTGTCGGTTCGATGAGCCGTCAGATTACAGCCCTGAGTTAAGTTGTAATAAGATGCAACAAACTGAACAGAGCAGGAAGTTTCTATGAACAAGGCTGTAAAGACATTATTAGCTGCTTTTTTATATGGACAAAAATAATCGGAATAAAAATAATAATAATAGTATTGTGATCAGATTAGGCTCGATCAGAATTAAATTGCAATCGATAATTGTTTAATTGATTGTTTAATTGATAAGCCCCAGTTCTGTAATTAGGGACCTCCCTGGGAAAACAAAAGTAAGGCAGCAGCAGAATGTGCTTCAGAGCAGTAGGAGAAATGTAACTGAACACATCTCTCTGTTGTTCTCCTTGCAAGTAAAGAAACTGACGTCTGTTGTCTTTTTTCCCCTGTGCTGTTTAATGAATGTTCTATCTGAACCTGACAATTACCTGTCAGAGCCATCTGTTCAGTGGGGTGGAACTTGATGGAGTTGACTGCAGAAAAACAGAACAGTTTATCGTGTTAAATTAGAACAAGGATTAATTATGTATAGTTTAGTTTCTGTACTATCCAACACCGTTCACTAAGGCAGTAACACATTAAAAACTAACAGCAAACAGACCTGACATCAAGTTTTTTGAAAGCTACCTGATCCTTGATGGCCCACGTATTTGAGGAGGCACTTTCCGGTCTCAATGCTCCACAGCATAGCAGTGTGGTCTGTCGGGAGCAATCAAGAAATTAGAGTTTGTTAGCTTATTTAACAACCAGACAACCATGATAGACGCAAAATTATTGTTGAACTGAACAATACAAAAAACCTTTCTGGGAAAGACTAGAAGTGCATCGCCCGGAGTATGCGGTAGCAATAATAGACCAAATAAGTTAATTACATAAAAAAGTTACATTTATTTTGGCCTTATGTTAGAAACAGGGCAGTGTGGTCCAACTACTCTTTCCTCCCGGCAGAGATGGATAGAGAGCTGTGTACGCAGAGGGGCGCACTGCAAAAAGGGAACTAAAAGTAAGTAAACATTCTTGAAATTAATATATTTTTCTGTGATTTGTGCAGCAAAATAAGACTATTTGCCAATGAAATTATAATTTTTACCCCTAAATTAAGCTCATTACATATCCTGCACTTGAAATAAGATGATGGAGATACGTTGTCCTTATTTTAAGTGCAAAGATCTTATTGTGAAATAAGCCTATTTACCTGCTCAAATCTAGAAAAGACACATTTCAAGAAAATGTTACTTACTTTAAGTTCCCTTTTTAGAGTGCGGAGTTATATTACACACTCAGGGGAGAATATTTAATGCGCCCTATGGTATGAAAAAAATTGCTTATTTTTGATTTTGTTCTCAACTGTAAAAATGTTCTCAAACAGAAGTTGAAATCTTGATCCTGCAATAAGAAATTCATCTTGAGGCTTTTTTACACATCAGGGATGACAATGCATCCATCCAGGTCTGCATTTTGGTTCAACCCGTTTATAAAAGCAGCAGAAGAAGCTGAAATATTGAAGCTCTGAAGAAAGAAAACAGACAGGGGGGACCAACCCATTGAATTTGTCAGAGCATACCTGCAGATGCGGTCCCGAGCACCACAGGTTGGGTCCTTGCGACGCTGAGGTCCCAGATGCCGTCCCTGTGGCCAACATACTCCTTGACCAGCTGGCAAACTGCCCTGGATGTGGTTGCTTTGAAACTGGACACGATCTGTCACCCACGGCAGACAAACGTTACAAACAGAGCGGTAAAAACACAACAACAGGGTTCCTGAACGCAGCTTCCTAAAATGGAATCATCATTTCACTTTATTTCCCATATTGAGGGTCTAGAAATCCTCTTAAGGACATTTTTTTTTACTTTCAATGTCACCTCGAATCATTTTATTAATTGTAAAAGCTGGAAAATATTCTTCCATTTAACTTAATTTGATTATTTAGGTTTATCAGAGTTTGTCTTTAACTGAGCCCATTTTATTTCCTGAGAGCTGCGCAGGAATCCTGTTCTCACTAAGGGAGGAAGCAGGTCAGCAGAACTGGGGGTTGCTGAGGAGATGCTCTGCAGGCTCCTTGCTTTACTTTTTACATTTCATATTAGTTTCTGAGGCCATTCATCACAATAACTGTCTTATTCTTCAAACAACTAGAGTAGCTATAAACCTTGCAAACCTGGCGCCGAAAATAAAAAAGCATCAGCTCACGGCAAATAAAAACAGATCTGCAACATAGAGGTTAAAGAAACATAAATGGGTTCAATTATTCTGCATCAGTAGATCGAGGTAAATTTAAGCCAAAACAGCACAAAAAATAAAGGAATCGGGAGAGGGTCAAAGCTGGTGAGACAACAAACATGTTATCATCAACATATCAGTCGAATCTCGCTTTGATGGAGGCGTTTACATTAAAGATGGGAATGATACAAACGGGCGTCCTGGTGCGCTTTGGACACAGACCGCTAAATAGGTTCAGACTGAAAGGAAGGAGGAGAAAAAAGGCATCATTCATATAAAAATAAAGGAGAGTTCAGTCTTCCTGTTTAGCAGAGACAATCTGTAAAAACACTTTCCTCTTCATATATTTGAATAAACAACTCGAGCAGATGGAAAACGCCGCTGCTACGTCTCATGAGAGCCAGAGGGGCGGATTGTTAGCGAGACTCCAGCTGCAGCAAACCGAGGAGATTTTATGGGACGCAAATGCAGTGAAAGAAATCCTTTTTTTCCTAAGCTGAATAGACCTACTGGTCAAAGACGGCAATGAAATTATTCAACTTCAACACGATGATGCAATTAAAGAAAGCAGCAGCAGGGACTGAGGGAGTTCGTGGTTTTAGCTCTGCAGAGTGAAGCTTTGAGCAGCCAGCTGTTAATAAGCTACAGTTTAGAGCATCGTTGTGTGCAGTCCTGCGCGGCCACAGGCAGGTTGATCTAGTTTCAGGTGTTCTTACGATGAGAATATCAGTCCGGATGAATTCTCATCCACACAAGAGCCCTGAGCAGAACGGGATGGCCTGTCAGTAAACAAACAGATCCCCATGGTGCAGAAATGTTAAATAAATAATCCAGACGTGGATACTAGTCCATGCAGGATCTGGGCAAGGTCTTCTGAAGTGTTCCCCTTACAACCAAACACCTTATTCTGTTCCACAGGAGAGTAGCTGACTACTCAGGCTGTCAGGTGTTCATCAGATTGAAAGCCTGGGAGAAGAAACTGTCTCTGTGGGGGCTGGTTTTAGCAAATGACGCTCTGTAGCGCCACCTGAAGGTAAAAGTCTTAACAGTTTGTGATCCTCCCTGTAGCTCAGGCTAACCTACGGTGGCCGAGAGGTGTGAACCCACTGCAAAAAACATAAAGCTGCTGCAAACACAAAAGAGAGGCTAACACACGCTAATGCAAAATGCTACAAGTAGCAAAAACATCTGCAAGTTAAAGAAAAGCTGCAAACTAGCTCAGAATAACGGTAGTCCTCCAGACCACTAGGGGGAGTTGACCCAGGGGCTACGGGAAGAAAGAAAAGAGTCTTTTTAAACACTTAATATTTTACAATGTTACAGAACAGCGGCATATGTACATATTTAGCATTAGCATGCTTGAGACTTTTAATTTATTATAGTAGTTTTCATTTCTGATGTGTCATTCACTGCCGTTTCAGGCCTGTAGATCCACATGACTTGGTTGGTGGTCAACTCCCCCTAGTGGTCTGGAGGATTACCGTTATGCTTCTCTTAATTTCCAGATGTTTTTCTACTTGCAGCGTTTTGCCTTTGCGTGTGTTTTGTGTTTGTGTTTCTAATTTCTGTGATTGCAGCGTTTCTCTTTTGCTGCATGTTTCCATTGCGTGTGTTTTAGGTGTTAGCCTCTTTCTTTGTGTTTGGAGTACTTTTATGTATTCCAGTGCGTTTGCACCCCTCAGCCACCTAACGGCGGAGGTTGTAACTCTATAAAATGTGAAAATGTGGCCCGACCGAGCAGACTGCACACCGGCTTATGACTGAGCAATGACCTAAAATGAATAGGAAGGCTCCTGCTGCATGAATTTTCTACTTTGAGCATGAAAAGCTATGGAAATAACAGCTGCTTCACGCTACAGATGTCTCCACAGTGTACCATTATGTGAATGCCAACAAGAAGCTAAATCAAAGTCAGGGAGTTGCAACTGAAAACAAGCCTGTTAGTGAGATAACAGAAGTCGAGTTTTATCTCACGCAGAAACTGATAGGAAAGCTCAAACTCCTACATTTGAATGACCAAGTCTCGAGGGGAGGAAGTGTCGACCCCCTGGGTGGGCTGTTCATGCATATTGGCACACAAGGGGGAGAAATGTACAAGTTACCCATGAGTCTCCACCCCACAACTCCCAACTGGGCACGTTGAAGTTGCGGGCTCCGCCTACAACTCTGGCATGGCAAGAATTTGAACGCGGCTAGGAGTAAAAAAAGGTGAAAAGACAGCAGTTCCACTCTTTAACGTTCACACATCATCACATTTCACTGACGAGCTCACAGTTGTCTTGTACCCAGATCTGGATCGGTCAGTTTAACATTTAGTTATTTATTCTGAGAGACGTTTGAAGGACATGAAAAAGCAGGAAATGTTCCAGGAAATGAAAAATAAGATCTATTGACAGATGGTGTCTGTTTCCCTGATGGGGAGTCTGTACCTTGCTTGTGGACGCCTTGTAGGTCGTCTTCAGTTTCTGAGACAGCTGACTGGTGCTGTGACTCGCTGTCCATCAAATCAAAACAAGAGAGGAGAGCAACAACGGGTCAACAGCTTCACACTGACTCAACCACAGAGAGCTTGGACTCAGAACATTTTACAGCATATTTACATCACGGCACAAGAAGACAGAAAACCTTTTCTTTTCTCACCTCCTAACATGAAATCAGCTTTTAGGTTTACTGTTTCAGATCATTACCAAACTGATTTCTGTTTACTTAATGTCTGGAAAAAGACAGAATGTTGCTTTTTCAATTTTACTTTCTTCAAATTCAGAAGTTTCCATAAATTTCCTCAGTATTTGGTATAAAGTTGATCTCCTTAAGGCACTTTAGTAACTTATTTTGAGGATTACTTCAGTCATCGCACAAGTCTCAACTTCCTGGATCTTGATGTCCAGAGATTACATTTTTGCAAATAATCTTCTTTCCTCATGACGTACCAGTCCCTCTGACACCAAAAAACCCACACAAAGTATGTTTTGAGACTCAGAGGGTTCTTTTTATCTCTTTTAACGTCATGATGATCATTAAAGCAAACCACTGTGGTGATCAGCCTTTACTCCCCAAATTAATCTGCAAGCAGCCCATTTCTGAGGCTTTGGGACTAATGGCCTTTCACTCCATGTCGGTACTGGACCCGTTTTACTGTGGATGATGACACTCTTAGCAGCTTCAGGCAGCATCTTCAAACAGTCTTTTGCTTTTGCTCTGCAGTTGAGACGCACATTTGGCTTGAATTGGTTTGTTCAGGCCCAATGGTGAGCATGGTAGAGGATCTCTGATGCTATTGGCCTCTTTCTCTTCCAAAGTGTTAAAAATACACCATTTACAGCCTAAGTTACTTTGTTATTCCCGTCCCTCAGGCTACATCCACACAGAGACGAATTCTGAATCCGCACAGAAAAGGTTGAGCCGTAATAGGAGTTGTAATACCACCCCACGCCAGTGAGTGGCGCTGTAAAAATGTCACAGGGGTAAAGAAAGAAGAAGATCAGTGCAAAAACAACGAGCGCAGGAGAGGAGCCACATGTATTGGTGTGAAATCTACAATAAATTACATAAATGTCTCAAACACAACAGTAACCCTGAGGTCCGCCTTTGTTGTTGTTTGTGTTAATTCGTGTTTTAGGGGAGATGCGAGGTCCGTGTTGGCTGGCATGCTGTAACACGGCTGTTTGTAGCCCGGTGTGCGGATCGGGGCGTCCAGACTTCAGACTTTCCTACTCTGGGAGCCGGTGTCGCAGCTGCTTCGTCTGGACGGGAACCCCCTATTCGATCAAGACGTTTATCGCACACAGCCAAACCCTCTTTGTGTGGACGCGGCCTAAGTGGGGTTTAATTACACAAAACCCTAAAAACACGAAATGAGCTTTGAAATGCAAAAAACGTTTTGTACTTCTTAGCTTGTTGATGTCTTTGCTGAAGTCTTCTGGTTTTCTGGTAATGTCCAACCAGAAGAAGTGCTTTTGAAATACGTCCAGAAAACAAAGCCATGACATCACCATCAAGTAAACAAATTATCTCACTGTTCAAGCATTTAGCAAACAGAAATTCTCTTGGTGATCCTAACTGGAAAAGTTTAGTCTAAGGTGAGAAATTAAAGGTTAAGTGTCGTTTTACTCATCGATGTAAAGATTTGGTTTCAGCTGTGTGTTTAAAAAAAATAAAAAAAACGACTTACCTTTTGTTTTAAGGGCTCCTTTAGCTAAATCTGCTCCCTCCACCGTTTGTCCATCTGCAGCCAAACGATCGTTCAGGGACTCGATTTCTCTGCGTACTGAAAGTCAAAACATGTCTCGTTACGGGACGTTTGTGACAACCAGAGGGTTTCATGCTGGAAAAGTCTCGTGTTGGCGCCGGGTGTGAAGACTTAGGACAAAAAGACCAACCAGAAAAGCAAATCTATGTAAAAAAAAATGTCACGTCGTCATGTTTCATTTATTAAAATTGACATAAGATCTTCAATGTGAAAGAAAAGAGCTGCTTCCTGGACATCAGTGGGGGGGGCTTCTTCCAAACGGTCCTGATTGGGTTCAGTAACAGAACCACTCTTGCTGTATAAAACGGTCAGGTGTTGCCTGGAGACTTTTAGAGACTAAAATGTTTGAAAAGCATCCCCCCACCCCCCCGACACACAGAACGGATCAAAAATCCTCCAGGAGGGGAAGGTTGATTTGGGAAACTTACGTTCAATGTTTTCCAGGTAGAGGTTTTCAAACTCCCTCTCGATCTGACCGAACAGGTCCAACAGATTGGTCCTGAGTGACAGAGGCAGTTTGGTCTCCTGCAAGACCCAGAAGAACGGCAAATATAAGCATGCGGCTGTGTCCGTCACAGGAGATACGTCGACGAGGCGATCCGGCTGCTGTAATAACTCCAGAACATTTACAGAGCACACTGGATGTTTTTCACAGAGCCGATAGTCAAGCTTGGATTTATAGTTAAACACCTAATATGAGTTCAGGACATCAAAATGTTTTATAGCCGATGTAAGAGAAGTCTCCCTGCCTGTTTTCACCTCTGTCCAAAACAGCTAAATTACAAACTGAGGCATGAATGAGCTTCAGAAATATCCTGCAGAGGAGAGCAACGTTACGGCTGATCCCTGGTGTTCTGCATTCATTACGTCTGAGGTGTTTTAGTCGTGATCATTTAAAAACGGGTCGTATAAAACTCTCCATGGTTGATGTAAATAATCAGAGATGATACTAAACTGATCAAACAAAAAAAAGGTTTGATGGAAATTTATGTCACTGAAAATGATCTTGAAAAGGGGAAGGTGAAAATATTCATCTCGTCTCAATAAAATAAAAAAAACCACACAAACAACAGAGGGACGAGAACGATTGTGATTACCTGCAATACGCGGATAACAGGTATAAATATTTACAGCAAGATTCACAACATAGAGACACGTTTAATTCAAATACTTAGATGGAAACCAGAAAAAAATGGGGATATTGCTTGTATCCCCTCCCAAATAGCAATATATATTTATTGCATCCAGTAATGTGTAAGACATGTTATTTGTAATAATATGTTAATACGTATTAAGGATTATTATTACATTATTAAGCATAATTGGACGGGCACTGGGGGCTGCTTGCTGAGTTTAGGGGCCAGCTCTGTTGTCTCACAGCAAGAAACTCCTGCCAGAAATCTCTGCTGGTCTTAAATTTAGGAGCTCTGCATGTTTCCTCCATGCTTTCATTCATGCATTCATTCATTCAGCCTCGTCCTACAGTCCTAACACCTAGTTTAAGATCATTTGTCGCTCTAGAGTTGGCCACTTGGTGTCACTGTGGGCGTATGATCTGTGTATCCTGCCTCAGACCCAATGCCTGCTGGGATAGCGGCTAAATAACAGTAAGAAATGCAGGAAAACGGGGCTTATGTTGAATAAACATCATTAAAGGCAAACAGCACAGGAGAAGGTTCCTAAAGTAAAATGGAGCCATTATTTTGTTTTTATTTCTTTGTTACATTTTCTTGTCATTTGGATGACATTTCCCACTCCTGCTCAACAGAAGTTCATCATTTTTCATTTCCATACAACGTCCCAACTCTACAGACTCTACAGAAGTGGGTCGGTTCAGAGCCGCCGCACAACGCCGACTCTCAGCACCAACACGACCTACAGGAGTCTGGAAGCTATCGGGGTTGTGGCGCTACTGTCTGGAGGAGGAGGTGTGACAGCTAAAACTTACCTCCACTCTCATGAAGGAGTCCAGATTATCAGAGGACTGAAACCAGACGGGACCAGAGGGAGAAGATAAAGTCATGAGGAACGGATTACAACACGTCAGACCAGAAACACTTTTATTTCTGGATCTTTAGCTCCTGTGACTGCAGGATCAGCTTTTCAGCTTTCACACAAAACTACCTTTCTAACCTGTAAGAAATCCACAGAGACAATAAAATATGTTTTATATTGTGACAAACAGTATTAGACATTTAGCTTTTCCCTCCCACTGGTAAATAACTGAAAGCCATTATAAAAACAGACTACTACTACTACTCCACTAGGCTATTTAGGCCTTTATTAAACACAAAACTAAGCCTTTAAAGGTACATAGCCACGTAATATGCTCATAAAAAGACCAAAAACTGTTTGATCATGATAAAATACGGTTATATACACCATCTTGATAGTGTTTTTTCCACTGGATCTTGGGCTATTCTTCATTGTTTCTGTGGGAGATGCTAAAAGCAGTTACGTTAAAATCGTGAATAAACACGAAAGGATTTATTTAATAAACTGAGCAAAAACAAAACGTAAAACACCAAAACAATGACTAATACAGCAGCAGAACGTGATAATCTTTCATAAAAACTCTGTATGCAACCAGAGTGAGCTACTGACCTATAAATAATAACGTAAAATAACGTGGCTATCCACCTTTAAAAGATATAAAACTGCTTCTCAGTACTTGCAATACCAAAGGATTCAGCTCATCCTGACAGTTCTGATCATAAGTGTTGCGTTCCAGCTCCAGTAACTAACCAACTAGGCTGGGATTCAGCAGACGGGTTACCTGATCATGTACAGAACTAATACTAAAGCCCATGAACCCTCTCTGCATTTGAGAGCAAACATGATGAAATCGGATTTATCCTGCATCCAAACCTCCTCAGCTCTTCTCACCCTGGCCTGTGCTCCAACAGCCTGAATCCCCCGGAGGAGCAGAAAGCCGCTCTGTCCGAGCGATCAGCCTGCATTCAGCACTGACGCCTAAACCTGCGCCAGATCCAGCTGTTTTCAGCTAAATGAAAATAACCTGACATCAATAGCGCACTAATTGTGTCGTGCCTAAGCCAGCAATACTGTCCTCTAAGCGGGTGCATTAAAACCTAATTGGCTGAGGCTTACAGGCAGAGCGCTTACAGGCGCAGACAGCAACAGCAGGACAGCGAGCTAATAACGAGCGGCAGCGGCAGACAGCCGTCTGACATTTAAAGAGGAACAGTGGGCGGCTTATGGAGGCGACACCCGCTGCTGCCAGCGGCTCACGTCAGCTGTTCACGTTTTGGGGCGGCAGAAACGTATCTGGAGGAGCAACGGTCACCTGTCCCTCCAGCAGGTCCCTCTGCAGGCCCGGCCGGTCCTGCTCCGTGCTGTTGGTCCTGCGGATGGACAGGCTGTGAGACTTCCTCTTCTGCTTGGCCTGGCGGGCGGCGGCGCTGCTCCCACTCTCCACCGGCATGGCTCCCTCCAACGCTGATGTTCACCGGTCTGCGGGGGACACAGAGAGGCACGAGCGTTCATTCAGGAACACGCTCAGGGGGAAACCTGGACCGGCAGCATGGCGGTGGCTGGACTTTGGCTGCTGGGCTCGTGTGAACGCGTTAAAATTAGGGCTGGAGCCGATTCGATACGATTGTCGATACAAAACTCTACAATACAATACGATTCTCGATATAGTTCAGCTTGATTTGATTTGACTCCAAAATCGATATTTATCATTTTCAAATTAATGTTCAAAGTCATTCAATCAACAAAAACAGATATTATATTTATGTAGTTTATTGAACACTGATATATTAACAGGAAAATAAAGAGCATTTGGTTCAATGAATTTAACATATCACAGAAACCAAAAATGTGCCATTCTGCAAATTCGTCTCACTTGCTCTTCCTCGCCTTGAACAGTAATGGCGCCACCTAGGGGTTGGGAGGTATATCTATATTGAAAGCCAGAATATCAATGTTAAATCATTTTGAAAAACATTGATATTAATCTATCGATTTTTCTGCACAGCCCTAATTAAAAGACTGAGTGGACGAGCGCGAAAACGGCGCCACATGGCCTGTTTAGCCAGCGATGCGCAGCGGGACACATACGGCAAAACAAAATGGATTTCTGCTTTAAAGACTGAGAGCAATGAACAATTTCTGAGTCGTTTTTATCAGAGATTTATAACTTTTCTCAAAAAATATCTTCTGAGGAGGTTCTTTGCGTCATTTTGGGTGGTGGGGGGCATAAATTAAATTTTCTGGTCTTTAAATTGACCAAGGGATCCACAATATCAGGAAAACATGCACTTTTCCTGGTCTGTTGAATCTCGATTTCAGCTACAAAATACAAATAACTGTGTAAGAATTTGGAGCAACATTAAAAACATGGATGTAGTCGACCAACATCAACCGGTGCGGCCGCTGTGGGGGGTGGGAGATATTTTCTTATTACACTATGGGACATATTTATCTTATTTTATTATAAGGCAACTAGGCCTGGGGTGACATTGGTTGTGAATTACAAACATAGTGACACAAACTGGCAGGAGTCAAAGGGAGGACTACATAATACAATATTATTAACCATGCTATAACCTGTTATATTTACAGTCTGTATGTGATTGTTTATTAATGTGCACTGTCCTGAATAAATTATTTAAAATAAATAAATCAATAAAAAAGGTCGTGAGAATACGATGCAGTCCTCCAGAACGAGCCCAAGGTGGGTCAGCAGGACGAGGTGTTTCCATCATGAACTACCTTGAAAGAATCAAAAGGATAAACACAGCGTCGTATAATAATGCTTATTAGAATTTATAAATAGTTAAACATTAGGATTTTTTTTTAAATGTACATTCCGACAGACCCAGCTTCATCACTTAGATGAATTTAAAGCCAAATATTTTACATCCGTGCTGCACTTCTTTACACAGAGCAGCAACATTTTAACACTTCTCATTTCAGCCTGACCACAAATCACCCCTCCAGCACCAGGCCAGCTCTTTATTTCAACGCAATACCGTCATTTTTAAAATATCTTTTTACTCAAAGATTAAATATGACACGATACGCTGAATGTTTGGGGTGATGAGTAAAGGTTTGGGGGGGGGGGGAGGAAACGCCCTTTTTTAGATTTCTAGATTAGTGAATGTCTGGGTGAAATGGTTCTGATTGCAGTGGCAGATTTAAAGCTAAAACAGTTTATATTTGCCCTTGAACTGACAACAGAAGATCTGGAGACTGAAGAGTGTTTTTTTAGTCTCCAGTCTTGTGTGACAGCCCCGCAGACACTGCTCCTCTTCTCTCCCAACACAATAAAACACCTTTTGTCTGGCTTATCAGCCTGCTTGGTTTCTTTTGTTCATGTAACCAAACCTAAACGCCGCGTAAAACATCCTAACTGCTGTAAATATGTCGCTTAGTGTAAAAAAAAACGTGTTAATGGACACAGCTGTATCTAAAAAACGGGATCCATGTAGGCTAAATCAAGCTAACGTTATCCTCCGTTAGCTGCTAATAGGCTAACGGAAAAAAGACAACCGGTCCGGGCGAGCAGGGCAGCAAACTCACCCCAAATGTCCGCTAACGCTGCTCGATGTTCCGGGAAGTTGTTCCTGTTTTTGTTCCGCCTCTCATTGTTTTTTGTTTTTTATTTCTTAAATTTTGGGCGAAAAGCAGCTGCGCAGGCTGTTGGTTTAAACCCGTGTTGGCAGCCGATGAGAACACTGATCTCTATCAGTGCAGTGGATGAGAACCACTGATCTCTATTATACACTGGAGTGCTGTGAAGCCACCAGCCGCCATCTTGGTACTCCCTATTTCCCCCAGTAACTAGGGAATATGTGCGCTACGAGGATTTTCTCATGTTCAGGGGAGCTTAAAACTTTTAAAATGTCAAATGCCATATACTTTTATGTTATGTTCTAAAACTATCAAGTACTGAGAAAGTCATGTGCTGAAATATTTTGCATGTTATTTATTTATTTATATATATATATATATATATATATATATATATAAATAACATTTATAAATATATAATATACAAAAACATATATTTACATATATGTATATATAATATATATATATATATATATATATATATATATATATATATACATACATATTTATATATACATATAAATATTTAATATGAATAACATGTAAAGTATTTCAGCACATAAATTCCTAGTAGTCGATAGTGTTAGTACATCCACTGACTGTAGAATTACCTGTGAAACGTTTTCACAAAGCCAGAAAACTGCTTGTTGTTGCAACCAAATCCTAGGGGGTTCTGTGAGTAGGGAGTAGCAAGATGGCGGACAGTGACTTCAGATTTCGGGCAAATCAGCACTCCAGTGTATAATAGAGATCAGTGATGAGAACCGTTACAGGGACGACCGAGCCACTTCCGGTCTCAGGGTTTTCACAATAAGAGCAGGGCGCGAAAAGCGTCAATTCTCCGAAAAAATACAAAAAAAAGTTACTTCCTGCTTTTGTATTTATGTTTAACCATACAGCAAGTAAAACATTTATTTAGAATCCTAATAAAATAAAATAAAATCACATGCTTAACTATAACTCAAATAAAACTGAAAACATGAAGACAATTAAGCTACAAACTTAAAATTTTGAGACTCAAAGCCAGTTTTTTTCCCCAAAATCAGTTATGATTGAATTACATCTTAACTGTAAGACATAAAGCCACATTTTACGTTACAAAGTCATAACTGCAACTCTTTATCTCATAATCACAACTTTCAGTCTGCCATTAAATATAGGGACCAATTTTTTCCCTCTTTCAGGTGGCAGAAACGAGTTTCAGCACAAGTCAAATTCAAGAGTAAAAATGTATAATCTGAATAAAATTAGAGGAAAAGTTTTTAAAAATGGCAGCCTAACGATCAAAAGGTTTGTACTTGATTATCGGATTAAATTTCAAATTAAGATTCATATTTTTGCGTTTTTTCAAGAGCTGTCACAATGTGCAGAGCAGCATTATTTATAGTGGGACATGCCTGATAAAGATGTGAGAAAAGAGCTGCTGAAGGTCAGTTTGAGAGCTGATGATCTGTTAGAAGATTAATGAGGTGAGTGGTAGCAGTGAGGCGGTCTCAGCCAGGTTAATTTGGAGATCACTTTTGAGCTACAGTGCCTATCAAAACTATTTCCACTCCCTGGACATTTTTTTCATGTTTTGTTTCCGCATAACCTGCTATTAAAATGGATCTCCTTTACAGATCACGCCAACAACTTTGAAGATGTTAGATGAAGCAGAAGTCACTTGAGTCCAGGCGTTTCTTTATTCGGCTTCCTTGTCACGGAGTGTTCCACAACAGAAGACTCTACAGAAAACATCGCTGTGGTTTGATCCAGAGAACGCCGAGCACGCTCCCATCCACACACACACACACACACACACGAGCTGATCGGCATGAAAGGTTATTTTGGAGAAAGATTTGATTTCTGACATCATCATGTGACTCTGATAATCAAGCGTTTCATAACTGTTCTTGGGTCTCTGCTTCTGTCTCGGAACAAAGGCAGATAACTAATAATATAGTCGGGTTGTTCGTCTCAGTCCGTGTTTATCTGCGATCTTTAGTGCCCGACTTCCTCTTGCCGGACAGCAGGTGTTTGGGTTTGAGGTCGAACACGTGTCTGTCGGCCTCTCCCTTCCTGGCCTCCCGGTTCATGTCTCTCTGGGAGTTCTTCATCATCTTCTTCGCCTTCTTCACCATCTGAGAAACACCCAACGCGAAAACGACAATAAGTTTCCAGCTTTAAAAATCGATTTTCCTGAACATTTTAGTGCATCGTTGATTTTTGGCTTTCAAACAGAAGGTTGTTTTTTTTTTCCTCTGCTGGAACGCCAAACACGACTAGATGCTACGCCGTCGCACACCTTTCCATCGCGTAACCCGGACTGGTCTCGCGGAGGACGGGACGCGCTCTGGCTGCGGGTTCTGGAGGTCGGAGGAGCCGAAGCTTCGCGCTGGCGTTTCCTGGTGACGCTGCGGGAGCGTCGGGCCTGCAGGGCGTAGTGGCTCTGAAAACACAAAGGACCAAAAAAAAAAACGCTCAAACACGTTCGTCATCGGCACAAATAATAAACAACAAACAAAAACATCCAATTTTCCATAAGTTTAATAGGAAAAACCAGCATTAGGGTCTCATAACACAGCGGCCTCTACAGGTAAATATCAATCCCTTTAAAAAAAAATGAATAAAAATACTTAAGATTAATT
Source organism: Fundulus diaphanus (assembly GCA_037039145.1). Taxonomy (NCBI): domain Eukaryota; kingdom Metazoa; phylum Chordata; class Actinopteri; order Cyprinodontiformes; family Fundulidae; genus Fundulus; species Fundulus diaphanus. The sequence goes on from CM073133.1 coordinate 10,287,076, forward strand.
CCCCAGCATAATCTCACACCAAAAGAAAACCAACTTTTAACTTCAGTTCCTTTATTCAGAGGATAAACATCTAGATAAAGCTTTTTTAAACCACTGACACCATAAACCTTGACGCTACTTATAATGTGTAAAAAGCTCTTAAATAAATTAATCTTTCAGTGCAGCTGCATAATCACACACTGAAAAACATTAGAATAGCTTTAATGTGAAATTATTTATTCAGTGCACAAAATAATCCTAACTGAGTTAATAGTGTTGGGGCTATGTGTTGTTTTTTAATCAGCGATGCTGTAGGTATTGACAAAATAAAAGATTTTGTGGTGTTTTAAAGTGATACTCGCTACTTTAAATTGACCCGACCTCTCAGATATTATCTGCTTTTGGTTTTCTAACAGAGTGTTCATTAATATTTCAGCTGCTGCCACCATAACCACAGCGTCACAGGTCAATAATCTCCGTATTGTTGCCGTTTGTGTACAGGAGGCCGTGTAGTTTCAGCCATTTTTAGCGGAGCAGCTTTTCCTTACTTCTGAAGATCAACACACATTTCATTAACAGGAGCAGAATTCTTTCCTGTCTTTCCCATTTTGAGGAGTTAGCCAAGTTATATGGACCTCTGTGCCACATTTAATTTACCACAGGGAACCTGGAAGTCATGGAGTGACAATTATAAGCTCAGCAACAAGCTGATCCATTAAAAAAAGTCTAAATCAACAGTTCTACGTTTCCACATATCCACCATTAACAGAAAACTCTGCAGAAATTAGATGTTTTATTTTAGTATTATAAAGATCTGTATTTAGTTTTAAACCACATAAATGAGCCAATGTTTTACTCTATAGCCTCATAATATCTTATTCCAGGTTTTCATTTAAAGTTTCAGTTTTTAATTCCATTGTAAACATATAAAAGCATGAAAAAAAAAACACCAAATAATTCAGGTGTATCCTGTTATAATGAATGCTTTTAGGATCCAGGTACTTACAGACTCACCTCCATACAGAGACCCAGATTATTATCTTCTCCTGTCACTTTATACATGTCGTATTAATTAATAATGTATATTCGTCAGTGATGGTATCAAGGCTTTCGTTGTTTGTATCTTTAATACTTAATCAGCTGGTTCTGCTGTTCTTTTTATCTTTGCAGGTGGAGAAGCAGACTGAGGATGTGTTGTTCTCTCTCTTTTCTGTCCTCTTTCACCGTTTCTCCTTTTTTTCCTTCTACCTTCTTGTTTTAGAGTCCATCTAACAAAATATTTCCTGCATAAATTATAATAAAGCTTCTTGCATGTATAAATCAAACGGAGCACTATGGCGGAAGCGGTAAGGCTTGTGAAAATAAAATCTGTTGGGCTCTTTTTGGCATTAAAACAATAATTCTTATTGTTTTAATGCCAGACAGGACACTATAAAAAATAAAAAAAATAAAAGGAACTTACATCGTTCTTGTCGTTCATGTCCAGGCCGAGGTTACTCATCTCCTTCTCCAGCTTCTTCTTTTCAACCTTTGCAGGACAACGACGCACGCAGGATTAATAATAATAATAATAATTTAACTCTATTGATCTCACAATGGAGAAATTCTCTTCTGCATCTTAACCCATCCCCTTGGGGAGCAGTGGGCTGCCATGTGCGGCGCCTGGGGAGCAATCAGAGGTTAAGGGTCTTGCTCAGGGACCCAGAGTGCAGGCGCTGGGGATCAAACCGGGTACTTGCATCCAAGCGCGCTGCTCTAACCACTAGACCAACACTCCCCTCCAATTAGCTTTAATCCAAACGTTTGCAGACATCCCAGCCGACAACCACGCAGCCTCTGCTCTCACCTTGGTGGCCGTCCTGGGCATGCGGGGTCCGTGCACGTCCTTTTCCTTGGACTCCAGCACCAGGAGCTGCTTCTTCTCCCGGATCTGCTTGGCGAGGCTGCGGATCTCCTGCATCTCTTCGTCCTCGCTCTCCTCGTCCGACTCGTACTCCCCGGCTTGCTCCTTCAGCTCCTCCTCCTTCTCCAGCTCCTCCAGTTTCTGTGGTGAAAAACGGAAATCTCCATAATCCTCGGACGGTTGTGTGAGTTATAAATCAGAGTCAGGTAAGGCTCTTGACTTCCAGACTTTTGAGTCTGTGCCCAATAAACAAGAAACAAACTAAAAGAAAACTTCTACTGTTGCTGCTGAAGCATTTCAGGTCAAAATGAAGCCAAAACTGTGTATTCCAGGCAAAAACCCGGAGATTAAATGATAGAACATCACCAGAAACAAGATTTTGACAGATGATAAAGAACTTTCTTTTTATTTCTCTAATATTTTCCAGATTTAAACTCACCCTCATAATGTCCGGGTCGATGTAATCTGCAACGTTGTGGCCCTCCCACACTTCAGGAATCTTATCGTGCTTCTCATCCTCGTTCATCAGATCCCAGTATTCTGTAAAATAATAAGAATAAAACAGTGTAATGAAATAAAAAAGCAGCTACCACCTACAGATGCCCATAACTCTGGGGGGGTTCTTACTCTGGAGGTCCAGGATGTAATCGTCACCGAGCTCCAGCTCCAGATCTCTCTCCTGGAAGATGAAACGTGAAAAGGTTTAATATCCTGGAATCAAATCGGTTCCTCATGGTTCTGCACCAGTTTGGGTTTCCTTCTTATTTATCTATAATCGTCTTCGGTTATAGCAAAGAAGTTCACTTTTCTCTTTTTTTTGGTGGCCTTTAATAGGAAGTGAATTTACAGAAAATAGGGTCGTAGAAAACATGTGGCAGAGACCGGCAGTCAGACCTGGAACAGCCGCGTCCAGGACCGAGGCGTCCAGGACCGAGGCGTTCAGGACCGAGGCGTTCAGGACCGAGGCGTTCAGGACCGAGGCGTCCAGGACCGAGGCGTTCAGGACCGAGGCGTTCAGGACCGAGGCGTTCAGGACCGAGGCGTCCAGGACAGAGGCGTTCAGGACCGAGGCGTCCAGGACCGAGGCGTCCAGGACAGAGGCGTCCAGGACAGAGGCGTCCAGGACAGAGGCGTTCAGGACCGAGGCGTCCAGGACCGAGGCGTCCAGGACAGAGGCGTTCAGGACCGAGGCGTCCAGGACCGAGGCGTCCAGGACAGAGGCGTTCAGGACAGAGGCGTTCAGGACCGAGGCGTTCAGGACCGAGGCGTTCAGGACCGAGGCGTCCAGGACCGAGGCGTTCAGGACCGAGGCGTTCAGGACCGAGGCGTCCAGGACCGAGGCGTCCAGGACCGAGGCGTCCAGGACAGAGGCGTTCAGGACCGAGGCGTCCAGGACAGAGGCGTTCAGGACCGAGGCGTCCAGGACCGAGGCGTCCAGGACCGAGGCGTCCAGGACAGAGGCGTCCAGGACAGAGGCGTCCAGGACCGAGGCGTCCAGGACAGAGGCGTTCAGGACAGAGGCGTCCAGGACAGAGGCGTTCAGGACAGAGGCGTTCAGGACCGAGGCGTTCAGGACCGAGGCGTTCAGGACCGAGGCGTCCAGGACCGAGGCGTTCAGGACCGAGGCGTTCAGGACCGAGGCGTCCAGGACCGAGGCGTCCAGGACCGAGGCGTCCAGGACAGAGGCGTTCAGGACCGAGGCGTCCAGGACAGAGGCGTTCAGGACCGAGGCGTCCAGGACCGAGGCGTCCAGGACCGAGGCGTCCAGGACAGAGGCGTCCAGGACAGAGGCGTCCAGGACCGAGGCGTCCAGGACAGAGGCGTTCAGGACAGAGGCGTTCAGGACAGAGGCGTTCAGGACAGAGGCGTTCAGGACAGAGGCGTCCAGGACAGAGGCGTTCAGGACAGAGGCGTCCAGGACAGAGGCGTCCAGGACCGAGGCGTCCAGGACCGAGGCGTCCAGGACCGAGGCGTCCAGGACCGAGGCGTTCAGGACAGAGGCGTTCAGGACCGAGGCGTCCAGGACAGAGGCGTCCAGGACAGAGGCGTCCAGGACCGAGGCGTTCAGGACCGAGGCGTCCAGGACCGAGGCGTCCAGGACCGAGGCGTCCAGGACAGAGGCGTTCAGGACAGAGGCGTTCAGGACCGAGGCGTCCAGGACCGAGGCGTCCAGGACCGAGGCGTCCAGGACCGAGGCATTCAGGACTGAGGCGTTCAGGACCGAGGCGTCCAGGACCGAGGCGTCCATAAATGGGCCGTTCACCCTAACCCCCACACACCTATAGCACCTCCTCTCTAACCCGTGGGCTTCCACAGGCGTCGGTTCTAGGTCCATTTTTAGTTGCTTTTTATTCTCTTCATTCAGCCTTTTATCGACTTTTTATCACTTTCATGCAGAAGATATTCGGCTGCGTGTCTTTTAAACCTAGTCCACCGTTTCTCTCTGATGGGTGACGAGCGTTCTAGCAAAACCAAGCAGACTGAGGCCGTGATCTCAGCTCCTCCTGAGCTTCACAGAAACCAGTCAGGCTCTTCTGTCTTTTTGTGCAACTCTTAGATCCAGCATTGGCAATCTTGGTTTAATTTTCACTTCTTCTCTGTTTCGTTCCGTTTTCTTTCATTTAAACAACATTCTCCTGAACTGAACTGCTAAAATTAATACATTTTCTTGGATTTTTCCCCCAGTCACTGGTGTGGATAAATCCTCCCTTTCATGCCTCCAAGGCCCCGCAGACACTCAGACCGTCACGCTGACTCGGGTAGAGAACGAGCCGCTCCTCCTACCTACCAGCTTGCGTTTGGGCGTGTCCACCTGCATGGCTTTCTTTCGGTTCAGAGCTCCCTCTGGGATGAAGGGGGGTCGGTCCTGGAAATCAGAAAGCAGCTTTAGCCTGCAGCCTCCTCGTGTCAGGCTGGAAAAACCCAGGACCGCGGCTCGGTTCCGGCATACCTTCTCGTCCCGCTTGGCGGGCATGGCCAGGTGCAGCCTGTTGAGCACGTCGTGGACCTTCTTGCCCTTTATCTTGGTGCTGACGCGGTGAGCCAGGAGTTGGTCGCAGGCCTGAGAAGCAGAGCGGCGTCACAAACCACGCATATCCCCAACCCCAGAGGGTCAGAGCGAGCCCGCCTGGTGTCGGCTCTCACCTCGGTTTTCACCCGGATGACGCCCTCCTCCGTCAGCGTGCTCGTCTCGATGACGGGGATCCCATCGGCAGAGAGGTCTGCGAACATTTTCTGACGGCAGGAGCAGAGATAAAACCATCAGGAGGAGCCGGCAGCTTCGCTCGCCGATGAGCGGAAGAGTTTGAAAACGCTGGGAACTGACCTGGTTCTCCTCCGACAGCTCGCTGATCTTCTTCACGTCGCATTTGTTCGCCACGATAATTAAAGGCTGCAGGAAAAGCACAAGAAGATTCAGATTTCAGTTTCGGTTGATCCAGACGGCTCCGGGCGACGTTCTGTGAACTTGAGCTCTCGCTGCAGGTCTGAACCGGTCACCATCCTCTAATGATCACACGTGGATTGGGTTTAAGTCGTTGTTTTAGTCCACCCAAATCAGCAGCGATCAACAAATTATTTATTATTCAACAAAACCACACAGGACTGGAGAGCCGGTGACAGGATTCAGCTTCTGAACAGAAACAGAAACCCAACAAAACAGAAACAATTAAGGATCCAACGAGCATCTCCTCCCAGATCCTGACCGGGGCGTCTCTGAGCTCCAACCTGGTGCCGTCAGACGGACCCAAACATGACGTCCTGTTGGGTCTAGGTCCGGGCAGCGTGGAGGCAGGTCGAAGGTGCCAATCCCTTCGTCTTCCAGGATCCGCCTGCAGAGTTTTGCCGCTGGGTGTCAGTCACCAGGAGGAAGCCAGGACCCACAGCACCGGAGAAAGCTCTAACCACGGCTCTAAGAACTTCACCCTGACGCCTAACGGCAGCCGTGGTGCCGTCAGTAATCCGTGGAGATGCCTCCTCAGACCCACAAGTGGCCTTACTAGATTAAATCTCTATTTCAGTCTTGGATTGTGTGACATAAATGTCTAAATAAATGCGCCTTATACTTTAAAAAACACGGCGCTCCCTGCTGCCTGCATGGTGGACACAGACGGAGACATCCGAGCCATTTAACCCCGGCAGCGCGCGGCGGGCCGAGCTCTGACCTTGTTGGCGAACAGCGGCCGGATGTTGTTGAACAGCTCCAGCTGCTCCTGCAGCGTGTGGCCGCACTGCTCCGACGGGTCCATGACGAAGAGGACCGCCGCCCGCAGGTGGGCCAGCGCCGTGATGGCCTGCATCTCGATGGTGTTCCTCTCCTCCAGCGGGTGGTCCAGGATGCCCGGCGTGTCCACCACCTGCACACAAACCGAGCTGAGCTCTTCTGCGCCGCTCCAGCAGCTTTGCAGCCACGCCTTCAGCTCAGGCTGAGGATTACTGAACCCCGGGTCCGCAGAGACGGCGTCCTACCTGCCAGCGGAGGTATCGATAGTCCATGTGACCCACGAACAGAGACTTGGTGGTGAACGCGTACGGCTGCACGTCAACGTCCGCCCTGGTGACCTGCAGGGGGGGGGGGGGAGAAGATCGTCGGCTCACGGGGTTCTCGCCTCAAACGGGAACGTCGGAGCCGGCCGGGGCGGATCTCACCTTGTTGATGAAGCTGGACTTCCCCACGTTGGGGTACCCGCACAGCAGCAGGGTCCTGGTGTTCGGGTCGATGCTCGGCAGACGGGACAGATGCTGACGCACTGATGGGGCCCGCAATAGGAAGAGGATTAACAAAGGTCACCGGAAACCGGAGAAAAAAACAGAACAAGCTAAAAAAAATAAATAATAATCTGAGGTGCAGGCGGATTATTTGCACCTTGTTCCAGATATTCCAGGCTGGATTTCTGCCTCTTCAGGATGGTGCACATCCGACCCAGAGCGGCCCTCTTCAGCTGCTTGCACCGATACATGGAGTCTCCGTACTTCATCAGACGCACGTAATCCTTGGCAACACTGGACGATTCAGAGAGGAAACGCCTTCAGAATAAAGTCTTTGGGACTCAGATTACACTCTGCTACACTTAAAGGAACGCGTAGAGCAGGGATCACCAACCTGTTAGAGAGACCTGCTTCTTCTACCTGTACTGACCTTTGAACTAGAAGAGTCAGAGCTCACCTTAACTTTATGAAATAAAAACTAGGGCTGGACGATAATTCAATAACCATATACATCAATCGATAGACATGTGGATCAATAGGGGAAAAAAGGTCAATAAAAAGTTAAATAGAACAGTTTTCCTTCCTTTAGCATTCTAGCCATCTAGGGTAATATTACAGTCATTACATCCTCCCAGCCAATCACAAACACAGACCCAGGAACGCTCCATCACCAAGCTCCGCCCCCTTCGAAGAGGTTTTTTTTAAGACTTACAGTTTTGGTAAAATGTTGGTTGAATAAAGGGTTGAGTTTGAATTCAGTGTTTGTGTCTTTATTTAAAAAACAGGTCATTAAGCAACAGCATAAAATGTCCAGGGCTGCACTTGAAAAAAAAGTTTAGATTTTTTTTTTTGATAATTATCGATATCGATCAATATGATTTTAATTTTTCGATGTGCTTTTTTTTGTATTGTCCAGCCCTAATATAAACATGTTTTTAATGCTTTTATCATTTAAAATCTATATAAATACAAGTTTAATTAAAAAGGAAGCACAACAACTGATTAAAATAACATTTTAGATGCAGCTCACTGGAGATTTTATGAACCGGCTTGAGGGCCCCACATGTGGTCCCTGGGGGCTTCCTGGTGCCCACGGGCCCCATGTTGGTGACCCCTGCTGTAGTCTTTCATTATCATCCATGACGGCGGTCCAGCTTATCTCGTACTTTTACAAGGAACCTGATCTTCTCAGGTTTTAAAGCGGGCACTGTGTCACAGATCCTTTTTGGAAACAACTTCTGACTACGCTTCCAGGCTTATGGCCTGAGATGTTGCTTCAATATTTCAGCATGACGTATGTTCCTGACCCTTCTGCAGTGAAACGTCGCTGCTGTACTGCACAGCTGAGACGTTTATGACCATGGTTGGTTTCAGGCAGGATTCATAAACAACCCCCTGGTGACCCTAAAAGACCCAACAGTGTTTCTAAACAGAGCTGGACAGAACATTTATAAAGTCAGCGTTAAATGGTGAATGTTTTATCCGTGCTGCTCCACGGTGGATTCCTGGTGAAACTAACGGTTCCCTCTGACCCAACGCAGACCTGGAGCTCAGGCAGGACCAGTGTTATGGTGCCGGAGTCGGCGCTTCAGCCATGAAACAGAACCAACTGATGCAAAACGAGAACTAGCAGCAGTCTGGCACAGGCAGGGCACAGCTGGGGGAAGATCAACGTTTTTATTTGTAGTTTCTATTTAAGTTGAAGTTCATAAACAGATATGTAAGGTGGCGTTGGAGCTCGTACCGATGAATAACGCGTCGTTTGTGATTTTCTTGCAATTTTGTTGATTTTTTTTTTAGCTGGTGGAATTGTCTGAAATAAATTCATTCAAATTCAAACAAATTAAGGGAAAACTTTATTTATTTATTTAGCCTTCTTAAGCTAGCTAAAATAAATAGCTAATTGTGTATCCAATGAGCAAGATTAAATCAAGATAACTTAGATGGAGTTTGTAATTGCTGAACAAAGTGTGATTAGATTCAAGCTAAAAAAAGAAATCTGGGTGAAAAAAGGGAGGCTGGTGTTACGTTTCTGCTGCTGTAAAGAATTGAAAGAAACCAACTTATACACTAAAGCCAACCTGCAAGCTGATGTCTTCAACTTTGACTTTAACTCCTGGCGGAAAAATTCTAAAAAGACTCGATTCAACGTCGCAAAACCAAATTCAAAACACGTTCATGGCCACAACTGAGATTTCAGCAAATCATCGCCTCCAACAGCAAGATAAGAGGTGAAAATGACTCGATGTTTGTCCAATACAAGTGGGATCAGTCGCTCAGAAAAACCCGATTAACGTGCTGGAGGACCTTCGGGACAACTTTAAAAGATCCGAGGGGATCTCTGGATCACAGAAGGAAAGCAAAGAAACAATGAGACCTTTGAAGCCGTGGTATGATCTGATTAAACCTACTTATTGATCAGGTTCCTGGCGATGTTGATCTGACCCAAGGCCAGCTTGTAGTGGTCTTTGTCATACAGCACGTTCATCAGATCAGCATAAAACGGGTGGATGTCCTGGAGACACAAAAACCAGGAGACCATCAGAAATCAGGCCAGAATCACGCCTCCGCCACACGGAGCAGCCAAATTTAGAGCCTTACGTCGAGTTTGGGGAAGTCGGTGAGGATCTGCGTGAGCCGGTCGTGGTAGTTCTGCTGCGTGAACTTCACCTTCCGCATGTAGAAGTGTCGGATGCGGTGGATCTGGTAATGCTTGTGTATCACCGTGGGCGTCTTCCTTTGGGTCTTGGACAAAGTGATGTCGATGAATTCCTGCAGGCATGGAGAGGAGAAGTGACTCGTGGGTCTGGGACCTCAAACCCAACGCCGGCTGTCCAGGGAACATTTCCAAAAACCCATCACAGCTCAGACGATCCAACAGGATCACTGACGCAGAGTTTTCTACTCAAAATCAGCCGGAAAACCGCCTAAATAACAAAGAATAACAACAAAAGTCCCAAAATCTAGACTCTAAAGCTGGTTTAGAACGTCCCACTGCAGTCTTAGTCGTTCCTTAAACAAACTCCTCACAGGTTGAGAGAAATAAACACTCATTCTAACTATTAGGGAGACGTTTTACTAAAATAAAACTTTAATCCATGTGGTTTAAGTATTTTGCTCTAAACATTTAATTACTAAGCATTTAGTACACCTTTATTTACATTATTCTAAAAATTAATCGGTTTAGATCAGTTAGCTGCTTTTTCCTCACTTGTTTATAACCATACATATGTTGATTTCTCTTATCTCCACATTAAAGGTCCAGTAATCACAGGTTTTCTCTCTGATCGCCAACAAAATGTCAATATAGTTGCTGATTCGCCACAAATTTCCACAATCTACCCTTGAAATCCACCGTTTTCTCCCTAGATAATAATAAATCTCATGTAAACTGTAGATTTTAGCCTCTGAGTTGTATTTTAAATGCTTGGTGAGCTGCCGCAGTAAAACACGTGTTTTCCTCCCGTGTTTTCTTTCCCCTCTTTCGATAATTTCCCACGGCGACTCGAGCGGAAATGGGCTTAAACAGAAGAAAACGAGTAAGAATAAAACTCACCTTGGCGGTGGGAACCACCATAATCTTTTTAAAGTTATAAAGTGCCATTTTGTCGGGACACGTTTAGGTCCACGGACGGCACGGAGAAGAGAACGGAACCGGAAATGACGTCAAAACGGAGAGAGTCGTGGAGAAGTTTTCTTTCTCTCCACATCGCCCTCTACCGTCAGGAGACACGCACAGCACCGGGAATTTTAAAACATCATATCAGAAGAAGGTTTAATAACCTATAAATCCTTATGGGGCAAAATGTGTACGTTAAAAATGCTTCGACCTGCATAGTTTTATTTCATCTTTTATTTTTTTAAGCCGCATCTCTAATCAGAGAAGTTTCTGTTGAGTCAAAGGCTTTTCCTGTTATATTGTGTAGTTTGGTCTTCAGGATTTTTTTAAAACAAGGAACACGTTTCCAGGACTCAACAAACAATATTTTCATAATTAAAAGCAGTGCTTTCATCGAGAAATGCACGTATACTAGACCCTATCATCAGGATGTTAAAAAAATAAAATAATAATAATTGTTATTATTAGTATTAGTAGTAGTATTAGTAGTAGTATTGTTAAAGAAAATAATAATAATAATAATAATAATAATAATAAAGCACCAAGCTGAGACAACGTGGGGGCACCTTGTCTTCTGTGGATTCCGGCTAACCTAAGCATTTAGTTATTTTTATTAAGTCTTTAAAAGCAGAATCCCTCCCAATGTAAATTAAGGTTTTGTTGGTGGTTTCTTCCTGTTTATGAAGAAATGTTCTTCTGCGCTGTTGCTCTGTGCTTGCTCGGGCTAAGCGAACAGCTTTTGCAGTCTATTGGTTTCCTTTGTTAAGAAAATAAACAATCGCCTTTGACTGTTCAGAATTGCCTTTTAATTGATCAAACAATAGTTTATTGGACTAAATCTGATTTTAACCATAAGGGCAAAACAAATATTTAAACTGTATATTCGTTTTTTCACACTGAGATGTTTCAGATCATGAAACACCTTTTCTGATATCAAGCAAAGGTAGCCTGAGGAAAAAATTAATGAATTAATTAAAGGAAAAAAAGCTCTCCAAACAAACCTGACTCTGCGTGAAGGAGCAATTGCCTGAGTAATTCAGTCATAATTGAGCTGTGATCAACCACATATTTTGGTTCAGGTTCATTTGGTTCAGGTCTGATTGTTGCCAGACCAGTAAATTAATTTTGAAAACCCACTTCAAAAAACATGTCTGACAACAGAAAGTAACAACACAAGGCCCAGTCAGTTTTAAAGTCTTATTTAAAGGTAAATCGCAACTTTAAAATCCTGTGGGCCAAAAAATATACATTAACTTCAAAAACTAAGCATTCACTAGTTTTTTTTTTACACATTATGTGTTTTCATTAAACAAATAAAATAGTCTGATTTTAGATCTAAAACTTTCTGCGCATTTCCCCAATTAAAGACATTGAATTTCCAAATTATTTTCGCCTGAGCTGAAGTAGATTCAGTCTGTTCTCAGCAATAAGAGTAAAAGTGACTGGATAAATGTGTCCCTGTCAACTGTCAAACTAAAGAAAACGCGAAAAGTAAATACTTTGTTTTATACGTAACATCAGGGCTGGACGATAATTAGTAATAGTAATAGTATATATATTGATCGATAGACGTATATATCGATGATAGAAAAAAAGGGTCAATAAAAGTTCAATAGAATAAAAGTTTTCCTTCCTTTTGCATTCTAGTCATTTAGGTTAATATTACAGTCATTACATCCTCCCAACCAATCACAACGCAGACACAGGAACCAAGCTCCGCCCCCTTCAAAGAGTTCAGAGAGCACGTGTTCTTTTTTTTTTTTTTTTAACTTGCAGTTTTGGTAAAAAGTTGGCTGAATAAAGAGTTGAGTTTGAATTCAGTGTTTGTGTGTTCTGCATCTAAAAATAGGTCGCTAAGCAAATAAAATATATGTTTTGAATTTCTTGATAATTATCGATATCGATCAATATGAGTTCTATTTTATCAATATGCTTTTTGTCTATATCGTCAAGCCCTACGTAACAATTTACAATGTAAGTCAATTTTATTACCTCAGGAGTAATTTTGCACAAATTATTATTATTTTATTTTTTTTAAGTCTCCATCTGCATCAACTCTCTGTGCTGGGGGGGCATAATTTGTGTCATTCTAAAATTTCCATCGGGGTCCGCTCATAATCAGTCCAGCGGCGGTAAATGGCTCGTGGACCGCAAGTTGGATACTAAAACACGGCTGAGAGAAAGAAAACGCAAATTTCTTGCGACCCGCGCTAACCAGGAACCAGCCAATCAGAGAGCCCCGATGGTTCACAGCCACACCCACCTTCCTCGATGCGAGCGGGGTTCGCGCGTGCCCACTGCCAGTGTGAACCAATCAGGATGGCCCGCTGTTAGAACGAGGACTGAGGGTCGAGCGGAGCCCTGTGACAGCTCCTAGCTCGCTGCTGCAACCAAAGAGGGAGAAAAAGTAGAGAGGTCCCACTCTGAGGCCAGGAATGCAGCGTCTGTTTACTTCTTGCGTTTCTCTGCTCCCTCTTTTAGGAGACTAGCGCTGTCAGTGACGTCACACCCAACTGAGAAGTGAGAGAAAGAGTCAAAGTCAGAAAACCTGAATCGGCGGCCTTTCTAATTGCCGGACAAATGATGCATCTGATTTGCACAGGAAGTTTAAGCTGCTAGAGTTGAGCACATCCTGTCTGTCTACATCAGAAAACCAGTAAGAATTGCTAACGGTCGGTGGCCTCATGAACTATAAACTATTTCCTATTTTACGCATTATAACATATAGATGTTCAGTAATATGTTTCCCACTGTTTTAATGAACCACAGTCCAGGAGAGGCACAAATAAACTGTGTATTTGTGCAACAATCGCTACATTTTTCTACAAATTCCTCGTATGTTTACACCTGGAAAATGTCTAAAGCTGATTCTGATACGCAATATCTGGCAGCCATATTGGATTTAAAGACTTTGATCCTTCCTACTTCTATTTCATACCTATTTCTCTTTCATTCATAGTGTGTACATAAGCTATGGCGTGTCCGTTTGTAGTTCTTTGTTATGAAGCATCTTCATGAATTTATTGACAAAAATAGTAAGACAATGCCAAAAAATCTCATCTTTAATTTAATTTAATTTAATTTAAAGGTATTTCAGGAACATGTGATAGAGGCACACCAGCCACCTGACCCTGCACAGATAATTAGGTACAGACATTGAATGGATGGATGGTATTTCCTGAAAACGTATTTGTAGACTCTTAGTAGTTTTCCAGCTGACTTGCGTGAAACATGAGAGAACATTTCCTTTGATCAAACCAAAATAACTAAGAGAGAACTTGTGCTGGCAGAACCTATTTCATGTGTTCATAAAGACCAAGGGGTAAACCATGGACAACCCCCACAGAGGCCAACAGGAATACAAGATTAACAACTGTTTATGGACCCACTTGAATCTAAGAGCTATTTATTACATTTGCCAAGTCCGTTTCCCAGGTGGGTTTTGAATCAGAATCAGCTTTAGTACGATGAATTTGACTCTGAATCAAGTACATTCCTATTGTGAGGTATAAATGCTGAAGATTGGGCCATGCTGAAGTTAATTATGTCGACCTCCTGTTTTCCATCCATTGATTTTGTAACTTTGTTGCTTTATATGCGCAATCCTTGCAGGGCTGTGGAGCGGCCAGGACCCATCACCTGTGGTAAATGGAGCGAAGGCAGGGGATTTTCTCTGTTTTTTTCCCCCTGTATTTTAATCATGTAAAGCCCTTTGCATTGTCTCTGTACTGAAATGTGCTATATACATAAATTTGCCTTGTCTTGCCTTGCCTTGACACCCTGGACAGGTCACCAGTCCACCAAAGAGCAATGAAGAGGTGCTGATCTCTTCACTTCTTTTCCTTTTCATTAATTAGAAATTTTGTCTGCTTCGCATTTGAGATCTTTTTAAATATGAAATGTAAGATTCCGTACTGACCAAACCTGAGTTTGTATCATCCGGGGAGAGGTTTTGTACCCGCTTTGACAACAGTTTTTATTTCTACAATTGTATTCACAATCTAGAGTAAGGAAATGTGGTCAAATGAATGAATGAATGAATGAATGAATGAATGAATCAAACCTTTGAGTAATGTAGGTGGGGGTAAGGAGGACTCCCCCTACACTGTCTGCCCTCGCCATCGTCAACCACACTGCCTTCTATGGATCACTTCTGGGTCCTGAGAACCACTTTCTTGAGACCTGACATGGTCCTCACACATAGACATTGGCTCTGTTGAAAATGTTCAGTGGGTCTATCCTAACACCCTTATAGAGTAAGGACTCTTTAGCCAAAGTGGAAGTGATATGATATGTGCTGTCCAAATGGTGCAGACAGTAAGGAAGGAGGTAGTAAAAGGAGCCGGTATGCTTCCTCTCACTGGTGATGTCCTTTAAAGGCGCTAAGAAGCTGTAAAGAATCCTACAATGCTTTGTGTGACATGATGTACGAGAACAGCCCACCTCATGGAAATTAAGGAAAATGACCAGAGAGAAGAGAGCGCGCACTTTGTAGCTCATCTTCAGAAGGCTGTAGGCCCAGATCTGAGTAAATGGTAAATGGCTCGTACTTGTATGGTGCATAGTCCAACGACTCTAAAGTGATTCACTCTACAATCAGTCATTCACACACACACACACACACACACACACACACACACACACACAATTCCTCAAATTCAAACTTCAGAGGCAGATTGGGGAAAACTGGCCTTCCGTGTCGAAGTCCTAAAAAATGTAAATCACTTTTTAAAAAAGTGGTTTGAAAAGTGGTTTGAACATATCTATGTTCCTCTTAATACAGCACATTCTCTGAAAAAGATTTCCTTTTTTTTTGTTATCCCTGTGATTTTCCACACATGCATTCTTTCAATGCCGAATAAGTGATATCTTTAGTCTATTAATGGTAGAGGATAGGTCTGGACGATAATTCAATAACATATATCGATAATAGAAAAAAAGGGTCAATAAAAAGTTCCTGGCTCATTTACCCGGTTCGTAGATTTGGCAGCAAAGGAAGAAAACAATTATCAGAGACAAAACACTCGGAATATACATATATTTATCACAATTGGAATTCCAAGGGGAGACACACACTTGCAACTTTGTCCTAAAATCCCATTTTAGTAAAGCACAGAGTCCCCCCTCCCATGGCGGCTGCAAGCGATGTCGGCCTAAACCGCCCAAACACGTCTATTACAGGCCGGCCCTGCCATGAGTGAGTGACTGGGGAGGACTCCATACACACTCAGTCTCTATGGTGCTTATCTTCTCACAAGAAAAACAGATCCGCATCCCAGTGTCAACGCAGGCGTGAACTTTTAATTCATTGACCAAGTGTTTCTAGGATTCTACCAAGAAAAACATTAAGAACAATAAAAAAAACTTTTATCATAAAACCTTCTTGACGGGTACCCCCCATAAAACATCATGTGACTCCCACTTTGCCTGGTATCCCAAAAGACGGTTGGGTGAATTTATAGCTGAGTGACCCTGCAGACCCCATCCGATGTAGACTCCAGGCCACAAAGTTTACAGTAGTAATTAGAACTTAGGTAACTCTTACTGCTTTAAGAAAAATACACGATTAATACAAAAACTGATTACATATTTCCATAACACCAGCCATGTAGGTTAATACTACAGCCATTACATCCTCCCAACCAATCAGAAACGCAGACCCAGGAACCAAGCCCCTTCAAAGAGTTCATAGAGCACGCATTCTTTTTTCTTGCAGTTTTGGTAAAAAAAAAAGTTGGTTGAATAAAGGGTTGAGTTTGAATTCAGTGTTTGTGTTTTCTGTATCTAAAAACTGTTTTTTAAGCAACAGCATAAAGTGGCCAGGGCTGCACTTAAAATATAAATTTTGAATGTGTTGATGATTGTCAATATCGATCAAAATGATTTCTATTTTAATCAATATGCCTTTTTAATGTGTATATATATATATATATATATATATATATATATATATATATATATATATATATATATATATATATATATATATATATATCGTCCAGCCCTAGCAGAGGAAACAGTTTTATCAGGCGAAAATGTTCTACGTTGAGTCCAAACCGGACGGAGTGATTCCTCCGCGCGGTATTAGACGATCTTGGTGCTGCACACGAAAGGGAAAGGAAACGCCGACTTCTCCATTCCAAAATCCCCTCTGCCTCATCTTTTAGCACCAACGGCTTGTTTGGTCGACCTGGAGCTTCATACGACGTTCACTCCTTGGCTTCAGGGCTTCCTCTGGTCGCTTTTCGGCTGCCCCTTTTCACCGTGCCCGCTGCTGGCCTAGAGAAACTCGTCTCCGCTTGAGATTTGAGGCGCCACAGATTTATTGAGCCCGAGTGCACAAAGTTGATAGTTAGCCACCTAGCTAACTGTTAGCTTGCAGCCCCCCCTTCTTTTTTGGGTTCCAGCATCGGGGGGCGTCGTTTTGCGCCACATTCGGCTCTCGGCAGCTAGCAGCTACACCTGAATGCTCCCTTTGGCGAGGTCTAGAGCTGCTGTCGGTAGCTAAGGCGCTCCATATTGGCTACTCGCTGACAAGTCGGCGTAAAAAGCCCGGAAGGAAGCCAAGAGTGAAGGCCCGAGTCCCGCAACAACCAAGAGCCGCCTCCGCCAGTGTCTGTACCGCCGCGCAGTGAAGAGTTGTCAGGTGAGTGAGAAACGGCGTTTGTCGTCTCGCCGAGAGGGACCGTGGGCGGACGGACATGTTTTCCGGGACTGTGGCCGACTGTTTGCGGTGTCTGTGACAGCCGAGGGGGCCGGGGAACCCGCGGAATCACGCCATCTTTCCTGTTTGCAGCTAGCCGCGGCGGCTACTTTCTTAGCTCGGCTAACTTTACACCAGTGTTGTTGTTGTTGTTTGTTTAACTGCTGGAATACGTTTCTGTTTAAAACGCTTAACGGTCGCGTTCAGGCCGAACCGAGCCCCGCCTGGAGTCCCGGCAGTCCCGGTTGTCCCCAGGCCGGTGCTGGCCGTGGCCTTTAGCCCGGGAGCTGCGGTCCTCCTCGGCTCAGTGAGTCTGCATTGCGTCTGTGCTTCAAGTTGCTGTGTTGACTCGGAAAGTTGATCCAAACAAACATGGCTGCTGTTTTTGGAAAGCCTCAATGTTTACGGCCCCGTTTCTCACCTGAAGGTTGATGCTTTGTACTGTTTTATTTAGGAATTCCAAGTTTTGTCATTAAGTTATTTTCACCCAGTCCTAAAACCTCAACTAAACTTGTGTTTATGAGGCAAATGTCACAGAATAGATGTAAACTAAAACAGCCAATTCAAAGGGCTTAGGAGTGTAGCTGCTATTTAAAAATAACAATCTAAAGTTTGTGTAGAATAATATTGCAGCGTTTCAAATCAATGTTGACAAGCGTGGAATTTGCTTTATATGTCAGATCTTTAACAAATGACACAATAAAATTAATTATCAAAAAATATATATATATTTTTTTAGACTTATTTCCCCCCTTCATTTAGTGAAAAAAAGTAATAGTTCTTTTTAAGTGCGTTGGTGGTTACATTGATCTTTTTAAATTATATTTATCTGATTTGCCACATCGGATTCTAACATTTTACAACTCAGTATGTATATTTATTTATTTATTTTATGTTACTTACTGAATGCATATCCATTCAAAGTTTTAAGAAGAGCAATTTAACCACCTTTATGGCTTTTCGACACATTAAATTCAAACAAACATGGCTGCTGTTTTTGGAAAGCCTCAATGTTTACAGCCCCGTTTCTCACCTAAAGGTTGATGCTTTGTACTGTTTTATTTAAAATTCCAAGTTATTTTCACCCAGTCCTAAAACCTCATCTAAACTTGTATTTATAAGGCGAATGTCACAGAACAGATGTAAACTAAAACAGCCAATTCAAAGTGCTTAGGAGTGTAGCTGCCATTTAAAAATAACAATTAATCTAAAGTTTGTGTAGAATAATATTGCAGCGTTTCAAATCAATGTTGACAAGCGTGGAATTTGCTTTATATGCCAGATCTTTAACAAATGAACAGTAAAATTATCAAAAAATATTTTTGTTTTTTTATACTTCCCCTTCATTTAGTGAAAAAGAAAAGTAATATTTCTTTTTAAATGTGGTGGTTACATTGATCTTTTTAAATTATATTTATCTGATTTGTCACATCAGATTCCATCATTTTACCAATCAGTGTATATATATTTATTTCTTTGTTTACTTTGTTACTTGCTGATCCATTCAAAGTTTTAAGAAGAGCAATTTAACCACCTTTATGTCTTTTAGAAACATTAAATTGTGGTTGAACTGGACTAGACCTCCGAATAGAAAGTCAAGTATAACTGAAAAATAACTATTTTTAACTTTCATAGGCCGAATAAAGTTATCAGTCTAGGATAGGCGAAGAATATTTTGATGTTTATCCATGCTCTCACCAGCCATAGAACAGAATAATAAAGTAATTGCACGATTATCAGCAGGGGTGGACAATAATTCAATATATATATCGTGATCTAACTTTATTCAATAAAGGTTAAATTTTCAATATTTCAATATATATTACAGTCTATGATTAGAGTGTTTGTCACTGACTGACGTTCTGGGTTTTATGTAATTTTAAAAGCAAATATTTCTAAAATGTTATATTGGGGTTTTTGTAACAAAAAGTAATTAGTTTGTACCGGCGTCTGTTGTGGGACAGAGGCTTTTTATTTTGTTTATATCGATATTGTAATTATTAAGAAGTATATTGTGATAAGTTTTGGGCGTAACGTCCAGCCCCAATTATCAGTAAATGTTTTCTTTTTTTAAATAATCAATAAAATAATCAGCTAAGCTTTGGACAAGACTAAGATTCTCATGGTGTGTTGTATAATATTATGACGACAATTTGTTTTGATTTGAGACGTTTTTCAGGGAAGAAATAAACAGCCACTAAATTTAACCGTAGTTTATTGAGACACTAAATATTAGAATATACTCTTTTCCATATTGCTCTTTATTTAGGACCCCAAATAACAGCTCATATTCGTCAGGCTGTTACTTTGAGTTGTAAGCATGGCAGGGGAAAAGGCTGAAGGCCTCTTTTCAGCCAGCTGACCAGCAGCGTGCAGCAACAGGTGGGGGATGGGGGTGCTGCTTTGCTCCATACGGCTGCAGAAAACTCCCCATTGCTCTGCGTGTTCTTTTCAAAGACTCAAAACACTGAGTTTCAGCAACATTGGGTCTGAAAAGTCGATCCGTTTTTAAACCTTAACTCGTTTAAACCTCGACATGCGTTGATAGCGGCGTCCGACCCGTGCCCAGTACCAATTTATTCCCTGACCTCTCTGTAGCATAGCCTACTGCTGCTCCTAATTCTGTTCAGGGGTCAGAGATTTTCAGACATAGCCGATCTAGTTTAGTTCAGATCAAAAAGTTGTGCTCCCCACTCTGAAGTTTGAAAGTCAGTTTTAGCCTTGTTTCATGATTTGTTCATGTATGTAAGACGGATATAAATAAGTAACCACCTTCTGAATGGACAGTGCAGACGACTCTCACTGTGGCTGAATGCTGCTTGTCAAGACTTGATGCAACCTGCTGGGTTTCCTTAGAGAGGAAACTTTCTGACCAATCTGTATAATCTGATTGAATTTGACTTTGGAAAGAGCCTTGAGATGATATGTGAGGTGAAATGGCGCCTTATAAATAAAATTTAATTGAATTTAACTGAATTAAGTCATTTGAATAATTTTCATTTTAAAATTTTAGATTGTATAACATACAAAAACTGCAGACTTTAAATCAAAAGCATCAAATGAGAAGTCAAATCATGCTTTATAAGGAAAAATCTGTAATTTTTCTACTTTTATGCTGAATAAAATGTAATCAATAGATTATAACCGGGAGAGGTTAGAGATGCCTTCTTTAACATTTCTTTTTACATTTTAATTATTAGGGTGTAGCTTCATTGTGATTCCACTCAGAATCTATAAAAAAAAAAATCATTTTGAAGATGAAACCCAGCACAATCGAAACAATGGCATGAAAATGCACTTGGTGGGAATGAGCTCAGCTCTGCAGCTTCTCCACATCTATTACCAGTGTCTCTTAAACAGTTTACATGAATGTTTCCCTCACCACAGGTTAATGTTTGCTAGCAGTTAGATGATTAACGATCCAATTACACAAATGCAGTATGAAATTATCGATCCATATCGCCATTTTTTTTAATTCAGGCATATGACTATAGTGAAAAGATGATTTATTATTATTATAAAACTAGAAGAATGCAGTTTTTTCTTAAACGCCTAGCAGCTTAGAAGTAAAATGATCAAATAGCATGTTGCTTTTGTTTTGTGAGTTGATATCGATGTAAATATTGGTGTTGGATGACCACATGGCATCATATTGATCGCGTCGATCAGAAATTGTAACGGATGTTGTTATATCGGCAAACATCGTGTCGTCACCCAAATGAATCGATGTAACGGCGTATCGAGACAAAGCTGGTGATTTCCATCAACAATGATACATTTGAAACGTCAACAATGTTCCGTCATACCCTTCCTGTGGTTTCAGGTCTGTTACCAGAGTAAAAAGATGGAAGATGGATACGACCAGAGGTACACCGATACATCGACTGGCTGAAATTAGCGTTTATTTTCCTCTTATCAGCCGATCCATTATAGAGAAACCCACGTCTGATCCCCGGCTGGCAAGCTGCTACCGCTCTTTATCCGCTTTTTCCCACGGAGAATCATGTGTGAACATGAAATCAATCGCGTTGGTCTGTTTTTTTCCCCTCCTCCTTCTTCCCATTAAACTAAAGAAGCTCTTTTCTCGCTTTGACACGTTGATGAAGTGCGAGCAAAGCGCTGCCGTAAGAGTCGTCTGAAGCTGATTGTTCACATTAGCTGGTCTAAACGCAAGCTTTGAGACTTGTGTAGCATTGCGTCTTTTTTATCATGCAAATGGAGGAAGAAAAAAAGCAATATCGGCTTCAAAAATCTGCAGCAAATATCGGGAATCAGCTACACCAGAAGCCAGCAGCCTTAACAACCCGCAGAGCCATTTCTGCTCTCGGTCCAGCTAAACTAAATTTGTTTAGAGCCACAAGTTACACATCTCTTTGAAACAAGAGCTTGTTTTTATAGTATACTATAGGAAATGTGTTTACATATTGAAGAATTAAATGCATCCTAAAGCTAGCAACTTTAAATTACCTAGAAACATTGACCAAGTTTTTTCCCCCGCATTTTTGGTCTAAGTTTTTAAGAGCCGCAGGTTGCAGACCTCTGAGCTAGAGTAACGTCAAAGTAATTGGTATTGCCTCAACAAAACATCTCTAGTTACGAACCGTTTCCCTCATTTGCAAGACTGATTTTGGCTCTTTGGAAATATTCCTGATGACGAAAAACATTTTAGAGCTACAGTGAAACCTGCTTGTAGGTCTGGGACACGAGCAGAAAGGCCGGCTAAAAACACCCGCTGTGTTTTCTTTAGCTGTGCAAAAACTATGAGAAGGAGATGTTTTTAGTCAGGGTCGCCATACTAACATTAATCTGTGTGCACGAACTGATCAAAGCTGTACCGGTGGAAATTAGCTCAACAGTCTGCTGATATTTGGCGATATTCTGTAAATGTCGTGTTTCTGCGTAAATCAGACAAAGACGAGCTCAAACTGCACACATGCAGCCAGAGACCTCCGCTCCGTTTCTGGTGACAATATTTACACCCAAATAAGTTTGGAGAAGTTGCTTGGTGTTAAAATTGGTGAGAGTTATGAGTTGTTGTTTCTCTTGTGGTTTCAGGGTTGCTGTCAAAACTAGCGAAAAAGCGGCTGTGTGCGTTTAAAGGCAACGTTGCTTTACTGTGAAATCGGCAGCCGGATGTGATGTCGGTGTTTTGAGAAGTCTAGTTCTTCAGATGATCTTCTAAAGATGGCGGCCAACATCAGGAAGGGATGATGAAGGGCAGCGGTGGCCAAGACGCAGCCTATCACATCGTCGCTGAGCTTTTCTCGTTCACTGAGAACTGTTAAAACTCTCTGTATTAGTTTGGGAAACTCAGCGTTGTTACAGCTCGTCTACACAGTAGCCAGCTCAGGGATTTATAACCTTTTTAAAAGGTTAAAAACTAAAATAGTTGTTCAAATGTAGCTTCTATCATACGGCTGAAATGTGAGGACCGTCCGAGGAACCAGAGGAGATGGAAAAAATTAAGAGTTTCAGTCCAAAGATCTTTGAATTTTCATTAAACAGTTTCAGCATTTTCAGGTTATTTATAAATAAAACAAATTAGTCCAAGTTGTGAGTCCTTAAAAACAGCTTTTGTATTACATGAAGAAAGAACAATGTTTTCTGAACTAAAACCCAACGAATAAACATTTTTATTTACACGCTAATGTACCAGAGTTTCTGCTCTTCTGCACAAAAACGACAGAACTATGTTAGATGAATCTTTTAGGTTTGATTCTGGCGAACATGTGTAACTTTTTAATTTTATTTTCTGCTGCGCCGTAATTACGATTTTAATCTGAAGTTTAGCTGCTTTATTTACCTCTAATCATGTACACTCATGCGTATTGGAAGACTTTTGCTCTCTTAAGTGATCTCTTTCTAATGAACGTGTTTAAAAAATCTCAGCTTCTCCAGATTAATAAACATCTGCTGCTTTGTTCAGCTGGTTCTGAACCGCCTGTTTCTGAACCGCCTGGTCCATCTTAGCCTTTAGACCCGTGAGACAACCTCTCCGCCGTCTCAGCGGCTGCTTCCATGAAACACAGGCCAGCCTGGAGAATCTCTGCCTTATTATGTCCGCTTTGATTCTTGATTGCTGTAGATTTGGCTGAGCTCTCAAGAAGCCATTAACTCTGAAACTGAAGCACGTGTTTGCTTGTAAAAATTCAGGCTAAAAACATCCTTGGTGGACCACTGTGGCATGTTTTGCTCCGGCCTTATTTCGGAAAACCCATCGGGTCGTAAATTATAGTTTAAAATGACGCAGAAGGAAAACAAAGGTGTGGAAAAAGGCGGGAGGGGGGAGGATGTTTTGGTCCAGGCCTTGTCTAGACAATAGACTCCCTGCTCTGCTGTTGCTGCATCTTAACCAGGGTCATATTATTATTTTTAAGCTATTCTGTAAAGTCAGCGGTTGGGAACGGCCTCACCTTGTTATGAAGTGCTGGAGGATTTTAATCCAGTTTTAGCTTTTTATGAAAGTCCACAATCTCAAAACTTTTGTTTTCTGTCTTAAAGTATTTGTTTGCCAAACTGTAGTTTTAATACATATTTACTCTTTGTAGCGTATTAATATTAGTCCCATGGCACATCATTTATTTTTATTTTTTTTGGGTAAAAACAGGTTCATTTTACACCACAACAGAACGCGTTTTCTGTCAAAACGACACGATTTGAAAACTTCTCCTTCATCGTTCTCGTGTAGACGGGGAAGAATATACCGCCTGCTAGTGGTGTGGCAGGGAAATTACAGTTTTAATGCTTCTACTTGCAGTTAAAAAATTATGTCATGTAGGGGTGTTAACAGAAATAGTTTTAAATGGATTGTTGTTGCCTTAATGATCTGGCCGGGGCTGTCGCCAGCTCTGGGTTAAACCATCTAAATGAAAAATCCGATTTAATTAAAATTTTTTCTGATGGTGAAAGCCATCGTAATAAAGCGGTGCCAGGTTTTTCTGTCAACACTCTTCAGTGTGGGCGTTGTTACTGTACAAAATAACAGATTTCCATCTTGTAAGTTTATACTTAAGGTGCACAGATGAATAACCCCAGTTTACGTTAAAATAGCAGAATATACACCGCTCAACTGTTGTTTGTTTCCTCCATTTTTATTTCTTAAAGCAGGTTTTAACTCCACCGTTCAGGAAGGTTTGCATCTCAGAACAATTCGGATTGAAATGAAAGTATTTTTTATTTTTTTCCCCCCCCATATCTGTGGAATGACCCACTAACGCTGGCGGTGCATCATCATCATCATCATTATGTGGCTCAAAGGTCACCAGCTTTACAGCCGGCCCATTCTCTCTGCGCTTTGTATGCAAACAATCAGGGACAGGCAGGGATTGTTGGGCGGGATTATCAGCGCTTCACACACAGTTTCAGCAGGGGAGGAAATAAACAGGTGTTTCCACCTTTCAGGAAACCTTTTCATGTTTTGAATAAAGCTGCTGGTTCTGTCAGCTGTGAGCAGCAGAGGGAGGCGCAGCCCTACAACCGATGCAAAAAATAAGCTTCATTTACCACGGCGTAGAGGTTGATGGTAGTTAGAAGTAACCGATTTTATGAATATGAATACAAGCTAATTAAAACTATTTTTAAAAAAAGAATTCTCCGCTGTGAAGTTTTTCTTTGGAGTTCGATCAGTGTTCCTTTTGTTTTAGGCCACAAATAATGTCACAGATGGCTTCAGATCATGTTAAAGTGACGTCAGGGTTTCCTTTAGGTTTTTTTTTAACTGTTGTGCTGTTTTTTTTCTATTTTCTATTTTTTTGGGGGGGGGGGGCATCGTCATGTAATCTACATATTTGTGTCCCAGGCTATAGGGGAGGTTTTGCCAAGACAAAAAAAGCTTTTCAAAAAAGTGATTAAATGTGTTTGGAACTAAAAATTACCTATTTGTTTTTTAAATAAAATGATCTATGATTTCTAATGCGTTGCCTGAATCCACACTGCATAAAACAAACTGTACCAAACAGACAGATATCAGAGGCACACAAAGTGAACGAGGTAAATCAGCGATTGAAACTGTGGGTGAATCAAACTCAGGGGATTATTTTAGTGCAACACTTTCAGACAGAAAAAAGACTAAAAACTATATTTATGTGACGAGGCAGCAGCAGCTGTGGTGTGCCTGTGAGACAGCGCTGAGGGAAGTAGGAACCCTCCTAGCAGCTCTCGCTGCTGCCTCCATACAGCGACTCCAGAACAACTGGTGCTTTTGGTAAAGTCGCCATTAAAGTTAAAGGTAACTAAAAGTCGTTGTTGCTAGTCGCTTTTTGAAAGAAAATAACTAGAGGTGTCTGAAAAGTCGCTAAATATACCAACAAAGATGCAAAACTGGCAACACTGGACTGTTGTTGCTGGTTTTTCAAAATAAAGTAAATAGTAATATTTAATGATATTTAAATTTATTTCAAACTGTGATTATTGTTAGTATAAGTGACCAAATGTAGGCTATACACAATATAGGGTATATATAGCATAGCATTTACATTGTTTTACCATATAAAAAAAAAATTTTAATTCTGAAGGTGTGGCAGCTTTTATTTTGCCTTGGCGGTGCGGCACAATCACTTACATGCACCACAAACCCTGGACTTGAAGAAAGATTTTTATCCGTCGTTTCCACAGTTAACTTTAAATACATGACTTTCAGTTTATTAAAATAGCATCAACTCACGGCGCGTGATCTCACGGCACTGTACAAAGTCAATGTTTCTCGACTCATCCAGACAGAGTGGATAAGGCTTTCTACGGAAACATGTTTGGTTTTTGCCTTTTCTGCCAGACATGGAGAAAGCTAGTAAGGGTAAAAATGTCCCTGGATGCAGGGCACAGCTCCACGATCAGAGATGCTGCTTTAAAGTGATGTTGATGTTTAAAGGTGCTTTAATGAAAACACCGCTTGAAAAAACAGTTCAAACGGGAAAACTAATAATATTTTACTCTAAATGTAGGGCTGGGCAATAATTCAATAACAATATATATCAATTGATAGATGTATATTGATTATAGAAAAAAAGGGTCAGTTTTCCTTCCTTTTGCATTCTAGCCTATCATGTAGGTTAATATTACATCATTACATCCTCCCAACCAATCACAACGCAGACTCAGGAACTCGCCGTCACCAAGCTCCGCCCCTTCAAAGAGTTCAGAGAGCACGCATATGTGCATTTTTTGCTATATTGTCCAACTCTATCTAAATGTGACCAGTTTATCTGCTTGTAAATGAAAATTTATTATCACATGATAAATTTCCCCCAGAATAAGGAGAAACAACCCAGTATTTAGTCCTTATATCGATTGATAGAAAAAAAGGTCAATCAAAAGTTCAATAGAATAACAGTTTTTCTTCTTTTTGCATTCTAGCCATGTAGGTTAATATTACAGTCATTACATCCTCCTAACCAATCACAACGCAGGAAGCAAGCCCCGCCCCCTTCAAAGGGTTCGAGGGGGCGTTCTTTTTTTATTTTTAAAAACTTGTGGTTTTGGTAAAGAGTTGGTGGAATAAAGGGTTGAGTTTGAATTCAGTGTTTGTGTCTTTTTCTAAAAATAGGTCGCTAAGCAACAGCATAAAATGACTAGGGTTGCGCTTAAAATACATGTTTTTAATTTGTTGATAATTATTGATATCGATCCATATTTCTATTTTATCGATGTGCATTTTTGCTATATCGTCCAGCTCTATCTAAATGTGGCCAGTTTATCTGCTTTTAAATGAATATTTCTCATCACATGATTAATTTCCCCCAGAATAATGAGAAACCACCCAGTATTTAGTCCTTTTTGTTCCCACAGCCCCCCGTTAACTATGCGCTGCTCCTGGTCTCATCGCCGTTTCTCCCTGCAGTGACTAGATGCAGCCTCTGGCCCGCTTCATCTGCCGGCGCCCAGCAGCTGACGTCCGATAAACGTTTGTGCTCAAATCTAACGTGTTGTTTTTGTCTCCATCTGCTCTCCCCCAGGCTTACTTGGTGACACAGAGACTTCTCCCTGAGGAGCCAAGAAGCAGACGGCTCATGACTTCTGACCAGGACACGAAAGTTGTAGCTGAACCACAGGTGCAGCAAGTGCAAGAGGCAAAAGAGAACTCTCATTTGGTGAGTTTGACCGTCTTCCCCAGGCTGTCGTTGCACGGCGGCTGATTTAGCTTTGGCTTAGACGTGCGCCGGCTCTAAACTGGAGCGGCGTTTAAATAAGATGCACTTCCTGCGTCTCTAGGCTGACGACGGTAAAAGGTAAGCCTCACGTGTGAATATGTATGTATGCGGCCCTAATTGTTGTTTTTCCACATTGCGTTGATCCCTGTGCCTGCTGCTGATTTCCCACACTGATTGTGTTGTAAAGGAGCCGTTGGTTAGCGATGAGGCGGCAGCTCCGGTAACTAAAGAAGCATGACCTGCTTTTATTCTGCCCGTTCACGGGGCTGCAGCGCCACGCTTCATCCTGCTTTCTCCGTTGTTGTTGCTTGTTGAACCGTGCAGGATGAGAGGAAAACAGAGAGGAGAGTCTTAAACGGAGCAAAGCAGAAGTTTTTACAGGTTCTGACTGCACGACGCAAAAAGACCCAAACGGACTGAAGCTGGTTGTGTAAATTTTGGGCTTGTTGCCGTTTCTGTGATTTTATTTATTTTTTATTTTTTTTCTCCACTGGATACATCATTATTTCAGGGAAACGGGGTTGTTTGATCAATTTTATACTTCCTCTGAACATTTTAAAATATTTTTAACAGAATATAATATCAGAATGACAGAAAACCGCACCAAAAGGAAGATCTTTGAGTTTTTTTTAACTTTACCTTTTAGCCAACAGTTCAGAAGAAACCGAGCTAGAAAAAAAAAAGTGTTTGAAGCGATGCTATTTTAACGTTTCATTTCAAGCCTGACTTGTGAATTTTGACCCCACGATTGATCAAAAATATTAAAAAAGAAACTGAACAAAACCAGAAATGATCCAAATAACTGTAAAATATGTCGCGGTAAGGCTGCAGCCACGCTGCTCTAGATAGTTGCTGTTGTTTTTAACCAAGAAGTGAAACCAGACTAGAGCCCATATTAGGAACCTAAGCAGGTTTTTATGAATAATACACACGTTGCTTATTATTCTTCCGTCATCAGAGCCAAACCTGTTACTGACATGCAGTCTGAATTCATGGCCTCTTCAAGCCTCCATCTGCATCCAAGCTTGTTGCATGAGCTACATTTCACACCGTTATCGATTGTAATCTGATAATAACGCGCGGCTCCAATCTCGTCCCATTTACCTGGACTCCTACAAAGACGCTAAGCTAGCCTCGCCGGTCGGCTTCACTTCCTGAGCTGTGTGAACGTAAGACGCGCGTCTTTTGTTCTGTAGCTAAAAGCTCCCAGGCAGCGGCGTCCTTCACAGAGACCTGGAGGATAACCGGCCCAACGGTTCTGGTTAGCGTGCGTGTTACTGGGCTGCTGGGAGCGAGTCCACTCACGCCTGGCCCGGACGCGTTAACTTGACCCGGGGAAGTCCCGGCTGCTGTTTGGGCCTTCTTGTTGTGAAAACATGGGTCTACCGCGCCGTCCCAAAGCCAGGCAGAAATTGGTCCCAACAGAGCTGGAGTCTGGTGCTTAATGTGCGCAGAGGGCGACGGCGGTATGCGCTTTGAAAACTAGATTTTTAAATATCACCAAAAATTCAGTTAACAATGACATGAGACAGAGTTAGCAACAAATGGTGATCATTGCTTTTTTTTTTTTTTTTTTTTTTTTTTTATTAAAAACATCTAGGGGGGTTAGAAATCAAAGCAAAAACTGAGATTTTTCACACCTCTAGTGCAGAAAAAACTGGAATCAAGAAAGTAAAATAAATATAAGCAAAAGTGAGAACAAAAATCATGTAGGTAGACGAAAGGAATTAGCCAAGAGTTTTAAACCACTTACCTGACAGGCAGACAGTGGAGATCATCTGTGTTCCCCATTTATTCCATCCATTATTTCTTATTATGAAAGGCTGTAATGTGTAAAAACCGTTCCCCACGAGGCCCAAAATATGTTCCTCTGTATGTGACGATTACTCATTACCGTGTTTTTCGCACTTAAAATCCTTAAATCTTCTCAAAAATTGATTGTGCGCCTTATCTATGATCACCGTTGTGCTTACTGACCAATTGTATGTGGTACAATGCGCTCACAAATCTGTTAAAATGTGTAAGTATGACTTTGGTTAGCAACAATGGATATTCTGAGCATTACGGTACACTGTGTCACTACCTGATAGGACCCCTGAGCTGTCTACAAGACTGCCTGACTGTAATGTAGAAACTAGAAGCACATTCATGTAAGGCAGCCAGCGCCCAGAGTACATGCTAGCAACAATAAACCTAGTAAGTTAATTCAGTATAAAGGTTACATTTATTTTGTCCTTATGTAAAAAAACAGGGCAGTGTGGTCCAACTAGTCTGTCCTCCTGACAGAGACGGATAGAGAGCTGTGGACGCGCAGAGGGCGCACTGCAAAAATGGGAACTAAATAAGTAAATTTTCTTGAAATTTGTATATTTTTCCTAGACTTGAGCAGCTAAATAAGACTATTTGCCAATGGGTTGAGTATTTTACCCCTAACAAGATAATTCGATATCCTGCACTTGAAATAAGATGATGGAGACGAATCGTTCTTTTTTACCTGCAAAAATCAAGGAAAAAAACTTTTAATTTCAAGAAAATGTTACTTTTATTTCCCTTTTTGCATTGCGGGGTGAAATTAAACACTATAGAATAATATTTAATGCGCCTCATAATCCGGTGGGTCTTACTACACTAGTTTTTCCATCCTGTATAACTGTGTGAGCTGTAGGAAGCAGATGTCACTCTTTTCTCATCTTGCTGTAAAACAAATCTACGTCTGAGTGTCAGTAAAGTTTCCTGAAGCTAAACCTCTTGAGTCTGTCCTGTCCGTGGTCCAGGGTGAGTGTTGGGGCTTCAGTCAGGGCCTCGTTATTCTTCTTATTATTTTTATAGAAACAAACCATGGGTATGAAGCTTTTTTTAAACCATTTTTCCTCCTGGGTTTCAACCAACAACACTTTGTCCCTCTGTCTGGCCGCCATCCAACCATCCTCCCATTTGCTCTCTGGTCGTGGCACCTGTCAAGCCTTTCAGCTGTAGAAACAACAACGAACTTGAAAAGTCCGGACGTTTCCGTCTGGAAAACTGCCGCTTTGACACTAAAATATGTCCGGGTGCAGAGTAACGGTCGACTGTAACAGGAAGCAGACGATGTGTGAAGGTTTCGTGGCTGCTCTAAGGTTGAGGTCAACGTGTCGAGAAACCGGGAAGTAAATCACGATCAAGAAACTTATTCTGGGCCTTTATGGGAAGTTTGTCTGGATCTGCAGCAGCAAATATTTCCAAAACGTCAGACGTGTGACTAAAATCGGTTTAAATTTCAGCAAAACGACTGAAGACACATTTAATTTGAGACGTTCCAGGTATGTCCTTCATAAATTAGTAGAATAATAATCAACAGGTTGAGACGGGACGTGTTTTCCCCCCTGGTGGCGGGTTATTTAGCACCGTAATGAGGAGCTCTGCTAACGTGTGACATCATGATGTCTCTGTTGTCTGATGCGTGTGTCTGGAGCTGCTGAAGGGCACCGTGGCTGTTGCTCATCGCCTAAATCCAGAGGTGGAGGAGAAGCCCCAGCCTGTTATTATTTTAGAAACCCTTCTTAGCCTCCCTTTCTCCGTCTGAGCCCATACGTTTAGCGCCCTGATCCAAGGAGACGCCGCTGCAGCCGTCAGTCGCTTTCTGTCCACACGCGTTGAGGAAATGGCCGTTAGAGCAACGTTTAACAAATGGCTTCTGGGCTAGAAACAATCTTTACTCGTTGAAGTGATTCATACTATAGCGCTCCGTTAGCCGCCTCTGTAATTCGATCTGCTGCCCGACCGTTTTATTTTTAGAGCCGATTGGTATGAATTTTAAAACGGAGATTAAACGAGGACATTATATTCTGACCCATCTTCTCTTTTTTTTTTTTTTTTTCCTCCACCTCCTGAACCTTTAGTGCAATTGACTAAAAAGAACTATGGTTAAATTTGATTATTTCTGGTGTTTGGAATAAATTGCGCTAACTGTACATGTTGCCTCTCATGGCTGAAAGTTACATGTTATTGCCACTAAATTTTAAACGGTATTAACATTCATGTCGTCACAATGATTGACCCTTCAGTTGTATTTAATGCAGAGTATTTGTGTTTGATTAAAAACATCAGGCTCGTTTGTCAGATCAAAAGTACTTTTTGAAAATAACCTTTAAGCAGATATTAAACATACTTTTCATTAAGCCCGTGTTTCTGTTTTAGAAATTTTTTTTTACTGTTCTGGTATATTATTTTAATCTTAAACATTGTGTTTTCATTAGCTGGAAGCGGAAAATCATAATTAACAGAAATAAAGACTTAAAAACATCAGTCTGTTATAATCTATGTAATCTGTTTCACTTGGTGAAGTAAGTTACTGGGGAAAACAACAACTTTGAAATAGTCTAATTGATTTTTCAACATGATTAAGATTGAACACTTCTGGCGTATTTACCATCTCTCCACCTGCTGGGATGATTAATTAAAGCAATTTTATTTTACAATCAAATTGGACTGCGGGTCATTTGCTCTGATTATATCAGAATGAGTTGAATTTATCTGAATTCGGACTGAATTGGATCT
This sequence comes from Fundulus diaphanus, assembly GCA_037039145.1. Classification (NCBI taxonomy): domain Eukaryota; kingdom Metazoa; phylum Chordata; class Actinopteri; order Cyprinodontiformes; family Fundulidae; genus Fundulus; species Fundulus diaphanus. Next base: position 10,318,668 of record CM073133.1, read on the forward strand.
TTAAGTGTCTTGAGATATTTTTCATTGTAAAATTGATGTGAAATAAACTGTAGATGCCGACACAGCTTCTGCATTAATTCAGTAAAAAAGGGTCTGATTTCAGCTTGGTGGGAGAATCTGTTTGCCCTGGTGGGTTTTTACGATGAATTGTAGCGCAGCAGGCGCACCGGTTGCTGCTTGTGTGCATGTAAAAGTCCAGAGGTAGCTTTGGTTGCTCATGCAGTCCCACCACAAAACACGATTACGGGATTCCAGGGCGCAGAGAACCTCATCCAGAAAGAAACGGTGGTGCCCAGAGATAAGAGTCAAGACTCTGCCAAGTGACTTTGAATCCGGGGAGTGGAACTGAAACCTAAACACCCGTAAGACGTACAAGAAGGTTCCTGCCAAAGTGATTATGACGGTTTTTACTGTGAAGCGTCTCCTCAAGTCATCCGAACGGCCTGCGCGGCTCATTATTCCTCCGTGGAGCCACACAGACCTGCAGGTTGGATTGATGGCGACACACGAAGTTCAGTAGTTTGCTCTCATCCTGCAGCTGAATGGAGGATGTGCCAGTCCGCCGGCACGGCGTCAGGGAGCGCTGTTCAGAGGTTTATAGTTTGCAATGGGAAGTCGGTGCTGTCGCAGTCTCCAGAAATCTTGCTCTGGGATCAGGTGTGCGGACGGTGGCGTTTCTCTCAACCAGCCGGAATAAAAGCTAATGAGCAAACTCCGGAAATGGGAGGAAGTTCAGTGGAGCGCCTTCAGGCGTAGAAAGAGTTTGCATCCCGAAAGCTGCGAAATTTGGAAAAGGAAAGGAGCGCGTCTTCTTAAAATAACCTTTAAGCAGATATTAAGCATACTTTTCATTAAGCCTGTTTCTGTTTAAAAATGTGTGTTAGAAAAAAAGGGACATGCAGCTACTGTTACTCCAGTCACACAATCACATTAATAGAGGTTAATCTGTCTTACAAAGTAAATCAGTATGGTAATTTACCTCAAAAAATATAATAAAACCTGGTCCTTTGGGCCAAAGGATTCAAACCTTTGGGTTTCAGACTCATTCCAGATTTAGCCTGTTGCCTCCACATGACTACATGTGTTGTAGAAATATGTTAGAAAGGCCGAAAAACGTTTAAGTAAAGGCGTTTTTAATTCAGGTTGTTTATTTCTGTTTGGTTTGGTCACCAGCGGAGAACTGGGAGGTTCTTCAGTCACCGCTGAACGTTGTTGGATGAACACAACGATCATCCAAGGTTATCAGGTTAACTTTAGATTGGCAGGTGTTAAAAATGTCAGAAGAAGAGGCGGGAGCGACGTTTTCATCCTTAACTCCAGCTATATGCTGACATGTTTGTTTCACTCATTTGGAGATTATTGGGGAAGAAAATTCTCCCTAGACATAAACGGTTTTCTCTTGGCAACATTACTGCTGGACGCAGCAGGGAAACACTCCAGCAATCGTTTAACTCGCCGTATTCTGGGTTTAAGTTTGGACTTTAAAGAGATCAGAGGGGTGAAAATTAAGGAGGTTGTGATTTTTTGTGACCTGGTTCGGCAAAACCAAACATTTCTGTCGGTGGGTAGGACAAGGATTGGTGTTAATCTCTGAGTGCACGGGTTGGATTTAGTATTTTTGTGCTTAAACTGTCAGGATTACACCTACAGGTTAATATAAATGCCTACATCACTTCCCGTGTGTTTAGACGACCCGCTGGCTTCATTGTTGCTGGAAGTATGAATTCCTGTCAGAATTGTTTCTTTTAAGTTGTTGTCCACAGATTCTCTGTTGGGTTTAGGTCAGGGCTTTGAAAAGATTGTTGTAGCCTTTTTCTTAATTCCATTTCAAAACGGCTGTGGATGATGCTTGTTTGGGATTGGTGCCAGACACCCGTCATCCATGTGGTGCGATGCCTCGGCTGCTGCAGGAACAGAGGCCCGCAGCACGATGCTGCCACCACCGTATCTTCTCTCTCAGTTTCTTTCATGGTGGCCAACTAAATCAACCTGTGTTTTGACCAGCCTCCAAACTTTAATCCAGAAGACGTCCTGCTCATCCGTGTTTTAGTGTAAGCCTAGAAAAATACCCGGACCCCCCCCCCCCCCCCCCCCCCCCGGTTCCTGGAACGCACCCGATGTCACCCTGGTGTCCCTGAGGTTTGCACACAAGCAGATTAGTTGGGATTCAGCTGTTTGGAGAGGCTTCTCTTATCTCTGCTGCTCCGGCCTTTACGCCCAGCACGGCTAATCTTCGTTTCCATCAGAAAACCAGGGCAATAAACGCGTTTGTGCATCAGCTGCCCTCGGATGACACCGGCAGTAACTCGCCTCTGTCGACGGCGCTCGTTGGAGCCCTTCGTCTCTTCCCGACCAATCGTGCGGCCTCACTCCAGCAGGGCAGCAGGCAACCTTTTGGTGACGAACGTGAACATTAAAAATGTTTTAAAGGTCAAGCAAAGCCCGGTGGGGGAAAAAAAAAAGTGCGTCCGGTGATGTCAGCAGGGGGTTTCTATGGCAGCCGGCTCGGACAGGAGTGGGAGCACCAGAGCCGGGCTCAGACATCAGCCTGGCCTGCTGTGTGCGTCTGTCTGGACAGGCTCCTCCTGGATGGTCGGTGCCTGTGAAGCAGCACCCAGGGACCGGTTTGTTTTCCTGCTCAGCTTGCATCCAGTCAGACTCGCCTCTCTCTTTCTCCTACTCTCCTTTTCTGCGAATCAGTGTTCCTTGTTTCAACTTGTTACTCCCGCAGGAGCAAACGGCTTTCACTGCGTTTTCATCTCCCTCCCAGCAGCGCGGCGTGTTAGCAGAGTTGTCCATCAGAAAGGCTCACGGGGGCTGGCCGAACCGGAACGACGGCCTGGGGTTGATCTTTAGATCTCTAGTATAAGCGAAAGGCCTCGTTTGTGCCCAGGTGAGCGCCACAATGCCCCACGGACACATCCGACGCTTTCCAGGAGAATGACTCAGTGCAACGGTGGCAAAAAAAACAAAAGCAGACGCGGATGCCGAACAGGAGGAGACAGCCACTCAGCTTGTGCAACGTCAGCCTACGCCACTAGGGCAGCGGAGCCTCAGCCCTGTCACCAGATTTGTTGAATCAACGGAGCAGCTTGGGTCAGACGCAGCGATGAGCCGGAGGGCTGTAAGCCGCGGAGGAGCCCGGCGTAACACACAGGGACGATCAGAGGTCTTCCTCCACCTGCCTGTGGGAATGTTTTGTTGTTGAGTTTTAATCATGGACTGGATGGAGTGGAGCTTCTTGCCACCTTCCACAGGAAGCTCCTGGCCCCGAGCGCCTGAGGAGTTAAACGACGCGCTGGCTCTGACCACGGCTCTGGGTTACGGTCTGTTTGCCTGTGAGGCGTGCAGGCTGAACTACTGTTTTGATCCCGTGAGTATTTCCAGCACGCCTCTGAAGCCGGCGCCCAACTCAGGCCGCCATGTCCCCCGTCTGAAGCTGATCCTGTCTGATGATGTTGGTCTGATGAGACTCGTGAGTTCTTTTGTACAGCAGGAACGACAAACGCTTAAATTTCTGCTTGTAACTGGGAAAAAGTAAATAGTTTTCAACAATATAAGGAGTTCTTTGGTCATTTAGAATCTGAAAGGGCAAATGTCTTTGTTACAACTTTTAAACTGTGGTCACGGTTGTAGTTCAATTAAAATTTATTTGTATAGTGCCAGTTCATGATACATGTCATCTCAAGGCTCTTTACAAAGTCAAATTCCATCAGATCCTCCAGGTTGGTCAGAAAGTTTCCTCTCTAAGGAAACCCAGCAGGTTGCATCAAGTCTCTCCAAGCAGCATTCACTCCTCCTGAAAGAGCATAGAGCTACAGGGGACAGTCGTCTGCATTGTTGATGGCTTTGCAGCAATCCCTCATACTGAGCATGCATGAAGCGACAGTGGAGAGGAAAACTCCCCTTTAACAGGGAGGAGAACCTCCAGCAGAACCAGAACCAGGCTCAGTGTGAACACTCATCTGCCTCGACCCACTGGGATATAGCTTTTATATTAATGTTTATGACTTAAATACAATTTTTTATTTAAAAGGGTTAAAAAAAAAAGATGAGCTCATGACGACCATGGATGTTGCTGAAGAGTGATGATGTAAAGCTCGGACGCAGTGTCCTCCCTTAAAAAGAAGTAGTGATGGCAAAGCCTCTCGCTCGAAGTCAAGTCCCTAAAGGGAAGGTTTATGTGGTGATTTGTCCAGGGAGGAGAAGGAGGAAGTCAACAGTTTTGTTTGAGTGCTGTAGTTTGGAGACGTAACAAACCGGCAACCCAGGAAGGTTCGAGCTCCTGATTCACGGCTGGGGACAGGAAACCATAAAAGACCGACATCTCCATGACTTCTGCTCCAGTTCTGACCAGCATTGTTACTCTGAACAGGAGTGGGAACCATCCCATTTCACCCTACGACTGAAACTGAAAACTTTATATTAGGGGGGCCATGCGGTGATTATGCAAGTCTCACTTTTCTCCACATAACCAGTGTTTTACTATGAGGGTGGAGCTGCGCTGCAGGGATGTAGCTGTCGGCACATTCTGTGGACACCGTTCAAACTCCTCAAGTCCATCTGGAGTGAGTTCCCCCACAAAAACATGTTGTTTGGCCCTAGAAATTAGTTTCAAAAGATTGTTTCATCTCCAGGGCGAAACATTCTCTCTGGTTTTGCTCAGACTCGGTAAAACTCCTGCTGCCACAGCCGATTATTGGTCGGAGGTTTTCTTACCTTTGTTTAACTTTGTCTACAAGCCGCAGCCTCTGGGGTTTGTTTCCTCTGCTGCTGTCGTAGCCATGGTAGAAACTGTGTTGTCTTTGTCAGCTTTAGGTTGTCGCTTCTCTCTTATAACCCAGGATTTAATTGTTTCATAATCCTATATAAAACGGGTTTCCAACATAGAGAATTCATCCTCTTCACTATCATCTTCCTTTATAGAGTAGGGCTATCCTGTTTTAGTGTGTGACTGCTCATAGAAAACAGCTTTTAAAGCGATCCACTATGAAAATGAATGAAAAGGCTGATTTGTGATTTATGTGTTTCATACGGTCAACAGTCGAAGGTTTTCTGTATGTCTGTTACCGTCTCTGTTGGATCCGTCTTTCTTCAGGCCGAGAGGTTGATTTAGATTTCCTCTGGGTGAGGAGTTAAAGTTATTTGTTTGTTTTTCTTGCTCTCTGTCACTAAAGAGTCTTGAAATATTGCCTGTAATGGTGAACTATAAGTCGCACCAGGACACCGTCTGGCTTCCTGTCTCGTCAACTCAGACCCTGAGATTTATTCTTTTCATTCATTGCACCGTTAGGAGCTGAAAGTAAAACACCAATCAAAACAAAATGCATTTAAAATCAACATTTATGGCAATAATGTCACGTTTTTATTTACATCTGTCTCTTTGTCTCTCTATCTAAGCATTACAGCTGTGGTTTGAGGTTCTTGTAGCTCTTGTGCAGGTTTCCTTATATTCTGGGAGGTTTTGTTTTCTGTAGATTTGTTTTCAAATCAAAGTTTAACAGAGTTTGCCTGAGTTATTTTTGTTGTTGTTAATTTCAGAGACAAGTCTTGAGATGGTCTCATTTTGGCTTAAAGAGTCAGGGAGAACTAGAGTAAGCAAAGCGCTGATGGTTTGGAGGATAATTGTGTTTTGATGAGGTGTTGCGTCAGCAGCAACCGTGGCCTCTCTGACCAGACTGTGTTGTGTTCGCAGGAATCAGCCAAGGTTTCAGACCTCAACCCCAATGCGAAAGCATGGGCCAACCACATGTTTAGCCTGGACACCAGCGGGACTGCTGACACCACGACTGCTGCCCTGCAGCCATGGAAGGAAGGCTGCGATAGTTCGGCCGACCCCGGCCCAGAAGGTCAGTCTGCTAATCTCTCTGTCCGCTCTTTTGGCTCTCATGGCACATGAGGGCTTTAAAGTTTTAAAGCGTTAAGATCAACGTAAAGTTTCTGCAACTATTTTTTTTTTTTTTGATGCTGTATTTATTTCAATAATAACAGAAACTTGTTCATTCTTCAGTAACAATGAAGCAACCAAATAGATGAGGCCTGTAACTCAACAAAAACTGTCTATAAGGGCGTAAATAATTCATGTCTATTAGAAAATATGACCAATTACTTATTCGCGCGGGATTTGTTTCACCTAGGAACCACATGTGATTTATAATAATTCTGGAGATTGTGTTTTTTATCCCGTGCAAATGCGCCATGTCAGTAATTTGCAAAGTAAAAATTCCCCCGCAAGTTGCCTTCTGTATTTTGCTGAACCGAGGTCCTGTGATAAAACTGATCCAATGCAAATCAGCATCTCTGTGATGTGGACAGAAATGGGCGGGATCCGATATGTAAATAGGAAGTTTTTTGTTTTTTTATTTTTTGTTTCCTGGGAGCATTTTTATTTGCATTTGGTGAAGAATGGTGGCTGCGTTGGCATGTTTAGAAGGCCAGCAAAACCCTATCGGGTTACCCGCCACACAGTAACACAGAGCCCGTTTCTATAATGTATAAATGTTGAATTTCTACCCACTGCGACTTTTCCTGTTCATAAAATTGTCAGGGGGGGCTATGCATTACGTATGGAGACAGATGGCTCTCGTCTGTAAAATGCAACAACAGCACAAGGTCTAGCTCTTGTTGCTGTCTTCATTCTAAAGTGAAGCCACAACGCAGTAGTAAGAGGAAAAAGTAATGGCAGACGCAACATGAAGCGGTCCAAACGGAGTCTGGTGTGCGATTATTTTTGCGTTGTTTGAGGATGGAAAATGCTCTGTTTTTAAATATAAACACTCAGCAAGTTCTTTAAGTTATCAGATAAAAAGCTCCCATTCAGCCAGGCTGCATGGCGGAGCAGAGTCAACTTCTAAACCAAAACTCTGTGATGTGCTCAGAAGACGAGTATGTGATGACAGAAAAGTGGAGAACATCCCCCAAAAAACTGTAACATGATAGAAAAAGACATGATGCAAAAAGCTCAGGTGATGGTACTTTCATTGGGATTATTAGTGTTTCATATATTCTATTCTCTTCAACTGTTTCTATTCAGTAACCCAGTAGGTGTGTTTTGTTATATTTTATAAATATGTTCAAGTTTGATATGTGAGGAAAAACCACAATTTTGGTTCATTCAGTCAGTATTTAATACAGATGGCTCAATAAGATGTTAAAATGAACTGCTGTGCCTTTTTTTTAATTCAGCATATTGTTAAAAAAAAGCCCTTGATGTTATGGAAAGAGCCTCTTGATACAAGAGAAAAACAGGGTTTTTAAGAAAATGGCCCCTTGTCAATGAATCGTCAGTCGGTCGATGAGATCAATCAATTTTAGATTAACTCATTAACCGATAATTTGCATCCCTAGGCTAAATATTTTACAGCAATTACACCTTGAAAACACCTGGAAAATCTACAGATGTTTCAAAGATTTTGCACAAAAAAACGACTGCAAACATAGAGCAGCAGGACTTTTCTTTCTAAATGTAAATCGATTAATGCTTCGTGTTTCTGTAAGATAGCGGCTGTTGTTATTTTGGCTTTGCAACACGAACGCTGGAAAACGTTCCTTCACAAATGACCTAAAGCCCTAAAATCTGATGTTGAGCGGAGGATCTGCTCCCTCAGTCTCCACACAGATGGCTGAAAGTAGAGACCTGGGATTTTAACGTCTGCTGCCGCCGAGGTTAACAGAAAACATGAAAAGTAGAGGATTTAAAGCGGTGTGACTGAAACATGATGCTGAGAAAAGCAATTGGATCCATGAGGCACCGTCCTTCATAGAAGGCACATTTTGACTTTAAAACTGAGTTTATTTTCTCCTGTTTGTGTTTTTAAAACATCTAAATGATCTGATTGCATCAGATGCTAAGCAGGTCACTCCTCTTTCTGCAGGGTTCTTATTTATTGTTGTTTTTTTCTAGCCGTGAAATCATAACCAATGTATTCGTTTCCCTAAATTTCCTGCTTTTGCAGCATGAGGAGTCGGGTCCAGTTTGACTGGAGGAGTTGATCTCCTTTTGTTTGCTAAATGAAAGACAGAAATATACCAGAGTGGAAGTTAACAGAGAAGCAGGCTGTTTAATTTAATGTTTCCTGGTGAATTAAAACCTTTCTACTTTCCTACCGTTGAAACCCCAAAGGTTCAGAGTAATATAACAAGCCTGTTTTCTAGCGGATATTTCTAAGCTGGTAAATATTTTTTTACCTTCTGTGGAAACACAAGGGCGAAGGACAGAACCAGAAAAGTTCCCCAGGTTCTGTAAATTGCTGGGCAACGATTAAAATATTTAATCGCATAATTTGCCTGATTAATCATGATTAATCGCATTGTATTTACAAACTTATAGAATTAATTCAAAAGTAGTGTAAAGAGCACTTTTATTTTAATGTTCTGCTGCCATATGAACAAAAGTGTTGTAACATTTGTAGCACTTATCAGTAACACATATGTAGTGTAAAGCTCAACTTAAACATGTAAAACAAAAAATAGCAATAATAATAAATTAAATCTTATTGCCACTGACAGGGAATTCTCTTTATGGGGAAAAAATCTACCAAAAACAGGCAATTTCTGAGGTAACCGCAGGGAGCAGCATTACCATTTTATGTTCAATACCAAATTTTAACTTGGCAGTGGTTACAACTAACTTGTTTCTGTCATATTCGATGCTGGAAGAACTTTAAACTGAAATGCTTGCTAACTCGATATGCTCGCATGGTTATTTGACGTTAACGTTATTTGGCGTTTTTTTGTTGTTGCTTTCTCGCGTGCATAAAGTGAATGGCAGGGAAAAACAGGCAAAAACACATGGATACTTTGAAGCGAGAAGCGACTTCACCGACGGCAGACCCCCCTGCTCTGCTCCGCACAAAACTTGTTCCGTTCGCCAACTCACCGCCTCGCCTAAGCAAATTCCTGCGGGAAACACCACCTTCCCCATGTCAGCTTTGTTTTTTTCCGGCCAGCACCTTTCTTCCTCTTTGAATCCGAGGCTGGGCTGACAGCGAGGTTATTGGCGCATTATCACCACCTACTGTTCTGATTCAAACCCCTACACCGCAGCAACAGACCTTCACCAAATAAAAGCATGTGAGCAACATGCGTTAATGCGCGTTAAAGTAAATATCGCCGTTAATAGTCTAATGAATTAACGCGAAATTAACGCGTTAACTTGCCCAGCCCTAATAAATATATATATATATATATATATATATATATAAAATTTTTTATTTATTTTATTTTTTATTGATTGATAGATGTATATTGATAATAGAAAAAAGGGTCAATAAAAAGTTCATTAGAACAACAGTTTTCCTTCCTGTTGCATTCCAGCCTATCATGTAGGTTAATATTACAGTCATTACATCCTCCCAACCAATCACAAACGCAGACCCAGGAAGCTCCGCCCACTTTAAAGAGTTCAGACAGCACGTGTTGTTTTTTTGTTTTTAAAAAAACTTGCAGTTTTGGTAAAAAGTTGGTTGAATCAAGTTTGAATTTGTTGATAATTATCGATCATATCTCTATTTTATCGATATGCCTTTTTTCTCTATCGTCCAGCCCTACGTTTACACCAACCTTTCCCCCAAAAAGAGAACTTTGACAGAATCCTAAACCTCGGCACAAACGGGCTGAACTTTCTGATGTTTTTCTAAAACTCCCTTCAGATCTACCCGGGTAGAGGTTTCCTGCTTCAAGCTATCCTATCGAGTCCTTTTAGAGTTGCGGTTCTTTTAATCATGAAACTCTTTAATCTGAATATTAAAGCAGGTTTAAATGCCTGATCTCAGTTCATTCACACCAACAGGTTTTCTTACTCTCCAGGCTGCCGTTAGTCAGGAGCAAAACGCCTCTTTAATCATGCTTAACTTTAAAATGATGTTGCAGTCACTGTTCCCTTAACATAAATGATGGAAGTAATGTGCTGGCCAGAGCAGAACCAGCAGGATATGGTGTGGAAACCGAAAGTATCGATTGGCTCTGGTCCGACTCATCGACTCCTTGCCCCGCTTTATTTCCTACATCAAGGAGATTTATGGTAAATGTAGTCCAAGTGACAGAGTAGTTTGTTAATGTAATCACGTGGTATTACATTATATATGCATATCCTTAACCTTTAGGTAATAGAGTTATATCTGCGCCTGAACCTTTGTATTTTAAAGCCTGTTATAATCCATCTGTAACAGCAGATTAGCTGTAATTCTGGGAACTAAAGCGTAAATTAAAAAAAGATACCGGATACCAGAGCTACACTATGTTCAGTGAGGATCAGCTTCTGTCCGCTCGGCTCCTCCGTCAGTCACCAGCACTGTTCACTGGGTCGCTTATTAAAAATCCTCCTTTTCGGACGTTTTAAATATTTTTGCTCCAGTTTGCAGAGTAAAGTTTCTGCAAACTTTATTACCAGTAACTGCCAGGCTATTGCTCACTGTTCCTTTTGCCCGCACAGAGCTAGGGAAGAAAGCCTTTAGCTACGCAGCTCCTTGTGCGTGGGATTTTTTTACAAAGAGACTGGAAGTTGACTCGGTTTTTATCCTTAAATGCTTTTAAGTTGAAAGTGAAAGAATTTGAAACAGCCTCAATTATCTGTAATTGTTTTACTTGATATGTTTATGTATCTGTCATTTACGTTGATGTATATCTGTTCAATATGTAACTTCGCTGCCTCTTGGCCAGGACTCCCTTGAAAAATAAGTTTTTAATCTCAACGGGATTTTTTTCCTGGTTAAATAAAGGTTAAAAAAATAAAATAAAAAAAGAACCGGCCTGTGGTCTGGCAGCGCGGCGCCTTTTCCTCGTCTTTTACCTGCCGATCAAATGCTGCGGGTGGCCTGCGTCTTGTGATTAGTTCTTGCAGATTTTAGCCTCATCTAAAAGTTTTTGGTGATCCTAACTGAGCTAAAACAGGACAAGTTTAATGTAAAAAAAAAACACGGATGGTAAAACGTCTAGTTTCAACTGTAAAATGGCAACAAGAGAAAAAAAAACTACCCAGAAAATGAGCGGATGTTTCTCGTCTTAAATTTGAGCCTTAATAACTTATGCAGCTTTTTGTTTTTGTCTGAAAATTGATTTTTTTCACCAGCCTTATCTAATTTAGAGCCTTTTTTTTATTAAATTTGGAAACTACTTTTTTAGTTTGTCTGTTGTTTAACTTCTGCTACAGAAGTTATCGCCTTTTACGGTATCTGGTTCCTTTTAATGTCCAAAACCCAAACAGACGAGGTTTGTTTTCCAGACATTTCAAGCAGGTGTCTGACTCTTAGTGCTGAACTGTCATCACATTTTCCCACCGTCTTTTATTTTACGCTCATAGATGTGCTTTTTATTTGCTTTAGAGACGCACTGGAGATTCTCCAACTTAATGCGTTAAGCTCAAAGACGAGGCTTAATGCAGATTCAGACAGTCCATGTATTTATAGACTCAAAATTCAAGGAATCTTGAGGGATTAAATAAAATAAGAGTTAAAAACAACTTGATATTTTTCAGCTTTTGACCTGCTAATCAGAGCCTATCATAGGAAATGGTCTGATTTTGATCTCTGGTTAAGTCTTTGGTGCGTCTCCACTGTGTTCATGTATTATTTGTGCCCGCATCACTTTTTGTTTATTTTTAAGGCCATTGTTAGGGGGGCGGGACTTAATGAATAAGGCCAGGAGCCCATAAACATGTTGATGAATGAGAAAACACCTCTACATGCCAGAATAGAGCTAATGTTTGGATGACAGAGCAGGTTCTGATGATGATGATCACAATAATAATTACACCTCACCTTGTCGATCGCCGCAGGCTTTGATGCCAGTGAGGACAGAGCTTACAAGGAGCCTCAGCTAAGTGACCCAGATGAGCCTCCACCGGCGCCAGTAATGCTAGCAGAGCCGGCCAACGTTGCCGCCGTCGCACTGGAGGGCCGCGAGCCCGTCTTCACCGAGCACCCCGAGCCTGGGCAGCCAGGGCACACAGGTGGGCTGGTCAGGGACTGCTTGGTTTATGAGGAGTGGCTCCGTGGGGGTCCAGATGTTCACACGGCCTTTAGCGTCCAAAACCAGCGGCGTCTCAGCTGAGGTCACTTCATGTCTTTATTACTGGGAGGATTTAGGACGTGCTTACGCAGCGAGACCACCCGGTTCGCTGTCGATGTCTCAGCGGAGGCAGCCCGTTCTGCTCCAGCAGATAAATCGTTAAGTAATTAAGAGGCGCAGCTCCCGCTCAGCTGTACAGTTTCTGTTCTGCGTCCAGCTGACGGGTCCAAGATGGCCTCCTCTGAGCAGGGCTCGTCCTCCGTTGCTCTTCATCTTATTCATTCTGTGGAGGCGAGTGGCCACGGAAAGGCTGTCTGCCGTTAAAGGTTTAATTCACAGCAGCGTTAAGATTTAATCTCTTAGCTCCTTCACAGCAACAAAGATAACGGAGCTTTGACACAAAGGATTCACAGAAATCTGTCGATTCTCTCCCGTAAATTATCCGGATCAGACCACAGCGATGTTCTGCAGGTGGTTACATTCGTCCCCTAAACTAATTTAACTTAATCGAAGAAGAGCATTTTATTTACCCCCACCGTTAGATATTTAAGGTTATAGTAGGGAAGCTGTTGCCAGGAATACTTTTTCCATTCATTTCACCTTTTGTTCAGTTTTTCCTTTTTATTTTTATTGTACCAGACTTTTAAAGAAGTGAATCTTCCCTGTTTGTTGAAACCGTTGTTCTCTTTGGTCCCGTCACCAGGCAATGATTCTCAGCCTGACAACACCCAGGAGGGCCTAAGAGAGCACCTGAAGAAGACCCTGGAGTTCTGCTTGTCCCGGTGAGTCCAGCTCGTAAAAACATTTCCTCAGCTTCACCAGAGACGACGTCGCCGCCGGTCCCACAAAACATCCGGCGTGACGCACACGGCCGCCAACAGACGGCTGAAGAACTCGTGTGATCCGGACCGATGGTTAGCCGCCGTTTGGCTAATTGGTTTCCCCTCAGGAGGGCGGCGAATAAAAACAGACGAAGCTGCGACGACCCAATTGTGCAAAGTTATGTTCTGACCAGCCGTCACGTATAAATTTAAGCACTGCGGTCAAAAACAAAAGATGCCGGTAACAAGTTCCTGATCCTGGAGAGCAGCAGGGATCAAACTCCGTGGATCCGGGCTGCCGACACAACCGCGTTCTCACAAAACTATCAGTGTTTGTTTTTTTTGTTTTGTTTTTTTTAATGCCAGTCAAACCTCAGGGGTCCACCGAGGTCTGTGTGACCTAAAGTTATCAGCTGCTCGTGTCCTCGAGGGACTACATCTGCTGGCCGCTCAAAATACGAAAACGGCACTTTGCTGGACCGTTTACTCACTGCAAAAGAAAAAGAGCTAAAAATAAGTAAAGTTTTGTGAAATGAGTTTATTAGTTCTTGATTTGAACAGGTAAATGAGATGTTCTGCCAATAGAATAAGATTTTTGCACTTAAAATAGGAACAGCTCATCTTAACCATCTTATTTCAAGCGCATTATATCTAATTATCTCATGTTATGTCAAAATACTCATTCCATTGGCAGAGCAATACTAAATTATTAGTTCTTTTTTAATAATTTTTTGTCTTAATGTAGATATTTCTCTCCTACAACATACTTTTTATTCAAGATAGTGTTTTAGCCTTTTTATATATAAAAAGTTATTTCTGTTGTTTTTATTGCTCTATTGCTATTTAAAAAACATTTATTTTGTACTTTTATTTTGTTTGCTTTTTTTTCCAAATGTTTAAAAAATAAACCAATGATCATGATTTTTTTTTTTACCCTTTAGTTTGATTAAAAAAACATCGATAATGGTGCCGATAAAATACCGGATCGATAAGAGTATCAGTATCGATAAATCCTGAACGATGTCCATCCCTACTTACCACAGTTGGTCTAATCAGCCAACTAGTAGGAGCAGAACGGCTAGAAGCGATAAAATTCTGAGAAATAAACGTGGAAATAGTTAAATTTAGCACAACTTCAGCTCTGTTCTCAACAATGGTCTTGATCAGGGGTGTCCAAAGTGTGGCCCGGGGGCCGTTTGTGGCCCCTGGGCTGATTTTGTGCGGCCCTCCAACTGAAAGAAAGAAAGATTTAGCCGACCAGCGCTGGTGGCGTTCTGCCGATGGAAACTTTTTATTTTTAATTGGGGTGAATTTATTATAGACAAGACAAAATCTTTAAAAAAATGTTTTAATTGAATGTTCGTTACAACACAAAACATGTCTTTTAATAATAATATCGTCTTCATTGTCATTGTAACGTACATTCTAATGAAATTTGTTCGTTGCATTTAACTCGTCCCCTTGGGGAGCAGCTGGCTGCCACGGTGCGGCGCCCAGGCAGCAATCTGGGGTTAAGGATCACACTTTTTAAGTTTGCTTTAATTTCATAAGTAAATAGGGCAACTTTTACTCAAATGCAGACTTCAGTGCATTAAAATCTTATTGGATTTCATTTGATAAAATAGGCTAAATACAGTTTAATATACTTAAAATGATCATGTTCTCCAAGGCAGGTTTAGTATTTTGGTTATGTTTTTTATTTTTAGTTATACTTTTTGGCCGTCAAGCGCTTTCGATATAACAACTTTGGCCCAATAGCCGAAAAGTTTGGACACGGCTGGTCTAGCATACCATGGACGACAGTATTATATCTGCTGTCGTCAGTATTATTTTAGCAGCAACAATATAATATTTGTTGCTTTAAAAGGAATTCGTTCATGATCAAAGCTTTTTTTTGTAAATGAATTGTTGTGTGGAAACGGTGAAACGAAGCTCATCATACAGTGAAAATGTCATGCCGGCCCACGTCGCGTGTTTAAAGCGGTCGCCATGCTGGGCGTCTGTCCCCCGGGAGCCGCTCAGGATGGGCAAGATGTGCTGACGCAGCATTTTTCTAAAACGCAGTGCTGGCAGAACCAATCCGTTTCTCTGGCGCCACCTTAATGGTCGTCTTTGGAAATGCAGCAGCCAGGTTTCTCCTGGAAACTGCAGCGGGTCCTGGGTCCACCCTGGGCTCTCCTCCCGGTCAGGAACCAGAACCGCCTCAGCCGGTTAGGGCGTCAGAACTGAGACGTTTAGTCAGACGTGTCCTCCTGGCTCCGTTTACATGAAATGAGGCCGTTCCTCCCGCGGGTCCAACCTCGTCGTTGGCGTCTTGGAGAGTTTTAAGCCGCCATGAAAGCGTTTTCTGGCTGAAATGCGGCACGAGAAATCCCAGTCTGCTGCTTTTCCCAGATATCATTACTGATTGATTTAGGCCGGGGTTCTGGCCCGCAGTGAGACAGGACTGTGTTTGGCGGGGCGGGCATCTGTTTGTCATTGTGTCTCTGTGGGCGTCAGGCTCGCTCTGAATGAAAGGCCTGTCTCATCGGTCTGAACGCCTCTGCAGTGCTGGAGACAAAGCTGCTGCTCAGAAGTCGAGGCCTCCCAAAATCAGATTATTTTTCCTTTTCCCACATCTCCATATTCTCTATATGCAAATACCAGCAGTAGTTTACTACGTTGATCTTTTTAAAAACGTTTAATAAAACCCAGATGTGCTCTGCTGGCACTCAAACCGAACGGCTGCAGGCGGCGTCTGAAATTAACTTCCTGTTTGACCTACTTAATTAGCCCGAGCTAAACGCTAGTTGTTGGCAAACGGACGTGACGTAGTCGCCGTCGTCCTCGCGTCACACGTGCGAGTGTTTGTGTGCGTGCGTGTTTGTCGTCACACGAGCCGAACGCAGACGAACACGAAGAACGATGACTTATTCGGTGCAGACATTCCCTCTCCGTGTGGCAGCTAGCCCTCTGAAATCTGCTGGAACAGCAGCCGAGCACGTAACGAGTGAAGCGGGCGACGACGAAGAGATTCACACTTCAGTTGGTGCGCACACACGGTTCCTTTGGGCTTCGGCTGCTTCGGTCCGCCCGGGCCGGACGTCGTGTTGGGAGCCATTTTGCTGCGAAGCGTGCCTAACCCCGTCTGCTTCCTCCTCTACCCGTCAGGGAGAACCTGGCCAGCGACATGTACCTCATCTCCCAGATGGACAGCGACCAGTACGTGCCAATCGTGACGGTGGCCAACCTGGACCACGTCAAGAAGCTCAGCACCGACGTGGAGCTGATAGTGGACATTTTACGCTGTGAGTAACGCCCAGCACGCGTCACCCGCCTCTGTGTTTAAGCAGCGGTGCGAAAACAAACGGCGTGACGCAGTTCAGCTGAGATCCACTCAGCCAGGAAGCGCTTCAGACTGATTTCCCAAGACGGATTATTAAAGCGCAGCCTTCAGAGTCTTACCTGCCTACGTTTGATTTAAACACGGGTTTAATTTACTGCCTCGGTTAAAGCCGTCTGCCTTCAAGGCTTGTTTTCATCTTTTTATCTGTGTCCTGCCGAGATCTTGAGCAGGGTAGGCCGTGAGCAAACAACTAGAAAGCTTAATAATTTACCGTTTAATCATTTCTCTAATAAACGCCGGAGAGGTGCCGGTGCTAAAGAGTCAGAAATAAAGGGATACTGGAGCTGAAATGAATAAAATAAATAATTCAGGCTGAATCTGAGCTTTTGTTTTCGTCTCCTACATCCACAGCAGTGAGAGAAAAGAAATAAGTTACATTTTGTGCTAAAAAGGGTCAGTATTTAGAGCTTTTTGCACCGCAGGCAGTAATGGGCATAGTTTAAATTTTTTTGCCATCTTAGGAAAAACAAAAATAACTCACCGATAAGTTAAGCAAGCAATATTATAATGAAAAATGTCTCGGTTTATGTAGGAAATACAAATTCTAAGTAAAAGAAAACGTTGTCAGCGGCCTGGGCCAGTATGCCATGCAAACTACACAGAAAGGACTCGGGATTCAAACCAGAGACCGGTGCAGCCAGTCCAGAACACCAGAAGGTGACAGGAGCTTCCAACCGTCTGTCGCTGTTGAAACCTGTCTGTGTGCCGTCCTGCAGCTCTGCCGCTGGTCCAGGTGGACGAGAAGGGGGAGAAGGTGCGGCCCAATCAGAACCGCTGCATCGTGATCCTGCGGGAGGTCCCAGAGAGCACGCCGATAGAGGTCCGTGCCTTCACTGGTCCACGCAGGGCAAAAACACACCATGTTTCTGTTGTTTTTGTTGGACGGGCCTCGTCCAGAATAGCACTGACCCCTCTGTGGTATTTATGCTTTCCTCTTCTGTAGACAGCTTTATTTAACCCTTTAAGTTACATTCTGTGCTGGGAGGCTTCATTCTCTTTAGACGCTGACGGGATGTTATTCCTTTTCTTTTGTTTATAAAGTGAATATTGTTAAAATCCTGACCTGTTTCTACTGCTTCCTGTGGCGCTGGGTCGCTGTGCTGTGTGGGGAGACGTGTTCTAGTCCTCCTCAGTGATCGATGTCCCCGCTGCTGTCTTTCCAGGAGGTGGAAGGCCTTTTCAAAGGGAACAACTTACCCAAGTTTATCAACTGTGAATTTGCCTACAACGACAACTGGTTCATCACCTTTGAGTCTGAAGCAGATGCTCAGCAGGTAACGGCTGTAGATCAGGCCGGCGGCAGCAGCTGCTGCTCTGGGTTCTCATGAGACGCTGCTGCAGTTCATGGTGTTTAGACCCCAGGTTCACTGATGGTCATTAGAAATGTCATTCATTCATTCATCCATTCATTCATCCATCCATTCATTCATTCATTCATCAATTTATCCATCCATTCATCCATCCATCATTTCATCCCTCATTCATCCATCCAGCCAACCATCATAACATTCATCCATCCATTCGTTGATTCATCCATCATGTCATTCATTCATCCATTCATCCATCATGTCATTCATCCATTCGTTGATTCATCCATCATGTCATTCATCCATTCGTTGATTCATCCAGCATGTCATTCATCCATCCATTCATCCAGCATGTCATTCATCCATCCATTCATGCAGCATGTCATTCATTCATCCATCATATCATTCATCCATCCATCTATTGATTCATCCATCCATCCATTCATCCATCCATCCATTGATTCATCCATCCATCCTGCATGTCATCCATTGATTCATCCATTCATCATGTCATCCATCCATCCATCCTGCATGTCATCCATTGATTCATCCATCCATCATGTCATCCATCCATCCTGCATGTCATCCATTGATTCATCCATCCATCATGTCATCCATCCATCCTGCATGTCATCCATTGATTCATCCATTCATCATGTCATCCATCCATCCATCCTGCATGTCATCCATTGATTCATCCATCCATCATGTCATCCATCCATCCTGCATGTCATCCATTGATTCATCCATTCATCCATCCATCCGTTCATCCATCCATCCTGCATGTCATCCATTGATTCATCCATTCATCCATCCATCCTGCATCTAACCTTTGTCTCTTCATCCGTCCTCCCGCCTCTCTGCCTACTTTCACACGTTCAAATTGAAAACTAAGTAATTTAACATTACAAAAAGCAAAGGAACCTTTTAGTTCACTAGCGGGTGGATCTGAATCAGATCTGAATCAGTCCCTGAATCTATCAGGATGCCTTCTACCATCATTTTCTTTCTCCACAGGCATATCAGTATCTTCGTGAAGAAGTGAAGACTTTCCAAGGGAAGCCGATTAAGGTATTTACTGCTTATAAGCTGTTATTACCCACAATTCCACTGTTTTTACCAATTAATGTTTTTGATTGTGGAACTGGGACCCAGTCACGTCTGTGGGACTTGGTGTCCAGACAAAATCTTTTCTTCTTGTTTGAAATGATGCATAGATATCAGGTAAATAATTGGTGTCAAATCTGCAACAGCATTGTTTACCTTCTCTAAACTCTGGAACAGAGGAATTTAATAAGCAGGGTTTTATTTGCTGATCTCAGGTCGATATATTTATTTAGAAATACATTCCTCCTCCTTTGCAACAGAGTAAACATTCATATTTAATAACCAGAGATGCTGTCAGGAGATAAAAGTGCTGCGTAATCACGGCTTCACTTTCACGTTGAAACGGTCCGTTCTGCTGCGTTTGGACCGCAGACGCTCTAAACCCAGCTCCTCTACACGCCACGATTGCTTCGATTTAAATGAATCAACGCACAGGTAGACACCCGATGGGCTGAGACGCACCGACTGGAAAAGCAGGAGTCGTCATGGGAGTTATTAGATTTACAAAAATTCAGTACTGACCCGATAAAAGAGGTCAAAGAAGCTAAATGTAACTTCTCAAACCAACTGATGGGACGGAGAAAACAGAAGAAATGACCCTCAAAGGTGTTTCATAATGGCTGATCAGACTATTAGTCACTAAACACAATACAACCGTTAACTACTAGAATAGAAAATACTCAATATAAAATACTAAATCTTAGTTAAACACATGAAAAAACTACTTGAACTAAAGAAAGTAGAAATGTCGCCCCAGCAGCAGGAGCCGGTGGTCCAGTTATCCCCTCCATGTGCGTCTCTGAGCCTGAGAAGATCATAGAAGATGAGGAACTGGTAAAAGAAACATAAATTAGTCACGATCACAAACCAAGGGTGGAAACGGGGTTAATAAAATACTTAGGTGAACAAATGTTGGTGTTTACAAATATAAAAAATGTATTTAAACCGATCTTTACTTTTATATTACAATCTACGGTGGGACATTAGAAATAAATGACGTTGCCTGAGAGTTGCTGACTGCACACAAATAATTAAGTGGTTATTGATCTAGAAAGGCCGACTTTCTTTGAGCTTCGCTTTCTGATATCGGGAAACAATTTGTGTCAGTTTCATTTTTCAAAATAAATGTTAAGTTCTGCAGAATTTATGTCAAACAACGTCTTGTAGTTCTCAAGGAAAATGATCCCTGAACTAAAAACAAACCAGTTTAATCCGTTTTGAACTCTTGATTCAATGCAGTCACCTAAAAATGGAATATATTAGTCCTTTAAGATAAATTAAGATTCAGATAGTTGGGGCCGGGCGATAATTAAATAATATATATATATTGATCGATAGACGGTTGTAGTCGTTACCTCCTCCCAACCAATCACAACCCAGATCCAGGAAACAAGCTCCGCCCCCTTCAGTTCTTTTTCTTTTCTTTTTAAAGAACTTGCAGTTTTGGTAAAAACGTTGGTAGAACAAAGAGTTGAGTTTGAATTCAGTAATTAAGCAGCAGCATAAAATGGCCACAGCTGCACTTAAATATATATTTAGAATGTTTTTATAATTATATAAATTAATATCATTTTGATTTTATCGATGTTCCATATCGTCCAGCCCTAGATACAGTCAGTCCAACTCATTACCTTTTAAATCCAGTTTAATTATAACCGTTTTCTATTAATCCAGCCGAACCTCCTCCGAGTTCATGCGACGTGGTTTTCTGTTGTTAAAATGATCTAAATATAACGCTAAAATGTTAAAATAAACGTTAGAGCAGGACTGACTGCAAAAGAATACTAAGCTCAGAAGTAGGTTCAGCCACGGAGTCGAGGGGTGTGAACAAAAGACAAACAAAAAGGAATTATGGGTAAGAGTCGTATATTCAATGCTCTCAAGGTAGAATTATCATTTGCATATATATTAACGAGCTATATAATAATCAATATAATAATTTATATGGATATAAATAGATATATTTAACTTGTTTATAGACACATAAATTAAAGAAATATGCAATAGGAATAACAAATAAGGTTTAAAGGAAGAAAAAAATATATATCCCAACAGGAAACTTAAAAAAAAACAACAAAAAAAACAGCAATTCACTTCTGAGGTTTCAGTTCAGTTAAAGTTTTTTTAACTTTTTCAGGATTTCAGTTCATATTTTTTCCAGTTTTCAGTTCATAATGTCCTCTGGAAAATGTATTCAGGTGATCCAGGCTGGAACGAGACACTGTCCCACCACAATGTGGCGGTGGTGGGTCTCTAGCAGCTCGCCATCCAGTGGACGGATAGTGACGGCAGCACTCAGAACAAAAACCTGACCGATGATTAGAAGATGGTTGGGAGAATGTCCACCAGGTTATGGGTCGTAACCGGGTAGCAAAAGGCTAGAGTGATCTACGGTGAAGGCAACCATAGAGTTACCTGTGCAGTGGTTCAGTATTCAGGCGGTTTGGTCAAAACGAACAAGACGCCACAGCGAGTAGCAGCTCAGGCTGCAGCAGCCACGGAGCAATCCAGACGTGTCCAGGACAACAGGAAGTGGGGCTCTATGTGACGCGGGTTACACAAATCTAATAATGTTTTCTCTCCCCCAGGCCAGGATAAAGGCGAAGGCCATCGCCATCAACACTTTCATGCCAAAGAACGGTTACCGGCCAGTAGAGGTGAACCCATACGCCCAGCAGCGCTACACGTCCTACTACATCCCCCCCGTCTACAGCCCGCAGCAGCAGTTCCCTCTGTACAGCCTCATCACGCCGCAGGCCTGGTCCACCACGCACAGCTTCATCGACCCGGGGCTGGTACGGGCCGCGACACACCGGGGAGGGGGGGGGGTTACGGGTTTACATTTATTGGCCACAGTGACCAGGATGCAACAAAACAGCATCCTGGGGGGGAAAACTTGGCAAAGAAAGCCGATTTTCTGACATCTTTCCAACGAAAGCGAGGAAGTCGGTGCCGCATTGGCCTCTAAGATCACTTCCTGGTTTAATAACCTCCTGATGCCAGAGTGATGCAGGAGAAATTAGCTTTTTGTGCTCTGGGGTGTTTTAAATTTAGCCACTCAGCGTTTCCCGAAGCCAGAAGTAACTTGACCTCCAGTTCACTTCCTGTTGTTCCTGAATTTCCCAGGTCACCCACTTCCACAACAACCAGTTCCTGAACGGCTTCACCACATCGCACAGCTTCAAACCAGCAACCTCGCCGCTCTCGGTGCGACACTTCTCCCCCAGGAGCAGGTCGGTCTCTCGCCGAAGCGTCGCCGCCTCCCGCCAGCAGCTCTGTTCACCGCTCCGTTTCTCCCCCAGGAACCACAGCAAGCCCCACCTGAGGCCGACCCTGCCCACGGCGGACCGCAGCGCCGGCCTCCTGGACAGCCCCAGCCTCTTCCCCAGCTTCCCCAGCGAGCGGCTCAACGGCGTCCGCAGCAGCCCGCCGGCGCGGCTCCCCTCCAGCCAGCCCAGAACCAGGTTACCCTCCACAGCGGCCTTCCCTCGCAGAGACGCCGCGGGCACCGGCCGCGTCACCGAACCTTTAATTCCCGACTATTCGCTGGGAGTCGGCCGAGGAAGGTAAACACGCCCCCTGGTGGGGAACCGGACGCTTATTTGGGTTTATTTATTAATTTAAAAACGATCTAAACAGCTGATGTGTTGATCAGTAATGAGAAGGAGGAACATTTTCATCAGCTCTGACCGTCTCAGATGTTTGTAAATTCAGATGTTCTCTTTCTTAAAGGAAAAATCTTTCTGCTTCTAGGAAAAAGAGGGATGAAAAGTTTACAGTAAGTACCCCACCCCCCGCCGTCACCAGACAGGCCGTCGCACGTCGCCGGCCCTGCCGCCGTCCGCCTCTTTCTCAGTTCTGTCGTTTGTCTCCGTGCAGAGAGCGACGCCCCAGTCGCCGCCGCCGCCTCCCAAACCTCCGTCTCCGAGCTTCGAGCTCGGCCTCTCCAGCTTCCCCCCGCTGCCGGGGGCCGCCGGCCAGCTCAAGACGGACGAGGCCTTCGACAGCCGGCTGGTGAGCAGCGTGGTCGCTGGCGCCACGAAGGAGCGGGTAACGACGGCAGCCATGTTGTTTTCTGTGGGCTTCTTTTCTGGGTTTCTAACGTGTGGCGGCGCTCCGTGTCTCAAGCCGCGGTTCTCACGGCCCGCGGTGGTTAAACGCGTCTGAGCTCCAACTTTTAAATGAGCAGATTCTGCAGGCCGTAAAGTCCCAGAAACTTCTGAAACGTCTGGATGAGTGTTGACAGGAAATATGGAAGAATATACGTATTAGCAGACGCTACAGGCTAGGCCAGCTCCTTCCTTCCTTATATCTTTCCTGTGTCCTCGCTTCCTTCCTTCCTTGTATATTTCCTGTGTCCTCGCTTCCTTCCTTCCTTGTATCTTTCCTGTGTCCTCGCTTCCTTCCTTCCTTGTATATTTCCTGTGTCCTCGCTTCCTTCCTTCCTTGTATCTTTCCTGTGTCCTCGCTTCCTTCCTTCCTTGTATCTTTCCTGTGTCCTCGCTTCCTTACTTCCTTGTATCTTTCCTGTGTCCTCGCTTCCTTACTTCCTTGTATCTTTCCTGTGTCCTCGCTTCCTTCCTTCCTTCCTTGTATCTTTCCTGTGTCCTCGCTTCCTTCCTTCCTTCCTTGTATCTTTCCTGTGTCCTCGCTTCCTTCCTTCCTTCCTTGTATCTTTCCTGTGTCCTCGCTTCCTTCCTTGTATCTTTCCTGTGTCCTCGCTTCCTTCCTTGTATCTTTCCTGTGTCCTCGCTTCCTTCCTTGTATCTTTCCTGTGTCCTCGCTTCCTTCCTTCCTTCCTTGTATCTTTCCTGTGTCCTCGCTTCCTTCCTTCCTTGTATCTTTCCTCAGTATCCTTTCTTTCCTTCTCCCAACCTTTCATCGTTTCCTCTCTGAACCCTTCCTTACTTCCTTGCCTCCTGTCCTCCTGGTGTTTCCAGGATATTTAAATTTTTCTGTGGAAACCATAAATTCCCAGAATGCTTTAGTGCATCTCTGATGTGTTACGTGCTGACGGTGCAGGAACCTCGTTCCCAGCTCACCAGAAGGCCGTCGACTCGTTTGTCTTTGGGTGAACGGGTCAACGGAGAAACGCCAGACATGGCGGACGGCGAGCCCTGAGGACGGCGGCTCTGCACTCCGTCTTTCTCTGTGGACGTCTTCAGGAAGTGATCTGAGTCCTCTTGTTGTCTCAGAATGTAAACGCAGACTCCAGCAGCGGCGCGCTCCCTCCAGCCGGTCCCAAAGAGCCTCTCCGGTCCCCCGCCTCCCCGCTGCCGCCGAGCTTCCAGCCCTCACCCACAACCCCGGCCGCTCCCTCGACGTCGACCCCAGCTGCCGGCGCCCCGCTCAGCCCCGCCCCCTCGGCCTCACTGTAAGAACCACGGCGACCGGGAAGAGTCTGAACTCCAGATTTGATCAACCCTCTGCTGAGGTCTCATTTCTCTTTTCTATTTGTTCCTCCAGGGAGGTGAAGGTGACGGAGGTGAAGCCGAAGGAGGCGCAGCCATCGGTGGAGCGCGTCTCCGGCACTCTGTCCACTGCGAGCAAATCGGTGCAGGTCAACGGTGCTGCCACGGTCAGTTTGAGGCTCCGCTGCCCTTTCCTAACCCTCATGAAGACGCTAACATATCCGACCTTTGTAGGCTAGCTAAAGCCCTTCTAATGAGTGCTAGTCTGATTTAACGCTTTCAACACCATCCGCCATGTTTGGTCCAGATGTCAGAATATTTTCACAGCTGCTGATTTTTTTTTTCACCCCCCCGACAGGAACTGAGGAAGCCCTCCTACGCTGAGATCTGCCAGCGAGCGAAGGACGTCCCCACGTCGCTGCATTCCCCCAAGGAAGCCAAGCCAAGCTGCACTGCCCCCGCAGGCGAGGAGAGGAAGTGCACCGACGCCTCCACCCCGTCGGGGGAGCACAAGGCCCGAGAGACTTACCACCCCTCCTCCAAAGCCGGCCCCGCCTCCGTCTCCCAGGGCAGGCCCTCGAAGGAGGGTCGAAGGCCGGCGGGGCGCTGGGCCTCCCCGCCCCCACACCCAGGGAAACCCTCCAGCAAAGACGCCCACCACACTCCACCCAAGTCCCCGCAGTAAGGCGGCCCCCTCTCCTTCCTCCACTACGCTCCACAGTCTAAACGGCAGAGAAAGTCAGGGCTACCAAACTTATATCCCAGAGTCAGCGGTCAGCGACGAGCTTAGAGGACGCCTTCTTTTCTGGATCAGGGCTTGCAGACATAAAGCACTTTACTGTGCATGTAGAGCACCGTCTCCTCTTCTTCTTCTTCTTCTCTGGTTTATTTATTTGATTGTTGAAATATTTTTTTTTACGTTCCCTCTTTCCTCTAAAGTCCCACACGGACTTGGTTCTGGGAGGAGCAGCCGTGTGGGGATTCAAACCGGACTGCCGGGCGAGGAAGCAGGGCATTGTGGGCCGGAAGCCCGCGGTTTTCATCGTGACCCGTTTCGCTCGCGCCGCGCCTGCTTCTTAAACACGAGTCCTGGTGTTTGGTCGTCATCCCGTCTATTTTCCTGACTATTGACACTAACTTGTTCCTTCACCTCCGCTCCGTCTGCTGATTTTTTTTTTTTTTTTTTTTTTTTTGGCGCAGTTACTGATCATTACCACTGGGTGTCACCCTGGCTGCTGCTTCCCGGCGCCGTTTTCCTTCTCCCTGACTCTGCGGAGGAATGTCTGCCGTCTCTTCTTCAGGGGAAACCAGGAACCGTCTGCTGGGAAGCGTCCGGAAGTCTTTTCCTGTTATATTCTGTTAGCCAGATCAGATCCGGCTGGTTTCAGTCCGACACTGAAACGAAGGACGAGAGCAACACTAGCTACCATGTTTGCAGACGCTGACATAAAAGCAGCGCGGCGGCGGCACACGGGTCCCTGGAGTCGGTTACCGCGACTCGTTGATCACCAGGTCTCCACCAATAGATCCTTTGCTCGACAACACGAGGAGGGCAGGAGGGAGTTTGGTCTTAGTTGGTTTTCCAGGAGGGGATTTTTTTTAAGCGGTTTCTCGTTGCTCTGATGACTTTGTTTGGATAATTACTGTTTTTTGTTGTTGTTGTTGAAGCGATGCTGCAGCGTGCTGCAGAGTCCGGCTTTCTCCCCGTGGAGATCCACGTTTGTGGCCGACGAATCCAGAAAGTGCAAAAGATGGAATAAACCTGTAATGTTTTTAATGAAAGCGGAACGGACGAAGGTGAACGATGGACTTTCAGTTTGTTTTAGGTGTTAAAGAGGCGGAAGCAGGTCGGTCTGGAGCAGGAATACCATCAGGATAGTCACGGAAAATTCCCCTCTGAGATAGAAAACGAGTGAAACCCCTCCTTCCTTCCTCTGGTCGGGGCTCAGTCGTGGGATCGATTTCTTTTCTGTCCCGCCTCTTCGCTCCAGTTGTTTCGTTTTCCCAGACGGGAGCTGAGCTCCAAGCGCAGAGTTAAAAAAACGACGTGAACTCCACCTGAACCGTTGTTGCCCACCTGCTGAACATCTGCCACCACAGAGGGAATTTCCGGTATTTTTGGTCGGTGGATCGGTTTTCTGTAGCAGCCGCTCTGGCAAAATCTCATAGAAATTCAGAGTTTTCGGAAAGCAAGCCTGTGTTTGGGGGAAGTTGTTCCCTTCCTGCTCATCGGTCATGTGCTCAGGTCGACCCTTTAAATCAGAACCACTTTGCCCCGACACGTCTGGGAAAACCTTCACCACGTCTCCATCCAGTCTTCCTGCAACAAAAATCCCACTAAAGGAAAACCGGAGCCCGTTTGGAAAAGGGAAAACCTTTCTTTGTTTTTTTTATGCTGCTCTTGATTTGGACTTTAAAAAACCTAAAATACTTTATTTCCTTTTTTTTTTTGTTTCATATTTGAAGGACTGAGATGCACTTGGATGGATAATTTTTCTTTTCCTATCGGTGGAAAATGTTGAAAAGGTTTCCACATATTTATAAAGCAGTGATTCGTTTTTTTAAGAGAAGATTGGGGGGGGGAGTCCATGTTAAAGTCTCTGTACACATAAAATGTAAAAAAAAAAAAAAAAAAAAATCCATCCAGTGTTTGAAAAACTTGAATTTTATTTAAACTTGAAAAATAACTTTGCCTTAACTTTTCTACAAGACAAGCATCGAGTTTTTATTTCTTTTCGAGGAAGAGAAAAATCCCCCTGGCGGTTAACGAGCTTAACGAGGTTAACGAAGCAAGGCGGCGGAAAATATTTTGTGCTTAAGTCTTACTTTAGGGAGAAAATCTGGCAGCGTTTACGTTCCTTTCCCCTCTTTTTGTTTCTGTAAAAATGGTGCGAAACAAGAAGAAAATTTTTTTTCCTTGTTTTAGTTTCAGGTTGTTTTTTTTTTTTTTGTTGTTTTTTCGGGGGAAACGTTATAAACCTTGTAAATGCAACTAGTCCAAACTGTATTAAAAATGTGCACTTTCAAGTATGTGCTTTGCTTGTACAGTTGTAAATACTCAGAAAACTATAAGAGGTACCTTAAAATAATTATAAAAATATATTGATCCTTGTTAACTATAATGTCGCTGGATGTAGGATATAAAAAAAAACAACAAAAACAAACGAAGTGTTGTGCTTTTGGAAAATAATAATTATTTTTTTTTTATAATTAGTTTGCAGTTTGATTTCTGGCGTTTCTGTTTGTTCATCATTCCTTCTCTGTTGTCGGCCTCACCTTCGCCCTCCTCTTCCTCGCCGAGCATAATTCGGAGAAACGTCTGGGTGGCGCCGCCGAGCGTCCGCTTCACGAGCCCGGCCTCTCTTCCACCGCTGATCTCTGGCGTTTAGCTTCACGTTCTCTGCTTCTCAACGTCTGAACACCAGAAGCACTACATATTTATTTTCTCACACGTCGACAGGAACCACTAACGCAGAAATCCCTCCGCTCCGCCGCCGACGTCATCAGGTTTAATGTAAAGGAGCGAAGCATTACGGTGCCGTCTGAATGTCGTTTTGGATGCAGAGATGACATGAAATACCCAGTTTGTTTGGAAATACGACGAGAAGATTGGAACAGTTAAAAAAACTTTAATTAAAGTTACAGTTCGGATATTAATTG
The DNA here is from genome assembly GCA_037039145.1 of Fundulus diaphanus. Classification (NCBI taxonomy): domain Eukaryota; kingdom Metazoa; phylum Chordata; class Actinopteri; order Cyprinodontiformes; family Fundulidae; genus Fundulus; species Fundulus diaphanus. The sequence continues at coordinate 10,346,365 of CM073133.1, forward strand.
GCCAACTCTGTATCCCTGATCCTATAATGATGTTTTTGAAGGTTTAAATGAGCCAAAAATGGACCGCTAACAACTTCTCTAAGACGTGGTTCTTTTGTTGTTTTTGTCCTTAAAAATGACCGTAAAGTCGATCAGACGTCAACGTATTTTGGTTTAAAACGTCAAATGGTGGCAGTCTTGGTTCGCCTGGATCTGCCGGGGTTGTTAATTTCCGGTCCTAAAACGAACGAACGAACCCCCGACGGGTTTGAGGACGTCCCCAGAAATCCCTCGGTTTCCCAGAAAGCAGAAAAAAAAGCTGAAAATCTGAAGCTGGTGGAAGAGCCGCTGCTCCGGATGTCGGGTTTAACGCCAACTCGTTGCCCGACCCGTCCAGACTCCCGGCTGGTTGAGAGCGATGCTCCGTATGGACACGTCTCGGCCCAGATCCCAAAAGCACATTGTCAGCTGCCGCCCCGGGTGGGGGATGAAATTATTGGATCTTATTTGCTAAAATGGATAAAATGAGGCAAAGTGGAAGAAGTTTCCCACCTGTTTGTGCGAGAAAGTGGAAAAACGTCCAACTTGTGCTTGTTGAGGTTTTCCTCTCATTTTCATGATTCGTGTACAAATGATTAACTTTCAGGCTCAACTGGAATCACTGATTTGTTGTTTTTCTGTTGTTGTTGTTGTTGTTTTTTTGTTATTTTTGGGCACATTCCTGTTAAAAGCCGTTCAGACTTTGTTAAAGAATCCCAAAACGCGGCGTGTGTCCCAGCCGAGAGCCGAGACGTCTCCCCGGCCCAGAGGGACCCAGGCGGACGAGACACGCTGGACCTCAGCCTGGAGGGAAGATGGACGCCGTCTGTAAATGTTTGCTTCGGGCCCTCCTCCTCCTCCTCCCCCCGTTCTCACGGTGCCATTCTTTAGTTGGCTTGTTCTCTCTGCTCGCATATCTCGTCAGAAAAGTTGACTTTATCAAAGACGGGACGACGAGGGCGCGGCGTCGGACTGGAAACTGACTCGTTGGTCAGCTCACTGTGGTCTAACTGATTAACACTCTTCCTGAGCTAACAGCTGTGGACAATCGCCGACTCCCCGGCGTGTCGGGGGGGTCCGCACACCAGACTTTTAACACGAGCGGGACGGAGGTCGCAGTCCAGAGGGCTTCTTTTGGTTGTTTCGGTTTTTATTTTCTGGTATGTTTTTTTTTGTTTGTTTTTTGTTCCTTTGAGACTGGAATCAAGCGTACATGTCGGCTCTAGATAATTTAAGTTACTCTTGTGTCATGATGTAAAACTGTCTAATTTGGAGAAAAAAAATGTAGCTTACTGAAAAATAAAGATTTAGGCACTGTTGAAGAGCCAACGTTGTCTTCTGTCTGCGGTTTGCCTGCTGAACCTGATCCTGTAACCATAGGAGTGTTTTCATGGCTTTAAAAACACCCATAGTGTCGACGTTATACAAAATAAATCCCTTTTTGTCAGGAGAAGATCCTCCTAAATGATGGAGAACCCACATTACCTCGCTGAGTTTTTCTTCCACTGAGGATATAGTGACACAAAGTAGTTAAGGGGAAGAAAAAACGTCATAATTTATTTATTTTTTACCTTTTTTCTACTGTTTTCTGCATCTAGAGCAGGGCTGTGTAAACTTTTTGTTGCCTGGGCCAAAATTGTCAAGTCACAAGTATTCAAGGTAAAAAAAAAAAACGTTAAAAAAATGTGATTACCCCAAAGTTGTATTGGGATTTACTTTCCTGCTCTACAAAACATAATCATGCAATATTTTAATAGAATTAGTCAGATGTTCTGTAAGAAAGACATGCATGAATCATTAAGTCCAAAACTTAAACAGCGTTTTGCACATTTGCCTTATTGAAAGCTGGTCATTTATTTTGCAAATTGTTTTGCTAGCTGGATGACCATCTTGATAGAGAATCTCTTTTTGTCTATTCTCAGCATTAAAAACAGGATTTGGGTTACTCTTTATCTGAAAAGCATATTTTTCTATGAAATTAGAATGCAAAAGGTGTGGCAACTAAAAGATGAATACTTTGTGTTGTACCTAACATTTTCAATTGCAGGAAGATTTTAATTTGTGATACTTTTAACTCTCATTTAAATAAAAAATGATCCATATGCATTACCGGCCCCTGCTGGGGGGCCAAAATCATTCTTGAATTGCAGTTGTGGGCCGCACATCAGTCCCAGGGCTGAAAATGGCTTCTTCTTTGCAACATGGCTGAAACTCTGGTTGGAGAATGTCTGAACAACAACTTTAGAGTGTTTGACTTAGCTCAGACTTGGACTAGGCCATTCTACCACATGAAAAATCTTTGATCTAATCCATTTGATCTGGCTGTATATCCACGGTGTCCTGCTGGAAGGTGAAACCTCCACCGGAGCCTCCTCTCCTACACGTCTCCCGTCTCCTACATGGCTCAGCTCTCTACCCAGATTCCTAACGGGGTTACAGCTCTGGACTTTGACTAGACCATTCTAATACATGAAAATACATCTATGCCAGTGGGATCCAACTAAAGTCCAACTTTAGGTCGAACGCCTGATTCAAATATGTTGTTGGCAGGAGTTAATTCATCCATGTATGTATGTATGTATGTGTGTGTGTATATATATAATATATATATATATACACACACACACAATGTAAATTTATCAGCAAAACACCTTTTAAATCGACTGACTTTGTAAAGTGTCTTGAGATGACGTGTTGTGAATTGCCGCTTATGAATAAAATTTAATTGAAATCACTCCAACAACTGAATTCCTCCCTATATATCCGTCCTCCATATCTGGAGTACCGTGTAGAAGTATGGGGCAAAATAAAGCAATACGTCACAAGAATAATTAACAATGCTGTATATTGTGAACGGTCCAATGCCCTGAAGTTGGAGCCCACCTCCTCCGTAGCTCATGTAGCAGGTCTACGGTGTGGACTACAGGTTATAACGTTTTACTGCGCAGGCATTCGATAATATCTTTGTACAAAAATAATAATATGCCAGTTGTAGCTTCATAATGAACCAATTTTGTCATGAGTTATAGAAGATGCTGAATGTTTTAACAATAACGAGCAACGAATCCATCAACATGAGACAAGGAATGTCTTCATTCTGAGCTACAAAATAAACTAAAAGAAAATCTTAAGAGCATCATCTTCCTCCTGCCTGTTTGGGCCAAACTTTGAGATTATTGGTCTCTTTCAATTCACTTTCGATAATGAGCAGCTTTGTAGAGTTTATCCTGTTGACAGATAATCCCACCTGAGCTGTGGATTCCTGCAGCTCCTCCAGAGCTACCCTTATCTCTGGGTTGACTCAGTACTGAATGGTCTGCTTGCACTAACCTAATGTGTAGAAAATCATGATTTCAGGCTGTCAAAAAGTCAAAATCTAGTTTTCTCTCAGAGAAATTCCAATTTTCTGCAAACAAATTACTTTACAACTTTTTATTAATGTCCTCTATAATTCAAGAATTACAAATATTCACTCCAAACCAGAATCTGTATAAATGTCTTTTTAGTTTGGGATAAAAAGTGAGTTTAGACAGTTTGTCATCTCTAGCTATAACGCTACAAAAGAAGAAGAAATTCAGTGAAACGTGCCTATTAAAATGGGAAAATTGTTACTTCACAGTATTTAAGGTTTATAATATTTATAATCTGTAATTTCCGATGGGATTTATTGAAAAAGTGATCATATCCACTGTAAAAGGACCAGCCACTAGGTGGCAGCAAACTCCCAGGACTAGAATTTATATTTTAACACCAATTTACATTTAAATTATTAAATCAGAAGCTTAATGTTCAATTTTAGGAGCTTTATTCAAGAGTTAAAACCTGCATGATTATGGATGGGTGAGTGTATTTTAGGTTACATTAAAGCTATGACGTCATGTCATTTAATTAATACATTATTCAAGAAATGTGAACAATGGATCATTTTATCTCTTCATAATCAGTATTCATGAATCCTATAAATACTCTGCATTTGTCAACAATGAAAAGAATATGTGTAATTTTAACAATGTTAGACAATCTTATAGAGACTAAATATTTTGAAGTTACTTTTATCAGTAGTGCTATAAGAACATTTAAAGCAAAACTTCTCATTAAACATCATGTGGTATTTAGTGGTTTTAATCTAAATTTATAAGTATTTAACATACAGTTAAAACCAGATATTTACGGGCAGTGCATAAAAAGATAGTTTTTCACCTCAACGTCTGCCGAAATGTTTCCTGTTTTAGTTGAGATCACCAAAATGATTTCTAGAATAAAGAATAATAATAAAACATCCCTTTAAATTCACAAGTTTACACACAGTAAGAAGTCAGGAAAGCCCAGATGATGATGATGATGATGATGTCATGGCTTTGTAAGCTGATTGGTTGATTAATAAATGGCCTCAGAGGCCACGCCTCTGTGGCTAAGCAGGTCTTCAACGCCTAAAATATGTTAAAACATAATAAAAAAACGACAAGACAAAAAGAAGAGAACTGTCTGGTTCATCCTTAGGTCCAGATGCCTGAAGGTGTCGCGTTCATCTGTTTTTATACATCTATGGATGGCATGGGGGTGTCCAGCCTCCATAATGTCCACAAACTAATTATCTTTTAACTTTTTGTTCTCTGTAATTTTTCTCTTCATAGTAGGTACACCTGGTCTGGCGTTCTGTTAGCTGTGACATCATCCAGGGGAGGCAGATCATCCACTATTACCATCTAACATAGAAAGTACTCCTGGATCAATGTGAGCTTCTGAGCTTTCTGTGTCTCTGCTCTGTCTTCTCTAACCCACAGTGGGTCGAGGCAGATGAGCGTTCACACTGAGCCTGGTTCTGGTTCTGCTGGAGGTTTTCCTCCCTGTTAAAGGGGAGTTTTTCTTTCCACCGTCGCTTCATGCTTGGTCAGCATGAGGGATTGCTGCAAAGCCATCAACAATGCAGACGACTGTCCACTGTGGCTCTACGCTCTTTCAGGAGGAGTGAATGCTGCTTGGAGAGACTTGATGCAACCTGCTGGGTTTCCTTAGAGAGGAAACTTTCTGACCAACATGGAGGATTTGATGGAATTCGACTTTGTAAAGTCGAATTTAAATTCGAATATTTAACCTCAACTCATCTCAACTATTGAAGGCAGTAAATTATTTTCAGTCATGCAACCCTTTGTCAAAATGTTGCTGCCCGTCCACACAGACATGACCTCCCTCACTGGCTTCCTGTACGTAACAGAATTAATGATAAAACCACAAACATTGGCTCAAACATGCCCTAATGGTCTGCCTCTATACCTCTCTGATTTACTCCAGCCTTCTCTTCCATTACTGGACCTTTGATCCGCAGGCCAGCTGTTTTTAGTTGTCCCATAAACTAGGTGGAAACCTAGAGCAGATTGAGGTTTTTCTGTGGTATTAGCCAAGCCTTGGAACATGTTGCCTGTAAATATTGGCATCTTGGTTTTCTGTTTTAAGACTGTTTTAAAACCACAGTTCATTTAAATGGTGCTTAGCCTGGAGTAAAAATGCTCTTTTGAATGGACTTTGTTGGGGTTTTCCCCATTGATGGGCCATATTTTCCTACCATACTTTTTCCCTCCACTCAACTTTCTTGTGATATGCTTGGATAGAGCCCTCTGTGAACAACCAGCTTCTGTAGCAAAGACCCTTTGTGGCTCTCCCTCCCTGTGGAGGGATTCAGTGGCAGTTCTGGGCATCTGACCGGCCAGCTGTCTTTCCCATCATTGTGTCACCTGCTGACCCAGCCTGAACGACCATTTAGAGGCTCATGGATCATCTGCAGGTATTTTGAGCTAATCGTTTGACTGGAACCGTGCAATATTCAAATTTTCGGAGACCAAAATGTTGTTTTTGTCATTATCTGTAAGCCGTAAAACTCAAAATGACAATAAATAAAAGTTTGAAAGACTTCACTGTGTTATGAATCTACATGATTTGAGTTTCTCTTTCTTTAATTAGTTTTAATTAAAAATTTAAATATTGTTAATATTGTTTCTTAAATGTACTCGTACAATTCAGCTGTTCTGTAAGGTTTTAGGTGATGTGGCCATTATTTCATTTGCTCACGAAATCTCTGAATAGTTTGAAACTGTGATAAAAAGAAGAGTGTATTTTCTAGCGCTCCCTGGTGGTTCATTGACCAGTTTATTATGGACTGGAATTTTTTTTCTACATGATTATTCCTGCAAACATTAACACACAGTAACTGCATTCTCCCCTTAAACTGATGAAACAAAATACAAGATCTATTTCTGTTCAGTCTCTCTGATCCCCTAGATTCCGCCTGGGAATAACGTAAAGTGAGCAATAGTTAGCTAGATGTAGACAGGAAATGTGAAGAATTCAACTTCAAACTAAAAGCATGTGAAATGTATTTTTCATTTATTATTATTATTCTTTTTGCTCAGCTGCCTGAGGTTTGTTAGAACATGGTTTGAAGCCAAGTTTTCTTCATTTTATCATTTTAATCACACATTGTATTAAGAAGAAAAGTTAGGACAAGTTGACCATTAATAAATGTGTTTTAACCTTTAATTTTAAGTAGGCAACACATGACAAAGAAAAACATTGTTAAACTTATTATTCACATTTCCATGTATTTATTTTTATTTAATACTTATCATAGACATGGATGATTTGTTAAATAAAATTTGCTGATAGCTGATAAAAGGAATAATTTAATCGTTTATTTTTATTGAATTAAACATTACTATTATTGAAATAATAGTAATGTTAGCAATGATGAACATAAACACCAATATGCACCAATGAAATGCATTTAATTATTTTATTTATTTACAACCCAGACCTGTATATATAAAGATAAAAAAGAATAATAAAATAAAGTTAATGATATAACAATGAGGACGTGGATGCGTTAATCATTTTAAGCCCGGAAATCATGTTTAAATGTATGACTGCACTTCAGCAGACCAAAACAAACTAAAAAAAATCAACTAAAAACAACTACTGTGCAACACCCCAGTAACTGCCTCATTTACCAGGTATCTATCCATTATTCTCTATTTCAGTGCTGTTCATTTTAATGTTCATATTGTCAGATTTTATCAACTGGATACCAAATCCACCTACCTCATGCACATAATATTAATTTATTCCAGCATCTGCCCTCATCACACTGTGGACATTTATGTTTGTATGTGTATGTGCACCTGTATGTCACTTCCACCTCTGATATTTACATAACAATAGAAATAACATTAACCCCCGCATCCTTTGCACTCTGCTCATTGCATTATTGTCTTAATATGTCTGCTTGTTCAAACTAGGGCTGGACGATATAGAAAAAAAAGCATATTGATAAAATAGAGATCATATTGGATCGATATGGATAATTATCAATAAATTCAAAACATGTATTTAAAGTGCAGCCCTGGCCATTTTATGCTGTTCCTTAGTGACCTATTTTTAGATGCAGAACACAAACACTGAATTCAAACTTGATTCAACTGACCTTTTACCAAAACTGCAAGTTATTGAAAAACAAGGGGCGGGGCTTCCTGGGTCTGTGTTGTGATTGGCTGGGAGGATGTTACGACTGTAGTATTAACCTACATGATAGGCTAGAATGCAAAAGGAAGGAAAACTGTCCTTCAACTTTTTATTGACGCTTTTTTTTCTATTATCGAAATACGTCTATCGATCAATATATATTGTTATTGAATTATCGTCCAGCCCTAGTTCAAACTGTGTTCATATGTGTTTTCTATACTGCCGACTGTATTTTTATTACTTCATTACTTTTTTATTGTATTGTTGGACATGGAAACACATCGTTAATATTGTACGTTTCAGTTACATTACTGGCAAATAAAGATGATTCTCGTGTTTTTGGTACTTAACGCAATTGAAGCTTCGCCGGAAGTGCTACAGGTGTCAGTGTCGGAGCTCTTACTTTGAAACTTAGTCACCGGAAGTGGCATGCTCCGTCTCTGCGCTGGCTTGACGCTTGTTGTGCGGAGTCTCCGCTGCCGCACACGGAGCCGCACGCTGAACGCGGACTGACTTTGGATCTTTTTTTTTTTATTATCCCTGGGGAGTTATTCCGGGGAAGAATCCTGGTGGGACAAAACAAGGAGTAACGAGCCGGAAAGCAGATTAAAGTCGGCTTGTCTCGGAGGAATGGCGGACCGGGACCCGGTACCGCTTCCTGCGGAGGTTCGGGCCAAACTGGCCGAGCTGGAGCTGGAGTTGTCTGAGGGTAAGCGCTAAGGGGTCCCCCCCCCCCTCCCCCAGCTGAGCTTGGTTCTGGTGCTGCTGCTGTTTGGACCGCGGTTCTGAGCGGGTGTCGGTTCAGATGGGTTGGTTTATGCATTGTTATTTTTGTGCTGCGGTTCTGGAAAAGTGCGGAGCTGCAAGTGTCACAAGTTCTGGTCCACCTCAATGAAGGCACGCATGGCGCTGATTGGCGGAGGTGGCGAGGCTTTGGATGCGGAGGATGTGGCGATGAAGGCGGGTTGCATCTGTTGCTATTCATTCTCTGGAGGAAAAAAAATGACCCCCAGTAGCACTTCATAGCAGGTATTTAGGAATATGAGATAAAAACCCAAACTTTCTAATTAAACCTGCATGTCTGGAGTAGAAACAACTGATCAGGACCCTAAACACCCAACATCGCGCATAATTATATATATAAAAAAAGTAGTCCACAGACCTAAAAGTGACATCTTACCATCATTTCAGACCAATTAGAGGTTTAATTGCACATATTTTAATTTTGCATGGTAAAGAACCAGCAGAGGGACCACATGAAGGAAGCTCAGCCCCTAACAGAACCGGCTTCTCCTCCAAAACGGGTCCAAAGGTCCACAGAGGTTCTGTCAGACCCAGTGGACCAGACTGTTGTCGCTGTCATGTCCGTGCAGCTGGTACCAGACAGCTTTTAACGGCACACACTGCAGCCAGGCGGAGGGACGCGATGAAGGCCATCCATCATATCCATTTTTATCATCATCATCATCATCATCATCATCATCATCCAGTTGGCACACTTGGGTTGCTCTGTGAGTTGCAGAGACGCAGCCTTTGTATTGATTTCCTCATTAGCGCCCCCCCCCCTCCCTCCTGCTTTTATTTTCTTCTTCTGCAGATTGATATGTGGAGCTGCTGCAGCCTCTCTCAGTATCTCAGTGTCATATTTCAGCTGTTTTTCCCCCTCCTGCTTCTCATGGAGGCTCCGCGGGGCTCAGCCTTGTAAGGAGAAAACCAGAGGAAGCGGGGCTTCTTTTTCCCCCTCCGTCTTCTGCTAAACAGCTGAGTGTAAATCCTCTCAGTGCTCTGCTTTAGGAAGATGTAAGGAGGGAGGGGGGGGGGGGGGAAAGGTGACACACTTTCATGTGAAATTTCTATTTTCTTTTTTATGTAAACAAGAGAAAACGGGGTCAGATGCCCCGCTGCATTATTTACATGCTTAGCTGGCGCTGTAGATGCACGGCGAACGCAAAGCTCCCCCCCCCCGACTTTGACCCAATTCTCTGGTTTCCACCTACCAAGCCCCTCTGGAGGGGGAAAGCCTGCTTGGGTTCCTGCAGAGCCTCAGAGGGAAACAAGGAACCCGTGAGCAAGGCATTAGGCCCCATTTCCAAGCTGTCAGCTCCTTTGAGGTCGCCGGAGTTGCTCTCTCCGAGCGTGATCCAGGACATCTAGGAGTGAAGGGTTACGGCTGTGAGCAGCTGCAGGGTTATGCCGTATAGATCCAGGAGGTTCATGCGAAGGCCTCAGAGGTTGTCGGGACATTAGCGAAGCGCGAGGAGCGCTGCAGACGGATCAGGGAGGAACGATCCGGAGAGGTTTAGAGCCCATGGAGCACAGCTGCAGAGCTCCCAACACATAGTCGCCCACCGCCGGGCAAGGTGGCTGCATTGATCCGAGAAACATCCAAGAGCCCCCCGGTTACTCTGGAGGAGCTGCAGAGATCCAGAGCTCAGGCGGGATTTGATGTTGGTGTTTGTGGGGGAACATCAGACTTTTGGAGATTTTCCAGCTTCTAAATAAAGTTGATCCATGCACTGCTAGAGGATCCATCCATCCATCCATCCATCCATCCATCCATCCATCCATCCATCCAACCATCCATCCATCCATCCATCCATCCATCCATCCATCCATCCATCCATCCATCCATCCATCCAAGTCCTTACTCGCTTTATCCCTCATGGGGTTGCGAGGGGTGCTGGTGCCTATCTCCAGCATTTCAATGCGCAGGGTACACATGAGAAGCAGTACACACTGTAAGTGCGTTTCTCTGAATTGTTTAACTTGTAGATATTTATGTGATGATTCAGCGCCGGTGACATTTACGTTGTGATCGATTGAGCCGATGGACCTGGGTGCTTAACGTCGTCCGCTCTGTGTTTCTGTCCTCCCTCTCTCTCCTGTTTTTACAGCTGATTTCTTCTGCTTTTTCCTCCTCGTCTCCGGCCGCCGTTCCTCCTCATCTCCTAACCTAACCACAGTGTCATCGGCAAACATTGTGATTTTATAATCTACGGGGATTAGCCTTGTCGATAAAAGCATTAAGATGTTTATCTCTTTAAGACTTTTCTTCATATTTCCTTTATCCTTTTATGCACTTGAGTAAAGACAAGGCAGGCACTTCAGGGGGATCACCGCCATCCTAAATATCCTGATGGTTTTTGTGCATTTAATGGAAACAAATAGCGTTTTAGTAATAGGCTGCTGGTAAAGAAGGGTGTAAAACTCCTCCTTAGATAAATTGCTTGCATTTGTTGCCATGATGCTGGTTCATCCCATGAGTTTAGAAACTTTTCTTATGCCTCATCGATTCACGGGTCAAATATAAGGGATTTATACAATCAGGAAGTGGGGAAAAAAAGTGCAAAAGCACCGAAACTGTAAGAAATGCATTGAGAGACCCACAGAAAGCCTGGAGACTTAATGATCTGAACCACTTTAAGAGATTACAAGAACGTCTGACTGCATGAAAGGAGGATACAAAGATAAATCTACCTCTCCTATCCCAGCGTTACTGGAAATCAGTTATACCGTAGTAAATAACATCAAAGAGACGGGCAGTTAAAAGATGCGGACCGGAGATCAATGAGATGTTTAAGAGTCAGCTTCATCATCCCAGCTGATCCTTTCTGGATTCAAACCCAGACGCCTGGATCTACAGCAGATTTGGGTCCGAGTCGTCCGTCCCGCTGAGCGTGGAAACTGTCGCTCCGAGCGGAACGAGGCCAGTTTGGCGGCGAATGAAGCTGCCGCCGTTGAAGGCTTCAATCATGGAGGTTTTTGGGGAATGAAAGGAGCCGATTCCAGGCGGCGGCATCAGCATCGCTCCCATCAAGCTGTGCTGAGTCAGCCTGAGGAAGCTGGTTGTTCATTAATCATCATCATCATCTCCACTAAATACAGCGTTTCCCCAGTTTACTCAAAACAAATGGAAGACTCTGTTTTTGCTTTAATTACATTAATTGAGAAGTTTTTCCCTGAAATACCAATTAACTGTAGATGTGGGATAAATGATAGGTTTAATTGATTTGCCGATTTTTAAATTGAGGCTGCTTAAGGGACAGAAAACAGAAAAAGCTGTTTTTTTTTTTTTTTTTTTTTTTTACCACCTCATGTTTATCATGAGGTGAAAGTTCAGGCCGGTTCAGATTCAGATGCTGTGAATTAAATCTGCAGATTTCTTCTGTTTCCAGACTTCCTGCACAGTCTTGGAAGGTCTAGAGTTTGGTTAAAATGATTTCCAGCTCCAGAAGGCGTTTTATTTTAAATTGTCCATAATGTATTCCCATTTACATCGTTTTAATGGTTCCGTCTGTCCAGAAATCCGCCCGGATATCAGACCTGGGTAGAAATCAGGAAGTCTGGTAGAATAGGCACTTGTGAAATGAATATTGCGGCGCTGGCCTGTGTTTCTGTTCCCGTCTAACCCTGAGCTAGTCTGCCTGAAACTCCAGGTTTCTCTCTCTACCGCCTCCTCTTGTGGAGCGTTCAGGCGTCCTCGTTCATCAGGGACTTCTTTAGTCTCCTGGGACCCATCAGGACTTGTTGCCTTTGAAGGATTTTAGACCTTTTCATGAAACAACTTTAAAAGTGTCCTAGAAAGTCCTGGAATCACGTCAAAGTGCAGTTACAGTAAAACATAAGCTCAGTCTTTCCTACGATAACTTTTTTATTTTATTTTTTTTTATTTGTTCTTCCTGAGCTTTGTAAAACGAAGAATGAGCTGCAGACCTTGAGACATTTTGAGTGTTCTGTGCAAAATATTCTCAGCACCTGAAGATGTAAAAATACAGCAATTAATCATTCAAAAACAGAACCAGAGTAGATGGTTATTTATTTATTTTTTATACATCTCATCCGGGTCAAATCCCTCCGTCTCCATCGTCCTTCAGGAACAAAGGGACCTTTTTTGTCTAAGAACTTAACGTTGGACAGTTTCCTCTCTCGTCAGTCCGACTTGAACTCTGACCTCTGGGACGTGGTCTTATTGATAAAAGGCTAAACTGTGTAATCCTCCCCTCTGTAATGCATTCAGACGCTGACGTTCTCCAGAATTAACTCACAACCTGAGAGCTTCACACAGAAACCTGCGTGCTCTTTCTTTGTTGCCAGCAGGCTGCACGTCCTTTTTGTAATTAGTTTTCCTCCAGAAACCAACCTGCTGCTGTAACCTGAGTTTATTTCATCATCTTTGATTTGTTTCTTGTTTTTTTTCCAGCCGTCGTTTGTTCGGCTGCAGAGCCGCTCTGATGCATTTTTAAACAGGAGATCCGTAGTTTGGATTGTGGAATGTAATTTATGATGCTGTTATGAGCGCAGAACTGAGGGTGAATCTGGAGATGGTCAGTAGTTATGGTGTTTAAGATGAGCCGAGGGATTTTAGGGCAGGTTTTGACATGAAACTAAAGGCTCATTTAAACAAAAAGCCTCCAGAACTTCATCCCCAGCTGCACTTACTGTTGATTCAAGAAACTGCAAGAACCTTTTCAGCCCGGACTGTTTCATATTTCCACTTACGGTAAAGGTACGGTGTGTTTTAGTTAAACTAGGTTAGTTGAAGGCTGAAATGTTCTTCTGTGCTGAATGGCCATGAGGCTAATCCTCTGGTGGCAACTTTTAAATGAAAGACTTCCCCGGTCTGCAGGACGGGTCCACCACGACGTTCCCAAGCTCTTCTATACTTTGATGGATGAACCGTTGCGGCATCCGTCTGCAGAAATAATTCCTAACTTCCCGAAAAGATTAATGCCTCTAGAAAAGCATAAAAACCCAAAACAAACTCGAGGAAACAAACTCTCCTTTCTTTGTCAAGCCAAGCATGAAGCAAAATAGGGAAAATATTTGTCGTAATGATAAATCCGACATTTAAACCTGGAAAGCAGGAATATACCTTTTGAAAATGAAAAATCTGGTTCAGTTCAATTTTATTTATATAGCGCCAATTCATGATACATGTCATCTCAAGGCACTTTCCAAAGTCAAATTCATTCAAATTACACAGATTGTATTATACAGGTTCCTCATGTAGTAGCCTTTTAGACAAGATGAAGCTGTTTTAAACCTTTTATCATGGTTCTGATTAATGCTATTCCAGTTATTCCATTAGATATTTAAAATTTAATGGACTGTTTATGTGTGAAATCATTAAAATAAACAAATTCATTAGAGGAAAAAGAAGAAGCGGCCCGAAGGCTCCTGATCGATTAAGTGTAACAAACTCTAAAAGTTTCCTCCTGTAAATGAACATAAGATGTGAGATCAGCTGCCAGACGACGCAGTAATGTTTACGTCTTAGCATCAGCGGGCCTGTTAGGTGTATCTCAGGTAAAGGTGTGACGTTCTGCTCTGCTGCAGCAGCTCAGGCCGTTGCTTTTTATTGACTGGTGGGCGGTTGGATCTGGGTGCGGTCTGACCTTTGGACGGCGCCTCGTCCCCTTATTGTGCCGCATGAATAAACGGCGTTCACCTTATCCGAGTAATTATTTAATGATCGTCAGCGAATCGAGGGCACGAACAGAAAGAAGGCCGACGGATCCCAAACACACGCCTCCTAGATTCCTGTCGGTTTCTGAGTCTCTGGTTAATTTTAAAGAGCAAACGTGGTTTCGTGTCAGAAACTTTACCGAACGTCTCATTGTTGAAATTTTTGATGTTCAAGTCTTGGAACTAGCGGCTGCAGATTTGCCTGTAGCCAACCTTTCCATAACCAGTGGTGCCAGCTGAAATAATCAACAACAAACATTTATATTTGAAGTTGACGCAAACATTTCTATGAGTTTTACCTAAACCTTTAACTAGGGCTGGTTAACATATCAAGATTTTAAACATATCTAGATATTATTTAAAGAGATATATAAGATGAGTTATGTATTCTGTATTCCAGTAGGTTCTTTTTCAGCTGTTTCTTATTTTTATCTACTATTGTTAGTTAATAAAAATGTACCCGTGTGAGATTTGGGACAAAGCTTTGGTTCAGAGATGAATCTCGCATGTCTGCATTCAGCCACAGAATGTGGAGAGCTTTGGTCCGTATCGCCCCGTCCTAACTTCCGGCTGTCTTCCTGCTGAGGTGCCCGCTCTGCTGTCTGCAGGGATAGTTGCCTGGGCCTGTGGGTGTGTGCGTGCTGCCATGCAGTCTCAGAACAAAAGCACGCCCGGCTTCAACACACCTGACTTACATGGATTGCTGATTAACAGGCTTTTCCCCGGATTGTCTTAATCCGGTTGGCTCAACCAGGGAAACGTCTAAACCTGCAGGGCGGCGACCCTTGAGGAGCAGGGTTGGAGGAACGGACGAAATTAAACAGGAGAGATGATGCAGAATTTAATTAATCCAACTGACGGTTAATAAATACGGTTTATAAATGCAGTGCATGGAAATGTCAGTCTTTATCATCATCATCATGGTCTAAAGAAAGGCTGTGCTGATTACTGTTTGGACTTTTACTTTGTGGATTTAATGGAAACAAATAGCGCTGAATTGCCATAAGGCCTGCAGGGTCTTAAAACCCTCTCAGGGTTCTCTAGTCCAGGGAGACAACAACATAGATTCTTCTTTTTCTTTTTTTTCTAGTATAAACAGCAGCAGAATGAGCTAAAAAAAAGCAAATCTGTGGTTCCCTCCTCGTCTCGTGCTCCGCGTGTTCTTCATCAGCTGTCAGCCGCCTCATCTGGCCGGGTGGCTTCTCGCAGGAGGCCGTCGCATTAATATTCATCGGCCCTTGGCTGTCAGCCTGGCAGCGCAACAAATCTGAGGGCTGCAAATGTCAGCGGGCCGAGCGGACGTTTGCTTCAGCCCGCGTCGGCCTGTCAGGCCTCGGCAGGAGCGCAGAGACCAGGACAGGTCGACGTCTCCTCTGAAAGCTGGCCTGATATGATGGGGGGGGGGGGAGGGAGGGGAATTCATTCTCAGCGCTGTTGGATAAATTATCCTGATGTGTTAGCAGCAGGTCGAGTTTATAGTTTATCCACCTGCAGAACGCCCTCAATCGGCTGATTGTCTCCCAGCAGCTGCTGAGCATTTGGCTGCAAAGCGACTGAAATCATCACCCCCCCCCCCCCCCCCCCCCCCCCCCCACCTCCGTGCTGAGCAGCCGTAACGACACGCTTGTGCTGATTCCTACATGTAGCGGTGTCTCATGGTCGGACATCTCTACTTCAGCCTCATCCCTTGAAAGGACATCCTCCAGGAAAGTCTTTGCCTTCCTCTCGATGCAACAAACTTAAGTTATTCTGCCAGGAAGAGGCGTTTTTCTTTTTTTACCTTCAACTCCTTCAGAACAAGCCGTACTTGTTCAGTCTTCACCAACAACTTTAATATTCAACACGCTGACTGAGGCGCGCTCACGGGTGCTGGGATGTTTTGGACGTCTACTTCAAGTGATTTTCTGACTGATGTCCAGCGACGGTTCATTGCTCTCATTGCTGTCGTCTTTACAGCTTGGCGTTGTGTTAAAATCCACCTGTGTGCTTCGGACCAGAGAAAACTGCTGCTTTTATGGAGGCGGTCACACTTCTATTTTCTCTTTATTTCATTTCTCAATGGCTGTTTGTAAAAAAAAAAGAAGATAAATATGAATTTAAGCCAGGAGGTCGTTTAATTTGTCATATTTAACCAAGAGTAACTGTAGTTTCTCTATGGCGTGATAACCTTGGGTATAAATACCGCACTGTTACTGTACCTTGAAATACTTAAACTAATAAAAAGCTTTTATTTGAAGTAGCAAAGCAATAGTTGTTCCATCTGCAGCAGAAATGACAAAATATGTAATTAATATAATCATAGTCCTCCTTTTAAGCCGTCCTTCTGACAGGCAGTGCACAGCAACACGTGGGGGAGGGGCAGGACGATTAAGCTGGTCTTCTGCCACGCCCTCTGGAGCCTCGTTAAAGGGGCTTCAGACCGCAGCCTAAGAGTGACCCATGTTTGGTTTATCAGGGTTAGTTGGTCCGTCCAAACCAGGAAAGCCCACTTCCCGCCTCAATCAGATGTTTTTTTTTCCTGAACAAAGCTCTGCTGGCGCGCAGTTTGAAACCACAAAACCACCAATAAGGCGGCGATGTGCGTCCGCTCTGGTTGGCTTTCTGTTCAGCAGGTGCTGCTGTCCGTTACTGAGGTTCAGGGAAGGAAAAAAACAGGCCAGATTCTAACGGATCCCGGGGGATACGCGTTGAATCAAATCCTGGGAACGGCTTCTGTGACCCAACCGCTGTCGGAAAAATTTCTCCCAACGGCCGCCCGCTGCCCTGCAACTGTTGCCTGCCACGCTGCCTGTCAGGGCGGTGATGTCATCGCTGGAGCCGGCGGGAGGAGGGAGGTTCTGGGAGGCGAGCGAGGGGAAGAGAGAGTGTTTTTTTCTTTCACAGCGTTTCTGCCAGATTGCATCATTAAGCGGCTCAGACAGGCACTTTCAGCTCACATGTGCCCCCCCCCCCCCCCTGGAAGTAAAACCGGCTGTTGGATTGCATTTTTCCAAAGCAGCAACACCTCTCGCTCTGCCACGATGGAAATAAATAGAGGCGATGGGGGGAAACACACAACGAGGGCTGGCCTCAGATCTGTTTCCTCCATCCTGCCGACATCTGCTGCAGGTTTCCAGTGCAGCTCAGAGGTCTGCAACCTGCGGCTCTTTACACCTTCAGTTTTGGCTCTTAGAAACTTGGTCAACGTTTCTAAATGTAAAGGTCATTTAAAATCGCTAGCTTTAGGATGCATTTAGTTCTGTAATATGTGCAACACATTTCCAGAGAGAAAGAAACTAATGGTGTGTAGAATATTTTACTATAGATAAATGAAGTATCTGTTTGTCAATAGGTTGCAAACGACTTGCGTTTTCATCATTTTGATGCCATTTTCTATAAAATTAAAATGTTCAATTGAAGAAAATGCATTAAACCTAAATATAGAAATACTGTTGGGTTAAATAATAAAAACTGTTGATCTTTAATTAAAAACCGGGAAGGATATCCTCCTCTCCCCTGGCTGACTGCCACCTGCCGTGGCTGCAGACGCTGCCGATTTGGACTCATAAAAACACCTGGGTGTCAGAGTTTAGGCTCAGTACTTTGTCCTGGCTCTGTTCCCCTCTGTGAAACCTTTCAGGCATCCCCTAACGTCTTTACATCCCTTGATCAGAAGTTCCTCAGGGTGTCTGGAGGTCTTTCAAAGCATCTTTTTGGACTTAAGCTGCTTTCTTGCTCCTTTTTCTGTCCCACCCCTAAACGTCTGCTCTGCTAATGACCCTGATGGTGGATCGGTTCTTCACGAGGACGGCTGTGGCTGCTGAACTCCGTCCAAGTCAGGATTCGGGGCTTTCATCTGTCCAGACAGTCGGCAGCCAGTCGGACAACGAGCCACTTAATCTGTTTACACGGTACAGCTTGGTTGGATGGACTTTAAAGGAGCAGGATGGTGCAGGAGCCTCCTGGGCTTCTAGTGGTTCGCTGAAGGACGCAGAACTCCTCTGGTTTTCTGGCCTTGGTAACAGCATCAGTGCCGTCCTCGCTCTCATTCCTTCTGTATTTGCTGCTTGTCATGCTGCCACTTTAACAAGCACCTCAGAGGTTCTTCTTTTGGGGTTTTTATCAAGTAAATCCAAACTGAGAGTTGTTCCTGAGGACCGGGTCAGTGTTCGTCTGAGCAGGTACCCCAGCCGCCTTCAGTCCTCCGTGGAAACGCTTGGCTTTAAAGCGCCGCTGCTTTTTGGGACTCTCCAGCCAGGGAAGTGAAAGTGAAAACCCATCTGTGACGCGCTTGTACAAACAGAGCATTAAAAACAAGTTTGTTCAAGGAAGGAAGGAGAGTTTGTTACTTATGATTTGGGGAGTGATGTTCTGTGGCACTTCGCCATCAGCAACACAGAGCCTGTGGGAATCTGCTGAAGCGAAACGCCATCACACTCCCTGCTCCACTTATGCAAACAAACCGTTAAATAATGTTAAAACGGTGAAATACCTTAATAACTCGCTGACATAGAAGGTGTCGGTGCACAGGATGCTTTAAAACCTTTAATTTCTAAGCTTTGATATTGAACCAGGGCTTCATAAGACAACATTAATGCGTTTTCAAAGTACTTATTGACCTCTATGGAGCCAATTCCTTCCCAGCAGGTGTTAATGTTGTCAAAAAGGGCGTTTAAACCCTCAGACGTGACGTCTTCCCAAACCTAACCAGGTATATTTGTCTAAATCCCTGCTGACGTCAACCTCAGCCACCCAGATATATGTATAATCGTTTCAATGCAGTTTATTTATAAAGCGCCATTTCACAAAGCGTCATCTCAGGGCGCTTTATAAAGTCAATTCAATCAAATCATCCTGACAGAGTGGTTAATGATTTGTTTTTAGTTTAAAATCCGCAAACCGAGCAGATTGCATCGAGTCAATAGCCATGTTTCCGTCCAGTTGGCGTGCAAATTCTGAGGAAACTGGTTTTTAGCGAATTACCCAGCCTACGCATCGTTTCATCAGAAGTTGATGTTACGCGTGGCTTTAATAAATGGGAAGTAGTGGTTGCTAAATAGCATGGACCACACGTCTGAGAAAAACGGAGAGAGGTTTTCAGGAATGTGTAATTCTTCTGTCATGTCAACTAGCATTGCCGATGTTACACGCTGTCTGGAGACGTAAAGACAGAAACTCAGTTCTATGAGCTACGAAACAGCTGATCAGTTCTGTGAGGTAAACAATCGAAACGTCACGACTCGTTCGACAAATGTGGGCCTATCTCCCATTTTGTGCGTTAACTCTTTTTAGGTAAACCCCAAAACCACTTCAAGCGAGCGTAAAAACCTTTTAGCCAAATGGAGAATGCTATTTTTGATTTAGCCTTTTCCATCAACCATTTTTTTAACGCTATGACTTGCAGCATTCACTCCTCCTGGATCAACATGTAGCATTGAGTTGCTGACTTGGCAGCAATCCCTCATACCGAGCATGCATGGAGCGACAGTGGAGTGGAAAACCCCCTTTTAACAGGAATAAAGTTTCCTCTCTAAGGAAACCCAGCAGGTTGCATCAAGTCTCTCCAAGCAGCATTCACTCCTCCTGAAAGAGCGTAGAGCCACAGTGGACAGTCGTCTGCATTGCTGATGGCTTTGCAGCAATCCCTCATACTTAGCATGCATGAAGCGACAGTGGAGAGGAAAACTCCCCTTTAACAGGGAGGAAAACCTCCAGCAGAACCAGAACCAGGCTCAGTGTGAACGCTCATCTGCCTCGACCCACTGGGGGTTAGAAAAGACAGAGCAGAGACACAGAAAGCACAGAAGCTCACATTGATCCAGGAGTACTTTCTATGTAAGGGAAAAGCAAAAGGGTAATGGCAGCAGTAGCTGCTTTAGTGGCTTCATCTCAGAGAGAAACACAGCTAAGCAGTTTTTCAAGAAAAAAAACAGAACATATAGTTAAAAGTTTCTCAATAAGTCCCACAGGGTAATGTGACAAACCTTAAAGTCCACATCGCCCGCCTCTACCAGACATTTATGTGTTCATACTGTTTTTTTTATTGGATAAACTTCTGTGTGATTCAGAGCTGCTCCCTGCTGTGTGTTCAGGTGAAATTATTATTATTATTATTCTATACATGAAACATTAAGAGACATTCAGGGGGCCGTGGTGTTGCCTCTGAGTCCTGACTTGTAATCCCTCTGCTGAAAAGACAGAAGTCCGTTTTACTCCCCGTCCCATCACATGACCAGGACTTATTTCTGTTGCACAAAGACTTGAGGGTTGAGTTGAACTTTCCCCGCAGATCTGCCTGCTGATATTGATCACGGCAGCCAGTCATTCCCCTCTGAAAACCCACGTCCTCGTAATCGTTGGCAACTGATGGCTTGTAAAAGTGACTGCCTCCCTGGTTTATGGACACGTCTTAAAAAGTGAACTCTGCAAAAAAAGGAGCACGAATGATGGAGTCCGTCTGTGTCCCCGCGGTAAAACTGCGCCTCTCTTCCTCGTCTTATCCCGGGAATCTGCCTGAAACTGCCCCCATCCTCGAGTACATTCTCCAAACCGGTTTCAGCCACTTTTTAAGATTAGAGCAGTTGGCTTTAAGAGAAACCGGGGGGGAGCGGATAAGGAAAGCATTGTGCTGTGAACGTTAACAACGCCACGGCCTGCTGGAGCCGAGGCCCGGGCAGTTAAAGATTTGGCTGCTCGTCTGTCTCTCGGAACGGCGCAGCGATAAAGTTTTTCAGCAGCGCGGATCCAAACAGTCTTCCAGGGAACGCTGCCTGCTGGATAAGCCGCTCCACGGCGAGGCCCACGTCTCAGCGAGCAGCTCCAAGACCCGAATCGCACGCAGTGCTTGGAGGGATGGCTCTGACATCTGCAGGAATGAGCCGTCTGCTTTGGTTTCACGAGCTCAGAACATCTGGGTTTTACCTGCACAGCTCGCCGCGGCTCTTATCTGCTTCACGGTTAGAGACAGATAAGATCACAACGAGCAGAGCTCAACCGAACCTCATACTCTGATGCATGAGTGGAGCGCTGCAGCTGAACTGCAGGAATCTGAAAAAAACAAACCCCCAAACAAACAGGATCTTCAGATCCACCTCCACTGGCGGTGATGCTTCTGCCCAAAAAAGTCCACGTCTCGGCCTGGGCGCTCCGGCAGAGCGCGCCGGGGCCAAACTTAGACCGCCTGAACCGGCAGAGGAGAAACAGCCGCAGAGCTTTAAGCTTCTTGTATACAAGCCACGTCGATTGTCCCCCTGAGTGATGGGATCCAACCCCCGGGGCCGGCTGCCGGGAGGCTGGAGCGCAGCCAAGTGCGGCCGGGGAGGCCGTTGGAGGTTTACAGAGCTCCAGATGGCGTCTTTTCCATATGTAAATAAAATTACCTGTGAACACGACAAGCGCTCTCCTCCGCAGCGGACGCTCTTCTCCCTCTGAGGCGGCCAGGAAAAAAACACCCAAAACCCCACATAAATATTCACTAAGACCCGTAGTCTGGCATTTTCAAACACCGAGCAGAAAACTGGAAATAACAAAGACATTTGTTTACCTGGGAAAAAAAAGAACCAACGAGTGTAGCTACACATATTTAAAGATTCTCAGATATTAAACTCTGAGAAGGTAACCTTCAAAAACTCACACCAGCTTCCGTGTTAGCTGTTGATTTAAGAGGAAGCCACGATGAAAAGGTTGTGTAGGAAAAGGTTTTCACAACAGACGTGTCTAGTGTGTTTAAAGCGAACTATGGTTCAGTTTCCTCCGTTGGTCAGGTTCGTCTGTGTAGCTGTGACCGTTTGGACATGCTGGTATCGTTACGGTCCCAAATGAACTCTGGGTCGGTTCATTTATGGTGTGAATGTGATCCGACCTCGATCCGGCACAGCTACCAGGTGTGTGCTGCAAGCTTGGGCCAAACGCCCTCCCGTAGCCAGGTTTGCATTGCATTGTGGGATGCGGTAGCATAAGGAAACTGATAAGAAATGGCGTTGGGCCTTTTTCCCAAAGCATAAAACTTCATGCAGCGTTCAGGACGTCATAAAAATGATTTGGTATACTTCTTCTGATTAGAGTTCCTGGATTTACGTTTGATTCTCACGCCCCGGACACACCTGACCAACGGACTGAACGGTCTCACAGTGGTTTGTAGTGACAGGTTCTGGTTCGCTTGAGGTTTCCTATGCCTGAAAAGAAGCCGAACCTCCTAAAAGGCACAAGTAAAACTCATCAACTGATTCATATTAGAATAAAAAATAGGTATGAAAACACCCTGAATGCACCTCTGCTCATATGGTAATAGAGGGAAAACGCAAGTGTGGGACGAAATCAGCAATGACGAAAAGCAAATGTTGCTAGACGTCAATCTGGGAAGCTTGAAAAGGCCGTTTCTAGACTATTTCACATCCGTCACTCTGCAGAGACAAAGATGTTTTCATAACTGGGTCTGAACCAGCGTGGCTTGATTGGGAAGGGGGAAGGAGGAATCGTCCCCGTTGTAAAAAAAACAACATGGCAGCAGGACTTTAGTTTAAAACTAAAGTTTAAAACATCTGAACGAAGAACAATCACGTCTCCTGGACAGATGACACCAAAGGTCGCGCTGCATCATTTTTGTAGAAAACCAAACGCAGCATAGAGGCAAAAACAACTCGTAGCAACAGTCAAGCACGGCGGTGGAGGGCTGATGATGTGGGTCTGTTTTAACCCACAGGAGCTGCCCAACTGAACATGGCCGCCTGTCTGAGGATGAAGAAAAACTCTATAAAGTTCCTGTCCAACAATGTGAAAAAGTGATAAAATCAGGCAGGAAACATTGATTCTACAAGCTGCTGTGTCATGGGGTGTATTTACTTTTCCACTTCTTCTAATAGATAAAAGTGTGAAGTCCGTTGCGTGTCATTATAAACTTGAGGTTAGATTTGTCTGTTTCTGGTAAACTTAATTGTACTGATTAATACCTTGTTATGTGAAACTGTGGACTATAAAGAGGGTGTCCTTTCTTTTTACAGTAGCCGTGCTGCTTGGAGACCGTGTTCATGGTAATAAAACACAGAACAGGAAAGGCAGCATTTGGTTTCCTCTGTTCTGCCGGTGAAAAACATCTTTTAATCACCTATTTTGTGCAGTTTTGTTTTTATCTGTGTTGCAATAAAGCAGAGGCTGTTTGTGGAAATCAGATTTTCTAGGGCGTCCCTGAAAGCAGCAGAGGACCAGGGATGCAAATGCATGAATCAGCCGTGACAGCATGTAAATGCAACCTTCCTGCTGGATATAATTGTTTAATCATAGAAATATTTCAAATCTGTAGAGAAGTTGGGTCTCCTCTTCGGATCCTGTGTTGTCATTTTTGAAAACCGAGCTGCTCCTCGTTTGCCGTTGGCGGGTTTTGACCGGAGGATCAAACTTGATTTGCATTCTTCCTGCTGCTGCTGCTCGGCCACCAGGAGGGCCGGATTTATCTCGGAGCGATCAACACGAACAGAGGGAGGAGTTTGCAGGAGCCGCAGCTTTCTGGGTTTGGCTCGGATCCTGGAGGAGTTGTGAGTTTGTGTTGTTCATGGAGGGAGGGTGGGGGAAGGTGGGGGTCTGGAACCCGAGCGGCCTCCAGTTAAACTTCAGGATCTGTGAAATTACAGTTCAGAAGGTCAGCCGCTTTCTCCCACCACGGGCATCAAAGCGATATTTGCTTTTGACCGGTTAATGATTTCTTTATATTGTTCTTTTCCCAGGAGGGAAAAATTATAAAACAAACAAACTTTAAGGAAATAAAAAAAAAAGATCCAGGCGTAGAAGCTCATTTACCCTATCACACAAAGGTACTCAGCTATGTATACAGAACAGGGTCTATAGTCTGGATTACATAGATGTTTACATGTCCCTTAGCAGGGAAGCTGGTGCAGTTGGTAGCACTGTTGCTTTGCAGCAAGGAAGTCTTGGGTTCAAATCCCAGTCTTTGGTCTTTCTTCATGAAGTTTGAGTGTTTTTTCGTGTGCATACATGAGTTCTCTCTGATTATGTTCAGCTTCCTCCCACAGTAAATGTAAGCTCATTGTAGGGGGAGTCTCAAGACGGGATATATCTATACGAATATCTCTATTTATAACTCCTAGCTCCTGTTCCTTGAGCTTTTAACGGTAACAACTCTATCGTGGGGAGGAAAGGACCTTCGGACTGCTGTGGCCTTTGGTTCGTAGTCCGGACGATTTCGGACAGCCTTTAACTCCGACGTCATTACGTGACGTCGGAGTTAAAGGCTAATAGGGGGTTTTCACTGACGTCACTGGCCAACTTCCGGTCCGCCATATTGGGTGGTACACTTCCTTATCTCTAGTTGTCCTACACGTATTTTCGTATCGAGAATGGATAAGTACGCCAGCACGCTAGAGCGACCAGATAAGGACGTCTATCTGAGGAAATGTTCCGTGATCGACCATATGGACCCCTATGCCCTCCACGGTGCCTTGTTTGGCCGTAATCCTAATGATTGGCCAAATGTAGAGCACGGCGACATCGTGCATTACCTGGTGTTCGGTGAAAACCCTCTGCACACTCTTGAGGAAATGAGAGCTTACAAGGGTCTAGAGGCTCACAACCAGTTCACATCTGGTTGGGTACGAGATGTCGAAGTTATGTACATCAAGGAAATCGCCATCATACGTGGACGGGTGAGTTTTAATAAGATGGTAAAAATGTTAACAATCCGACGCAAATGCGGCGCATGCTTCTGCGGTGGCTGACTGCCGGCGGTGCGCGAAGGCGCTTGGCTGCAGGGCTGATCGACGCCGCTCGCGGCTTTAATTATTTAATCAGAACAATGACCAGTGCAAAATTAAGTTGTATTTACCGTATTTACGCCGGCAAAAGCCTACCGGCGTAACCCGGAAGTAGCGCGGACGTCACTTTCCATATCGGACGTCTTCGGCTACCTTGTTTGTGGTGTGAGCGCCTATACTTCAGAACAGTTCTGAAGCTACAAGTCCTTGGAGTCTCATGTGCAGTTTACGAATGGATGGGTTCAGGAGCGGCAGATCATAAAGCCAGCAAACAGTGGGAACACAGCAACTCGTTCAAAGGTAAGCTGCGCTCAGACGGGCTCTGGCACATGCTAAGTTAGTAGCTGCTAACCGTTAGTGCTAACAACCACTCACGCATGTAATGTACTTTTAACTAGCTGCTATGTGTTTCAAACGTTTAGAACACACTCTCATTGACATCGGGATACTGTGGAAAGTTATGTTAGGTCGTCTTACAGCCGCGATCCAAGCGAGCCGACGACCCTTTGTTATCTCTAACAGTTGTTCTCCGTGGTTGCGCCTCCAGGCAGGAAAGCGGTGGAAAATTAACTCGTTTCTATGTTTTTCCCATGGCGATCATGTGTTGCGCTGTTACAGCCCACAATACAGCAACGGTTTACATGTTTTAAATACTTAACAGTTAATTTACCTGTGACAAAGTGAGCACCGCAGACTCTGGCGTATTCCAGCTTAACACCGTCCAAATCGGACCAGGATATCCGTGTCAGCCATAGGTGACGGCGTTGTTCAGAGAGCTGTTTTGTTTTTTCACACTGATTCACGATTACGGCTGGTAGGCGAAAGAAAGAGCATTGATCTCCACCTCCACGGGCCGTGCAACCAACCATTAAACACGTTTTCACCATTGTTCACTTCCAATACTGCCTAAGGCGTAATACAATGCGGGTCAACGGTGCGAAACGACTGCCACCCAATACGGCGGACGCGCAGAGTAGTCACGTGAGCGTGACGTCAGCTGAAAACCCCCTATTAGTGAAACTGTCTCTCCAGACAGTTTCATTAATTACCGTGAGGTGGGCTGTGCATGAAACGCAAAGCATTGTGGGATTCCTTATAGCTCCTTAGTGCCAGTAAGGGACATTAAAGGACATTGCGATGTTTCTAGGCTAAATTAGCTGAGAGGAAGCATACAGGCTGTGAGAGGAAGCATACAGGCTGTGAGAGGAAGCATACAGGCTTATTTTCCTACCTCCTTCCTTACTGACTGATGTATTCGGACAACACTTAATAGTAACCGCTGACACACTTCCGCTTTGGCTAAAGAGTTCTTGCCGAATAAGGGTGTTAGGATGGAGCCTGGGTCTTACCCGGGGCCTGATCAAATGCCCAAACCCTGTTTAGAAAACAGCTGCTGATCCATTTGTTAATTTCAACCCTTGGCTTATTTAGTGAAACATGGATGAATCAAATGTCGCCTGCGATCAAATCCATAGTTTTACCTCAATAGGCTCGGATAGAGATGTCAAATATTGAAAAGAAAATTTAGTAAATTTATGTCTCAAAATGAAAAGGCTCCCGTTTTTTTTTGGCCAGCCTGTAAACACATTAAAGCTACAGTTGGTAATCCTGTTCAGAAACACTTTTTGTTATACTGGGTAAAATCGTTCTTTCATCCTGAAAGTAGTAAATACATTATGTACTCAGAAATAAGAGGTTAAAAAAAATTGCTCTGTGGGAGCTGCAGGCCTGTAAAAGCCGCTAAGCTAAAGTATCCGGTTAGCTTAGCGGCTAGGTTAGAAGTTAGCTTAGCGGTTAGCTTCAGTGTTGCTCTCACGTAGACTTTTAACATGGCTGACAGTTGCAAGAAGAGATTTTTTTTCACCCGATCCACCTGAGGAGCGGAAAGTAGCAGGTAAGACCGTCTTGCACATGCGCAGTTATTTAAAAAGGGTCTTGGGGAAACGTCCGGAAAAATCACAGACTAACTTTAACAGACCTGTTCCAGAGTTTAGGAGACATCAGATACAAGTTTGGGGCATATACGATGTAACGCATCGTAATTTTTTTTTTCTTTTTTTGTAAATTGATTAAAGAATGTTTAAAACAGTAATACTAAAATCTTCTGATCTCTCACTTCAGAAGCAGCTACTCGTAGTTTTTTATTCTCCTGGAACCAAACGATCTCCTTAGAGTCTGCACGCTGCAAATGTGTCTGTGGCTCTGAGTGGCAGCCATTCAGCGCAGCCTCTGACCTTTCTGAAGAGGATGGGGGACCTCGTTGACCCACGTCATCTATTAATGGCCTCTCCAAAATGCACACGGCAGATTCTGTGGAGGGGCGTCTTTTCCTGGTAGAAGCTTTGACTTGATTATCTGCCTCCAGCTAACCGGGCCGTGATGAAGATGGATGATTTATGGACGTCCTTCGTCCTCCTCGGAGGCTTCCATCTTAGATTGGATTCTTCCTTCACTGCAGGGATGAAGGATGGGATTACATCACTGGCTTCTTTTGGGTTTAAAACAAGACAAAAAGGGCTCCCAGTGTTTCTTTCAGGAAACACACCCACTCCTGTTCGCTCATCAGCGGCATCGGATGACCTTCCTCCGGCTGCATTGTGTAATCCCTTAACTTCTCTGTGCCGCTTCAAACGAGCCTTTGTGCGGTTTAGGGAAAAATGATTTGAGTTGAGGTGTTTTTTATCCTCCCATCATGAGACAACTAGGGCAGCTTCGCACTGGGAAACTGCTTTTTAAGCCCCGCTGGCTGCGTGTTAACATCCAGCGCCGGACTCCTCGTGAGCACGGCTCCAATATGTCCGCCAAATGGCAAATATTACCTCAGATTATGAGGTGACGGTGAGTTTGACTGGCTTAAGCCTCTGAAATATGTTGCACAACTCTGGCCTACTTTAAAAACGGTTCAGGTTATGAACTTTTAAAGAATTAAACTTCTCTGCTTTTAATGCTGAGGCAGGACAACCAAATAGCTTTTTAATCCAGCAGCAAAAACACAAACAGATGACCTCAGAGCAAGATTTTGACCTTTTTTCCTGGGAGTTAATGAGTAAAATGACAAGATTGAGCCCTGAAATGTGGACAGACCTTCCATTAAGACTCGGCTGCTTTTATTGGGATTGTTTATGCAAAAAAAAGGGAAAAAAAGAAAAGTTGAAGGAAAATTATTCATGTTTTTCACTTATAGGTTTTATATATATATATATATATATATATATATATATATATATATATATATATATATATATATATATATATATATATATATATATAATATGAAACCTTTTTATTCCAATACCCAATGCAACAGATGGCCTTCAGAAGGACCTCCTGCGTGCTAATGTAATCCCCGTATTAATCCAGCTTTTCTGTTTCTGGCCTCAGAGGCTTGTTAGAGAACATTTGTGAACAGAGAGCGTCACGAAGAGTTAGGTCATAAAACAAGCTCCAAACATCCCCCAGAGCGCTGGTCACTTAAACTTTAAACTGACTGGCTGATCAAGAAGAGCTTTGCTCTGAGAAGCAGCCAAGAGGTCCTTGGTCACTCTGGAGGAGCTGCAGAGACACTCCGCTCAGGTGGGAGAGTCTTTGTGCACTTTATGAAAGACAGGAGGTCAGCTATTGTTGAAAGAAAGCCATAAAAAAGCCTAATTTGGAGTTTTCCACAAGCCATGTTAGAGAGGCATCGGACAACTGGAAGAGCTCAGATGAGACCACGTCTAAATTTATTCAGACATACATAACTACATCCATCGCGCCAATGCTCAAAACCAACAAATTTACAGTTGTTTGGATTTGGTAAGTAAATAACTTATGTTACTGTTGTCGCGGACATATTTGCCAAAAAGTATTTCTTAATATCTCTTTTTTTGTCATTTTATTTTCATTTCTTTTCCAGGTGTTTTAACATTTCAAAAGCAACATAGTCATCAGTCTTTATATCTCTTTTTAAATTGTTGAACAGTTTCACATTGTTTTAGTTCTTGAGCCGAGTCGTTCCACTTCTTTACTCGTCTAACAGTAACGCAAAAGCTTTTTAACGTTGTACGGACTTTTTGGATTTGATAACAACACAATCCCCGTAGATTATATCGTGTTTCCCTTTCAATAAACTGTCTCCGAACGTTTGAAGGTAATTCTTTGTTTCTGGTCCAAAATAAAATCTTCACAAATGCACCAGATCATGAATTCTTAGTATTTTTGATTGAATGAATAGGGGGTTAGTATGAACTTGATATCCAGCATTGTTAATTATTCTTATTGCTCCCTTTTTGCAACCTGACTATTGGATTTAGTGCAGTTTTATAGTTGTTGCCCCAAACCTCCACGCAATAATTCAGATACGGTAACACTAATGAGCAGTATAATGTATGTCGTACATATTTTTCTGTGTAAGACCCACATGCAAACAGGTCACCCCCCGTCAGTGAAACATGGTGGAGGCAGCATCAGGCTGTGGGAAGGCTTTTGTGCGCCAACAGCCTTTTTCCTCCAACATCTTTGTGTTGGTTTATCCCATAACATCCCATTGAAATACCTTGAAGTTTGTGGTTTTAAAGAGGCAAAATGTGAAAAGAGGTGTTAGTTTTGCAAGGCGCTTCCAAACCCCATAACGCTTGGTTCTACTGTGGTACCAGTTCATAGTAGTACTAGTTAACCCTGGTTGAAGCGAATCAATCAATCAATCAATCAATCAATCAATCAATCAATCAATCAATCAATCAATCAAAGATTATTTATAGAACACTTTTCAACAATCCATATGGTGCACAAAGTGCTTTATAATTGTTTGTAGATCATAGATTTTTAGCATTTGAACACAAACCAACCCAACATTTTTGCCTCCAGACCTTCGTTTCGTTGTAATTTCCTCACATCTTGACACGTCCAACACTGATGCTTAAATCCTGAGAAACCTGTGGGACGGTAGGAAGGAAGAAGGAGATGGATCAAAGCTGTGGTCTCTGAGCTCCAGGATGATCCTCCGTGTTCTGGGAGTCCTGGTGGCACCTTTCCAGTTCTGCGACTCTGCTTTCAGAGGAATAATGGAGGCGTGTTGGCTGACTCAGAGTTGTTTGGGTTTTATTTTATCTCTCTCCAGCGGCCGTGTTTCTGTCTGATAGTGTTTCCGACTCTGTACTTCAGGGACATTAACAAGGTGTTCAGCCCAGCTCCTGGTTTCACTGTTTTTATCTCCAAGACAAAACAGGCTGTAGGCAGGAGAGATGAACGCTGTTTATATGGGTTCTGATACCAGTCAGAAGAATCCTTCTGTGCTCATCGGTGCTGATGATAACACGTCGACGATCTAAGGAAAATAAAGCACATCTTATGTTTCCATTTGTGAAAGAACAGGAGACAAACAGGTCAGTGAAATTTAATAAGAACAGGAAGCAAACCTGACCTTTAAAGTTCATGAGTGGATTTTTAATTGTCTGACCTGCTGGATGCTCATAAATCATTAAATCTAACTGATAAATGCTTTCAGGAGATGTTTATAGGCAATTGTTCTTATTTCTATTTCCTGAAGGCTAACCACTTAATTTAGCTTAGAGTAGCTTATGAAACAAGAACCTCACCATAAAAGTCTTGAGAAATGTGCCAAAGCATCAAGAACTTTGATTGGTTTTCAGGATAAAATCTGATAATTCTCTTATTTGACTGATTGTCTGAGTCATTGTATTAAAAACTCCTAACATTATAGTTTACTAAATTAAGTTTTTAAAGTTATTAAGCAGGACTTGGACTCATTTTAATTTTTTTTACTTTAGAACAGGACCTTAAAGTGTCATATGATGGATAGAGGATGCTGAGATAGACTTGTGCAAGACAATTATTTGCTGGAGGTGTTTCCACTTTTTATGCTGCTTTACATAAACATGCATGTATAGATCAGCCGACTCTACAAACAACAACATCTTATTTCTGATGGAGCCTGCACCAAAAACAAAAACAAATGGAAAGACCAATATTAAAACAAGATAGTTTAGGCATTGACTTAGGCCACCATAAGATAAGGTGAACAATGTGACATTTAAGTGATAAGAAATTTTTTTTAAACAATTAATTAGCATCCATATAGTCTTTTTCTTACAAATACTGTCAGACACCAACAAACACAAATGTGGCTTATACTTATCTATTGTCTAATAGGCTTCTAGTTGCTGGTTGCATATAGTGGTGCAATCTGATCGCTAACTGCGAACTTTAATTGTCCGTCCGTCCGTCCGTCTTCTTCCTCTTATCCGGGGTCGGGTTGCGGGGGTAGCAGCTTCAGTAGGGAGGCCCAGACGTCCCTCTCCCCAGCCACTTGGGCCAGCTCCTCAGGAGGAACCCCAAGGCGTTCCCAGGCCAGCAGAGAGACATACTCCCTCCAGCGTGTCCTGGGTCTTCCCCTGGGCCTCCTCCCGGTGGGACGTGCCCAGAACACCTCACCAGGGAGGCGTCCAGGAGGCATCCTAACCAGATGCCCGAGCCACCTCAACTGGCTCCTCTCGACGTGGAGGAGCAGCGGCTCTACTCTGAGTCCTCCCCGGATGACTGAGCTCCTCACCTTATCTCTAAGGGAGAGCCCAGACACACTACGGAGAAAACTCATTTCAGCCGCTTGTATCCGGGATCTCGTTCTTTCGGCCAAAGAACGAGATCTTTGTCCAAACTCCCATGCCCCCTCAAGAATCCTGCTGAGGGTGTAGAGCTGGTCCAGTGTTCCACGGCCAGGAAGAAAACCACACTGCTCTTCCTGAATCCGAGATTCAACTATCCGACGGACCCTCCTTTCCAGAACCCCTGAATAGACCTTACCAGGGAGGCTTAAGAGTGTGATTCCTCTGTAGTTGGAACACACCCTCCGGTCCCCCTTTTTAAATAGGGGGACCACCACCCCAGTCTGCCAATCCAGGGGAACTGCCCCCTAAGACTTTAATTGTGTTAAGTCTTATTTTAAAATACATTGATTTAGTTGATGGTCTTATAAAACCAGCATAGAGGAAAAAAAGGTACATCTAATTGGGGTGGACAGTAATTCAATATCATATATATAGCGCGATAACTTTATTCAATAAAGGTGATATGACATTTCCGATATTTAAATATACATTACAGTCTATGATTACAGGATTTGTCACTGACTGATGTTCTGGGTTTTATGTAATTTTATGTGTTTTTTTTTAAAGCAAATATTTCTAATATGTTATATTGGGCCCTGCGACAGACTGGCGACCTGTCCAGGGTGAACCCCGCCTCTTGCCCAATGAACGCTGGAGATAGGCACCAGCAACCCAGCGACCCCATGAGGGATTAAGCGGGTCAGAAAATGGATGGATGGATGGATGTTATATTGGAGGGTTTTTATAAAGACGGAAAATAATTATCATACATTTGTATTGGCATCTGTTTTGGGCATTCTTTGTAGTCTTTCTGTGGCTTTTATTTTGTTTATATCGATATCGTAATTATATCGTATCGACCGTATCGTTTCGACCAATATTAAGAAATATATCATGATATAAGTTTTGGTCATATCATCCTGCTCTAATCTCTAACAATAAAAGTAAAAAAAAAACACCCAGTTCTGTGAGTTTTGGGATTTTGTAAACAACACTAATAAAATTCAGCAGTGTTCCGATAAAGCTGAATTGTGATAACTTATTTTCCGCAATAACGATAAACTGTGTGATTATTGCACATTCCTACGCATGACACGACATTTTTTGACATTTCAAAAAATAAAAAGTGTTTCATCCTGGTGATCTTATTATATACGCCGTAAGATGACGGTGGATTGTTACTCCAGTTGGGCATCAGTGTTGCTCCGTAGGAACACAGTTCTACAGTTTATGAGTTTTCACGGTTGATTTTCCTCTGGTTTACTGATATAATTGTTTTTGGTAAATTTCTTTTCTTAAATAATAAAAACTAAATGGTTTGTTTGGGTGAAGAGGCACTGTGAAGTTTCTGACTTGTTAAAGTTAAAACTTCTCCCTTAAATTCAAGGCTTCCATCTACGTCCTGTTTTTTTTCTGCTTCACTGACTGATTTTTATACAGTTTTAACTTTAGCACCATAGTCTGAAATATTTTTGCTAAAGCAGGGGAAAAATGTCTCACAGAACATGTGTACCTCCATGTTTAACGTGTGTAGTCATGGCCACGGCTCTGGAAACCAGACCCAGTGTGATTCTACTCGATGAAACTGGAACATATCCTTCTGTGAAGGCGGCCGGCAGAGATCTGCGGGGCATCATCCCGACGACTCTGGTTCTCATCAAAACACCTCCAGGTCCAAGATGAATCATCTGCTGAGCTCAACGGTCGGCAAAGAGGATATTTTCATGTGTTAGTGCTGCAGAGATCTCAGTTAGATTCAGAAAACTTAGTTAATGAAGCTGTTAGCAGAACCCTGTAATCAGTTTCCAACACTAGCAGGTCACGGTGGGAACCTTTGGGCCCCTATTGATGTGATTGTGAGTCAGAAGACTACGATGAGACTTTAAATCCATCACTATTATAACACGGTGGCCCCAACATGCTGACTTGTCATGCTACCACAAATAAAGAGTCCAAAACGTTTTAGTTAAACAGAAAAGTAGAATAACTACATCAGACCATTAAATCAAATCCGTCTCTACCACCGGCGCTGAAAGACAGCCTTATGGACCTCTGCAGATTATAAACTAACAAAACGCCTGACCTAATTCACGGGAAAACGAGTCCAACATCTTTTAGTTACCAGTAACTAAAACTAAATCTGGGATTATTCTGTTAAAATCGTCTCTTTTGTGACCCTCATTCATCGCTGTCGGTAGTCAGCTGCCACGCATCAGGAAACTCACAGTTATGGTGACAGGTGTCGTGGCTCTGACTCTCCAGCTTTTGTGATGTGTGGATCTTTGTGTCCTGAGAGCTGCACGGCGTGGAAGCCCCGCTTCCCAACAACTATTGTTGGTGGCAATCCGTCAGATGGAAAAAATAAAGCCGCATCGGACGTTTTAAGTGGCTTTGGGACGAGCTGCGACATTATTTCTCGCTACAGCTGGCCGGTTCTTGAATCTGTTGATTTGAATCTTTGTACCGAATCAGGGAGTCCAGGTGTCTCCATCACTAAAACGACGGCCTTGGAGATTTACAAATTTTCCATCTGGATAAATTATCTCTGAAGGGACCACAAAAAAACAACTACATCTACTGTATAGTTGATAAGAAATTGATTTCTTGCTTGTTTTTAGTTCTTTGAGTCTGATTTTTTCTTAGTGCACAGCTTTCTGTTCACCATACGTTCTCAAAATTAGGTTAGAAATGAAAATAAAGACAATCATTTAGAAAAATAGATTTAATCTGTTACCCCTATTAACTAGCAGATCAAATCAACCTTAAACGTGATACATTGTCTATGATCTCTGTAGGTTCACAAGTTGTTCCCACATTTGTCGAGACCTTCTGTTAGTTTTCTGCGGACCTTTGAGCTGATTTCTGTCGGCTCAACCAGGCGGGGAGAGAGGCGGACGGAGTCAGAGGGGGAAAAATGTAAACTGAAGTCGGCAGGAGACTGTGAGGTCCTCAGGTTGATGGTGGACATGCAACGCTGAGAGAAAGGCTCGGTAAACATGAGGTCGCTGCGGTCTGGAGCGGGAGGACAAACATAAACTCTTCACAAACGTCGCAGAGCGCCCACACCCAGTTTATCACGTCCCTCACACATGTAAACCAGCTCCGAGGATCTGCATTCCCCACCCGGTGAGTCAGGCAGCAGTTTACTGATGCAGAAAGTTCACTTGTTTTGGAATAATTATCGTCACCGCAGTAAAAAAAAAGTTTAACTTACATTTTCCATGAGGACAACAGAAACAAATATGGAGAAAGGTTGATGACAGAACAACATGAAACCTGAACTGCAGAGAAGAAGTTGGTGAGGGTGGTGCAGGGAGACGGCGGTGAGGTGTGTGGTGGAGGCAGCAGACGTGTCTAAGGTGGGGCTGGGGTTACAGTTGCCTTCAGCTCTCAGAAAGGACAAAAAGCTCACATTTTGAGAATGCCGCTGTAATAAAACCCGGAAACCAAACTGCTTTTATTGCAGATTGTTGACAGTGTTTCACAATACGAGTATTGTTTGCAAGGCTCAGGAAGCGGAGACGGTCAAAGGGTCGACCGACCTCTCCAGAGTCCTCGAGGCCTCGGACCGACGCATCAAGAGCCGAAAAATCACGTTTTCACATCTTTCCAGGGAGCTTTGTTGGAGAGAGAGAGATTATCATTTGTGAACTTGTGAAAGTACACGAGGAAAGGTGAGCCTTCAGGCGGCAGACACTCACACGGTCAGGAAGCCTTTGTGTAAATCCAGGATGTACCGAGCTGCCAGACGCAGAAGAGAGGATTAAACTGCTCAGGGTGCAGCAGGAAGCTGACTGACGAAGGCCAACCTCACAGAGTGTTTAGCATGAGCAGCGTGGAAACATTTACCCTTCAGCAGCGATTAGACTGTTATGATGCAAGGTGTCAGGATTTGGGGTGAAAGACAATCTGTTAGATGCTTTATTGAAAAGGAAACTGAGTTATTGAGTCCTAGAGTTATTAAACTAATAAATGAGGAGTCATCCGTCCAAACCGTCTCAGTCTGGCCTCTTTGGCTTTAGCTCCAAAATATCTAACATGACCTGATGAACTCATTCCTGATCCTATCCATCCTCCCAAAGCGAACCTCAGCATCTTCACGTCTGCTGCCTCCAGCTCTGCCTCCTGTCTCCTCCTCAGCGCCTCTGTCTCTAAACCATCGTCTTCTTCACCTTTCCTTTCATTCTTGCAGGACGCTTTTATCACCAAACACACCTAAGGTGACCGTTTCCATAACACCAAAAAGGAGCATATGTGGCACATCAATAAATTACTATGGTCTATATAGGACTCTGGTATACTAACAATTTTGAGTGGTTTAAAGATGTTTGTGTAGCTGAATAGGAAAAAAATATTAATAAGTGAAAAAATTGTTGGTTCATGGTATTTTATTTTATTTATTCCATACATTGTGGTGTTCACGGATTCTGTCTTGCTACGGCTAACCTTCATTTCTCTAATTTCCAGGGCAAACCTCTGTCTCTTTAGATTTTCCTCCACCTGTTTCCTGCTCTCAGCGCAGATCACAATGTCATCTGCAAACGTCGTAGTCCGTGGCGATACCCCTCTAACCTCTTTCTGTCCACCTCTCCATCACAAAAGTAAACAACAAGGGGCTCAGAGCCGATCCTTGATGCGCTCCAACTTCCACCTTGAATAGATTGTTAGAATAAAATTAGGTTGAGGCAGAAGTCAGGGAGTAATTCCCTGAAGTTTAAGGCAACCATTTTTAAATTCAAGAGGAATTACGTACAAAACACCCGCACAGATGCGCCACCGCATGAAAAAGTCAAATTTATGGGAAGTACCACACATAAACATACCAGAGGTACCTGTATAATTATTTTTAAAAGCGGGTACTTCTTTGATCCATACCAACAAAAAAGTCTTCTGGATTTTCTATACATGTTGGAAACATGTTTGGTTTTACGTCACCTGGTCTAAGAAATGATTGTTTTTTTGTTGTTGTCTCTGAAGGTTATCACCTCAGTTTGCGTCAACATTAGATTAATTAAAACTGGGCTAGTTTAAACTGTAGGGGGAAAGAAATTGTGATCAAAGATTCAGCAGATTTCTCCTGTTTCTTTTTTTAAGGAAACTCAAGCATCTCTGAAGCTTTTCTTTTACACCTTCAGACGGCTCTGCTGTCGGTATTTATGCCAAGAAATCCATTTTTTCCAGTGTGTTATTAAGACACTTTGGGGATTAGTGTCTAATCTTTTTAAGTGGGCTGTTTCTTAATTAGATTTTTCTAATGAAGCTCAGTTGTTTTTAGGGAAGATGGGTCTGATTGTTGGCCTTTAGAAAGGTCATCTCTCTCTGGTGGCCTTTAAAAGGGATACGCCTCCCCTTACATCTCAATTAAACCTTTATTCTCTCTCGATGTGACACTATTCCCCCTTTTCTCCTCCTTCCCCTCATTAACCTCAAGTGACTCTTATTTGTTGCTGTTCTGCTGCGGAACAAAGATTTTCCTTCCCTTCTGACTTTGTTTCATCACTTTTCTCTGTGACGGAAATCCCTTTTTTTTTTCCTCGCCTCGCTCTCGTCTTTCTCTGAATCATTAACAGATTAAAGAATCTCCGTGCCGTTTCATCTCCACGCAGCAACCGTTTCCTTTCCGAGGCCAAGTGTGAACGCGGTTGGTTTAGGTGAATATTTAACGGGTTTTGAAGCAGCAGCCCGTGGCCTCCTGGTTTGTATCACTACTTCGAGGCAAAGGTGCGCGCAGCGTCAGAGTTTAGTTTGGCGAAGGGGACTGAAAACCCAGCTCTCCTGTCCTCTGACCTGCCTTTCTCTGAGCCGGAGTGGGAAACATTCCCAAACAGATGGTCTCCGAGGCTTTGGATGGAAGTCAGGACCGTCGGCAACGCAGGCTTGATCTCCTGCATGTCTGAGAGGTGGCGTCCTGTTGCTTTGCCACCATATGCTGCTGATATAATATGTAGAAGTCTGCTATTTAGCAGAATCAAGGTGCCTGCGTCAAACTGGCTTCATTTTGTCTTTTCTTTTTATCCGGCGAAAGACATTTCTTCAGGGTTATGGGTACAAAAGATGTAAAAATGCCAAAATAAGTCAGTTTAATTTTC
This sequence comes from Fundulus diaphanus, assembly GCA_037039145.1. Classification (NCBI taxonomy): domain Eukaryota; kingdom Metazoa; phylum Chordata; class Actinopteri; order Cyprinodontiformes; family Fundulidae; genus Fundulus; species Fundulus diaphanus. The sequence continues at coordinate 10,383,796 of CM073133.1, forward strand.
TTGTTAGTCAAGTATCTCAGGAATTCTGACTATAAATGCAATTGATGTTTAAACCGTCCTGCGTCATACTTTTTATCCTCGGAAACATCCGGTACGAAACGAGCGAAACTGCAAAGGTCCGGATGGTGAAATTCTGAGTCCAGCACCTCAGCCGGACTTTAAACTTTATGCTGTTTCTGACTTGCATCAGAAACAGGAGTCAGGGAGTTGTTGGCATACCAATTAGGGCCAGAAATGAACAAACCTTCCCTTCCACGCTCACATTTACCTTCCTGATACCTGATTAATAGCTTTATAAGGCTGAGGATGCTGAGACATTGATTTGTGTTGTTATCACGTCATAGTGGCTCATAGATAATAAAAGATGGAAAATCTAATTTCTTCTTTATCCTTAAACGTTTTTTTTAATGCAAACTAACTTTTATTCTGCTGGAGTTTTCTGGCTGTATCGTCTCCAAGTTTTCTTACACTGAGTTTGCATTAGGGTTCCCTGACATGAGGAAAATTTTTGCAACGCTGTACCTGAATATAGCAATAATGATATGTGTGTTTGGCCCAAATCTGGACCCTTCATTTACCATTAAACTAAACCCCAGTATATATTAAGAATATGTTGTGCAGCGTTGTAATTTCCTTGCACCAAGCCGCAGCAGAGACTCGTTCAGGTCTGTTTTCAGGCCCACACTGTGGACCTGTGCCATTGTTCTGCTGCTGTAGCTTCAGCCTTCAGGGCTGAGGCCTGGCTGGCAGATTACGTCACCACCGGTCCTTCTGTGCGTCCGTATTGTTGCCAGGCCCCAAACGAAAAGGCCATCGGCTGCTTCGTCCACTAAGTGAGGACGCTTATGGCTCGTCTAGATTATTATTATTATAATTTTTTACTAATCTAAAGTCTGTCGATTTATGCTACAGAATTATGTCGTCAGGTTTAGCTTTAGTTTGCATTGGCTTGTGCATCAGAAAATTTGCTTTGGGATGGTTCATGTCTCTCAAACCCATATACGGACACCTCCGATAATCCCCGCAGGCTGCAGGGAGGCTCCGTATGCTCGGCCCTTCTGTTTCTGCTCATGTCTTTGGGAGAACCTGCGGAACGAAGAGGAAAACGAAGGATTGGGCTCTCTGTAGTACCCACGATGTATTTCTGAGAAATAAATCTGCTGACTCAGCCCGTTTGAATGCCGGACACGTTCGGTGGACGTTTTATCCAAAGGGTTGCTTGAAATAACCGAACACCGACGGATGAACCCGGTCCACGTGCCCCGCCCCTCCTCTCCTGTCAGGACTGTTTTGGCTTCTCGACATGTCGCCTGGAGTCTCCGCAGTCCAGACAGCGAGTCAGCGGAGGTCGACCGGGGTCACAGAGTTGACATTTCCAACCGGAGGAGAGTCTCCCTCCCCACCCTCTTAATCCCTCTCTACATTCAGCTCCTCTCGTTGCACACGTTAAGACAATTATCTGGAGAGGCTGCAGAAACCCTCCATGTTAAATCAGGTAAAAAGTCAGACATCTGAGAGGAGGAAGACGACAAATAAGGATGTGGAAGAGCTAAGAGTGAGAGGGAATGTTACATAACGAGCCCGGCATGCTGGGGGATTGGCTCCCGGCCCATCTCGTTAGGCGGTTTCCAAAGACTTGGTCTAGAAACCCACTTAGCGCCACTTATTGGACCGAGCCCAGAGACGATGCCAGCCCGAGAACAGCTGATCTCCAAGAACGCCGCGGATTAAACCCGCCGTTACACAAGCGGCGGCGCCAGCCGATTGGATGACACAGTGCGCCGGTGGCAGGAGATAAGAAGCTGCAGAGGTAATTATTGTTTGGGTAACGTTTAAACCCAGTAAACGCTCCGGTACCGGTAACGGGGCGGTCTTAGAGGTGGGAGGCCGCCGATATTGATCAGGATCTCATTGATTTAGAAAATTTCTAAATAAATCTGTAGGATTTATTACAGAGATTAGTTTCTGCATTTCTAATCCTTCAATGAACACACAATCCTTTCAGAGTCCTGAGAGTTTTAATTTAAAAGAAACAGGCACATGAGACGAGGAAAGAGTGATTTAAAACGGAATATATGCAAGAATCACACGGGACCATGACGTTTCAACTAGTTATGGGAAAAATAAAGGCTTTACTTACTGATTCCACCGGATTTAGGAAGGAAAGCAGCCGGCAGGTGAGAATGGATCCATTAAATGTTCATTACCAGCGTTGATCACCTGTGAAAGAAGCGGTTTTGTTAGTTTGCTGCTTTTGAACTTAAAGGTGTCGACTAACACAGCGCCGGGGTGGAAAGACATCAGCAATGACCTTGAATAAAGCGAGACATTCAACCTGGGAAAGTGATGACTTCGTCTGAAGTCAAAAAAGACGTGTGAAGGAGCCACCAGAGCTCTGGAAGATGTCTGGAGACCCCGGCCCGTCAGCGCAAACACCCCATGACCCCTGGCCCTCTGCAGAGACTCGGCCCAAACTGGGTCATGAAAGATCAACGATCCCAAACACAGCAGCAACGAGGCGTCCTAGTCAAAGTCCACGCCTTAACCCGATAGAGACGCTGTCAGGGGGCCATAAGAGAGCTGTCTGACCGCAGTGAACTGAAGCAACCCTGGAAAGAAGGGTTGGGCAGTATTCCTCCACCACGATGTGAGAAACTGATAAAAAGTGTCCCTGCAGCCTGATGGATCACGGCTCTGTCGCGTCTCAAGAAAACTTTCATTTTCTCATGACTAGTTAAGACTTAAGCTCTTCCAGTTTGGAGATTACTGTACTGGGACCATGCTAATCTGTTGCTAAAGTAGAGGATTTTGCCTTTATTTGATGGGCTTAATCAAAGCCCAAGAACAAACCTTCTGGCTTCATTATCGGAACAAACTTCAACGTTTTATTGAGGTTTTTTGATGTTCTTTTGTAAAAATTCAATCTCATCAGGATCTCCAAAAAAAAAAAGGTCATTATGCTTAAACTTTGAAAGCCATTTAATTTCTCTTAATTTTTCCTGAACCCACAGGGCTACATTAGAAAGCATATACTTACTTTAAACCTATTAAAGACCAACATTTCCCTCTTTTGGGTGAGTATCACACCCGCCTCCACCTTTATACTCCCTGTCTTTCTGGAAAGGAAACATTGGGCCCTTCATTCTGTCTTCAAAATGCAGCTCATGAGGACATTGAGAGAAAATAACTGCGTGCAAACGGCTAACGGAGGAAATCAAGATGACGAATGGAGGCAGGAAAGATAATGAGACGGTCGGGGGGAATAATTGAGTTTGATGAGAGCGCAGCTTCAAGTGGAAAAGTGTGCAATAATTCAGGTAGCGCTGTGATCGCGTGTTCAATGTGTGGCTGGGAGAATAATTGAGATGCAGATGAGTCTGAAAAGCAAGAAAACGGTTTCTTCTGCCGCCCTTTGGTCGCGACTCAGGCTGGTTCTGTCATTAAAGTTTCTACAGTTATTCTTTCCCTGCAGCGGTGCTGGCCGGGCCAGAATATTTGACACCCACTGGATTTCTTACTGGACAGAAATGGCAGTTTGCAGCTAGAGGGTCCTGGGTTCCAATCCCAGCCTGGGGTCTGTCTGCATGGAGTTCTCCCTGTGCATGCATGGGTTCTCTCAGGGTACTCCGGCTTCCTCCCGCAGACAAACACATGACTGTTAGCTTAATTGTGCTCTCTAAATTGCCCTTAGGTTGTTAGCTCTGTGTGTCTCTGTGTTGATGGACTGGCGGTCTGTCCAGGGTGGACCCCGCCTCTCGCCCAGTGACCCTGCAGGCATCAGTGGTTATAGATGATGGCTGGTTGGATGGAACCGTGTCTTCTTATTTTCATCACTTTATATTTGTTGTTTTTTCCTTCTATTTTGAAAAAGTGGCAAAAATGTTAAAGGTAATTATTTAAAGCATAATCTTTCATTTTTAGAAAAATCCAACTCTTACTTGGAGTATATTTATTCTTTTTTGGGCGTGGAAAAAATGTTTTTAACAAAAATAATCGGTGGTTCAGTCATTGGCACCTCCAACACTCCCTTAAAATCAATGTAGCTGAAATATCTTCTTCATCTTGGCTTTCTTTATTAGTTACATCATATTGGAGCTTAGAAATATGTTCTGACACAGAGTGTCTGTGTCTGTTCCCCACCGTCCAAAATGGGAAAGACAGGCGAACAGAGACCACTGTATTGAAGTAAGGCAGATATTCTGTTTTCAGCTTTATAAGCCTCTGGAAATAGTTAAAAAATAATAAAGAAAACAGGACACATGACAAACAAGAACACAACATTTAAAAGGATCTCCAAAGTTTACTATCCAACCAGTTGTTTGGTTAGCATAGCAGGGTGAAGCCTTTCCCTCCTACCTTCACAAACGTAAACCCAGAGGCGTTAGCTAAACTCTACGAGGTCCATTTAACTTTTTTCAGGTTTAGCTCAGGTTGACCTTTTTTAGCTGTAAACGTTCCAGAAACAATTCATGGACAAGTAGTTTGTTGCCGCTGTTAAGTACAGTGGAGGATCTGTCATGCTGTGGGCCTTCGTCTTTACCGGAGGCTCCGGGGACCTTGCTGAGCACGTGGCAGAATCTTTTTTAACAAACCAGGACATTTAATTGAAAATCTAAGTCAGTAAACTGAAACTCAACCTTCTCTAAATACACTCCTTTACAAGGGATACTAATAGTCAATGTATATTTCTGGAAGCCTGGATCCAACACCACTGATCTGTACGGTTACATCTTGACAAAGTAACGTTGTCAAGTTAAACATAAAAACGGAGCAGAGCGGGAGTTTTGGATCCAAGAATTTAACCGCTTGGGACAAATGATGCTCTGTGAGGTGGGACTGAAAGAGGGAGCGGCGTTTTAGTGCCAGGATGAATTTAGAAGGTGTTTAAAGCACTGACAGAGAAACAGGATTAAAAAATAAAGTACAGCGAATCATGCCGAGGTTAATATTCCACTAATTTGTACAGTAATTGGCAGCTAGTTGATGGTTAATTTGTGCCATGCAGAGGTTCTGTGATCTGTTCTAGACTGGAAGAACAAAAAAAGAAGCAAGAAATGAGACTTTAAACGTCAGCACTGACTGAAACGTTAATGTCCCGTCCAGATTGTCATCTTTTTACCCCAATAAGTCCCAATAAATGTTTGGTTAATTAGGAATCAAGACAACATGATACGTTACACTCCGATTGGACGAGGAATATCTGTGTTTTAGGGAGAGCAGAGGAAAGAAACTAATCAGGAGGCGCTCCTTTACAACGTAACGCCGCGCTTCTATTAGTGGTTAAAAAGCACCAAATTCAAAGTAGAAAACTCTGGGTTACCTCCTGAGCTGCTGGCCTTTAAATAGTGCTGGTTTCAGCTCTTTTCTTCTCCACTAAACTGATATTTGTTCTGCTGATTTGTAGTTGCTGTGCCGGCTGAAGGCGTCATGCCTCGCCGGTCCGCCTCTGGCTCTGGAGGGTAAAATTCGGTCAAACTCTGGCTTTATTATGATAAGTTTCCTGATTGGAATAAAAACGTCTGTGTGTTTTCTCTGTTTCTGCTGCTGTTAAAAGTGTTTTTCTCTTGATTTTCTGGAAGCGCTCAGATGCTCCGTTTCTTTCCAGCTTTTGACTCAGTTTACCGCCCATTTACTGCACATTTGGACTATTTCTGCTCCTCTGGGCGATGAGGTGAGAATAACTGAGATGAAAATGGGATAATATGTCATTAACAGGCTTATTGAACATTTCCATGATCTCAAATGTGATATCCTACCGCTTCAGATGGAGATCTTTTCTTTCAGATATCATATATGATCATCCAATGTGCCATGTTTTGGAAAAGCTCCTCTGCCGGAGCATTTGCAAGGTGGATTTTTTTTCCTTTTAGTTTAACATCATTCTGCCCCAAAAAAAGGAAAAGAAATTAACACCATGTTTAATTGTAAAGCTCAAAGGCCTGGAAAGATTTAATGCCTTTTCTGTAATATTGGTTATTTTTTAATCATAAAGCTGGTATTGGTAGAAATTTGCCTATGTCACAATCAGCCATTTTCCCTTTGATCGGCTCTGATTGGTGAGAAAAGGCTGAAAGATCCCTTTATCAAATATTTAAAGTTTAGGGACGGACGCTTTGATGCATAAATTGGGTTAATCCAGTCATTCCCTCGTTTACTGTTTGATTTAAAATGACTGACTCTATCAAATAACTTGCTGCAGATCCTTTCTTCTGCTTTAACTCTTGCATCCCTTAGAATAAAAGATTTGCCTTATGTCTCACCTCCTATATTTAGTATTTTGATTTGTTTCAGTCAGAAGTATCACCAGAAATGTAAAACTTGCTGTTTTGAAAGCTCAGATTGACCAAACGCGCCTCACACAGCATCTCTTTGTGCCATTTGTTTCCTTCTGATCCAACTTTGAATCTCCTGCGGTCACACTTTGTCCCCTGGACCCGCTCATGCACGTCTTATGACTGTCACGCTTTAACGCTTCTCAGACTCCAGTCCCCCCCACCCCCACCCCCGCTGAGGTCAGAGGTCAGCCTGGGAAGATAAGAGATCATGTCCGATGAACAGATTCTCTGATTGCTTTTAATCCGAACGTGGTTTTTGTTGCACATAAGACAACTTTCTGCCCATCCTGCCGGAGTCACGAGTCGTTCTCTGCTTCTGACCTGAACTCTCTTCTCTTCTACTCTTGTCACACTGGTCCTCCTGACATCTGTAAAACTTTTTGTGCTTAAAAAAAACCTTCAGCCTGGATCCTTGAGTGTTTTATTTAGGGGCAACCAAATTAAAGTTAAATGTCTTGCAAGGCTGCAGGGAGTCTCAGCGTCTCTGTGGTTATGTTTGAACGACACTCTGCGAGCTGAAGCATCAGCGAGGAACCCCACTATAAATGCTAAAGCATCAACGCGGGTTGAGAGGAGTTTTAAAAGGCTGTTCTGGAAGCAGCGGACTGATGACAGCTAAGAGTTCGAGGTGCAGGATGTTGAAGCTCAGGTTCAAGCAGTCGGCAGTGCTACGGTGTCATCCTGAGGGTGAGCTACAGCTAAGATGTTTGGGTTGATGGAGAAGAAAAGGAGAAGGTCAGGAGGTCAGGAGGTCCATCGCCCCGGCTGGTCATTGGTGGGATTGATTGATCCGGCTCTGTAGCGCCGTGCTAACCTTTTATGTTTTTAAAACTTTGATCAATGGCACCCCAGAGGTTCAGCTCTGTCTTTTCTTTGCTTCTGGTGGAGGAGATGTGCAGTGCATTGTGGGAGATGTAGCCCATTGTTTCACTCATTGATCTTTTTGGTCTTTTTTTTTCTCCTCCTGGTTTTAGTTTTTCTTTAAATTGATACATGGTGTCCCTCTTTTTCTTCTTTCTTCTGTTTTTTTTCCTCCCTTGCGTAAAGCTCCCTCTCTCTTTCTATTCTCACATCGCCGTTTGCTCTTTATTTCCATCTCTCCTCTGTTTCTAGTGTCTCCTAAGGTTCATTCTTCACTCCCACCTTCTCCCCGTCGTCTCCCTCTCCTCTGCCACCTCCTCCTTTCTTCGGCCTGCATCTCTTCCTTCAGGAATGCGCTCGGGACTCTTCCCTCCAAACACACACATTCCTCCTGTTTCAAACACGCACACAGAGTCTTTGTCGCCGTGATCAACACACACTCAATGAACCTCGGATGGAAAAACAGGCGCGGCCGAAAAAGCACAGAATGGGCCTTTAATTGTTGGAAACGCGTGTCAGTCAAGGCCCGGGCCTCGACTCGGTTTCAGTCTCTGAAGCTCGCGCTCGTTTCGCTGAAGCCTTGTCGCTGAGCTGCAATAAAAGGAACCCTGTATGGTCAGCCGGAGACGGACAGAGCTGCGGTTGTTCCCCATGGACAGAAGAAAGAAGGTCATTGTGTCCGGAGGCTTCAGAAACACTTAACTCTCCTTACTTTACTCCACTTTCTCGAGCAGCGAGTCGTTTTTGGTCTGAAAAAACTATTTGTCCTCCTGGTTTCGACTTCTCGCTGGAAAAAAACTCAGACTGTTGATGTCAGACTGTTGGCGGCAGAAAGACCAACTAAAACTGTCAAATTCAGAGAGAAACGGCATTTACGGCATGTTTTGAATCCTAATGGCTCAGCACAACACTTTAGACTTGAATAACAAAATGAAATGTTGGTCTTGCAGTAGCAGCTTTGCAGCGAGCCTCGGAGCTAAACAAACCGGGGAAGTTTTCATGAGCAAGGCTATCAGGACTGTTATAGGTCTCATATTTTTTCATTGCTGAAAGATTCAGAAACCAGCAAAACTCAGCCAGCTTTCACTGTGAATTTAAAACATCAGTTTTAAGTTAGGCAGACAGGAAATACACTTTTTTTGCAACAGGGATACAACCCTGGGTTACAGCAAGGAGCTTTATTCAGCAATCATCTTCCAACAGGAAGTGAAGTCGTTAAATGCTCCCAAGGCTACGTTCACACAGCAGGCAAATCCGACCTTTTTGCCAATATGCGACTAGGGCTGGACGATAATTCAATAACGATATTTATCGATCGAAAGACGTATATCGACAATAGAAAAAAAAGGGTCAATAAAAAGTTCAATATAACAGTTTTCCTTCCTTTTGCATTCTAGCCATGTAGGTTAATATTACAGTCATTACATCCTCCCAACCAATCACAACGCAGACCCAGGAATGATCCGTCACCAAGCTCCGCCCCCTTCAAAGAGTTCAGAGAGCACGCGTTCTGTTTCTTTTTTTTTAAACTTGCAGTTTTGGTAATAAAGGGTTGAGTTTGAATTAAGTGTTTGTGTGTTCTGTATTTAAAAATAGGTCGCTAAGGTACACCAAAACATGGCCAGGACTGCACTTAAAATATGTGTTTTGAATTTGTTGACAATTATTGATATGATTTATATGATTTATATTTTATCCATATGATTTTTCTATATCGTCCAGCCCCATATGCGACCCATATCCGCCTGTTTCATGGCCATGAGAAAGGCACAGTTCCAACCTTTTTAACCAAAATCAGATCTGATCGGTGCCAGTTCCATATCTGGCACTAATTTGGATGCGTATTGGATATTTCTCAAAGCGTCTGCAGTCTGAACGGTCATGTCGCATTTCAGCCGTCTTTTACGTCACTTTCCTGGCTCTCCCTACACGTCCATACAGACTTCTCTACAGCATCAGCAGTAACCGCTCCACAGCTGTTAATAGCTGCCCTGCATTTTCTTAGCTTTCTTCGCCTTGCTATGATGTGGTGGTCGTAATATTGTCAGCTCACATTGGTCAACAGCTTCATAATAACACAGACGGCGGTCTCCGAGTTTTTTTCTTTGAACAAAGCTTTATCGAACACTTCTAATAACAATTACATCTGTTGTTACTTCTGTAAACGGTGCACTTCTTTGTGATGTCTTCTTCTGTTAACTGCTCACGCGGCTCGCTTTGAGGCCTTGAACCATTCAGACAGAAGTCTGACGCTGCATTTTATTGGTAGTATGAACGACCACGCTAAAAAAAAATAAAAAATCAGATTTCAGCAAAAAAATAATTAAATTGAGCATCGAGACCTGCAGTGTGAATGTAGTCTAAATTTTGACCAGATTTTATTGATGCATAAGAAAAGATGTCTGGATCTGTTGTTTAGAAGCAGTCAGTGAATGCACCCCAGCTAACCATTACCGGGTAATTCTGACAACACTCTACGGTGTGGATGCTGTTACTGAGGGAAGAATATCAAAGTTTACAGTATCAGTCAAAAGAAGCACAGAAATGTAAGAAACCATTTAAAAGGAAACATTTGGAGGCTTTTCTGTGGTTCATTCAGACTGCGAGAGAGTGAGAGAGAGCAAGACTTTCAGCAAATAACAGACTAAAAGAAGTACAATAAAGCAGCACAGTTTTATTCGTTTGAGCCTTCAACCTCTCCCTGTCATGGATCCTGCTGGAATGAGAGAAGTTTTAAACCTTTTTGAAACCCCAGAGTTAAAACGTTCAGCGTTCTCCAGGAATACACACAGACTGCTGTTTGGGTAGTAACGCTCTATTTATGCCTATCACTGATGCCAAGGAAAGTTTAAAAAACAACCTCAGTCATCAGTTTGTCTTCATTTTAAAATGTAAGAAAAAAAAAGAAAAAACTAAACTTTCCAAAGCAGCTTCTCTTTCACACGTCCCCTCTGCTCCTAAAATTAATTTCTGAGCGCTCGTGGCAGGATGGCTGGAAACAAATATTTTACACAACTTTGAGCTCATGTCATTTAAATCCCATATTAAACAGGTTTCCAGAGTTTCCTTTTTTCACCTCCGGAATATCGCCAAAATTAGAAACATTCTGTCCAGGAGTGATGCTGAAAAACTAGTCCATGCATTTGTTACTTCAAGGCTGGACTATTGTAATTCTTTACTATCAGGAAGTCCACAAAATGCAGTTCGAAGTCTTCAGCTGATCCAAAATGCTGCGGCAACAGTCCTGATGAAAATCAACAAGAGGGATCATATTTCTCCAATTTTAGCTTCCCTTCATTGGCTTCCTGTTAAATCAAGAATAGAATTTAAAATTCTTCTTCTAACGTATAAAGCCCTTAATAACCAAGCTCCATCATATATCAGAGCTCTGATTACCCCGTATGTTCCTAACAGAGCACTTCGCTCTCAGACTGCAGGTCTGCTGGTGGTTCCTAGAGTCTCTAAAAGTAGAATGGGAGGCAGATCCTTTAGCTATCAGGCTCCTCTCCTGTGGAACCAACTCCCAGTTTTGGTCCGTGAGGCAGACACCCTGTCTATTTTTAAGACTAATCTTAAAACTTTCCTTTTTGACAAAGCTTATAGTTAGAGTGGCTCATGTTACCCTGAGCTATCTCTATAGTTGTGCTGTGATAGGCCTAGGCTGCTGGAGGACATCAGGGTCTAATTTTCTCACTCTACTGATTTCTACTGTTCTTCATTCTACGGTTCTCCAGTTTTGCATTGTATTACATTGAAATGACTGTCGTCATTTCAGCTTTTAACTTTTTGCTCTCTCTCTTTTTCTTCATAGTAGGTACACCTGGTCTGGCGTTCTGTTAACTTTGACATCATCCAGAGAAGACGGCTCACCCGTTACTACCATCTAATGTAGAACAGATTACTAGATCAATGTGTGCTTCTGTGCTTTTTGTCTCTCTTGTTGTGTCTCTGCTCTGTCTTCTGTAACCCCAGTCGGTCGAGGCAGATGACCGTTCATACTGAGCCCGGTTCTGCCGGAGGTTTTTTTTTCCCGTTAATGGGTGGTTTTTCTTCCCACTGTCGCTTCATGCTTGCTCAGTATGAGGGATTGCAGCAAAGCCATGTACAATGCAGACGACTCTCCCTGTGGCTCTACGGTTCCCCAGGAGTGAATGCTGCTTGTCGGGACTTTGATGCAATCAACTGGTTTCCTTATATAGGACATTTTGACCAATCTGTATAATATGATTGAACTTGATTTTGTAAAGTGCCTTGAGATGACATGTTTCATGATTTGGCGCTATATAAATAAAATTGAATTGAATTGAATTGAATTGAAATACAAACTGACTAAAAAGGGCATTGGCAGGTCAAAGCTTTACAGAAACTGTAGTCTGGAAATTGGCCACAAATTTGAGATTGGTGCATCTAGGATTCTCCAGAATTCTTCTATAGATTTCCCAGAATGCAACACCTGTTCCTAAAGACCAGGTGTGCGTCAAGTTTTCCTTTTGCTGTTCCTGGATACAAATTAGAGGGAAAGTGAAGTGATTAATCATCCGGGGGGAGCTCAGAGTAGAGACAGTCCTCCTCTGTGGCCTTCTGATTGGGAAGTCTTTCCTGCATGACTCCCTTTGGAGGTTTTCTGGGTATATCCCACTGGGAGAAGGTGTGGAGCAGACTCAGAACCTGCTGCAGGGACTATAATATATCTTTTCTAGCCTGGGAACATCTTGGCATCCCTCAGAATGATCTAAAAAATTTCACTGAGAAGAACAAGGTCTAGGTTTCCCTTCTAAACCCCAATACCTCCATGCCCCTACTTTAGGTGGATGGATACAAATGGAAAAAGTAGAAGGATAACAAGTTTTTGTATTTGCCGTTTTAACAGTAAGATACACACAGCTAAACAATCTTAAATCAAATAGAAGTATTATGTTTCTGTGAGATGTTTAGGAGATTAAGAAAACAACGTCAATCTTCTCCTGCTTTCTCGGTTGCTGACTTAAGTATTAGAAGAGATTCACTTGACTTAAACGATTGAAGGCCAGAACCACAAAGGAATTTCATCTCTCTCTGTCTACTGGGAACTTCGTGTCCTTTTTCCACTAACAGTGAAAGCAGAAAAGAAACTGAGATAAATCAGTGAAAATGTTTACTGCGACTGTCCAGGTTAGTTTGTCCTGCAGGGAAAAAAAGAAAGATACTGTAAAACATCTTCAAAAGGCGAAGATGATGGAAATCATAAATGTGTAAACATGTCGACCTGGAGCGCTAACCGCTGCCAGGAGCTTTGGTTAAACCTCGCGGAGCCGGCAGCCCGGTTTTATTGCAGGTTTTTGGTGTTTGCCTCTGCTGTAAATCAAACACGGCAGGTGCAGTCGGTCTGTTCCTCCGCACACAGGTCACTGATTGTTGTTTCATCCTGTAAAAAAAAAAGCAGCTCTGTTTAATGTCAGGAATACAGACTCCGAATGAAAGGACCAGAGCATTTATTGTTGATTTGTTACTTATTTTTGTAAAGGTGAAAAAAATAGGTTCAAAGAGGGAGATAATACTTTTAGACCTTTAAAAAACAGTGGAAATCATTGAAATTTTATGCTGTTATTAACTTAGAAACGTTAGATGCGGCTTTTAAACGTGATCAATACCTCACCAGTGGATCCAAAATTAATGTTTCAGTCAAATTTTCTGTTTTATTCCCTCTGAAAAGTGTTTGTCCTGCATGAATGTAGGACAACTGGGGTGTTTTATTTAAAACCTCTTTATCTCTGTTGCATATGTTTGCCTGTTTGTTTCTGTGCAACACTGAGGCATGAAGCATGTGTGCATCCAGCTGAATAACTGCTTGTTTGGTGTATTTTTGCTCCGTTTAGTGGGTGTGTTTCTGGAGAAGGAATGCTCTCTGTCTTTCTGATGACCAGGGACAGATGCCCAGCTCCAGGCGAAGCCAACATCTGTGTGTGCGTCTTGTGCGTGTGTGATTGTGCGTGCCACTGGCTTCCAGCAGGCAGTGGAACAAAAAGGCTCCTTTGTTTGTGTGTGTTTGTGTTTTATTGCATGCCCACATGGAATAATGGGACACTGGGAGCAGCAGCAAAGATGAAAACAGAGAAGTGATGAAGCAGGCTGTCTGGGTTCTGGAAATTAGTTTAAGTGAAGCTTGTGGATTTAGATTATTTTCCATTATAGGCCATCGATTAGAACTTGAATTGGTTTTGGGGTAGAGAAAACTGGACCTTCTTTGAGGAACTGTATTGGTATTTGGTGCTTTCTCGCTGTGTGTCAACTCTGTAAACTATAAGTGGTATAAAATCATGCTGCTGTTGTTTCGATTACAACATTTATCATGATTAGCCCACATTTCCTTATTCCCTATCCTCTTTCTTTTCAATAAGCACAATGTCCCAACAACTCTCTTTGAGCTTTCTGACCTTTCATTCCCAAAATCTATGTATCCAAGTTATGGCTTAAAGTCCATCCAAATGGTGAGATACAATATTAGCGATCAAGGCAACAGAAACAATGTAGCTGACCAAATATAGCGTACCAGTAGTCCTTTGCGATCGTGTTTCTCCAAAACTTAAAGCTATAGCTGGTAATCCTGTTCAGAAACACTTTTTGTTATAACTGGGTAAAATCTGCTTTCCATCCTGAAAGTTGTAAATATATTATGTATTCACAAAAACGAGGTTAAAAAATCATTCTCTGTGGGAGCTGCAGGCCTGTGAAAACTCTAACTCAGAGGTCACCAACATGGGGCCCGCGGTCACCAGGTAACCCTAGAGGACCACATGTGGGGCCCTCACGCCTATTAAAAAAATCCTCCAGTGAGCTGCATCTAAAATGTTATTTTATTTAGTTGCTCTTCCTTTTTAATCATTCTTGTACTTGCATAGATTTAAAATTAATTAAAAAAGTAAAAACATGTTTATATTACATAACGTTAAGATGAGCTCTGACTCTTCTAGTTCAAAGGTCAGTACAGGTAGCCCTTCGTACGACACGGTACGAGTGAAGTAGCTCTCAACTTCTAAAAGGTTGGTGATCCCTGCTCTAACCAGTCTTTGCTGTTAGGTCCGAATGGCATGGTTTGGTCAGAGTTTTGGTCCTGCTCTCACCCTCCTCTGTCCTTCAACTTCTGGGGTATCATCTTATCTATTGGTTGTCCCACTGCTGCGCTCACGTAACGCCATTGTAATTCCACCTTCCTTCTGAACCTACCGCTTGCTGGCTAAGCATGCGCACTTCTAGTGTTTATGTATCTGGTTAGCGGTTAGCTTAGCCGTTAGCCGTTCATTGTAGCTCCACTGCTCTCACCGTAGACTTTGAGCATTGCTGAGAGTCACAAGAAGCGAACCGCGTTCATGTTTATGAGAAGAAAAAGGCCTCAGTAGAAAGAAATAAGACCAGAGTGGATTTGTAGATTTTCTTTCACACGATCCCCCTGAAGAGCGGAAGAGCAGGTAAGACCGTCTTGCGCATGCGCAGTTATTCAAAAAGGGACTTGGGGAAACGTCTGGAAAAATCACCGACCCTAGCTTTAAAACAGTTACACCATGATACAGTAAAAGTCTACAGTAAAGTGCACTTCACCCGCTACCTTCAAGCTGAAATAGCTCCAGCCTGTCAAGGAAGCAGAACTAAAAGGCAAACCTCTCGATTTACTGGTCCCGGTATGCCCCAGCCATCAGCAAAGGAGTACCTGAGATACTGACCAGAAGAATGAGATCTTCCTCCATTGGGGAGCTGTAATTAAACTCATAGATGGAGTGAGAAACTTGTAGCAGAGCCACTGCTCCTCAACACTGAAAGAACTCAGCTGAGGCGATCCAGACGACAAATAAAAGTTCCTCATAGATGGCTCTCTTTGGAGGTTTTCCAGTCAGTTTTCACACAGAAAGACCCCGGAGGAGACAAAGAAATCACAGGAGGAACCAGTTCTTCCTCTGTGGCTTGTAATTCAGTGGCATTCCCAGGCCAGATGGGCTCTGGTTTCTCCTTTCTGGGGTTGTTTATCAAGAAAATCTGATCAATCCGTCTCAAATGATTTCTTTCAGCGAGGAGGAACACCAGCTCTACTTTGAGCTCTGTCTGGTTGACAGATATCTGGAGCAACTAGGTCCACCACCACCTTACAGGACATTTCAGCTGTTTCTATCCCGAGATCTCTTTTATTTAGTCATGATCTTCATCTCAAAACCGTAGTTGAGTGTTGGAACTTAGACAAAGCAGTAAATTGAGATCTTTGCTTTTTTTTTTGGGCTCAGTTAACATGCCGAAGCGGAGCCTGCATCACGGCAGAAGATCACCTGCTTCCACCATACTGTCACTCATCAACAAGGCACCAAGATGCTTGAGCGTCGGTCTCCTCCACCTGACGCAAAGAATAGTCCCCAAACCAGAAGAATTTTTACTCCGTTTTAGAATCATTGTGTCAGATTTCGAGGAACTGACTCTCGGTCTGTATCCTTCCCACTTAGCTGCAAACTGTAAACCAGTGCATGCTGGACTTTGTGGCTTGAAGAAGCCAACACAACCACATCATCTGCAAAAAGCAAAGATGAGAACCTAAGCTTCTCAAACCAGACATCCCTCCTGTCCATCACTGTCCTTTGAGATCCTGTCCTGAAAGACCACAAACAGGTCCTGTGACAACGCATTGCTTTGCACCCAAGAACCGATCGATCTAGTGCCGTCGAGGTGGACAGAGCTCCTACTTTTGGTACACAAACAACAGATAGCCCTGAAAAACCTCTGAGGCACCTCAGAATGCCTTGAAGGACACGGTTGTAAGCCTTCCCCAGGTCCACAAGACTCGTGGACATTGGCAACAATCAGTTTAATGAATTGCTAAATTGTTTTAAAGTACTGTTGGCATTACTTTGTTTATAGTCTAAGTTGTTATTCTATTTCTCTCACAGCACCTTTGCCAATTGTTTGTCTCCATTCATCCCTGATGGTTTTCCTAATAATGTCCCACTGGTCGCCCTCTTTCTCCCTGGTTTTGCCTCTGCCAGGTCTATTTTCAGCCTTCCTCTTTTATTTCCGAGTTATCTCACTTCATCCCAGTCGGGCCCTTGAGAGTCTGATTTCAGGCGCCGACGTGGACGCCCTTTCAGCAGCTCTGAGGGAAAGGTTTGAATGACTTGAATTCAGCAGCGCTCCACATTTATTGATGTGGTGTAATTGTCTTCTCCGGTGCGGTGTAATTCTATCATCACCTTTGCGGGCTGAGCGCCACGGTGGTTATGAATAAAAATGTGGGATGAGACAGAAATCATAATTCACCTTCATGTGGAAAGGATTGATTGATAGAGAAATTACAGCAAAAAAAATCTACATTTCCAGCCTTACCTTACTTTGGCTACTAATTGAATTTGTACTGAATGTGATGATAAATCTGTCCTGGAGGCCTGAGACTTGCATTTGATCTGATTTTTGTCGCCTCTCCTGAAAACTGAGAAGAAGGTTTATACAGGGGGAAGAAATATTATTTCTATCATTTAAACCCAACTTTAACGGTCTTCTAAAGTTAAACTAAGTACTTTCAGTTCATTAAATGAAAAATTTAAAAAAGTAATAAAAGATGATTGATATGTCTGAAACTTGATTATTAATCTTCATACAATAACACAGTTAAAAAGCATAACTTTGCATTTTTTTATATCATCTTAGATTATCGTAAAGCTTCAGAAGCTTATACCAACCAAGCTAGATACAAACTAAAACTGGTAAAATGTGCAAAAAACTTTCTAAGGACAGGCGTGTGCTTTGTTTACCTGAACTTTACCGAGTAGTTTCACTGGTCATACTAAACAAACCACAACTGTAAACTAAAAGTCCCTGTTTATGTGAGTGAAACAACAGCAAAGGCTCTTATTTCAAGGAGCACAATTGTACTGTGAATTATTTATTACCGAGTGGTTTCACTGCTTTAACTAAACATACTGGAAGTTTTCAAATGCATGTCAACTTAACTTTTCTAGCTGAAAACCCGTATTTATTTTGCCTGCTTCACACTAATAAAGGAGGGCAAAAGTAGCTTGATTTAAAGAAAACAAACGTGGCATCTAAGATGTGAGTTATCTTTACTCTGAAGCTAATAAAGTATCATTGTCTAAAAGTAAGCAAACTAACTGAAACATGGTTTTCTTTGTTCTATTCACACTGATAAAACTGGAAAAGACTTGCTTCAAGGGACAGAAATAAGCTTTGCCTTCATAAATTTAACGAAATAATTTTTCTGCTTATTCTATGCTCAATGAAAACTAAAAGTCTTTAAATATATTTAATGGTTAATTGTTCTGGTTGGCAATATTGTTTATTTTGAACCTTTCACAATGATAAAATCATTGAGACAGGTTCTTTCTAGCAAGTAGAAAAAAATGATCTATTACATTATGAAAATGTTTTGTCTTCCTTAATTAGGGCAAAACAAAAAAGTAAGGGACAATTCAGTGTTCAGACAAATATATAAAATTCAAGTCTTACTTCCCAGTTTCTGTCTTTCAGGTCATTTTCATGATGTTTTCTTGAGTGATTAACAGCATCAGGGTAGGTTATTATTTGGTCCCACATTTTGTTCTCCTATAACTGGCAGATTCAGGCTGGCTCCATCATTTTTAATGTTTACCTGTGTTGTCATTAGCCATTAGCATCAAATGCCTTTACAACTGAATGGAGGAGTGGGCTAATGGGGGATAGCATACTGGTTTGTTGCGTTGCTTCACTATTTATTAGCCGACTGAGCCAAAAGCTGATGGTTTCCTATGTTAATTTGTAGCACAGTAGAACAGAGCTTTGCGTTGTTAGGAACTGCGCAGCGGGGGAGCTCAGACCGACAGAACATCGTAATCTGGCTGTTTATGTCAGTGAAGCTAATGTTTAATGAGACAGCGTTAGCATATGTCATCCAAGAGATTTACTACTTCACTCTTGTAGATCCGGGAGCTTTTCAGACCCATTTAAAATGCTTTTCAAACATCAGTTTCATAGCATTAGCATGTAGCATTAGCTTGTAGCTAGCATGTGGCATCCTTTGGCATTTCATTCTTTTCCGGTCTGTCTCTCTGGAAAGTACCTCAAAACTATGCTTTTGTTTGCCGTGTCACATAAAGAGTGTCACATATGTTCTGAATGTACTCTGCATGTTAGCAGAACTTTAAACTTCCAGCAGTAGATAATTGTTTTCGTCAGCTGATATTGCAGTGTTGCTTTCAGAAGAAGTGCAACATTTTGAATCAATCAGTTTAGATTTTGATGCAAATGAGTATCTATTAATAATTTATTGTTTTAGTATTGATTATTTCAAGGTATCAATTATTTTGACAACCCAATGCAGACTCCAAAAATGAGCAAACTGGAGAAAACTTTGAAAATTGTGTTTAAGACTGTATCTTTGTGCAAAATGACCAGAGACTCTAAATCATCGGTGTTAGACCTGAAGGGGGATTTTGTGATTGAATCATCAGTGGGAGCAGTCAGTAGTTTCCATTTTGGAGCTGATATTTGTCAGCTCTCCTCAACACAAACATCTTAACAGCCGGCTCCCAAATCATGTCCACTACTGTTGGTGAGTTTTCCACACTAACATCCAGAAACATGTTACCTCACTGTAGTGGACCGAAGCTGTTGTTTCATTGAGTCTCTATGTAAGGTCCCGAAGAAGCGGAACAGACGCCTTTTTGTGAGTCTTTCTGTTCTTGCGGCTGAATTAGCTAAACGACGGAGTATGATGAGATCACAAGGCCGGCAACAGTTGGTGGGGAATACAGCTTTCTTTGTGCTTCCAAGGCAGCGTGAGTCTGTATCTATGACTACCTTGCCAACACACCAAAATATAGATAGGCATACACACACAGCTGGGACTGTCTTTCATTTAGTGCTCAGGTCGCACATTTCATTTACAATAAAGCAACGAGCATGCTGGGATGGCAATATGTATGTGGTCAACTTATGTAAGCAGAGTGATGAATGCACACTTTATTTCACATTTATTTCTTACTGTAATTCAGATACATGTCATATTTGCACTATAAAAGTAAATGTCCCAATTTGCTGCACCTCTCCTCATATTACACTTAGTTTTGTTCTATCTATGGATTTAAAAATGGCACATACAGTACTTACAAGTTCACATTTCTCTTCATATTAGGAACTTGTATTGACTTTTGTTATGTATGACTTTTATTCATTTGAGAGATCTGATCCCCCGGTAACATCAATGCTGCTGTTTCATCAGTGTTGTCCAATCTACCGAATATTAATATAAAAAAAACTGCTTTGAAGACTTTTATTTGTGGAAACAATGGTTTAGGTTTCGACGTTGGTTTCGATGTGAGTGGTTGAAGCAGCGCATCAGTAAAGATGACGGACAAGTGGTTTATCCAATCATACGCAAGAATTTTCGATAAGGCCCCTCCTTCTGAAAGACATCTCCAATGGAGCGATCCCAGACGGATGTGTGGAGCTCTGCTGAACGAAATCCATCTGGCGAGAGTCATGTTACTCTATCTCTGCCTACTTTCAACACCAAATCTAACCTCAACCATTACCAGTATATTCCTAACCCAAAACTTATCTCTGAACCTAACTTCTCACCCTAAGAAAGGGAGCCTGCCGCATTAAGACCCTGCTTTGGGTGCCCATAAGGGCCACTGGTGTACAGAAGGTTAGTGAGTATAGTAGAAAGGCTCCTAAATAGGTAACATGAATGCGTATGCGTACACAGAAACACACACATTGCTGTGGTTTGCATTCCAGTCATATGAGCAGCAGCGCTGGCAGTCGGATCCTCAGCTGTGCCTGAAGGTCACAATGTATGCCCACACTCTCAGAAACACACACTTCCTGCTTCAAACAGGAAAACACTCACAGCTGAGTTCATTAATGTAACTGGAACGCTCTGTTGTGGGTTTTTTTTGTGTATAATAGATCCAGTGTTTTTTTTTTTCTGCATGCATTCAGGGCTGTCCTGATTAAAACCGTGTGAACCAAACTACTGTGTGTGTCTGTTCCCACGTGGTGTTGAATAAAAGCAGGTATCTAACCCAAATATTTGTCTGATGGGGCCTTTATTATCTCGCCTGAAGCTCAGCTTTGTTATTCCGCTGTATTTCTGTGGTAGGGTGGTTATTTTAATGGTGCAGGAACCACTTCTTTTTTTTTTTTTTTTTTTTTTTGCAGGAACCACTTCTAGGGGAACTCTGGTACGTGTGTTGAGCCGTTTTTTAATGGTTTGCTGAGCTACAACCCGCCTTTTTCATGAGCTCTTGTTGCTTTGCTGTATGACCAGTTGGACACAGACATGTAACACATTGCAATCAATAGACTATGTAAAAAGGCTTCAAAAGCAGAATAATTCACAGACTCATTTATATAATCACCGCAGAAGTTAAGCTAAATATAGTAATTTATCATAGAAAAACAGGATTATATTATTAGATTCTTAACCAGTATGAAAAGTTTTGCATAATCCTTTGCTCATAATCATTTTGTAAAACAAAATTAAACGTTCCAACTATAGGAGGCTGAAAGATCTCATGTAGGAAAAGGGCATTTGGGCAGTAAATAACAAACTTAGGAACTTAAGCTCTTACTCTTTCTGTAATGTAATGCCCTTAAAACAGCGATTAGTAACCAATCAAACCTCTAGGGATACTTTCATACTGAATGTTTATTTAGGTTTTGTTTTTTGAGTATTTTGTAATTTAACAATCAGGTAATTTAATGTTTTAACCTTTTTCTAAACCATCAACCTGATGGATGACAATTGTGAAAATTCAAGGAAAATCCCCATACATGGTCAAATCCAGCATATTTTCAGTGATAGACTGATTGACAAGTTTAATAAGGATAAAAACACTGATTGAATAGAAATACAAGGAAGTATGTCAAATTTAAAGAGTAAAACATCTGTTGCATCAGATCTGAATGCACAAACTGCTGGAAACTTTATTTCACACACATGAATAACACTAATATAGTTGCAGTAAAGCAGATAAAAAGAGAAATGTTTATAACCATAATTGTTAAGCTTAAGTGTGTTTATATAGTTGAGGTTGTGACTTGTTTAACATGTGAGTAAAAGGATCCCCCCCCCCTTTGCTTTGGTTTGACTATAAAATTGAGCTGGAGACAAACATTTATCAGCCAGGAGATGCAACACGGTGTAGTTGTCTTTGCAGGAAACACGATGGGAGCACCTGCAGACAAATGGAAAGTAACCACATCAGTAAAAATACAGAAAAAGTAAATCTGCGTCGCTGTTATTTCCTCAGTCCGTTAAGTTTTGTTAAACACACCCACTGCTGCTTTTCAGGAAAAAGACGACCACCTGTTGAAGGTTTATTTAGCTACAGCGATAACTACCGCTCTGCTGCTTCTCTTGACCACAGCTTAATATTTATAGGTGACTGTTCACACATGTAAACTTTCCTTTTTTCCATTTTGGTTTCTTGTTGCTTTAATAAATGATATGCGGCAAGTTCTAGTGTTTCTGCAAAGTCAGATTTAGAAACGTGTGTAATATGGAAACAATTATGTGATATTTTTAGGTGGCAATAGATTCAACACAACATTCTGTGTTTTGAGTCTGGGATATTTTAACCTTGATGTCTCCATCTCCAGTCCTCCCAGCTTCTACCTGCATCCCTGCTGCAGCAGAAATGAAGCTGAAATATGTCCTAGGGCTGGACGATGATTCAATAACAATATATATCGATCGACGTATATTGATGATAGAAAAACGGTCAATAAAAAGTTCAATAGAATAACAGTTTTCCTTCCTTTTGCATTCTAGCCTTGTTAGTTAATATTATAGTTACTACATCCTCCCAACCAATCACAAACACAGACCCAGGAACGCTTCGTCCCCTTCAAAGAGTTCAGAGAGCACACATTCTTTTTTTTAAAACTTGCAGTTTTGGTAAAAGTTGGTTGAATAAAGGGTTGAGTTTGAATTCAGTGTTTGTGTCTTGTGTATCTAAAAATCGGTCACTAAGCTACAGCATAAAATGGTCAGGGCTGCACTTAAAATCTATGTTTTGAATTTGTAGATAATTATCGATATCGATCAATATGAGTTCTATTTTATCGATATGCTTTTTCTATATCGTCCAGCCCCAATGTGTCCTCAGCTTAAGATCCTGTCGCCTGGTGAAGAGCCGCTCTTTGGTTCAGGTCTGTTGGACCAGATGTGCATCAAAAAGCTGCAGCACAGTAGCTGTGGAGGCCTGGAGTTGGGTACGCCTGGTTTAACCGTTCTCTTTGGTAAGATTTGCTGGCGTACCGTGATAGGTTGAGAATATAAATAACCTGTTTCCGATCTTTGAATGTTGTCAATGCTGTAGTTTTTTCCAGACCAAGCAGGATATACTAGCGGTGCTAGCAGCTAGCATCCCGCTGCCCAGATGCAGTGGTGCATATCTGGGTTCAGATCTCAAGCAGAAATGGTGCTTGGCTAACATGGAGACTAAACAATGGGTCAAAAAGGGGTGATAGGTGCTGCTCCCAAACCCCCTGTGCTGTTCGATCTCATGACGACTTCATTGTAGTCTTTTGGAGCGCATGTTTATAAGACGTCTGTCTCAGTGGGACTCCAGTTGCATATTTCTAGAAAACTTCGGACGATGCCAACGGCGGCATTGGTCGTCGTATTCAGTCATGGACGGTTGTGGAGCCTGGCGCAATGAACAATCCTAGACCATTGATTCCAGATCATGACCTGTGAATTTCTGAACTGTTTAATGCCAAATCATCTTGTCTGTGATTGAAGAAAAAAATCAGATGGATTAAATAAATTATCCAGTTTCTTAAATTAGCAATGACCTTTGCTTGATTTTGATGCCGTTGCATTTCCTTTCAGGTTCTGTGTGTTTGTTCCTTAAAGTGTCACTAATTAGTGTTTATGAGCCTCACCTGTTGTTTTATTGCGGAGCTCTTTGGTCTTCTTTTAGACCAGAAAGGATAGACCCCTGAGAGCCGACCTTTGATTTCACCTTTGACACCCTGAGCAGACTGAGTGCTGTTTTATGTTGTTGTTTTTTGCTTCCAGAGAAATCGGCCAGAATACATTTACTCCCAAAATGTCAGTGGATTGGGAAAGAAGTGGTTGGCTTGTATAATTTATGCACCATCAGGCTGTAAAATGTTGCAGATGTTGAACTTGAACGGAGCATGTTTCTCTGGGAGTGTTGTTTTACCTTCAGCTCTCACTGGGGTGAAGTGAGATTACATGAAACAGACTCAGAGGCCTTTGGAAGTGTCTTTAGCTTGTGATTCATGCATATTTTAGGCTTCCATCTGAAGGGATGATCCAAAATAACTTTGAGCTGGCACTGAGGAGGCTGTCTTTCTGCGTGTCTTTTTAACTCCTATTGGTTTTGTCGGTCCTGGAAAGGATTGAACAGTGGAAAATTCACAATGCCTCCACTTTACTGATGCGTTTCTACAGGTGCAGACCAACCACAATGACACAGGTGAACAGCCTGATGCCCAGACAGGGGACTTTTGTTAGTACCTGGGTGTTCACCTGAACAATTAACTGATGCTCCTTCACAGGAAGGGTCAACGCAGACTGTACCTGCTGAGGAGGTTGAGGTCTTATGGAGTTCAAGGAGTGCTGCTGAAGACCTTCTTTGACTTTGTGGTGGCAACAGAGAGGAAGCAGTTAGATAATCTCATCAGAAAGGTCAGAGGTGGACTAGGATGCCCCCTGGACCCAGAGCAGGCGATGGGAGACATAAGGGAGAAATGACAACGCTGATGGACAACGTCTTCCACCGCTTGCATGGAGCTGTTGCTGAGCTGCAGAGCTCCTTTACTGATGGCTGCATCCTAGATGCTCAGAGGAGCGTAATCGCAGATCCTTCCTCCCAGCTGCTGTTAGACTTCATTGCTCCCAACAAACTCAATCAGTGTTTACATACCTGCTGTTTTTGCACACTTTTCCATTCCTGGTAAATAATCTGTTTATGCACAACTATATAAACATGTTTTGAAATCATCACAATCAGTTGCACATTTCTTTTATTCTGAGGACACTATTTTAAATACCTGCACATATATTTTTTCCTCTATGCCCTTACTTTATAGTCCCCTAGTTTTACTTTTATGTTTTTACATCTTTACCTGAGTGTGAATCTGCATGCTTCAACTATCTTGTCTCTTTGCTGCTGACGCCTGAATTTTACAACTGATGAAGGATTTTTCTATTTCTGTTGGAAATAGACTTCAACTGAGGATGCTGAAGAAGGACTGGTGTGGACAAAAAAAAACAACTTTCTCCCGTTTTACCCAGTGACAGGTTTCAGGTTAATTAAGTGTAAAAGAAATGCAGATCTGAATTTAATGGCCGGTTGGGAAATGTATAAAATCATTCATCTGATCAATAGAACAAGCAGACAACCCCTGATTGTTCTGCTCACACACGATCTCCTCTGATTGAGTTTAGCTGGAGCTGTTGAGGCCGTTAACCTCCATAATTTGGTTTGTTAGTCCTTGATTTAATTTAGCATTTGGGGTGATTTTCCAATCATGGCTCCTGGTGATGGCTGGATGAACGGCAGGCTTTATCCACAGCAGTTGTGCTTTTGTTTCAGGATGTTTGTCTTAATCTTTCCCCGTTTCAGAGTTCAGTGCTAATGCATTTTAAAAAGCCCCCTGACAGATTATAACCCACTTCTTCTGTGGAAAGGGTTTGGATGTGTGTCAGGTTGGTAAAATAACTGGAAGGATGTGATACCTTCACAGAATCTGCATGGTACCTTCTAGAACAGATAGGTTACTTTTCAGAAAGTACCTTCGCGGTACTGAAACAACTGACCAGGGCCTTACAGGTTCCCTTCTCCTAACTCGCCATTACTTACCAGAACTTACATGTTACTTTCAAGAGACTACGGGTAACTTTCAGGAACTTATGAGCACCTTTTTATATCTTCCAGAAATGTTTCCAGAACTAAGAGGTTAGTTTCTCAATTACCTGAAGCTCATTGGTTACATTCTGGAGATTAGAAGTTACTTTCCAGAAGTCACAGCTTCACAAAACTTACGTTTTACTTTAAAGACCCTGAAGGGTTAATTTTTAAATCTTGCAGGTTACGCTCACTGAACTTACAGGTTTAACGTTTAAGTTACTTTCACAAGAACAAGTGTGTTAGCTTATGGTATTTAAAGGCTATTTTCCAAAACATGGAGCTAATTTATAGGTTGCTTTTTGGAATTTACCTAAATATAAAGTTTTTGGGGAATCACCTTTAACCTAAATGTTGCTTTGATCAAGCTTAATTCTTACATTCATAGAATGTTTAGGTTACTTTCTGTACCATACGAGATTACATAAATAAAGACATGCTGTATTTTTCTCTGTTTGAAGAAAGTCTTCTGATCCACTTCCTCGTATGTCACTCATCTTCAGTTTCTTAACCTTTGACAGCCTTTGAACAACATCAAGACAACACCTTCCCTTCTACCATGAGGGTCTTCTGTCGTTAGGTGAATCAATTGGTCAAAAGGAGACATTTTCAATCAGAAACAAACAATGAAATTAAAACTCATCTGCACATTTTGTCATAACACAACCTATAAAACCTACAAACGAAGATTGGTAGAATGACTTGAAAATGGTCAAGGGTTTCTGCTTTCTACCGGTAGGACAATAACGTTGTTATCCTGTCTAACTGGACCAATCAGCTGCTGGTTATCGAGGCGGAGAGCAGAAAGATGTGCTGCATCAGCTGGATACTACTTGTCAGATGTTTCTTCAAGAGATTCATGTTGTCTTAGGAATGCGAGCCAGAGACACCAGAGACGCTGCAGTAAAAAGTATGCGTTTAAACGGCAGTCGGATAGTGCAGCAGCTTCTCTGCAAAAACATCCCGAGTTAAGCTCTTGGCTGAGTTTGCATGCTGCCTCTGTGGGTTTTGTGCAGGGCTGCAGCCCAGAACCATGCATGTTAGCCTGGCCTGCGACGTGAGCGTGCGTGGTGGGGGCTCTCTTGTGGCTGCGCTGGCCTGTGGCGAACCGGCAGTCTGACCAGGGTGTACACATCCTCACATGCAGTGACTGCCGGGATAGACTCCAGTGTTTCAGTTTGTTCAGACAAAGCTGCTGTCCTGTTTTTAGGTTTTTCCTCTGGTTTGACTTTGTCTTTAAAGTGAAAATGTGTTGTTGTTCCTTACCGTCCGTAGAGATCATAAATCATAAGCCTTCGACCTGCAGAGCTACGAAAAACAGATTAACATTGGACCAGATTCGTGACTCAACATTACAGCTGTCTTGGCTTCCTCTTCGCGCTTTCTAATCATCTTCATTATTACCTAATGAGCTGCTGATTAACCTCCTCCAGCACCCTTCCAGCTGCCCGCTTCTTCCCTCCTCCAGGCCTATTTCCAGGCCCGGCTGCTGCTGCGCGCCGCTCAGCCGAGGCTGGAAATGTCACCGTGTCTCGGTGAGGTGGAGCGCCGCTCCATAGATGCCGTGTTTCAGGCTGCCTAGCATAATCAGAGGTGACGTACCGGCATGGGGAGACCTGCTGCTGCTGCTTTGTGAGCCGTAACGGTTATTGCCCTCGGCAGGACGGAGCGTTTAAGCCAACGAAGAGACGAGGATGGATGGAGTTTAAGAGACAAACGCACCGGAGTGCATTGATCTGTTGTCACCGAGAACCCTGATAGATATCCGCCTGGATGGCTGAAGCTTCTCACAGTTTGAGACTCTACTTGTGTTCATGAAACGCCCGGTGAAAGGTCTCTCTGGTCAACAGGGCTTGGTAAAAGCACGTGTTTTACCCACTTTATAACTCATTTCTGTAAAAGCACTGTAAAGTGCTTAGTAAACCCCTCTTATAGTTAATTATATGACAGCGATCCGTTCTCTGATCTCAATCTGTCGTCATGCTTTTGTTCAGCATTGTGTCCCAAAGTCACCTTTTAAATCAGCTTTAACTCTGTTTCCCGTTCTTTGAGTGATATACAACAGAAGGTCCAAATTCAGTTTAGATCGTCACATTCAGAGCCAATTAGATTCAGAACAATTCGGTTTAATTGTAACATTATTGTCAGATTTAGTGAACTTCCTCCTTCTGTTCTGTTCTTAATTGTTTCCTTCCTCTCTGTCTCATCTGGACTGCTGTGGCTCAGGGGGAGAGGTTCAGGAAATAGGCAAATGGAAAGGTTGTGAGTTTGTTTCCAGCTGTCACAGGTCGTCGTTCCTTTGGACAAGGCTCTTACGCTCTGGTTACCGACCTGTGGGTGCGTAAGTGTGCGAGCATTGTGTGGCTGGGTGAATGTGACTCTAGCAAAACCAAGATATCAGTATATCCTGTATCCCTCGACCCGTCTCTGATCCGACAGGAAAACTCATCATTTTTATCCCCAGCGGCTTCATCTCCTCCTGGGTGATAACGTGGTGTTTTCAGTCCAGAAATGATACATAGTCCCTCCATTGGGTTCAGGATCCGACCCTTTGTTAGTGGTACCCTCCATGAAACTCTGATCCCCATCGGACTCCAGAACCACCTGAGCTGACCCCGTTTGGTGCAGAGCAGCAGCGGCTGCACTGAAAGCTCCTCGTCTTATTTCGCTGGCAGAGCCTTGCTCTCTTATAGACAAAGCTGCTTTCAGCCAAGTTTATCCAGGATTTTGCTGCATTGGTCCTGATGACCAGCAGCTGAAGGAGGAAGTGGACCCGGATCAGTGAAAAGGTTAACTTTACCACAACAGACCCCATCAACTAGCGCTGGATGATAATTCAATAAGAATATACACTCAACAAAAATATAAATGCAACACTTTTGGTTTTGCTCCCGTTTTTTATGAGATGAACTCAAAGATCTAAAACCTTTTTCACATACATAATATCACCATTTCCCTCAAATATTGTTCACAAACCAGTCTAAACCTGTGATAGTGAGCACTTCTCCTTTGCTGCACTGCAAACAGGGAACTAAAAATAAGTGAAATATTCTTGAAATTGGTGTATTTGTCCTTGATTTGAGATGGTAATTAAGATTATCTGCCAATGGAATGAGTAGTTTTTACCCATAAAATAAGATAAGTAGATACACTGCACTTGAAATAAAATGATGTAGATGAATTGTTCCTATTTTAAGTGCAAAAATCTTATTCCATTGGCAAATAATCTTATTTACCTGGTCAAATCAAGGAAAAATACTCTTAATTTCAAGAACATTTTACTTATTGCAGTGTGAGATAATCCACCCCCCCCCACAGGTGTGCCATATCAAGATGCTGATTAGACACCATGATTAGTGCGCAGGTGTGCCTTAGACTGCCCACCATATTTATCTCGACATGTTTTTCTTTTCATAAAGTAATTCTAAAAAGGCATCTCAGAATCAAAGCTTCATCCCAAATGTCTCACAGGCACATTAAAAAAAAAAATGCTGATAAACAACCTACTGGAAAACATAAAACGCATAATTACAACTCAACATAGACCATCTCGATATATAAACCATAAAGTCTCATCTTATAGCTCTTTTAAAAAATAAATCATGATATTTTTAAAGTCTTGATGTGTTGCCCAGCCCTAAAACAGCCTGTTCTGTAATCCCACCGTCCTCTCAGTCACAGGTCCAGCAGATTAAACAACACCTGGAACAAAGAAGACTGAGTTACTCTTTTTATCGCTTTTACTCCTTCATATTCATCCCACTCGTCTCCCCATGTCCCGTCTTCCTTTCTTTCTCCACCTGTTGTTGAGTCGGTCACCGTCTCCCTCCCTCCGTCCTCCCTTCCTTTCTTCTCTTTCCATCTTTCATCCTCCATCCCTTCCTCCCATCCCGCCTCATCAGCCCATGTGGGGTTCACTCCCCTGCCTGACTTTGCGGTACGAGTGCAGAAGTGATTCGGATCACATCGCTGCTGTGGTGACATTGCAGTTTTCCGTTAGGGACACATTTAGCCAGGAAAGGAATAAAATCCCTTTTGACTGCTAAACCTTAGTGTCACACTTCCAGGTTTGATGCTTTGCTCAGTGGAAGAGGAGCACTGCAACAACAGAACTAAAAATAAGCAAAATGTTCTTGAAATGAGTGTCTTTGTCCTTGATTTGAGCAGTAGATAAGATGAACTCCCAATGGAATGAGTATTTTTACCCCTAAAATAAGATAATTAGATATACTGCACTTCAAATAAGATGATGGAGATGAATTGTTCCTATTTTAAGAGCAAAAATCTTATTCCACAGGCAGATCATCTTATATATCTGCTCAAATCAAGGCTACATACACTCATTTAAAATCATTTTTTACAGTAGTTCTGTTTTTGCAGTGAGGTTTTTTGTTGAGGTTGCTAACTCTTCTGGTCCAGCTGGAAGCCCCTGTGGGGAAGATGGCTGTGAAAACAAACACAAGCTAAATGCTGGGTTATTAATAGAAGCGTGAGGGTGACTCTGTAACCCCCCCCCCCCCCCCCACTAACAACTCAACCCAGGCCTTCACCACACTGCACAAAGGAAACCAAAAGTAAGTAAAATTCTCTTGAAATGAGTGTATTTGTCCTTGGTTTGAGCAGGTAAATAAGATTATCTGCCAATGGAATAAGTATTTTGACCCCTAGAGTGTAGAATATCTAAGATAACTAGATACCCTGCACTTTAAATACGATGTTGGAAATTAGTTGTTCCTATTTTAAGTGCAAAAAATCTTATTCCATTGGCAGATAATCTTGTTCAGATGCTCAAATCAATGGCAAATAGACTGATTTCAATAAAATTTTACTTTTAGTTTCCTTTTTGCAGTGTGGAGCATCAGAGTCTCTTAGGGGAAAGCAGCTGGAAATCAATCAATCCAGTAAGGTCTGCCAACACAACAGCATCCATGGAGGACCTAATGGGGTCTTCATCCTCTGTTGTCGCTCTGAATCTCTGTAGCAGGAAACATGTATGACCATATGTGATAAACTCAGTTAAAAGGCATATTTTTGGTCCGGTAAATTGCCTCTTCCTGCTCTGATGGAAAAACTGAACAAGATTTCCACTTAAACAACCCTCTGAAGTCGGGATAGCCGCCCCCCTCCACCGCCATGTTGACGGTCTGACCAACAAGCGGATCGCTGACAGGCCGCTTTAACCGCCCAGCTGCTCACGCCGCCTGTTCATGAATTAATCCACAGAGTCAGAGCCGATCCTCTGGGCACGCCACGCCTGATGCGGACTGATGCGGCGGCGCTCCTGGTGTTTCTTTGGGCTGACTCGGTTTGTAGCTGCGGGGTTCTGGAGATGGCTCGGGGCGCCGGCTGAGACTGAGACACGGCCGGTCAGGGCCGAGCTTCTCTCCTCCGTCCTTGAAGAAGTCTGAGGTTTTGTGTGTCAGGATTGAGTTTTTCTCTGTGCACCAGCAGTGTAACCCTGACACCAGCCTGGGGGAGCTGTTGGTGGCCCTCTGGGGGCCTCGCTCGTCTCTCTGAGCTCGGCACCAGTCGTCTGTCGGCCGTTTATCTGTGAGCTCTTTGCACGTCTGCTTGTCTGGCTGAATCTCCGTTGAGCCGGACGAGCCAGAGGTTGGCTTTCCTCCAAGCCTTATTTGAATCATGGCGGGAGTGGCCTCGTTTTTTGCTGATTTGCATCCTTGTTCGCTTGATTTCTTTAAAATCCAGAAGACTGTGGTGTGAAAAAGGCTGGATCTGTGTTCTAATGAACAAGAACATTATCTACTGACATTAAAGCCTTACTGCCTTACTGGGAAAGGTGGAGCTTGTAAACCTCCAGGAATATTCTGCCTTGCTGCACTTTGATGAGTTTTGTCCCCAGACAGGAAACATGGATACGCCTGCGTCACAATTAGCTCTCTAACACTTTCCTCGGTGGCATCGCAGCGACTCAAAGACCCGGCAAATCCACTGAAATCTATTTAGAATCGGTTTTTCCTGTGTTGGGGCTATGAATTAGATATTTAGGTTGCTTAGGAGCGATTTGATTGGCCACCTCTGGTCTCAAAAATGTCAAAGCAACAAGCTGGCGATTTTTCTTCTTCTTCTTCTTTTACTGAATTAATTACATAATCTCCCCGAGTGGAAGCGCTTCTTCTTTCCTTTCCACCTGGACTCTAAGGCAGCGCTGCAGGGCAATCTTTGGACTAATGCTTCAGAGAGAAAAGTGTGCTGCTTGTTTTTCCATTACAGAACGGCCGCTTTTGGACTCGGCTCACATGGTTTTATATCCTGTCTTCGAGAGTCTCGGCTCAAACGGACCCTGAACCAGTCACAACAAATATACAGCTGAGCTAGTTTGGTTCGGGATTTCATTGTTCATTTCTCTTTTTTAATTGCTTTAATTTTTACTTAAATTTGACAATAAAACTGAAACAAAACATATTTCTTTGTTTAATTTTCTAAGAAATTAACAAAAATAATCAGACTGAAGCTCTAAGGTACCAAACATACCGGCGCTAATTTTTGGTGTCCTGTGAAAATCCTTGTTTTCTTCTGGTGGCCGATGAGCCTTTTCTCTCCATTTGGAGCTTTTTATGTCAATATTCCACGTCTGTAGGATCGGGAAACAATCATAGAGACTCATATTGTGTAAAATAAAACTGATTCTCATAGATCTGGATGTAAAAAGGATGCAGGTTGAACTGATGTCAGATAAATGATAGGTTTCTCTAATTTTTTTCACAGTGATTGCTTGGATTTAAGGGGCAATCCCTTTCTAGGCAGGACCAGGTGGATATGGCCTTTAATCCTCGATTAATGAAATCTTATTTTGAAAACTGCTTTTCATACGTCCTCTGGTTATCTTTGTCTGATATTAAATTGAAGTCGTGATGTAAAACAGGAAAAAAATCTCAACTGATCTCAAAAACTTTTTTTAACATCCTTGCTGTTACAGATTATATTTAAATGCACTAAAGAATCTTGCTAACCTACTGAGGACCCTCTCTTTTAAAACCTCCTAGAAATTTAATAGTTCTTGCTACTAGGGTGTCAGGATCCAAAAATGTCAAACTCGATACAGATACCAAAAAAATACTCCTTAGTTGAAACCATATTCAATACGCCACAACAATTATTTCTGGTTAAAACCAAAATATAGGATTAATTACAATATGACAAAATTAACTTCCATCATCAGGGCAAAACCGATAAGTAGGGAATAATTCAGCCCTTGTTTGGAGACATTTTATATAACTTCCTTGCTTGGAAAAACAGTAGTCCTGATAACACTAATAGTATAACTATTTGTTTTTAATATCTTTATTGAAAGTTTTGCTTTAGAAAACAACAAAAATGAAACTTGAGAGAAAAAAACCCAACTCACAATAGAGAACAAACCCAGTCCTCATTTAAGTTACATGCTGAAAGCATGAAGCTATAACAGATAAAACACCAGATAAATCCCTTTAGTCTAAAACCATCTAATCCTGAATCCGTGTCCAGGGTTGATTCAAGCAAAGTAAACAGGATTTCCAAGTCTGACCACATTTCTTTTCAGATTTGCTGTTTTGAGTTCATGAGCTGAGAGTCCTCGTCGTTATCACAGGTTTTATTACGCCGGCTCGTCTTCAAATAGTTTCAGCAGAAAGCTGTGAGCTGAGGTGTTGCATTGATAGGATCTCAGCGATTGTGAAGGACCTCTGTGGAGAGAAACCCTGACCTGCCGTTAATCTGGATTAAGACGGATTAGATGTGACAGAACTTCACGGACAGAGAACGCTGCGAGGAGTTAGTGTCTCCTCAGGTGATACTTTGGGAAAGTGAAAGCGTCAGCCGATGTTTTCTTCGCTTCGCTGCGGGGAAAAAAAAGAGAATCAACTGGATTATTTTTTCAGTAGATGTACCTCCTTGTCGTTTTTAATTTTTATTCCCTCCCGTTGATCTGAGGAGTCAGTTTGAAAAGTCCAGATCTGAGCACAAATGCTATAATTGGACCAATTTCACCTAAAATATCCTGAAACACATAAACAGTGAACAGAGTAATCGTCTGCTAATCACTTCTCCTTGTTTATTCATGCAAATAAAAGTCATGATGAATGCGCTGCATCACGTATCTTCTTGATATTAAAAATCTTTGCTTCACTTAAAGGGTTTCATGATTACTTTTACAGCTCTGCTCATCTAATGCATTTTTAATGTTAACTTGTTCTGGTCTAAAGCTTTAAACTCTTGATTGATCGTTTCACATTTGGTCCTGTAGGTTTTCATTTAAATCTTTCTTATATGCCGTTTGCTACCATCATGTCCTAGAACGTGACGGCGGTATTTATAGTTTTAACAAACTGTCTATTGGAAATAAAACAACTTTTTCTCTCCTAATTGCTGAGAAACTGATCTTAAGAAATGCTTTAAAACCAGGAGGTTTATTTATTTGTTTGCATTGTATGCCTCGGTGACGCAGCGCCTTGCCTGAAGTCTTTCTTTCTCTCCTCTTGTTGCGTCTGATTTCACGCGCTGTATTCCTGAAGCCGTCTCCGGTCACCCAGTTTTCCTCATGAGGGAATTCAAATTTCCCAGGTCTGCGCTCCCCGTTTTACCGAAACCTGTCGGACCGAGACGGACTTTGTGGTGTGAGCCGACTGCTGGCGGGACAAAAGGAGAAGCAGGTGTTTGGTCACCGGTTGCTTTCATGCTTGTTGGACTCTCTGGTCTGCTTGTTGACTCAGTGATGTTGGTCTATATTTGCGCCAATCTGCAGGAGATTGACTTTTGTCTGGGCTCATATGCGTGATGGGAAACAAATATCAGCTTTAGTTGCTCTTTAATCCTCTCATCTTTATACTCTATGGCCTTAGAGGTGCTGGGAGTCTTTTGAGTGTTTGGTTTAAGGTTTTAAACGTTTTCAGAATGTCACGGCGCTCTTGTAATGAATTGCCCCAGGATTTAGTCACTAACATCTTACCACTAAAAGGATTCCTCTTGTTTTTCTTGTTTTGTTTTTCATTTAAAAAGATCCTAGAAGCTTTTTATGTTCTCTCTGAAGTATTATTGGAGATGTTTATATGTCCTAATGAAAAAAGGTTTTAGAAGTTGATGACTACCTTGTTCCAACTTACTTCCTGGTAGAAGTTGATCAGGGGCATGTTTGATTTGGGGCTTTTACAGATTCATTTGAATCTTTCTTTTTTCCCAATAAATAATAATTTACTCTTATTTTTGCTGAAATTATAATACTTAAAGGAATTTTATTTATATAAGTGGTGCTGAATGTTTTAGGACATCAATTAACTTCTTGGTAATGGCCACATTTGATTTCAGCTGCACAGAGGAGCAGTCGTTAGCATTGTTACCTTGCAACAACAAAGTCCTGGGTTCAAATCCTGACCTGGGGTCTTTGTGCATGCAGTTTGAGATGTGCAACCTCCACATGGAAAAGCCAAAATGCCTTTGGGAGAAAGGTTTTATGGTCAGAGGAGACGGCAGTGGTGTTGCTTGGCTACAACAAAAGGAAAAGGAGGCGTTACAAAACTGAGAACAGCATCAGTGGTCAAGCATGGTAGTGGCTGCATCATGCTGGGGTTTTGTGTAGCTACCAGCGGTTCTGGTGCATTGCACACCGTGCTGGAAATGTTAATAGAAGATCTACCACCAAATTCAAAGCCTTCACCTAAACTCAGCAGGTTGATAGTAGAAACTTTGGCACAAACGTGTTTAGCACGACAGTGATCCAGAAACTGGTTTATAGTGGATTAATCTTTGTGCTAAGCCTCTGCAATGGCCTGGCCACAGCGCCAACCTCATCCCTATTGGTAATTTCTGGATTACATTTAAAAGTCGGATTACGTCCGCCGTAATGGAACAAATGTGACAAAAGTAAGGTCGACTGCAGATTAAGCTGTTGTCAAAAAGCGGAGGAACAGAATCAATGCCTTTCAACACGAGGAAGTTGTTAAAACATCTAAAAAACCAACAACAAAGAGTTCAAGGTGTTTTCTACGCCCAACTGTTGATGGCTGAGAAAGTGTGTTGTCATGATGCAGATTGCTAAGGGACATTTAATCAACATATTAGAGGGGATGCATCTCTGTATTTGAGCCTTTGTGGATTAGAGGAAAACCATAATACACTCAAAGCTGTGAATGCAATTCCCTATCGGAAAAAACCCAAAACAACAACTTTTGTTTTAGTTTTTTAGTTTAGCTGTAGTGCTTTAAACCTCGGAAAACATCTGGATCAAACCCATCAAAAGGAAGAGGAAGTCAGCATTAACGGCAAATGTTTAAAGAGTGAAAGTAAACTTCTCTGCAACGCACGTGGTTGCTGGAAACACTTATCTATATATATATCTATATATCTATATCTATATCTATATATCTATATATCTATATCTATATATCTATATCTATATATATATATATATATATATATAAATATATATATATATATATATATATAAATAAATTTTTTATTTTGTTCTTCTAAGATATAGAAAAGTCGCTTGCTTACCCATTTTGATCCCTGTTACAGATGTGTGGCGTTATCCCCACCATATGAGAGGATGGAGGCACTTTTTTAGCTCTCTGCATCACTTCTTCACACGCTGCATATCTCGTCCTGCGGTGCAACTCCGCTTCTGTTAATGTCATCAGAAAAACGGCCCGCCGCCCGCTGCTCCTATCAGCACTCTGCAGCACCTGCTCTCTCTCCTCTCCGGGCCTCCGCCGCTCGGCCTTCTCCCTCTGGATCCTCTGTCTGCCCCGCTCTCCGCCTCTGATTGATGCCTGACAGAGGAGTCGGACGGAGGCTGCACAGACTCCACTTGCTCTGCTCGGCGCTATTGATTCTTCTCCACTCGAGCCATAATGAAGTATTGGTCAGCCTGGGGGAGAGCGTCAGCAGTGCTTAGTGGAGCAGCAGGTGAGAGCAGCCTTGAGACACGAGACTTAATTACCACCGGTGCTTGTGTTTTCAGCTCTGTTTGGAGCTGCATCGACGGTGTTGGTGTTATCTTTGTGCGGGAGTCAGATAATCATGGAATAAAAGAAGTAGAGGAAGAGGACCAGACAGAAAGGTGCTTCAAGTCCAGACAAGAGAAACTTTGAACTCTCGTTGCGCAACAGTCAACATCCTCCTCTTAGAGATGGACAAGGGGACGGAGGAAGACGACAGCTGCTGTTGGATTAAACCGAAATATCTGACACTGAAATTGGTTCATTTGACGACTCACAAGGCAGTTCCAATGGTTTCTTTCTCCAATATTTTCCATTTTATTTTCAAACAGGCCTGTCAAGCTCACAATATTTAAAAGCCCTTCGGTTCAAAACAGTGGAACAAAGAGTTTCCACCTGAAGCAGCTGAAGCAGGAGACGGATGAGCTGGGGTTTCGCCTGCAGGAATGTGAGCCTTTCATGATGAAGAAGCCGGTGCTGGTGCCACTGGGCAGGAGGCACCCTGCACAGGTCCCCAGTCCATCACAGAGCAACACAGCACCGCCTCAGGGATGAACCAGCCGTCATGATCTTGGAGTACCCGGAGAGAACCCCCACATGGACATGGAGAACATGCAGACTCCATGTAGAAAGACCCGGGCAGGGATTTGAACCCAGGACTCTGTTGCTGCAGGGCCAACAGTGTTACCAGCGGCACCACTGTGCCGTCTGCCCCCTAACCAAGAAGTCCCTAAAGGTTGGCCGCTTGCTCCACAGTATTGCTCATTTATCATTTTTAGTTTTATAAAAAATAAATAGTTTTATTAATGATTTGATACAATTATCCGGCCGAGGATCAGTCTCTGATAGTTTGTAAAATAAAAGTAAACACAAATCATAAAAAAAATTACATTAAGAAAAGGTTCAATTCAATTTATATTAAATTTATATATGTATATAGCGCCAATTCACAACACACGTCATCTCAAGGCACTTTGAAGTCAACTTCAATCAGATTATACATACTGAGCAAGCATGAAGCGACAGTGGAGAGGAAAACTCCCCTTTAACAGGGAGGAAAACCTCCAGCAGAACCAGAACCAGGCTCAGTGTGAACGCTCATCTGCCTCGACCCACTGGGGCTTAGAGAAGACAGAGCAGAGACACAGAAGGAGAGACATGGAATGTCCTCTACAGGTAACCCGTCCCTCAGGGAGCAGTGGGCGGCTTTACAGCGCCTGGGGAGCATTCTGGGGGAGAAGAGCCTTGCTCAGGGACCCAGAGTGGCAGTCTGTGGGATTCGAACCAGCGAACTTTCAGCCTCAAACGCCCTGCTGTAATCACTAGAACACCAAATAACAATAACCCCCCATAATAAACATCTATTTAAATAAAATAAACATTATTTACATATATTTCATAGATGGGAAATCTTGGCATACAGTTTGTCATGACAATTCCTGCAGATGTTTGCAAAATACCGTCAAATTGGTGAATTTCTGCACATTTTATTTAAAACTAAAATCAGATCTATGACGCTTAATTCCCACATACAGAAACGCCGCTTTTAATGCGCCGTTAATAGTTAATAATAAAGGATGGTGGTATAGGTACGAGGAAACGTCCCCTCTCTTCTTTACCATAGAGATGCAAACACTGGAAACATGTGCTTGTGGCTGAAACTGTACATTATTCATGGCTTCCTCTGAACAACGCCGGCCGCCTGTCACCTGATCCACAGGAAACCCGTGTTTCCTCCCTTCAGATTGATCTTAGAGGTGCTGCAGATTTAGGGGCAACATCATAAATATTTATAATTATTCCAACTGTCAAGGAGTTTGACTAATGTGGCTTAACGGTTCTGTGGGTTGCTCCCGCGTACCAGCTTGTAAAAGTAATTTATTTTAGACAAAAACATGTTTTTATCCACACGTTTTATGCAAATTTGACTTCTACATTTCTAGAAGGCAATGCAATTAAAGCTCATTTTGTTATTTTGCTTTTGTTTGCGAATCACGACGTACAAATCACAGATTTAATTTCCAAAAATGTGCTTGATCTGGATCAGAGAAAGGGTGACATTGTGTACGGTTTTACCAGTAAAGAAATGTAGCGTGTTCCCCTGTCATATCTTTGCTGTAACAACAAAAAAAAGAAACTATTTGGGAAACTGGTTGATAAAATCACCAAGTTTTGCATCTAAACTCTTTTATCTTAAGTCCAGGCAGAAGTTAAATCTGTCAGTTTGCATGAGAGAGATTTTAGCTGAGAGCGAGCTGCCCGTAAATGGTCACCATAGCCAGTAAACACAGCATGGAGAGATGGAGGAGGAAACGAGGAATATGCAGTAAAAAGTGCAACAGGAGAGTGAAACAGGTTGGGAAACCTGGTCAAGGGTGGAGAGGAGGAATGAAAAAGACAAAAACCATCTGGAGACGCGCAACAAAGAAGGAAGGATGGTAAAAAGAAGGGAAGTGATCATTTAGCCAACATGAACAAAGCGAAATCCAAAGAAACATTCTTTGAACAGGGATTCTGTAAAATATTGGCAAACGCTGTCCTTGACTGAACAAAAGGAAAATTGTATATTTATTCAGTCTTTATGTAAGATGATTACGGCTAGTTTATGAAATAAAAACTTGTGAAAGCTGCTGGTTTTTAAATTCCCCTGACAGGGAATGTTGACAGTCCCACATATGGTGTGTAGTTTTTATTAGAAATGTTTCCTCCTGCAACGAATCATTAGTCCCATTAAACAAAATACATTTGGTTTGCTACCATGAGTCAGAAATGCCTTTTGAGGCGCCTTATTTATAAAAACTTAACCGTGACATGTTCTCACTGGCCACTTTATTAGGTACACCTTGCAGCCCCATCTTAGCCTTCAGAATCCGCCTTAAAGATGTCCTTAAAAGCTGCAGTTCACCGACTGCAGGTTGCTCAGAGCGAGCCTCCAGAATAGACGAAGACTCCTGGATAGGTGGAGAAACGTTTTCAGAAAGAACTGAGCGGAAGTCCAGTTGCCTCCGATTTAAGCCTGTTTGCTGTTGCCATGACCCGGATAACTGAGAATTTACGCAGGCAAGCCTTAAAGGTACATAGCCACGTTATATATCTATAACAAAAAGACCAAAATCTAGTTGATTATGATAAGATAAGGCTATATACTCTGCTTTCATAGTCCTGTTTGAGCCTAAATAGAACCTCAGTACCGGGCGCGATGAGCTGACGTTAACAGACGTGGCGCCATCTACTGGCAGTACTGCAGAACTGCTAGAAAGCCAGATGGTGGCCACTGACGCAGCTACTAAATAAGTTTCAGCCGAGCCGACCGAGCTCGGCTTGTTCACCAATTGTACGCATGTGCAGTGACGTAACCCTGGTCACATGATGTCGTGATGGTAAATATACTCAGGAAAGGCTATATTTACTAACAAATTGAGCAAAAACAAAGCTTAAAATACAAAAATAACAAATATAATGCCAGCAGGACGTGGTAATCTTTCAGAAAAACAAGGTATAAATAACAAAAAAAGTCAAATAATGTGAACCTTTAATGGTTTGGGACACAGATCCAAGGTGTTGGAAAGGTTTCTCGGAGGTTTTGCTCTTTTTCACCAGGGCGCTCTGCGGCATTGAGAGCCAGTGTCTGAGGAGGCCTCTGCACTTCGGTGAACTAATGATCATGATCAATGAACCAGTTTGAGGCGATTTGAGTTTTGTCACATTGTTTATTAACCTGCAGGAAGCAGCCATAGAGAACACCGTGGCGCACCGTGGTCAGCAGCTCTGGGATGGGCCGTGGCTTTTCAACAGTCCTCCCTCTGTGCTGAGGGGCGTAAAGTGTTGCACCCCCACCATCACTACCCTGAAGGGTTGCTGAAGGGCAAGTTGGAGCCGTGCTTTCTTGTTCATATTCTGACCATTAATTACCATCTAATGTAGAACAGATTACTGGATCAATGTGAGCTTCTGTGCTTTCTGTGTCTCTGCTCTGTCTTCTCTAACACCCAGTGGGTCGAGGCAGATGAGCGTTCACACTGAGCCTGGTTCTGGTTCTGCTGGAGGTTTTCCTTCCTGTTAGTTTTTCTTTCCACTGTCGCTTCATGCATGCTCAGTATGAGGGATTGCTGCAAAGCCATCAGCAATGCAGACGACTCTCCCTGTAGCTCTACGCTTCTCCAGGACTGAATGCTGCTTGTCAAGACTTGATGCAATCAACTGGTTCCCTTATATAGGACATTTCTGACCAATCTGTATAATCTGATTGAATTTGACTTTATAAAGTGCCTTGAGATGACATGTTTCATGAATTGGCGCTATAATTGAATTGAATTGAATTGACCCTGCCGTCTGAACGCCGTGGCTGAAATCAAGGCTCTTTTTCCAACGCTTTTGACTGAGTCTGTGCAATCTCTGCTGTCAGCTAAGAATATCCAATCTAAATAGTCCCCATGGCGTAATATTTCGTCGTGTTGTGTTCCGTTTTGACACAATTTATACGGTGAGATTCACCTGTCAGCGGTGAAGGTTTTATGGCCCGACCTGAGTGCATTGTGTGGACCTCATGGACCCTCCTGCCTTTGTGGGTTGGCCCATAATGGATTGCTTTGACGGCATCGTGTGCGCTTCTACAGCGGCAGAAACCTTCCTGCCAGCACACATTTCTTGCACTAGGTGTGTGCACGCACGTGCCAGCTGCTGCGCTTGTCCACGTGCGTTTGGCCAGAAGGGCCCTGTCAGCCTGGCTGCCGTGCGAAGTGAAGTGACAGATTTGGATCATGGGGGGGGGCGGACCGGCCACTGCAAACTGTGCCACGGTTAAATAATGTAGCAGCTCTAATTGATTCCCCTGAATTATGGAGACAAAGCAGTTGTTGTTTCTCGGGGGCGTTTGGATTGCGCCGCAGTCGCTCTGCGTCTCACGGCTTCAGGCGAGAGACCCAGCAGAGACGGCAGCCCTTCAGACTGTCTGGAGGTCAGGCAGGGAGAGGCGGCGCGCCGGCAGAGACGCCGTTAACGAGGTAAATAGAGAAACACCTTTATGTCGGCGGGATTCTAACTTTAATTCATGCAAAACACGATGAGACTTTTCTGGCAGCTGAAACTAGTCAGCGTTTGATTGCTTGTTTTAACTCATTAACTGAACCTTAACGGAGAATTTGAGTGTTCAATGTAATGTTGGAACATTGGTGGATGGATTTGTGGGATAAAATCTTTTCAGCATACTTCAGTGTTAATTAATGAAGGAAATTAAAGTTTTTCATGTTTTTGTTTTATAGAAATTCTCCAGTTTTCGTCCATTAATCGTTTTTATTTCTGCCAACACTTTGGTCATGTTTGAATTATATAAAAAAAATCTTTAATTGACTTAATTTTTAGAGACATAACGAGTCACCTGTTGTCGATTTTATATATTTTTTGCTATAAAAGAAAAGCGACACCTGGTTTTATCAGCACGCAGTGGGTGTCACACCAGTCTAGTATGTATTTGGGGACATGGCTGCAGTTCTAATGCGTGTTATTTAGACAGCATGTGGCCAGATGGGGGAAAACACACACGGCACCTCCAGCTCGCTGCTTTCACACGTCCACCAGCCGACAGCGGCCGATAAGAACTGGGAAAGGTCGTGTGAGAGCGTGCTGTCCGGTCTGAGTCCTTTCTACTGACACCTGATGTCAAACGAGCGGACTTCCTCGGCAGGAGCCACGGCTCTACGCGACACGCTTAATGTCACCTTGGTTCTGTCGAGACGAGGAAGCGCCATTATTTGCTTGATTCCTTTCTAATTAAAGGGATGTTTGGGTTCCTGTTGGGAATATTTGACGTTTAACCGACTTACCTGCAGAAGAGAGTGGTCTAAGCATTCTCCAGGTCTCTGTTGAAGGCAGGACGTTTTTTCATGATGAAACTGGACTTTTTCTGTTGTGGTCACCATGACTGGCTGGTGAAGTTAGCATGAAGATTTTTGACTACTTGACTACTACTATTGGCCAGGTTTGTGCACTTAAACCAGGAACTGGACCAAGGTTCCACTGTTTGCTCTCACTGTACAGCCATGGTAAAGAAAAGGTAATTTGTTTTTTTTTAGAACAGAGGAAGAGATGGTTGGACCAGTGCCAATAAGCATGGCATCAGTCTGGTTACTCTGACTGTAAAGTCTTCAGAGAGACGGCTTTGGGAGTAGGAAACCGTTTCTGTGGCGGCCGGTTTTAGCAAATAGCGCGACGTATGGCGACCTGAAGGTAAAGGGTTAAACAGTTTGTGTTCAGGAGGTGTGGGGAGACGTTAGCTGCCCTCTTCTTGACTCTAGACCTGTAAAGGTTCTGGATGGAGGGACGATCCTCTCTGCAGACCTAGTTCTTCGCTGCAGCTTGGTCCGGTCCTGTTTTTTGCCAGCGAGCGGAGCCACACAGCAACAGTGAGCCATGATCAGAAGCTGCTGTAGGATGAGTTGCTACGTTCTCTGCTTGGTCTTCTTCTGAACAGTGTCGCTGAGTCCGGACCACCTCTGGTCCTGAGAAAGGTCGGTTCCCGGGAACCGGAAGTGATCCACAGCAGATCATGGTGAGGGGGACGGAGGTCCTCCATCATCTCCACAGTCTTCAGCGCCTTAAGCTCCAGGTGGTTCTGACTGTGTTGGACCAGCAGCTCCACCTCCTGTCTGTGCAGAGACCTGTCGTTGTCCTGGATCAGACCAATGTTAATGGTGTCAGCTTGGCATTACAGGAACTTTGGTATCAAATAATATAAACCCTGACAACTCTCAGGCTTTTTTTAGGACATAAGGAGGAAACTAGTATTGACCTCAATGTTTCTAACACCAGTGAATAAATATCAGGCTTAGTCCTAATTGATTACCTGTTAAAAAAAGAGTCCCATTTCCGAGGTTTTGCTCTAAACACATCTAAAAGAAAAGACACTGAGGAACGGAAGAGCCGACCCCTCGCTGAGAACTTGAGAAAAGGCTGGAAGTAGCAGAGCGTGACGGGCTGGACTAGAACGGGTCAGAATAACGCGAGCAGTCCGTGTGACCAGAGTCTCCTACAGGAGTCTGCAAGCTGTCATTACAAACAAAGACTTTTCTATAAAGGATTAAATAAATCTCAGGAGGTTCGTTCAGTTTATGGGCTAATTTGTTTAGATTTATTTGTATGAGTCGCTTACCTGGTTTGTTTCTGACATCTGCTGTAAATTCACGTTAGTAGGACCATTGGTAATTTATACACAATACAGAGGAAAATGTTTGACACCTTTTCCTGCTCTGCGGCGACTAATTAACCCTTTAGTGGGTTATGGTTCACTGAACAGTTGTTAAAATAGTTCCTTTATTCCTAAAAACACAAAAATGGGATACTTTTAGAGCTAGTTTCTGCATTTGAATCAGCTTTGATGGAATCCGTTACTTAGTGAAGTCAAACAGGGACTGAATTATTCTGCTCTGATTACAGATGTGTACTCTGTAATAACAAGCAATGTGGATTATTTATAAAAATATGCTCCATTCTTCACTCAGGCATGAAAAACATGAGATTTGTGTCTATCTATTAAAAAAAAAATTGTTTTTTTTTTAAGTGCTCCTGCCCTCACATCAGAAATAAATGAAGGGAACGAGGCCTTAATAATGCTACATTTTTCAATTGGTGCAATCAATGGTAGATTTTACATCCAGTTTGAAAAGGCTGTTGTCACCCCTAACACCCTCGTTAATTATGTTTTAGCTGGTTTGACTTTAAAACAGGTAAAATATTTAAGGTACGATTAGTTTACATCCAAAGAACGTCACCATCTCATTACCTGGGGGTCCGTGTTTACGTTGTGTGTGTGTGTGTGATATTGGGGTCAGGCAGAGAAAAGGGAATACTCAGGAGATCAAATAAAGGATGAAAGAGACGGCAGCAGAAAGGTAGAGG
This sequence comes from Fundulus diaphanus, assembly GCA_037039145.1. Lineage (NCBI taxonomy): Eukaryota > Metazoa > Chordata > Actinopteri > Cyprinodontiformes > Fundulidae > Fundulus > Fundulus diaphanus. Next base: position 10,427,710 of record CM073133.1, read on the forward strand.
CAGAGAAGACAGACGAGGAAGTGCACGGCGGGTCGGACCGGCACAGAGCAGGGGTGTGCGGTGTGGAGAGCGGCGAGCGGTCCCCCGGCGTGGAGATGAACCGGTGTCCCCCAGCAGGACGAGGGGAAGGATCTGTCGGCGGCTTTTGTTCCACAGCGTGTTATTGTTGTTTTAGGCAGCATGAAAGATTCGGGGAGATGAAAAGAGCGGCTGGTCGTCAGGGAGGAGGCTGCTCCGATGGAGACGCTGGTGTTGCAACAACAGGCGGGGAGGAGCTGGGGGGCTCCTCGTCCGACAGGTTCACAGGAATACAGCGTGCTGAAGGAGGTAGGATTCACCGTGGGCTGAAAAAACGTTTACTTAGGCAAACGTTTGCATAAACTGTTCACCGGTAACCACGCCTGGTTAAAATGTTTAAAGTGTTGGAAACAAGGAAACTGGGGATGATTTATTATAGGTGCTAAAACCAAATGATTTTTTTACTTAAAATTAGATGTTTGAAAACATAAAAAGAAATGAATTCCCTTAAACCTGTTCTTAACTCTGGTGTTTCCATTTTTAGAGCACAAGTTGTTTTTGCAGTTGATGACATCCTAGGCTTGATTTGGATCTACTTTAATATAGTAATAGCCGGAGAAAACGGCCTGCCTGCAATAACCTTTAAATCTTTGGGCGTTTGGATTAAACTGTGCACTACTCTCCTCGTTGCAGCACCAATAACATGAGAGGTGCGTCAGAAAAGTTTGGCAAAACCTTCAGTCTTGATTTTAATACCAGATGATTAAAAATAATAGAGCTGAAAGTCACTTTTCAGTAGTGGTGTATTGAAAAAAATGGGTTAAAAATGGTGGGAAAATACAGAAGGTACACAGGTTGCTATATTTAGTTTAAAATACCTCTAAACGACTTGAAGAAAAAAAGAAACGGTAAAGTTAAATTTCCTCCCAAAAACACAATCTGGCTAAATTTTATGGCATTTGCTTTTACACAGCCTGAAGTTCTGCAAGAATAAATCTCGCCTAAAAGCTAAAACATCCTGTCCACTGACCCAGGAGGGTTAAGTGAAGCTGGGGTTATTTTTTCTGAGGAAACGATCCCAGCTGCTCCCTCAGTCTGATAACGGCAGTGTCCGTGCCGGTGTTTGGCTGTAGTAAGCAGAACGCTGCATTATCAGCATAGCAGACGCTCCTTGAGCCAGATCCAGCCCTGGACCACCTGCTGAAAGAGCACAACTGATGTTTATAGGCAGTCTCTTTCTCTAACGCAGTTCATGTTGTCGCTCCTGTGATTAACGTTGGTTTCACAAACACATTGGACAGCTAACGATAATAATATTGCAGCGCTATTCTTCATTCTTGGTGCAGAAGAGAGAAAGCTTGCACCACTTGTGTGGGCTTACCTCTCCTCTATTCATGGCTGCGAAGGCTCTGTGCCGTCCACTACCAAGCAAGCGTTGTTATCTGTAGCGGCTTCAGAGCTCTCGTGCTAATCATGTCTGGTGTGACGGAGTGCAATCAGCTTTGAGAGAGAACATGTTGCTCTTTGTTGAAGGAGGTTATTCTTTCTGTGGTAAAGTCTTGCCCTCCTGTCCTCTTTACCTGTCTGAGTGTTTTATCTGCCCTACAATAAGCTGCAGCCACAGTATCGTTTATTAGATTTAGGGTTGTCTTTCTGCAGGGAGTTTGCATGTTCTCCCTGTGCATGTCTGGGTTTTCTCCAGGTACTCCAGCTTCCTGAGATAGCCTGGAGTTAGAGCTCTTGGTGATCTCCCACCAATGTTTAAATTTACTCACAGGTGAATAGTAGTTGAACTAAAAAAACAATAGATGGACTAGTCCAGGGGTCAGCAACCTTAACACCCCCCAGAGCTATTTCTGCCCTCGGTCCAGCTAAATAATTTTGTTTAGAGCCACAAAAGTTACACATCTCTTTGAAACAAGAGCTTGTTTTTATAGTATACTATGGGAGGTTTGTTTACATTTTTTTTAATTAAAGACCAAGGTTTTATTTTTTAACCAACAGTATTTTTATATTTATATTTAACGCTGAAGGTGTTAAGAGCCACAGGTGGCACACCCCTGGACTAGTCTCTAAATAAACTTTAAAGCTTAGGGATCACATTGGTTTGCACTCCCACAATACATGATTTTCACAAATTTGTTAAGCTAGATGGCACATACAGTAAGTAAGCTCAGGTGGAAAGAGACTGTTGCGTCACATTTACCAAGTGATAAAGATACATTCAGTTCAGTTCAAATCATTTCATTGAGAGTACCAATTCAAAACAAACATCATCTACAGAGAACTTTACAAGACAGACTGGTTCAATTATATGGAATCCGATTTGGTCCAAATGCAATTAAACTCCGTCTAATGAAATCCAATACAATTTATAGTCAGATTTGGATCCCATTCCATACAGACTATCCCAAGTTTTATAACCGTATGATCAGGTCAGCAACCCCTGTCCCGTCACAATCATTGACGGTTTAAAGTTCCTTTACTTTTAAGAGCTATGTCAAAATTTATATTTCTACAATTAAATCCAAAATACTTGGTGTGATGTATTAAATATTTTATTTCTTAAGTTTAAAATGTTTTGCTTGTTTTATAAAATTCGGTGTAACTGCATCAACATGTACCCCAAAAATGTCCACCCCAAAAACACAGGAAATGGTTTGAACAAATTAACCGCCCAATTTAAAAGTAGAAAGATGTTGAACAGAAACATTTGAAATAAGAGATTCTTTTAAGTGTTTGTCAAAGTTTCTTGTTTCAAATAGCTTTATGTTTGTTTGTGTTTGTTTGTGTGTAGTGAATTTCATGAGTTAGCATGCTATTAGCTTGAGAAGCTAACACATACAACGTTAGCTTAGAATGTTAACTTGCTAACTTATTTTTAGCAACGTTTTTAAATACTATGAGATCAGAATACATACAAAAGATAATTTTAGATTGTAATCTGGATGCTACCTTTTACATAAAATTGAGTTTTAGGGTTGAACTAGTTGATTAGAAGTTGATGTTAACTTCTGCTTATGTTATTATTTTAGTCTTATCATTAGTCGTTTATTGCATGGCCGCTTATGCATTTTAATTATATCCCATTCCTGTATTTTATGTTTGTTTCCCTACAATGGCTTTCTTAATGTTTTAAATGTTTTTAATGTATTTTGCACAGCACCATGGTCCCTTTGGTAATTTAAAGTGCACTATGAATAAACTTGGATTGCACTGAATTACTCAAGTCGAGTTCTTTCAGTTTAACAGGCTTTTTCCTGAGGAATAAAGCCTGCACAGAGTTCAGAGTAACAGTTCATCCTGATATGTTTGAGGCACAATTCAAAACAGTTATGACTTTTTTTTAAATACATCTTGGCCTCTCGTAAATGCATATTCTGCTGTTTTTTGTCTCAAATTTGTTAGATGCCAGCACAGCACATGTCATAGAGATGACCTATAAACGATACGTACGTTGAGTGCTCTACACAGAAAGAGAAAAGTGGATTTCATTTTATGCTGGGCTTACTACAACATATCTTGCTCCTTATGCTCTAATTAAAACATATTTTTGGTTATTATTTTGCACATTGGTGCAAGTGGGCCCATCGTTAGCGTCATCAGCAGTTGTGGCGGATGCTGCAGGATTTTGTAGATCTGGCCGGTTCCATCCAACCGGGTCCTTCTCTTCACCCTTTTACAAGTGCTTTTTGTTCCCGAGTCATGGCAAGACACAGCTAGATGTAGTTTGTGTATGTTAGCGCATATTTATTGATATTTGATCCATATAGGGTAAACCTTATGCTGTGTTATGTGAGTTTGATTTCCCGCTGGTTCTTCTCTGGCCCGTTTGTTTACACCAACAACACACCAGTTTCGTTATCTCCCGTTGGCAACATTACGCTGAGGCGCATTGAGACAACACAGATCAGTCGACTTATACTTCAGAGAATTGTTATTGAGAGCAGCAGAGTTATGATGGCCTATTTGCTGCGTAGGTCTGAAATCTGATCCGGTTGCTACATCCCTGCTGAACTTTACGATGGGTTTGTAATGCTGCTGCTGCTGCTGCTGCTGCTGGTGGTTGACCTTGACGTGGAAATATATTTGTTGGTCCGCTTCATTCGGGCTTGGACGGAGAGATTTAACTACAGCTATTACCTGGAGTCCTTTCTGCAACCCGTCATCATAATGCAGGAGGTGTCTGCTGGCTGAGGTTTGCTATATCAAGAATATCGCACTGCTGCAGCTGATAGAAGGTAAAAAAAGTCAGAATAAGGATTTATTTTCTGGTAATTCAGATATAGTCCACTGACCTGTTCGTTTGCAGGCTGCTAAAATGGCATATTTGGTTGAAATATCACTAAAACAAAGTAATCTAACTATTTAAAACAAAAAAGGGAGGCTTTTTCGTCAGTCAAATGATGTTCTTGTGTTTTGAAAGTCTGAAAGGGCAAAGGTTTTTGAATATTCAACAATTAGGCATGAGGTTTGTAATAGATCTGCACCATCTTAATTTATCGTTCAATCTGTTAGACAAAGCAAGCAGACATTTCTAGGGAAAAATTTGGGGTCTTTTACCTTTTGCATTAAGTTAAAGAAAACATATTTGGTTTACCTGGCATTTAAAGGATTTAAAATCCTTATCTAATCAGAAATTGCTGCCATGAAATGGGAATTTCTGATACATCACATACAAAACACCATCAGTTTCTGAACGATGGTAGACCTCACCTTTTCCTCTCGGTGGAAAAGGATTTTTAAAATGTCCCCAACAATCACAAGAAAGCCTGATCAAAGTCTTCGCCTGTCTTCTGGTGTCTTTCTTTATCATTCCTGTACAATTTTTTGTTCATTTCTTTATGTTTTTCTTTCTGCATTTCTTGCCACAACGCCTTTGTCCAGAAGTCTTCACCTTGATGTCTGTGCAGAGGTATCCAGCAATGTTGAGGAAGCTCTGCACTGGTGGCAACTTGAATCTTTATTGGAGTTCTTGGGGGAAGGCACATCCCAGAGCCTTCTTCGCTGTCATTTTGCATTTAAAACTGTGCACACTTTTCTTTAAACCGAGTGCTAAGAACGGACCGGATTCAGGTTTTGCCAGTTGCCCACTGACGTCATTTTTGGCTACATTCATTACACCTTTAAAACCAAACCAAAACATGGATGATGTGAGGGTTTCCTGACGCTAGTTTATGTAGTGTGTTCTGTAAACAGCTGTTATGGGTATTCAAAAGCAGTTTTTCCTGTCGTGGTTTTAAATCTCAAGCTGCTGCAGAGTGCCGCGTAATCTTTGCAGACAATAACATCTGTTCCCATGTTGCAGAACAGAAGAGGTTTGTTGGACTGTAATGGATAGATGTAACATAATCCAAAGATTACGGCAGCTTGATGGAGACGGCGTCCTTCGTTTTTTTTGCCCCACCAGGTTTACCTTTACCCCAGATTTCCTTCCCTCCTCTGACTCTGGCCGTGAAACGATAGACACAAGGAGCTGAACACTGATTCGCTGTGTTACAGAGGAGGTCAGATCCTTCCAGGTCCAGTTTCAGATGTGTTCAAAGGGCACATGCGCCTGGCGCTTCCTATGTTATACAGCCAGACAGCGCGACCCTAATAACAAACCTCGTCACCGTGCCCCTGGAACAAGAAACTTGTCTTACTTCTGCGGTGTTCAGAACAATTGAATCCATATTATTGTTTTCCTTCAGGGGAAATTAGGTTTGGAGCAATAAAATATAACAGCTCGGGCAGTAACTCCACAGATAAAACTTAGATTAAACTTCCTGTGCGGACATGTTTCTCAATAAAAGCTGAACTTAACTTGATGAAGCTTGTTCCTGACTGGCTAATGTCACCTTTACCAGCTAATCTCAAAGCAATATTGAAAGCCAAAGTGATCTTCCTGCAGCAGACAGGAAATCTTCAAACAGGATTTACGATCTGACAAAGACTGATTGATACGAGGCGCCTTATAATTCATGTGAAAGCAGGTACGTCTTCCCGTCTTGTCATTTCTCCCTCCTTCCTTATTCTCCCTGGAAACTTTCCCACGGCGCCCGGTTCTGCCCGGACTCGAACATGATGTTCCACATGCTGAACACCACCAGGCACGCTGCCGTGCCTCCTGGGGTGGATCTAGATATTTGTGCTGCAGATGAAGTGTTCAGATAGGGGAGCTGTTCTTGTGCAGCTGATGGATTGTCTTTCAGCTCGACTGGGACCTCTCTGTCTCGGCCTCTCAAGTCCTCACATCCTGCAAAGTGGGCTGGGCGTGTTTTTTTTCTTTTCGTTGTTGTTCCAAGCTGGACGTGCTGAAGTGGACATTCATTAAACGCTATTAACAGAACAGAATCAGACTAGTTTTTGGGTTTTTTAAAGACTCAGCTTCAGCAGCTCTCGTCTGTAAGCGCGACCCGCGTTCCAGGCTGTTCCCTGCCTCTCGCCCAATGACCGCTGGAGATGGAATTGAATTTGAATACAAAATGCAACGTTTAAGTAATTTCATCACCTTATTTTAGAGCCAAATCCATTTGCAAAAGAAAAAACAAGCATACTGATTTTGCATTCTTTCAAAACAACTAATTAAATATGTTAACAGTCAGACTGTGACTCCAAACAAACACGTATTTCCATCATTTATTCAGTCAGTTTTCTTTGGCCGCATAATTAAGCATACAGAGTCACACTCCCTGAACAAAACAGGGCTTAACACATCCTTAAATGCTCATTACATTGAGTGTTTGTAACAGCAGAACAACACAAATCCGATAGAAAAAGGTGAAAAAGAAATGTTAGGACTTTAAACAACTTTTTGGTCACTCATGAGTTGGGATCATCTTAAAAAGACTCTGATGGTTTCCATTGGTATTGGGCTTTGAGTGCAGAAGAAAAGGTGTTAAGGGTTTATTTGCCATGAAGTATAAAATTGTCTTTCTCCCTGCAGGATTATGGGATCTTTAGTTCTGATTGTTGAACCACTTTTACAAGCATTTAGTTTTGCAGTGGAGGGACTCTGAGGAGGACTGAGGTCAGTCAGAGTGTCGGTTCCCTTTCCTCTGATTTATGGTGTGTATGAGCACTTTTTCCCTGTGTTAACATGTCATCACATCTGTGCACAAGTGTGTGTGTGCGTGGGTTTGTAGCTCCTCAGGATGTCTGCGTCCTGACTGGTTTGGCTTCTCGGTTCCCTTTGGCTTCTTCCAGCATCCTGTTTTGACACACAAACACACACCTGGGTCCTCATTGATCTGAACCTCAAATCACGGGACACAAAACCTGCTGAGCCTAATGCAATACGACTACACTGGCAGGGAGTCGCAATGTAAACATGTTTTACCTTTTGGCAACTCTTTCTGTTAAATTTGAACAAAATGTTGTGTGTTTTTTTTTTACTAAGAAGAAGCTTTAAAAGCAGGTTTACTAATTAAAGTTATTCACCGTCAATTAAAAGCTGCACTGCAAGGTAATTTTCACACACAAAGACTTTTCGCATTTTGCTACCTGTTCAGGTTTCAACGCTACCAGAATAGCTACAACAACCACGCCCTCTGCTGAGATCGTACAGAAATGCAGCGCAGAAGAGGTTTTACCCGTACAATCAGGGAGAAAAAGTAGTGGGAGTAAGCAACAACCGAAGGGCGTTCTGCTTGGGTTTAATAACGTCGTATAATAACTGACTGGAACAATGAGGAATCCTACATGTCTATGACTGGTTTTAATTAAATGGTTTTTGTGCTTTTAATTTTTAAAGGCACACATAGCCGTCTATTCAGGGTTCAGCTTAGCTTAGTTTTGATAAAGTTTATGAAATCTCTTTAATATGGCAGCATGTGTGGAGATAATTTCTGAAGACCGGACATATTTTATTTTTATGTTATTTAAAAGTTAATTACTTTTAGCTTAGTTTAATTTTAAATATATCCCATATTCTGCTTTACTTTAATTCAATTTTGGAATGTAATTTGTCTTTTTTGTTATGAATCCATTTTTATTTGGTTTTAATAATAAAATCAAAGATTAATTTAAGGAGAAAATGTTTCATAACTCTGGAAGATTTAGACTTACAGTTATTTCCATCCAGCCAACAAGTCAGTTTCTGTCATACAATGAGATGGGTAGCTCTCAAAAGATGATAAAAAATGTAAAAAGGTATGCATTTAAAATTTTGCTTTTCATATGGAGTATAGTAAAATATATTTACGACGTTTTTTTGGCAATAGAGGAATCAATTGACCCTCTTATGGCAAGCATTGTGCATGTTTCCACTGTTATTTTGACCATTTTTCTTTGGTGATGAGCTCCAAGTCTTCCAGGCTGGAAGGACTCCCTGCCATCACCCTAATTTTTAGCCCCCTCCACAGATTCTCTGTCAGATTGAAGTGGGGGCTCTGGCTGGGCTGCTTCAAAACGTGAATTCCTTCCAGTCAGGAGAAACATGTTGATAAAATTAAAAGATTACTTTGAATGTAACTCTGAATAATGTTAGGCTTCACTGTAGAAAACTTAGTTTAAATTATGAGTTTAAAGAACGCTTAAAGGTGTTCAGGCAACTGCTTTCAAATATCCTCAGTACCGCTGCTAATGGTTTAAAAAATATGTATATTTAGGAGTTGTATGCTGATAATGGTGAGTACTACATTGTAGTTAGTGTTTATATTGTTATTCTTCAGTTTTACCAAGTTGTTCCTCTTTCTACGCTTCATTGAACTGAAACTGAAGCACTTAGTTTGGAGTCTGAACTGGATTTTCCAGGTAAATTGGAGTTGTGGGCGTTTGCCGTCACATTCCCTGTGGGCTAAATAAATAAACCTTTAGAGGCCGGTTACACCAGGTGCAAGTTTATGTGTTTTATCAAGCTGTAATGCAAATGAGTTTTTAGGAGTAATTTAGCAGCAATACACAATAGATAGATGAAATGAAATCAGAAGATTTTTTCTTGTTTGTCTTACCACTAGTTGGACACACAGCTGGTTGTTTGGCCTTCAGGCGTTTTTGGTAAACAAGATAATTGCTCTTGCCAAATCTAAAAATAAAACACGAACATAAAAAGAAAAAGAAAAACCATGGAGCACATGAAAAGATCAGATTTACTGCACCAATAGTTTTTTTGCCGTGTTTTGGATGTTTTTAATACAAGTACCTTTAAGTATGATTAAAGAAAACTGGTTGTTGGGAAATTGTTTTAGTGTGTGATAACTTGCTAACTAAAGTTATCCTTCATCAATAGCATTTGCCTTAAAGATTAAGTTACAGTTATCGTGTATCTTCTGCTTGTACATATAAGTGTATGCCGACGTTTTTGGCCAAATTTTGCCAACATTTGCTCCTTGTTAAGGTGACCAGATTTCTGAAATGAAAAGAGCGGATACCTCCTGCATGTTTTGTCAGTGGGGGGCTCAGCTCCTGTACTACATCTTGACAGCACCTGGACCGTGTAAATACTTCTTGCTGCGTGCAACTTTTTTCCTCCATCATGAAAAGCTGGGACGTTTCCGGGTGAAGCTTTTGCTGGGGACAGGTCGTTCAAAATGGGGACTGTCCCTGGAAATCAGGGACGTCTGGTCACCCTACTTTGACCTGTCCAGCTGTGGTGATCTTGAGCAGTCGAACCTGCCTCCTGCGTTAGCTTATTTTCTCCATTTCTTCAGCAACCGTGAATAACAACAGGGAATATAACTTATGCTATTGTGGTGGTGTTGTGTCCACAATTGTAGCGTGGGTATGACATATGTTACAGTGAGCTGGACTTTCTTGAAGTTCTTCATTTGAGTTTCTCGTGAAGCACGATTTGTCAGACCCAAAATGAGCTTTGTTCTTATTCTTTTCACCTCGAGAACAAGAACAACTTTCTCAGTCCCCCTGGAGTAGCTAACAGGCTTTAACCAACTTATGCCGGCTAATCAAAATTTTACTCTGCTATCAGAGGCAATATTTAGCCATGGACTTATATAAAAGCATAATGTTTAAGTTAGAAGTTAAGTTTAACCTTGTATTAAAGACATTAGCTAGCTTTTACATTAGCTGATTTTAGTACCACAGATTTATTAGAGGGATATAATTAAGTTAAAGCTGACTAAATGGTAGTAGCTAAGTTTAGCCTTAGAGGCTCAAGCAAAAAAAAGTGAAATTTACTGAACTTTAGCTTCATAGCCTATTTAAATGCAGCTTAAGCCAGGACTTAAAGAGCATAATGAGGCTAGAAGCTAACTTAAACTTGAAGGTAAATTTAGCTTCAGTAACTTCATGTAACTACTTTAAAATATGATTAATCTTGAAATTAAACAATTTGCTAACAAGTTAAACTTATAGCTAGTTTTAATTTATTAGCTATCCTAAACCGCCTGGCCTGTTTAAAACAAATGATGACTCTAGAAGCTAAAGCTGCAGCTAGAAGCTAACTTTCAATTTTGAGCCTTCAATGCCATTAAAAGCTTTTCCTTAGACTAAAAGTCAGAGCAAATAATAAAGCTGCTTCAAGTTACGTAAAACTAGAAACCAACTTTAGCTATCGTGCCTGGGAGGGTTTTTAAAAGCATTTGCTGAAAATGAAGGCAAAAGTACACGGTAAAGTAAGAAGCTAACTTAGAGTTTAGCTTTGAGTGACTTTAGTTTCAGATATAATAGTTTGCCAACGTTAGAAGTTACATTAAAACCAAAAGGTAACCTTTTAGAAATTTAGTTTTGTAGGCTATTTAAATGCATATGCTAAAGCTAACTTTAGTCTTATATTTCAAAGCAAAGTTTGACAGATGCGTTAGATGGATGAAGGAAGACATTTTTCAGCCATTCCCGCTTTTCTTACCACAGCCACCCCAATCTTGGCCAGTCCCACAGAGGTTGTCGGACACCTTAAAGAAAAACGTTCTGCTCAGATCACAACAAGCAGCGGGAACTCCAGAAGCAGGGCTGCGATAACAACATTACGTAGGAATGAAAACCAATTTCTTGCTTCTTGCGGCGTGTGTAACAGCCTCTATCAGGAGCTATGTTTGTCATAACATGTGACTCCATGTTCCAAAGGCATAAGGACTGATTATGGGCTGAAGAAATGATGCTGATTGTTTGTGCTGTGAGTTAGGACACTGTTTGACTTCAAAATATTTGATTTCTCTAATATTTTGTGAACATTGTCATATTTGTGCTTCAAATGCAAAAGCGGAGGATTTAACTGCAATTGAAACACAAAAAAATACTGGGCTCTCCATGTTTATTTTGGTGACTTGTTTAAATGTTTTTTTGGTGTTTTTTTTGGCTCTGCTTTTCTCTTCGCAAATGTTTGGTGACGTGACGTTTCTGATGTCCAAGCTTTGAAACTTGAAGTCCATCTGTCGTGCGAGGCCACGACACGCTGCGAAAAAAGCTGTTTCAGAGTGTGTCACCGAAACTGAAATGTCAGACTGACGGAGAGTCAAGCCGCCACCTGTTGATCCTGTGGCGACGGCGGCGATGAGAGGCTCTTACGCTGCGGCCGCCTGTACTGATTTTCTTTGCTTCCCAGATGGAACCAGTTTGTGAATGTGGCTCATCGGTCTTCGCATTGGTTTGGTAGATGAGCCTTGAACATGTTGCTGTGGTGAACTCATCACAAAAATGGCTGCTGCTCTCTATCCCTCTGCCTCCTCTCTTTATTTTCTTCTCCCTCTCCCTTGCTTCAATCGATCTGTCGCGTTTTCCCCCCCTCCTGAGCATGAAATGGACCTGCAGCCTCGAGGCACAACGTTAACGCTGGGAGTCACGGTGTGTGAGTCCTTGTGTTATTTTGCTGCATCACTCGCCTCCCCTCTCAACAAATTCAGTTCAGGTTATTGAAGTTTATTGGTATGATTTCTTTTCTTTTTATCTCTACCGCAGCACCGGCATACCATAAAATATGTAGCAACACTCACTTTCTTGTCCTCTTTTCCAGAACGTGTTTCTCTTCCCAACCGGGACAGCCCCATGCTTCCCTGGGGGTTGAATCAATTTTCTTGATACAAAGATAGATTTTCTCGTGTATGACAGAGCAAAAAGAAAAAAGGAAAAAGGGATGCAGTGAAACAAAAACAGACCCACAGAGAGAGGAAAAAGCCTGGAGCCTCCCAGGCATTTTACTCATGCAGAGAATGTAATGAAATCTGAGCTACTCTTCCTCTCCTCCCCTCTTCGTCTCTTTTCTCCACAAATATGGCAAATAAACCAGATGTATGTTTTGCTGATGACTCTCAAGTTGTTGTTTTTGTTTTTTTAACACTGTCTTTCATTTTAGCACCTTATAGAGCAGCTTAGGTCTGCAAACAAGCGCGCACATTGATCAACACCAGCAGTTAAATCCACTTCTGGCCTTTTTATGGGACCATTTCAGGTGTCCTGAACTAACTGGAGCTGCTGCACTCAGAGATGCACTGATCACGCTGCAAAAAGGGAACTAAAGGTACATCAAATTTTCTTGAAATTAGTGTATTTGTCCTTGATTTGAGCAGGTAAATAAGATGACCTGCCAATGGAATGAGCTTTTTGCACTTAAAATAGGAACAACTCATCTCCATCATCTTATTTTGAGTGCAGGATATCTAATTATCTTATTTTAGGGGTAAAAATACTCATTCCATTGGCAGATCATATTATTTACCTGCTCAAATCAAGGAAAAAATGCACTAATTTCATGAAAAATTGACTTATTTTTAGTTTCCTTTTTGCAGTGCAGGCTTCTTACAGTTTCCTTCTAGGTCTGATCTGCTCATTACAATTTTGTCCTATTCCTATTTTTTTTATTCTATCATGACACATAAAAAGAGAAAATCTGCTGCATGTTGTTAGAGGTTGAAGCTGTCAGTCAATTAGATGATTAATGAATTAGATTATTCCTATTGGTGCATTTGAGCACATTTAGCTTAATTATTTCTGATTGCTATTCAACTTTAAGAGTGTTTGTTTTTCGGTGCTTCCTTATACTTGTTTGATTGGGAGTTAACGGGGAATGATTTGTTAAAGCCAGTTCTTAAAGGGACATTTACGTTTCAGATTTTTGTTACTCATGGTTGACACTCAAGGAGGTTTCATTGAGAATATCCAGCTTTCTGTCGTCCATGCTTGTGATTCCTGCAGAATTTCCATCAGTTCCTCATGTTTTTTCCTGGAAAGAAGTGTCTTCTTTCTGCCCTTTCTGTGCGCGCAGATCTATTCCCACCCTCCTGCTGCCACTGCTGAAGAAGCTCAGTGCTGGTGGCAACATGATTTGATAGTTCCCTGCTCACGACGACTCTCTTCGACATCCTGAAGTCTTGCTGACTGCAGCTGAACTCCCCTACCTTGATGTTTTTGATGACCAATGTCCAAAATGTCAGACATTTCCTTGCATTAAAACCATGCTTTAATAATTTCAGCATGTTAATATGAACCAAAAACAACTTGTATGCAGGCTAGGGCTGGACGATAATTCAATAACGATATATATCGACCGATAGACGTATATCAATGATAGAAAAAAAAGGTAAATAAAAAGCTAAATAGAACAGTTTTCCTTACTTTTGCATTCTAGCCTATCATGTAGGTTAACATTAAAGTCATTAATCCTCCCAACCAATCACAAGGCAGACCCAGGAACTAACTCCGCCCCCTTCAAAGAGTTCAGAGAGCACGCGTTCTTTTTTCTGTTTTAAAAACCTGTAGTTTTGTTAAACAGTTGGTTGAATAAAGGGTTGAGTTTGAATTCAGTGTTTATGTGTTCTGTATCTAAGAATAAGTCACTAAACATCAGTATAAAATGGTCAGGGCTGCACTTAAAATATATGTTTTGAATTTGTTGATAATTATGGATATCGATCAATATGATTTTTATTTTATCAATATGCTTTTTTTCGACATCGTCCAGCCCTAATGCAGGCTCACTTTTGCTTCTCTGGGATCTTTGCACGTTTGGGAGTTCAAAAACTCAATTTTCCTGATGCAACCTTTGCTTTGACAGCAGCACAATCTGCAGAAATGTGCTGAAGCTGCTTCACTAATTTGCTAAAATGACTCTAACATCACAAGATTGACTCAATCAACGGTATCCTCCTTATTATATTTTAGCAAATCCTCCTCAGAATTGCTTGTTTATGTCACCGTGTGACAGAAAAGTGTTTTGGATGCACAGGATAGTGCTTTAACTGCGTGCTCTGTCTGTGTGGAAGGCTGGGAATAATCAGTCACAGTTTTCTGTGACTAATATCTTGTTTTCCTGCTCACTGTTCATTTGTTTGACCACAATCACACCGACACACACAACCAAAATGAGATTCAGGCACAGGTTGAATCTTCAAAAAGGAAATGGAAAACAGGAAAGAATAAAATAAGAGATTTCTTCATCGAGAACCCCCGACCATCCCCTCCATATTACTAAATCACCTCTCTGGACCTTTATTAATTTAAAATTTTTTGGGCTGAATTAGGAGGTGTTGGAAATGTTGTTAGGAGGTGGATGGTGGTGGAATCAGTGGTTTTTGGATCTTAATGGGCTCATCTAAATGTAAATGAGCGGCGAGGAGGAGACAAACTGTCTGCTGCTTGGAAGGGAAAATGTTTCGCTGGGAGGCAAATCGTGTTCGGCTTCAGGGTTCATTTCAGTTCTCTTCACCACATTTTACAGCCCAGGAGGGATTATGGCTCAAAGTTACCGAATCACTCTGGAGGCGTCGTCTGCTTTTACTGGATTTATTAAATAATGAGACTTTTCTTGTTGCTACCTTGAAAACAATCCTGCATTTAAATATTAAACTAAGGTCAATTTCAGCTCAAATAAATTCCGTATAATTTATTTACATTAAAACAGAAAAGAAATCGGGCGCTTTCAGATCAATTCTAAGATGTCACATTTGTGGTCATATTTTCCACTGTGATCAACAAAGTATGCGGATATTTTTGCTCCTTGTAGCAGTTGTGGGTCTCTAGGGATCGGAGTCAGAGGTTGCTTCTCATTTCCAGTTTTAAATCAGAATAATTTCCCCCATGGCGTTTATTTTCTGCTGGTTTAGACTTGAGATGTTTTTTAAACTTTCCAGGAGTTGTCAGTTAGGAGATGTAAACAGTCACTGTTTGACTTCAAAACATTTGATTTCTCTAATGCTTTGTGAACATTGTCATGTTTGTGCTTCAAATGCAAAAGCTGAGGATTTAACTGCAATTGAAACACAAAAAATACTGGACTCTCGATGTTTACTTTTTTTTTTTTTTGGCTGTACTTTAGTGTGACTCAGAGAGGCTGTAGAGGATGGAGGGGTGACAGTAAAGACAAAAACTATATAAAAATGGAAATAAATCCGGTTTTCTATTCTTTATCTTTATTCTAAACTTTTCAGTTTACTTCTTATAAACAAAGATTATACATTAAACACCAAAATGTGTCTCAAGACGTTTTAATTGGTCTAAAAATAATTTGCATCTTCACGGAATTTTATTTGAAATGGTATTTTTTTTGTGACACCTTTTTAAATTTTCCCCTTTTCCAAAGTAAATGTGTTTCATTGGTGCTGTTAATGTTACATCAGCTGCCATTCCACCATTCTGAAGGATAAGAATAATGCAAAAATACATTGGTAACCTTTTTCCTTCTGAGTTACAAGGATATTATATTCTGTGTTTTTTTTAATTAAAGCTGGATAATCATGGTGGTCTGCACCAGTGAGGGGGCTGGGTTTTGGTGCTATGTAATGCACAGAGCTAATGTTTAATCCATTTGGTCAAACTATTTACAGGAGCCATTGTACTGTAGTATACCTAAAAAAAAAACACGTATCAGAAGAATCTTTTAGCGGTTTTCCACATGCAGACTCCCCCCCGAGATCCCACCTGCAGAAGCTGTCCGGTTTAAAACTGCTCCCTAATCTGAGTGTTTGTGGCAGATGAGCCTCCAGCTGCTCTGCCAGCGGGTCAAACTGGGATCTGTGTGGTTGACTGCTGCCCAGTGCTGCAGATATAGCCACCCGGTGTGTGCGCGCGGGAGGATTAGCTGTATTAGCCGTGTCAGATACACACATGTGGCGGCCGCAGATGCTGCTGAAACTCAATCTGTACAGTTGGGACTGTCCAAAGCTAGCAGAGGCGGATAGCATATTCCAAAACTAAACGTGCATCTGTGTTTTTTTGGAGGCGGACCGAGCTCCTGAACGGGTTTGAGCACCAGCTGTGCAGCTGTTTGTTGGGAGTCTCGGGCCTCCGGGACCAGAACACGATGGCTCACGTTCAGGCTCTGGAATTCACGGCTGGAGGATGACGTCCAGCTTCAGATGTTATTTCAGATGAATTACTGCGAGGCATCACATCGCCATCGACAGCGCCTGCGACATAGCGCCTTTGAGCATTTATTTATAGTAGCAGTGCACAAAGAAAGCGCACCCCCCATCAGTTGTGGCTGTTTGCGTTTCAGGAGATAGCTGCAAGTTTAGGAAACCGCAAAAACGGGTTCCACGCTGTCCCCGTCAAAGATAAAGCCAGAACGCAGGAGTGGGATGTGAAAAAAGTCAGTACACCCTTCCTGCTTTATGAGGGAAGGCGGCAGGCATGCGTTGATCAACTGATCGGCGTGTTCGTGGTTTTGCCTCCTGCTCTGAGGCACACGGGTTTGTTTTACTACCATGCCAGGGTGGGAAGACACCAGCCAAGAATTAGAGAAGCAACCATTGCTGCAATTCTGGGAATGGCTATGTGGCCGTTTCCAGATTGTCCGAAGTCCATCCTTTTTCTGGAGAACCCACAAGTGAAAAAACACCCAAAAATATTCAAGGACCGTCTTACCAGGTTTAAACTCGCAAGCAAATTCAACCCAAGACCAGTGGTGGCTCTACACCAAATTTAGCAGGGGGGCCAGGGTTTTTTCATGGGGGCACAGAACAAAAAATTGGGAAAAACTTAAACAGGTCAATATTTCATCGTTTAATATATTAAGTGAGCCAAAGAGCCAATTGTGGCTCTTGAATTGCAGGTTGCAGACCCCTGATCCTATCTCAGCTCCTACGGCTGGAGCTAAACGTGAAATAGCTTAATTTTTATATTATTAACCAATCAGTTATGGTATCCTTGTCAGCCATATATAATGGTAAGAAATTTAGTTAATATCATGTCATTAGTATAGGGGCCATAACAGGGGCCAGGACCAGTTCTACATGGGCACAGGCCCCTGTTGGCCCCTGCCCAAGACCCTGGAGGGTTCAGAGTGATTACAGAAAAACCCAAGAGGATGAAGAAGAGACGTTGGGTGATAATGCCGAGTTTGCAGAAAATCGAGCACACCTCATGTAGACACTGTCAAGCACGGCGGTGGAGAGCTGGTGATGCAGGCTTGTGTTGCCGTCACTGAATCAACCGTCAAATCTGGGTCCATCCGCCCAGCAGCTAAGGTCCGGTCCAAACTGGGTCTTCAGCGGGACAATGAGTCCAAACGCAGCAGCGAAGCTACAGCAGAATGGCTGAAGATGAAAAGCATCGAGGTGTTGCAATGAGCCCAAGTTCAGACATTCGGCTGATGGGACGTGGTAACGTCTTAGAAGAGCTGTGGAGAAACAAATATCTGCAAACCGCAGCGGACTGAAGCAAGGATGGAAAGAACAATGGGACAAAATTCCTCCGCAGGGAGTTTAGAAACCGATGGCGGGACATCCATTAAGCTGCTGAATCAGAGGGTGTGCATAGTTTTTCACCCGCATATTTTCCATTTGGGCCTTTTCTTTGTTTAATAAGCGTGAAAGCGTAGATGTGTCGTGCGATCAGATATTGTAGAACCTGCTAAAGATCGGATTGTTTTTATTCAGTAACATAAAAGACGGTCTTCTTTCCTTGCCTGCAGGTAATTTAAAGCTCTTTACTCAGAAAATATTGAGATTATTTCCTGACGTCTTGCCTCATCGGAGAACTGAGATAAACGTTTGGTTTTTGTGGAGCCGCGTCTTTGCGGATTCCTTCCTGCCTTGTCACTACTTAGAAAGTCGGTAGTCATCATTTTAACACAAATCTGTGTAAATGATATGTTTTGTGGCGTTTCACGCCCACTTGCTGTGGTTTTATCTGGCTGCTTTTAGCAGTTACACCCTTAAATTACACATTTCTGCTGCCAAACCAGGTCCAGTCCTCTCTGAACTTTACACAACGATGTTTTAAAGCGTCAGACGCCGAGGGTTGACCTGCCTAGCTGGAGAGCTGCCGTCTATTTGTCGCTGCTTATTGTCTTCTTCTTAATGCTTGAGGCTGAAGGAAAACTCCACCACCGATCCTGCAGGGAGCAGAAGAAAAACTGAAACCTTCACGGAGGGATCATTCAACGTAGACTGACTCAGAGCCAACGGTGATGGTTTTAATCCTCTGTGCTCCTGAACCGCCTCTCAGCTCAGGTTAGATCTTCCTGCTTGTGAGAGTGACGGCTCGAGGGTGAAGGACTTTCTGCGTTCTCACACTCCTAGAGCTTCTTGAGTAGGCATTATAGAAATTCATCTGCTGAATAGGACTGCGGGGGTAGAGAATTGGTGAATAAAAGTAGAGATGGGACCTACAGTCCAGTTCATGCAGTCCAACGTTTGCCTGAAAAGCTAAATGTGCTTAGCAGCAGGAGTTTTAAAGATCAGCTCCTCTCAGATTGAAGCCACATTGTTGCAGCAGCACACCGTGGTATTTCCTCCCTGTCAGAGCGCTCTGGGATGCTGGGTGGAGCGCTGACGGGGGAATGCGAGTGCCTTGCCAAGCAGCACTGCAGCTGACTCTGGTTCAGCGCATGGATGGAAATACCTCCGCTGCTCCCACCGTGCCAGGCAGGAGACAGCTGTGCTGCTTTGGAAAGAAACACCGTCCCTCACCGACTGGAGCGTTGACTCTGGGCTCTGCGCTTCAGGAAATGGCTTTAATTTCATGACTGCTCCATACAATCATTAAATTTATCATATATTAAAAGGGTTTAGCTTGTTTTGTCTTTGCCTGGGTTTGTGGAGCGATTTTGAGCAGTCAGTATCTTATCTGCCGTAGACTGTCCTCGTGACGCTAGATCTAGGCTTGGAGAGCGGCAGCATTTCTAGTACACCACTGTGCTGAGCTTTTGGAGTATATATGTAAACTGTACGTTTTTAGAGCGGTCTGCATTCATTCTTCATGCATTTAGATTTTTATTGTTATTTATTTTGTATTTTGCTTTTTTATCACATTTTTAGGGATTGTTTTCTTAACACTGACTTACGAATCCCATAGACATTACAAGTCTGCAAAACCCAGGGAAATTTGTAGGAACCTGTTAAGTCTGCCACAAACACATAATCCCTGTTTCACTGGTAGACATAAAACTCCCCACCTTCTTTCCTGTCTTCAGCACACCTACCTCCACTATGAGCTCATTAGCAGAGCTCTGCAGAGCTTGGCTGCACACTAGTGAGGCGGTTTAGCCATTCGATTCAGGCGTGTAGGGCAAGGGACACATGGAAAAGTTGCAGGACACCGGCCCTTGAGGATTTAAGTTTTGAGACCGTGCATAAACGACACCTACGGACTATTTACAAGAATGAACCAGAAAAAAACATGCAAAAACCAGCAGGAATGGTTTGTTTGTTTGGTTTGTTGTTGGTTATAAAGTCTAACAGCTGCTGGGAGGAAGGATCTGTGATGGCGCTCCTTTATGCATCCAGCAGTCTGTCAATGAAGGAGCTCTGCAGCTCTGCAGCAGCTTCATACATGGGGTTGGAGACGCTGTCCAACAGCGATGTCATTTTTCCCTTCTGTCTCCCGCCACCTGCTCTGGATCCAGGGAGCATCCTAGAGCAGAGACGGCCTACTTGATGAGCCTATCTAACTACTTCCTCTCAGCTGTAAGCCGCTGCTCCATAGAAGATGACTGATGCCAGATTATTTAACAACCAGAAGCTTTGAAAAGGCTTCAAGAGTCCTGGAGGGGCGGAGCGTCCTCCTCTGATTCCCACCAAGCCCTCTGGCACAGTGTTTTTCAACTCTGGTCCTCAAGGCACACTACCTTACACGTTTTACCCCGGGCTCACACTGGGTACGGTGCAGATACTGTTCCAGTTCCCCCGCAAGGAACCCAAATCATTAAAAATCAACGCGTCTACTCACATTGGCCACATGCGGTTGCAGGTCTGGTTACAGAGGTGCTGCAAATAAATTGAGCAGACGCCTCAAGCCGGACGCCGGACGGATCAAGGTAGGGAAATTCACGAGCCAAACTGGAAACGTCGGGCGATGGAATAAAGCTCTGGTGAATTTCAGAATAAAATCACCAGCTTACGCTAACTTGACTAGCGTGAACAAAATGGCAACACAGAAACACGAGGAATCAGAGGTGCTTTTGGAGGATGAAGTTGGATATTTAAGCTCACGGATGACGAATTTTGCTCTAAATAATGAAATTTGTGGCTGTTTTCTAATAATTTATGAGCGACAGCCGCAGAAAGGACCACATGAACCTGCCTTTCCACATCTGGAGCCGCAGCTGGCCGCTGTTTCCCTAGGAGCGGTGTGAGTCGGGGTTTGTGGTAAACCGGAACTGGATCAGGACCGCGACCCGCACCGTGGTCGCTGTGAGCCCTGGGTTAGATGCTTCCTGCTTTAGCAAACCTGATTCAGATGATTGCAGTTCAGCAAAATGGTTGAAACGACGCTGTGGCAGCGAGCAGCGTGGCCTCGCTCCTGCACCTTCTGCCTTTAGCTGCTTTGGTTCCTTTACAGGAGAAGCCAACAGCAATCTGTGTGAAAGTCTGATTCTGTTTGATGGCTTTACACAACCAGTGGCTTATTCTCAGTGTGTGAGGGACTAATCTGCAGGAATTATGGTAATTTGCGGTCAGAGACGTTGGGCAGCAGTGGTGTTGGTAAAACTAAACCCCCAGCTGATGTTATCTAAGCGCTGGCGCTGCCATCCCTCTGAAAGGCTCGCTTCAACCTGCAGCTTTATTTATCCAGTCAAAGATAACACACGGCCTAATCCAGCAACGCCCTCATTCACATGCTGGTGGCCTCTGGGCTTCACGACTGGAGCCGACTGGCTTCTGTTTATTATTCAAAGGCTCCATTATGGGAAAGTAGCAGGAAAAAGGTTCCACTGGTCCTTGATTTTCAAAGCAGGTCTGCACTTTTAAGCTGTCAAACTTTGGATTTCTGAACTCTCACCTCCTGTCCGGCACAAACTCAACTCAAACCTTTCATTTAAAAATCAACCTCTGTTGTTTTTTGTTGTTACTTTTGTTGTTGCATGTAAATTAAATCTTTGAACAAGGGTAGAGATCTGTTTGTGGGAATGAGCTCCCCTCTCCACGGCGTTGCAGGATTCCTGGTGAACACAGCTGCTCCGGTGCTCTGTGGCCCCCCTGAGATCCACACTCAGCTTCACCGCCAGCCACAGTCTGGGTCACTGCTTCCTCCTCCTCTTCCTCCTCTTCTTCACATTGCAGCTGACGGATGTAATTGAATTGAGGAGGAAGCTTTTTCTTTGGCATGCAGCGACACGAATGAGGTGGACTCATCACCTGTGGCTGTTTTTATTTTCTTTTATTTCGTTTTTTTTAGGGTGATTGATATTCATGTGGTTCTGCAGCCTCACGCTGTACAGACACACACATCTGGGACGGAAATATCCGGTTCAACAGCTTTTCTGCCAAAGCAATCAAGTTGCAGAGAGACGGTTTGTGTTTTCCTGGGCATCGGAGAGTTTTCCCTGAATGTGTCCAAATAGTTTCAGTCTCTTACCTCAGAGCCAAAACCCTCAAACCCCAACCTGCCAACAATGAAGCGACATCCAGAATCGCACCTCATCGTTTGAAATCATGGTCAGGCACGTTTTTCTGTGAATTTCTCTGTTGTTTAACACTCAGTTCTTTCTACTTCGCAGTTGGAGACGTTGTTTTTGAAGGGTTAAAAATGGAGGGAGAATGTTGCTAGGATATTTTGTGTGATGCATCTGTTATGAAGTGTGTGTGTATGTATGTATGTATGTATGTATGTATGTATGTATGTATGTATGTATGTATGTATATATATATATATATATATATATATATATATATATATATATATATATATATATATATATATATATATATATATGTGTGTGTGTATATATATATATGTGTGTGTGTGTGTGTATATATATATGTGTGTGTGTGTGTGTGTGTGTATATATATATATGTGTGTATATATATATATATATATATATATATATGTGTGTGTGTGTGTGTGTGTGTATACCCAACTGGAACTGCATGACAACCTAAATTCATCTTTTTCTTTCTCACCTTCACAAACATAAGTATGAGGTTTACTAACAGGTTTAGCTTTCTGCTTCTTGTTATGATGTCGTCTTGACACTGTTGGCTCCCGTTGCTCAACAGCTTCATAAAAACACAGAGATGCTGGTATCCACGTTTTTTAACAAAGCTTTATTAAACACTTCTGGTAACATTTACATCCTGTATTACTTCCGTAAACACCGTCTTCTTCGGTTATCTGCACATTTTTAACCGTTTAGACTGACGTCTGATGGTGCATTGAATTAGCAGTATGAACGATGAATCAGATTTCAGCAAAAAAAATGGAATTGAGCATCAAGACCTGCAGTGTTAACGTACTCTAAGAATGACCTTTAGTAAAATAATGGATGAATTTGTTTTAATGCGTGTCAACTGCTGCTGAAGGTTATGTGATGCTGTGGAGCTGCTTATAACCCAAAGATCCTTGGAACATCCCTGGAGAATGTGGCATCAGCGACTCTGAATCATAACCAGATTTTATTTTTTAAAGAAAGGATTTGTCAGAAAACAGTAAACGGGCCGTCATCAGTTCTGGAAAAAGGAAACCGACCATCTTTCATGGTCAACCTCAATCCCAAGACTGAAATCCAGTAGAAAACCTGGATCCAGGACCCAGGATGATCTACAGTGTTTGTGCAAAAAGAAATGATCAAAGGTTGCTCTCTCTGTCTGCTCCAACCTCATGTAAAGCTTTAGACGACTCGGTGCTGTCCTGTTGGCAGAAGAGGGCTGCAGTGAGTGTTAAGAACGGTGGTGCCAGGAGGTCTGGGGGAAAGAAGGGCTCAAATTGAAGGCTCCATTTTTCTATTTCTATCAGATTTTCAGTGTTAGATTTGGCTACTGCACTAAAATCTGAATGTATTTTTGCTCTTCCTACTGGACTTTAAACCCCCCGTTTTCGTTCTCACTGAAGCAGTTTCTGTTTGAAGGCTTGGGAAAAGCTCCGGCTCCCCTGATAATGCAGCACTTTGCAGGTTATCGACAGACAGAGACGTCCGCGCTCAACTGATCTCCATCAGATCTTTCCAGTGATCGGCTGCCTTGTCTTTTCACCTGCCAGCTCCCATTAGGTTACATTTCAAACCCTTTTCTTTCACTTAAGGGCTTTTAACTGATTCCCTTTCTCCGCCGTAGATGATGCCGTTGATGGATGTCGATATTGTTGGTAAAAAGGCCGAGAGCAGCCATGGTGAAAACAACTTTTCTTTGTTTAAGTTGGGCTCCACTGATGTCTCATACCTTCTTTACCTTCTGCTATTTACTATGACAAGACTGGCCATTGAGAAAGGCACCAGATCCTGGTGACCCTGCAAATATTTATTTACCCTGCAAATATTTATGTGTTCTCCCTACTACCTTCTGGGAAGAGGTTCCGCAGCATCCGCTGCAGGTCCACCAGGTTCTGCAAAAGCTTTTTCCCTTTTGCCATCAGACTGTTGAACTGCTGTTGAACTGCTGAACTATAACCCATAAACTCTGCACAACATTCGCATATCTGCACATTTTGCATCATTGCATCTCCATCCAGCTTTACAAATGCTGCCGAACTCTTAGTTTCTAAATGCATTCTTGCACAAATGCCCTTTGCACAAATCAAATTCTGTACATACAAATGTTTTTTTTAAAAAAAAATACCTGTACACTGTGACTTTCTCCTGTATTGTTTACACTTTAAATTATTTACTTTTAAATCACTGCTGCACCTTACACTGTAATTTAATTTCACTGCAATTTACAAGCTGTATGCAACGAAATTTTGTTCTGTACGCACTCTGTGCATACAAAATGACAAATAAAGTTGTCCAAGTCTAAGGCAGAGAAAATTGGTGAATGGACGCATCGTCTGCCTCAAGATACAAAAACAGCAACACTTAGTGTCGTTTCACCCTCTCTTCTTTCATCGTGACTTCTGCTCATTGATGTTGATGGACAGAATTGGTTCTGCTCAGATCTGTTAAGGTCCCGCCGCAGCATTTCAACAATTTTGAGGTCAGGACTTTGACTGGGCCGCTGCAACGTTGCTTCATTTGATGAGCTGGATCAGGCCAAGCCTCAGCTGTCAGACAGATGGCCTCACATTTTACTGAATACTTTGGTAAACAGAGGAGTTCATGGTCGACTCAGGGAATACAGGCTACCCAGATCCTCTGGGTGCAACATCTTCTGCTATGCTGTTTGTTTTCCAAACATTGTGCTGTGCATTATGCCCAAACCTCTCCACTGTCTGTCTAAAGGACATTGTTCCACAGATCCTGTGCATCCCTCTGATGCAAACCTTGAGGTAGGGCTGATCAATATAGCTTAAAAATAAAATGTCAGATTTTATCACACCAAATCCGATGTAATTGGTTTTTTTCCTTTCCTTTTCAATTCAATTTAATTTTATTTGTGTAGCGTCAATTCACAACAGATGTCATCTCAAGGTACTATACAAAGTGAAATTCAATCAGATTATACAGATTGGTCAGAAAGTTTCCTCTCTAAGGAAACCCAGCAGGTTGCATCAAGTCTCTCCAAGCAGCATTCACTCCTCCTGAAAGAGCGTAGAGCCACAGTGGACAGTCGTCTGCATTGTTGATGGCTTTGCAGCAATCCCTCATACTGAGCATGCATGAAGCGACAGTGGAGAGGAAAACTCCCCTTTAACAGGGAAGAAAACCTCCAGCAGAACCAGAACCAGGCTCAGTGTGAACGCTCATCCGCCTCGACCCACTGGGGCTTAGAGAAGACAGAGCAGAGACACAGAAAGCACAGAAACACACATTGATCCAGGAGTACTTTCTATGTTATATGGTAATAGCAGATGATCTGCCTCCCCTGGATGATGTCACAGCTAACAGAACGCCAGACCAGGTGTACCTTCTATGAAGAGAAATATGACAGAGAACAAAACGTTAAGAGTTGAAATAACAACAAGCAATGTAAATTAGAGAACAGTAGGAGAACTCAGCAGAGGGATAAAAATAGGCCCTGATGTCCTCCAGTAGCCTAAGCCTATAGCAGCATAACTACAGAGGTAGCTCAGGGTAACATGAGCCACTCTAACTATAAGCTTTGTCAAAAAGGAAAGTTTTAAGATTAGTCTTAAAAGTAGACAGGGTGTCTGCCTCACGGACCAAAACTGGGAGTTGGTTCCACAGGAGAGGAGCCTGATAGCTAAAGGATCTGCCTCCCATTCTACTTTTAGAGATTTTAAAAGTAGAATGGGAGGCATTTTTTGAATTTTCATTTCAAAAAAAGAAATTATTTTAAAAACTTGCTTTTATTTCAATCATTCTATCTGAGAGTTGACCCGAATTCAAAGAGCAACTTAATACAAGCCAACAATGAAAATATAACAAAATGTTTGCTGCTAGTGTTTTTACACATTGAGCTAAGAGTATGCTTGACTTTAAACTAACTCTTGTCTTATCGTACAAAAAGGTTTGCTTTTTACATTATTTTGACAATATATTTATCCTAAACATATATTCGGCATTGCATGCTATTCTCTTCATGGAAGCCCAATGAATGCATTGGCAAAAAAAAAATCCAGATTTTCCAAAAATTAAATCTTAATAAATTGTAAATTAATCGATTTATTGCCCAGCCCTACCTTGAGGCATATTCACAGAAATTTACCAGCTTTTCAAACATCTGTAGGAATTTTCACAATAAACTGTAGGCCCACACTTGTAGCTATAGAATATTTTTATAGTATATAATGGTCAATGGTGGCCTAGTGGTTAGAACAAGCCATATGCATCCTGTAAAGGCTGCTAGTTTGAATCCCACAGATGGTTGCAGTCCACTGCTCCCTAGGGATGGGTTCAAAGCAGAGGTAAAATTTTATTGCAATGTACAAAAAGTTGCAATGACAAATAAAGATGATTAACATTATTATCACTAAGCCATGCTGCCATTTTAATAGAGGAGCATTACACGGTCTGACCTCTGGGGGAATTTCCCAGGATGTCCACTTCTGAGAAGATTGGTAGCAGTCTGAAATGTTTTCATCTTGTGAATACTATTTCTCACTGATGAATTACCGACTTTATATATTGTTTAGAAATGGCCTCATAATCCTTCCCAGATTGATGAACAGCAACAGTTGCTTCTCTGAAGGCTGATCTGGTTCTACTGCGGCATTAACGCCTCCCTGCACCAAAACTTCTGCTTTTTATAGAGGTTCTCACATGGATGATGATCAGATAATCGGTGCATCTGATCACATGGTTGCTGCTTTTTTCCCCTCCTTGCTCATGTCTTCTCTGACCTAATGGGTTTGGTACATTCTCGCTTCTTTTTTCCAGAAAGTTGCATTTTGGGTAAATTTGAAGCCCTGTGGTTGCGCACTACATGTTTAGTGAAGATTGAAAGTTTGGTTTTTGTTTTTAATCTTTATTGAAGCTTCGTATTTGTTTATTTTTTGTTTTTTGATCGGGGGTAAACGTTTGCACCAAAGTCCTTTGGATATTTTGGATTTGTGCAGCTGCAAGCTGATTTTTAATCATGAAGATTATTCTCAGCAACCAGACTTTTGATGAGAACCAGAATGAAACATTTTTACTCCTAAGCAGATTTTAGCTCTGCTCAGTTTGTAAAGCCCCATCATTAAGGACATGAAGGTCTGCAAGAGACGACTTTCTCCGTCCTGGTGGTTGTGACGATGGTGGGAGCCGTCCGGTCAGGACAGAGGAGAAGCCGGGTCAGGGGGTGAGGTTGTAAAACCGAGTCAGTTTGTTTATGTGATTTATGTGTTTGTCAGAAGTCCGACTGTCACCGTCTCCGCCCTGAAGGTAAATATCACCGCACTGACAGCCGGCTCGGCTTTAAGCACAGGTGCAGGCCTGCTGTTTGCGTGTGGGTGTTGGACCTCAGCAGGATTGAGTATCAAAGGTTATCCTGGTCTATTTTGGGACTTTTATTTGGATGTCGGAGCTTCACACAGATGTTTGCTCGCATTTTATCCCTCGTCCCCTCAGACTGTATGGTGAATTTGTCAAATCAGAATCTCTGTTTGACCACTTTCTTCTCCTTGCGTCTCTGATCTATTTTTTGAAAAAAAGAAACCAGAGGCGGTAAATTTCTCTTGCCTCTTGAAATCTGTTTTCTCTGGTTCATAAACCTCTATCTGTGTCCGGGTGTGGTATCTGGATCGGGAAAGGTCCATGCAAATGAAGGTAGACACACAGAAGAACTCTGTTTTAGCACACTGAAAGGTCAGCTAGCCCCACCTGTAAGCTGAAACAAAAACTGAGCTGAGCTTATTTGCATCCGGAGATCTGATCTCAGCGGGTGAACAGCCAAAACAGCGGCGGTGCATTTTTCCACCGGGTGAAAGTCAGCGTTGGCTACAGGCTAATTCCAGGAGCTAAGCAGAGCCCTGAGGCCTCATTTGATGAGGCTCTGGAGAAGCAGAAGCAGGTAACGTTCAGGTGGTGCTGTCGTTTAGCACTGATGCACGATACGTATCGATGTCTACGTCTGTATTGTTCGATCTTACTCACTTTTTAACGTGATGTCAGCGATGTGGTTGTTGTTTTAAATCTGTATCTGTTTTAAAGCAAATATTTCTAAAATGTTATATTGGTGTTATAAACATGGCAAAATAATTATGAAAAGGGTTGTACATGCATCAGCTGTGGGCATTCTTTGCAGTCTTTCTGAGGCTTTTATTTTGCTTATTTCGATATCGTAATTATATCGTATCGACCGAAAATAAGAAATATATTGTGATATAAGTTTTTGCCGTATCGTCCAGCCCTATATACTGTATGTGGACCCAAATTGTCATAGTGGTGCATCCCTATGATTTAGGGTCATCAGGCAGTTGCTGTATCATCCAACAGTCGGTGATGGTTTTGCTCCATGTTGACTTATATGCAACTTATTTACAACCTTTTTGTCTTAGTTATTTATTTTTGTTTTGACCGGTATAGAACATAATTTGCAGGAGTTTTCATCCCACTTGAAGTGCTCCATACAGGCTCTGTTTTCTTTGAAAGTTTCTAGCAGAAAAGCGTTCCTTGCTTTTGTAAGCGGCCCCACTGAGTCAGTAGTGGAGCCGCTTTCTTGTGGTTGAAGCTGCGAGTGTTTTTAAAGTTTGTCTCCATCAACTTTGATCATCTACAGACAAAAAAAACAACTACTCATTCTTTGCAAAGCAGCCAGAGCTCCGTCAGATTGGATGGAGACCATCTGGGAACATCAGTTTTCAGGTGTTGAGCTTGTGCCCGTACTTTGACTAGGCCATTCTAACACATGAACATGCTTTGATCTAAACTATCCCATTGTAGCTCCTGCTGTATTTTGAGGGTTGTTGTCCTGCTGGAGGGTGAACCTCTGCCCCAGTCTCTTCTTCTTCATGTTTAATGTGTCTCCTGCATGGCTTTTCCAAGCTGCAAAGGAGACTTTTTATGATTTTTTCCCCCCATAAAGATTAGATTTGTGGAGTGTAGGACCAATAGATGCTCTGTCAGTAGATTCTGCTACCCGAGCGGTGGCTCTCTGCAGTTGCTCCAGAGTTACCAAAAATAATTACTAATCTATAATTTCTGATTAATGCGTGCCTGGTAGGTTTGTGGTTTTACCATTGTAAAAAACTATAGATAATTTGACATATCAAATAAAATCTAATAAAATCCATTAAAGTTTGTGGTAACAGAAAGTGAACATGGTGCAGGGGTGTAAATACTTTTGCCGCTCACTGTGGAAAAGACCTTGGAATCATCTAAGATGGTTTCTTCTGTTTCACACGTCAGAAAGCTGGCCTGTGTGAGCACAGTTCAGATTCTCTGTAAAGGTCTTTTTAGTGTTGTAATCTTCTACATTAGACACACGACACTCTGTCTGTCTGCGCTGGGACCACTGACCCCATGACCCAGATTTTCCACAGCGAAGAGCTGCCCTCGCATCACAAGACGCGCAGCTTGACGAGGGGACTTTCCTCGGACATGTAGGTCAGTTTGCCGAAGCTCCGCCTCATCAGGAAACTGCAGAAAGATGTGGGAAAGCTCTCCCGGGCACGTTCTTCTATCTCTGCCTCCCTCTGTCCTTCGGAGCGTCTGTTTTCGTTTCGGATACGGAACGTGAGCTCATCCTCCAGGACTTGTTTTGATTTGAGAGGACTTCATTAGGTCGGTTGATCTCCCCCAGCTTCAGAGCTTTTGGATCTGGGAAATGTTTGCGTTCCTCGTCGAGTTTCAGTAAGAAGATCTGCACATTTAAAATGTCGTGCCAAGAAGCTCTCCAGGCTTTCTGAAGGTCTTTCAGAATGACTTTGCACCCATTTTTTTTTTCACTCAAACATTACAGCATTGTCCTTTAAAATGAGAAACAGTTCACACAGGAGAAGTGCCGGGACTAAAACAGGGAATAAAGCTTGTACTATTGTTTAAAGTGACAACGCCACATGAGCACTTCCTGCTATCAGGTAAATGTGTCTAATTTAGCCATGCTGACTAATTATGACCTCCAGCCGCTGGGAAGTTGTTGATTTTAAGACCTTTTAAAATGCCTTAAACAAAATAAAGGTAAATATTCAATAATCGCTTAGACCAGTTTTCCAGGTATGAGCCGGGTTGGAGGAGAAAGCACCTAAGGATACCTCCGCTGGTAAGATCTCTTAAGGACAGGTTTAGATTCTTGTCTTAAATTGAAATTTTATTTCAGGATAAATGAGTTTTATCTTATAAAATCTGCAACGTTACTGTGAACGTAACTTTTTACCCAGTATTTCTACCCTTAAAGAGCCTGAAACTTGCATCCTGATTCAATTTGCAAAATGTTGAGATCCTGGAGTGTGTACTTTCTTTTTTAGATTTAATTAAAAAGATGGGAACTAATTATGTTAATGAGGCAGGCTGCTGGTTCCAAAGAGCTGGCAGATCCAGAATGAAACCGGTGCTTGGCTAAGTTGTGTTTTAGGTGTTGCTACAACCCTGGTTCACCTCATGACATAATTCGCCTTTTTTGTTTCCCATTGACTCTGAGGTCAGGGTTAACTCTTAGGGTGGTCGGGTTCTGGCCTAAAAAAGCAGCCAAAGTCCGAAGAACAAGAAGGAAGGCCGGAGAACTACTGGTCAGAACCAGTTTAACAGATTAAAGGAAACTTGAGCTGCTTGGAAGGTAAATATGAAGAAAATCTGCCTGATTTAAAACTTCTGCTTTGCCCTTTATGTTGAACATTCCAGACAAAATAGCAGAAGTTTGAGGAAAACCGGCTGTAAAAGACGAACTTCCTTCACTTTGAAGCCAAGATGTTGTGGCTGCTCATGTGAAATAGCAGTTAAAGTTGGTGATCCTGACATATTCGTCACTGTCTGCTGGGCGCGTCACAGCTCAGCTGTCAGACAGATGTCTTCTCAGCTCTCTGCTTGGCCCAGACCCGTTCACGGGACGAATCTGCTCCTTTAAATCTTTTTTCTTTTGGGGGTGAAACACAAGAGAAAACCTCTCACTGTGATCCTGTTTTTTGTTTCCATCAGTTGCCTAATGACGCCTCAGATTATACGTCTCCTCGGTTTGGTGGGCAGTTGTTGTCGGCGCAAACAAAAGAGACGGGAATCAAACGTCCCGAGGGAGCATGCATCCTCTCCCTTACCTCCCTGTGAAGTCGGCCGTCAAACAAACTAATTAGTTTATTTAGCTGAGGTCGCCGGGCGGCGTGCTGAGGCAGGCGGCCTGGACCGGACCAGCAGATGAGGGAGGAGCTTTTAGTTTAAACTAACACACTCAGACCTACTCAGGCCTTCATATCACTTTGAACTCAGGTGGTGGTGAGGCAGCTGTCAGCAGGTCTGCTGCAGAGCGTGCACAGGTGCGTGCACAGGTGCGTGCTCAGGTGCGTGCCCTGCTGCGTGCTCAGGTGCGTGCACAGGTGCGTGCTCAGGTGCGTGCACAGGAGCCTGCAGGTGTGCGTTTGGGATAACAACAAAGACGGCAGCAAAATGTCAGCAAACACCTTCAGCCTTTTGTCTTCAGAAGGGCTTGAGCTGCTCCTCTCGCTAACCAATAAGCTGCTTCTCTCTGAGTGTGCGTATAATTAGCAAAGTGTGTGTGTGTGTGTGTGTGTGTCGATGGGGAATAATTACCCGGTGTTTTTTCACACACTGGACCTCAGGCGAAGAATGTTTTTTAACTCCTGATCACTTTCAGCGTTTATGCTCGGTGAGTAGCGGGAGGGTTTCATTGGAGGCTTGTTGCTGCAGTTTTCTGAAACTTTAAGATTAATTTCGTGAAGACCTGGTTTTATAATTGCCTGTTCTTGCTCTTATTCCTCCCGCCTTGCTTGGAGTAACGGTCTCGGCCTTAAACCGTCGTGTTCTTCCGTGCTTTTGCTGCTTTTCTTGCTGCCTGACCAAAGTTTCTCCGGTGTCAGCGGGTGCATCTCGTTCTGTGATGTCATGCTGCTCTGCTGGGCCTTTTTTTTTTTTTAGAGCTGCAGGATGATCCCTGCAGCTGTTTCTGAGTAAACAAAGGATGTAAGGGCCGTGTGCTGACGTAGGCATGTGGAACCCCTCGCTGAGCAGGAATCAACTCCTTAAAACGACGTTTGTTCTGGTTAAAACTATTCAGAACCAGTAAAAGGGCAGCGAATTAAAGCAGCCGGAGGACCCAGAATGTGTGTAAATGCACTTATTGTTTTATAAAGAGAGTTAATTATTGGTGGGATGTAGGTGCACATAGACCAGGATGGGGTTGTTGGAGTAGGAAATAGCATATTAGCTATTATGCTGTTATAAATCCACAGTAGGTTTGAAGTTCCTGTTGTACAGATTGTTTATGTTGTCTTTTATGTGGTAATAGAGAGTGTAACAAGTTGACCCAGTGTAAGAACGCAGATTTGATCCTAGCCACTAATATGACACCTGATTCTGAAACCGAAGACCGGCTCTGCTCTTTGTTCGTCGGCTCCTCGTCTGCAGGACGCTCTCCTGGGAGCCTGGAGGGGTCCAGGAGTCCATCCGCCTCAGCCGGGCAGCAGCCTGCAGTGTCCTGGCTCTTCCAACTCTTTGTTCTACTTTTTAGAAAGTTACAAGCCAAACTGTGGCTTTTACAAAACCTGAGCATAATAACAAAAATGTGAATGAATAATGCTTCATTCACATTTTTGATGTCCTGCTATTTTCTATTTTAATCTAGAAAAAGAGCTTTGATTACAGGAAACTAGTGATCTCAGTATCTGAAAGTTCATTTTATCCATGCAACGTTTAAACACTCACTCAAAATGAAAAGCTCTGAATGTTTTGTTGGGTAAATATTAAAACTGCTTCTCCTTCAGATAGGAAACCTTAAAAATGAGAAGAGTTTGAGTAGAAATGTCCGTCAGTCTGGTTGCTTTGATCTGATTCATTTGCCGTCATGTTTCAGTCTGAACTAATTTAACTTTCTGTTCATTAAGGAACTGACTCGGCTAATAAAGCCACGCGTTGCCAACAGATTCATCTCCTCGCTGGCGTCATGAGGTCAAACTTAAACCGTGATGGCACCTTTTCCATCCTCACTTTCTTACCGTAATGGGTCTACTGGAGGTTCTGAGTCCCCAGATGTGGACCATAAATCCTTTTAACTCAGGTTTGCTGTCCAGTAGTCACACTGTATGTATAATTTGCGTAAATTTATGGTAAGAAATAACGTTTACACACTTTGGTATTGAATTTTACGCCTTCTAAATGTGTCGCTTTAAGACTTTCACGTTCTTGGCTCCTGTATCTCCCCGTGTGGTGCAGAGCTGTTCTTAGAAAAAGGAAAAAAGCAACACTGCTAAATTTCAACATGGCTAAAAGAAAAAAAGCTAAAAATAAAAATCTGTTCTCAGGAATCAAAACAGCAGAAATATTCCTTTTAATCGTTTTTTTTTTGTTTTTACTCAGGAGACGTCTGTTCAGCTGACGGCGCTGAAACATGAACCCCTCTGACATAGAGCCTGAATGCGTGGAGACAAACAGACTCTCTGTGAGCTTCGCTTTCAGTCCTGACTCAGCTTGTTGTTCCTGTAAACACCTGCTGCCTCCAACCGCTGCGGCGCTGGATCCTGGGCGTGTGTTTGTGTTTTCCTTTCCCTCGTTCCTCAGGGAGCCCTTGGGTGTCTCCTCCCGGCTCCTGTGGGATTTAAATTGTGCTTTTACGTTTTTTTCATAGCGACAAACTTCTCCTGACATTTTCGTCTCCCATCCGTATTTATTAATGACCACCCTCTTTGAAATTATGAATAAATAATAGTTTTTGCAGCAGTAAAAAAAAGGAAAATAAATTAAAAACACTACTTCCTCGCTGTGTTAGTTCTTTTTACAATGCGACTGATATTTTATAAGAGAGGTTTTAAGCTTGTCTGGCACACCACCGTATAAATGTTGTTTTTTTAAGAAAAAGAGAATAATTTCTCTTTCAGAAACTGTAACCCACTTAAAGTTGTCGCACTGTGAAAGCTCAACAAACTCCTATAATAACTCCTTCCTTGGTAAATGATGTAGGATTTATTGGACATCGTGCTGATTACTACAATTTCTCGCCACACCAGGATCCCGTCACAAATATCCAGCAGATATCAGCCCTAAAGTACATGAAATGGATTAGATTCAGACTGTAAAAAAGCAGCAAAGCGCGATAAAGAGGCTGGTAATAGGACATTGGTTGGAGCAGCACCTGCTGTACATTTCTCAGATAATTCAGCTGTCGGTGAACTTCTCCTACAGATCGACCACAGGTGAACGATTCAACCGTACTGCGATTAGAACGATTATTTCGTAGGGAAAGATTTAGTCTGACAGCTGAGAGACGCATAAGGTCCGCACCAGCAATGTGGAGGTTTAAGATGCACCGAATGCTTGGAAGCTGACTGGAATCGGCTGCTTTTGCTTTTTTTTCTACCTCGACGGCAAAATCAAGCACCTTAAAATCACATTTAGTGCTTAATTTGCACAAGTGAAATCACACCTTTGGTCCAGAAGAATAGCTAATGTTAGCTGTTTGCTAAACAAGGTGTTGAAGGAAGCTACTATGGGCACACTATATTTTTTTCCTTAAAAAAATGCTGAAATCTATCGTTAATAAGAAGGTCATATAAAATATTCTTATATTTTGGGGTGTGGGCCTGAATAAAGAATTAATGTTTTTAAATTAGTAATTCAGTTCAGTCATTTCTGGCTGTTGTAGAAAATACAAAAAGGTTTTAGGGGTAAATATTTTACAGTGGTTTTAGTTATAGTTGTTGATAACTATGCAGAGAGAAGGTCTTTAAAAATGCAGAATATGCCAGGAAGAAAGTAGTTGAGGCCCCGATTTTGAAATGTCAGATGAGTCTGTCCTCTGTTGGCTGTTTGCTATTGTCTGTTATTCCTCCGTTGCTGGTTTCTTGGCAATATTGCTAAGCTGTGGGTGTCACACAAAGACCACTGGGCTGAGAACACAGCCCTGTGGTCCACCCAGCTGGAATAAAGCTTCCTGTAATCTGAGTCTTAAACTATCCAGCTCTATTTTACTCAGGCTTGTATGGTTTTTCTCTCCTTGCCTTGTTTTATTAAATCTGTGTCCGATTTCCTTACATTTCAGTAGTCATGATGATAAATGACCACACATCGATTCTGACCTATCAGAGAGGGAACTTTTGGTTTCGGAGCTTCTTTTTTAAAAAGTTTTTTTTGTTATAGTCTAGGTCTAGTTTTCAAATGTGGAAACATCCAAGCAAATGTTCCTTCCTAGAAGCTGCACAGATGCAACACACTCCCAACCCTCTGGCTTCCTCTGCTGGTTCTCATTTTCTGCTGACGTTTTCTCCTTCTCTTCTTTTATTTATTTCTCTTTTTTCCGTCATCCTGCTCACATTTAGCTTTGCAGTTTGCTTGCTGCTGCCTCTCTTGCTTGCTTCTCTCTCTATGTGAGTCCATTCAGGGGTCCCCACAGCAACTCTTTACAACTTGCACACAGACTTGGCAGAGTTTTTACGCCGGATGCCTTTCCATAAAATCTCAGCTGGCTGTTTCAACACAAACCAGCTACCCAACCTCACATTCTTTTGCAACGGGAAGGGCTATTTAGCTGAGGAAATGTGTCCACTCAGGGTGCGAACACTGTAACTGAACAGAAAAACACAACATTAACAACTAGACTACTTTAGTTTCATTGGAACAAGCTTAATTGTTTCTATTTGTACACTAACAAACACACAGAAAGCATAAAATCGCAGTACTTGTTTTTGTTCATATTAAGAAATGAACTATGTAAACCCTTGGGGGTTTCTGATCTAAAGCTACAACTAGAATAACTTATTTTGTTTCATTCTAATGAGAATAAGCTAAGTAAATCCTTGTAGCCTGGTTACCTAACAGATTAGCCTTAGATGCTTCCTCCACTCATCTGGCGTCAGCCTGACTAACAGATGCAGAAAACTGGCTGCAGGAGTTCAATGCTGTCTTTTCACAAGACTGCTGCATAATTGATTTACACCCTAAACAAAGCAACACAAAAAAATGTGTTTATGCAATTAGTTCACAGGCCAATGCATTGAAAACTGATTTAATTTCACCACCTGCTGTTTCATGAAAGAAAACAAATTCTAATTTCTATTTTGTTCCCCTTTTGACATGATTTTCAAAAGAACTTATTTAAATCTCTGGGGAAGCAAAACGAAAGCTGCAATTTGTGTGCAGGTCTTTGCAGCTTGTTGATTACTTAAAGGTGGAACTGAAGCCTGTTGCCAGTTCTTACCTGAACCAGTTGAGCCCTTTAAAATCAGCCAGAGATTGTGTGACACCTGAAGAAGACGGCTGCAGCATGAGAAGGTCAGACCTCCATCTGCTCCCCTCCCTCAGCCTCTCTCTGTCTCTGCTCAAACTAAAGCTTTTGCCCGTTTCCTCCTGGTCTCTGCAGGGCGCTGGACTCCCTATCAGAGATGCTAATTACCGCCACGTGTGCCGCCCCCATGCCACCAGACACACACCCGAACCCCGTGGTGCCGGCGTCAGCGCGCGTGACGTCGGCTTCGTGATCCGAGCCAGTTAGTCATGTGTCCGTGTGTTTAGGGGGGATTTGTCAGGTCAGCCGAGCAAACGGCTTATTTTCCACGTTCGACGGATCTGCCGCTGCTTTGCTGTCACTTTTGGTCTCATTTATTCCTCCCTCGCTGCTTATGTCAGACACAGCTCCTCACTTTCTGCTCCTCTCATTTTCAGCTGCACAAATCTTCTCTCTTGTCAGTTTCAGTTGAAGGAAAGAAATCAGACGGCGTGTGAGAGAGAGAGCATTTAACCTGCAGCAGCGGATACTTTCTCTATTAACAGCGACGGATAATTACTGATCATCCATTCGGTCTCGTTTGTAGCATAGTGTGCTTA
Organism: Fundulus diaphanus; assembly: GCA_037039145.1. Lineage (NCBI taxonomy): Eukaryota > Metazoa > Chordata > Actinopteri > Cyprinodontiformes > Fundulidae > Fundulus > Fundulus diaphanus. Next base: position 10,464,273 of record CM073133.1, read on the forward strand.
TTTTGCTTTTATTCCTGCAGATGTCATTTTTGCAAGCTCCGGCGTGTCGAACAAACTCACCTGCATCAGTCTAAGTATCCTGTGGTGTTAAAAAAAAATGCACCAACAAAACAAACTAAGGTCTAAAAAAGTCGACACTGTTACATTGAGTTCCATTATATTCAAGCTGCTTTTTCTGACGAATTAATATTAATAGTTTGAACACTGGAGCCTTAAAAAGGGAATTTTTAGCATTCAGAATGGCTTCTTTTCACTTCAGGGTTAACTTTTTTTTCTTTGCCGTCTTATTTTTTTTATTAATTATCGCACATCCAATCCAAATGTCTCGGGGACTGCCGACTCAGCAAGAACTTTCCCATAACATCTGAATTCATCAGCTTGGAGTGTTGGTGCATGCAGGCATTCTGCAGAGTGCTGCGGGCTTTGCACTCGTTTATCATAATATTGACAGAGTAATACTTTTTATTTTTGAAACTTTGCCTGTCTGTCTGTTGACAGATCCCCGTGCACGAAGTCCCTGGACACACAATAACCACAAGACCTTAATGTCAGGGGAGAATAAACTTGCATGCCTCCAGAAACATAGGTATGCTGCTCTGTGTCATGGTTATACAGTGAATGAACAAAGAAAACACACCGTCAGTCAGTTGTGTGATTTTACTGCTTCCGTAGGATTAAAGAGGGATTTTGTTCCGAACAAGTGTGACTAGTATGGACGGGTTTAATGAGAAAACCTCCTCTGTCTAAGAGGGAAATAGCAGCGTGGTTCGCGTGTCCAAAGGTACGTCTGAACGGACTACAGTCTTGAGGAGTTTAGATGTTTGATTCTGATACGTGGTCCATTTTTTGTAGGAAACCAGAGATCGATATCAGCAGGAGCATCTCACACCAGCTGTCAGACACAGTGGTGGAGGGGTCATAGTTTGGGCTAGTTTTAACCACAGGACCCATGCATCTTGCAGTCGTCGAGTCGACCATAAACTTCACAGGTTTTTCTGAAGCTTGCTGCAAACTGGGCAGATTTCCTTTATCAGCCGAACGGGTGACCTGCAGAGCCGGAGCCGGATGCATTGGCCTTGGCCATCAGCGCCGTATTCACAAAGTTTCCTTAGTGACGTCAATTTAGGAAAATATTTTTATCAGACTTTCACCTCGTCAAGATAAAAAGTTATTCCCAAAGCATCTTAGGCCTCCAGAGAGCTCCTAAAGTGATGAAACGTTAGGAGCAGTGAGGAGGACGTTTAACGAGCCGAATTCTTACGCACTGAAGATGGGGGAAACAGAGGGAGCTGATTGGCCGATCCACCACCTAAACAGTGGAGGAATGAGCTCATAAACTTCTTTAATAATCATAAATTACAATATTTAGATAAGAAAAACGTATCATTCCCTTACACTGCAAAAAGGCAACTAAAAGTATGTCAATTGTTCATGAAATTAGTGTGTTTGTCCTTGATTTGAGCAGGTAAATAAGACTATTCGCCAGTGGAATAAGATTTTTGCACTTAAAATCAGAAAAGTTCATCTCCACGCGCATTGATCCGCGGCGATACGATTCAACGTCGCCTATTTGTGTCGCGATCCAGGGACCAATTTAACTTTCAACAGGCCTCCTCCTCCCAGAGATGACCGGACAGATGCGCTGCTGTTCTTCTTTCTTTATTTCTCTTTTCGTCTCCATTTCATGTCGGTCCTTTTTGTTAAGTACGACCGCTTTCTACAAGCAGGCGATGCCAGTCCAATGCTGACAGGTGAGCGCACGTTAATATCAAATAGAAAAAGGTGGTAAACGTAAAAATAAGCAAGTCAGTATGAGGATCTCAATAAGGCGATTCAAAACATGCTGATCCTGAGTGACAGTCAATAAATTTAGCAATTTTTTATCATCATGAGACACTAATTTATCTAATTTGATCACTAGGGGCGCTTTTTGTGTGGGTGTTTTTTTTTTCTACTATCAACCAATCACAGCTCTTAAAAGACGACGCCACACCTAGCGACGGGGTCAACCACGCCTAGCGACGGGGTCGACCACGCCTCCTCAGTAGGATAAAAAGGTCTGTCGTCTCCTTCCTCAGATCTGAACCACTCTGACGCTTCGGCTCCTAGCAGGAGCTTTTAGGTTAAGATAGGAGCTCTCTGAGAACGCTTGTGAATACGAGCGCTGATCTTTATCTGCAGAAACGTTAAACATCACAACTTCTCGCCATCTGTTTGCCTTTTTTATCGGCACAGATTGGTTGCAGCAAAGCAGCATCTTCAGATATACTTCCCTCCAAGTGTTTGTCAACTTCAGTGGTGAAAAAAACTGCCATTAGGAACACGATTTCCCAGCATGCTCCGCTCATTGTGCTCCCATTCCCTTGTAAGATTGTTTTTTGTTTAATCCTTACTATCCTAATATGTGCTTGTCGCTGCTGCTCTGTTGGGTTTGAGTATTTGCTGCCTATTTTTGTCATTTTTCTCTGAAACGCCACAAAGCTGATAATCCAGGTCCCGGTTGGACGGACCCTTTTCCCGCAAATTTACAGCACCACCTGGTTTCAGCTGAAGAAAAGCGCTGACTAAGCATATTGTGATAACCCAAAGTGTTTTTCTCTACGGTCAGACGTGTTTATTTGAGCTCAGTGGCACTGTTTCTTTTTCCTAATTGGTTTTCTCTCAGTGGAGTGTGAGGAATGTTTTTGTTAGTTTTTTTTCTCCAGCAGCTTTTAATGACCTTAAATAAACCTGAAGTCCTGTTTTTATTCCAACAATCGAACTCCAGAAGCGTTGATCAGATTTTCTTACAGTGGCTCTGGTTTAACCCGTGTGTTTTAAAGGGTTTCAGTGACTCCAGGAATGTAATGGCCTCTCCTTTTCTCTCGCAGGCGACATCACACAGAAGGGCTATGAAAAGAAGCGGTCCAAGCTGATTGGAGCCTACTTCCCTCAGACTGCAGGTAAAACTCACATCCTCTCTTCATCTTCTGCAGCAGTTCTGGTTTTTGAGCTTGGGTCCAACAGTGTGGGTGGATTAAACCCGGTGCAATCAACAGCAGAGTCATGATTCAGTCATCATAGCAATATCTGCTGCTTCCTGTTTGGGCCTTGTGGGTAATGTAGTTCATATGAGTCATCGCTTACAGACGCTGAAATCAAGGCATGCTTGTTTTAATTCAGCCCCGTTGGAGGGTTTCCGGCATGACCTGCCTGTTTAAGGCCATGTGACGTCATTTCTTTGACTAGGCCACTACGACACGTTCATCTTTTTTCTGATCTGGACTTACTGGTGTGCTTCAGATTCTTGTGCTGCAGTAAAACCCATATGTGTTTGAGTTTAAGGCCACAGAGAGATGGCTGGAGGATTTTGTTTTTCTAGAGGAGAGCAGAGTTTTGGGTTTACCGCAGGTGGTTCAGGATCCCCGAAGCAGCAACATTGCCCCAGAACATCGAGCTACCACCATCTCGTTTGTTGTTTCCCCAGATCGGGACACACGCTTTCCAAAAAGTTCTACTTTTGTGTCATCGGTTCGTGGGATATTTCACTAAAAGTCTTCAGGGTCATCAAGATGCATCTTGGCAGATATGATGTAATGTTTGCCAAGATTTTGTGTCTTTTATTAGCTGTACTCATACAGGAGATGGGCAGAGAGTCAATGGAGCTGTGTCCAGCTCTAATATGGCTGCTAGTTCCCCGGTTCAAATCCCACAGACTACTATTCTGGGTCCCTGAGCAAGAGCCCCAGAAGGCTCCCCAGATGCCGACCAATAGCAGGCGGCTGTTACTGGAGGAATGGGTTAAATGCAGAGGAACATTATTAATATTATTATTAATAATTTTTTTTATTTTTTTTATAACTTTCTTTATATGGGTGCCTGGTTTACCTCCCTGTCACCTGCTGCCATTTTTCGACCATTTTTCTTTCTTATTTTTTATGTAAGGCAGTTAGCCAAAGTAAAGCCTTTTATATTGAAGCAGCTTTTTGAAACGGTGATCCATGCATTTGTTACATCCAGGCTGGATTACTGTAACTCGCTCCACTTTGGGGTTAGTGAGGCATCCGTCAGGCGTTGGCAGGTTGTGCAAAATGCTGCTGCGCGACTTTCAGAGTTACTCCCATCCTAAACTCCCTTCATTGGTTGCCTGTACGTTTTATATGAACCGATTTAAAGTTCTTTTATTTGCTTTTACATCTCTTAATGGCTTGGCCCCTGCCTACCTCTTTGAGCTGCTGCGCTCCCGGTCACCGCTCCCTCTGGTCTGCCAACCAGCAGCTCCTTACTGTCCCTAAATCAAAGCGGAAACTAAGAGGAGATTGCGTCTTCGCTGCAGCGGCTCCACAGTTGTGGAATAATCTGAGAGGATGCATTTTTTTTTATATCTTTAATTCTTAACTATTTTACTCTTTTTTTTAGCCATCTTGTTTGTCTATTTTACCTTGTTCTGTGTTTTATTTGTCTTTTTTTATATTAGTTATATTCAGTTGTAGGTGTGCAGCACTTTGTTGACCTTTTGTTCCTGTAAAGTGCTTTATAAATAAATACGTTTTTTGTGAGGCCTGCAGAGCATCAGAAGTTGTTCTGGGTTCTGTTTGAGCTGTAAATTCATTCACTCCTGGTGAGGTTCACCGCTGCTCCACCTTTTATCCTTTCATGGATAATGGCTGTCACTGCTGCTCTCTGCTCCCTGAGACATAGAAAGGACTGTAACCTTTTCCAGGCTGATGGATGTCAGGATCGGGATGATCGACACCATCGACACGTCTATTGCTGAACTGCAAGCTGATAGGAGACATGTCTCAGACCTGTGAAGAGAGTCATGGCTGCGTCCTGTCTTAAAATTTTACTTTCGACGACTAAATGATGATCAAATTTTAATTTTAAACAGGTTTTAGCATCCTTGTTAAATATTAGCACAGCTGGGACGGCCAGTGTTGGAGCCTGTATGGGTGTCCCAGAGACAATGAGACCCCTGCATTAACTCTGTTTCCAGAAGTCTGTCAACATTTCCTAATTGAGATGTTCCATAACAAAAACAGACTGAGAGGTTTTAGAGGAGCTGTTTTGCTGTACTTTGGTCATCCTTCCTGTTATCAGCTAATTCTTACACTCTCTTTGTCTCCCAGCCTGAAATCAACATAAACATATGTCCATACGTTGTAGGGAAGAGTTTTCCTTCCACCTCGGGCTTCCTCTGACTTCATCGTTAACACCTTACTGGTACAGAAAATAGACAGGAAGTGGACTGGAAGTCCACTTTCTGATACATATGAAGAGTAATTTGAAACTTTTGGACTGATCCTCCCCTTTTTATTGTTTAGGGAAATTTAACAGGCTCATCATATTATCCTATTAACACTTGCACCGATTATTTAATGTCTTGTTTTATGTTGAATTCAGAAAAGACGAGCAAAATCTGCTTTTGCGTGGCTTTAAATGCATCCTGCCTGTGCACGTTAACTCCTGTATTACTGACCTGACCAGCAGGGGGTGCTGCAGCATCCTGCTCTTACCCCCTTACGTCCTGCAATGAAATGCTGAACTCTAGACTCACGTCAGTCCTTGCTGTCAAACCCAAATATTTTCCATATGCAGCAAAAATAAAGGAGTGGACCTTAGTGTTCAATAAACACCTGAATTCAACCTGAATTCACTGGTTGGAAAGAAACAAATACAGAGTCAGATTAAACACTACATGTGTGAACATTACTGTTACCACGCTTATGTTTACCTACCTGCTGGTTGTGGGTTTTGCACCAAGAACAACTGGTGAACTGTTGGGAAACGGGATCAGGTTCTAGCTGCCAGCAGAAACCATGAAAACAACCACAGAGGACGGATCTTTGACTGAACCTGGTGTAACTTATCCAGCAGGTTGACTGCGGTAAAATCACTTTGTAATCATACGCCCAGCAACGCAGTGAGGTTCATGCCTGGAGAGGCCCTGGAGTCAAATCTACTAATGTATGAACCCTAAAACGAAGCTTATCTTTCAATTTTGTTTTAAAAGCTTTTTAATAGCTCCTGTTCAACTTTACAACAGACAAAAGAATATTTAAAATGGGTCAAATCTGATCTTTTAAAATCTTTTTTTTAGGTGTTTGGCCGATCTCTCTTTTTTTGATTAAAATTGTGCTTGATGTTACCTTTATTTGTGTATAAAGTGAACGTGTCTCTACTTCTCCATGAATATCTTGGCCACTATATTGTAGAAATTGCCTATGTCACCCTAATTGTAAACAGCCTGGCTTCTTAAATGGAGATAATCACCAAGTAGGAGAGTTTTCCCGGTCCGGTCCTGGTTTGATCTGGTTTTGAAATGAAATATAAAAGGCACGGAAACCAAAAAAGGGCAGCGCAGCCAGTCTTTTTGGGGACAGGTTACCACTCCGGTTGAAAAGAGCAGATCTTTATGCTCCGGTCATCCACGCTCCAACTACCTGCATTCGTCAGTGTGTGTGAAATTCTGCCATCAGAGGTGAGGCACAGCTCCTCACTGCCTCAGCTCGCCCATCTTCTGTGTTTTTGAACAGGCAATGCACTAATTCAGTGATTTTTTGACCAAAAAGATGTTGAAGTCAACTGAAAATCGAACAGGCAAATTGATTTTATCTTATTATGTTAGTATTTTGTCAGCTGACGGGTGAGGCGGTGCCTGACTGCACACACCTGCAGCAATGAACGGCCTTTTCATTAAGTAACAATTATGTGAACCTTCTGCTTCAGGTGTTTTCTGGGTTTTTTTTGTGGCTATTTTAGTTTTTGCACATTCAAGATCAGCGAACAAAGGATCTGAAATGTCACTCATGTTAATTATTGCCTGTGGCAGCAGGTTAACACGGATGACGGATGGCACTCTTCCATGAAAGCAGGTCAGGTTTTCCCAAACAGAGCCAGTTGGTACAGATTCCAGACGATTACGATCCATCTCAGTTACTGTAATCAGACAATAAGGAAGTGTCAGTTCAGACTGTCGTCAGCTGACGAGGACTTTTTTGGGAACTTTTCTTGTTTTGCCTTTCGTCTGTTGACCGTCATGGTTTAAAGTTTTGGAATGACTCTCATTTTCACCCCTTTTCTGTGTTTTGCTGAAGAAATAACCAGACATTTATTTGTACGTTTCGTAACGTTTATCAGCAAATTGATCAGTTCATCCAAAGTTTAGGCATTCAAAGTTTTCCAGACATTCAGAGAACTCACCAGAGGCTCTCAGTGTTCTGACAACAGACACTGACAAACTCCCTTTGATCATCACCAGCAGATGTACATCCTGGAAAAAAAAAAACCTAGATGTGCCTTAAAAAACAAAAGCAGCAGAAAAGGGCACAGTCACATGCAGCCGCCTCAGGAAAAGATGAAACAATGATAGTCTACGTTCACACAGCAGGGAAACGTGACCCATATCCGTCTTTATCGCGGCAGTGTGAACGGCCTAATTCTGATCTATTCACTCCCCCCAAAAATCTGATATGTGCCACTAATTCGGATACGTATCGGATATTTTTCAAAGCGTGCACAGTCTGAACGGTCATGTCTTATTTCATTTTTGGGGAAGAGATCTAGAGATCTAGTTTTACTTGACATTTACTACGGGCACACAAGGCAAGCTAACAATGTCTAATTTAATTACATTACTTTTTAATAATACAAAACTTTTAAAATGTCAAATGCCATATACTTTTATGTTATGTTCTAAAACTATCAAGTACTGAGAAAGTCATGTGCTGAAATATTTTGCATTTTATTTATTTAAATATACATATATAACATTTATAAATATATAAATAACAATATACGAAAACATATATATATATATATATATATATATATTTAATATGAATAACATGTAAAATATTTCAGCACCTAATGTACTAGTAGTTGTTAGTGTTAGTACATCCACTGACCTGTGAAACGTTTTCACACAGCCAGAAAACTGCTTGTTGTTGCAACCAAATCCTATGGGATTCTGTGAGAGTAGGGAGTAGCAAGATGGCGGCCAGTGACTTCAGTTTTTCGGCAAAATCAGCACTCCAGTCTATAATATAGCTCAGTGGTAGTGACACAGTGTACCGTAATGCTCCGAATATCCATTGAGGGGAGCGGCTTCGTTGCTTAACAAAGTTGTACTTATACATTTTAAGTGATTTCTCAGCGCATTGTACCACATCAAATCAGTCAGTAAGCACAACTTTAATCATATATCAGGTGCACCTTCGATTTTTGAGAAAATTTAAGGATTTTAAGTGCATATATTCCTGTAAAATACAGTATTGGTTTAACACCAGTAGGCTCTCTTCTGGTTGAGTAATTAACCCGTTTAAATTAATATCTGCATTTTGGGGTGTAGAACTTTTTTTTTTTTTGGAATGAAAAAAAGTCCTAAATATTTTGTATAATTCTGCAGATTTGGCCTCTGTTTTGGTCTCGGAAGAACCGACCTTGACTCCACCGCTGCTCATGACCACATGGCCTAACTTTCAGCATTCTGGCCTTCGGGTTGTTTTGCTCCTTTTGAGTCTACAAGTGATCTAGAAGTCTAGCTGAGCCGTTTGAATCCGGAGGACTCCGTGTCACTGCCAGAGCTATTACTGGAAAACTGTCTGTGTGCAGGGAAATACAGAGACAGAGAGAGCGTATGTTTGTTGGGGAATTAGGTGTGTGTGGGATGGAGAAAATGGATGGTATTCACATTCAAGCCCTGTTGTGGGTTCTGAGTTTGCTTTGTGGGGGGGGGGGGGGGTTGACTTGTTCATGGACATAACCACACAGTACAGAGTCATGTCTCCATCACTTCAGAAAACGTTGCGCTGATCGAACAGACTTCACACCAAAACCTCCACTGACCCTCCTCCTGAACCCATTGACGACTTGACAGAATAATATTCAGATTCAAGCTATATCCGAATACCCTTAATAATGTATCCTAACTCCTAAATCCTATCTCCTGTTCCGAAAATGAACTACAGCCTGTGCTTATATATGTCACACAAAGGATTGTGGGATACCTTAAGGCTTCTTGGCACATGTAAAGGACGTTGCGAGTTTCCTAGGCTAAACTAGCCGCAGGAGGAAGCATACAGGCCTCTTTTCCCTTATCCCACCTATCATGGGGACCGCTGACACACTTCCGCTTTAGCTAAAGAGTCCTTACCCTATAAGGGCATTCAGATTGAGCCTCAGAAAACCTCATTAGGCCCCGGCGGGCAATTTAAAAAAACAACACAGGAATGTGTCACCTGATCTGTCGGAGATGTACCCCACCTTACTGGGGAGATTGGCACCAGTCCGGATGGGCGATTTATTCACATACATTATATATTCTAAATTTTTCATAAACCAATCTATTGAGTCAACCAGCTATATCTTACCAAAGATATTGTTCAATGTCAGTATTACACAGAAAACAAATGTCTAAGAAAACTTTTAAATCCCACATGCTCTTTAAATGCGACTCTGACATTGTACTGTCAAACGCTGACTACTGTTCTGCAGCTGAATGCGGCTCAGCCTGTTAGGCCATAAACATTTACCCTTATGTAACGCAGAAAAGAAAACCAGGTGAAAACCCAATGAGCTTTGCTACAGCCTGTTTTTTCCTCTTTGATAATTGTGCAGTTTGCTGAAAACAAATGATGTAATTATGGGAGCTTGTGTCCTTTCTTCTATGTACAGTTGTGGTCTAACGCTTTGGCAGTACAAATGTGTGTTGCAAACTTTGCTCCACTGATTTCTGTGGCGACGATTCAAATTGTAAGTGGACTGAAAAAAGCATCCTAAGTCAAAAGAGGATTTTTGAAAGACTTTCAGACACTTCTAAGTACTATTGATCAAGATCACTTTATTACCAGATTACTTTACAAGCAATTTCTCTTTGAAATCCAAAATTCATAGACATTGAAGACAACCCAAGACTTTTGCACATTATTGTGTGATTTCTAATCGTGGCGTTTTGTTCCCTGACATGATCACAAGTAACACATTTCTTTTGAAGTCAGTAATATTCTTCCTTGTTCACCAGTGACACTCAGACAAATGCAGACATGTAAATACACAATATCAGCTTCCTTTTTAGAGATTTACCACCACAGTGTTTATTTTCTGAGATACACATAACATCACAATTATGCAGATTTTATCTTTAATACATGACAGTTCACATTGCTTGTTAAAAAGTTCCAACCTTTTCACTATTTAAAACATCTCATATGTAACTGAACTGGTTTTAGTGAAAAACACACATGGGTACAGTGTTTCGTAACAGATCAGAATTGTACAAACCGGAAAGAACTTGTATGCTGCTTAGATAACCACATAAAAACAGAAAAGATAGTGATGTATCCCTGTACCTACCCAGGTTTTATTCATAACCTACATAAAGGAACGTTTTGAGTTTTTTTTTTTTTTTTGTTTGAAAATTCTTGTAATTGTATTCAGCATATAGTTGTTTTGCTGCCACCTTGACTTCAGATCTGGATCTGTATTTACTTCCATTTAAAGAAATGAGAAAATATTTAACTATATCAAGATGTTAGCTGAGTTACATAACTAGTACAGAATCTTAACAATGAAAGCAGAAAGTTGTTCAGCAGCCCTTTGGTTGTTTTCCGCACATATACATAAATCAGTATCATCTGCATACATTGACATTTGTGGTCAAACTATAGTAAACTCAATAATATGGTAGCTAAAATGCAGAGAACCAAATACAAAACCTTGAGGTTCACCAATATTGTCTGTTTTAGGAAAAAATATATATAATTTGTCACTCAAATATGACTTTATGACACTGCATTAGCTTGTCCACATGGACTGGACAAGCAAACTCCAATGACCCACTCAGTAATTGCATGAAGGAAAAGGATCAGGCGTACGGATTCACGGCAGAGACAGAAATTTGATAACCTAGCTATAAGATATTGTGGTTAACTGTATCAAATGTTTTCAAGTCATGAACAATGTCCTCTCCTACAAAACCATTTTTGGTGTAGCTCTAATATATTCTCAAAATAAACAATTTTCAGAGGTATGGTCTTTTGAAAATGAAAATTACTCTGACTATGGAGTACTGTGGAGAAAAGATTGCTGGTGTGTCATTGGTTGGTAGGATATTGTTGGCTTTCTCTTCGTCATTGAGTTCTAAAAACATAATTTTATGTATCATGATCCAAGAGGATGTGAGCACAACACTGGGTTTCCTGCTTTAGTTTCCAGTCCTTACCACATTCCCTGTCTAAATAGCTGTGAAGCTGTGTGCACCAGTTTTACAACAATCCAAAATGACCTTCTGGTATCCTCCAACATGTTGCACCCAATGACAGCCACAGTGTACATATCTAAAATGTTTTTTTTTTCTTTTTTTGAAAAAGGCTTCTTCCTTCTTGTTTATGTAATGTTAAAGCGGCATTATTCTTAGCCGGCATATATTTGTGTGTTATCTAAACAAGTTCTTAATTTTGCTGCAGCAATGGGTTTTTAGAGGCCAAAATAATGTTTACCTACTATACCACCTACCCCAAATATTCCAGGAATCATATCTTTAATAACAGGATATTATCTTGATGTGTACACTAATTCTATAAAATATTTTACTCATAATTCTACTTTACTCAGTAATCACATCGCTAAGAAAACTGATTATTTCCACTTGGGCGTCATCTAAGACGACAAAGACCTGTCAAAAAACCGTATTCTTCCTGCTATTCAGGTAAAGTCCCAAACTGATATTCATACCTTACTGGAACTTAGACCAACCTTCCTGTTTGAAGTCATTCCTCCCTCAGGAATGAAGCAGAGCTTGAAATGCCTTCCTTTGCGCAGCTGTATATATTGTGGTGAAGCCGAGCTGTTTGTCATTTGTCCCCACGCAGTTGTCTGGTAAGTGCTGTTGACTGAGGAAAATATGGCACAGGGGATTCAACTGGAACGAGAGAGATTCTGCTGCTCTCTCTGCTCGGAACTGCTCAATAATCCGGTGGCCATACCTTGCGGTCACAGCTTTTGCCTGACCTGCATCAACAGAGGCTTGGACAATGAAGAAAGTTCGGGCATCTACAGCTGTCCTCAGTGCAGGGAGATCTTTCTGTCCAGGCCTACCCTGGTTAAAAACGGCATGATAGCATTTGTAGTCGACCAGTTGAGGAAGAGTCTAAAACATGTGGTTCCAGAACCTGAACCCGGAGATGTGACGTGCGATTTCTGCCTTGAGAAGAAGGTGAAGGCCATAAAATCCTGCTTGCAATGTATGGCTTCTTACTGTGCCACCCACCTCCAGCCTCACAAGGATGTGGCTCCATTAAGGAAGCACAAGTTGGTGGACGCAACTGCAGATAAAGACCGTGATCCTGAACCCGGAGATGTGGTCTGCGATTTCTGCCTTGATAAGAAGGTGAAGGCCATAAAGTCCTGCTTGCAATGTATGGCTTCTTACTGTGCCACCCACCTCCAGCCTCACAAGGATGTCGCTCCTTTGAGGAAGCACAAGTTGGTGGACATAACTGCAGATAAAGACTGTGATCCTGAACCCGGAGATGTGGCCTGTGATTTCTGCTCTGAGAAGAAGGTGAAGGCCATACAATCGTGCCTGCAATGTATGGCTTCCTACTGTGCCACCCACCTCCAGCCTCACAAGGATGTGGCTCCTTTAAGGAAGCACAAGTTGGTGGAACCAACAGCAGATCTTGAGGAGAGCATCTGCCCCGAGCATCAAGAACTGATGAAGATGTTCTGCCAGACCGATCAGAAGTGCATTTGTTATGTCTGCGCCAAAGACGGCCACAAAGGACACAACAAGGTCACCACAGCTGCCGAAAGGGCCGAGAGGCAGAAGGGCCTTCAGGCGGCTCGGCAAAGAATCCAGCTGAGGATCCAGGAGAAGAAGAAGCATGTTCAAACGTTTAAGCAGGAGGAAGATGCAGTAAGTCATGCTGCTGATGCTGCTCTGACTGCCACTGACAAGCTCTTCACAGAGCTCATTAAGACCATGGAGAAAAGGCTTTCTCACGTGAAGGAAAAGATGAACTCTCGTCAGGATGCTGAATTGGGTCGGTTCAGAAAAGCTCGGAATAAGGTGGAGGAGGACGTTAAGGAGTTGATCAGGAAAGATGTTGAAATGGACAAGCTGTGCCGTACAGAAGACCATACTCATTTTCTGTTAAAGTATCCAAAACTGTGTCGTCTGAGCGAACCTAAAGAACCACCGAACTACAAGATCCGCCGACAGCGCAACTTCGAGCGGGTCATTGGCACTGTTTCAGAGGCCAAAAAGAATCTGCACAAGGTTCTTGAAGAAGAATGTGAAAAGATTTTGCTCGCACTTACTGGAGCCACGGGTTCGCCTGCTGAGCCTCAACCACAGTTGGAGGAAGGCATCATGAATCCCAGACCCGAGGTCATTGGCAGACAGACCCCCACTGAACAGACTACCGCTCAGTTCGTACAAAGCAGACTCCTGGTTAGTCCCATGCTTCCCCGACCTAGCTTTTCAAAGCCCGGCCTGCAGGACCCCAGATCTCAGAGCAGACATGTAAGACAGCAGTCAGAGAACTTGTATATCAGTGGAGACGAAAATACTACACCAACCAGTGCTAAACAATCACCTGACTTCTTCCCCAAGCATGAATGGGAAAACCCTGATGTTATACAGGTTGAAACACCTCCAGTTGAGAATAATCCTCGCATATTACTGAGGAGGTCAAAGAAAGACAGAAGAGAGGTTCTGAAAACCAGAGCTCACTTCTTACAATATGCATCTCAAATCACACTGAATCCAGACACCACAAACACAAACCTGATGCTAGCCAAGGAGAACAAAAAAGTCATATTTGTAAGCGAAGCACAAGACTACCCCAACCACCCGGAAAGGTTTGCCTACACCTGGCAGGCCCTGAGTGATCAGAGTTTTGATGGCCGATGCTACCTGGAGGTGGAGAGGAGTGGGAGAGGAGTCCTGGTGGCGATGGCTTACAAAGGCATTGGCAGAGCCGAGACCTTCAACAACTGCATGTTTGGTAAGAACAGCAAATCTTGGGCTCTCGATTGTTTCAAGAACAGCTACGAGTTCAGGCACAACGACGACAAAACTCCCATCCCGGGCATATGGTCCTCCAGAGTAGGAGTGTACCTGGATCACAAAGCAGGTCTTCTGGCCTTCTACAGCATCTCTAATACCATGACTCTCCTCCACAAAGTCCAGACCACCTTCACCGAGCCGCTCTACTTTGGACTCTGGCTCTCAGATGGAGCAACTGCTGAGATCAGCACTATTGTGTAGAATAAGATTTTATCAAATGAGGACATTCAGAACTAATAATGGGATGTGACTAATAATTGGCATGTGTAATAACACAGTGCTGTGTCACTGTATGTAGACGTCTGACCACAAACACTTGACATCTATTGTTTTTCATCAATGAATTTCTGTTTCTTCTTGCCTTTTCTGGGGAGTTGTTTTACTACACACTTTTGACGGGGCCTGAAAAAAGTTATTACACTCAATTTGAAACCATTAAATAAAATGTATGCAAATATTTTGTTCTAGGTGTCAACAATTTTTTTTTTGTCTGTAAATTTTGCACTTAAATTGTGGTTTTCTGTAAATTTGTGCTCTTTTTCTCTGTTTTCTGAATTAAGGACAGGGACTCCAGCAGAGAATTATAATTATTCTGTTTTGTTATACTTGGTTTTTGTTTTTGCCTTTGTCTAAAGTTAAACTTTATTTGACTATCTAGATATCTTTGTGTGGAGATGGAAAGATTTACACACGCAAATTAACATCACAATGAATATACATAACAAAATAATGAGCAGATTAATGCAATAAAAAATTTAAAAACATCTATCTGCATGATTTACCTTTGTCTTTCTAAATTATTGAAAAAGCATGTTGTCTTTCCTTTTTAATATGAGATTCATTAATAATGTGCAAAGGTTCTGAACTCATCGCACACAGCATTTATTTCTTCAAATGCAATTTCAATTTTATTTTGATAAATTGAATTGATATTAAAGATAAGATAAACTGAGCAATTCAGCATGGGACATTGAACATTGCATCAAAAGCTTGTTTCAGCCAACTCAAAATATGACAATCAGATATTATTCACACTTTTCAGGCTGTGATCAAAGACAGGTGGAGAAAAAGGGCTAAAGTGGCTCAAATGTAAGAACAATTTTGACCCTTGGTCAGAAAACTGTAGATGTTTATCCCTCTCAAAACCTGAGCAGGTGGAAAAATGCGCTGATCCACTCCAAGCGCTAGTAAGAATAGAACTGCTCATCATCAGTCTTGATTAGGACCAAAATTAGAGATTCAGCACGTTGGAGAGAATTAGGGAGTAATGAAGATAAAAATCCTGTCCGTTTATACATTTGATTTATTCACAAAACTAAACCCTTTTGAAACGTTGAAAGGGATTTTGTTATCACAGAAACATCATTAAAAAATTAAACAGTGCCAAAACATTTGGCTGTGACTGCCAAGTACTAACTTTATCTGGAAGAACCTTTGCAAAGTCTTCCGTCATTTGGATCATTTTGTTCAGCTTTCCCTACCATAAATCATTTGGGAACATCTACGAACTTTAAAATAATGCAGCAACTCCAGCTGTGAGCTTCAAAAACTCTAAAAGAGGTTTTGTAGTCCAGAGGAAGTGCATGCCTGTGGAAAAGTCATCATGATGAAACTTGAAACCACTTTATTTCTGGCTATTGTTAAAGCAAGGGTCGCTGATTTTTACAGAAGTTTCCCCAAGTCCCTTTTTGAATAACTGCTCAAGCGCAAGACCGTCTTCCGCTCCTCAGGGGGATCGCGTGACAAAAATATCCCAAATCTACTCTGATCTTTTTTCTGTCTAATGAGACCTTCCTCTTCTTCTCATAGACTTGTACTTAGTTTTCTTCTGACTCTCCGCCATGTTTAAATTATACGGTGAGAGCTACAATGAACGGCTAACGGCTAAGCTAACTGCTAAGCTAGCCGGATACATAAACACTAGAAGTGTGCATCTGCAGCCAGCAAGCGGAAACTAACAAGAAACGAGGACGCACACTGGTGTTACGTGAGCGCGTCAGATGATTGGCATGTGGGACAACCAATAGATAACGTGATACCCCCAGAACTTGAGGGACAGAGGGGGGTGAGAGCAGGACCAAAACTGTAACCAATCTCTGACATTTGGACCGAACGGCAGGGATTGGTTAGAGTTTTTACTCTAACTCTGTGGGAGCCTGCAGCTCCCAGAGAGATTGATTTTTAAAACAATAAATAAATTCTGAATACATAACGTATTTACTACTTTCAGGATAGGACTATTTTACCCAGTGTAACAAAAGTGTCTCTGTCAGGTTCAAACACCTAAAACATTCATTAACAACACAAGAAGGAGAGACAACAATGAGGTTGATTTTCAAATAATCTTGCAAGGAGATCGAACGGAGATGCTTAATACAGATCTCCAAATCCGATCTGAAGCAAATCCGTCGCCCCCTCTCTATTTATTAGGAAAGGGAATCCCTGGTTCTATTGTGAAGCTAAGGGGTAGGCATAAGCAAAGCAACTGTGACCTTCGAGATAAAACCAAGCAGTTCACACAGTGCAGCACTCCAGATGGCTGAATAAAAACACTTATTATAGTCACAACATGCTTTCTGCAGGCCTTCTGCAACTATAAGAGAGAGATCTAAAACCTTAAAACTTCTTAGTAGTAAAGAGTAAATATATATGATAAATACAATGAAAATAGTAAATAACATAAAATATGTAGACATAGTAATAATAATTCAGTCTCTAAACAGGTTTACCAACTAGCTTTAACTGTAGACATGAGACATGTTGTTGTGCAACATTCATGGTAATTCTTTTCCCACTTTCAGCAGTGGAGTATCACACCTTTTATTGCTCGCTTTTCTAATATTTTACATCTATTTAACTTTTTTTTTTAGTGACAATGAAAAGGAGCAGCCAGTATCTCACCTAAAGCAGTACCCTCCTACATTTGTAGTTGTTTCTCAACAGCCTGCAATTACTTGATCAAGATGATGATTCATATACATTTTTTTTATTGTGCTCTCTTACTATTCATCCTCTGATCTACAAATAACGTTAGAGAAGAAGCAGAGGAGCTGCCGGATCACTTCAATAGTATCCTGCCTAAAGCAGCCAAAGCTGACCGAGTTGGAGTAAAAGCACAGCAGAGATGTGAAAAAACAGAGAAACATGGTGTGGGATGTTTTTTAAAATCACCTTCCTGGCAATTAAGTCTTAAAGCTTTTAATTTAAAGGGTTACCAAGTGCCAGAGACCACAACCAAAGAAGCTGAGCAGCAGCTTAAGCACTGAAGGTGTGCTCTGATGTAATTTGGTTCACATGTAGACAAACGACGGGCATGTAAATGGTTTGATTTGCAAGGCATTTGTAATCTTGACATGAGGAGCAGATGGGTGTGTTAAAGGAAGGTATCAGAGTATACAACAGTAACTCAATCACTGACTGAAGGTTTCCAGAGATGGATGATCCATCCTAGATGAATTGGTCATCATTGTCAGCAACGGCCATGTTGTCCTGTATCACATCTTGGATTTGCATGGGGCCAGATCTCTGATAAGTGATGATAAACTCTGTTATGACAAAGGTTTGTGATAAAACATAATCTCTGGGTGCCTTTTATTAAATCACTTCTACATTTCTATACATTTGTATTTCATTGGTTCTTTTCTGTTTTTGGTTAGCTGCTTTAACAGTTTAATTTTCCCTGCTGTGGAGTCTATGAAGTCTCACGTCCTCCGGCAACATCTGTGACGTCTGAACGCCCTTCCTGCCAGAAAGTTGCATCCTGGCTTCATGCAAATTCACGGTGTGGCCCCTTTGGACTGTTACTAGTGTTGTAGAGTCTAGAACTGTCCTCATCTGCTGTTTTGACCAACCGTAGGATGCTCTGGTAGCTGCCTGTAATCCACTTCTGCCTTTTAGTGCCCATGCTGTCCTCACAACACGTGACTGTGTGAAGCTGGACAGCCAGCGGACAATATGAAGAAAGTTCCCCTCACGAGGCTGGCTTTTCTTGAGTTCTCTGAAGAAGCTTTATTCATAAATTTGGTTTTATTGTAAGAAGACAAATGTTTCCCAAGGCGGAAGCGTGTAGAACACATTTAACTTCAACACGAGCAGTTTTCTTTCTAGTTTACTTGCTGAAACGCTGATTTTCCCTGAGAAAATACATCAGAAAAAGTTTTACATGAGACAGTGAGTGCTCTCACCGTCTCATGTAATTCACGTATCTGACAAAGGTGAGATGTCTCACTCTGATTAAAACCCAAAACCTTTTTAACTGTTTTTAACATGGAGTTACTTGGACTATCTATGAACTTAATTATTGTCTTAATTATGTAAGTTATTCACGCCATGAATTTATTGCTGCCTTTTAAAGGCATATTATGCAACATTTTTCAGTTAATTAATGTGTTCCATACCGTTTTGGATGATTAAATGAGTCATTTCAGGTAGAACAAAGGTTTTCTTGGCCGCCCTGGTGGTCTGTGGGGGAAATACCGCACTTGCAACTGCAGGAGCCCTCGGCCCGCGCCCAGAGGCTCAGAATCTCGTGCAAGATTACGAGAGTCGCTCTTGCTTTACGGCGAGAACATGTTTGTTGCTAGCGCAGTGGCGATATCTGTGCAGTTATCATGGCGGAACGGTGATAAAACAGCGAAAGCCCATGTCGGAGCAGGCAAGAAAGAGGAAAAGGGCTGTGGACAGAAAGAGGAGTCGTACACGGGTGAACATCGGGCAAGCTTTTTCCGAATGGCGAGAGCTAAAAGAGAAAGAGAAGGCTGCAAGGCTGACGCGGACCTCGCGTTTCTGCTGATGCGATTGTAAGTAACATTGTAGGGTTTCCCTCATGCTACCGCCTCCCAACATTCCAAAAAAAAAAAAAACTAACTCGATATGCGCGCAAAGCTTGTCTCCCCCCGCTCCGCCGGTCGCGCACTGCATTGGAATGGTTTCTCTCTCTCTCTGTGGATATTCATACTTTCACTGTGTTAGTCATTGTTTGTACTGCCGTTTTTTCGACTTTTGTATTCGTTGCGTTCGCCTGTCTGCTAAGCTCAAAACAACCGCGCCTGGCTTGACGGAGAAACCAGTACAACAGCTGAGCATCTTTATGACAGTGCACTTTTACTTTCGCCCTCTGGGGGGAGCCTCGCTGGAAAATCAATCCCGGTTGCATAGTATACCTTTAACAAAAGGCAGGACATTGCTTATTTAGGGCATGCGAGCTCCTTGCAAATCCATCATTAGCATCGTAATCTGTGGTCTGCATTTTTTTTTTCATTCAACCTGGACGCTTGTTTTTCTTGCATGCTCAGAAGGTACAGCATATATTCACTGTAAGGAGAGCTTCAAGGGTTTATTTTTGTCCGCTCATCATTGCCGTAAGTATTAATGATAGCATGTTAACTACTTCCTTGTATTTCCCAGCAGTACCTGTGGTAGTATGCAAAGATTGTCGCCTGTGTGACAGCTGGGAATTTTTACCTGCAGCTAGGAGTCGGAGGCGCAGGTGTGGTATGCAGGGCTGTTGCATGCAAACATGTTGCATTCAGGTTCCACAAAGACTAGACGTCAGACATTTTCTAGGCTTTAGTGGCAGATGTAGATAGTGGCAGATTAGAGTAAAGACGATTTTACAGCAGATGCACAGAAACAACCCAGATATGTTTGTGTACCAGAACAGATTTAGCTACCATTCTTTATTTAATGCGTACTGTATTTTTTGGACTACAAGTCACTCTGGAATATGAGCCGCATCAGTCAAAAAATGCGTCATAAAGAGTAAAATAAACATATATAAGTCGCACCGGACTATAAATTGCATTTATTTAGACATTTATTTCACACAATCCAAGAAAAACATATATTAAAACATATTAAATTACACAGCTGCATCCATACCTGGGAGGTTGAATGGGGTAAATTAGCAGCTCCAACCAGAAGGTTTTATCCAACGCATTTCAGCGTGACGGCCCGCTACGCTGAAAGTTGTCAAACTTACGCTGAAATTAGACCGTGAGCGTAACGGTGCTACGTGCTAAGCTAACAGTACGACACGGATGTTTCAGAGCAACATAAAGCTCACTTATATCCGCAAAGTTGTAACCCGCGCGGTCAACAGAGCTGTAAGCTAGCGCTAGCTGCTATTAGCTTCACGGGCAGCCCAATAACAGGGTTCTCTCCTAGTTGCACCACGCAACGCTCCGCAGCGTGAATGTATACTGAGACAGCAAAACAACATACGAACATGTGTTCAGTCTTTGTTGTCTGTAACTTAATGTTTCAATTCATTTTTAAGTGGTGCAGGAGCAGCATATAGTTTTCACAAGCCTAGCGAGCCCTCTTGCAGCTATAGACGGTAATGTTTACTCCTTGGTTCATGTTGGACCATTTAAGATTGATATACAAGTCGCATCTGACCCTAAGTCGCAGGATCGGCCAAACTATGAAAAAAAAGTGCGACTTATAGTCTGAAAAATACTGTAAATAGATAAAAGGAATGACCTGTTTGATTAACATGTTGGATAAGAAGGGGAACAGAGGGCAGGTACTGAATGTGGAGAAGGGGAAATCCATCCGTCCAGATTCCCCTCCCAGAGGAAACAAGAGAGCAAGGAGTTTCCCAGACTTGCTGTTTAATCCTCCGCTGCCTGGTAGTCATTAAACGCTCGGCTAATCAACTTTTAGCTCCTCTCCTGAGCAGCAGCAGCTCTCTGAGAGCTTTTAATGAAGACGGACGAGGCTGGTAGTGTGAGGCGCAGGCGGACGGTCATAGATCATTGGCGGCTGTGGAGAAATGGTGCTAGCTGTCGGTTGCAGTTAGGTTGTTATAATCAGACTCATTGATCGCTGTCCGCAGGAGATTTATTTCCATGTGTATCTGGGAATGTTTAAACAAAATATATATTTGACGTTATAACCAGAAATCATTGCGGTGTTTTTACAGCCGACTTTCCAAAGCAATCAGTCTCCTTAAAATAGCTGTGCTTCCTTGACCTGCTGCATTCCTCGCAGGTTTCTGATCTGTTACATGTTGCTTTACTCACTCATAAATTCTGTCTTATGTCAGGAGGTGTCGAAACCTACTTTTCAATAATATTCCCTGGTTTTTGTTCTTATCTGCATATTTTGTGAGTGCATAAAATTAGCAAATGGCATCTGCAAATTATAACGGTCATTACACCTAAATCTGTTTCTGTTTTAGGGGCCATAAACACACTTAAGAGTATGAGGTTCATTTTCCTAAGAGTTCCAAAAAAACACCAGGAAAAGAACGAGGCCTGTTCAGTCGGTAGTATTTGGTTTTGGCAGAAATCCTGGCTAAATCATTTTTGGTATCTTTTTGCATCATATTCAGAAAGTTAAAGATTTTGAACAACACTGGATTTTTATGCCTCGTTTCTTCCTTGTGAACTTTTCTGGTTATCTCAGTTGCTATGTTGGCTTTCTGAGGATATTTAATTCATCCTGGTGCAGGACAGTGGGTCCTGAAGACCAGGGTTGGGGACCACTTAGTTACTGGAATGAAAAGGCAGCCAAAGTCCAAATTAAGAGACCTTCAGAAAGAATGAAGAACAAGACTGCTTTAAAGAGCAAAATCCAGAGGAAGGACTCAAGGGTACGAGTTTAGAAGCTTTTAAAGGATGGGTCACAAAGGGTTATATGAAGAAGAGACTGTCATTGCATTAATTAGTGACCTGTGGAGGTGCCTGAAGGGTGGCTCAAAGTTCACGGTTCTGTTTAATGTCAGGAAATCCTCCAAACAACATGATATCAAAGCATTATCCTCTATGGACTTTATGCTGAAAACTTTGGTGGGTTTTGGTAAACTTTACTGCCGTAAATCTTTCAGCAAGCCTCTTTTTTTTTTGTTCCTAGCATTGAAAAATAAAACCATTCAGGCTGTAGATTAGTGGAGGAGTTAAAGTGGCTGTTCTCTCGCACCTCAACGAGTCTGTTGAGTTTAACCCAGATCTGTCTTTCCAGGAATGGATCCCTCCGCGGGCCAGGAGAGGAGAACACCGGTCACCCCCTCCTCGTCCTCCCGCTACAACCGCCGGCGGTCCTCGGGCTCCAGGGATGAACGCTACAGATCAGGTAACGAGGCATGTTTAGGATTTGTTTCCAGTGGTAAATATTTGCGGCGCGGGGTAGAGCACACAACCGGAGGCTTCAGTCCAGGCCTGCGGACCTTTGCTCGCTCAACCCAATTTCCTGTGAGCTCACTGCCAAATAAAGGCCGCTAGTGCCAGAACAAAAACATCTGAGCTCCCGCTGCCTTCCAATTTTATTGCATTTATTCCTGATAAACATTTATTCCTGAGTTTTATAGATCCACCAGCACAGAAGAACACAAAGATTTATAACCGGTTGTATCTAAATCATCTAATCATCTCATTATATAGTTTGTGTCCAGGAAACATGGGGGGATGAGATCAATTCATAGCTACCTTTATGTGCTCTTTTAACAAATTAACTTCAATAAATATTTTATACTAATCGAACCTTTCAGATGTTCACATGATATTTACCAACCTGAATGGGTTTTATTGGGATTTTAACACATTGTTGGTTGTCGGTGCTTTCAGTTACAAAGGAAAAATAGTCATTTGTAGTTAAGATAATTGATGGTAGTGATAAGATGCTGATAAAGCCTCACTGCTGCTTTCTCTTTTGCAAATAGATGTAATCTTTACTTTTGGATCACATGCAGCTCATAGAATTTGAATCGCATTATAATAATTATAGAAATAATGATAAGAATAATATATTTCTGTTCAATTTGTGTACAGTTACATCAAAAAGAATTTCATTATTCAATTCAGAAAGTGAAACTTTTGTTACACATGGGGTTAAATATCTGACGCCTTTATTTCTTGTAATTTTGATGATTATGGTTTGCAGATAATGAAAAGAAAAAAATCAGCGTCTTGGAAAATGAGAGTATAGTGAAAAACCTAAATATTGGAAACTCGTGGAGTCACACCCTAATTATCTAGTTACTGAAAACTCCTGCAGACGTTTCCTGAGCCTCTAAAGCCGGGCGTACACTGTACGATCTTTTCAATCGTTGGACTCCGATGCAGCTCAAACTGTACGATGAAACCGCAGGGTTTAAAAGTTCACAGCTCTCCATATCGGACTCAGTCCCGTAGAGAGATGGCGCTACTCGGACTCGTCTACCCGGAAGCCAAACATACACAGTAGAAGAAGAAAAAGGTGGAAGTGTCGATGCTCACTGTTAAATATGAGGCACACTAGAACGAAACACGCTGCCTTGGCAATTCTACGAGTTTCTCATCCGTAGTTTGACTCCATGTCACACGTACCACCACCATGCTTCTCTCCACTCGTATGTTTTCGTCTGAGAAAAAGAAGAAGAAGAAGCCTTCCCTCGTTTGCACATGCGCAGTGCGCGAGGTTGGGGGAAATCGGCTCATAGACACTCGTAGCTCTGCTTCAACAGCAGGAGGCGCTCACCATCGCCTCACGATGGCCGACTGGATTTCAAACATGTTCGATTTTCATCCGACCGTACGATTCCTGATCAGGAGGTGGTCATTAGAGGCTAATCGCCCCTCGTTACCCCCTGTATACGACACGACGCAGGACGCACGATGCAGCTGAAACTCGGCCCGATTCAAAAAATTCTTGCACAACTGAAGAATCATCCCAAAAAGGGCAAAAACTCGTACAGTGTACGCCCGGCTTAAAGTCTCCCATTCTGGGTCAGAAGGCGACACAACGATGGGGAAGACTGTCCAGAAGACAGACCGTCCAGAGTGTCATCAACACCGGGGGAGGGGGGGGGGGGTAAGACACAAAAGGTCATTGCTAAAGAAACTGCTTGTTCAGAGGTCACATTCATAGAAAGTTACGTGGAAGGTAAAAGTGTGCTAGCAAAGGTGCAGCAGACCTAACTACAATCATGAGAGGATATTTAAGCAACATCTGTTCAGGAATCTGGGAGAGACTTGCCTGAAGTGGTCTGAGGGACAAGAGCTGCTCCACACAGCTGAATCCTGACACATAAGCTACAAGAATCTTAGCTGGACTGTTGCTCAATGGTCCAAAGTCCTGTTTTAAGATGAAAGTAAACTCTGCGTTTCACTTGGAAATCAAAGTCCCAGAGTTTGGAGGAAGAGTGGGGAGGACCAGAAGTTTCCCCAATGATGGTTTGGGGTGTCTTGTCATCTGGTGCTGTTGGTCCACTGGACTTTCTAAAGTCAACTATCCATGCAGATGTCTACCAGAACATTTTAGAGCGCTCTTATGCTCTAAAATCTGCTGATTTCATTTTCTGGCAGGGCTTGGCCACAGGTACCAAAAGCTGCGTCAATGACCAGGATGGTGCTGTGCTTGATTGGCGAGCTCACTGGCTCACCTGAAGCCCACAGAGACGCTATGAGCTGGAGTCCAAAGAAGGATGAAAGACACCAGACCCAACAATTATATCAATTATAGCAACCCAGACGTCCGATACTCCTCAACAGAACAAAAGGCTGAATCTTGTGTTCTCATTATCTTTAATTATTACCCATCAAAATTACAAGAAATAATACTTAAAAAGATCTGAGTAATGAATCTACACTCATATTCCGTAAATTAGAATATTATTGAAAGATCGATTTATTTCAGTAACTCAGTACACTAAGGGACACACATTATATAGATTAACACAGACTGAAGATGTCTTAAACCCTTTATAAATGTTAAATATTATTATTTTTTCACCTCCAGCTAATAGAAACGCATGATTTAGAATTTGAATATTGCATCAGATCAATAAAAAAGCAAAATTTTTCTTGAAGAAATGGGGGCTTGATAAAAAGTATGTTTAATACCAGTTTAAATATAATTTTTTCAAAAAGTATTTTTAATCTAGCAAACAATCCTCTTAGGAATGCATATTCTGATTCATTGAATATGAATGTATATGGTATATTAGTTTCCCTCCCTGAAATAAAAACATAAACTTTCTCATCATATTATATATTTTAGATGTACCTGTACCACTTCTCAAAGCTAAAGTTACATGGTACTTCACTACATAAAATATAAAAAAATACAAGTTAAGCATCAATAAACACACAAACACTGAATTCAAACTCAACCCTTTATTCAACCAACTTTTTACCAAAACTGCAAGTTTTTTAAAAACGTAAAAAAGAACGTGCGCTCTCTGAACTCTTTGAAGGGGGCGGAGCTTGGTTCCTGGGTCTGCGTTGTAATTGGTTGGGAGGCTGTAATGGCTGTAGTATTAACCTACATGGCTTTAATTCATAAGGAAGGAAAACTGTTATTCTATTGAACTTTTTATTGACCCTTTTTTTTCTACCATCAATGTACGTCTATCGATCGATATCTATTGTTATTGAATTATCGTCCAGCCCTGCTTGGAGCTCTGATTCCTGAGGCATTCCCAGATGTCTTTGATTTTATTCCTTATTAGCTTTATTCCATCACTTGATGACGATAGATTAAAGCAGGATTAATAGTTATCAGGGACATCTCATTCAAACAACTTGATATTTTTGGCTCGTCTCAAATCTCTGCAATAGATTATTTGTTTATTATGATTTTAGATGCTAAAGAAGAGCTTAATCTTGAGTTTAAATTGGAAAAATGTGCTTTTTTTTATGTATATTTTTGGGGGGAGCAGGACATTTAACAACAATGTCTGACTTCTACACACGCTACAGTCAGCTTCAGTCAACAACAGGACAATGAAACCTCAATTGAGGTTGAAATAACCTCCCATCCCCTATGTAAAGCAAACACAGACACGCGCGCCAAGTAAGGACACATCTGAGAGCCGCATTCATCCTGACTGATGTCTCGCTTGTTTCATAATGGAGCAAACAGTCTCTGTATCCTCTGTTGTTGTGTTTGCAGTCTGCAGGCAACAGGCTGCTCTCAAACAAACCTGGCTTCGGTCAAATCACAGAGCTTTATCTCGTTGTTGGAAGCCCTCATTTACAAAATCTCCTCGTCTCCCTAAACGTAACCCGCTTGGAAAGCATGGGGCCTCATGGGAGCCGCTGTCAGCCGGGGCACGGTTGTGTACATAAACTTAATGTGAATAAATGGGAGCACGATGCTCATTGTAACAGGAACGCTGCTACCCGCGGGTTTTTTCCCTTTTTTACTGGTGATTCTCTCTTTGTGCTGGAAATCAAAGCCATTTTTCTCCCCCAGAAAGTTGGAATTGCTTCTTTTGTATTTAATACATGTTTAGCTTAAAAAGGTACATTTTTTGCAATGAACAGGTTTTATTGAATATTGGTATATTATCCCATGTTTTCATATTAAAGATATTAAATATTTCAAAAGAATAACACTAAGATTTTCCTTCTAACCTATAAAGCCCTTAATAATCAAGCTCCATCATATATCAGAGCTCTGATTACCCCGTATATTCCAAACAGAGCACTTCGCTCTCAGACTGCAGGTCTGCTGGTGGTTCCTAGAGTCTCTAAAAGTAGAATGGGAGGCAGATCCTTTAGCTATCAGGCTCCTCTCCTGTGGAACCAACTCCCAGTTTTGGTCCGTGAAGCAGACACCCCGTCTACTTTTAAGACTAGGCTTAAAACTTTCCTTTTTGACAAAGCTTATAGTTAGAGTGGCTCATGTTACCCTGAGCTACCTCTATAGTTATGCTGCTATAGGCTTGGGCTACAGGAGGATATCAGGGCCTATTTCTCTCACTCTGCTGAGTTCTCCTGTTCTCTAGTTTTGCATTGTTTGTTGTCATTTTAACTTTTTGTTCTATAATTTTTTTTTTCTTCATAGTAGGTACATCTGGTCTTGCGTTCTGTTACCTATGACATCATCCAGGGAATACAGATCATCCGCTACTACCATATAACCTGGTTCAATGTGTGCTTCTGTGCTTTCTGTGTCTCTGCTCTGTCTTCTCTAACCCCCAGTGGGTCGAGGCGGATGAGCGTTCACACTGAGCCTGGTTCTGGTTCTGCTGGAGGTTTTCCTCCCTGTTAAAGGGGAGTTTTCCTCCCCACTGTCGCTTCATGCATGCTCAGTATGAGGGATTGCTGCAAAGCCATCAACAATGCAGACGACTGTCCACTGTGGCTCTACGCTCTTTCAGGAGGAGTGAATGCTGCTTGGAGAGACTTGATGCAACCTGCTGGGTTTCCTTAGAGAGGAAACTTTCTGACCAAAATATATAATCTGGTTGAATTTGACTTTGTAAACAGCCTTGAGGTGACATGTATCATGAATTGGCGCTATATAAATTTAATTTAATAGAATTTCTCTTCTTTTAGTTTTGGTTTAATTTATATTGGGTTTTTTTTAAATCGTGTGTCAGTCTTTTTAACGCTATATAAATTTATAGAGTGTTAAATGCACGCCTTTATTCCATATATCCAAACCGCACTATATTACAGTTGATGCACAGATTGGCCTCCTGGGGTCCCCCAGTCTCCACAGCACCCATTGGAGGCCATCTATAAATCTGTCCCTTTCCCTACCTTATTCCTTCCTCATCCCTCCATCATCCATCCCTCAACCGTCCATCCCAAAGTCTGAGGACGTAGAGGAAAATCCTATTATCTTTATTATAGCGATTGCTGAGGAGGTTAAAAACCTCCCTGGTGGTACTACCACATGAGTTTATGAGGGCCTCCCTGGGTGCTCGGCGAGTATAAGAGCTGTGTCGGCATTTCTGGTTGGGTGCAGCTGTGAGTTTGATCCATGTTCTCCACACCACATCATGATGTGCCCTTGGGCATTGCAATTAACCTCAAGGTCCCTTCTGATCTGCGTATGCGTGTGGACATTTGAGTGTCTAGAGTCCGGCTCAGTGAATGTGATTCTAGTGTAAAAGTACTTTGAGTGGTCGCTATGACTAGAAAATTGTTATATAAGTTCAGTCCACTAGAAATGTAACATTTTTGGCACATCAACCTTGCTTAAAGTGTAGGTACGACTCCATCAGAGCTGCCAACATTTTGTTTTTGGAGGTGTTGTGGTTCTGTTGGTATCTTCCAGCTATGTCCATAATTTGTCCATCTGTGATGGAGGTCAATCTCTGCCTCAGTCTGAGAAGTATCTAGCTGTCTGGTGATGGTAGGATTAAGCAAGAGATGGATAAACGGATCAGGCCCTTATCTGCGTTCATGAGGGCATTATTCAGCTGAAACTCAAAGCTCTCAGATTACCTGTATTGTCTATGATCTAATCAAATATAGTCATGCGATATGAATCATGACTAAAATAATAAGGTATTGGAAACAAGGACACCAAGAAATTTATACAGCATCTCCCTCTCAGAGTGCCATCTAAGATAGTATGATCAGCAGTTAATTAACTATGTTAGCTTGTTTAAAAGAAAGTTGACTGAAGAGTGGGTCCATTGCAAGACTGTGTCAGTGTGCATCATCTGCATAAAACCGAACCGTGACAGGATCTATACCAAGATTATCTATTGAAATTTTAATTTTTTTTTGCTTCCAAGCATCTTCATCTCTGAACCTGAGGTGACGATTGCTTGAAAACCAATTTAATACAGCCATATAGCCTAATTGTTATAGAAATTGCATTATAGGTTAATGCCATGATCTACAAAAACTGCAGCACGTGACTTTCTCCAATAATAAGGCGGTATTGTCCTACGGCCGTGTTTAAGACCTGACTTTACACAACTTAAAAATTTAATTATAAGAGTTGTTTCATTTGCTCATTAATAATAAATACATCGGCCGTACCTGTTAGAATATTGAATGCCAGCCTTTAGGAGTGGTAAAACCATTTGCAGACTCCCATGAGCAGTGAAATTAGCCACAACACAGACTAAGAATTAAAAAAATGAAGCAACAGGCTTCTGCAATGAAATTTGCTGCTGTCATAAAAATGTGTGGCTCAATCTGATTCGTGCCAACAGATTTTTTTTAATAAAGATTTATAAATTCACCTGTGAGAGTGGGATAGCAATTAAAACCGTTTACAGAAGAAAGTGTTATCTGCCCCATCTACTGAAAAAGATAAATTAGTGCTTGTCTGCATTCATTTAAGGATAATTGGCAGTGATCATTTAATTAGTATTTGTCATGTTATGTTTAATTCAATTCAATTCAATTTTATTTATATAGCGCCAAATCATGAAACATGTCATCTCAAGGCACTTTACAAAATCAAGTTCAATCATATTATACAGATTGGGTCAGATTATACAGATTGGTCAAAAATGTCCTATATAAGGAAACCAGTTGATTGCATCAAAGTCTTGACAAGCAGCATTCACTCCTGGGGAACCGTAGAGCCACAGGGAGAGTCGTCTGCATTGTACATGGCTTTGCTGCAATCCCTCATACTGAGCAAGCATGAAGCGACAGTGGGAAGAAAAACCACCCATTAACGGGAAAAAAAAACCTCCGGCAGAACCGGGCTCAGTATGAACGGTCATCTGCCTCGACCGACTGGGGTTACAGAAGACAGAGCAGAGACACAACAAGAGAGACAAAAAAGCACAGAAGCACACATTGATCTAGTAATCTGTTCTACATTAGATGGTAGTAACGGGTGAGCCGTCTTCTCTGGATGATGTCAAAGTTAACAGAACGCCAGACCAGGTGTACCTACTATGAAGAAAAAGAGAGAGAGCAAAAAGTTAAAAGCTGAAATGACGACAGTCATTTCAATGTAATACAATGCAAAACTGGAGAACCGTAGAATGAAGAACAGTAGAAATCAGTAGAGTGAGAAAATTAGACCCTGATGTCCTCCAGTAGCCTAAGCCTATAGCAGCATAACTATAGAGGTAGCTCAGGGTAACATGAGCCACTCTAACTATAAGCTTTGTCAAAAAGGAATGTTTTAAGATTAGTCTTAAAAGTAGACAGGGTGTCTGCCTCACGGACCAAAACTGGGAGTTGGTTCCACAGGAGAGGAGCCTGATAGCTAAAGGATCTGCCTCCCATTCTACTTTTAGAGACTCTAGGAACCACCAGCAGACCTGCAGTCTGAGAGCGAAGTGCTCTGTTAGGAACATACGGAGTAATCAGAGCTCTGATATATGATGGAGCTTGATTATTAAGGGCTTTATACGTTAGAAGAAGAATTTTAAATTCTATTCTTGATTTAACAGGAAGCCAATGAAGGGAAGCTAAAATTGGAGAAATATGATCCCTCTTGTTGATTTTCATCAGAACTCTTGCTGCAGCATTTTGGATCAGCTGAAGACTTCGAACTGCATTTTGTGGACTTCCTGATAGTAAAGAATTACAATAGTCCAGCCTTGAAGTAACAAATGCATGGACTAGTTTTTCAGCATCACTCCTGGACAGAATGTTTCTAATTTTGGCGATATTCCGGAGGTGAAAAAAGGAAACTCTGGAAACCTGTTTAATATGGGATTTAAATGACATGTCAAAAATAACACCAAGATTTTTTACTTTATTACCAGAGGCCAAGTTAATGCCATCCAGATTCAGTGATTGATTAAGAAGTTTATTTTTTGAGGACTCTGGCCCAAAGATTACAACTTCTGTCTTGTCAGAATTTAAATGCAGGAAATTTAAAGTCATCCAGCTTTTGATGTCATCAAGACATGACTGCAGTCGAAGTAACTGATTGGATTCATCAGGATTTATGGATAGATATAGCTGAGTGTCATCAGCATAACAGTGGAAATTAATCCCATGCTGTCTGATAATTTTGCCAACCGGAAGCATATATATAGTAAATAGAATTGGTCCAAGGACTGAACCCTGTGGTACTCCACAGGTGACCCTAGAGTTTGAAGAAGATTTATTATTAACATGAACAAACTGGAATCTGTCCGACAGATAAGATTTAAACCAGCCTAATGCTTTCCCCTTAATCCCTACAGTATGCTCAAGTCTTTGTAGGAGAATATTGTGATCAACTGTGTCAAATGCAGCACTAAGATCTAACAGGACAAGTACAGACACAAGTCCATTATCTGAGGCCATGAGAATATCATTGGTGACCTTCACCAGAGCTGTTTCAGTGCTATGATGAGCTCTAAAGCCTGACTGAAACTCCTCAAGTAGGTCATTACTTTGTAAATGTTCACAAAGTTGATTAGCAACTACTTTCTCAAGAATTTTAGATAAGAAAAGAAGATTAGATATAGGTCTGTAGTTTACTAGCTCATCTTGATCAAGAGAAGGTTTCTTAAGTAAAGGTTTAATAACAGCTACTTTAAAAGCCTTTGGTACATATCCATTTACTAAGGATAGATTAATCATGTCTAAAATAGGACCACTGATCAGAGGGAATACCTCCTTAAACAACTTGGTTGGGATTGGGTCTAACATACAGGTAGAAGGTTTAGATGAAGCTAAAATTTTAGATAGCTCAGAAAGCTCTACTGCTTTTAAACAGTTCAGACACTGCGCAGGTTCTAAGGATTCCTCCAATGCTGCCTCACTTACTGAGGACGAGGTAATCATGTTTGGGAGGATGCCAATTATTTTATTTTTAATGGAATCAATTTTATTTATGAAGAATCCCATAAAATCATTACTGCTAAGAGCTAAGGGGATGGCTGGATCAACAGAGCTGTGGCTCTGGGTAAGTTTGGCAACTGTATTGAAGAGAAATCTAGGATTATTCTTATTCTCCTCAATTAATAATGAAAAATATGCTGCTCTAACTCTGCGAATGGTCTTGTTATACAACAATAGACTGTCCCTCCAGATTAGGTAGGATTCCTCTTGGTGTGTAGAGCGCCATTTTCTCTCCAATTTCCTAACATTGTGCTTCAAGGAATGCAGCTCTGAATTAAACCAAGGAGCCAGCTTCCTGTGAATAATCACCTTCTTTTTCTTTTTACTTTTAGTTTTTTTTTTTTTTTTTTTTACAAAAATTATCAGTGTGGCAGAAAGTGTCAGTGTTTCAGTTGTCAACTAAACTAACTTCCAATATTTGCAATGGTTCTTTAAATTCTGATTTATCAAAAATGACATTCACCATTTCTGTTTTTAACTTTGTTCCTCAGTGATATTTTTCCAATAGGTAGCTATAATTGTTTTCAATGTTTATTTTATATATATATATATATATATATATATATATATATATATATATATATATATATATATATAAAAATATGCTTACATACAATTCTAGCTGCTAGCATAATAAACTGTTAGCTAACAATTAACTGTTAGCATTTTTCTCCTAGCTTCACTTAAAGCAATAACCAAAATTAACCTTGTAAAGTTAATTTTTGTTTGAACCTACATGAACCCTAATATACACATGGTAGAGGCTAGAAGAACACAATCTTTTAGTCCATTTCTTTTAAAAAAGCCAAATTAGTCATAATGGTGACATGGTAGAATTTGATGAAATCATGATATTTAGACAGGGTTTTTGTTTAACTTTTATCTTCTTGTGAATATCAACGATAGAGCTAATGGAAAGCCAATTTTAGTTATTCTATTTGTCTCCTAAACTGCAAATAAATAACTAAATAACAATGTAAATGTGTTTCCAGATGTGCACACGGAGGCCGTTCAGGCTGCCCTGGCGAAGCACAAAGAAAGAAAAATGGCCGTGCCGATGCCTTCAAAGCGCCGATCGCTGGTGGTCCAGACTTCCATGGATGCCTACACACCACCAGGTAAGGACAAAACCCCCCAGTTATACAGTTTTAAAGCATTATTCCATTCATCATTGTGGGGTATAAATACTTTTTGCCAAGCCTTATTCTTTTTAAATAAAATTTATATAAAGTTGATGCCGGTCTTATTTCCTATTGGAAGCAGCTTCTAACTGAATCCATTTAATTTTAAAGGGGACATATCATGTTTTTAAATTCTTTTTATATTCAGATCATTCACTTGTGGTCTATAATACGCAAAAGTATTCACTCCCCCTTTAACCTTTCCACACATTGTCACGTTATAACCACAAGCATAAATATATTGGAATTTTATGTGAAAGACCAACAAAGTGGTAATTGTAAAATGCAAAGAAAATTGCATGATTTAAAAAAAAGTTTTAAAATTTAAGAAATTATTTAAAAAATAAAACATGATTTAAAACAATAAAAAAACTGAAAAGTGTGTTGAGCAAAAGTATTCAGCCCCTTTTCTCTGAGTGCAACCAGTTGCCTTCAGACGTTGTATTATTAGATGTGTGATCCAAATATTTATGCTGGTGGATTACTCTTTATAAATATCTAAAGATTATTAATATTTTTTTTCTTTTATTTATGTTTTATTTATATTTTATTTACCATTCCTCATAGATTTTTGAGAGCAACTCGTTTTGGTGCTGTCTCTTTAAATGCAAATGGTGCACTTCACACCCCCTGCAGGCTTTAGGGTGTTCCACTCCAACCCCTTCAGCCATTTTTGTAGGATGCTGGGTGACGGCGTAATGAATCACGTGGGTTAATAGATCCAACCACCGAACATGATCACTTCCAGTTGTAGATTTGACATCCTTTAGCGTGGCCCACAAAATTGCGGCAAGAAATAAAAATGTCGGATTTGCGAAATTGGTTAGGCAGAAGTCCATGACTTTGTTTAGCTGTACTGTGATGTAATTGTTCAAATAATGTAATTATAGAATAGAGAAAACTGAACGTCTTGAAGGACATGACCCAAACAGGACATAAAGATATCTACGCAGCTCCTGGAGAGAGTAAATTAAACTTTTCAGCACTCCCAGACAACAAGATGTATTTAATGGCTAAACAAATGGGTTTTGCTCATGCCTGCTTGAAACCGATATCTTGCTGGGATAAGAATGATATTAGGATTTTAGACCAAACCACAGTCAAAATGGTGAGCTAATTACTTAATGGATAATCTCAACCTAATGGATAATCTCCACAACTGGATTTGAATCTGAATTTGGTGCTCAGCAGTCCAACAAAACCTTATTTTTGTGCAGAACCTGTTTCCAGTGACTCGTTGAAATCGAGGTTGTTAATTTGAGCTGGTGGTTTTAATGTTGCTTCTGACTGTGATCTAACCATCAAAGATGGCTTCCAGCTCTCCTCCACAGAGCCCTGTCGTAACAGGCGCCGTCCTTGGTGGGTTGAGGCGATGGCAGTCGTCCATGTCTTTTATAGTGATGATGTCATTTAACGAGTGTGTTAACGAGGCCGTTACCTGCCGAGCCTCACACAGCTTCCCTGTAAAGGGAGTGGCTTCATCAGGAGGTGGACTACACTTAATTATTTAAAGCTAGTAGTTCGACAGAGTAAACGGCTGTGCTGAAACACAACTTCAGGCCTTTTTCTTTTCCACAGAAGACAGGTTAGCAGCAGAGTTCCTTTAAAAAGCATCGCCTGATGTTCCAACTTTTTACCAGCATCTATTTCTCTCTCTCTGTCTGGTTCATTTATCGTTAATAAACTCGCTAACATGGTGAGGAAAACCCGGAGCTGCTTCTGGTCCCGAACGTTGGCTTTCATTCGCCTCAGGATTCATTGATATTCTGCTGGTTTATTTATTTAAAATGTGTTGTTCGCATGTGAGGATTTTGAGGGTCAGGTGGAGACGATCCAAAGGCTCCTTTAGGTTCTCTGGTCGTGTTCGGCCCACATGTGTTTCAGACCTACAGCTCAATGAAAAAGGAGAAGAACAGTTTAGCTGCCAAAACCCGACGGCAGTCTACATGGATCGGTTACTAAGGCGACAGTAATCACTGATATTCATTGACTTTTATTTTATTTTTCCTTTCAGGTCAAACGCTCATGCTCTGATGAGTGCTAGAGCGGCTTTTGATTGGCTCTTCATGTCAAATCAATCTCATTTCTCTTTTTCCTGCCTTTAATTCTTCCTTTTTCCAGTTATAGACCACTTCAATGCTCTCTTGTGTATGTCAACATAAAACAGGGCTCTTTGGCAGCTACCAGAAAATAGTCTGTAATTTCATGTACCAGTAACATTTCTTGGTGTAAGTTAAAGTTGCCATGTTAGTTTGAGTGCTATTTTAAAATCTAATTGGTGAAAAAGTTTTTTAAGAAATTCACATTTTTATTTTTCCCTGTATTTCCTTCTTTGTGTTCCTGAAGGACAGAGAAATGAATGTATGTTTTTTTCTTTTCCGTTTTGCCAGTAAAACCTGCATGAACCCAGCCCTCAGACTGAATCTGGGTATTAAAAGGTTTATCAAAGCCTCCCATGCACAGAGGAGCACTTGCTGGATTAATCCACATTTGGTGTTTTCACAGTTAATCCTCTTTTTGTTCTGACTAATGAACATTAATGTTGTAGAGTGCGTCGCTGTCACTCACTGTTGGACTTTTAGCTTTTTTTAGACACCAGCAGCTGACATGATGGTTGCTAATTTATGGTTTCAATGGTGGAGGCTGATCCTGCAGGCTGCTTCTGAGCCCTAATTTTTGTTTCTTTGCTTCACACCGGATACAGCTGCAGTGTGGAAAATACACGGTACAGTACCAGGCTGTTTTTATTGTGTGAGTGCACGTATTTACTGGAGACACGATCCCTATGTTAAGACTTCTTTCAAAAAAAAAAAAAAAAAATCACATAAGCCGCTGTTGATTTGCTCCCTTTCAGTTGATACTTAGCAGAACATGTAGTTTTCTGGATCTTCTTTAGCAAATCTCTCTAGAACCTCCAGAGTCTGATGCTTTCTTTGCTTCAGCTCAACTAACAGGTTTAAGATTTACCATAAAGGGAGAGAGAGGGCCATGGAAAAGGTTTTTGTTTTGCCCCCTCTGAACCTCAAGTCGATTTACTCGCCTGTTGGATCCATATCCGACCGAAAGACCCAGTGACGGACCATTTCCTGGCAGAGTCTCTCTGATTTGTAAGTTTTTAAGGCCAACACCCTCTAACAAGGCCCTTAGGGCCTCTGGAAGAGTAACAGGCCCACAGCATCTCAGATCCTCCGCTGTACTCAACATTGGATGCTCTTCCACGTATTTGTTGCTCGTTTTAAACCGGACCCATATGAAATGTTTGTTGTTAAATAGGTCAAGTCCCAGCTGAGTTTAGCAAGCATTTGTGATGGCAGGAGAGAGAAGGCTCCTAGACGGCACCAGATCCTGTCTGATGGTGTGTATGGAGACCTGGTGACCCCATCACCCTTTGCTGCGGGTCTCTAGGTGGGCTGTGGAGATTGTTTTTCCTCCTAGCCGTGAGCAGCAACAGGGCAAACCTTCGGCAGCCTCTTTTGTCTTGCAGTATATTTTTTTAGAGTGAGATTTGTGCCACTTGCTTCTCTTATTTAGCACTGGCTTTATGTCACTGATTCAGAGCAAAGAGAAACGTCTGGCGTATCTCCTGTAAGGCAGCATCATTCATATACAGCCAAACCTCAGGGGTTTTACAGGAAATGAAAGGCATAAAAAACAAAAACCTTCAAGCTTTGTTCAAAAGCAGAGCTCCGTATGTCGTGTTAAAAAACTTGCATAAAAAGAAACAAATTCTAAAAGGCATATTACATCTTTATTTTAACGCTTCAGTTACTGCAAACAGGTCATTAGGCAAACCCTTTAAATGACAGCTAAAGCTAACAAAAAATAGTTTTTTTTCAGTGCAAATTCAAAAGGAGCCACCAGTTCCTGCACTTCAGGTTTTAAAGTCAGTCGTTATTATAAATTTTGTGACCCTTCCATGGAAAATTAGCAAGATCTAAAATGAAATTCTTTGTTGAAAATACCAAAATAATATAACAATGTAACCCAGTGGCCAAATATATTCTTCAAAAGGATATTTTATTTAACACTTTTTGACATTTGCTTTGCTCTATGACTTTATTTAATTAGCAAAATAAGGATTTGAGCATTTAAAACACATACAAAGCGTGTTTTCTTATAGTTCTACGGTAGTATGGCGAGTGTCCAGGAGGCGTCGTCCTAACAGGTGGGATCCATTGAAGAACATCTGAGAGGAACCGTGCAGAGATAACAAAGCAGGTCTCTGATGTGCTCTCACTGAGTTTTGACTGAATCCAAAGCTGCATTTTCTCAGTGTTGGTACATCATGAAGCAAATTAAGACCTGCTTTGAATCGCGGACCGTTTTTTTGTTTTGTTTTTGTTTGCGTGTCTGTTTGTTTCCTGAGATCACGGCTTGTCTGGTGGAATCTGCTTTTCCGAAGCTTGTTTGTGCGCCGTGGCTGTGAGCCTCGGTGGGTTCCTGCTGACACAGATGGCAGCCGAGCACATCAGCAGAGCTCTAACGTGTTGAGACGGCGTCCTGTCCCGTTGCGTTTAGGAGCATCGGCCGTGTTACTCGCTTCAGGTTTTACAGACTGCGCTCGCCTCAACAGAAAGCCTCGTTACACAAAGGGAGCTTGTTGGTGTCGGTTCACTCCGTCTGCATCCCAAACTGTTTGTCCCTGAATACGTCCACATGTAGTTCCATACGATCTTGATTTTTTTTTTCCTGTTGCCACCTGCAGGGAACAAACTCTGGTATTAATCACTCTGATGTCAGTGATTAAAACAGAAACAATTATATCTGGGAAAATTTAAACTTGTTTACTTTTTCTTTAGTCTCACAGTTGAAGTAAATGATATTTAATGATCCTTGAAGGACGCTGGAAAGTTCTGGCGTCCCTCATAAACCTTTTCATTATTTTTAGGGAATTCAACGTAAAAACTACTCAACTACTTCCTGTCCTGCGTTTTTATACTTCCTTCCAAATCCTGCATCTCTGATCATTTAACCCGGAGCCTGAAGATGACTCCAAGTTGTGGCCCTGTCAAATATTCAGAAATATTTCTATCACAGTTTCCTGTTTATGCATAAAAAAAATGTAGATGTGAGGAAAAACAGAGGAAATAAATCCAAAAACACACTCGCGGGAGCGAGAAGTTTCCACCACACCTGATCCAAACATTTTTCCCGATAAGATTAAGATCTTTGAGAAGTTATTGTTCAAGGTTTAAACTGCGGTTTATGGTTTTCTCTCTGCCTCTCGGTGGTTTCTGTCTTTTTTTCTGTCTTCTTCTTTTATAACTCGTCCCATTCTGGTATTTAGCCACTGCTGCCCCCACAGACTTGTGCTGCGTTCCTTTAGCCTCTAAAAGCGGAGCTAACGAGTCTCAGATTACGTCATCTCCGCCTTTTCTTGCGTTTGTTTCCCTCTTTTCAGGCAGTAAGAAAAAACACAGACGCTTGTATTGTCGTTAAAACAATAACAGTGATAATAACACGGTTCTAGGCGATATGTTGTGCAAATAAACAGAGCTGGAACATCCGGTCTGATGAGCGCTGAAAGGCAGCAGCTGTACAACTGACTATATGTTTCATAAATAATAGAGAACTTCTAAAAACAGTCAAAGTATGAAGTTTTATTCAATGTTGCTGCGAGTAGCAGCCATCATGAATGCTGATGTCGGCTACCTTCCTGCAGCACCGACTTTCTGACTCGTAATGCCGAGAACTCCGACTACTGAGGACAAATGGAACGCACTATTAAAACTGTTATAATAAAGTTGAGAATTAAGTCAGAGTTTTTGTATTTTTCTAACTACATGTCTAACTGTAATTTATTACAATAGTCAGTTCAGATTCTGTGACTAACAGCGGGAGGTCTTTGTGTTTCTGCCCTTTTAAAGCTTCTTCTGAAATGCTCACAGACCGATTTAAGTGCAACAACGTTTAGTTTCACTAAGACTTGATAACAAGATTTTCTTCTTATCCCCAACAAAATCTGCCTATAGGTGCAAATCATGTGATAAAGATGGACTTTATGACCGGAGTGTTTTCAGCATCATTTAGCCTGCAGGGTATTGAGAAATAAAAAGGTTCTTAAATTAAAACCCAGTGGATGGTCTGGTGTTGTCACAATTTAGAAAAACAAAACCGTTAAATCAGATCTTTAGGCACGTTTTTCCCCCCCTGATTTTTTTATTTTTTATTTTATTCCTTGTCCTGTTCTGTGTGGTAGGCCTGGACAATTAAATGCATTTGCAATATAATCGCAATTTTAAAAGATGCAATTTTTGGCTACGTAACAATTAATGGATCAGACGCTTCCTTTAGGTGTCGGTAGGGAAGAGAGATGTAGCACTGAGATAATCTAATTTTATTATTTGTTGTAGAGTTTATATAATCATACTTTTTTACCAGAAACTTTTATGTCAACCAACAAAGACATAGATGTCTTTGTTGGTTGCAGCTTATGTTCAACAAGGATTCACGTCCAGCTCAGTTAAAACATATTCTCTTGAATAATAATATTCTGATTAATAAAAGTGTT
This sequence comes from Fundulus diaphanus, assembly GCA_037039145.1. Classification (NCBI taxonomy): domain Eukaryota; kingdom Metazoa; phylum Chordata; class Actinopteri; order Cyprinodontiformes; family Fundulidae; genus Fundulus; species Fundulus diaphanus. Next base: position 10,503,489 of record CM073133.1, read on the forward strand.
TAATTTGTTTTTTTTTGTTTACAAACATCTTTATCTGCAGACCACTTTTGTTGCTTGTGCTTAATGCAGAGAAAAGTCCAAATTAAATCAAAAATGTGGTTGAAATAAATCGCAATGTTGATTTTTGACAAAGTCGTAGCGCCCTGCTGTGTGGAGTTCTTCTTCTTCTCTGATTAACCGTCTTTGCGGTTTTGTTCCTCAGACAGTTCCTCTGGATCGGAGGGGGAGGGGCAGGGCGATGGCGACGAGGAGGTAGGAGACGACGGCGAGGAAGAGGATGGCGGAGGGGGCGGAGGAACCTCGTCCAGCAGAGAGGGTAGCATCAGCATGGAGCACTGGATCAGCCGGGCGGTCCACGGCACCTCCTCCACCACCACCACCACCACCTCGTCCACGGCCTCGTCCTCGTCCTCCTCCACCCGCAGCGGGGGCAGCGGGGCGGCCGCGGGCAGGCTGGCTGACGTGCTGACCCAACACGTCCACATCTCCGCCCAGCACCACCTCCGACACCGCCGCCATCATCACCGCCGCCAGAAGACAGGTGAACGTCTGATTGTGCTCTCTGAAGGTTTCCTCCTCCTCTCGTTACCGTGAGACGCGTCTGGAGCAAGTTTCGTTCTTAGCTTTTTCTTTCTTTCTTCATATTTTGTAACAATCCTACTTTTTGAAGTTGTAGGGGAACTTCTGCAGCTCATCCTGCTGTTTTAAGTGCGGCACATTTTTATTAATTTCTTTAAATTCTGTAGTCTACATGGATTTCCTTTGTATTTGGTAGATTATCTGTGGAAGTGTAGGGCTTGGGCCAAACGTTTCAAGCGTCTGCTTGGATTTTGGCTCATTCCTCAGAGTCAGGTTTGTAAACCAGCCTTTTCAAAAATGTCTTTCAAACTCTTTCCACAGTTTTTTTTATGGTAAGATGGTTTCCATCTATTTTGCACCCAGTCCTTAATTTCCACGTTGTCTTGAGTTGTTTCTTTAATGTTCCTCCACCAAAATAATTCTCCAAATGATGCCATTTGTTTCCTCAGACGACACATAATGCTGCCACCACCGTACTTTACTACTGGGATGCTGCTCCCAGGTTACAACCTTTTTCCTCTAGATGTGACAGCCGTCTTTGTAGCCATAGTCCGCATAGTTTCATGGTTTACTCAGATTATAGGACATCCAAAAATGAAGCTGTTCATCGTTGAGTAAGCATACAATCAGACTTTTTATGCTGCTTTTGGAGAAATGGCTTCTTCCTCTCTGAGTGGCCTTTCAGCCCATGTTGGTACCCTGGATTTATATGATATCTTTGACTGAACAGCTTTGATTTTTTTCCCATGATGTTATCCAAAGAAGCAATGTGTTAAAAAATACATCTGGAGGTGTGTCTCCAAATTAAATATTTTATTTAATCAACAAACTAGGCTAGCTCCCGGGAAGTGTTGGCCTAGTGGTTAGAGCAGCGCGCTTGCACCCAGAGAAGGATGCAAGTACCCGGTTCGATCCCCGGCGCCTGCACTCTGGGTCCCAGAGCAAGACCCTTAACCCCCGATTGCTCCCCGGGCGGCGCACATGACAGCCCACTGCTCCCCAAGGGGATGGGTTAAAAACAGAGAACAAATTTCTTTGTAATGTATGTTTCAATGACAATAAAGATGATATTACTATTACTATTACATTACTATTTTCTAAATTGTTTAAAGCCATGTGTGTGTGTGTAAGATTCTGACTTTAAAGAAAGTGATAAAGAAAAACATATTTTAATTTCTCTGCCATTTAGCAAAGAGGATTAATTTTGATACAAAAATAGTTCACCAGAAATTTGGCCGAACTATTTTACATCAGATTAAAGTTGATTGAAACAAAAATATCGGCTTTAAATTGTAGCTTTCAAGTTAAAATTTGCCCTTGAATGATGCAATGAATCCACTGAGAGGCTTCAGTCGGCTTAACCTTGTTTCAGATTGACGTTTCTTCCAATCCCCCTTTTAGAATAATAAACAGGCCCCTTTAAGGGTGTTTTTTTCATGGAGTTAAAACCCCCTCAGGACATTTTGAAGATCTCTGAAGCCCAGATTGAGAGGCAGAAGACCAGCTGAGCCTCAGAGCTGCTCTGTTTTAAAGCAGCCTTCCTCCAGGTTATTCTGAGCTGTTTGCAGTGGAGCTTTCTAATAAAAACGAGCAGATCTGCTTTCAGAGAGTAGCTGGGTGGGCTTACCGACCAGGCTTTGATGTTTACTGGCGCTAACTGGGGGTGTCGTATGGTAACTGGTATTTATATCGCTGTACGGTGTGTAAATGAAGGTTTAACAGCCAGCTTCCTGTTTCTAGACGTCACATCATGATGAGCTCAGCTAAAACCCGTCAAGTTTTAGCTCTGATTACTTCTGCTGTGAGCTTGACCTGTTGGGAGGAAATGGAAGATCAGAAAATAGGAATTTTTTTATTAATAAAATCTGACTCAAAAGATCAGAGGCAATATAAAAAGCAAGGAAACAGCTCTGTGCAGAACTGACCTCACAAATGTCTCGCTGCAGGCTTTTGTGTATCTGTGTTAACTAGAACTCCTGAGATCCGCTTTAATCTAAATGCACATTTTCATTTCATGCATTTCATCTTATTCTTTACAAAAGGAAAGTCACCACTTCCACACGATGCTGAAAAGCCTCTTGGTGAGGGATGAATGCTGCAGCAGACATGGCGTGAAGAAGGTTTCTGTATTAGATCTGCAAAATACAGAAACACATTCATGCTTCTCTCATATTTCTAGACTTGATCTGCTTCCACCTCTTTCTTGGCAGAACATCATACCTGATCATGCTGAATGCTGGGATGTGTTCAGGTTATTGTCCAGCCACTAATTCTTGGAAAATATTAATATTTTATGAACCTTTTCACATTCTGTCACGTTATAGCCACAGACTTCAATTCATTTCACTGGGATGTCATGCATGAGACCAACACAAAGTACTGTATAATTGTGGAGAAGAAGGAAAATGACAGTTTTCAAAGATTTTTCACAGAAATAAATCTCTGAATTTGATTTCAGTCCCCCTGACTTTCACTGCAGCTCCAGCTGTTGGGAACATCTCTACCAGCTTGTACACTGCAAAAAAGGAACTAAAAGAAAGTAAAATTTTCTCGAAATTAGTATATTTGAGCAGGTAAATAAGATTATTTGGCAATGCAATAAGAGTTTTGGACTTAGAACAGGAACAACTCATATTCATCGTCTTATTTCAAGTGCAGTTTATCTAAGTATCTTATTTTAGCGGTCAGAATACTCATTCCTTTGGCAAATAATCTTATTTACCTGCTCAAATCAGGGAAAAATACACACATTTTAAGAAATCTTTACTTTCTTTTAGTTCCTTTTTTTGTAGGTTAGGGTGTAGCTTTATGTAGCTCAAGGTCAGTCAGATTGGAGAGCCTCATGAAGAACAATGTTTATGTCCCATTTAAGTAAGGAGTCATTTTAACAGGTGAATATGCTGCTGCTGCTGCTGCTGCTGCTGCTGCTGCTGCTAATAATAATAATAATAATAATAATAATAATAATAATAATAATAATAATAATAATAAAAGGGTTACAAATAGACATGGATACCACCCTTTTTTGGATTTATATTTGTTCTGAATCTTGATTCTTCCGGTGTTCAATAATGCACAACTTTGTGTTGGTCTACTGCATAAAATCCCCATAAAACACATTAAAACGTGTGGTTTTGATAAAATGTGAGAAGGTTCATGGGTTATTATTACCTTTGCAGAAGGATTTTATGAAGCAATCCATTCTGACCAATTGCTCTGAGCATGCCATCACGATACAGACGGGTAGGAAACGGTTTTAGAGCCGGCATAAATCTGGGCAAAGTGCCCCGCAGCGGCCGCTCAACTCTCATTTCTACCTTGTTCCTGTGTCTGGCTGAGGCAGCGTCACTTAAAAAAAAGAAAAAGGCTCTGGCAGAGGTCTGCCTGTTGTCATGCTGGCACGGCTGGCATCCAGCTCGGAAGATATCTCACAGACAGACGCGCACAGCTTCCCGCCAGCTCCACCCGGCCGCCGTCCACGGTCCGTTCGCTGCTCCTCCGCGTTTGTTTGTCCTCCTTCCCGCTGGTTTCCTGCGTCACTGCTCCCTGCAGCCTGAAATTAGTGGAAAGTTGTTTCCAGGGAGGCAGGCGCAGAAAAGCGGCGGGGCCTTGACGTGAAAGCACTCAGCCGCGCTCAGATAAACGGAGCGAGGAAAATAGGCGGTTAGAGGTGATGAGGTTGGACTATGAGGTGCGATAAGTAATAAAAGCTGCTGTCTGAGTCTGCCGTTTAGAGCCACAGTCACTCATCTTTGTTTGGATCTTTAAAAGGCGTCGCCATAAGCCGACTGTTTTGTCTCATTTAGACCGTTTACAGCAATATTTCTTCTTGTATTTTTTACAAATACAAACAGATATTTAACTATGCAGAGTAAAAAGGCACAGATTTTCTTTCCCTCACTGTAAATCAGGCCAATTCTTTCCTAAATTAGCTCAGTTAAGGTAAATTAAAGCATTTTTTTGAGATATAAATCTAAATTTATATCTTTATCTCTCTTTGCAGGTGAATAGCAGACTCGGATGATGATAACATCATCTGAGTCATCATTCTCTTTCCTCTCCTCTTTACTGAAGGATGTAAGAAAATGGTGCAATATGAAGGATCGTACAAAACCTGGCAGAGAAGCTAAAAAGTGTTCAAATGGACAACCAATGCATATCTGAAGTCGTACAGATTTTTTTGGGAGGCAAAAAAATCAGATGTGGGTTGCATTGCCTCTAGTGTGAACGTAGCTAAAGCGACTTTATATATAAGTGTCCGTTTCAAATGTGTCGAGGTTGCTGATGGTTGTCTACCCACAGAAAGGTCAATAAACCACGCGTCGCTACATGATCCTTTACCTGTTCCTCCTCGTCTACTGCATCATCCAGCCGCTGAGAGGCCTTTCTAACAGCGATCATGTAACGTTCACGTTTATTGGCAGGTAAGACGCTCTGGCTGCAGTTCCCCCTTCTGACCAGGAGGCGCAGCAGCAGAAATAAAATAATTTCACAGAAATTACGCTTCAGGAAAGTTGGAGAGGAAGTCCGAACTCTCTGCTGCAACAAAACCGAGCAATTTTAACTCATCCGTGACCCGATTCATCAGGTCGAGGCTTTTATTGAATGTATAAAGCGACACGGTTCTGGTTTTCAGGTGTGCGTTATGAGTCGTCTGATTTTCTTTTGTCGAAGTTGTTTCTGGAAAACGGTTTGAAAATCTGACGGTTTGCTCGGTTCACCTTTAACTCTGTCATGATAATTCAGACAAGTCTCCAAACACGGCTCGTCTCGGATAGCTGCAGCTACGACCGCGGCGGACCGGGTTGGGGCTTTTTTTCTAAAACGATTTCAGATGAACACAAGCTGTGTCTGAAATACGAGCAGGTCCCCGCCTCCTGGCGCTGAAAAGCTCTGACCCAGTCAAAGTCACAGAGTTCTTCTCCCGGCCCACTTCCCTCATATCCTGTCCAATCTGTCTCAGGCCTTGGAGCTGCGCTTTGATTTGTTTGCTTCATCTGAGAGAACAGGTTTACTGCAAAGTGCTGATGAACGACTCAAGGTTCGCCAGTATTTATGGGTTGATGGATGACTGTTTCACTGGTGGAGAGAAGCTCTGGCAGCTCCATGTATAACACGGGGTGTTATTATTTACCTTCACCTCTTCTTCTTTTAAACCTTAGAAACATGGAAGTTACGCCTCAAAAGCATCATATTTGCTTCATGCTTCCTTATCAAATTCTTGATAATTGATTCTTTGAAATTGTTTGAAAGTTTTTTTGTATTTTTATTGACTTTCTTAATTTTCTGGTATTTCTGGGACTGTTTTCGTTACAGAGGAATTTCTGTCGCAGGATCCAGATGTGTGAAATAGTTGTTCTGCTTTTAATTTTCATGTTTTGGGTCCAAGTAGCAGGATTTTCTTGGCATTTATTTCTTTACTTAAAAAGAAAAACACAGAAAACATCACTTTCTGTGTGGTCGGCGTTTTTCTTCCATCTTTAATGAAAGAAATTAATGCCTGTCACTTTTTCTAACCTAGCCTTAATGTTTAAGATTGTTAAACTAATTTTCGTTAAACTCCTAAAAATGCTTTGACCTTATTTTGCCTGTGGTCTCTCTTTTCTGTGTAATAAAGGCAGATACATTGATTTATTCATTATGTGGGGAAATGCTTTACATGAAAAAGTAATTACCCTCTATACCTAATAAGTAGTTGGGCCATCTTTGGTAGGATGGAGTGTCGTACATCCCTGTGGAGGAAGTTTGGACCGCTCCTTTTCTGCAGAATTTCTTAAATTCATCCACATTGTTTTTTCTTTTTCAGCATTAAAAGCCAGTTTAAGGTTACAGGACCGTATTTTCTTTAGCCATCCAGAGGGGCTTTGGATCATTGTCTTGCTGCTGAACAATGGTGTGGTTAAGCTTTAAGTTAAATTTTAGGTTCCACTATTTACAACAAATCGTCCAGGTCTTGGCCCAAACCCACGACGACACCAGTCCTGTGTGGAAGTGACCCTGTGGACCAACAGCAGCTGTGCGCTCCACTGGACATCGATCACTGTTAGATGTTCTCTATAATCTTTAGCAAACTGTTCGATTTCCATGTTTTTTTTCCTTATAAAGCCCTAAAATTTAAAGGAAATCTAGCGTTCTTTCTGATGAATCCAATCGTTAACTCAGTGGAAAAGGGAAATTTATAAAATAAATAAAATGGATTTTAATATTAAGTCATGACACTTATTTGGTTTAAAATAATTAGGCGTGCGCCGGCCCACTCCCGGCGGCCTCTTCGCGGGGCCTGGCCCCCCGGGGGGCGGCCGGGGCCCCCGCCGCGGGGGCGGGGCGCCCCTGGGGCCTCTGGCCCCCAGGGCCCATGGCCGGGACCACTCCAGCGGGGCTGGCTGCCGGCGGAGCCCACGGGCTCGTCCCCGCGGCTCTTGAGGGCGTCGGCATTGCGGTGGCTGGGGGATTTCCTCGGGGTCGTCTCTGCTCCTTCTTTGGGGGGGGGGTGTTGCAGATATCCTGTGTCGGCCCCTCCTGGGCGACCTGCTTTGGGGACCCCTTTGGGAGTCCGGGGTTATGGGTCCCCTGACTCCTGCCTCTGTGCTCGGGGAAGGCGGGCCTTTGGTTCTCCACAACCACTATCGAGCTATTTCCTTTTGGAAAATTTTCACCTAAACTAGTGCACTCTCACAAACTCCCACAGGTGCTGGGTCCCAGGTATTAAATGTTCACTTATATACAGTAATCTTATAATTTATTTATTTATTTATTTATGTTCTTTCACTTTCTTTTTTCAAGTATCACATTACACATGTCAGCTTACATAATAATATATATGATTTAGCAATGGCATCTAGGTGTTATTCGGTTGTATTTGTTGCTTTATGTCTGTTGGTTGTGCTGTTCTTTTTGCATCTCTTTTTGCAGGTGACGGAGCAGACGGTGAAGGTTTTATCATTCTCTCCCTTTTATCTCCTCTTTCTTTCACCTCTACTCTTTTTTTTCTTTTCTTTCTCTTTCACTTCTTGTTCTTCCTTTACTCTCCCATTGTCATGTCCATATAATTTGAAATTCTCCTTGCAGGAATCATAATAAAGCTATTTACAAGCATAAATCAAGTGGAGCACTATGGCGAAAGCTGTTCGCTCCACTTGTAAAAGCAAAATCTGTCGAGCTCTATCTGGCATTGAGACATCAATTCCTATTGCCACATTGCTAGACAGGACACTGGGGAAAAAAATAAAAATAAAAAAAATAATTAGGTTTAAGCCTTTTTAAGTTGACGGTTATATTTCTGTAGAGAACAGATTACAGATCTGTTGCAACGCCTTGGTTTCCTGAGGCTTAAAGGAGCGTTGGGTTTTATTTAGCAGGGGTTGTGTGGAGTAGTTATGAGCAGTCAGTGTCTTACCGAATCATTACCCCGACACCTTGTTTCAAGGTTCCCTCCCCTCTTGTTCCTCGCCTGCAGGCCTTTTGAGCCACCTCTCCTTGAGGAGGGGGAGGAAGGCAGAACCAGCTGGTATGGTACTGAACGGAAACTCCGAGCCACGGCGCTCCGGTAAGTTGGAGATCGGAGAAACCCAGAAACTGATCGATCTCCTGCCATCCTTTCACGCGAATATGGATGTCGTATTTCCCTCGCCCCCCCCCCCCCCGTTTCCCCCCCGTTCACCCTGATGATTGTTTCCTGATGCCTTGTAGGCATCTGTGTTACAACCGTGTGGGAGTGGTCATCTCAATGCTAACTCTGATAGCATTGACCTGTTGCTGCATGAAATAATAAAACAAAAGCTGTGAATTGTTGATAAAAATCAACAATGTTTTGGAGGAAGTTACCAATCCAGCTTGTAGTTTTCCTCTCCTTGTTTCTTCTGTTAGGTGTTTATTGATGTGAGTGATCCTGCAGCATGTTTCTGCTTCCCAGACAGCTTTTTATTCTCACAAATCAGATGTTGGGGGAATGAAGGCTGTTTTCCTGCTTCACTTGTTTCAGTTACATGTAATTATTTAAAGTCAAAGACCACTATATATTTTTTTCCAACTAAAACCTACTAGAGCTATAATGAAACAGACTCTCAGACATCTTTTAGGAACCACAACCGGAAGTCACCTTCAGCTAAATTGACATCTAGGTACAACTCAACCTTTTCCTGAAAATGGTACCAAAGAAAACTTTCCAAACAAAAGATGAATCCATCATGAAGATTTTGAAGAAGAAACTTTCAGTAGTTCACTTTAATGTTATTTATATATCGCCAATTCACAACACATGTCGTCTCAAGGCACTTTACAAAGTCAAATTCCATCAAATCCTCCAGGTTGGTCAAAAAGTTTCCTCTCTAAGGAAACCCAGCAGGTTGCATCAAGTCTCTCCAAGCAGCATTCACTCCTCCTGAAAGAGCGTAGAGCCACAGTGGACAGTCGTCTGCATTGTTGATGGCTTTGCAGCAATCCCTCATACTGAGCATGCATGAAGTGACAGTGGAGAGAATATCAATATCTTCCTCTGTGTTTTCATACTTTCATGAACCAAAGACGAAATAGACTCAAAATAAAAAGATAATGTGCAAAACAACAAAAGAGAAAGTCAAAGATTCCAACTTTCAGGTTTGCTGTCTTGAGTGTGAAGCCTGTTTTTGATCTTTAAAATTTATTAACCTATACAACATTTGAATAACTTGACTTTCCGGCCTTAGCTGCTGTTCTTCTCCCTAAAATTCAATAAACTAATTTCAAGCGTGAAAGAAATTCTTTGCACAAATGGGTCTTGTAAGAAAATCTTGCCATTTTGATAATAATTCTAAATACTGGGATAAATATGTCGGCTGTGATATCAGCCCATTGAAAGGAGGCACTGGAGGTGGCTTAGACATCTGATCGGGTTCCCCCCTTGGCACCTACTTTTTTCGGGGCCTGTCCCACTGGGTGGAAGACCCAGATCATGGCGCAGGGACCATGGCTCCATCCCAATACCCTCAATTATAGTTCTTAGAAACTTACCTGTTCCTTGACCTTTCATGGAGTCAACAGTAAGAACTCTATCGTGGGGAGGAAAGGAGTTGGACTGCTGTGCCGAATTTGGACAGCCTTTGGCTCAATTCAATTTAATTAAATTTTATTTATATAGCGCCAATTCATGAAACATGTCATCTCGAGGCACTTTACAAAGTCAAAATCAGTCAGATTATACAGATTGGTCAAAAATTTCCTATATAAGGAAACCAGTTGATTGCATCAAAGTCCAGACAAGCAGCATTCACTCCTGGAGAAGCGTAGAGCCACAGGGAGAGTCGTCTGCATTGTCCATGGCTTTGCAGCAATCCTTCATACTGAGCAAGCATAAAGCGACAGTGGAAAGAAAAACCACCCATTAATGGGAAGGAAAAACCTCCGGCAGAACCGGGCTCAGTATGAACGGTCATCTGCCTCGACCGACTGGGGGTTACAGAAGACAGAGCAGAGACACAACAAGAGAGACAAAAAAGCACAGAAGCACACATTGATCCAGTAATCTGTTCTACATTAGATGGTAATAGTCGGTGATCTGTCCTCCCTGGATGATTTCACAGTCAACAGAGCGTCAGACCAGGTGTACCTACTATGAAGAAAAAGAGAGAACAAAAAGTTAAAAGCTGAAATGACAACAGTCATTTCAATGTAATGCAATGCAAATCTGGAGAACAGTAGAAATCAGTAGAAATCAGTAGAGTGAGAAAAATAGGCCCTGATGTCCTCCAGTAGCCTAAGCCTATAGCAGCATAACTATAGAGGTAGCTCAGGGTTACATAAGCCACTCTAACTATAAGCTTTGTCAAAAAGGAAAGTTTTAAGATTAGTCTTAAAAGTAGACAGGGTGTCTGCTTCACGGACCAAAACTGGGAGTTGGTTCCACAGGAGAGGAGCCTGATAGCTAAAGGATCTGCCTCCCATTCTACTTTTAGAGACTCTAGGAACCACCAGCAGACCTGCAGTCTGAGAGCGAAGAGCTCTGTTAGGAACATACGGGGTAATCAGAGCTCTGATATATGATGGAGCTTGATTATTAAGGGCTTTATACGTTAGAAGAAGAATTTTAAATTCTATTCTTGATTTAACAGGAAGCCAATGAAGGGAAGCTAAAATTGGAGAAATATGATCCCTCTTGTTGATTTTCATCAGAACTCTTGCCGCAGCATTTTGGATCAGACTTCATTACGTGACGGAAACACATGGATGATGCGAGTCAGATCCTGGCCTACAGCTTTCCGAAAATTAACTCTCTTCTCTCCGGTCATTTCCGTTGATTTCCATGAGGGAGCTTTGCTTAAACATAATGTCACACAAAGGATTGTGGGATACTTTAAGGGTTCATAGCGCCGGTAAGGGACGTAGCGGGGATCCTTGGCAAAACTAGCCACGGGAGGGAGCGTGCAGGCTCCTTTTCCTACCTCCTTCCTTACTGACTGCACTATTCGGACAGCACTCATCATGGCGACCGCTGACGCACTGATGCTTTAGCTAAAGAGTCCTTGCTGTATAAGGGTATTCTTATATCTCATCTGGGCTGGAAACGCCTTGGCGTTCCCCAGAATCATCCAGAGGATGTTGTGGTTAAGCCGAAGATGATAGACGGATATATCCTATTTTGTTCTTTCCTCTCTTTCTCATCTATGCTTCCATCCCGCTGGGACCTTACGCATGTACCCCGATGTCATTTGTGTCCGATGTGAGCGTGTTCTCCTGTGAGACTCTGTCCAACTGGCTGAGTATTATACTGGCATGAAAAATGCAGGGTCACAACACTTATATTCACCGACAGTTATTGTCCTTTAGGATCTGAACATTGACAGGAAACGGATAATGCAGTCATGATATGTTTGTGAAACATTGTGCAGTTCTAGTTCCAAAGGGGCAGTGACCCAAGGCCTACCTCCAAAGTGGCTTAAACGCAGCAAAATGAGTGTTTTGGAGCGGGCATCAATAAAGCGTAATCTCATTCCCATTAATCATCTGTGGGGAGAGCAGAATACACACGTGTGTGAGCCGGACGGCATACAGACATGACCCAGTTACACCAGTTCTGTCTGGAGGACTCATAGCAAAACTAAAGCCAAGTCATATGGTTTAAAGGACATTCCTGCCAAATACTAACGCTTTATGAAAAAAATTTCTCCCAAAATTATCTCATTATTCTGTCAGTAAATGGAAATATTTCTATTAATCTTGTCCAACTGAAACAGGAAACATTTAGTCTGATAAATGACAGACACGGAGAAAAAAGGCGTCGTTGTTTCTTAGTAGATGCAAACCTGTTTTGCCCCTTTAGTAGGAACGCCTCGCTCGGATCGGGTCGGACCCAAAGTATCAGAACTGCCTTAATTCTTAATGCAGGTACTCAACAAGTGGTTGAATACTCCCCTTTTCCTTCATAACTCGTTCAGCTTGCTAACCTTTACTGGGGATGCCTTTTCGGTGCCTTGGAGGGCATGTGGTTCTGAACGCTGGCTCCTCATTGGACCAACAAGCTCCTAGTTTCAGGGATTACTTTTCATGTATTTAAGACACAGTGCACGTTGATCAACAGGAGTAATTTAGTCCATAATTTAAAGTGTCAGAAGTGTCTGCAGTCCTTGCCAGGCAGGAGGTTTAAAACCACATTAAAACATAACGTATCTCCTTTAAATGAAACAGTTTTTACAAACTTTGTTCACGTTGCTCCTGCACTTTTAAAGCCAACCCACTCAGTTCAGGTTTTCTCATGATTTCATGCAGCTGAGGCTTTAAAAGTTTACACCACAGTAATGACAACTCAACCTTAAGGTGTCAAACTTTAAACTTGTGGCACTGAAGTCTCTGCTGCAGTCATTTTTTAACTATGAGGCGGGTTTAAACTGTCTTTGACCCCCGCAGGAAGACAGAAACCTCTCCTCCCTCAGTCGGTCCGGCTGATTGGTATTCCTGCCGCCAACGAGCCGCTCATCATCCTCCATCTCAGCCGACGCTGATCTTGATCTCCCCCGTCTCCCGTCATCTCAGAGACAATCTGACGAGGTCGATGGACGTCCCCTGTTGTGCGCACACACCTGTGCACGCGGACGCACAGCTGTGCACGCCCACGTTTCAGACGGATGAAGCCCACGGGGGTTGAGAGGCGACGCGTCCTGCCCAGATGTTGCAGGGACTGAATGCACAACATGCTGCAGTGATTAGCATGCCTGTCCTGCATGCAGCCGCGTTATTATTCAGTTCAGGTCCGCCCTGCTTGTCTGGCCGGCCACGGCTCAGTGTATCACTGCTAGTCATCTCTCTGCCTTGTTTTTCAGCTTTCTCCCCGACCTGTCAAACCAGGCTGGGCTCAGATGTAGTCCTCCCTGCCAACTCATTAACAAGGCCTAAATTCTCCTATTTATATAATATTGTCCGGCTTCAAATACTTTCATTCAGAAATTAAATTACGACTCAACCAAAGTATTTTGTCTCTTCTTTTAATATTTTCTCTTACACTTAGCACCCTTAGTTTGACCACAAATAGGTCAGACTTTAAAGAGGGCTGATGTTCGCACATAATTGCAATTAAAGGTATAGTTGAAAGATGTCCTCCCATATAGCGTGTATATAATATATACGTCAGTATATAGTATATTATATATTATATACGTTAGTATATATAATATAAACTGCATTTCTATGGATGGAAACAGTCGTTTTATCATTTATTACTTTATGTTGCTGTTTTGGTCTCATTGTGTTTTTTTGTGTTAAAAACACATTAGAAATTAAATTTATCATAATTTCCATCCATCCATCCATCCATCCATCCATCCATCATCCATCCATCCACCCATTCATTCATTCATCCATCCATCCATCCATCCATCCATCCATCCATCCATCCATCCATCCATCCATCCATCCATCCATCCATCCATCCACCCATTCATCCATCCATCCATCCATCCATCCATCCATCCATCCATCCATCCATCCATCCATCCATCCATCCATCCATCCATCCAGCTATCAATCAAAGGTTAAATATATTTAACCTTTGGGTTAAATATATTTAACCTTTGGGTTAAATATATTCACTAAAATGTACCCTTGGATATAAAAATACAAGGAAAAGGGACATTATGTTACACATCAATCTTAAATTTAAACCATCTTGAGTAACTGTAACCCTCCTTGACTTCAGCTTTGGTCTGATAGCTGAATATACGCCTTATTACTGGCTCACAGCATGAACATGCCTGCTGTGAAGCAGCATCGCTTCAAGAAGTTTGATCCTAGTGCTTCTTACCACAAGCAGCAGAGCAGCTTATTGAGGGAGTTCGTGAGTGGAGTGTTTGCATATAAATAATTTAAAATAGAAACTCAATATTTCTGTGAAACTCTAATTTGATATTTTGAATGAAAGGCACAAGTTAGTTATATTTTCCCCCCTCAAATGCTGATAACTGTGAATCAGAAGTAAGAATAAAGCTGGATCTTGTTATCACGAGGAAGAAAATTAGTGTTTTAAAAAAGAAATGTTCTCCCAGAGCCAACTCTTAACGTCTCCAGGGACCAATTTATCAACAATGGAATATATTTTCCCCATATTCCTACATCACTAAATGCCAAAAATGAATCATAGTTTACAATGGATGCCCTTAAACCTTTTTAATAATGTGTGAAAATGTAAAGCTCTGATGTGCAGGAAGCAGATGTAACCTAAACTTATCAGTACGCTGAATATTTTTTCTCTTTCCGTTAAGTTGGGTTGATTTAAGCTGAGGGGAGCAGTTTGACTGAAAACGGAGAGACTCCTAGTAATAACAGGGCTGATTTTCCCTCGTTTCAGTTTGGCTTCATCCCATCATCTTTGCATCACGTCATGGTCCAACGGTGAGCCAGGACAGAGAGGTAAACACCGTTTGATGCTTCTGAACCGTGTCGAGCCTCGTGGAAGAGGACGCACATGTGAAGAGTCTGAGGCTCGCCGGGAGCTTTGAAGCATCAGAAACGCAGACGGCCTGAAACGATTCCTAAATGTGACGAAAGGCGCTGAATATCGAGGGTCTGAAGAGTCTTTTTAGTGACTTTTCAAAGGCGGAAGCTGCTGGTCTCAGTGAAAGTGGCGGGTCGTTTGAAATGAGAGATTTTAGGAGGCGTTAAGCTTGATGTGGCCTAACTGCAGGATCCTGCCGGGAGTGGAGGTTCTGGTTCTGGTGCATTTTCACTCCAAGTGTGTCTGATTATATTCTGAACAGCAAGAATGTGTTTCTGCCGTAGAATTAAGACATTTTTCTGCTTTTATCACCTTTACTCAAAGTTTGTCTTCATCAACAAAACTTGGTGCCACTTTAACAAGATTTGACAGAATCCCAACGAGCACAAATCTGACCTTTTCCTGCATGTTTTGCTCATTGAAACATTTGTCAACAATCATGATCCATTACTAATGTTTAGTCATTTAAAGCAATAATTCCCAAACCTGTGAGCTTCCAACACAACAGTGTAAACGACTTGTGACCTTAACCATCTGTTGAGTATATAAGGTTTACTTGTAATTAAATTAAACAGATTTGCAATAACAATAATAAAATGCAGGGTAGTTTTTCATCTTCTATAACCTTTATTAGATGAATATAGTTTTGCCGCTAGCATATCGTTTAAGTTTGTTTTATCAAGAGGATCTTGAGACTACACAGTTGTTAATTACTGGCACCAAGGAACCACAGCTTCAGCGGACGGTATGAACTTTGTCTAAACTGAAATCAGCCACCGACAAACATCAGAAACGGGTTTTTAAATGCTTTTTTGGCTTTGATTCGGCTTTGTTTGATTCCCAACCTATGGGGGCCCCAAAGGCGGTGCTGGAGAGGTTAGGGGTGAACTTAAGGCACGGTTCCACCGGCCCGCTGACTCGCCCGGAGGATTTCAGACAAACTCAAGGCCAGTGGGCCGAATCTGCCCTCAAGAGCCAAAAAAGGCATATCATGTCATAAAGTAGAGGCATATATCCTTTTAAATCGTATAAAGTGGCTAAAACTGGGCCTCGTGTAGTGACTGTTGATTTTCTATTTTTACTGTGTAGTTAAAGCATTCTGCCACTAGATGTCAGTTTTTCCACAACACATTAAAACAACCCAGAAATGTCCAGAAAAAGTGATGCAGAATCATGAGTTTAAAGTGTAACTCTGCCCGATTTCAACTTTGTTTGCAGATAAATTGTTAGAATGAGCCTAAGGTGCTACTTTTATGTTGCTGTGATTATTATTTTTTGTACAGCTTTATGTGAACTGGAATGAAATTATGACATGAAAAGTATCATCTATTCAGGTGCAACCGGCCCTTTAAATGACTTCATGATGCCAAGGTAGCCCAAAATAGAAATGAGTTTGACGCCCCTGCTGTATAGTTTTTTTTACCCCAACTATGGCAGGAGCGAGCGATAAAGACACGTTAATAAAGATGATTTTTAACCGCAGTAATAATATTTTTTATCGGTTTGATTGCGTGCTTACTACCAGCTGTTCTGTCAGCAGCTTGACCGAGCTCCAGCTGCTTTCAGCGGGGCAACTCTGTGAAGCTCCCCCGGGTGATCTGACTGTTTATACGGACAGACAGGCAGGCAGACAGACAGACAGCAGGGAAGGCAGACAGCCGCGGGCCTTGTGCCGCATGAGGCCGATGGATGGACAATCAGAAACGGCTTTCAGTGTGAAATGAGAGAAAGCCGTCTATCTACGGATCTGATGCCGCACGTCTGGGAAAGCTGAAGTGTCCTTTGTTTTCTACACTTCGGGCGAGGTTCACGGTTTGACAATAACAAAATTATATTTCGCTTTGATCCACTCTGTTTATAGTGGTCCTTAATATTAATGTCGCTCTTTAGTTTTTCTGGACTTCGTCAGAGAAAACCTTCTCGTGACTGAAAAGAGGTGTTTTCACTCAATACTCCT
Organism: Fundulus diaphanus; assembly: GCA_037039145.1. Lineage (NCBI taxonomy): Eukaryota > Metazoa > Chordata > Actinopteri > Cyprinodontiformes > Fundulidae > Fundulus > Fundulus diaphanus. The sequence goes on from CM073133.1 coordinate 10,519,982, forward strand.
TGAGTCAGCTGCATTGACCTTTCTCCTCAGCAGGGCCCCGACTACCCGGGCTGGCCCCGGACAAAAAACAAAAAAACTGCTCCTGAAACACTTGAAAGTGGGCGGAGCCGTGCGGTGGGGGGCCATTACCAGCCGGAGGAACTGGGGCTTTAAAGGCAAAGAAACTCTTAGCATTTTTTCTTCACTAATGCAAAACGCCTTAAATGATTTTTGAAATTCTGTATGTCAAACTTTAGTTTTATCAAACACAGCTGCTGCACATATAAACCGTGAGACTTGGTTTAAAAGCATAAAAAAAAAATCTGATTTCCCATTAAAAAAAGTCAAACGTCGTCTTCCTGTTTAGTTAAGATCAGTGAGCAGACGCAGCAGCCCGAGTTAGAACGATGTCGTATAAAGAGAACAAGGCAGGTTAACAGGTGCAGACAAGGAAGAAATCGCCCCGTTTCACGGGTTTTTAAGCACAGCCTCATTATCAGTAACATCATGAATAAGGCACTCTAACCTTAGCTGCAGGGCCCCACCTGTTGAGGGACTTTTAGCTTATCACGGGGCAGGCTGATGTGCTCAGACTGACCAAACATGGAGAATTGAAGTCAGTGTCCTTTTCCCTGCATGCATATTCATGCACTCTCTCCCTGTAAGCAGCTGCTACAACCATCCGGGCTGCAGATCCTTGGACAGAGTGTGGAAATGTTGTGGAAATGATAATGAGCTGGTATACATTACAATCAATGGATTAGGTGTGCGTCGGCTGTTGGTGAACATGCATAAACCTGCACACATTTGCACATGCATGCATGCTGATGTGTCGAGATCAGGGGCTCCCTTAAGAGTAGGAGCCACTTCTCTATGCTCTCTGTGTATGGTCAGAGATGGAGAAGTTGAGTATAATAAAAAAGGATTCAGAACATAATGGTCTTCATAAGCTAAACATGATTCAGTTTCAGCATCCAAGTTGAATCCTGTTGTTATGCAGCCGCTTAATAAAACAGTCTTTTCTGTTTGAGAGACTAACATGCAAAGTCCAATCCACAGAAAGTCAAAGTAAACCTTGGGATAAGTCGCTTTAGATTCTCACCAAAGCAGATTTGGAACTTGGATCTTGGTTCTAGCCAAGCCTAATTTCCCGGCCTGTCTTTTTCTTTCAGAGAACCACTCTGCGCCCCCAGACGTGACCGGCTACACCAACAACGCCGCCAACACCACGACCGCAGACGGGATCCAGGTGGAGAGGGCCCTGGGGGGCGGCAGTGCAGCCCAGAGGCAGACGCCTAAGTATGGCAACGCCGAGCTGATGGAGACCGGAGACGGTGAGTGGACGCTGGGGAGAGCTGAGGCCGGGAGACAGAAAGAAGACTCAGGGCAAACGTTAACGTGACACACGAGTCGGTCCAGATAAGACGGCTGTGTGTGTCTGCAGAGACCTTAGAGATGAGTAAAGACAGCAGTTTGTTGGCCTATATTTAAGCGTTTCTTCTCTGGTGAGAGCTGCGGCTGACGGAGTCGTTCGTCAGACGCTGCGATCGATGGCTCTGTGCAGCAAGATGCTGAACGCAGCTCACAGAGAAGCATCTGCCAGGTACAGCAGATGGGAGCTAATTGAGACGTTTGTCTCAAAGAGTTTTATCAAACTGCCAGTTGTTGCGTTTTCCTCGTCATATTGGGCAACAAGTTTACTTTGAACCATTAATATTTACATGCTGAAGTGGTTTGTCTTTGGCTTTCACGTGAGTCTGTTTAGAAACGTTTATGACTGGCACACAATGTACCAGATAATCATAAAACTATAAGAATACAGACTCATGTCTCAGCAGAAAGAGATCACCGGGTTATATCCGGTAAAAATCACCTAATTTATAGCTTTGAGGGACGACATTACTCTCACTGCAAAGTAGTGATACACTCTGTCTGACCTTTGGTCCATTATTGTGGTAAAAAAATCTCTTTTTGCTTTACTTTATTAAAGCTAAAGTTAGTAATCCTGTTCAGAAACACTTTTTGTCATACTGGATACAGTACATTGTGTATTCAGAAATAAGAGGTTAAAAAATCAGATCTCTGAAAGCGGCAGGCCTGTAAGAACTCTGACCAATCCCTGCCGCTCGGTCCGAATGGAACAAACCAATCGGATGCCTCCATGTCTTGTCCTGCACACGCCTCCCTCTGTCCTTTGAGTTCTGGGGGTATCGCCTTATCTATTGGTTGTCCCACATGCCAATCATTCTGACACGCTCACGTAACGCCAGGATAATGGGGTTAAAACAGAGTTGATCCGTTCCTGTAGACTTGAAAACTGGCTCAGAGCTTCGCTGTTTAGCCGTGTTTCTCTCCTAGATGAAGCCACTAAAGGAGGCTATGTCTTCTATTATTAATGCTTTACTATTTCTTTAACATAGAAAGTATTCCTGGATCATTACTTCTGTGGGCTTTTTGTGTTTTCCAAAACCCCCAGTGGGTCGAGGCAGATGAGCGTTCACACTGAGCCTGGTTCTGGTTCTGCTGGAGGTTTTCCTCCCTGTTAAAGGGGAGTTTTCCTCTCCACTGTCGCTTCATGCATGCTCAGTATGAGGGATTGCTGCAAAGCCATCAACAATGCAGACGACTGTCCACTTTGACAACGCGCTCATTGAGGCGGAGCAAATGCTGCTAGTCAATGAAAACGTTTTAATCAGTCTGAATTATAAACTGAACTTTATTTTATTGTTTAATAACTAGGATTGACTTTGAATCCGTCTATGATTGGATTGAATAGACTTTTTTTTGTACAGTGCCTTGAGATGAGATTTGATGCAGTATAAATGAACTGAAGCAGTTGGCCAGGGTCCAGACAAGACTGCATTTGGTCTGTGAACCCATTTGGTTCTGGATGCTGACAGTCTGCCAACATATGATCCAAACCAGGCGTCACCAACCTTTTTGAAACTGAGAGCCGCTTCATTGGTGTGGTGTCATACGAAGGGCTACCAGTACTCACCTTTGAACTAGAAGAGTCAGCGTTCCCCTTAACTTTATATAAAATAAACACATTTTTCATGCTTTTTTAAATAGATACTGTCATTTTTAAATCTATATAAATGCAAGGTTGATCAAACAAGAAGAGAAACAGAATAAAATAACATTTTGGTGGTGGATTGTGTTTGTCAGAACAGGCTTGTGGGCGCCACATGTGGTCCCCGGGGGCTACACGGTGCCCGCGGGCCCCATGTTGGTGACCCCTGGTCTAAACGTAGAACCTGATGGTTTCTGCCTCCCTGAAAGGAAACTAATTACGTTAATAATTGGTGTGAGCTAACAAATCTGGGTTTTCTAAAACAATATTAAGTCCTTTCTTATGCTTCACACTGATGTTCACCGTGGAGGAGCAGTTAGAGACTGCATTGGCTGCTGCAGCTCCCTGTCTGTATGATGTGTCCTGCTTAGCGGTGGTCGTGTAGGAGAGAGGTTAGCTCAGGGCAACGCATTGCTTCAGGACTAATTACAAAGCAATGGGAACGTTAAAAGCACAGCACCTTGTTCATGAGGCAGGAGGAGGGTTTGTCCTCGCAGCTGGGACCAGAAAAATCACTAGCGACTGAAATCAAACCAGAGAGGAAGGTAAAAAAGATGCAAATGAGGGCCGGAGCTCACTGATGGTCGGCTTTAATCGTGCAAATACTAGAGGGAGGCTTAATGTTTGGTCACCCACTGGTAAGACACGCCGTCATTAATCTGTTTTCTCCTCCGGGTGTTGCGCTCGGTAGGCCAGAGAGAATACAGCCAGAGTTTGCAGAAAACAGGCTTGGACTGAACGTGTTTGTGCTCCCCAGGCGTTCCAGTCAGCAGCAGAGTTTCAGCCAAGATACAACAACTCGTCAACACGCTGAAGAGACCCAAACGGCCGCCGCTCAGAGAGTTCTTCGTCGATGACTTCGAGGAGCTTCTGGAGGGTAACAAGCTTCCCGTTACTTAAAAAAACAACATATTTAAAATTCCTCATGAAAGCGAGCCCAGCCTGGGACTTCACTGCCTTTTCTTTCAGTGGCGTTTAACAGCCAACGTTTGCTTTACCACACGCAGCTGAAAAACACTCAAATCTCCCTAATGGGGGGCTGTGACAAAGCCCAGCCGCACTGCTGAATATTTCCTTCTGTTTGCAGTATCAGAGGCTGCAGAGCAAGGAGTTAATTCATAATTTAAGCATGAATAGTAAGTGTGAAAAATACTCTTTGGCTCAGTGTTAAAATCCATCGCCACGGTGGTTCGCCTGATGAGAAGATCCTGAATCGTTCAGCTGGTAGAAAATCGTACAGCTTCTCATCCAAATGTAATTATTTGTTGAGAAATGTGTCGACTAATATGCTTTTCTCTCACAGCTTTTAGTCTCTGAAAATCAAATAACTTTGTTCATGGATGCTGATTTTGCTTTTGCTTTTAACAAAGGCAAAATTATACATATACAGGCGAAATGTTGTTTAACTTCTCACATCAAAGCTCTGTCAACATCTTGTTTGGCAGCATGAAAAGGATTTAAGTGAGATTAGCTAATTGGACTGAACAACACTCAGACCATCAGGAAACTTATAGGAACTCAGACAAGACCTCAGAGGGAGAATCGTCGATTTAAAGACGCGGTAAAAGTTTCATTCAGCAATTTTTAAACAACAACTGATTCCCAAGATGCCAAGGAGCATCTCTGTAGGAGCACAAGTTTTCCAGATGGGTCGACACGGCAATAAAGTCTGTAAGAAGACCCAAACTGTCACCCTCAGATAAAAGGACAATGGTTAAGATGTCCGGGGACAACCTGGAACGTCGGTATGGCTTTCTGCAGAGATGCCACTTTTATGCCAGCAGTTTTCAGGGGATACGAGCAAAGACTGCTTGGCCACAACGACGCGTTTGAATATTCAGAGCGAGGCCTTCAGACCTGAGAACACTGCACCAACTGTGAAGCATGGTAATGGCAGCGTCATGCTGTGGGCTGCTGTAACATCAAACAAAGTGGATGGAATAATGAAACCAGCAAGCCAACACCTGAAGCTTTATAGACTATAAAGACTATAAAGTCTTTATAGTCTATAAAGGCTCTGCCACAGGGAGCCGCTCAGTTTCAACAAGCCTGCAGCAGTTCTGCCAAGCAGAGCGGTCAGATGTCGGGCCAGAACGGAGCCAGAAGCTTGGTAATGTTTGCAAAAAGCTTGGTGTTGGGGTACAACCTGCTGACAGGCATTTAAGCAACTATCAGTGGTGTTAGTTCTTGTTGATACAGATGATTACAGATGCATTGACTATCATTTTTCCTCCCTGGAAAAACAACTTTATGAATAATGTCTGAAAAGTCGTAACTTATCACAATCGGCCACGACGAGGGGAAATAAACCTCTAAACCAGGGGTGTCCAAACTTTTTGGCTCACGGGCGAAAAGGTTCAAATCAAAAGCACACAAGGGCCAAAAAATGAATAAAAACATAACAAGCAAACAGTTGCTGTGATTTTTTTTTCTTTTACCTGCTCTACAAAATATGATCATTTTAAATAAAAAAATTAGACTACCTGAGATTTTAATGCACCAAAATCTGCATTTAAGTAAAAGTAATTGGATAGATGTAGCCCTATTTACTATGAAATTAAAGAGCATCTAAAATGTGGGACTATTAAAAGACAAATGTTTGGTGTTGTACCCAACATTCAATTGTAACTTAAACTTGTGTGTAATAATTTTGCCCTAATTAAAAATAAAAAGTTTCCACCAGCCACGAGTGCTGATTGGAAGGCCGCACAAAATCAGCACAGGGGCTGCAAATGGCCCCCGAGCCACACCTGCTCTAAACACAACTCTTTTTGTAAGAACGTTTCCTGTCATGAACACATCTAAAGCTCGTAACACAGCGACCCTTTACCTCTTCTCCTCTTCCTCTCGCCTCCAGTCCAGCAGCCGGACCCCAACCTGCCCAAGGCCGAGGGGGCCCAGATGGTGGCCATGCGGGGCGAGCAGCTGGGCGTGGTGACCAACTGGCCCCCGTCCCTGGAGGCGTCGCTGCAGAGGTGGGGCACCATCTCTCCAAAGGCCCCGTGTCTGACCACCATGGACACCAACGGCAAGCCACTCTACGCGCTCACCTACGGTACGGAGGTCTTCAGACGTCTTTGCTCAGCCTTGAAAGTTGTGAAACTAAATGCTGTCAGTCGTTTTTTCCTCCCTTGCCTCTACCAACAGATACATTGCAAAAACGGATATAAAAATAAGTAAAATGTTCTTAAAAATGTGCGTTTTTGTCCTAGATTTGAGCAGTTAAATAAGATCATCTGCCAATGGAATGAATATTTTGACCCCTAAAATAAGATAATTAGACATCCTGCACTTGAAATAAGATGATGGAGATGAGTTGTTCCTATCTTAAGAAAGCTGGAGGTCATGGTCATTCCAAAAAAGTAAAAAAAACAACAACAAATGGACTTTTTTTTAAGTTTGAAGACGTTTCGCTTCCTATCCAGAAAGCTTTCTCAATTAAAAATGTCTGGAGTAATGTGGAGCTCCAAGCTCAACAAAGGCCTTGTAATGGCTTAGATAACATGCAAATTGAACCGAAACTGGTCCACGCCTCTGCAAAAAAATAAATAAATCTTATTCTATTGGCAGATCATCTTATTTACCTGCTCAAATCAAGGACAAATACACTAATTTTAAGAAAATATTACTTATTTTTGGTTCGGTTTTTGCAGTGTAAACAGGGAAAATGTCACACAAGCGGAAATATTTCACATCCCACATGAGCCTGTATGATCTAACGCTTCATAAAAGTCTGCATGACCGTCCTCGGTTTGTTATGCAGAGACATAAATACTAAAAACTCTCCAGTTTTATGCTGAGGGCTCCAACCTGTTTTAAAGCACATGCAGCGTCTCCCCTTGGCTGGTTAAATGAAGCACCGAACGATGTTCAGCACCCGCTGTGTGAGAATAATCCCCCTAATGGCAGCCAGGCTGAGCGCTAAGCACATTAGCAACCTGTGAGAAAGATGTTTGGAAGAGAGCTGCACTGGTACAGGAGGAGGGAGCGTTTCACTTCTGTTTTTGTTTTTATTTCTCTCCCAGAGGTCCGGTTTTACAGACTTTCAGCTAAAAGAATTGCAGGGTGATTCCTTGGACAGTCCCTGCGCGCCTTATGCAAGTAAAAACGTAGTTTTACAGCCTCTGCTGTGATCAGAGAATAGTCTCTGACTTCAGTCTGGAGCCGGATCTTCAGCTGATGAAAGCTTTTACTCTTCCATCATCAGTCAGTAGTTTTACACTGCAAAAAGGAAACTAAAAGTAAAATTTTCTTGATATTGGTGTATTTTTTTCCTTGATTTGAGAAGGTAAATAAGACTATTTGCCAATGGAATAAAATTATTGCACTTAGAATAAGAACAGTTAATCTCCATCATCTTATTTCAAGTGCAGGGTATCTAATTATCTTATTAAAATAAGGGGTAAAAACACTCACATTTGCAAATAGTGTTTATTTAGCTGCTCAAATCAAGGAAAAATACACAAATTTCAAGAAAACTTTACTTTTAGTTCCTTTTTGCAGTGTAAAACTGCAGCTTATTGGCAGAAACACTGAAACTGGTCACAAACTGGTCAAACTGGGTTATATAGTCTGGCTCTGGATGATAAAAATAGAGTTGAAGCAACTATTGCTCCACTTCAAGACATCCCAGCGACAAAGGCTAAACCCGCTTCCGGTCTTTAATCTAATGCAATACAACCATGTGCTAAACGTGGCTGTAGCAGCCACCCAATCTGCAGCAAAGTAATTTGAAGTGATGGGAACATGGATCAGCAATCTCACCTGCAGCACAGCCGCGGTTTCAGCTCTCCAAATCCATTTACTCCTGCCTGAATCACATCAGGGCCTCCTCCCAGGTTCAGCGCCGCGGTTGAATCTGCACACAGATTGGAACAAGTTTCTTTGTTCTGCAGCCGGAGCCTGGAGATTTATTAAAGAGGCAAACAGCAGCAGAGAACACGGCTGCGGGTCCGGAGGGCGTAAATAAAGAGATTTGGCTGCTGTGAACACGGCCGCTGGCCCTCGGGTCCTCATGAATTTAGAGTCAAGGCTCCCGGCTGAGCTGCGGAGTGAATGAAATGATCCTGAGCGGACCGCAGACACGTCACAGCATAAACTCACCAGAATCAAGACAAACACGCACGACTTATTCTGTTAAACGCCAGAAGATTAATTGATAAATATATAATTTCTTCAGTTTCGATAGACTGCTGTATGTTAGGAGAAATGCTGCATGGCTTCAGAAACAATGAACAAGTGTGAACTTTAAATCTGGCAGATTCAAAGTTTCTCTGTAGGAACTAAAGGACAGACTAACTCATTTGTTTTAGCTCAATTATTTAATGGAGCAAACCTTAAAGGGGACATTTTGTGCAGAATCCACTTTTTGTAGCACTTAAATAGATTTTGTTGAGTTTTTAGAGACTCAAGGAATGCAGAACGTTTAAATGTAGTCTCTCTGGGTGCTGCGTCGATGCCTTCATATTCTGTTTGGCAAGACAAGGCAAATCTATTTGTAACATTCAGTACAAAGACAGCCCAAAGTGCTTTAAATGATTAAAATTTAGGAAAATAAAAGCAAGTTTGATTAAAATGTAGAAACATTTAAACAAAATAAAACATGGGAAAATGGAAACTAGAAGCAAATATTACTGATTTTGAAACAAACTTAATCTAATGATGGGTTTGGGTCTTCTTTTCCAACCCAGTCAGTTTTTGCTGTGGAGCCGCTAAAAAAGTTCATTTTCTTTCAGCAAACCAATTTCGCGTAGCTGGCATTTTTATTTCTTGCTCCGATTTTGTAGTCCGAGCCGAAAGATGCCGAAGTGGATGAGTAAAAATGTTCAGTTGTTTGGTGTATAACCCACAGAATTCATTACACGTCCTCCCGGATACTGTAAAATTGGCTTATTAGTAATATCATCTTTATTGTCATTGGAACATACATTACAATGAAATTTGTTCTCTGCTTTTAACCCATCACCCTTGGGGAGCAGTGGGCTGCCATGTGCGGCGCCCGGGGAGCAATCTGGGGTTAAGGGTCTTGCTCAGGGACCCAGAGTGCAGGTGCTGGGGATCGAACCGGGTACTTGCATCCTTCTCTGGGTGCAAGCGCGCTGCTCTAACCACTAGGCCAACACCCCCCTTATTGGGGTGGAGTGAAATGCTCTGGCGCGGGGCGGGGCGTAAGGTGCCTCCTTTGGATTTAAAGAGACGGCACCTAAAGAAGTTGCTCTAAGGTGCAGCTCAGAAGAGGGCAAAAGAGGAGCCGTGGTGCAACAATAACGAGGAATTCAGACCATCGTGGTTCCACTTTATATGGATCACAAGTGAATAATTTCAATGTGAAAAGGAAGGATTAAAGAGCATGATATGTCCTCTTTAACCCGTTAATCTCTCCTGGTTTGATCTTTAAAATATTTCCCTTAAAACTTTTCTTTTATGATTGTCATTTTTAAATTCTGTCCTCACCACACTGCAAAAAGGGAACCAAGAGTAAGTAAAATGTTCTTGAATTGAATGTATTTGTCCTTGATTTGAGCAGACAAGTTTAAGTGATCTGCCAACGGAATAAGGTTTTTGCACCTAAAATAGGAACAACTCGTCTCCATCCCCTTATTTCAAGTGCAGTATGTCTAATTATCTTATTTTAGGGGTAAAAATACTCAATCTATTGGCAGATAATCTTATTTACCTGCTCAAATCAAGGACAAATACACTCATTTCAAGAAGATTTTACTTACTTTTGGTTCCCTTTAATTCTCTTTTGCACTGCATATGTATGAAATATTAACGGGTTTTAGCAAAAAAAGTATCTACAAAGTTTGTTTTAACTACCTGTCCAAAAAAAAGAAGAAGCCTGTTTTAACCCGAAGTTCAAAATGCAAGCAGCTCAGACCCTCCTAACGGATAATGGAAATGATGCCATGCACTGCAAAAAGGGAGCAAAAGTAAGTAAAATGTTCTTGAAATTAGTGCATTTTTCCTTGATTTGAGCAGGTAAACAAGACTATTTGTCAATGAAATAAGATATTTGCACTTAAAATAATAACAATTCATTCCCATCATCTTATTTCAAGTGTAGTGTATCTAATTATATTATTTCAAAGGGTAAAATACTCATTCCATTGGCAAAAAGTCTTATTTACACGCTCAAGTCAAGGAAAAATACACTCATTTCAAGAGGATTTTACTTAACTTTAGTTCCCTTTTGCAGTGCACAGTGAAAACCTGCTGTAATCAAAGCTAGAGGGGGTCCACCTAAACTCTTTATCCCTATGGGTCATGGATCTCTCTGCTGAAACACTCAAACAAGGTTATTTTGAAAGGTTCAAAGGCTGCAGCAGATGGTTTTTAATGTGCAGGTTTGCACTAGCGGTGGTCTCAGAGGATTAGCAGACAGCAGCCCTGTGGCAGGAGCATCGGTTTGTGTGTGTGAGTGAGTTAGTGTGACTGATCTAACCGATGGCCGAGGGGTGAGGAGACGACACGAGCGCTCACCAGACTGTGAAATGTCTGCAGCCTGCGTTCAGGAGTCGACCAGAGACAGAAAACACGGTGAGGTTTCAGCATGGCAGGTGTGTGTGTGTGTCTGACGTGCCGTGCTGAATCTAAATCTCATCTCTTCTCTCCCTCCGTCCGTTTCCTTCTCTTTATCTCTGACTCCTGCCGCGTCTCGTCTTTGATGTCGGCCCACAAAGACAAACTTGTTTTGTTTCTCCGTCCTTCGCCCGAGGAGAACAGAGGGAATACGCGATGCCCGCCTCGCCTGCTGTCCTCAGACCGGGAGCCCGTCGGCGCTGCACTGCAGATAACCTCTCGTAGCGGCCAGGAGAGACGCGCACTTTGGTTCATGAAAGAGAAAGTTTCTAAAGAGTCGAGTTTCTCTGGGAGCTTTCATCCTGACTTCTTACCAACAAGTTATCGCTTCAAACATTCAAGGAGAGATCCTGAAATGTCCCAAAAGAGATTCTGCCCCAAAACCCAACAAACCTCCTTCTGTTAACCCTGCATGAATGAGCTGAAAGCGTCTTTGGTGCTGGATTAATGTGGGAAAAACAGCTGCTTAGTCATGTGAGAAAATGCTGAGTCACTCTTTGCTTTTCTTGATTCCCTCATTTTCCAGTGAGCAGTGGAGGAACTGAAATAATAGCCTCAAACAACCGTAGCAGAATCTTCTGGTGACCATGGATGAAACGTTTTATGCATTTCTCATCCTTTACGTAGGAGGAAATGATCAGGGCCGGTCCAAGCCTCCATGGGGCCCTAAGCAAAATTAAATTTTGGGGCCCACTATTTCAGTCATTATATAGGGCCAACCCCGAGAAGCAATTCAATCAAAGATAAAGCTACACAAATACAAACATGTTAGTATGGTTTGTTACTTTTAAAAAATAAACTTCTCTTGTTTTTAACTAGCTAATTTGCCATTAACAGCTTGGCTACACAAATCTCTTTTATAAACATTAGCCTACCAAGCAAGCCAAGATTGAAACATGCCTTTATCTCGACATTTTTACTCCGCTTCCTCTTTCTTCCATTTTCTTTTCTTTGTACCCGATGGACATGTTCTTTTTATGCGACATTGTGTCGTCTAACCACCTGTGTTTTGGATGTGCGGTGTGTACGCATACCTGGAGGCGGGAGCCGGTGTCCACTTTTTTTTTTTTTTTTTTTTGGCAGGAGTCACCGGTGCAACAAAACTTTAGTTACAGAGGCAGTAAGAATAGGCAGCACTCTGTTGAAATTGTGTTTTTGCACGATATCTTTGATCATATAGATATCACCATCACCCCCTAGGTCAGGGGTCAGCAACCTTTACAATCCAAAGAGCCAATTTGTCTTTTTTCTTTAAATTACTATGTGTCCTCAGCCGTAAACCTACATGTCCCTTTTTGTTGTTTTATGAACACTTTCTATTTAGATTGTTTATGTTTTATGGTCAAAGAGACAGAAATCTATATATAATTCCCGGGTTTAAAACAAAGGGCTGTGTCTAAACTCTACCAGAAGACCATTTCCTTGAAATAAACAATCCAAATAGATAGAAAACATGAGCAGTTTGCAGCCGAGCAATAAAACCAAAGAATTAAAGCAAATAAAACATTCCTTGGATAATTCATTTTGTGGAAGTTATATGCAAATATAGCATGAATAAACATGTTATTTGTAGATATAGCCTTTATTATTGTTTATATTTCAAAATATTCCTCAGGTCTACATAGGCCAAAGTTATAAAGACCCACATGTGGCCCCAGAGCTGCAGCTTGCACTAAGTGAAAGTTATAGCTTCGAAAATGGCTGCATTTTGATGTAGAGATCCTACCTGTGAAAAACGATCAATATGATAAGTGGTTTAAATGAAAACTTTTCACAATACTGTGTCATCATCGCACCCTAATCCGGTGCAGATTTTCAGTCATCCTGGACATCGTATTCCCTGAATATGATAACAGATTTATGGTCAGAAAAATCTAACTAATAGGCCCATTAAGGTCACTAATGGGGAAGTTAGGACACACAATCCTAAAACTTAAACCACAATTGTGAAAAATCTGCAAAAGTTATGCAAACACCAGCTCAGTCAGTTAAAGTCCAACTTTTCTTGTCTCGTTCATTGCAAAAATGGAACTAAAAATAACAAAAAATTATTTGAAATGAGTGCATTTATCCTTGATTTGAGCAGGTAAATAAGATGATTTGCCAATGGAATAAGATTTTGGCACTTAAAATAGGAACAAATCATCTCTATCATCTTATTTCATGTGCAGTATATCTAATCATCTTATTTTAGGGGTCAAAATAGTCATTCCATTGGCAGATAATCTTATTTACCTGCTCAAATCAAGGACAAACACACTAATTTCAAGAAGTTTTTACTTATTTTTAGTTCTGTTTTTGCAGTGTTTAAAAATTGGATGGCGTGTTTACTGCAATAGATTATACCCGAGCTGCAGAGAGGGATGGCTTTCCTTAAATGTTCAGTAATATTGTGAAAATTTTGAATTTTATAAAGCACTGCTACATAAGAACTCTAAAAGTCATAGCATCCTTTTAAAAATAATAATAATAATAATAATAATAATCTTTGTCACTGCAACATGCATTCCAATTAAATATGTCTGCATGTACACCGTCCCCTAGGGAACAGTGACTGCAAACTATACGTTGTAAAGGAGACGTAGTAAGAAAATACAGTAAATAATGAGTTTGTTTGTCACCATCAATTAAAAGACATAATTGTGTGGCACGTCAAGAGAAAAAATATAACTTCTTCCTCCTTCATTTTTATGTCTTTTTTTAATGTGTCCTTTAAAACCAGAAAAGTCTCCTTTTGTTCTCCCTATTTGGGTCACGGCCCTCCTCGGCATCATTCATCAGCCTTTTGCTCTATTAGAGCTCAGACAGCCCATTAAATCAGCCAACAGGTGGTCCCAGCAAGCTTGTCACATACAAACACCAGTGAGGGTCTTCAGGAGGCTAATGTATTAGCTTTACTTTGTGGAAAATCCAGAAATCCTCCTTTAAAAAGAGGATCTGTGTTTGATTTTAAATGCATCGATTTATCTAATCCATGACTGTGTGAATGCTTCCAGCCTTGTTGATGTTGTGGTTTTTGCTGTTCAGCTTCAGTCTTTCCTACCTGAGCTTTGCATGTTTCTGTGTGTGCGGTGGATTCCTCAGATTGTTTGAGCTTTGAAGGTCTTAGACGAGTCAAGCAGGCACCTGCTGTCCAGGTGTTTTTATTTGCATCGCTAAATAGACTTCACTGCTCCTATAAAGCGACAGACGTGAAATTACAACTCTTGAACCCAACCAAGGTACAACTCTGCTGGCAACATTACTGGAAACTTGACATACCTGTTTTTGGTCTGGTTGATAGTTCTCAACACTAAGCCCATAAATCTCCGAAGCGTTTCTCTCTACCAGATCCTCCAGTCTTGTTCATCATGCAGGTCTTCAGGTCAGATACTGGAGAATATTCCCCGTCACAGTCTCAGCTTATAAACCTGAAACTTTGCGAAATAACTTAACGAATATTTGATGCAAAACTCTTTTCTGATATTTGGTCAGTTTTTCTGCTTTTTGAATGTATCATGCCTCAAACTATAGAATGAAATGGTCTAGTGTTGCTTAATCGTCTTTACAATGGTGCTGCCAAACCTGAGTAAATTCTGTTATCCGGTTCATTGCAACAGCAAACAGCCTTAAATCAGAGGCAACCGGACTTTCGTTCAGTTCTTTCTGAAGACGTTTCAACACCTATCCAGGAGTCTTTGTCAGTTCTGGTGGCTCGAACTGAGCAACCTGTAGTTGGAGCGCTGCTGTTTTTAAGGACATGGAGGCCCATGGAGCATTCTAGGTCAAATGTAAATCAATGACCCACCCATCACTGTCCTGGGTTGTTAGAAGTTATTGCTTGGTGTGAGTGGAGTACTTGGTCACCTGAATCATGACGAGATGCTGACGTAATCTCTCTGGAACGTGAACTGAAGACTCCTGGACAAGCGTTGAAACGTTTTCAGAAGGCACTGAATGACAGTCCGGCTGCCTTCGATTTAAGCCTGTTTGCTGTAAACTCTTTGTAGTTGCCAAACATATACCCCTGTAACTCCTCCACACTGCAAAATTCCCATTATGATGCCACCTTGTATCGCCACGATTGTTGCACACCTTGTGCCATGACTCCAGTTAAACCCTGCAAGGAGGCTGCAACATGCTAGAAGAACAGACCGTGCTAGCTAACCACAAGTCCCACATGACTTGTTGTGCATTGAGATGCTCGTAGTGCCCGCCTACCCAAAGTTTGGTTTTAGCCAATCACGGTATGAAATGAAAATGAAAGCAGCACCGTCATGAGAAGCCACAGCAAGTTTACGCTAGTCGAGGCACTTCTTGCTGTTCTTCTTTCAAAGAAGAAATCGTGGATTCTGAGAAAACAGGTGTGATAGCAGCAGCTACTCCTGTGCCTCCATGTTTGTTTTGGTTCGGCTGTGGGCTCAACTGCTCTTGCTTTCGTCACAACTGTATGTCCCGTCTTAAACCATAATACTCTAGGGGTGGACGATAATTCAATAACGATATATATTGATTGATCGATGGATGTATATCGATAATAGAAAAAAAGGGTCAATAAAAAGTTCAATAGAATAACAGTTTTCCTTCCTTTTGCATTTTATCCTATCATGTAGGTTAATATTACAGTCATTACATCCTTCCAACCAATCATAACGCAGACCCAGGAACCAAGCTCCGCCCCCTTCACAGAGTTCAGAGAGCACCGTTTTTCTTTTCTTTTTTTAAAACTTGCAATTTTGGTAAAAAAGTTGGTTGAATAAAGGATTGATTTTGAATTTGAATGCAGCAGGTTGTAGGTGGCCTACAACCTGCTGCACAAGCTGGGTCTTTATCTAAAAATAGGTTGCTAAGCAACAGCGTAAAACGGCCAGGGCTGGACTTAAAATGTTTTGAATTAATAATTCTCGATATCGATCAATATGATTTTTATTTTATCGATATGCTTTTTTTCTATATATCGTCCAGCCCTAACTCTAACGTGATTGGGCGGGACAAGATGGATTCTCGCGTGTTTGTGAACCACAAGAACTCTGCTTTCATCCAAGATTCCGATTTTTTCTTTTTATTTGTTAGCTTGAATCAGCTCGATTATTGCTATTAAAACTCTTAAATTTGATCGTGTGAGTGTCACTTTAAAACTCCTCAAAACATCTCTTTCGACACTCAACATCGCAAAGCATTGGCGGTAGCTCTGAAGCGAAATAACAGTGGAGGATGCAAACAGAAAACTGCTGAACGGGAAAGGTTTTTATGTCTCCGTTAATAATTCAGACATGAATGTGGCCACGTCTGTTTGCCTTCTTGAATCTCCAAGATCTCATTATCTTCTATTCATTAGTTCTGACAAACACTTGGGGGAAGGAAAAAAGAAAGCTCCCCTCTCATGGAAAAGCTAAGCATTTCACGCTGGATCGCCCACGCATAGTAATATCTGTGTAAAGCGGTTGGAATCATGGGATGAAAAGGGGAGCGGATGAAATTGATTCCTTTGTTTTTGAGTTGCAGCGTTAATGATCAGAGCAGACTGGAGCTGTCAGGCGAAATGAAACTGATCAGAAAGATTTGACGCCGTTTATTGACTTCACATGGCGCAGAGGAATTTCTAAACTGATACTGACTTTTATTTTTGAACTTACTTCTTCCAGAAGAGGTGAAGGGTTGATCTGTGTCACCTGAAGCTGCGTGAGCTTTGGCATGATAACCAAAAGCAATCATTAAGACACTAAACATCTGTAACAGATCACTCGTGGGGCCTTCATGACTTCTTCTGATGTGCTGTGGTTCTCGTGTTTGACTGCAAAGCTTCACTGTATATGGGTCTAATTATTAAGGAATTCTGAAGAACGTTTAGTTTATTTCATGTCGAGGAAGCGTCTGTGATCATTTTCAAACCCATCTACCCTCAAGATGCTACACATGCTTCGTCAAACGTCTTCAAACAACCAGGCTTCTGTCAGTTCTGCAATATCTTGTGTATGAGGACTTATTATATAATCCAGCTGTTATACACCAATGTCTATTGATATCATGGTTCATAAATTGCATCTTTGAGTCAATTCTGACCAATTTTCGGATACCTCATCTGGCAAGTTAGGACCCTTTACTGGTTCTAACTTGTTCCAATATTTTGACTCGCAGGTAAACTATGGTCCAGGAGTGTGAAGGTGGCCTACAACCTGCTGCACAAGCTGGGAACCAAACAAGAACCACTTGTGAGATCTGGAGACCGGGTGAGTTTAAAGAAGCAAGGACATACGAAGTGTTCATGCTCATATGCTGCGTTTTGGTTTTCTCCCAACATGACGCTGTGTAAACCCTCTTACCTTTGGTCTCATCTGCCCAAAGACTATTTTTCCAGAGGTTATGTGCTTCATTCAGCTTCACAAATCTAAATTTTGCTGCCATCTAGTTTCAGGTAGGAGAGAGCTTGTACTTACACACAAGCCATACTAGTTCAGCATTTCCAACAATTAACATGCTAACTGAGACCTAGAGAGTCTGAGATAAGTGAAGTTTCTTTAGTTTTCACATATAAATATGATAAATTCCTTAAAAAGAATAAAATAAAGCAACAAATAATAGAAACAGCACTAATGCAAGAAACTTTTACACAGAAAACTGAGCTGGATTACCATATTGTTTGGACCATAATGGCAGCAGATTGTGATATGAGAGAGAGAGAGAGACTATGCGTCTGCCGGGAGGACAGAGTAGTAGGACTACGCTGCCTTGTTTCTAACATAAGGGCAAAATAAACGTAACCCTTATATTGAATTAACTTACTTGGTTTATTGTTGCTATTGCGTACTGCAGGCGCGGGCTGCTTTACATGAATGCACTTCTAGTTTAGACATTACAGTCAGGCAGTCTGGTAGACAGCTCAGGGGTCCTATCAGGTAGTGACAGTGTACCTTAATGCTCCGAATATCAATTCAATTCAATTTTATTTATATAGCGCCAATTCATGAAACATGTCATCTCAAGGCACTTTACAAGTTAGGTTCAATCATATTATACAGATTGGGTCAGATTATACAGATTGGTCAAAAAATGTTCCTATATAAGAAAACCATATCCACTGAGCGGAGCGGTTTTGTTGCTAACCAAAGTCGTACTTACATATATTGACAGATGTTTGAGTGCATTGTACCACATAAAATCAGTCAGTAAGCACAAGAAGTACGGTAATAGTGCATAAGTTTAAAAAAGTAAATAAATCACACATAAAGTGCACCGGATTATAAGGCGCACTATAAATTTTTCAGAAAATTTGTGTGCCTTATAGTCCAAAAAATACGGTACATGTTCGGCCATCAAAATCCCACTCTGTCTCTGTCCTGGATAGAACGTCAACGATACTGGCTGAAAAAAACGAATCCCACAAGCCCATAAACAAGCAACAAGCCCATGAAGCATGTGGAAAGCTCTGGCTGAAGGATCAAAGACTCTGAGAGAAACATCAGGCTTGAATAATTCTAAGATGTACAGGGCAGCTTGTCCATATGAATTGAGCCTAAGGGGGGAAACATCCTTTAATGTTTAAAGTACTTTTGAACCAGTTGTCTAGAATAATACTTATGTGACATTGAATCCACAATACTGTGCATCTGCATTACATTTAAATTATGACAGGAGGTGCTCTGTCTGCATCACCTTCCTGCACATGTAAACACTACAGCATAAATAAATGGATCAGGAGATAAGCTACGCTCTCACACACCATATGTGATGCAATGTTGCAGTGTTACAGATTTAACTGCTACTTAGGTACTGATGCAGTGACCCAATAATAGCTTTTCACTTTATTCTGCAATACTATCCAACCACTCTACCCATGCTGATGAAGAGTTACCCAACTCTAGATACTTGGAACTGAAAGTGACGGCATGACGTACTTCCTGAGTAATAATAATAATACTCAGCTAATAATTATTTCACTGAAAGTTCGTTAATTCATTCCTAGTGTATAGACCCTAAAACATGGAAAAAAATAAGATATAAGATATAACTGCAAAAGTAACCAGTACCCAGTCCTGATGCAGGAGAAAACAGTAAAGTTTACATTCTTGATCCCAGTCGACTTGCAGTACTCAGACCAGAAGTGCATCAAAAGCAGCAAACGGTTAAGAAAATGTGACAGGACTTGATTTTGCACAAAACTCTGTTCCTTTCCTTAGGTCTACACCGGCTTAACACGTTTAAAAAAAAAAATTAAACATATATGGCACGATCGAAAAAAATGTGACAGCATCTCAAGTGTCTGAGACACAAATAAACAGGAAAACACCTCTAAAGCCAAGATGCCACCTAATAACATTAATAATGTCATGAAGGGCAATGAGCAGTTTAACCTGTCCTAAGCACATTCTAGTTTATCCATTTCTGTGTGTCGGTTAGAGTTATACAGCTTAATGTCATCAGCAAAGACATGACGGCACATCTAATCAGTCAGTTGGCTAATAATACTAATAAATAATAATAATAAATAAATAAAAATAACTGGCTAATAATCAGTCATTTTGAAAGTGAATGATAAAAGAACAGGACTGGTTCCTAAAGCACACCCGGAGGTACCCAGTAGAGCCGCCATTTCTAACATGAGTTGGTTCACACATGAAGTGTAGGATTTCGTAGAATGGTAACTACTATAGGGATGGAGCGTTGTAGTGTTTTCTGTAATTTCTCTGAGAACTGCACGGTCGATGCTTGGTGTAAATGTGTCAGGATGTTCCCTCCTGGTAAGATCAGCCATGTTTTTTTTTTTTTTAAATAAATCAATCTTCCCTCTGTGGGGTGATTTAAATTAAATTTTATCTATAAAATATACCAATTCATGATACATGTCATCTCAAGGCACTTTCCAAAGTCAAATTCAATGAGATTATAGTTCCAAAAAAAAGTAAAAAACAAGGCAACTGGACTTGTTATCCGTAGTAGTTCTACTACGGATAACAAGTCCAGTTGCCTTGTTTTTTACTTTTTTTGGAATGACCATGACCTGGATGACTGAGAATCTTCACCATCATAATGAGATTATACAGATTGGTCAGAAAGTTTCCTCTCTAAGGAAACCCAGCAGGTTGCATCAAGTCTCTCCAAGCAGCATTCACTCCTCCTGAAAGAGCGTAGAGCCACAGTGGACAGTCGTCTGCATTGTTGATGGCTTTGCAGCAATCCCTCATACTGAGCGCGCATGAAGCGACAGTGGAGAGGAAAACTCCCCTTTAACAGGGAGGAAAACCGCCAGCAGAACCAGAACCAGGCTCAGTGTGAACGCTCATCTGCCTCGACCCACTGGGGCTTAGAGAAGACAGAGCAGAGACACAGAAAGCTCAGAAGCTCACATTGATCCAGGAGTACTTTCTATGTTAGATGGTAATAGAGGATGATCTGCCTCCCCTGGATGATGTCACAGCTAACAGAACGCCAGACCAGGTGTACCTTCTATGAAGAGAAAAAATGACCGAGAACAAAAAGTTAAAAGCTGAAATAACAGCAAACAATGTAAATTGGAGAACAGTAGGAGAACTCAGCAGAGTGAGAGAAATAGACCCTGATGTCCTCCAGCAGCCTAAGCCTATAGCAGCATAACTATAGAGGTAGCTCAGGGTAACCTAAGCCACTCTATAAGCTTTGTCAAAAAGGAAAGTTTTAAGCCTAAAGTAGTTTAAAATGGCCTTATAACACTTTCCAGACAAATGAGCTCGTAAATGGTAAATGGCTTGTACTTGTATAGCGCTTTTAACTAGTCTTGACGACCTCCTGCTTTACACTACAGTCTTAGTCATTCACCCATTCACACACACATTCACACCCTGACGGTGGTAAGCTATGTTAGTAGCCACAGCTGCCCTGGGGCAGACTGACAGAGGCGAGGCTGCCATACAACGGCGCCACCGGGCCCTCTGACCACCGCCAGTAGGCAATGCGGGTGAAGTGTCTTGCCCAAGGACACAACGACAGAGACAGTCAGAGCAGGGGATCGAACCGGCAACGCCCTAACCTCTGTGCCACCATCGCCCCTCTGTGGGGTGATTTAAATTAAATTTAATTTTATCCCTCGTAGTGGATGTCTTTTTTCCTGGGCGCTGTTCCAACGCACCAGTCTGCTGTAAAACAGCTAGCGGATACAAAATGTCGAATAGTCGAATGTTGTAATAGGTCGCCTGACCCATGCATTTGATTAGCAACAGATACTTGATACTTTACAGTCGAAAGTGACATAAAAAGGTTAATAAAGCTGCAGCAGTGAAAACTGTTGTTGACATGTCGCAGGTGGATTTTCTGAAGCTATCTGACCTCCTCAACACATCCTGGAAACAGCGTTACTCACAAACACCAGACCTCCTCTTCTGTTATGTGATTGTTTCCTTCAAACTTTGAAAACTTCTCTGCATCTGGCTTGAATTTAGCTTTTGTCTGATGTCACCTCTCAGGCTTTTTGAGCTCTTGCTAAACAAACGCAGCACCGAGTCGTTCTGCCGTACCTAAAGGAACAGACCGACCCCCTTCCTTTCGCTGTCGTTATCACCACATCCCGTTTTGGACCTGTAAACCCATTGCTAAGGACATTAAAAGATCCTCAAACTGAAATGGAAAAGGCTTCGGCAGCAGCCGTGCCTGTTTCTGATGTCATGCGACGCCCCCAGAGTCTCTGTTGCATCGCTTTCATCTTCATTTTAGGCTTGATCTCAGGCTCAGCTGGAAAAATGAGTCAAGGCTGACACAACGCTGGGTAACGCTGCAGCTCTGGGTGTTTTAATTATGACTCCTCTGCTTTTTTCCCCCTCCCGCTCAGTGAGAATCACAGACCGCTCTCTTTCACCTTGAACAGGCTGCAAAAAAAAAAAAAAAATCACATTTTCAAAGATGTTGATATTAAATCTACTTTAATGTGAAGTGCTTAGAAGCAGAATCAGCTGCCCTGAGTACTCATCGCAGACTTTTTGTTGTTTAAGCACATTAGAAATCTAATTATTTCTGTTGGGGAAGAGATCATAGGCAGATGACTGTTTTTTTTTTTTTGAAATAGTGAAGGTTATTTGGTTTTATATAATACTCCATCTGTACGATTGAAGTTGTTTGATTTTATTTGCTTTTCTAATTCAGTGCTTCTAATTTTCTCCAAATGTCTTTTTGTGTTTTGCTGAGCAGCAATCAGTTTTTATAGTTATTTCTCTGAGACGGTTTATGCAACATATTGTCATTTCAGGTCTTTTTATTCTTTATGTGCAATAATGCCCTCTAGTTGGATTTTTTATCTCAGTTTTGATCCAAAGCTGGGTATGTTGTGTTTCTTGTAGCTTAAGAAGAAAAAGCTCAACAAAGTGTCTCTTTTTTGATGCCTCCTGGCTAAACAGACCTAAAGAACAAGAACACATAAAACATTTAAACTCCTAGTCCTGCCATGAAGATACAGAAACATCTCAAGATATTTGAATGTTGTAAAAAAGTTCAATGTGATTTCATTTTTATTCATAAAGCAGATTTAAAAACAAAGGAACGTTAATAAAGTCCTGAACGATAAAAGGCCAAAGCAGAGATTAAAAGTACATTAAAACAAGTTTTATTTAGGGCTGGGCAACAATTAAAATCTTTAATCGCGATTAATCGCATAATTTGCCTGATTAATCATGATTAATCGCGTTGTATGCGCAAACTCCAAGAATTAATTCAAAAGTAGTGTAAAGAGCACTTTTATTTTAATGTTCTGCTGCCATATGAACAAAAGTGTTGTAACATTTGTAGCACTTATCAGTAACACATATTTAGTGTAAAGCTCAACTTAAACATGTAAAACAAAAAATAGCAATAATAATAAATTAAAGCTTATTGCCACTGACAGGGAATTCTCTTTATGGGGAAAAAATCTACCAAAACAGGCAATTTCTGAGGTAACAGCAGGGAGCAGCATTACCATTTTATGTTCAATACCAAAGTGTGAAGCACAAAAAAAGGTCTACAGTAGCTATCCACTTCGCCATTACATTGGTTAGCTTCTCTGAGTCATTGAATTGTTTGGTGACGTCTACAGTGTGTTTAAGTGATATGTTAAACTCAAGGTGCTCCAGTGATAAGAAAGTTTAACTTGGCAGTGGTTACAACTGTAAGAACTTTAAACTGAAAATGTCAATTTAAAAGTTCTGTGACTTTGTTTTTTTTCCACGTTTTCCTTTTTCCAGCCAGCACCTTTCTTCCTCTTTGAATCCGAGGCTGGGCTGACAGCGAGGTTATTGGCGCATTATCGCCACCTACTGTTCTGATTCAAACCCCTACACCGCAGCAACAGACCTTCACAAAATAAAAGCACGTGCAGGGTTTCCCGCAGCACTATGTTGGCGAGGTGGCCACCTCGCCAAACTCCCGCTACCGCCTCGCCAACATTCAAAAAAAAAAAAAGTAACTCGATATACTTGCATGTTTATTTGACGTTAACACGCGTTTTTTTGTTGTTGCTTTCTCGCGTGCATAAAGTGAATGGCAGGGAAAAAACAGGCAAAAATACATGGATACTTTGAAGCGAGAAGCGACTTCACCGACGGCGTCGATGCAGACGCCCCCCCCCCCCCCCCCGCTCCGCCAGCAGTCATCCGCACAAAACTTGCTCCGGCCGCCAACTCACCGCCTCGTCTGAGCAAATTCCTGCGGGAAGCACTGATGTGAGCAACATGCGTTAATGTGCGATAAAGTAAATATCGCCGTTAATAGTCTAATGAATTAACGTGAAATTAACGCGTTAACTTGCCCAGCCCTAGTTTTATTACATAGAGTGAAATATTTCAAACCTGTTTTTCTTGGTTTTTTTGATAATTATGGTTTACATGGAATAAAAACCAAAAATATTTGCAGCCCTGAAACAAAGATGCTTGGAAATATTCAACAAGTTGTAAATTCAGTATAGTTGACAGATCTGTTCGTCCCTTTTATTATTGTGTTGTAATATCTAACAATATTATATTACTAGAATAAGCTTAGACGTATTTTAACCTGCACCTAAAACCCACCGTCCTGACTTCATACATTCAGTCTTTAATGTTATTTAATGAAACTTACTTACTTTTGAGACGTACAGAACCCAGAGCCCTGGGGTAGAATAATCCCCTTTTCTTACAAAGGAAGCTTCAGGGATTCATATGATAAAGAACATTATTAATGCATTAAGCCTCCTTTCCTTTACATTTTTACTTTTCAGATTTCAAAATACAACAGTTTAAAGCAGACTCATAGTGGGAAAAAAAACCCTGTAATCTGGCTGTTGGTTCCTCTGCAGAGCCATTTCTCTCTTGTTTCATTTTGCTTCAATAAAAGCAACGCGGCTTATATGAATAAATGATAAAGCCAACAACCAATCAGCAGCTCCTATAAAAGACCTTTATTGGTCCAGCAGTTATCCTCCTTGCTTGTGTGCCGCAGCAGACGGGCAGACACATCCTCTCTGTGCAACTTTCTGCAGATGAAGCCCAGCCGGCTCCAGTGAGACCTGCAAACATCAATATTACATCTGTTAAAGCGTCGTTATGTTCCTCCCATTCATTCAGCTGCACTTAGCTTGTAGCACACACAGTGTATATCTGCTTTAGTAATGTGTATAAAAGCTATTAAGCGGCACCGGGGTTTACTGGTAACGTCACACCAGGCAACTGGAGCTGAGCTTGACCCAATAAGGCAGAGATAACATCCTCACTGTGGCGTGGTGCAAGTGTGTTAACAATGATGCCTTCATGTCCTGGGTGCAGGAAGTCACATGGAGACTCGTGCATGTTTTGGTTAAACTGGTGAAACATTTTCCAATCAATAAAATCCTGCAGTAAAATAAAATAAAACCATCTTGCGGGTCAGGAGGGAAAAAGGCTTCGTCTCTGTAGAATGAGAGTGGAGTAAAAAAAAAAAAAAAGGCCTTTTCTGTGGAAAAACATCAATGTTTCAGGTGAAGAAAGGTTTGTATTTAGGTTCAGGTGAATGTTTTTGTTTAGGTTGTTCGATACAGAGGTCCCATGTATTAAACTGTAGAAATAAAGGAGTTTTTTTTTTTTTTACTGATTTAAGGGAAATGTGGCAGAAACAGAAAACAGGCGGATGGAGTTTGGTAGTAAAACAGGTGATAATGTCCTGATGTCAGCTTTATTCTTCTCTGGTACAAACCATCAGCTCAGCCACTTGTCCAGCCTCAGAGCACATTTTCCTTTTCATTTCCCACCATGTTGCCCCAAATGCAATGCAGGCGGCTCATTCTCTACTAAAGCCGCCCTCTCTCTGCTCCATTTCACCGTTCAGAATAAAACGACGGCGCAATCACCTCAGTCCGCAGCAACTAATGGCATCACTTCTGTTTCTGTCTGTAGGTGGCGCTGGTCTTCCCCAACAATGACCCCGGTGCCTTTATGACGGCTTTTTACGGCTGCTTACTGGCGGAGGTCGTCCCCGTGCCGATAGAGGTACCGCTAACCAGGAAGGTAAGGATTCATTACCTCTGCCAACCTCTGCAGCCTTAGCTTACCTTCATCAGATGCTTCAAAAGACAAAAGGTAGAACAGGAAAAGATGCTGATTTAATAAATATTATTTCAAGGACATTTTATTTAAATGACTAAAGAGCTTTAAAAGCACTAAGATCTATTGAAACGTATGGAAAAGTTTAGAGATTCTTGTACAAGCAATTGTCTCGCACCCCACAAGAGGGATATCTTAGAAAAAGAGAAGAAATAAAGAAAGTAAAAAGATTTCTTAATAAATTCATGGTTAAATTTAGCACTGTTGAGCTGGAAGACATTAAGGAAACCCAGAAACAATGCTCATGTGCAGAAACAAAACAGAAAGGGACTAAAAGAAGAATAGAGACACTTATTCTGGGTATGAGGGTGTCAAAGTTAGACATGGATGGTTGGCGTTAAAGAGCAGCAGCTGATCTTTAAGCTGAACATTTGGAAAATACGTCAGGAAGGAGCCCAGCAGTCACCAGACTATTTCTAGCTGATGAAATGGAGATTGAAGGGGAAATAAACTCATTTGGTTTCTCACATACTTAATAAAATACACCATAGGAAGCAAAGCGAGAAGCAAAGCGAGAAGCTTGGGGCAGCGGTTCTTGAGGGAACTGGCGATAACGTTCCCCAGCCCACACTCATCAGCTCGGTTCCTTCCATGCCTCTGCTGTGTTCGCAGGACGCCGGCAGTCAGCAGATCGGCTTCCTGTTGGGGAGCTGCGGCGTCACCGTGGCTCTGACCAGCGACGCCTGCCACAAAGGCCTGCCCAAGAGTCCCACCGGAGAGATCCCGCAGTTCAAAGGTCAGACACGCAGAACGCCGTTCACCGGGACTCTGTCCTGTGAAGCATGAGGCGGAGCTGTCGTCATTATACGTGCACTCGCCTGGAATATACAACCGAACTGCAGCCAGATACGCTTTGGTTAGAGAACTCCTGGCATATTAGAATAACTGAACATTTGTTTTAGTCACAATAAACACCTTAAAGTTGGTTTTTGATAACTAACAGTCAGCTTGACCCTTTCAACCTGAAGCCTTTTTTATTTTTATGCCTCGAACATTGCTCACCCTAAACAGGAAATATTGTCGTTTACCAAGAAAAACAGCAAAGGTGACACAAATTTTACAACCGTTGTTCGTCGGAAGCAGTTTTATGTCTTTTTTTTCCTTCTGGCTTCTGTATTCCTGATACTTTGTGCAGCTTCGACAGCATCCTCCACTCTGACATCAGAGGATCCACTCCCACAACGTCACTGGCCTTGGGATGAACAGTTTCTACTTGTTTCTGACATTTCCATCTTGCAGACAACAACGTTATGTCATTTTCAAAGGGGTTATTTAAAAAAAATGCCTTTTTAATTGATTTTATGCATTTAGAAGAAAAATTCTGTTTCCGTAGGAAAACTTCCTCCTGTTTTTAAAACATTTCCATTGTGTTTGTTCATTTGCGTAACTGAGGTTTTCACCGAACTCCCCACATCCGCAGACCTGAGTCGGCTGAAAAAGATCAAAGTTTCATGAATCTTCTGAGATCTATGAGTTTCTGTACTTCCACAGAGTTTGCAGGTCTTACCTGGAGAGCCAAACGACTCGCTCTGCTTATTTCAGTCGTGTTTAAATAACACGGATCATTAAGGCTCAAAAATCTCTTCAGCAGCAAATTATGGTTCGATTTGCTTAAGTTTTGCCTGCTTATTTTTTCATTACGATGTGATTTTGGTGAAATGTTGGATCTAAATAGTCCTTAAATGTTTTTTTTCAATATCATTCCTTTACAAGCTTCCAGCTAAATAATTACATATATAAATAACATACTATTGTTCATTTGATAATCTTTAAACAATAAATATGTACCAAAAGGAAGTTGTGAGCTGCAATCAAATTAAATATGCAATTGCTGATGATACTACTCATTCAGTAAAAACCAGTGACTACTTTACTATCTATAAGGTATAACTAATTTAGTGTGAACTAGTTCATATTAAGGCTTGTGAACTACAGCTATAGCTCAATAGATTAATTTATTTATAAATTGATCATGTTTTTAATTAAGTGACCACGTGAACCATCTTATTAATGTTGAAATTGTGCAGCAGTAGTAAAACATCAGCAGAGAGCCCTTGACCATCATAGTGGAGCCATATAATGCATTAGAGTAAACAACAAAGCAGGAGGAGAGCATCTTCTCTTTTTATTACGGAACGACATTCAGATCTGCAGCCATTAAGAGCTAATTATAGTTTATTTGGGCTCTCTCTGTTTCTAATAACGGAGCGTTCAACGACCTCCTGGAAATGGGAAGTCCAATACTCTGTTTGGAAATGTATTATACGAAGCTCTAGAAAACGACCCAGTTGGGCTCTATAAGTGAATTTATTGCTCGAGTTGGGAGAAAAGTAGAAATTCGGATGGAAATGATTGTAAAAAGCAACAAACGGGGCAAATATGATCCACGTTAGTGGTGCAGTAAAGCAGCTTGTTTTAAGTGTGAAGTTGGACCCTCTGACAAGATGTTAGACTGAGTTTTTTGATAGATTTAGACTTCGGACACTCGACTACTGTTACTCAGCTAGAACAAAGAGAAAAGCTGCATAATCTGTCCGGTTTAAAGGGTCTCAATTAATTGTGTAAAGTTGAAAAGATTCCTTTATAATAAGAAGAATGAAGGTCTTTTATTTACTGTAAACTCTGAGTAAAATAACCTGACGGAGCAAAATTCCTGGCAGGCAGGCAGGCTGAGAGATGGAGGAGCCGGTGATGGAGCGATGTGGAGAAACTCAGAGGGATGCAGATCGATAGAAAAACAACCATCAGTACAGAAAGGAGGAGGGAGAGAAACCTCTGAGTGATAAATAACCACGCTTTGCTTTGCAGTAATGGGTTTATAAATAGAAACCTGATGCCAGCAGATTTAAGATTGTCAGTGTGGCGCTCATTAAAGCAAAGTGCTCCTCGAATCGATCAGCTCGAAGCGCGTCTCGGTCCCACGGCTTCTTCTGTCTCTCTTCCATCTGCTGTAATTCAGACATTAGCAGGACTCACACGCTGGATTTCACGTTGAGTATTTTACACCCATGCGACCTTTTATCGCTGACCGGGCGGCACATCCTCGTACCGTCGCCAACGACGAGCAACATTTGCCCTTTGAGCCGTAGAAGTAAAGCTTGCAGTGGAAAATAAAGTTTCAGCAGCTTTCTCCTCCACAATCCCTGATCTGCTCTCCTTGTGTCCAGGTTGGCCCAAGGTTCTGTGGTTCGTCCCAGAGTCCAAACACCTCTCCAAGCCGCCCCGAGACTGGTTCCCCCAGATCAAAGATGCCAACCAGGACACGGCCTACATCGAGGTAAACTGGAGGAGTTTGGCAGAATGTGCCCACCTGTTGGCTTTTGCTTGTCGTCTCGGATCAGAGAGACGGCACGTTTCCGCCGGTCAGTGCCGCCATCCGGGCCGGTTGAGTTGATTGTTTGGTGACGTCCCTTTCAGCCCGCGGGTGGTAATGGCGCCTGCGGTGAGGTGAAGTGTCCCCTTGATTGTGTTTTGGATCGAAAGAGGCTGCAACAGAAAGTGATCAAAGGAGAGGGATGATTGAAAAATGACCTCCTGTCTCTCTAACAGAAGCATCTCTGCAGAGAGCCTCACACAGAGGAAAATCACTGCAAGACGCTTTTGTTTCCGTGGCTAAAAAACAATAATAATAAAAAAAAGAAGAAACATCCCAATGTGATTCATTGCCCTAATAGCAGCCTGTGATGGTGGTTTGACAGGCTTTTAGACAGAGAAGTCCTTATTCTAGAAGAAATCTAATCTATTACTGTGACTCAGCAGATATCAGAAAGAGTTTTAGCTTTTATCGCTCAAATCCATCAGTTTCGTCATTCCAGAGTCTCTCCTCCTATAGACGAGGAGTTGACTGACAGCTAATATTTACTGGCAAAAACAAATTAAGCACAACCACAGCTGCCATCCAGGGTTTGTGTGGAGTACTGTCAATATTTATTAAACAACTGCATTGATAAACCGACAAGCAAAACAAAACGTCTTGAATGTGAATTGATGACAATAATAATAATAATAAAAAACGTCTATGAAAAAACTATGCATTTAAAGTGATTGTTTTTCATAAATTGTCCATCTTTTTTGCCCTGGGAGCCCTGCAGCATATAAATCAATTCTGAAAAGAAGTCTGTACTTAACATTCATAACTGGAGTTTAAATCCCAGAACCAAACAATGTGGGTTTACAGAAATATTAATCCTGAAATATCATTTTATATGTCAAATAAAGTAGATTTCCAAAAAGTTAAGATTTCTGGGGAGAACCACGTTTCTTTTCAAGTTTATTTACCATTAAACCACTTTTGCAACCTGTAATTGATTAGATATAAAGGTTGCTTTCTAAAATGTACAGGCTACTTTATAAACCATACAGTTTATTTTCTAAAACCTGCAGTTTACTTTCTACAACATACAGCTGACTTTCTAAAACTTACATGATACTTCCTAAACATCACAGGTTACTTTCTAAACCTGGTAACTTTCTAAAACTTACAGGTTACTTTTTAAAATTAACAAGTTATTTCCTAAAACTTACATGTAACATTCTAAAACTTACATGTTACTTTCTAAAACTTGCATGTTACTTTCTAGAATGTTAATTTGTAAAACTTACAGGTTAAAACCTAATTGTTACTTCCCTGGAACTTGCAGGTCCCTTTTCAAAATGTTCATGTAAACTTTCTTTAACTAAACTCATATTGTGAACTTACTGAGAGTACTGTGTATGCTATTTTTGCCTTACTGATCACTTCATTCTCTGTTGCTGTAGAACAAACTTTAGATTAGCTTATCTTGTTTTTTTTATATATATATTTAGTGCATAACCCTGTCAATGCGTTTTTTGCCACTGTCACGCCCAACTTTCCCCACTGTGGGACAGAAAAGGAATTTCTTGTCTGATGTGTGATGTATGGCTATAAATTCTAGTTTTTATCTAAGAGTTGCGTTAAATATAATCAAGGGTTTTAATTTTATGATTATCATCTATCTACCTGTCTGTGTGTCCAGTATAAGACGTGTAAGGACGGCGGCGTCCTCGGTGTCACGGTGACGAGGACAGCCATGCTCACACACTGCCAGGCCCTCACACAGTCCTGCTCGTACACAGAAGGTAACTCACACATTTCTACCTGTCACAGTTCACACAGAGTGATGATGGCTCATCCTCAGAAAGCCAACAGCTAATAACCTTAACGGGACTCTGAGGTTTCTGTTTTTGGTTGAACGTGAAGCTTAAGATGATCCTTTTCGTTTTCTTTTTCCAGCTGAAACCATAGTGAATGTATTGGACTTCAAGAAGGACGTAGGACTCTGGCATGCTGTCCTGACTGTAAGTTAGATAATCTATCTGCCATTACTGTCTTAAAGGGATAAAAAACAAAAATATTTCTGTGTGCATTTTTTACTTATCTATGGTTTGATTTGGTAAGAAAGCAGCTAGTAATATTTTTGACTTGAGTAAATATGCAAGACTTTTATTTAATGTTTTCTAGACGACTAGAGCACTAGCTATAAGCCTGAAAAACAATGTTATCTCAGGTCAACAATGTTATCCTGAGTAACAATATGCTGTTGTCCTCTGACTGAATTTCAATATTTCCAACTAGTTTGTGCTCAAATAGACAAAATGTTTTAAAATGAATATATCTTCCTTTGATTGGAGACCTAGTTTAAAAGGTCATCAAACGTTGCAAATAACTGAACCAATTATGTTGGCAACAACAGATTTAAAATAACTAGTAGAATGAGAACAACACTGTTAATGAGAAATATCAACTCCAACAGATTTATACAATCAGGGCTGTATTTGTAAATACATTTAAGGCAAAATGTTTGATTACTCTGTTTGCTGCTCTGGAAACACAACGAATAATAATACCAACTAATCCTAGTTCACTCAGTTCTTTTTAGCTCCATACTCAGAAAAATGAGTCACTCTGAAACATTGTCTTCTCTTTTAATCCCTTCTTCTTCTTCTTTCTGTCCCTCAGAGTGTGATGAACATGATGCATGTCATCAGTATTCCCTACGCCCTGATGAAGGTCAACCCTCTGTCCTGGATCCAGAAGGTCTGCCAGTTTAAAGGTAACCCAAACACCCCAGTCCGGTTCAGAAAACAAGCGCTAGCAGAAAGTATCTGAGGATATTCTGAATGGGGGCCATGTAGTTGGAGCGGGGGACTGGGCAGTCACAGGAAACCATTTTAGGCAGACAGAACCACCTTAATAACTAGTGAATGTGTTAAAATATCAAACTATTAACAGACTGACCTACCAACAACCAAAAGACCCACTGGCTACCTGTAGCAACCTGGCTACATACCGCCATCCGCTCCTGACCCTTTCTACATGGCCTGATCTTTCCTACGTACCAGCTGAGCGACCCATCCGACCGCCTAACTAACCTGACCCCCCTCCTACTACCCCAGACCCTCCTATAGACCAATACTAACAGAAGACTAGTATTGTATTCTAAATATTAGGTTAAATTTTATAATTATATTTATATTTATATATATATATATATATATATATATATATATATATATATATATATATATATATATATATATATATATATATAGTGTATTATTAAGGAAACGTTCCGTTTAAAAATATTTTGTAACAAATGTAACTCCAGAGTTGAAAAGAATAGCAGCAAATTTGGGATCTGTTTGTACCTTATTAGGAGAAAAGAGACATAAATACTTATATTTCTATGTAGAAACAAGATATGAGTGGAAACTGTTGTCATAAAATGTATCTAAATAAAAAAATAATTATTTATTGCAGGCTTTGGCTGGGAAAGTAGTTTAGGTTTCAAACGTGTCTTTGAGCTTTAGGCCTCCAAGAAGAGTTTGGATGTTTTAACCATTTTACTAAAATCCCTTTGGCCGCGTGCCGGCGCAGCTATAGGAGGCAGGGCCTCACAGGTGCCAGCCAGCGACGGGCCATCAGGTTGGCCCCTGAAGCAGCAGAAGCAGCGTCTGGGTGGCTGTAAGTGAGGAGGGGAGAGGCGTGGCTTAGGGCAGCGATTCTGGACACAAGCTGGGGCTCGATCAGCGCCGGCCGGGTCGCCTGGGTGGGGACGGGTGTGATTGTTGAAAGACCTGAAACCCCCGACGACCCCAGGACACGTTGCTGATGATGTGTGGTGTACGGCGTGATGAAAGCTGTGCATAACGGGTCGACGCTGCTTGTGTTATTGGTACTGAAAACGAGACGAATACTTCATATAAGTAACATTGTTTACAACAGAATAATAGAAGACGGCTAAAAACCCTGTTACTACGCTGCTTCCTGTAAACTCTAGATCTGTCAATGTTTTAATTGAACTCATTTGTTTAATTTGCTTTGTCAAAATGATCAGGTGTCTTCTCTCTGGCCTTTCCTAATGACAACTAGTGATTTTTAACTTTGTTCCTTTTTCATTTTCACGTATCTAACCCGTTAAATGCTGTTTAACGTTTTGCCTGCAGCGAAGGTGGCCTGCGTAAAGTCCCGGGACATGCACTGGGCCCTGGTGGCCCACCGGGACCAGCGAGATGTCAACCTGAGCTCCCTGCGAATGCTGGTGGTGGCCGACGGTTCCAATCCCTGTAAGGAAGACCCCCCCCCCCGCATCTGTGCAGTTGGTCAGATAATCGTCTTTCTTTCAGGAAGGCATTCTTACTGTGCTTTATCTGCTTTTTGTAGTGAAACACGTAGACAGAACGCAGCTGTGTGTTTGTTTCACTGCCAGCTCATGTCTGACGTCGAATAACGTCTTAGTTTCATGCCTGGCAGTGAGCATTATTTAAGTGATCTACAACGAGTCCAGATCCTCACCATAAAAGGTTGGAGCTGCAGGAAAAAAAAGAGCCGTAATGAGCAGCACTTGTAGCTTTTTTCTTTATAAAGGGTGTAAGCTCATAAAAGAGGCTCCAACCACTAATTAAACGTGGTAAGTTTAGACGTTTTCATTTACAGGACCTCCTCAGGTGCTCGTCAGTGTGGAGGTCCCTCAGGCGCAGAAACTGGCTGAGGTTTTGTTTTATTTGCAGTAACAAGAGCTTTGTTGTTGTGAAGGAGTCAAAAAGTAAAAGAGCAATAAACCAATAATAAGGATACGCAAAAAATAAGTAAAGCACAACTTCAGAATACCTTCCAGGATCTCTTCTAATTAGAGACGGACGTATCGGACCCCGTGTGCTCTAGTTTGATGTGGCTGTGGTGCCTGAGCTTCTGCTGCACACATTACAGATCTTTAAACCCCAAACTGTGACATGAATACCTAACGGCGCTGTCTGTGACTCGCAGGGTCGATCTCGTCCTGCGACGCGTTCCTCAACGTCTTCCAGTCCAAAGGTCTGAGGCCGGAGGTGATCTGCCCCTGTGCCAGCTCCCCAGAGGCGCTCACCGTGGCCATCCGCAGGTACGCCGTCTCACAGGAAGCTGGTTTCAGGTCATCGCAAGAGTTAAAATGAAGTAGAAAAACTCCGACTACTTCCATAATCTCCGCTGTTTTATTTAGTAAAGATAACGATGCATAGCCATTCTTACAGTTTTTGATTCTATTCTTAGATTTTTTCCGAAGAGTTTTTTTTCAGTTCTTTAAATACTAGATGAGCAACAACCACAGATTTAGCCTCCTCTTAAAGCGTGAAACACATTTTCCGCCTCAGCCACAGGATGTGTCCTCTGACGCTGTTGTT
Organism: Fundulus diaphanus; assembly: GCA_037039145.1. Taxonomy (NCBI): domain Eukaryota; kingdom Metazoa; phylum Chordata; class Actinopteri; order Cyprinodontiformes; family Fundulidae; genus Fundulus; species Fundulus diaphanus. The sequence goes on from CM073133.1 coordinate 10,553,825, forward strand.
GAAGCGTCTCGCCGCATCTGTCGCCGCCGCAGCGCTTCGTTAGTCCGAGCCGCGGCTGATTTCTAACCGGCTTTATCGCCTCTTAAAGCACCTCGTTCCAGGCTTTGTGCATCAGATCTTTTATTTACTCCAATAAATAAGATTTAGAAAGTGTTTACAGAAAATTTCCTCTCTCTGTCTCTCTCTCTGGTTGAGCTGATCATGATTTGTAGTTCGTTGTTGGGTTTAAAACAGTACATTTATACCCAAAGTCCACATGACTCCATCAGCCGCTGTTCTTCCCATGTTGGCTCTGATTTACCTCTTTAACTCCGTTTAACTCAAATCTTTGAATCTCCATTTTAAATGTTTTTGTGTCTTCAAACATCCTGTCCCAATGTTGGGTTGAATCTGATTACCGCTGTGTTAGAGGACACAAAGTTTGCCCTTTTCTAAATATTCTTGTGATTTTGTAAGCTGTTAAAGTTGTGTAAACAAAATGCTAAATTTTCCTTAATCTAAAAAAATATCCTGTCAGTATGGAGGTCATTTATTTTTATAACATGGTGCATTTTTTAAAAGCTTTAACAGTTTTTGTGCAAAATCGATAATTATAAAACCTCCTCACATCACATTTTATTAAAATATTGAAATCTTTCATTAATTTCAATTTTGGCATCTTTGGACATAAATGATTTTTTTTCTGTATTTAATTTTTCAAAGTCCTTAAAAATCAGTTTTCTCTAGAAACAAACGAATAAAATCCCGCTTTATAAAACGTCTCTCTCCACATACACTTTTAATTTCTTTTGATAAATTAGAACAATTAAGGCAGCAAGAAGGTTGTGGGTTTGAAACCCGACCTGGGATCTTTCTCCATGCAGTTTGCATGTTCTCCCTCTGCATTCGCGGGTTCTCTCCGGGTACTCTGGGTTCCTCCCACTGTCCAAAAACATGACTGCTGGCTTAATGGGTCTCTCTAAATCGTGTGTGTGTGTGTGTGTGTGTGTGTGTGTCCTGTGTCTCTGCGTTGTCCTTTGTTGGACTGGCTACCTGTCCAGGGTGGACCCCGCCTCTCCTTCAATGAATCCCGCAGATAGACAACGTATATTTAATGGTTTTTAATAAGTAAATGTTTTCATGTTTTTTTTTAAAGTGCACCACTTTGCTCTAAAGCAGAGGTTTCCCAACTTTTTGGCATGTGGGCCGAAATTGTCAAGTAAAAAGTATTTGAGGGCCAAAAAATTAACAGTAAAGATTAAAAAGGACCATTAAAATGATGTTGCATTTTTTCTTTACCTGTTCTACAAAATATGATAATTTGAATTAAGTAAATTAGTCAGATCTCCTGTTAGAAAGGGATGTTAAATCACTGTAAATCCAAAGTTATCAAAGGGTTTTTCTCATTTGACTTATTAAAAGAGGGTCACCCAGTCTGGAAATTATTAAAGACAAATTATTTTTGGTCTAGCAATATAAGAACGGGATTTGGGTCAGTATTTATTCTATAATACTTTTTTAACAAATGAACTCAAAGCCCATTTTAATGCACGGAAGTCTTCATTAGAATAAAAGTCACTGGATGGATGTCGTCCTGTTTACTATGAAAATAAAGATGTAAAAAGTGTGTTTGATTAAAGACGTTTGCTTCGTGTTTCACCTGACATTTCCAGATGTAAGAATTTAACCTGCTTGTAATCATTTTAGCGTAATTAAAAATAAGTTTCTAAACCAGTTGAGGAGGGGCCTCACAAAACCAGTACAGGGGCCCCACTTTGGACATGCCTGCTCTAAAGTATCTTCCAAAATTATTGTTATGAAAATTTCTACTTTCTTTTACTATCATAAACTGGTGCAAAAAGGATAAAAATGTCATCTGGCCTCCTATAGGTTGAGATTGTTCCCTATTTTATGATAAATATTTTCACTTTTATGATCTTTAAATGAAAGAAAAGGGTTTTTTTTGCAGTAAATTATTATTATTTACCTGAAATTAGAACCCGTAGAAAGCGCTGAAGACGGTAAATTGATGCGTTTCTCCTCTCTGATGGGTCCTCCGCTCTCCTTCAGGCCGTTGGAGGAGGGAGCCACGCCTCCGAGCCGCGGCGTGCTGTCCATGCAGGGTCTGAGCCACGGCGTGATCCGGGTCGACTCCGAGGAGAAGCTGTCCGTGCTCACGCTTCAGGACGTCGGCTCCGTCATGCCCGGAGGTAGAGCCAACCCCGGTGAACGCCACCCGGCCTCAGAGGCGTCGGCTCTGGTCCGTCAGTGACGTCCGTCGTGTCTCTGTCTGCAGCGTCGATGTGCGTGGTGAAGCTGGACGGAGTTCCTCAGCTCTGTAAGACCGATGAGATCGGAGAGATGTGCGTTTGCACCGCCGCCACCGGATCCTCCTACTACGGCCTGGCTGGCATGACCAAGAACACCTTCGAGGTAAGTCTGCGGAGGCCTTTTCTCTGCGGCCGTCTGCAGTGTCGTGACCTGGTGTGCCGCGCCCTCAGGTCTTCCCCGTGTCCAGCAACGGGACGCCCGTCAGCGAGTTTCCCTTCACCAGGACCGGCCTGCTGGGCTTCATCGGACCCGCCGGGCTGATCTTCGTCACCGGGAAGATGGACGGCCTGATGGTGGTGGGGGGGCGGCGGCACAACGCCGACGACATCGTTGCCACAGCGCTGGCCGTGGAGCCCATGAAGTTTGTCTACAGAGGAAGGTAGGCGGTGGACGTCCTGCTCCTCCTGAGCTTCCCAGCCCGGCAGACACGTTGTGCTCCAGTTAGGAGGAACTTTTCAAACTCTGACTGTGTGTGTGTGTTCTGCAGGATAGCGGTGTTCTCCATCACCGTGCTCCACGATGAGAGGATCGTGGTTGTAGCGGAGCAGCGACCGGACTCCACGGAGGAGGACAGCTTCCAGTGGATGAGCAGAGTGCTGCAGGTTAAACAGTTTTCACTGTCTTATCAAATGAAGGGCCTACTATTAGATAAGAGAGCACCTGTAGTCAGTTTAATGCATGTTTTTCAGCGCTAAGCTGTGTAAACGAGCACTTTTTGGATTTTGTCACATCGGGTGATGTGTATTTGAGTAACGAGGGTGGGCGTCGCCTAAGGAGATCCACTCCTTAAATCAAGGTGTGCATAATTATTAGGCATCTTCTGTTCCTCCGATTCAAAAACAGCGATTCTTAAAAGTCAAAAACTGTAAAATGTCTCTCGGAGGGATGCGGTTCTCTCCATCACGACATTGGTAAATGTTTTAGTTGAAAATAGTCAAAGGAGAACTGGAATTAACTAGATATTTATAGGGCTGGACGATATAGAAAAAAAGGCATGTCGATAAAATAGAAATCATATCGATCGATCAACAAATTTAACATTTTATGCAACTCTTTTTCTTCCTTCCTCCCTCTCTCTCTCTGTTTACTATCAGGTGAGAACATTTTCTGGTGTTAAAATGAAACGTTCGGTGTTCACCTCTGAATTTCTTCAGGAATCCTCTCAGGGCTGAGAGCTGAGATTGAATTATTAAATCATGAAATCAGATCTCGTTTTATTCACATTAATGCGATTTGCTGCCAGTAGAAAATCAAATCTGGGGAGATTATTTAAATCTGGCTGTTTTATAACTCATATTAATAGATTACTTTATAAAGGCTCACAGTTTGCTTCTCACTTCCTCTCTGCTGTATTTCATCAGAGCAGATGAAATCTGCCTCGGTCTGTGTGGCGACTTTGGTGCAGCTATAAAAGCTGTCTGCAGCTTTAGGAGCTGCAGTAAAATCTTTTACTTTTATTCCTTCACCATCACAGATACAGACAGCTTGTTTTTTTTTCCAGGTTTTCTCATCAGGTTGCAGACAGTCAGTGATTTAAAAGCAGCTAGAGTGACTGAATGTCAACACTGTTAAAAAAACTCAACAAACTGCTGCAGTGATGCTGCTTAAATCAGCCGTACTGATTACTCAGCCACAATCTCTTCACTTTCTTTTAACCTACCCGACTTTCCAGGCGATAGACAGCATCCACCAGGTGGGTGTGTACTGCCTGGCTCTGGTGCCCTCCAACACGCTGCCGAAGACGCCTCTGGGGGGCATCCACCTGTCTGAGACTAAGCAGCTCTTCCTGGAGGGGGCGCTGCATCCCTGCAACGTGCTGATGTGCCCACACACCTGCGTCACCAACCTGCCCAAACCTCGGCAGAAACAGCCAGGTAAAGCAGACAGGCATGAGGAGAAGTCAGTAAGAATCAGACAACACATTCTGGTGGCGACTATTACAAAAACATAGCTCACTCAAGATAAACTAGCTACCTGCTTTAATGATTAAGGTACAAAAACCCAAAAACTTACACTAATTAAACATGGGTTGATGTGGTCTGAATGCAGTTAGATTCAAAATGGAAGGGTTTACTTTTTCTGTGCAAGTACACATACAAGAAGAGGGCTATTGGGGGGGATTCTGCACTAAGCAAACTTAAGATAATATCAAATATAAATTATAAACATGCAATTAAAGAACAAATGTCGAGGTAAAAAGATCTATGCATATATAGTCAGTACTTCTAGGTTCTAGGAAGGTAACATTTAGGTTCTACAAAACAGCTACAAGTTCCCCCAAAAACAATCTGGGGTTTTCCCAAAGTAACGTATGTGTTGGCAGAAAGTTCCTGGACAGTCGTTATTAGTTAGTGGAAAGTAAGTTGATTAAAGTTTCTTGTAATAACACAGTAAGTCATGAATAAACTATTTTAAGGTCCAGAAAAGTAACGTTTAATTTACTGGAAAGTAAATGTGACGCTCCTGGAAAGTAACATCTAGGTTGCTGGAAAGCATTATAAATTTCCTGGAAAGCAGCCTCTAAGCTCCTGAAAAGTGACTTCATATTTCTTTGAGAGTAACCTCTAAGTTCTTGGAAAGTTGTTAAGTTCATAGAAAACTGCCTTCAAGCTCCTGGAAAGTAACATTAAATTTCCAGAAAATGTAACTCTAAATTATTGGAAAATAAGATATACATTCCTGGAAAGTAACCTTTAAGTTCCTGGAAGGAAATGCCTGTTTGTGGAAAGTGACCTCTAAGCTTTTGGAAAGTTATTGCTAAGTTCTTGAAAAGTAGCCCATAAGTTTCTGGAAAGTAACCTTTAAGTTATTTTTTTTTTTCCTTTAAGTTCTTTGAAAGTGACGGCTAAGTTCCTGGGAAGTTTGCAGACATTGGCCTGTTGCTGAAGGCCCACTGGAAGTTCTCATGGTGTAACCAGTAAATCCTAAATTCCTGAAAAGAAAGTTGCTATAGATGTCTCTGGCTTTCTTTGATTCCACCGATTTCTTAACTGGTAGCTCATGAATCAGTTTTTTTTAGATCATATGTGCTGATCAGGCTCTTTCAGACGTATAACCATAATAACCACGGTTCCCTTCACATCTGTGGAAGCAGCGTAAATCCCAAAAACAAAGCAACTGGACTTCAGTTCTTCTAGTTGAAAACGTTCCGCTCTTCCTCCAAAGAACTAACCCAAGTTTCAAGCTTCTAGGCCGCTCTGCAGATCTAGATTCAGGTGCAGATCGCCCTCCTCTAACGATAGATGGTGGTGAAGGCCGTGGTTAGCCGGGCTCACTGAGAGATGTTTGGTCCTAAGCTGGAACAGTGCGAGCACTTTGAAGGATTTGAAAATGTTAAACCAGCAGAAACCGCCCTTCTTCTCATCCTCCTCTCCTTCGCTCTCCCTCCAGAGATCGGTCCTGCGTCCGTGATGGTGGGCAATCTGGTGTCGGGGAAGAGGATCGCTCAGGCCAGCGGCAGGGACCTGGGTCAGATCGAAGACAATGACCAGGCAAGGAAGGTGTGTGTGTGAGAGGGCTCTGCTGGTTTTCATCACAAACATGATTCATCAAAAGAGCCACCGCTCACCTCATCACGTCTCTCTGCAGTCTGGTCATTTTATTTTATGCTTTATGTTCACTTTTCACACATTGTGTTACGGCTAAGGTGTGGGAGTCCTAAACATCTGAGTTCTGGCTGATTCAGAAGAGAAAATAGAGAGAAAACAGTTGGAAAAATATAAGAAAGAGGTTTAAAAAGGAGCAGCAGCAGGAAGAGGCAGAAACAGGAATAGAAATAATAAAGACAGGAAGTGGGATTGAGGCATCCTGGATTGCAGGGGGGGGGGGGGCATCGCTGACTGAAATGATTTTCTTCTCGCTCCTCATGAAGTGAAAATGTCATCGCTAACAGCTTGATATTCCCCGCAGCAGAACACATCCAGTAGAGCCTAATGAGAAGAGACAGGGCCCCGAAATACAAACAGGCACCGTCACAGCTGCCTCCGTGCTTCTCAGGACAGACGACAGGAGGTTATTCCTGCCAGACATACAGGATGGATGCTTCACCACCGTGATTAGGTTGTTCCTTCGGTTTTATGGAAGAACCGTTGGAAATACAGGACTGTCTCAGAAAATTAGAATATTGTGATAAAGTTCTTTATTTTCTGTAATGCAATTAAAAAACATGAAATGTCATACATTCTGGATTCATTACAAATCAACTGAAATATCCCAAGCCTTTTATTGTTTTAATATCGCTGATTATGGCGTACAGCTGAAGAAAACTCAAAAATCCTATCTCAAAATATTAGAATATTTCCTCAGACCAAGTAAAAAAAAAAATTATAACAGCAAAACAAAATCAAACATTTGAAAATGTCCATTAATGCACTCAGTACTTGGTTGGGAATCCTTTTGCACAGATTACTGCATCAATGCGGCGTGGCATGGAGGCAATCAGCCTGTGGCATTGCTGAGGTGTTATGGATGCCCAGGATGCTTCAATAGCGGCCTTTAGCTCATTTGCATTGTTGGGTCTGGTGTCTTTCAGCTTCTTCTTCACAATACCCCACAAATTCTCCATGGGGTTCAGGTCAGGGGAATTGGCAGGCCAATCAAGGACAGTAATGCCATGGTCAGTACACCAGTTACTGGTGGTTTTGGCACTGTGGGCAGGTGCCAGATCTTGGTTGTGCAGCGTTTCCTGCCACATTTCCCCCTTCCAACACACTTTTTGTGAATGTGCTTTGAAATTGCACTCTGTGAACAGCCTGCTCTTTGAGAAATTTCTTTTTGTGTCTTACCCTCCTGATGGAGGGTGTCAATGATGGTCTTCTGGACAGCAGTCAGATCAGCAGTCTTCCCCATACTTGTGATTTAGTTTACTGAACCAAGCTGAGTGTTTTTCAAGGCTCAGGAAACCCTTGCAGGTGTTTCGAGTTAATTAGACGATTCAAGTGATTAGTTGAATAGCCTACTAGTATACTTTTTCACGATATTCTAATTTTCTGAGACAGTCCTGTAGATGTTGGAGAAAGTTCAGGTCCAACAGTTTATGAAAGAAAAGCCGGAGTATCCCCTTTAAAGCGTGTTTGATCTCTTTGAACTTTTCTCTGATTCTTGGTTTGATTCTTTCAAAGGCTCTTTAAAAAAAAAAAGCTTACGTGTAAAACAGAGTTCTCTGGTGAAAAGCTGCCGTGTTTCTGTTTGTGTGATGACGCTTTTCCCACGAAGGAGTGGAAAAACTTTAAAAGATGCAGGTTTCTTGAGTTTAAGTTACGGCTGGACGATATAGAAAAAACCATATCAATAAAATAGAAACCATATTGATAATTATCAACAAATTCAAAAATATTTTAAGTGCAGCCCTGACCGTTTTATGCTGTTAGCGACCGATTTTTAGATACAGACACTGAATGCAAACTCAACCCTTAATTCAACAAACTTTTTACCAAAACTACAAGTTTTTAAAAACTAAAAAAAGAACATGTGCTCTCTGAACTCTTTGAAGGGGGCGGGGCTTGGTTCCTGGGTCTGCGTTTGATTGGTTAGGAGGATGTAATGACTGTAATATTAACCTACATGGCTAAAATGCGAAAGGAAGGAAAACTGTTATTCTGTTAAACTTTTTATTGACTCTTTTTTTATCATCTTTATAGGTTTATCGATCGATATATATTGTTATTGAATTATCGTCCAGGCCTAGTTTAAGTGCTAAAGCTAACTGGTGCTGGCATTAAAACGCCTAAGTTTCTCATAGCACGGTAAACAGAGACGTTAAAAAGATGCTGCAGAGCCGTCCTTCATCTTTTCCTTTCTGGTGTAAGTTTAGAGCAGGGTTAAAGGATTTCTGCACCTTTGCTCTGCTCCTTCCTGCTGCTCCTCTTCATCATTTCTTCATCTCCTTTCATTGACTCATGGTTCCTCGCTGCATGTCCATCCCAGTGAAAACCAGGCCCTTTGTGTGGATGAGCTCCCCTTTAGACCCCCGTTAGCTAACTTCTCCGCGTCAGCATGTTGGATCTGAGTCTGCAGAAGTTGAGCTTTTAAAGGCAGGAGATGCACAGACTATCGTCACTCTAGGCATTTTTATTCACCAAGATAAAAGATCGATACACGCATAATTAAATTAGATCAATTACTTATTCCTTGTTTAGTAAATGCATCACAAAGGTTTGTGTTGCATTTACTGAGCGTGGTTGTTAGTCCTGTGTGTCCCTGGGTTTCCCTGTGACCGACTGGTGACCAATTTCTTTGTCCTTCGGTCTCGTTTATGCAGGGAAAAAACTTATTATGTTTATTAATGCATTTATAATTACATTTTTCTTCTGTCATTTCTTTATATTTTACTTTCCAGTTGTGAATTTTCCAAATACAGTGTGATTGAATTAAACTGTATGGCTGATTTAATTTGCGTTCATTTCTTACATGGTGTGTTGAATCCAAATAAAAAACAAACTTCTTTTTTAGGGAAAATGCAACAATAAGGAAGCCGAGAAAGCTTCCTGTTCGTGGAAATTCACTGGTCTTCAACTGCATTACATACATTGTTATTCTAAACTTAATGATTACTTGTTTTATACTCGCGATTTCAATATTGTCCAGAAATAATTGTGATTATAATATTTTTCATCATCCGGTGGGCCTACTTGAAGGAGAATTATATTTTCTGTGTTCAGGCATTGCGATCTGAACAACACTTAAATAAAGTGGTGAAAATGTCTTTATGGGATATGTAGGACCCGCTGCTGTTGCTGAAGTGTTGCAGGTGACGTTGTGACTCTGCTGGTAGTTTCTCTCATTAGAGCGCAGTAGTCCTGTGCTCCTTGTGCTGACTGGCCCCTGATTAGAAGTCCCCTCACTCACCGAAGGCTCTCGATCTCAAAGCTGCCAGCAGCTTCTCAGTTAATCTGAATTAATCGAGCCTTAACATTTAAAATATTTCTTTGCGAACTCTGATGCTTCTGCTGGGTCTCAGGTTGCTGCTGTTTAAGCGCTCTAAGCAAACATAGTGGCCTTAAAGCCTTTAGTTGCCCCGGGCATTGGGTTTCATTGGACAATAATCAGATATGGTTCTAATTTCAGATATTATACACAGGCTGCAGGTATTACCAGCGTTTCCAGAGAGACATCTATGTTCAGTCTGGGTTTTCCTGGGAACACGACCTGGTTATGATGCCTGGTGTCCCTCATGCAGATAACACGAGCCGTATCTGCAGAACGCTCTCGGTCCCGTTATCTCAGCCTTTAATCGGGTTCTGTTGGTTTAACTGGGAGTCTCTGCATGGCTGAGACTCGCATCCAACCCAAACTGCTTTAACAGAAACAGAGACTGCCCCGCTGTCAGATAAATCTAAAACAGGCGCCGCTTTCCAAGACAAATCGGTTTCTGTTCGGGCTCAAAAACAGGATTCAAAAACAGTTTTTCCTGCATTTTCCCTGATCTGATGCTAAAACAGCACAGCTGATCAACAGCAGGAGACTTCCTGACCCAAAGAAACAAGAACTGACGTTTGAACCTCAGTTTAATAATCCTGCTCTTTTTTATTTATGTTGATTTATTTTTATTATTAATAATAATAATAATAATGTTTCTGTTTTCTATTTAGATGATCCATCCGTCTGTGAATGAATGATCTCATGCCTTTAGGTGAGGGTCAGAGCATAGAAGAGGCAGTAAATCAGAAGATGTGCTTTTGTCACCACAACAGATTGGCACCAACATGCCTGCGTTACTGCAGATGATCTATCCAGGGACACAGAGACTAATTTCTAACCTTTAGGGTGTAGTTTACGTTCTCTGATGAAGAACCCTGGCATAAGACCTGAAAGAGCTGACCCACATCATAACATACCACCAAGATGTTTAGTTGGGGTTTGGTGCTGATTACCTTTGTCATAATCTGGCTCTGAGCGAATAGGATACATAAAAATCACTTTAAACTTCAATCGTCGAGTATAAATCCACCAGAATTAATGATAACATAAAATATTTTGTCGTTTTTTTATCCCTCCTTGTCGGCACTAAAAGAAACATCGGCTCATCGCGGATTACTGTAGATGCGCAATATACTCAAAAGTTTTATCCGTTTGACTGAATTAATGCTAATATTATGGGGTTAATCACGTTATAAAGCTGTGAGGCAGGAACAGTGGACGTTAAAGCTTGGATCAGGGAGCTGCGGGAGCCGATTTTTAGTTTCTTTTTGGACGTTTTGTTATTTCAGAGTCGGGCCGACAAGGAGCTGCACAGTTGCTCTGATTAGCAAGTGCATTAAAGACGGATGAGTCTGGTGATGGAGTGTGAAACACGGCGGGAGCAGGATTAATTACATCAATTAATGACAGATGTAATGTTTCATATGCACAGAGTGAAGCTGGTGAACGTTTTAGCAATCTGGACTTTTTGTGTCGGTTGCGTTTTGGAAATGGAGCGCCGCAAATCGACGTGGTGCTCTGATCCGAGGGCTGATTGTCCGGTTTGGGTCCAGCCTGATCCGTCCCCGCCGGGACTGGCAGCAGAGAAAACCCAAACAGTCCTTTAAACGCCGGCTTTCTCCAGCGGAACCGGCATGAATTACGCTCGGCTGAAAACCCTGAAAAATTCATGAGACACACAAAACCTCTTCTTCCTTATCTCCTTTTCCATTTCTCTCCTCCTCCCAACTTAAACTACCCTGTTTCATATTTATCTTTGCTGTTAATTTCCAAACCTGCAGCAAGTCTGATTTATTTTTTATTTTTTTAATCTGAGGAAGATCTAAAACGTTCACTGTGATGAAATTTTAAAGTCATCGTGCAGCTGTGGAAATGTCACCATTTACAGAATTTGTGAGATTTAAAAAGGAGACAAAGGTTTCTGCGACCCGCTGGTCCGTTTCCTGTCAGCATGCAGAAGAACCTCAGCGGGGTTCTGGCTGATTTTCCATCTGAAGAAAACATCTCAGTTTTATTCAGTCCTTTTAAAACTACCAGCCAGACTTCAATCAGCCTCACTTCAGACGCACAGAGCTGTGGACAAAGTATTTCCCTCCGTAACTTCATCAAATAATTTTAAGCATCAGTCGAAGATAACCTGTGAATAAAGAAGCTGCTTATATTTTATTTACTGAGGAAAACAAGGATGTCTGTACTGTGAGGAGCAACCGCCCCTGTTGTTACATCGTGAATTAACAGCAATTAACCCGTGTTTGGTGTGACTTCACCAGATTAAATAAAAAAAAAACCTACCTGATTGGCATAAAGATATTTTATGCCTCCATTGATCTAAAGAAATTCATGAACAGATGAGAAAGTCATTGACTTCTATCAGAATATAAATGGTTACCCCACCACCGACCGCAGAGAGAGGAACCTACATCAGAGGGGTCGGCCTACCAGAATTACTCCAGGAGGGCCAAAGCACGGCAGGCCGGGTCCGCCTCACATTTCCCAAAACATCTGGCTGGTCCTCAAGACTTCTGGGAAAATATGCTCTAGGGCAGGGGTCACCAACATGGGGCCCGCGGGCACCAGGTAGCCCCCAAGGACCACATGTGGGGCCCTCAAGCCTGTTCAACAATATAGCACAACCCTCCAGTGAGCTGCATCTAAAATGTTATTTTATTTAGTTGCTCTTCCTTTTTAATCATACTTGTATTTACATAGATTTAAAATGATAAATGCATTAAAAACATGCTGATGTTACATAAAGTTAGAGGTCTGACTCTTCTAGTTCAAAGGTCAGTACAGGTAACCCTTCGTGTGAAACGGTACCAGTGAAGTAGCTCTCGACTTCTAAAAGGTTGGTGACCCATGCTCTAGCGTGAGGAGACAAACATGGAAATGTTTTGAAGCTGTTTATCCGGATATGTCTGGTGTAAAACTAATAAGAACGTCGTAGCTGCAGTCAAACCTGCTGCTGGTGGTGGTGTGATGGTCTGGAGCTTCTGGTTGCTTCAGGACCCGGTCAGCTTGTCGTAATGATGGAGCCGCGACTTCTGTTCTCCAGCAGAAAATCCAGAGATCAGCTCAGGACCTTAAAGTCAGGCAGGTCAGTGAATCTGAAGCACACCATCAAGGCTGGCTGACTCCAACAAACTGCTTTGCAGTGGCCTAGTCAAAGTTCGGATTTAAATCTTGACGCCTTGGATGAATCAAAACAGTTCTGCAAAGAAGAGTCCGTCTAAATTTCTGCACAGTAACATAAATGATTACGTTTTCTGCAGTTGGGCGAGATCTGATACTAAAACCTGTTGATCTGAAACATTTCCAGGTTATTATTTGCTGTTAACCTGATTAAATCCATCAATTTGTGCCTCAGTAAGCTCCGGTCTGCAGCTTGTTTAGTATAGAGGCAGTAAATAACCTTAGATGTGTGATTTTTCTTTCCTTCCTGCAGTTCCTCTTCCTGTCTGAGGTGTTGCAGTGGAGAGCTCAGACAACGCCGGACCACGTCCTGTACACGCTCCTCAACTCCAGGGTAAAACCAGAAGAAAACATCTCACATTAAAACAAAATACATCTGACACACTTACCTGCGCTTACAGGCACATAGAGCGTGACATCTGCACATAAAAGAAGAATTAAAACAGCCACACAGATATGCATTTTTCTTTTATGAGTGTTTATTCTGTGATTTTTCCCACTTTTTTAATTACAAAAGTACCAGATGCTTAGTTTGATCCTGCAGCGGTGAATAAATGTCACTGATGAGGTTTTTTGTTAATGACAGCATGCGCCACTGCTGCTTTGTTGCTGCTTTTTGTGACGCTGCAGTATAAAATGTGAAGCGCCACCTGCTCTTCTAACACCCATCTTTGTGGCCTGCAGGGGGCGATAGCCAGCTCTCTGACTTGTGTTCAGCTGCACAAGAAAGCTGAGAAGATTGCCGCTGTGCTGGCAGAACGGGCCCACCTGCAGGACGGCGACCACGTCGCCCTGGTTTACCCTCCAGGTGAGCTCAGTCGCTCTGTTTGGTGCAGCAACGTGTCTGCAGGATCGGACATGATAAAAAAAAAAGGTGCCCGTGAAATGAAAAAATAAAAGATTTTCACCTTTTAAAATGTTCTGCAAAGTCAAAATGATAAATGGGTCACTAGTTGTGCTGCAGTAATCCAACGCTCCCTGGGAACTCAACCTCTCCATGGATCAAAGCAAAATCTTTGCTTTTGATTGGCCTAGTCAAAGCCTGGGATAAATTAAATTGTAATGCTCTGGAAGGACTTTAAACAAGCTATTCAGTGGAATGTAGTGTGTATTAATAGAACAAATTCTCCAAAGAAGAGCAGGCCAAAAAGGGTGGCAGTTGTTGCCACTAAGGGTTTGACAGCCAGTTGTCAGGTTTAGAGTGCGTGTGTCCGCTAAATTTGCTCTCTTCATCTCTTCTCCTTTCTATTTCACTTAATAATTCCCATGTTGGTTCCTTCCTGCTCTCTTCCTGCAGGTATCGACCTCATCGCTGCATTTTACGGATGCCTTTACGCCGGCTGCGTCCCGATCACGGTGCGGCCTCCTCACCCGCAGAACATCGGCACCACGCTGCCCACCGTCAAGATGATCGTGGAGGTAAAAGCCAAGCTCTGCGGATTCTGACTGGCAGAAACGCTCTCACATTCAGGGACCGGCTGCTAAGAATATCGCAGCTGAAACATTTGTTTTGGGTGATCAAGAACTTCAAAGTGAGCGGGTCGGCTCCAGGACCGGCTCCTCCTGCCGCCGGTGCAGAGCTTGCTCAGCATTGGCAGCGGTTGGTCCTGTGTGAAAGAACGGGGTGAAAAATGTCATGAAAAAATGTGAATGCTGCAGGGAGGACAAAGAAGGAGAGCAGCAGCGAGGTGCAAAGTTATTTCCTGTGTGAATCCTCCCTCTGGTGGTTTGGGACAGCTGGATGATCAGGATACGCCGGCGGTCTCACCTGCGTCAGGTGCTGCGGCGTAACGCCTCTGATTTACTGCGTTTTCCTTCTTTCTTTTGTGTTTGCTGTGTCTGTGGTGAACGGTTCAGGTGAGCCGGTCAGTGTGTGTGATGACCACGCAGGTCATCTGCAAGCTGCTGAGGTCCAAGGAGGCGCTGGCGGCCGTGGACGTGCGCACGTGGCCGCCCGTCATAGACACAGGTACGCAGATCTACGGCCGGAACAGAGCCGAGGATATTTCTGAGAAACAGAACGCATGTAGGGTTTAGGAAGATGATGAAACGTTCACAAGGTTTCAGGCTTTTAGGAGAAAATGTAGGACTTCTTAAATCTACAACTAAAAATTATTTAACAGCTTTAGTGCATCATAGTTTTTAAATCAACATAAGTTTTACATTTTGAACCATGCAGACATTTTAATTAATGCATATTTGTTTATTTTCCTCCCCGCCAGCCTGGTTTTTCTGTGACCTATGGCTGCTTGTTTGCATATTATCAGTCCCGTCCTTGTATCATCTCCATCTCCCAAAGACGTGGATTTTATGTTCCGTCTGCTAGATAATTGAAACAGATTCAAACAGTTTGTTTTTCATCCGTTCAATCAAAGACATGGGAACTAATTCTGTCTTTGTGTTGGGCTGCTGGTAACCGTCAGCTCAAATTAGTTTTCCAGGTTTTGTGCTTATTAACCAGTGTGAAGCAGCCAGGATAGCTGAAGCTATTGGTCTCGACTGGGGGGTAAAATATGGATTTCCTACAGGGTCTGTCTCTGCTGAAGGGGTTTAAATATTCTGGGGTCTTTTCACTAGTCATGCTAGGAGGAATCAGGAGATGGATGGAGTGGGGCTTCATCTGCATCAATGCAGGAAGAAAAAAAAGATCTGAGGCCAGAAGTAAATCTCTCGATTAACCGGTCCGTCTACGTTCTGACCGTCACCCTATGCTCAGGAGGTCTGGACCATGACCCAAAGAGCTAGATCCCAGATACAGGTGGCCGAAACGAGCCTTAGAGACGCAGCAAGCTGCGGCTTCTCTGTATCAACAGGAGTCGATTTATCCGGTTGGTCAGGATTCCTCCCTTTGGAGGTTTTCCAGGCATGTCCTGCTGGTTGGAAACCCCTGGGAATAAATTAGATTATTATCAGAATGTCCCTTTGTTTCAGTAACCCAAATAGCTATGGTAAAGACATTAAATAGATGAATTACTCACAGACTGATGTTTTAAACTCCTTTTTTCTGTTAATAACGATGCTTATAATGAAAACATGACATTTTGAATTAAAGATTACATCAAACCAATAGATGTGTTTTCAATACATAAATGTGGGCCGGATGAAAAGCATGTTTAATACCTGCTTAAAGGTTGTTATTTTTCTAAATGAGCCTCATTAGAGACCATATTGTAATTTACTGAATATGACTGTATATCCCGTCTGGTGTGGGGGTGTCTGTGGGGTGACCCCTGCGTTCTCCACCACATCACAGGTTCATCCCTTCAGTTCAGAAGCCATTAGTGGGTTAAGAAGCAAAAAAAAGCCCATCCCTCTGAAAATGGTCGACAACTGGACTATAAATAGAGATTAAAAGCTGCAAAACCTCAAAGTAAAACTCTGAAAGATGCTCTAAAGGCCTAGAGAATCATATCAGGGATTACAAGGTCTGGCTGCTCTGAAGCTAAATAAACAGAAACAGAAAAAGCAGTGATTCTCCTTGCTGCTGCTCCAATCTGTGTGTAAAGTAAAAAAAAAAACATCTGATCATTGAGTTTTCCTTCCAGATGACTTGCCAAAGAAGAAGCCTCCTCTGCTGTATAAACCGTCCAACCCCGACACCCTGGCCTACCTGGACTTCAGCGTCTCCACCACCGGCATGCTCGCTGGAGTCAAAGTAAGCACACACACACCGCCGGCGTCTCCACGCAGCAGATGAACCCCCGCTGCAGCTGAGGGGATGTGTGAACTTCAAACAAATTTCCATCAGCTTCCTAAAAGTCAGCAGCTGTGAGAGGAGAATGGCGGCTAGATGACATTTTGAAGATAAAAGCGATTATTGATTCCTCCTGACTTCCTGTCCTCGTTGTTCCCGTTGCTGTGTGTAAATGAAGCGCTATGTAACCTTTTTCCCTTTCAGTGTTTCATCGACGCTGAAACCTTTCGTTTCACCGATTCTCTGCAGGCGGGTTATAAGTTTTCAACCAAGCTCATTAAAGTTGGTTTTATTGAGTAAAACGAAGCTGAATTCCCTAAAAGACGAAACTTGGCCTCCTTTCAGCTGCGCTCAGATCCAGAGATTCAGCAGCCGGACATTTTCCCGCGTTATCAGGCCCGCCTTCACCTATCAGCAGGTTTTAGGAGAAATTCGCTGAATCCTTCTCCGCTTAAGTTCTACATCTTTGGTTAATGCTGAAATAATTTCTCTGTTAAACATGAAGGGAATGTCATCGTTGCTGGTAACAGTAGAGCAGAGACTAAATCACCAAATGTTAACTAAAAACATCGTTTTTAGACTCGCGTTGCTGTCACGTGCTGCAGCCTACATGTGATAAACCCAGGATTTAACTGCATTTAACCTCATGGTAGCAAAAATATTCTACATGACCAGTAAAATGCTGGTTTTATTGGAAAGAAGGTGTAATATATTATGATGTTTACAGTAAAATCAAATTTTTTTTTTTACTGGAGAGCAGTGGGAACTAAGTTACTTTTAGCGTAAAATACTGTTTTGTTTATCTTGGCAGGAATATCAAACAAATTAGCTTTTATTTAAAAATACAGACTTAAATATGTTCAAGAATGTAAGTGAAATTCAAAATTTCAACCAATAATTGTCTTGAAAATGTTTAAAGTGAGGTACGTTTACCTTTAGCGTGGCATTTGTGCCATATTGTTGTGTTTCTACAGCAGGGAGGCCATTTTTATGTGACCACAGGGTTCAGAGCTGCTGCTTGTAGCTTTATGGACAAACGGCGACCAGACACGTTCTCATCCTGCATCGTCTGATAGCTTCAGGTCCTGCAGGTTTACTGTCGGGCCTCAGAGCTGAAACAAAACGGGACAATCTAATGTCGTTTTCACAGAGCTGGAATTTTTAATGCAGTGCATCAAAATAAAGTTAAATATGACGGAAATACTTTCTCAATAAGTGGGATCTGATCGTTTGATTTTCTTGGAAATGAAAAGATTATTAATAGATTCTATAGATTAATAGAAGATAACTGAAGTTGACAAAGACTCCTGGATAGGCGTCGAAACGATTTAAGCCCGTTTGCTGTTGCGATGACCTGGAAAAATTTAAGTTATTTAACTTTTAGTCAGAATCAGCTTAACTGGCCTAGATTTTATGCACAAACAGCAAAATTTATTTTGTTTTCACTCGTTCAGAGCGTACAGACATTAAATATGATTAAGAAACACGTTTATAGTATGAAACAGAACAAATATGTTTATGTGCACCCGATATGTTTCTTTAAGCCAGGTCGTAATAGAACAATATTCTTATTACTCAGGCTGTCAGGTGTTCATGGGGTAAGAAACTGCCTCTGTGGCAGCTGGAGTTAGCAAACAGTGCTCTGTAGCGCCACCTGAAGGTAAACGTCTAAACCATAAAATAAAACAAACAATAAAGAAAAAATAAATGACATAAAGAAAAAAAAAAAACTTTTAACCTGCTGTGCAAAATATCATAATTTGAAACCATCTGTATTTATCTAATTTTAATGAATAAATTCTAATCAGGTTCTAATACACCAAAGTCTGCATTTAAGTAAAAGTCATTGGATAGCTGTGGTCCTATTTACTAGGAAATTAAAGAGAATGTAAAAAGTGTGGTTATTAAAAGACAAACTTTCTGTGTTGGAACTAACAATTAATTGTAAGATTTGAAGTTGTCTACAATAATGTTGCCCTAGTTAAAAATAAAAAGTTTCCATCTGCATGAGCTGCCAGGGCTGGTCGCCACAAAAATCAGTATAGGGGCCGCGACTGGCCCCCGGGACACACTTTGGACACAAGTTTGTCTAAACAGTTTGTCTCCAGGATGTGTGGGGCCTGACCTTTGACCTGCACATACCCTGGATGGAGGGCAGGTCAGCCCAGAAGAACGTTTCTGCAGAACTGGCCTGTTTTATGCCTGAATAAAGCTTAGTTTTCCTTCTGGGTCTGCAGGTGTAGCTTCCCTGGGATTTGCTTTATTTGTGGATGTTTACTTTAATTAAAAGAAGGCAACAGAGTGCTTTCATGAAATGCTAACATTTATCATACAGTTTAACCAATTATATGTAAAACAATATTAATTTGTCAAAAACTGGTTCCACTTATTCCTGATGAAGGAGGCAAAGTTTACCGCTTTTTCCAACCAGGCGACCCAGGTAATGATGCAGGAGCTGCTTTTTAATTGCTTCCATGGTAAAAGGTTAAAAACAGCTTAGTTGTCCACAGCCAGAACCAAATAATGACAACAAAACAAAACAATACACACTTATCACTTTTGTACTTTTGTAAGAGTTATAAAACTCAAACTAGGAATCCTATACTTGGTTTAGATTTTTTTTAAGTAAGGAAATGTCCCCTCACTGTAATGCAGTTTTACTTCACCAGACCCTATAGTGGTGTAAACACAATATCTTTAAAAATAACATCTTTAAAAGCTGGAAACAGGCTTAGTAAGACACGACAGAGATGCTGTAACAGGTTACATCAGATTACACTGCGGTGTGTGCTGCGACTTCAGTGTTACCCCAGAGTAAAACGTTGTCATAGTCCTTTAAAAGTATCTTATAACAGCCAAATTTCACCCTAAACCTTCCAGAAAGTTTTAATAAGCTGGCTGAAATTAATACAGAGAGCGTGCACATCGTCTAGAGCCGCTGTTGTGTCGCTTTGCATCTTAACTGCGACAGAAAAGACAGAAGAATCACTAATGAGCGCCGTCTGAAACAGCCATTTAAAAACAACAACAGAATCCAGGGCGGCAGGAAACAAAGCAGCCGTGTTTTCTCATGTGCCTCTTCATTGTGATTAATCGCCGCGCTTAATGAGCAAATCAGTCAGCGCTGCAGTATTAGAGCCGCTGCCAGAAAGCTCCGAGGAAGAAGAAGGCGGCGGCGTATTCATGAGGATGCTGCTGCATCCAAAGTTTTGTTATGCTAATCAGTTTGTTGTCGCTCTCTGTTATTTTCACTTCTGTCAGTGAAAGAGGGATAATCTCCATCCTGTAGTTTAAACCAAAAGAACAACTACAACAGCTGTCCTACACACATGTTCCAGACATATACAGACATTTGGTAACTGACAGACATTTAAACTGGGTTTTTTTCTGTGCCGCAGATGTCCCACGCAGCCACCAGTGCCTTCTGCCGCTCCATCAAGCTGCAGTGTGAGCTCTACCCGTCCAGAGAGGTCGCCATCTGCCTCGACCCGTACTGCGGCCTCGGCTTCGTCCTCTGGTGCCTTTGCAGGTCAGGTCCTCGTAAAACGAAGAAGAAGAGTAAACGGAAGGAAAACAAATCCACCGCTTTTAATTAAAAAAATGTTTGGAGGTTTTACCAAACTGTTAAATTAGTTTTCATTAAGATTGAGCAATATGCAGAATAAAAAGATAAAAAGGACATGTGTCCGTCCATCAACCCGGCTTTTATATCAATATGTAAGGGATGATGTCCAATGAGGGGTCCATTATCAGAAATTAAGGCATGATGCAAAGTCCCTTAATTTCTGATAATAGACACATCGAATGGGCATTATTCTGCTTATACCATGTTGACTTACAAATTAAATAAATATTAAATCAATTATTAATACTTTAATGGATTTTTTTCACTGTTAAAATCGTAACTTTTTCAGAAGAAGCGGCTAAGAGAACTATTTAATATCTCTCGTTATGAATCGTTGCCAAGGTGTAATAACCAAGAACAATCAGGCTATTTGACCAAACTTTTTTTTAACGGACACCCTGCACCCAATCAGACTCGAGTATTCACCCAGACCATGATATGAATTTATATCATAGTTCACCTATGAAAAAGTTGATCCTGGTGTTGGATTATTGGATTATTATCCTAAAGTCACTATGACCTGACGCCACTTCAGACGCTGTGAGCACTGGAGACACGAGAACTGCACATCAGCTCCACGGTCCGCTGATTGCCAAGGCCAATGCTGCCGTATGTACTGTGCAGGATAATGATTGTCTAGGATGGACTCTTTGTTTTGTCTCACAGCAAGGCTGCGGTCAGGTATTAGTAAGAGGTGAGAACGACAGAGACAGGCAGACGGAGGCTGCAGCCGGACCGTTGGGTGTGATTACTTCCATCTATGTAATCTCTGCTCTGTTTCTCAATAAAGTGGTGGAACTTGACCACTTCACCGTTTCCTTATTCAATCAATTCAAAGTCTTGGAGGTCAGTTATAGTTTGACTTTCCTACCTACCATGGCAACATGTCACAACAAGAGACATTAAGCAGCTCTTTTAGCTGCTTCTTGTGAAAAACTTTATATTACATTATTTATTTTTTTCGGAAGCAACCGTGGTATAAGTGGGATAATGCCCTTCAAGTTGTCCAATATCAGAAATTAATGGACGTAAAGCAAACAGAAGCAACTGTGTGAAGTGGAGGACAGTTTGCGTCTCCGCGTCGTCCATCAATTTCTGTTAATGGACTCCTCGTTGGGCATTATCCCTTACTTATACCACGGTCTGGGTGAATACTCAATTCTGATTGGCTGAGGGGTGTCTGTTAAAAAGTGTTATAGGACACGTTTAAAAACGTTCCGGTCAATTAGCCTGATTCTTCTAAGTCAGGGGTGTTCAAACTTTTTTCGACCTGTGGGCCGAAATTGTTAACTCAGAAGCACTCTAGGGCCAAACAATGAATAAAAAATAAATGACATAACCGAAAGATAATTTTTTTAAACATACTATGCAAAATATGATCATTTGAAACAATGTATGTATCTAATTTTAGTAAATAAACTTTAATCAGGTTTTAATACACCAAAGTCTGCATTTTAGTAAAAGTCATTGGATAGCTGTGGTCCTATTTACTGGGAAATTATAGAGAATGTAAAGAGTGTGGTTATTAAAAGATAAACGTTTTGTGTTGGAAATAACACTTAATTTTAAGATTTGAAGTTGTCTACAATAATGTTGCCCTAGTTAAAAATAAACAGTTTCCATCTGCATGAGCCGCCAGGGCTGGTCGCCCAAATTATTTTCTTAAAATGTTCGGGGGCCACAAAAAATCAGTATAGGTGCGGCAAATGGCCCCCGGGCCACACTTTGGACACACCTGGTCTAAGTTATTGCGCTGGCTCAAACGTTAGCTGGTATATTTGTATTGAAATAGCGTTGCTTAGAAGAGGGGGCTTAGAGTTCAACCGTCCTTTGTGTAAGACGGTCTTTAGACGGTGCGTTCAAGATGTTTTCAGTCCTTAAAAGCTTTTCATGTTGTCCTTAGAGCCAGGTTTTAAACTTTGGAAAAATGTTGATTTCAGTCACCACCTAGCATTGGTTATAGACGAGATAAAATGTGCAACATGGACTTTCTTGAATGTTTTAAATCTAAGTCTTTGCAGCTTTCTTTCCACATGAATATTGTTTCTAAACGTCTCTCTCCGCCTCTTCAGTGTCTACTCAGGTCACCAGTCCATCCTCATTCCTCCGTCTGAGCTGGAGGTGAATCCGGCTCTCTGGTTATCGGCCGTCAGTCAGTACAAAGTCCGGGACACGTTCTGCTCCTACAGCGTCATGGAGCTGTGCACCAAAGGCCTGGGCCTGCAAACCAACTCGCTGAAGGTAACCTAAGCTCAGCCTCGAGAATCGCGTAAACCTCCCAGTCTCCCCCCTGACGCCCATCCTGCTTCCCTGTGTCCAGGCTCGAGGAGTAGACCTGTCCCGGGTGAGGACCTGTGTGGTCGTAGCGGAGGAGCGCCCCAGGATAGCCCTGACCCAGTCCTTTTCCAAACTCTTCAAGGACCTGGGACTCCACCCGCGGGCCGTCAGCACCTCGTTCGGCTGCAGAGTCAACCTGGCCATCTGCCTGCAGGTCAGTCAGCCGTTCACGGCGTCTGCTCTTCGCTTTGAGTTAAACCTGGAGGCTGAATTTGGAGCAGAGACTCTGCCTTCACATTTGAGACGCTTCAGATGTGTAGCAGAAACGATACTTCAGCGGTTGGTGAAGGAATTGGGGAAACCTCAGCTGAAGTTGGCTTGTAATTGGTTTATTTATTGATCTCAAATGAAAATGGCAGTTTAAAACACGCTGGCTGCTCCTTGACATGGATCTTTATTTCTCTTCAGTTTACATGTTAAACAAGTTTCTCATAAACCAAAAACAAGAGTTCTTCAAAAGCATCTTTGATTCCTAGATTTGAGCTAATCCTGTGAAGCTTGTCAGCTTTAGGTTTGTGTTTGTAGGAACTTGTCTGAATTAGGTCAAAGGCTGGATATTACCACAGTGTGTATTTAAGTTGGAACCAATCCTCTTTCTTTTAGCTTTTCTTAGACAAATGTACTCGAACAGAATTTATTTGTATTTTTATAGCTGGTGGGTGCTGGTCACCCGTCGCCATTTTGTATTTTTGGTTGTTTTTGTGTCCGACTTTTTTAGGAATGAAAAGCACTTGCTAGGAGACCTGCTTTGACAGCTTATTTTTTTAAAGTCACTTTCTGTCTGTTCATAGTGTTCTGTAAAGATATGTGTGAATGGGACTCCGATAACTGATATTTACCAGCAGGAGGTCACTTAGAGATGTTATTTTTAAAGTCAGCTAGCCCCAATGGAGACCAGAACCACAGTAAATGGAAATAGGATGTAGGCCAAAGTCTCTCCTGAAGAAATCTACAGTCAGTTGAATTTCAACCATTGATTTGAGCACTTTAATGATTATTTATTTCTATAGGTCCTTAGAAATGTCTTTCCACCAAGACCAGGGGTGTCCAGATGTTTTCTAGCGCCAACACAGCGCCTGATAATGAGACATTTATTTGATTCAGGTGTTTTGAACCAGGGGAACATCTAAAACATGCAGGACTCCAGCCCTTAAGGACCCACTGTGGACACAGCTGAGCTACAGAAATGGACTGATAGGCAATGCAGTGGTTAGGTACGTGAGTTTAATAGTAAAGGAAGGAAGCAGGTCAGGACAAAACTGGTGAGCTGCCTCAGAATTACACCTGCAGCGCGCTGTTCGTCCGCTGCTGGCGGTGGACCGGCTATCCTTCTGCAATCGTGTTTCTTTAACATTGTGCTGCAATGAAAGTTCATCAGTTTACATACAGCCCAAACTCTTTAAGTGTTTAAATGTTGTTTTGTTTTAATTGGTAAGAAAGCAATAACATCCATCCTATGACAAGATTATTGTTTTTTTGTGTGCAATTGAAGTTAAGTGAGCATATTAACTCTGTTTAAATCATTTTATGTGAGAATCTCTGTCCTTTAAATTTAAAATATAGAAACTAAAGTTCACTATGCATTTATTTAAGATCTGCACTGATTTGATTTAAATATGGAACCTGCCAAAACCAAACTAGGAAGGACGAGAAGGATAATAGAATAGAGGAAAATAGGAAGGAGGGTAGGTTAGAAGGTAGGAAAGGTGGTAGGATAGGAGAAAGGACACAATGTAAGGTGGAGTAAAGGATTGGAAGGAAGGCTACATATATTGGAATAGGGAAGGACACAAGGAAAGAAGGGATAGGGGGAAATAAAGAAAGGACAAAAAACAAGGAAGGAAAGAAGGGGGCAGTAGGACACACAAGGAAAGAAAGGAATCACACGAGGATCGGAAGAAGGAAACAAAGTAAGGAATGAAAGGATACAGGTAAGGACATAAAGAGAGGAAAGAAACCAAGGAAAGGTCCAAGGAAGGAAAGAGGATCACAAGAAAGGAAGGACACAGATAAGGAAATAAAGAAAGGCAACAAAAGGAAGGTAATCATGGAGACCCGAAAAATCTGAAATTCAAATTCCAGACAAACTGTACCAGACTGCAGGATCCCTGAATATTAGATGATGGAGAAAAAAACATTGTCCTCCCCTTCATCTGCAGAAAACCATCCAGCTTTTGCTTCCATATTTCTCTCACGTTCGGCTCCATCCATCCTTCCATCTGAAGCGGATCATTCCTGTCACGTTCAGCTGTGGTTTACAACCCTCAGATTAGATTTTCCTTATTCTTCTATAAAATCATCACTGGACCATTTTGGAGAGATTTCTTTTAGATTTTTTTCCCACTTACTTTCAGGTAAACTTCAGATCTTTAGCATGACGCCCCCTTTATAACACAGCAGCCGTTGAATTGTGGATGTATTTGCTGTTGCACTAACTCCAGCCCTTCCACCAGTGTATGAGTGAATGAGAAACAAATTAAAACAAATTAAAACAAATTGTTTAAAACGCAGCATTTACACTTTGAAACAGCTCTAACTAATATCCCGCTGAACCGCCTTTTTTAAACCTGCTTGTTTTGTTTCCTTTGAGTTTTGCATTTTGACCTTTTTTTCCTCCCTTTTCTTGTTTTAAAGCATAACCCCACCTTCATATCTCATACGTTGTTCTGTCTCCGTCCTTCCTTCCTCTTTGCTTTCTTTGCTCCCTCTTTCATTTCCTCCTCGGCCCCATCTCTCTGCTGCTGTAGCCTCACAGGCTGGGAAAGCTTGCCGACCAGGTAGGGAACCTCCATGATCCTTCCCCCTGTCCTGACGAACAGCACCATGTTTGTCAGCACCCTGCCCTCCAGCCAGATTTAGATGCAAACTTTAAATAAACTCTTGGAAATTCCTTATTGTTATAACCTTAATCTGCAGCCTGAAATGTGTGCTTTGGGGAACGCATTTCAAGAAAAAAAGAATCCTTTTGGGGTTGGACAGATTCTTGAACTCCTCCGTACATCTCCTCCCTCTTTCAATCTGAAATTTGTTGTAGTTTTCTGAATAACGCACAATTTCTGGTTCAAAGGAGGAGAGAGGATACGGGAGAAGGCAGCAGATTGCTTCACCCATGGCAAAAAAGTTTTTCTAAATTGACCAAATCATTATAATGTTGGCATTTAATAAACTAGAATCTCTTATAGCTAAAGATTAATTACATCTGTGTTGTTTCCAACTAAACCAACAAAATGTGAAAATACTAACTCTGTAGCTCTTGTTGGTCGGTTTATTTATTTGGCTAATCCAGGAAAATAAAGGTGCAAATTAGGAAAGATAAAGGAAACAGACTGGAACCCCCAAAATGCTGCAACTGTACAGCTCCAATAACCATCTGGTAGCGATTTAGAGAAAGATGCTCTATTATGCTTTAACTATTGCAGTAATGTAGGAAATGCTAAATTTCCAATTTTGTCATGCTAGTCTAGATAGAAAATTATATTAGTAAAGTTATTCATATTCATTCAATAGCAACTACAGATGAAAACTTGCCTTCGTGGCTAATTCTGGCATGTTCTGTAATGTCCTTTTTGAAATAAACATCACAATCAGTTCTTAAATTTTGGTCAATATTTGACCATGAAATTTTAAACTTTCTTCCCAATTTCTACCAAATATTTCTGAAATTTGTCTGAAACCGGATAAAAACATTGCAACTGAAATCTGTAGGTTGAATAGGCCCAGAAAAGAACCTGGCTTGACCAGAACTTCTGTCATTAAAGATAAGATGTCAAATTACTGGTGGAAACATGCAGAATGACGGTCAGCACCAATAGGAAGGGTTTGAAGATTTTTCCGCTGATTATTTAGAATGGTATAAATAATAATTTTGGATTTAACTGCACCTTGTGGCATTTGCCAAAATGTGTTTGGAAAAAAATAAGAATTTTCAATGCTCATTTCCCTGCAGAAACCAGTGAAATAAATATGCATTTTCTTGGTGGATCCAAAACAACTGAGAAGACGTAAAAATGGCCACAGGGAGCTACAGATACTAACTGTATTAAACTTAAATATGCTTTCTAATTCTAGTCTGACTGAGTATAAATAAAAACAAACCAGAAAAGTTACTCCAAAAGTAAATAAATACATACGTAAATAAATAAGTAAATAAATGAATAAAATCTACTTTGTTAAAGCTTTTCTTAGCACTTTATTCTTTAGCCACTTGGTAGCTAATGTCGTTCACTAGCTAGCTTATCTGACAATGTCCATTTCTGGTGTGACTTTGTGCCAGTTTTATAAACTAAACACGTCGCTGTTCGTCTTTCATGTGTGTAATTTAGTGGCAAATCAAAGTATAAAAACAAATTATCATCTTGTGGTAAAATCCTTAAGCTAACATGGTGCTAATATAGCTTATAATGACTGAATGTGGGAATGAGGTTTTTGCACTGTGGGTGAGTGGTGTTTTATTATTTTATTTTATTTGTTTTGTCCGGTGTTGGATCTTGTTCCCCCTTTTTTTCCCCACGAAGAACCGGTAGGGATGGTGGATCATGAAAGAAATCGAAGTCGTTGGTCTTGATTCGTCTCTCTGTCCTTATTTTCCCTCAAAACGTAAATTTATCCAAAACAACTTCTGACGTATCTGATTACGATTGTTTTTGCTTCTGAATCACAGTGTCATCACCCTTAACTTTCCTCTATTTCTTCCCCGATTAATTCATGCTTTTTGTTTGCATGTCTGTTCGGTGGAAACACGTTTTACACAGTGCTGCATTTACATTTTTCTCCAAACACTGTCCTGTTTGTTTGGCTGTGTCACCTTCCACTGAGGTCTTCTCCTGATGTTCTCGTCCTGTTGAAAGCTCACTGATCATGAATGCATCCACTGCAGCCTGGGAAGAAGTAGTCTTAGTGGTGGTGGTGGTGGTGGTGGTAGTTTTGGGTGTGTAGATGTACAGTAATATAACGTGGGTAGCATCTATTCTTACAGTTTCTTTTGACTGTTTTTGCTTCTCAGGGCACGTCGGGACCCGACCCCACCACTGTGTATGTGGATATGAGGGCGCTACGACATGACAGGTGAGATTCTTTCTGATTGAAGCTTAATATGTGAAATAAAAAGTTTTCCTGATTTTCAGAAATATGAGTGGGCAATAACCATGTTATGGATTCTTTGTCTAGTCCTATATACCCAAACAGTGAATTATTAATGACCATTGTACCAGACAATGTGTTCATCTATGCAGCTGCCTCTTACGTTAGTCCATTATTTGCTGCAATGCTCAAACATTTTATTAGATACCCTCTCTCGTACCAGATTGGACACCCTTCGGCCTCCAGAACTAACTTGATTCTTAATTGCATACATTCTACAAGGAGTCAGAAATATTTTGATCCATATTGAGAAGATGGCATCATGAATCTTCCCATCTATTACATCCCAAAGGTGCTCTGTTGGAGATCAGGCGACAGGTCATTAGAGCCAGTTTGAGATGGTTTTAGCTTTGTGTCACGGTGCAATATCCTGGATGAAGGAGACATTAGAAGATGGGTACACTGTAGTCCTATCGGGATGGACATGGTCAGGAACAATAATCAGGAGGACTGTGGTGGGTAAATGAAGTGCAGTTGGTTCTACGGGACCTAAAGAATGCCAATAATATATCCCATTACACCTCCACCATGCAGCCTGAACCAGTGATGCAAAGCAGGATGGAACCATGTTGTTTCCACCGAATTCTGACCGGATCATCTGCATGTTGCAGCTGAAATTGTCTAGTTTAAGTTTGTCTGAGTTGTAGCTCTACTTTCTTCTCCTAAACTAGCAGCAGTGGCACCTGGCTCAAGGTTTAATGCCATAAAGATGGTATTCCTCATACCGTGGTTCCAACGGGTGGTAATTGGAGGTAATGTTGCATTTCTATCATGTTGAAACAGTCTGCCTCTGACATCCACTGGCATTTTTGTCCTAACAGCGGCGGCGCTGTTGATATTTTCTCTTCTTTGGAGATGGTTTTGTGAAAATCCCAGTAGATGAGCAGGGCATGAAATGCTCAGACCAGCCTATCCCATGTTTAAAGCCACTTAAAGGTGCAATAAGTAAGATATTTAATTTGTCATCCAGGATGGAAGTCCCTATAAACAATACATCCTTTCCATCAACAATGTCTTAGTGAAGTTGTTTGCCTATCAAACCTAGAGGTACGGTGTGGAACTACTTCAGGGCAGAGTGTAGCTCGTGTTTACTTCCTGGTTCCTGAGCCAATCATATGAGAGTTCCCAGGGTTCCCAACACAGAGCGCAGCATTTGGTATTTTATCTTGGCATAAGAGCAGGAGCCTGCTAACATGGAAGCCAGTAAGAAAAGCTAACCAGAAGTAGAAGAGAATAAAACATAATATACCTGTCCTCTGTGGAAATAAAAAAATAAATCTGTGGGGTTTCCCAGGCAGGCTGTGTATGTGTGCTTCAATTTTAACTACTAGGTGTCATTCTTATTTATTGTTTCTGTAAATACCAGATCTAGATGCTTAAATGCATCAGGTTGCTGCCATGTTATTTATTGTTTTCACTAATTATTATCAGGTATAGTTAATGAAATGCATGCAGGAATATTTAACTTGAAATATGTTTGTTAAACATGACAACTTAAATCTTCTCCTTTGAAGACTGAGTTTACAGTTTTTATTCATGCGGTTCTTTCTTGAACGCTGCAGGACGTTGACAGCGTCTTCACTGATGTGCCTTGATCTCAGTATAAGGCTTATTTGATTTACTTTAAGACACTCTGAGCTCCTTTCCCTTCTGCTCACGTTGGCATTTTATATATTCTGTTCCCATAAAGTATTGCCTTGGGTGCAGTGGGATCCTGCAGCCATTCTGCAGTGCATCCTCTTCTGTGAGGTTTATTAGGAAGTTACAGGCGAGTATTTGGGAATAAGGGACTGCAATCTTGAAAAAAAGTACAAAACAAGAAATGTAATGTTTTCCACTGCTCTGGTGAGACAGTAACAAGTTTGAGTGTAGAGCGAAGCTGAGAGTTTCTTTAAAATGGTGCAATGTATGTTAGCTCACTTTATGTTGAGCTACAGACAAACATGACACTTGAATTAGTTCAGGGAGGGTTTTTCAGGGAGGTCAAGAAATTTGGGCCGACGGGTTAAGCTGCAGTGAAGAACAATTCAGGGCGTCTAGGAAGCTCCACAAGTTTCTCCCAAAGAAAAGTGTTGCCACCAGCGCAGAGCTTGCTCAAAATGGACAAGTCAAGGGTTGTCAATGGCCCAGAAAGGATGGAGAACTATTTTAGGTGCCAGCAATGAAGCATCTTGACCCGGTCCAACTTCAGGGTTCCTTCTCATCCAGGGGAATGAGCCTCTTCGCGGTTCCTTGACAACGGGTTGATTTTCCAGAATGATGGAGCACCGAAGTGACTACATCAAAATTGTGTTTTTTTTTTCGGTCAGAAAACGCCTCAAATCTGGTACCTTTACTGAGAACCTGAGGTCTGTTCCCTAAAAGCAGGCGGAGAAACATAACCTAACAAAATGTGAATAATCAATCCCTGTCAGTCAGGATTTGGTTCAGAAGGTGAGATCCAGCAGGTCAGAGAGATCTGCTGAAGTTACGGAGAAGAACAGGAAAATGTTATTCAGACTCCAGCAGACTGAAGGTGCGGAGCCTGTTGATTTTATCTGCAGAAGTCTGAGTGCAGAAAGCAGCAAAGCCCTGCCGTCCTGCTGCGTGCTGATCCATCTGTCAGTGTTTGCCATTATATGTAATCATTGTTGGTAGACAGTCCTGGTCCTCCTGGAACGCTTGTTTTTAATCTGAGAAACCACTTCTGTTGGTTTTTATTGCCTCTGGAAAGGCCAGAACCATTATTTTCTCCCTCCAGCTTAACTTTCTTTTTAGAAAATGAGGTTTCTGGAAGCTAAGATGATTCAAAAATTCTGCTCCCAGAACCATCGCCCTTTAGTAGCATGCAGGAACTCTCAACTATTTCTAACAAAATTATTTCAAGAATTATTAAAACGCTAAAAAAACTCAAATGTTTTTCTTGTCGATGATGAAATGGTCTTTAGAGTTTTACTATTGGTAAAAGTTTGTCCCTTAGCTTTATTTGCATATATTGCTATTTGTTGATTGACAGATTATTTTATATACAATTAATTTATGAGCACAGCTCTCTAAGGCTTACATTTTTATCTTTTGAAGATTTATCAGATGTGCCCAAATTGTTAAAGAAATATTCAAGACTGGATTTAATAACTTCGTAATGCAATGAACAAGTTTAACTCATATTATAATGTTAACTTTGCTGTCCAGGGTCAGATTAGTGGAGCGGGGCTCGCCACACAGTTTACCACTGATGGAGTCTGGGAAGGTATGTTCTTTATCACCATTTTAGACAAAACAAGCAGCCGGTTCTGTTAAATCCCTTCATTTTCATCCCCCACCAAAAACAAAAGTGTGATGAATTGAAGCCATTCATCCCTTTTTTTTCTGTCAAGTTCATCGTTGTTCTTTTTTAACTCGCCCGAATGAGCAGATCCTGCCCGGAGTCCGGATCATCATCGCCAACCCGGAGACCAAAGGGCCGATGGGGGAGTCGCATCTGGGAGAGGTTTGTGTAATCGCTGTATTTTTTTTTGGATACCAAAATTACAGACGGGACAGCTGTGTTTTGTTGAGCAGCTTGCCTTGTATAGGGTGAGCCGATTTGATACGATTCTCGATACATAGCTCAGCTTGATTTGATTTGACTCCAATATCGATATGTATTACTTTCAAATTAATTCTTAGTCATTCAGTCAACAAAACCAACCAAATATTATATTTATGTTCAATTTATTGAACACTGATATATTAAGAGGAGAATAAAGTGCATTTGGTTCAAAGCATTTAACGTATCCCAGAAACCAAAAATGTGCCCAAACGTCTGATTTAAGGGACGAAGGCGCTTCTAAAATCCTGTCGGCCGTTCCGCAAATTCATCTCACTTGCTCTTCCTCGCTGTGAACAGCAATGGCACGCTATTATAACGCCCCTAGAGGTTGGGAGATATATTGATATTAAAAGCCAGAATATCGATAAATAATTGTTTTTGTTTCTATTATTATGCACATACCTATTGCCGAGATTCTTGATCCTCCTGATTCTTGGTTGGTAACAGCAAGTCGTCTTCAAGATCCTTAAGCAGAAAAGCAGACCCTGACCATCACACTACCACCACCATGTTTGACTGTTGGTAAAATGTTCTTTATTTGAAACATTGTTAGTTTAAAGCAGATGTAACGAGACGCACACCTTCAGAAAGGTTTCACTTTTTCTTTATGTTGGAGCTCTCCAATGGAGGCCATTTTTTGGCCAGTCTCTTTTTCTTATTGTTGAGTCATGACCTCTGACCTTATCGGAGGCAAGTGGGGCCTGCAGGGCTTTAGGTGTTGTTCTGGGCTCTTCAGTGGCCTCCTGGATGGGTCGTTGATCCTCTCCTGGAGTAACTTTGGAAGGCTGGTCTCTCCTGGGAAGGTTCCCCATGGTTCCATGTTTTTTATGTGGCTCTCACTGATGTTCACTGGAAGAACAAAGCTTAGAAATGACTTTGATTCTCATTTGCTCTTGAATTTCTTTAGACCAGGGGTCACTAATTAAAAATCAGCGGGGTCCGAATAAAGAATATCAACAACCAGTAAAGGTTCGGACACATTTTTTATTACAATCTGTTACTTTAAACAGTGCGTCAATCTGCTCCTGCAGTTAATCAATGAATTATTTCCACATGTGGCCATGTCGTCTGTCAGCGTTTATTCCCTCGCTGAAAAAATCATGTTTGAGTATAAATGCAGTTTTCAGACAATTCCCTGCTCAAATGTTCTTGTCTCTTGCACTGATTTGTCCTTTTAACATTGTGAAGCTCTACTTAGAACCTTCTTAAGATCCAATAGTGCAAAATGCAAATTCTTGCAATTTTTTGACTGGTCTTAAGATTTTGATCAGGAGTGTATAAATGTTTTACATCAGGTTGGGTCCGGATTAGGTAGCAGCTGGGTCCGGATCCGGACCCTGGTCCGCTAATCCGTGACCTCTGCTTTAGACCATGACTTGATGTGTGGCTTTTTAGTCTACTTCATGTTGTAAGACAGGTTCTACTGAAGTAGGCTCTTGGTTCTATGGGTTCGATAATAATCAGGCTTAGGTGTGGGTTCTGAAATTGAATGCAGCATTTCAATGCATGGAGTTAATCACTGTTGATCAATAAATGAATAAGTACTTTTTGTTTTTACTCAGGTTATTGTTGTCTGCTATAAAATAAATTTGTAAGGGTGCACATACTTTCTCACAGCACTGTATTGGTTTCCATTCACAGTGATGCTGAACTGGCTGAAAGCCTGGACTTAAACATTGTTCTGTTGCTTTGTAGATTTGGGTGCACAGCGGCCACAACGCCAGCGGTTACTTCACAGTCTACGGAGACGAGGTCCTGCAGTCGGATCATTTCAGCTCCCGGCTCAGCTTTGGGGACACTCAGACAGTTTGGGCTCGGACCGGGTACCTGGGCTTCCTGCGGCGGACAGAGCTCACGGACGCCAGTGGAGGTGAGGAAAAGCGCCTGAAATGAAGCCGGTTCTGAGCTTTGGTGGTCTGTATTGTTGCGTTGTTTATAGAAGGAATGAAAGGCATCCAGTTGTTTCCAGCCAGGAAACAACGTCATCTGCTTTCTGTGTCTGCAGAGCGTCATGATGCTCTGTATGTGGTCGGTGCTCTGGAGGAAGCCATGGAGCTGAGGGGGATGCGCTACCATCCCATCGACATCGAGACCTCCGTCATCAGGACGCACAAGAGCATCACAGAGTGGTGAGAGCAGATAGACGTAGGTTCATGGTGTTCTTTAAAGGGTAGACTCATAGATCTACCGTCCAACACACCGTCAACACAATCTGGTTCTACATTTAGGCAAATCTAACCCTAAGTCTATAAAAACACCACAGATTAATTAATTGTTAAGTCCGCGAGCCCCTTTCAAGGGGGCTTTAAGTCTTTAGCAACAATAACCCACTTGTGGCTGATTAACTAAGACCGACACACACTTATCATACGTCCAGATGTTCATCTGAGACTCCTCTGCAAAAGTATGTACTAAATATTGAATACCATCCCACATTTTCAATTTCAAGAATAAATTCCGTATTTCAAAAGTAGTGCCAGAACCGTGTCAAGATGGCACAAAAACTGATGAAGCCAAAAGCTGTTAAAATTACTCTGGATGAAAACCTAAGTGCACCCTTGCTGGCTCCACAGGTTCAATTCAATTAATTTCAATTTTATTTATATAGCGCCAATTCTTGAAACATGTCATCTCAAGGCACTTTCCAAAGTCAAATTCGATCAGATTATACAGATTGGGTCAGATTATACCGATTAATCAAAAAAAAATTCCTATCTAAGGCTACCCAGTTGATTGCATCAAGCCTTGACAAGCAGCATTCCTGAAAAAGCGAAGGGCCACAGGGACAGTCGTCTGCATTGTCCATCGCTTGCAGCAATCCCTCATAGCGAGCAAGCATGAAGCGACAGTGGAAAGCCAGCTTCCTGTGAATAATCACCTTCTTTTTTAAGGGAGCTACATTATCTAATGCAGAACACAATGAGGAAGTCACACCGTTAACAAAAGCGTCTATTTGTGAATGGGAAGAAACAACATTGCTGCCATCGGCAGGCCATTTCTGCAATACTGAGGATATTAAAAGGGGGACACACTCTTTAAAGTTTGATACAGCATTATCCGATAAAGACTATATACTACTATAATGGAACAGACTTTTGGGGGTGGAGAACTCAGTTAAATTAAACTCAAAGGTTATTAAAAAGATAGGACAGGAGTGTGAGGAAATACTGTTAATTCCTAACAATCAATGCCATATGTCAGCACAAGGACTAAAGCATGAAGCCAAGAGTGCATCGGTTTTTGCACATTTTGAGCAAAACCAATTGAATCTAGGATAGATTTACCTTAGGCTCCACTAAGGTTATTACATTCTATGTCAACACGAATGTTTGAATCCCCCACTATAATAACCCTGTGAGTATTTAACACTAAATTAAGGTCAGTTTGCCTCCACAGAGCACACTTTCTGGGTTGACACAATGCCAAGACACATTGGACAAGATTGTCCACAAACTACAAAGAACAGAAGCAAAATGCCTGTGCAGATTTTGAGCTATTTGGGTCATTGCAAAAGTCAGTTTACCTTCGATTTAAGCCTGTTTGCTGAACAGAAGTGATATTTTAAAGAAGAGTGGTCAAGATTCTGCACAACAATGAAAGAGGTTGATAAAGTAGGGCTGGACGATAATTCAATAATGATATATATCGATCAATAGACTTATCGATGATAGAAAAAAGGGTCAATAAACAGTTAGATAGAATAACAGTTTTCCTTCCTCTTGCATTCTCATCTATCATTTAGCTTAATATTACAGTCATCACATCCACCCAACCAATCACAAACGCAAACCCAGGAAGCTCCTCCCCCTCAAAGAGTTCAGAGAGTAAATGTTTTTTCCTTTTTTGGTAAAAAGTTGGTTGAATAAAGAATTGAGTTTGAATTTAGTGTTTGTGTGTTCTGTATGTACAAGTAGGTCACACTGGGACCAATGCTTGTTCTACAAGCTGCTGGATCAAGGGCTGAGCTTAGCTTTTCAAACCCGAGTTCTTAGCTACTCCAGAACCTGTTTCCGAGCTCCTGCAGTCCGAGCCTCCTTTGCACGGCCCTTTAATGTTCTAATGAGCTCTGACGCTGTGTGTTGTGTCTTCAGCGCCGTGTTCACGTGGACCAACCTATTAGTGGTGGTGGTGGAGCTGGATGGCTCCGAGCACGAGGCCCTGGACCTGGTCCCGCTGGTTACCAACGTGGTTCTGGAGGAGCACTACCTGATCGTCGGGGTGGTGGTGGTCGTCGATATCGGAGTCATCCCCATCAACTCCCGCGGCGAGAAGCAGCGCATGCACCTACGTGACGGCTTCCTGGCCGACCAGCTGGACCCTATTTATGTGGCCTACAACATGTAGCGCCCCCTAGTGGATGGAGAATAGACCTAAAAACACCCAAGACTGAGGGAAAGGAGCTGAAGGCTAGGTGGGCCATGTCAGCCCTGGGCTTTGTCACATTATGGTTCCTCGCCTCGAAGTCCCGGTCCAGTTTGGAGAGTTGTCTGAAGGAAAGGGAAGCTGCTTCCTTTCAGGGCACAATTATGCTGATGTCAGAAAGGCTTTGGCTTCCACAGCAACATCTGGTTCACTCTATATTTTCCTGTTTGATTTTTAAATGTCCAAAACAAAGTCCTGGCTATTTTTTGAAAATGATATTTACACAAAAAAACTAGAATATTTTGTGTTTTTACGACCATTACAAAGTGCGGGATATGTTTTGATATGAGGGCGGGGTCTAAGTGAAGCCGATCACAACCAGGAGGTACGTTCATTTAGCGTTGGGTTACTTTTTTTTATCTACCAGCTGGTCCATTTCACCAGGTGCTCACGTCCACACAGGCGCAGCCTTTATCTCCGTTTATTTTTCCGTGAACAACTTGTATCATGTAAGTATGTACAAAAAAGAAACCGATTTAATTTATTTTCTCTTTTAAAAGTTTATGATTCAAGAATGTTCTTTTGCTCTTGAATATTTGCTAATATAAAAAGAAATTGTATTATCTTGAGTGAAACAGACTCACTTTAAGCATATTATATAAAATATAAATATATGATGAAAGATTATATTGAAGATGAAGGGTAATATCTCAGCAAAAAGCAGGTTGGTTTACGATGCTGCTTGTCTGCGTTTTGGTCTGAAACATGTCCAGTTTAAAAAATAAATACTTTAAGTTTTATTCCAGCTCACAAAAGAAACATCCAGATCCAGTTTCCCAAGAAGTTTATGCATGAAGTTTCCTTGGGGGTTTTCTTTAGCAAGGGAAATAAACTTAACTGTCCAAGTGGCATTTATCATAAGAGCTTGTTAAATTCTCTAAATGTTAAACGGACAGATTCCATCATCAACTTGCGATTAATTGCCAGTTCAAGGTAAAGTTTTTAGAAATCAAAAGGAACTATATTTTTTAGCCTAATATAATAAAACAAGAGAAAACTTGGGTAAATAAATAGTTTTAAGGTGAAAGTTTCCTCTCACTATAAACAGAGCTCTGAGATACGTGGCTCTGCTTCCCTCTAGTGGTCACCAGGAGTAGCACACGCAGTCCTTATGAACAAGACCTTTTTTAAAACACATCACTCTCTACAATTATTGCCAGCTCTGATAAAGATGTGTAAAAAGCCTTATAATAAATTAATAAATAATTTTTTTTGCAGAAGAATAATGTCACTTTGAAAAATGTAGAAACCAATAATATGTGTTCATTTATTAAGTTATTTATAATCCTCTATGATGGTCTCTTCAGCTCTCTCTAGTGTTAAGGTCCGGGGACGGAGACGGCCCTGGAAGAACGTCGATTTTGGGTCTGGTGAATTATTTCTGTTATTTTGGCCAAACCAGATTTTAGTTTAGTTGCAGAGGAAACACCAGATTATCCTTTCTAAAGTCCTGGTACTTTGGTCTTTGGAGAAAAACGGGCCCACAGCATTACAGGTCCTTGTCTGTACTAAATAGTGAGCAACAGTCATCCTTTGTTTCACACCATTTCACCAAAGCAAAAGGTTTCAGGTAAAGACCCGCCATCATGTTTACATTTGTGATGGTAGGAGAGAAATAGTCTTTTTTAACAGTTGTTCTGTCGTCACCATTTGCTGATTAATGATTGGCACACCTGACTGACCTAAATACTCAACTCAAAGTATAAATAAGTAATCAAAACTGTTAAAGTTATGTTGATTTTATAAGATAACTGTTCAGAGTCCCAGTTTTTTGGATTTTGCTACAGCAGTGGAATATGGATTTATTTGCAGGCTAAAACACGTCTCTACTGGAGCTGATGCTAATTGCAAAGGCTGCTGTTTATTTCCCTTTTACCAGGAAACAAGCATATTTTCAAAACTTTAAATTACAGTAGGTATTAAATTTATTTTACCTGCATTCACTGGGATGAAACTGGTCCCTTCAGACAGAGCAGCAGCTGCGCCGGCCTCTTTTCTGCACTCCCGTCTCACTGACTTCATCTGGAGACGCCACTCCAGCTGGAAATGTCACAGAGAGGAGCCCTTCGTATTTTTACACAAACACACGGTTCAGGGCTCAAACAGTGATGTCGTCATTGATAGAAATAAAAGTGTTTTATCAGAGACCCTTTAACTCATTAAAGAGCAACAGAGAATGCTCCACTTTCAATCCACGGGGATCCATTTTTTTTAAACAAATAAAGCACTTTCTTCACTATTCCTCTTTTTCTGTTCAGCTAAATGTATGTCAGGTTTTTTTTCTAAGTTTTAAAATTGTGTTTATGTCATGACTTTCATTTAAATAAACATTTCAACAATTTTGACACAAAATGATCTGCCAGTCTTATTTATTACTCTGGAGGCTTTGAAAATCAAGACATGAAGTATTTATAATAAAGTTGAATTTATTTCCCATATTAAGGTTGTAAGTTACAAAAGTTTGAAAAATGTATTTGTATAGCACCTTTCGCAGACATTAATTTCAAATAGATTCACGATTAAAAACAAAACAAGCATTTTATGTAAATCCTTTTTAAAGTGTTTTTCTATAACTATAACGTATTTTTCGGACTATAATTCTGTTTTCAGAACACTTGGAAAGTGACTTTATACAGTGAAGGTCAAATTAGATAATTTCAACAAACCTATTTGCATCTACAGAGTTTTTTGAGGCAAACATGCTGAATGAAGCAAATCCAATCTAAGTCATGCAACAAGGAAGGAATAAAATAGAAAAGTATTAAAAAGGAGAACAAATTACTAATGGATAATTTGTGAAAGGTTACAGAGTTCTAAACTAGCAAACAAGATTTTTACACAAATAGGTTATTTGATCATTTAGGTAACAATTCACCCTGTTTCTTACCACTTTAGGGTCATAGAGTTTGACTATTAATGAAACACAATCTGTTGTCAAAGTATCCAATTAAGCTCAGTGTAATGTCATCATGACGACCTTTTTCAAAACGTGGAACTAATCTGTAACCGATAAATATACAACAGATATTGAATTATTCAGCTAGCTTCTGATTTTACGGCAGATATATCGTGTATTTCTAGTGACATAGCTGGTCTACTTCTACCCTGAACAGGAAGTCCTTATAGATTATTTTAAGTTTATGGGTATGATGTGAAATTTAGACTTTGACAACTTTGTCATTTTGTATGCACAGAGTGCGTACAGAACGAAATTTCGTTGCATACAGCTTGTAAATTGCAGTAAAAATTAAATTGCAGTATGAGGTGCAGCAGTGGTTTAAATGTAGACAATGCAGGAGAAGTCACAGTGTACAGGTGAGTATTTTCAAAACCATTTGTATGTGCAGAATTGATTATGCAAGAGCATTTGTGCAAGAATACAGCTTATAAATTACAGTAGATTTAAAATACAGTATAAGGTGCAGCAGTGATTTAAAAGTAAAACAATTGAAATGTAAACAATGCAGGAGAAAGTCACAGTGTACAGGTATTTTTAAAAACCATTTGTATAGACAGAATCTGTACAGAATCTGATTGTGCGAAGGGCATTTGTGCAAGAATGCATTTAAAAACTAAGACTTCGGCATCATTTGTAATGCTAGATGGAGATGCAATGATGCAAAATGTGCAAATATGCAAATGTTGTGCAGAGTTTATGGTTTATAGTTCAGCAGTTCAACAGTCTGATGGCAGCAGGGAAAAAGCTTTTGCAGAACCTGGTGGACCTGCAGCGGATGCTACGGAACCTCTTCCCAGAGGGCAGCAGGGAGAACAGTCCATGGTGGCGGTGTGAGGGGTCACTGATGATGTTACGGGCTCGAGACACGCAGCGCTGAGATGAAATGTCTTATGGAGGGAAGAGGAGCCCCGATGATCCATTCTGCTGTCCTCACCACTCTCCTCACGTTCTTCCAGTCAGAGGTGCTGCAGCCTCCACACACATTCAGACAGCTGGTCAGAATGCTCTCTATGGTGCTTCTTTAGAAGGTCGTGAGGATGGGCGGGGGCAGGTGGGCTCTCCTCATCCTCCTCAGGAAGTACAAGCGCTTTTGTGCCCTCTTCACCAGTGATGTGGTGTTCACAGACCAGCTGAGGTTGTCCGTGATGTGCACCCCCAGGAACTTGGTGCTGCTGACCACCTCCACAGCTGAGCTGTTGATGAGCAGTGGAGCGTGGTGCGGCCGGTTCTTCCTGAAGTCTACGATGATCTCCTTCGTCTTCTCCACGTTCAGGATCAGGCTGTTTTCTCTGCACCAGCCCGCCAGCTGCTCCACCTCCTCTCTGTAGTCCTGGTCGTTGTCGTCTCTGATCAGGCCCACCATCGTTGTGTCGTCAGCAAACTTCACGATGTGATTGGTGGTGAACCTGGGGACGCAGTCGTGTGTCATCAGGGTGAACAGCAGGGGACTCAGGACGCAGCCCTGAGGGGAGCCCGTGCTGAGGCTGTTGACATCAGAGGTGTTCTGTCCGACCCGGACCGACTGAGGTCTGTTGTTGAGGAAGTCTAGCAGCCAGTTTCGAAGAGGTGTGCTGAAGCCCAGATGTTCCAATTTTCCTACCAGGTGCTGTGGGATGATGGTGTTAAACGCCGAACTGAAGTCCAGGAACAGCATCCGCACGTGCGTGTTCTTCTCCTCCAGGTGTGCCAGGCTCAGGTGAAGAGCGGAGGAGATGGCGTCCTCAGTGGAGCGGTTCCACCGGTGTTTCGTTGAAACAGGTGACTTGAGGTTTCTTCAGCACCGGAATGATGGAGGCAGACTTGAAGCATGCTGGCATTGTGGCTTGGTCCAGCGAGGTGTTAAAAATGTCTGTGAGGACACCAGCCAGCTGACCTGCACACTCCTTGAGGACCCGCCCAGGTATGTTGTCGGGACCTGGGGCCTTCCGCGGGTTGACTCTCCTCAAAGTCTTCCACACGTCGGCATTGTCAAGGCGGAGGACCTCCTCTTCCTGATGGGGAACAGCCTTCACTGCTGGAGTGCTGTTTAGTGCCTCAAACCTCCCACAGAAGTTATTTAGTCCATTGAGGAAGTCAGCATCAACTTCACCCACCGGGGGTGAGGGCGTGTTGTATTCAGTGATCGCCCGTATGCCTTTCCACATGCTCCTGGAGTTGCTGGCGTCATGGAAAAGCTCCTGGATTTTCTGACTGTGGTTCCACTTCGCTAACCTGATGGCACAGTTCAAGTTGGCTCTAGATGTCCTCAGTGCCTCCTTGTCACCAGACTTGAAGGCTGAGTTCGGTGCTTTTAGCGCTTGATGGACCTCCACAGTAATCCAGGGTCGTTGGTTTGCTCGGGTGATGATGGTCTTGGTGTTACTGACGTCCTCAATGCATTTGTCATTGTCATGGCGTACTCATCAATGTCAATCTTGTCCTCATAAGTTGCTGCAGGATAACTGAAGATTCTCAGTCATCCAGGTCATGATCAATCCAAAAAAGGTTAAAAATAAAACAACTGGACATCTAATCTGAAGCTAAAGGCATTTCACTTCCCATCCAGGAAGCTTTCTCAGTTCAAAGTGTCTAGAGTAGTGAGGAGGTCCAAGCTTTATAGACCTGCTGACGAGGCCTTTTTAGAGCTTAGATTCATCTGAAACTGGTCGCCCCAACAATGTTGGGCTCATCGTTAGCCTGGCTCACAGGAGGAATACTGTGGTCACATGTGTCGAGGTGTAAATTAGGGTGAAACTTGGCAGTAATCAGATCTATTGCTGTATTTCTAAGTTTTTGAAAGTTGAAACCTGAGTCCTCCTCCTCTGTTTAAAGCTGTTTTTCTCGCTTTACATAAACGGCTTCCTTCACACCTCTCTCAAACCATCCGTCTTCTCTGTCCAAAATGTGAACATCTTGGTCCTCCAAAGAGTCCTTTGTCCTTGAAGTGCAGGTGGACGGCTGAGTCTTGTCCTGAGGAGGTAGATCTTCTGTGTTGATCCATGCGTCTGTGGAGAGATTGTTTGGTTTCTCCAATATTATCATCAGAACGTTCCTCACTGCACTGAGCTGCATTCAAGGCAAGGCAAATTTATTTGTAATTCACTTTTTAGTACAAGGACAACAAGTGCTTTACATGATTGACATACAGGAAAATAAAACAGAATAAAAGTAAGTTGGAATAAAATTTAGAAAACTAACAAAATAAAACATGAGAAAATGGAAACAAAAACAGTCTGACCCAATCTTTATAATCTGATTGATTTTGACTTTGTGAAGTGCCTTAAGATGACATGTTTCATGAATTGGCATTATATAAATAAAACTGAATTGAATTGAATTGAAAAGCAAATATTAATAATTTTAAAAACATTTGGACTACAAAGTTGAAGTAATGATGTTTCAGTGAAACAGTTTAACTAGAACAGTTGAAGGCAATCCTAAACAAATGTGTTTTTAATCTAGATTTAAAAGAACTCAGGCTTTCAGCACTTTTACAGTTTTCTGGAAGTTTGTTCCAGATCAGTGGAGCACAGGAACTAAATGCTGCTTCTCCATGTCTGGTTCTGGTTCTGCAGAGCAGGCTGGAGCCAGAAGACCTGAGTGGTCTGGAGTATAGATACACTGATAACAAGTCTGTGATGTATTTAGTCCATTGAGTGCAACTTGAGTTCACCGGTTGGGTTGTTGGCCCAGGGCCCCAAACAGGCTAGGACAACCCCTGGATGTCAGGACCCAGAGTGGACTGGGGAAAGTTAGCTGAAGATCTGCAGAGAATCCAACAGGCTCCATTCTCTGGATCTGTGGAGGTGAGTTTCAAACATCTGGTTCCAGTCAACAACAAGGAGCTGATTAGATGTTTCTCCAGGTGTTGATGTGGTTTCAGAGATCCTCCTCTGATGTGGAAGCTCTTCCTCAGACGTCCTGATGTTGTTTCTACTTGATGATGGTAAAAACAACTTCAGTTTTTATGGCAGCACCTTTTGCTCATTAGTGTTGGACTGTTGGGAGGATCCTGGCAGCGTCTCACTGGTTCTGCGTCTTCAGAACAAGTCCGATCTCTGAGGAGCGATGCAACACCTTCTCCATCACCTGCTCAGCTTTCTGCCTGGAAAACACTCAGCAGAAGCTGCGTTCAAGGGAAATGGGACATTCTGCTGTTTGTGGGTGTTTGAAACGCTTCATCAGAACAAAGTCTGTGTGTCTGTTCTGGTGAGACGATCCAAAGTGGGATTAAATGTGTTTGGTGTTGGAATAAGGAGCAGTTCTGCTGTGTTTTCCACAGGCTGCATGAGTCACAGCAGCAAGACGAGCAACAATCAGTTCATTTCAAGCTGCTGGTGAATCTGACCTCAGATCTGTAGAGCATGTTTATTCACAGCAGGACGCTGACATGAAGGTTTCCTCTCTTCAGCAGAACAAAGCCAGGTTCTGTGGAGAGCCACAGCTTCTGGGTTTGGATATTCAGTCACACTTTACTGCTGCTGTCTGCAAAATGAAGCAAAGAAATGTTTCCAACAGCAAAAAGAGTTCAAGATCAACTAAATTAGAATGAAAAGCAGCAAAAATCAGCTTTAAATCCCTGCAGTTCTGGTCCAAAAACAAATGGAAAGTGTTGAGCTGCTCAGAGTTTGAAAGTGTTTGGATCAGAAAATATCTGAAATAAGGAAAAGTAAAAAAAAAATATGTGAAACATTATGCTAAAAGCTGTTTAATGCCAACAGAAAAGAAATAAAGTGATTGAGTGGACAGAAACAATGTCTCACCTTAATACTTAAAGTTTATTTATTGAAAACACATTAATGTTAATCAGAAATATTAGATATAGGTCATAATTGTGGTATAAATCTGTAACACATCATTCAATAAAATGCCATAAATTCACATTATATATCTTTATTGCAGATTTTGCTGCTAAACACATCCTGTAAATTTTAAGTTTCAAATAAAACTATATTGTACATCTGAATTGTCATTTTACTGAAATAGTAATTAGAGTTGTGGTGATTTTGTTGTTTTGAGGTTATTTACCTTAAAAATGTTTTAAATTAATGATTAAGCATAATAAAACATTCAAAATATGATAATTCTCAGATGACAAATTTACAATATTAGATGATACCTGTTGTCTCTTGTGTGTCTGGACTCAACAAAACGGGTCCAAACCAGAACCGGATCAAAGAACTGGTTCCACTTTTTAAACCTGGGGAATCATTTGACATTTTATTGCTGAGTTCACAGTTTTTGCTGCTGAAAGCAACAAGGAGGAAAAACAACAAATATTCATGTGCTGATCAGCTGGTTTAGAAAACAATGTTGAGAAATGAACAAACCCAACAGAACCAGAACATCAATTCTGAAGGAAAACAAGTGCTGACAATCTCTGACTATTGATTTCTATGCAGTTTAGACATAAAACAACAACGATCAAGAAAATAATCTGCTGGAGATTTAAAAACCAGAATCAAACTCACTGAACCTTCAGTGGATTCTGTCTATTTGGGTTTACAGAACTCAGCAGAACCTACAACACAAACTCCAGCATGTAGCGGCTGAGTGAAGGTGGTCTGGACTCTGTGGAGGAGAGTCATGGTTTCAGAGACGCTGTAGAAGGACAGAATACCTGCTCTGTGATCCAGGTACACTCCTACTCTGGAGGAACCAGGACCTGAGATGGAGGTCCAGATGTTGTTGTGAACAAATTTATAACTTCCTGGGTAACAAATTAAAGCCCAAGATTTGTCATTATATCCAAATCCACATTCATTCCCACTTCCTGCTCTGCTGATATTCTTGTATGTGACTGCTACATAAACTCTCTCTCTCCACTCCACCTCCCAGTAACAACGTCCAGTCAGACTCTCTCTACTCAGAACCTGAAGCCAATTAGTGAATCTGTCTGGATGACTAGAATAAGACTGAGGTTGTTTCATCCTTGTCACCTTCCTGTTCCCCTCTGATAGTAACAGCTTCCTGTATGCTGTGTTTGGATCCAGTGTGATTTCACATGAATATCTCAAGAATCCAGCTCTGCTCTCTGGTTCTGGTTCTGACAGTGAAACACCCACCTCAGTGAGTCTCAGTGAGATGTTTGTCCATGCGTCTCTCAGGATGTCCTGTAGTTGATCTCTGAGCTCTGACACAGCTGCTGTCACATCCTCAAAGTAGCTCAGAGGACGGATCTTGATGCTGGATGAGTGTGTAGACTCACTGAGTGCTGACAGTGAGGGGTAGTTGTGGAGAAACTGGTTGTGATCCTCTGTGTCTGAGAGCTGCTTCAGCTCAGCGTCTTTCCTCTTCAGCTCAGTGATCTCCTGCTCCAGCTTCTCCTGAAGCTCTTTGACTCGACTCCCTTCAGTTTCCTGCTGGGATCTGATCTGCTGCTTCACATCAGAGCTTCTTTTCTGGATGAGACGGATCAGCTGAGTGAAGATCTTCTCACTGTCCTCCACTGTTTTATCAGCAGAGTGCTTGATGGCCTCCAGCTCCTGTTGAAGCAGCTTCACATCTTTCTCTCTGTCCTGGATTCTCTGCTGGATGTTTTCTCGTCTCACCTCCAGCTCTCTCTGCCTCTCAGTCCTTTCTGCTGCAGCTGACACTGTGTCGTGGCCTTTATGTTCATCCACAGAGCAGAGATAACAGATACACTTCTGATCAGTACGACAGAACATCTTCATCACCTCATCATGACGAGAGCAGATGTTCTCCTGGAGGTTCTTGGAGGGCTCCACCAGCTTGTGTTTCTTAAATGCAGCTGAATCATAATGAGGCTGAAGGTGTTTCTCACAGTAAGAGGCCAGACAGACTAAACAGG
Organism: Fundulus diaphanus; assembly: GCA_037039145.1. Classification (NCBI taxonomy): domain Eukaryota; kingdom Metazoa; phylum Chordata; class Actinopteri; order Cyprinodontiformes; family Fundulidae; genus Fundulus; species Fundulus diaphanus. The sequence goes on from CM073133.1 coordinate 10,598,779, forward strand.
ACTTGATGGCTTTCAGTTTTCTTCCAGAGCAGGAATCACAGGCCACATCTTCAGGTCCAGCATAGCAGAGATATGCAGGAGCAGCTTGGAGTCCAGTCTTCTTCAGCTGCTCCACTAAAGCTGCTAACATGGTGTTTTTACTCAGCTCAGGCCTCGGTATAAAAGTTTTCCTGCACTGAGGGCAGCTGTGGATTCCTCTCTGATCCTCTTCATTCCAGTGACTTTTAATGCAGTCACAACAGTAGCTGTGTCCACAGGAAGTAGTCACCGGGTCCTTCAGTAGATCCAGACAGATAGAACAGCAGAAAGTCTCCCAGTCTGCCTGTTGCTCCATTTCTCCTCTCAGTCAGACTGACTTTTTGAGCTCCACTCCCGTAGAATATGTTCTAAGCTTTTGTTTCTACAGATGAATCTAGTCTGTCTGGTTTCAAACCTACATGTCGGTTTAACCAACCATCAGTTCCAAAGAATGTGGAATAACTGGTCAGATTTGTTGCTCAAGAGCAGGAAGAAGAGGCAGAAAGGCCCGGCTTTCAATCTAAGACAATAGTTAGAGATATAAACTGTGTATTAGGAATAGAATTAATTACCACCATAAAGCGTTAAATTTCAGTTTATGTAAGCCATTACTACATTTTTCTTTTCATTTGGTGTGTGAGGATTCTAAATCGACAGGCTACATGCAGAATGCATTCGAATGAAAATGTCAGCTAAGAAGAAAAGTTACCTAAGAAGTAAACAGTGATTCAAACATCACCGAATTGATTGGAGGGAGATGATTGGCTGAGATCTAGTGAGAGCTGTACTTAAGTAAAAATGGTGGAACACACGTAATATCAGTCTGATCCACCCAGGTAAGAAGAAGCCAATAATTTAACATTAAACAAAGTAACGTTTAAATTTTATCAATTTTAAAATTTTTCACAATAAAACACGTTTGATGAGGAGACCTTGACCAGCCCTGAGAGCCACCTGGATGAGTGTTTTGACAGCCTCATAATGGGGAAGCTGAAAAGCACCACAAACAAACCATCATCAAAATGGTCCTGTTCAAATTCAGCCAGCGCTGATTCCACTATATCTCCAGATAGGAGCTACAGTGACATTCTAGAATCCATAGATAAGAAGCTAACTAGCCTGAATGCCCGTCTCGCCTTGGTAGAAGTCCTACACAAAGATTTTCAAGCTCTGAGAGTCGCTGGATTGCAGCCAGGAACAGCTAGCGTCTGTCACCGCCGAGAATGAATCGCTGAGGGAGGAAGTGAGGAAGCTCACCGATGGGATGATTCAGCTAAAAATAGTAAGATGAAGGAATCCATTCTGGATATTCAGTCGCGAAGCATGAGTGGTAACCTAGTCTTTGCCAGTAAGAGGAGGATGCAGAGGAAATAATTTGTGAATTTCTCCGGCAGCAGCTGTAAATCCCAGCTGACGAGATAAAACACATGACCTTCTACCTCATTTACCGGCTCAGAGGTAAGAAACCTGATAAAACCAGGCCTCGGCCAATTGTAACTAAAAAAATTATAAGTTTCCTGAAGAAATCCTTGGTCAAAGGCAAGTTTTATTCCCAATCAGAAAGAGATACATGGCTGAGGGCGTCAGGGTTACAGTTGCTGTAGAAAAGCTTTATATTAATGGTCAGCTGTTCAGGGATTAGAAGGTCCCTCTGTGGCTTTATTAGCAACAAGACAGGTGAATTTAAAGCATGTGATACTTGTTAAAAGAGAATAGAACTGAACACGGTGATAAATTAAATGCATGCACAGCTCAGCAGGACATTCGCATGGTATGATGGTTAGTCACACCTGGGTTTCTGGGTTATGGGTTGTAATCCTTTTTCTGTCACCCCTTCTCACTCTCTGCACTTTCTTAATTCTCTGCGTTTCTTTATGTTATTCCTCTGCTTCTTTCCTGTGGATCAGACAACCACAAGCACTTTATATGATGTTTCCTAGGTCTATGTACATCTATTTCTTTAGGGACATGCACTTTATAAGCTTCAGCCTTTCACTCACACCTATGGTTAAGCTAAGGTTTGTGACATGGAATGTGCATGGAACTGGTACCAGAGAGAAAATTAAAAATTTAAAGGCAGATGTGCTCTTATTGCAGCTCTAAGCTCTGATCTACGAATCATGTGTCAGAGCAGAGAGGCTGCAGCCAATCAGCTTTCACTTCCAGCAGATGTTGCTCCACCAGCTTCAAGGTGTGTCTGAGAGCAGGAAGAACAGGGAGGGTTATCAGGTTTTACAGCCTGCAGAATAAGGAGCAGAGGTCGCCTTTATAAAGCTTGCGTACGCACAAAATGGGCCTGAAACGTGTGAATCCCCCTTTCCACGCAAAATTCGGATTTACAAAACAAAAAAAACTTGAGGGGAAAATGTTCGGTTCTCGCGGCAGCTCTGACCCAGGCTGACACTTTATTTGGAGACGGAGAAAATTGGAGACACAGCTTGTAAAGTGAGTTGCAGCCAAACTGCGTCATGATTCCTCTCAGACGTTCAATTTCAATCTATATCAGACTTTAATCATAGATCAACTTCATCATAAGCCTGCAAAACCGAAAAAGGACCTTTAAATAAATAAAATAAAAATGCACATAAACCAACTTAAATCTTAAAAGTCCACAGAACATTTTATCAGAGTTTTCTACCATCACTTTCCCCGATTATCACCAGGGTGACGTGTTCCATAGATTATTATTGAACAGAAGAGAACCCAGGATGGACCCTTGGGGAACCCCATATGTGATTTTTGTCATCTCTGATGTGAAGTTACCTACTGATACAAAAAGTCTCTGTCCTTCAAGTAAGATTTAAACCAGTTGAGTGCTGTAGACGTCCCATTGGGCGCAGGTTTCCACGTCGACGTCACCGCCATATTGTATGTGGTAGAAAGTAGTAAACGTCTATGTTCCCTGTATATATGTTTTAAGTATTCAGATAGAAAGATATAGATGGAGCTTATATATACTTGTAACAAAATATATAGAGATTAATTCATAGAGATTGGTGGCAGCCAAATTGGCTTTTGATCAATGTTTTGATCGATGTGCATATATAAGTAAATAGGTGTTTATATATATATATATATATATATATATATATATATATATATATATATATATATATATATAAATGTGTGTGTATGTATACATAAGTAAGGCAAGGCAAGGCAAGGCAAATGTATTTATTTCAGTAATACAGTTCAATTAGAACAGTCGAAGGCAATCCTAAACAAATGTGTTTTTAATCTTGATTTAAAAGAACTCAGGCTTTCAACACTTTTACAGTTTTCTGGAAGTTTGTTCCAGATAAGTGGAGCATAGGAACTAAATACTGCTTCTCCATGTCTGGTTCTGGTTCTGGTTCTGCAGAGAAGGCTGAGGCCAGACGACCTTAGTGGTCTGGAGGGTTGATACACTGATAACAAGTCTGTGATGTATTTAGGTGCTAAGCCATTCAGGGATTTATAGACTAACAGAAGTATTTTAAAGTCGATTCTCTGAGATACAGGGAGCCAGTGAGTGGGGGGGAGGAGTGTAGGCCTAGTGGTTAGAGCAGCGCGCTTGCACCCAGAAAAGGATGCAAGTACCCGGTTCGATCCCCAGCGCCTGCACTCTGGGTCCCTAAGCAAGACCCTTAAACCCAGATTGCTCCCCGGTCGCCGCACATGGCAGCCCACTGCTCCCTAAAGGGATGGGTTAAAAGCAGAGAACAAATTTCATTGTAATGTATGTTTCAATGACAATAAAGATGATATTACTATTACTATTACTATTACAGTGGAAGGACTTTAGAACCGGGTCCATGTTCTCTACTTTCTTAGTCTTAGTGAGGACGCGGGCAGCAGCGTTCTGGATCAGCTGCAGCTGTCTGATCCACTTTTTAGGCAGACCTGTAAAAACACTGTTGCAGTGATCAATTCGACTAAAAATAAACGCATGGATTAATTTAGTACATATGTATACATGACAGAGAGAGAGAGAGAAATATATATATATGTGTATGTGTTATGACTATAAAAATCAGTTGGTTAAATCTAAACATTGTAGTCTTCATTATTTCATAAAACCATGTGAACCTTTTAAGATCTGTTATAGACACAGATTATCAACAGACTTTTTAGGGGAGTATTAAAGAGATAAAATTACTAATATGAGAAAAAAGTCATAGGAGAATAAAGTAAAAAAAGTCACAAGTGGTAACATTATGAGAAAAAATGTCATATTATGACAATTAAGGGGGAACATTTCCAGAATAGTCACAGTTTGCAGAACTGTCTTAGTCCTGAAGTAATAGGGCCAGGATAGATTCTTATAATTGTTTTTATTCTTTACGAGAATAAAGTCAGGAGAATGAGGCCAAGAGAGATACGAAGATAAACTCGTAATATTATAAAAATAAAAATGTTACGAATAGAAAGTATATTCTGAGATTAAAGTCCCTCTGATACTGTGTCTCTGATAAGTGAGTATATCCTCTTGACCTACTGAGTCTGACAAATTAAGCAGGTGGCATTGTTTGGTTTAAATCCTAAAACTCCCATCCTGCAGCTGTCGTGTTTGAGAGAAACATACAGTAACACGGTGAGTAAAGTTCCCCTCTGGAATAAAACCTTGCGGTCAACTAACCAAGCACACTAGCAGTTATTAGCTACAGTACCCGGTAAAGGGCTGTACCCCTCCTTCAAGCTGCACTGCGCAACGCTCTTCGTGCTTCCTCACACACCTCCCATGAGCCACCAAACGACTATTGTCCGGATTCCCCCATTTTCTGTGGGAAACCCTGGCAAGATTTAACCCCTCCTACACTCAGGAAATAAGAAGGAAGGAAGGGGTGAGCAGAGACCAATGCAGCGTAATGAAACCTTTTTGCTATCCCGTCTTAGTGACGGAGATGAAAACACAAGGGGAAACAAGCAAGCATGCTTACGCCAATTATTGCACTTATTTCGATTAATTAATGTGATTAGAATTTATTGTGCAATTAATTGATTATTGCGACAGGCATAATCAAGACTTGAGACTTGACTTGGACTTGCAAAAATGACTTGTGAACATGTCTGGAATGGAGTAATCAACAGTATCGAATGCTGCACTGACGTCCAATAGTACCAGCACTGTGGTTCTTCCGCAGTCTGCATTTATATGGATGTCATTTAAAAACCTTGATAAGGACAGTCTCTGTACTGTGGTGAGCAAGGAAACCTGAGTGGAAAACGTCAAAGCGGCTGGTCGTTGTTTAGAATGTAGTTCTGCAGAAGTAGGTTGTCCAAAGTTTGGACTGCTGATTATCAAATTGTCAAACCACTGCTGATTGTCCAATCAGCAGTGGTTTGATAATTGCTGTTTTAAAGAACTTGGGGAAAACACCTGACAGAAGGGACGTGTTTATTATCTGAGTCAAATCAGACACTATGACAGGCAAAACCTTCTTAAAGAAAGCTGTGGGTAGAAAATCAAGGCAGCAGGAGGAGGAACTTAGCTGCTGAATGATCTCCTCTAAGCTTTTGTAGTTTATTTTGCTGAATTGGGACATTTTTTCAAGATAAGTTCCAGTTGGATACAGCTTTGATACTGAACTTGATATGGATGTACAAACTGATCCTCTAATCTTTAGGATTTTCTCAGTAAAGAATTTAGCAAATTCATTGCAGTCCCTGGTGTAGTGGAGTTCAGAAGCCACGGATACAGGAGAATTTGTTAGCCTGTCGACTGTGGCAAATAAGACACAAGCATTATTAATGTTTTTGTTGATGATCTCAGAGAAGAAAGATTCCCTTGCATTTTTCAGTTTTAAGTTATATCGAGTTATATTGAGTCAAACCAAAGTTTCTAAGTGTGACACAGTTCTTTTGCAACTCTTTCTTCAGGGTCGTCAACGTGAAACTTGAAGTCTCCCAAAATAATTACACAGTCATAATCAGCACAAGTCACAGTTAGGAGGTCACTAAGATTATTAAAAAAAGTTAAAGGACTTAGGAGACCTGTAAACATTAATGAACATAGTTCATACCAGGCTCTTTACCAGGAGAGCCAAATATTCAAAAGAGCTGAATTTTCCCGAAAACACCTTTTTACACAAAGTTGTGACTTCTCCACTTTTCCTTCGCTGTCTGCTCTTAAAAAAGAAAATTGTAGTTTGGAGGAATCGACTCTATCAGAATAGGTGCTTCATTAAATTCATGCAACCATGTTTCTGTTTAAAACATGACATTGATATTATTGTTAGTAATGTGATTTTCCAGGGTCGGGCGTACGTTCATGATCCTTGGAATGATGTCTGATACATTAGACACCAGGCCACAGTTCAAAGAGTTATAAATCAACAACTCTGGGTTTTTCTTGTTATAGAAATGTTTAATCCTACATATAGATCCAGTGCATAATATTAGGGTTCTTGGTCCTGTGGCTTGTTTTTTTTTCTGGTAGCTTAGAGTGAAGATTGTTGACATACCTTTGATTGTTGTCATTATCTTCCTGGGTCTCATGTTGGAGTGGAGCGAATCTGTTTTGTAGTGAAATTCTAACATTTTCAACAGGTTTATTTCAATGATTTGTTGTTAGAACAGACCGTTGCTGTTTCACTTTTCTTGGGACACTTCTCTGTAATATCGGACAGTTTTCTTTGTCTAGGTAAGATAAGGTAAGCTAAGATAGACTTTATTGATCTCACAGTGGAGAAATTCCAGTGTCACATCGGCTCAATAAACAAAAAAGGAGCCAAAAGGAGGAAAAGGTGCATGAGGTATATACAGTGTGTTCACGCATATACTGTGGATCGAGACAGAAAAAGAAATAAAGCAGAGATTTAAGATTACTTATGTACTGTCAGGGTTCTCTGTGTTTTCCTGCTCTAACTCTACTCCTAACCCTAACCCATCTCTGACGTTGTTCTGCGCCAGCTGCTGCTCCATCTTCCTCCCATAGTCCTTTTTTGCTGCCCTGATCCACAAACTTGGTTGAATAAAGGGTTGAGTTTGAATTCAGTGTTTGTGTGTTCTGTATCTAAAAGTAGGTCACCAAGAAGCAGCATAAAATAGCCAGGGGTGCACTTAAAATATATGTTTTGAATTTGTTGATAATTACCGATATCAATCAATATGATTTCTATTTTGATTTCTATTTTATTGATATGCTTTCTTTCTATATATCTTCCAGTCCTATGATAAAGTATGCTGAGGGTTATTGGTACCAACGTTGGTTCTACAAGGTGCTGAATCAATCATCAGCTGCTATGACCCTCACCCTGCAAATCATCTCTATGATCAGCAGCTGGTGCCATATAAGGACGGAGCCTCCACCCACACGGCATCAGATTGTTGTCCAGCCCCCAGTGGTAACACTTTCAGGTCATTTTGTCACTTCAAGTGGCCAGTAACAGCAGGTTAGGCAGCGTTATGAAACCGTTGTGGAGATAACATTTGTTATAACCATAAAAACACACTCAAATCACATCGGCAATGACATGGTACGGAATGCTAGCAATGAGCTACCTCCGTTAGCTATTTGTTTTTAAAACACCATGTAAATGCATTACAAAAACATTTCCAAATGGCCGTGTAACCTTTCCCTCTAGTTTCTCTGCCGAACCCGTCGGTGCCTCGTGAGAGAAATAAAATGTTGGTATAACTCATGTCACTGGACATTTTCTTAATCCAGTAATCTGTCATACTGTTCACAGTTGGGTCCCCAGTCCAGTTTGTTATCCAGGTGAACACAAAGGCATTTATCCTCCTCCGCCTCCACTTCTTGTCCCAGGACACTAATAGTATTGGTACTATTCCAGTTTCTCCTGAAATCTACAATCATCTCCTTTGTTTTAACCACATTTAGAATGAGGTGATTGTTTCCACATCATGCCACAAAGCGATCCATCAGCTCCTGGGACTCAGCTTCCTGTCCATCTCTGATGCGTCCAACGACTGCAAAGTCATCTGAGTATTTGTGTAGATTACAGCAGTCTGTCTGGTACTGGAAATCTGAGGTGTAAAGGCTGGTTCACGCTGCAGGATTTTCAAATAGTCGGCCAATTTCCAAAGCCTGAGAGACATCACACGTCACAATACAAAATCGTAGATTTAACAGGTTTGGTCGCACAGCGTGAGGTTTCCTGTCAGACCGCTAGCACACCACACACAAACAGATTAAATTTAGGATTATCAGATATCAGCTCAGAAATATTGAAAAACCTCTCAAGATCAAACTGAGAGTGAATAAACATGGATGACAAGAAAACATTAACAGCGATAGTTTGTGTACTAATTTTAACGGAGAAAAAACAAAACAAAAATAAAAGCCTTTGGATAAAGGTGTGGAAACAGCACAGTCAGGATTCTACTTTTTGGTGCACGGGATATGCAATATTTTTGGACACCATGTAATAATTAGAATACCTCACGTCAGTTTTATAGGTAGCACATTCGGACATTATAACTGAAGCCATAGATTTAGCTTAACTTGACGGATAACTTTGCTGCGGATTGTGAGCAGCTGTGTAAAAGAAGCAGTGCAGCAATCTCTGTTTATAAGTGACTTTGGGCTTTCTTTTGTCTAAAGCTGAGTCTAATGTTGCGGTTTTTGGGCTCATTTTTGAACGTGAAGCCACATTTTTGGGCTTGTCTTTTTTTCTCCGACATAACCCTTTCTTCTGTCTATTTCGCTTTGCAACACAAGCTGTAATGAGACCTTGCATCGCAACTGTTCTGCACACAGCGCGAGCCGCTTTAAATACTGCCCACATACACTCCGCATCTCGAAAAGTTTATAAACAGGAAAAGTCACGATGGGTAGAAATGCAAACCTAAATGCCTGCATTTATACAGTATAGAAACAGGCTCTGCATTACAGTGTGGTGGGTTGTTTACTGAGCTGGTTTTCTGATAGAAGATTGCTGGCCCTGGACCAAATGTTTTCTAACAACGCCAAAACAGCATCCATTCTTCACCAAAAGCAATTATCAATGCACCTAAGAAACAAAAAAAAAAGGGCATTCACATAACGGATCTCGCCCGTTTCTGTCCAAATTACAAAGATGCCTATTCCCATTGGGTTAGTATTATTCAATTCAATTCAATTCAATTTTATTTATATAGCGCCAAATCATGAAACATGTCATCTCAAGGCACTTTACAAAATCAAGTTCAATCATATTATACAGATTTATCACAGGACTACGAAGTTCAACAAAATACAGTAGGTAATATTTGGAGGAATTTTTATTTCCAATTACTGACATGGCCGACTGGCACAGGTTTAACAACACAGAGAAATTTTGCAATTGTTCCTAATCGCAAGCCACAGCGAGATTGGGGCCTGTCAGAAGGGGGATCGGGGCAGAAATCGGCTAATTATCCTGCTGTATGAACCAGCCGTAAAGAGAAAAAAGGAATGGTGACAGTGCAGGATGTGCCTTTGCTGCTGACTACCTGCTTAGACACTTAACAGTGTGTTTGTAGCAAGGTGGCTTTATTATCTGCATGTTTTGGTTTCAGCTTTGGTTTGTTTCATAGTTATTGTATATTTTTTGTGCACGCTTTTTGAAGGAGACAGTTTCTACTCCCTCCCTCTGGAGAGGAATGATCAGGGAACTGGCACCGCGATCAGAACGGCAGCGATGGGTGTGCGGCAGATCCAGACAGGGGGAAGGCAGAAGTGAACCCCAGGACCGGGATCAGTGAGGCCGTACTTGGGCCATGGTGAGGAGCACCTGAGCCGGTCATTTACGTCGCTACGCACGTTGGCTGGATGGACAAGAGGCTTGGGGGAGATGCTGGTCCCAATGGCTCAATTGCTAGATACATAGCCTGAGGGTGGACTGCAGAAGGATGCCGAGAGGGAGCAGCTGATCCTCACTACCCTCTGACTGCTGAGACCGCTGGATGTGTTACTTTTGGTGCTGGACTTTTTAACTGTTCTAACCTTGTAGTTGCACTTTTAGTAAAGATTTTAGCTATCATCAACTATGCAGTTTTTGTGGGGGTTATTTTTGTTGTAATAAAGTTGTTAAAATTTTAAACTTGTTGGTTTTTAAATACACTGCTCACCCCTGCGGTATCAAACCTGTTTTATTCTTAGTTTAACTAGGTGGCATTGTCAGACCCATTACCTGTTGCTTAAAATAACATGGACATTACTCGGCCACCACATGTTCACAAAACCATATACACCATCAATGATCTTCAGCATCGCTCCCATTGTTTGTTTGTTGCCCGTAACCTCTGGAGAAAGATGCAGGAGTCTTTGATTAAGGTCCATCAGGTTGCTGAGCACTTTTGCTGATTGCCCAACGATTAATGGAAAACATCCTCCTCCCCTAACTTAGTCTGAGCATCACAGACTATTCTATGTCATCTATATACGTGTTCTATGTTTTGTTATTTTGTAACTTTAAGAAACATATGTAATTCAAATTTGTATATTTTACTGTGGGTTGTTTGACTGTCTTGACTAACTTTATTTAAATTGTTTCAGAAAGATGAGTAGTCATCCGTTGATCCAGCCATCTTCTTGGCCAGGTTATGACATGTTCCTTATAGAATGAAAGTGTCACAAAGGTAATAATCAAGGAAACCAAAGGAAAGTTTAAAGTGTTTATTGGTGAATCTGCAAAATGTGATGATTCTTCTTGCTATGGATCCAAAACCCAGGACGGCACTAAGGGGAAAGGTAATGAGTTAATATCTGAAAGTGAAATGGGTTGAGAATGTGCGGAGATGGTTTCTTACTGGTGTAGACAAGGTGACTTTATCCACGCTGGTTGAGTTAGGCAGGAGATTGGTGGAGTTGATGTGTGTCTTTATTTGTCTTTCTTGTCAAGATGTGCGTTGTGGCCCTGTGAAATATTGGACGGTTCACCAGGAGGTGAGTGAGCGATGATTTAGAGAAGAGCCATTGTTCCAGGAGGTCAGCAAGAAGAGCAGCGTGGAAATTTTTAAGGAGAGTTCAATGAACAGAATCCAGGAATGAGAAACAGTCTGCTGGATTGACAAAGAAAACAGATTTGTGTTAAGCAGAGACAGCAAAGGTAAATGTAAGAACTCTAGGAACATTATTCTCAACGAAGAAGAGAGCTGGATTACCACTTGTATGAGGTGAACAGTCTGTAGTCTTCCTCAAGAAACAGGTCTTTAAAAGGAGAAGTAAGCGTTTTAATATCTGAAACTCAAATGGGTTCAGAATGTGTTGTAAAATGTGTGGAGAAGGTTTCTTACTGGTGCAGGCAAGGTGACTATCGTGAATCATTGAAGGATAGACAGGCAGGTGTGCCAGGAGGGTGATTCTTAAGAAGAGCTCACAAAACAGATGGAGGGACTGAGGAACAATACGCTGGAATCCAATATCTGAGTAATGAAAAACAAAGCAGATTTCTGTTGACAGCAAAAGTAAGTATATGAACTCCAGGAATGTTAGATACCCACAAGAAAAGGTCCTGATTACAACTTTTGTGGCTATAAGAATCTGGCTCTGTATCAGGAACCCCATTCCTCTGTAAGGGAAAAGATATGTGGGTTGCTAATTGGTTGAGAATGTGTTGTAGAAGGAGTGGAGATGGTTACTTACTGGTGCAGAGGAGGTGAGGATGTCCACAGAGGCCGAGGTCAGCAGGAGATTGGTGGAGGCAATTATTTTTCCCCTTTTGTCCTTCTTGTCCAGGTTGGAGTTGTGGATCAGTGAAACACTGAAGGATGGACAGGAAGGTAAAGGATGGACAGGCAGGTGAGCAGGTGAAAAACAGATATCTGTTAAGGAGAGACAGCAAAGGTAAGTGTAAGAATTCCAAGAATATTAGATTCAAAGAAGAAGAAAACCTGTTTACCAGTTGTATGAGGTGAACAATCTGGCGTCTGCCTCAAGAAACACGCACCTCTTTAAAAGGAGAGGTAAGTGGATTACTAAGTGAAACTGGAATGGATTGAGAAAGTGTTGTAAAAGGAGTGGAGACAATTTCTTACTGGTGCAGATTAGGTGAGTATATCCACACAAGTTGAGCTCCGCAGATGATTTTTCATTATTGGAGTTGGTGATTGTCTTTTTTTGTCCTTTTTGTCCAGGTTTGAGTTGTTGATCAGTGAATTGTTGAAGGGTGGACAAGCAGGTGAGCCAGGAGGACTGCTGGAGGAGCGGTGTGGCGGTTCTCAAGGAGCGTTCTCAAAACATATGTAGGGACTGAGGAACAGTTTTCTGGAGTCCAATATCTGAGCAATGACAAAGAAAACAGATTTTGTTTAAGGAGAGACATCGAAAATAAGTCTAAGACTCAAGGAATGTTAGATAGACAGAAAAAGATGGAGATGGTTTCTTACCGGTGCAGAGGAGGGAAGGATATCCAGATTGGTGGAGTTAATGATTGTCTCCTTTGATCCTTTTTTTCCTGGTTGGATTTGTTGATCAGTGAAACATTGAAGGGTTGACAGGCAGGTCAGTGAGTGATGGGTTACAGAGGAGTGCTTGTGCCAGGAGAGCAGCCAGAGGAGCGGCTTAAAGATTCTGATGGCAAGATCTTAGAACGGAGGCAGGGAAGAGAAAACATTGGACCTCTATTAAAGGAGAGGAAAATGGATTAAACACTCAAACTTGAGTTGATTTAGAATTTGTTGAAAAAGGAGAGGAGACAATTTCGTACTGGTGCAGAAGAGGTGAGTATATCCACGCAGGTTGAGCTAGGCAGGAGATTTGTCATTGGTGGAGTTCGTGCTTGTCTCCTTTTTTCGTTTTTGTCCAGGTTGGAGTTGTTGATCAGTGAATTGTTGAAGGGTGGACAAGCAGGTGAGCCAGGAAGACTGCTGGAGTAGTGATGTGGCGGTTCTTAAGGAGCGTTCTCAAAGCATATGTAGGGACTGAGGAACAGTTTTCTGGAGTCCAATATCTGAGCAATGACAAAGAAAACAGATTTTGTTTAAGGAGAGACATCGAAAATCAGTCTAAGACTCAAGGAATATTTGATACACAGAAAAAGATGGAGATGGTTTCCCACCGGTGCAGAGGAGGGAATGATATCCAGTTTGGTGAAGTTAATGATTGTGTCCTTTGATCCTTTTTGTCCAGGTTGGACTTGTTTGATCAGTGAATTGTTGAAGGGTGGACAAGCAGGTGAGCCTGGAGAACTGCTGAAGGAGCGATGTGGTAGTTCTTCAGGAGCGTTCTCAAAACAGATGTAGGGACTGAGGAACAGTTTTCTGGAGTCCAATATCTGAGCAATGAAAAAGAAAACATATTTTGTTTAAGGAGAGATGGCAAAAGTAAGTCTAAGACTCAAGGAATATTTGATACACAGACAAAGATGGAAATGGTTTCTTACCGGTGCAAAGAAATGAAGTATATCCAGATTGGTGGAGTTTGTCTTCTTTGGTCCTTCCTTTCCTGGTGGAGTTGTTGATCAGTGAAATATTGAAGGGTGGACAGGCAGGTCAGTGAGGGATGAGTTACAGAGGAGCGTTTGTGCCAGGAGAGCAGCCAGAGGAGTGGCTTAAAGATTTTGATGAAAAGGTCTTCAAACGGATGCAGGAAACAGAAAACATTCTTAAAAGGAGAGGAAAGTGGATTAAAAACTGAAACTTGAGTGGATTTAGATTTTTTTGTGAAAGGAGATGAGACAATTTCTTACTCGTGCAGAAGAGGTGAGTAGTTCCACACAGGTTGAGCTAGGCAGGAGATTGATGGAGGGAGTGATTGCCTTCTATTGTCCTTCTGATCCTGGTTGTGGATCGATGAATCATTGAAGGGGGCACTGAGCGTTGATTGAGTTGGCATTGTAGAGGAGCACTTGTACTAGGAGGGTTGCCAGAGGAACGGTTTGGGGATTTCTGAGAAGTGTTGGACTTGTGTTTAAAGCCCTTTTGGGTCGGGAAATGCATCCGGCTTAGAATCTGTCAAGTCTGTATGACAGTGGTACTGACTTGTTGTATTGATCCTTGATGGAGGGAGCTACTTTAAAGACTCCTTCAAATAAAGAGGATTTCATGAGCTGGGGGTAATATCCAGTAGTCATTTGGTCAGGGGTTTTGTTACACCGTGGAGACGTCACCAGTCCGCCACAGAGGTAATCAGCTCTTTTATGTATCATATGCATGATTTTTTTTCAATGTCTCCAGGCAGAAAGGTTTTAACAATGTGTTTCAAACCTTAAATTAAAGATGATCAAAGGACGTAGAACATATAAAGTTCTGACCAATAGCAGAGGTTGAAGTTAGTTTTCAAGAGAAATGTTAATCACAAAATAATCCAAAAGAGTCTTGACCAAAACAAACAAAAATGAAGAAGTCTCAGACCAACCTTGCAGCTGACTGTCACAAGGTCACCCTCCCTGCATATCCAAATACTAAAACCAAAGGGCAGAAAACAGGACTACAGCTAACTCTGAAAAGCTCAGCTTGTTGATTGGCAGGCTGGGGAATGTAAGAGGAAGGACCCGGGGCCAAGGCTGTCTCCCAGACTTTGGTCACAATGTCAATGTTTTAAATGATTTTTAAAAAAATTGTATGAGATTTTCCCACAGAACATATTCAAAGTGATTCTGCCTGTTTAAAATTTGCAAAGCAGCGAGGCGATGCCTTAACAACTTCAAATAACCACCCCATTCTTGCAAACAGTCTTGATGGTCAGAGGGGATACCCACCCTGATGCTCCTGCCCACCTGCCTCACCCGGAGAGCCAGGCCGTTGCTGCTTTGACCTTTTTCTGTGTGGCTCTGGCTCCTTCGTCCGAATGGGCACAGAGGCGATGCTTCTTTGTGGCTGTGTCCTCTCAGCAGCTTGCAGCTGTGCCGGGCTTTGTTTGGCTTCTGCCACCTGGATCACAGCCACGGGGGGAATCTGCTTGTGCTTTCTCACCAGCAAGTTTCCGGAGGTCTATATGGTATCTTTGATGGCAGCAGGGGTGAGTTAGTGCTTGGCACAGTGTTGTTTACAACTTGTGTGCTGCAGCTCACCCATTAAGAATTCACTCTGGTTTGAGGACCTCCCTTGCTGGTAAGTACGGGAATTGCAAGGAGCCAGGCTTTGCCCACTGGTCTACGGCAGCACTGCACACTTTGACCAGGTGCCTCACCGACTAAGGCGCGCCACAACCAGGTCGGGAGTACGTAGATAGAGCTGACATGTCCGGGAAGTGCATGACGGTCCTGACTGGCAGAATCCCATGAGCCATCATCCATGATATGTCATGAAGTCTGTTTTGGAGAATAGGATGGTTTATATTGTTCCAAATAATTGTGGACTCTCCAAATGAGTGTTTGCAAACTGGAGTTACTTCCCCCCACTGATGTACAGAAATAGAGAAGCACCTCAAACATGCAGGTAACAGTAGCTTTTAGGTTGGGTTCCTTTAAAATTACCTGCTCAAATGCATATATTAAATTGGGCCACTGCATTTAGAACATATAAAGTTTTGACCAATAGCAATGGTTGAACAGAGGTAAGTTGGATTATAAAGTATAGCTTGGTGTTTTACATGCTGGGGGATATAGCAAGGAGGAAACCACACTTAGCTTGTCTCTCTTTTTTATGCCCCCAGTGGCCAATCACAAGCTTTTTGTTTTTTGCCCGTGTTTTCCTTTAGTAATCTTGGAAAGATGGGTTATCATCCATCCATTGCCTCATCTTGGTCCTAGGGGTCTAGGGAGGCTGGAGGCAATATCACACATTAACTAGGTGAGAGATGGAGTACATCCTAAAGAGCTGGTGAAGATTTTCCAAAATCCTGAGCCATGAGCTCTTGATCCTAAAGAGCTCATGAGTCCAGCAGAGAGTGAATCAGTTTGCAGCACTTTAGCAAGGGAGGGTGAGTAGTTCATGTACAGAGGCCTCAATACAGGTGTCCTATCCTTGAGTCCTCATGGGGAGAGAACTTTGCAGCATGTCTCTCTGCCACATTTTCTTTAAGACCACATAAAAAACAGTAAGGCCTCAAACATAGTAGGGTTTTAGTTTGAATTGATTCCCAAAACTTTTAAGCTTTACCTGAAAACTAACTTCAAGCTCTTCAATCAGGGACAACAGTGGTGCAGTGGGTTATTGTGTCCTTGGGTAAGACACTTCCCCTGCTTTTCCTGCTGTTGGTGGTCAGAGGGCCCGATGGAACCGTTTTTTCTTTACGGACGCTTCTGTTAGTTTCTCCCAGGACAGCTATGGCTACAATGTAGCTTACCACCACCATTGTATGAATGGCTAAATGAACTGGTGATTGATTTAATGTACTTTAAAGTGCTTAAAGGTTGTTAAACTTGATAAAGCGCTAAACAAGTACAGGCCAGTTAGCATTTACTACAAATCTTCAGGGAGCACCTGCAACACATGGGTGCATGGAGGTTGCCAGGAATGGGGGTTTAATTTAATCACAGCTACACCCACTGACCAAAACATTTGGCTAAATAATGAATTAGAATATAATTACAGTAGATAAAACAATATTTTAAACAAAAGATTGTGGGCCATAATAACTATATAAAGGGGAAAGTGAAAAATGTTTACAGTTATGTACAGTGGAGACAACAAGATTGACTTTTTGCTCCAATCTTCTTTTTTTGCGGTGCACGAAGGACCCAGCCCAAGTAGATGAGGTCGTTTGAAGGATGCAGCCCCTGAATTGAGACAGAGCCATTGTCAGGTCTCTTAGGCCTCCAGATATCTGGTTCTGACATTGGTAACCTTTACAACTATGCTCCCCACATGCCAGGAAATAGCATAAACAACTCACCCAGTTTCATTGCCTGGCCTATGGGATGTACTCATGTCTGGAGCCAACACTGAGCCACATTAACATCTGTACACCCCATATGCCAGGCAACAGCATGACACACCCACCCAGGCTCAATCATTGTAACACAATAATACACATACCAGGCAACAGCGAAAACACTCACCCAGGCTCATTGTCTGACACGTGGAGCATTTAGCTGTGTGGTTCCAGTATTAGTGACCATGACAACTGTAAGCCCCACATGCAAGACAACAGCACACAACACCCATCCAGGCTCAATCCCTAGCATGTGGGCATAGAAATATCATGGTGGCCAATGGAGGAACAGCACAAAACACTCAACTAGGGGCATTACCTAGCATGTGGGGTATACAGATATCATGGTAGTAAATGGAGGAACCAGACATCTGTATTTCCCACATGACCTGCAGAGGCACTAAATACCAACCCATTCTCATTGCCTGGCATGCAGGGTTTGAAGCTCTTATTCTAAAATTAGTTCCAGTGACAGCTAAAAACCCCACACACCAAGCAATTGTCAGAAATGCCCCTACAAGGCTATTGCCTGTTATATAAGGTTTAAAGATGTCTGATTCCAATATTAGTGTCATGTTTTGTTGGTGTTTATAGTTTGATTTTCTTGTCTTCGTTTGATAATTTTCTTGTTAGGTCTAGCCTTATCTAGTTCTGTTCTCTCCTCATTATTGTTTGTAAGGTGTTGCCATATCAGTGCTTTTATTAGGCTATTTATTGGGTGGTGTATTCCTTTGGTTCATTCTTTTGTGCTTTTCTTGTAATCCTTTTACATTTATATTGTTTCTTATTAGATGTTTTTGACATTTTCCCCAGGATTTCTTGTTCAGCTCCATTCATGTTTATTTACCCTTTTCCCTTCTCGTCTCCATTCTATTCCTTTGTCTCAGTCACTTCACACATCCCCTGATTGTTGTGCATTCTCTTTCCTTCAGCTGCAGCTCATCCTTCGGCTTTCTTCCATTGGCATCACTAACACTCCGTTGGACTGGTTTATTTCCTACTTTTCTGGCCGCACTCAGTTCATTCAACTGAAGACCCTCAAATCCACCCCCTCCCCCGTCACCTCAGGTGTGCCCCAGGGCTCTGTCCTGGGGCCCCTCCTCTTCATCATCTACCTCCTTCCCCTTGGCAATATTTTCCGCAAATTTAACATCCACTTCCACTGCTATGCCGATGACACCCAGCTCTACCTCTCCACGCAACCATCGTCCTCTCTTCCTCCCACCTCCCTCACAGATTGCATCTCTGAAATAAAAGCCTGGTTCACCAAAAACTTCCTTCAATTAAACAGTAGTAAAACTGAGGTTCTCCTCATTGGCACTAAATCAACTCTTTCCAAAACCAACAGTTTCCCACTTATTATTGACAGCTCCTCCATCTCCCCCTCCCCCCAGGTAAAGAGTCTGGGTGTCATCCTCGATAGCACCCTATCTTTTCGATCCCATATCAATAACATTACCCGGTTTGCCTACTTCCACTTAAGAAACATCAACCGCCTCCATCCCTCCCTTACCTCACACACTGTTGCCATACTTGTGCACAGCCTTGTCACCTCCCGACTGGATTACTGCAACTCTCTCCTCTTTGGCCTCCCTCAAAAATCACTCCATAAACTACAACTGGTCCAGAACTCAGCTGCTCGCATTATAACAAGAACTCTCTCTATCCACCACATCACCCCGGTCCTCCGACAGCTCCACTGGCTCCCCATGCAATTCTGCATTCAATACAAAATTCTCTTGATGACATTCAAGGCCCTTCACCACCTTGCCCCCCCATATCTGTCAGGCCTCCTGCATATTCTCACCCCCTCCCGTGCTCTTAGATCCTCATCTGCTTTACACCTGTCTGTCCCTTCCGCCCGTCTCACCACCATGGGGAGCAGAGCATTCAGCCGCTCTGCCCCCCGCCTCTGGAACTCTCTACCACCCCTACTGAGAAACACGGACTCACTTCTCCATTTCAAATCACAACTCAAAACTCATCTATTTAAGTTAGCCTATTCTCTTTAAATATCAATTTTCCTGTCCCAGCCTCTGTATTTTTTAAATGTTTTTTGTTTTGACTTTGTCTCTTACATTGTGTTTTTCATCCTTTTGTACGGTGACCTTGAGTGTCCAGAAAGGCGCCTTTTAAATAAAATGTATTATTATTATTATTATTATTATTATTATTATTATTATTATTATTATTATTATTATTATTATTATTATTATCTATCCCTATCAGTCCTTCTGATTTGCCTGTCATGTCTCCTCTCTTCCTTCCTACTTGAAAGTCATAAACTGTCAGATGCAACCTGCCACAGAGACATCATTAACCACTAAGTCATATAAACTAGGTTTATTAAACATTAGATCTCTGTCAGGAAAATCCCTTTTAATTAATGACTTTATTATTGACAATAATCTTGATGTAATGTTTTTAACAGAAACATGGTTACATGAATCTAACGAAGCAGCTATTCTATTAGAGACGACACCTCCAAACTACAATTTCCTTTGTGAGAGCAGACAGCAAAGGAAAGGTGGAGGAGTAGCAACATTGTTTAATGATTCACTAAAGTGTAAAAAGGTGTTTTTGGGAAAATTTGACTCTTTTGAACATTTGGCTCTCCAGGTAAAGGGCCCGGCACGAACTATGTTTCTGAATGTTTACAGGCCTCCTAAGTACATCAAACTTTTTTAATGATTTTAGTGACCTCTTGTCTGTGATATGTGTTGATTATGACTGGTTAATTATTGTGGGAGACTTCAACTTTCACGTTGACAACCCTGAAGACAGAAGTGCAAAAGAACTGTGTGACACACTTAGAAACTTTAATTTAACTCAGCATGTTAACCAGCCAACACACAAGCAGGGACATATTTTAGACTTGATCATCACTAAAGGTCTAAAAATTTCACAGGTCAATGTAACTGATGTTGCCTTATCCGATCACTTCTCCGTTACGTTTGAATGTATCATTACCAGTGACTCATTTAGCCAAAGGGACATCGTAAGAAAACGCACCTTTAAGGACAATTCAAGCTTACTCTGCTACCTCAACCTTGGGCTGCAACTCAATAGATGAGCTAGTAGATAACTTTCATTCTAAAGTCTCAGACATCATTAACTGCATTGCTCCAGTCAAAGTGAAGGTTTTTTCCGGGAAGAAAAAATCTCCTTGGAGAAATGCTCCAGCAGTTAGAGGTGAAAAAAGGGAATGTAGGAAAGCTGAACGCAGGTGGAGAAAGAACAGACTCCAGGTTCACTATGACATCTATAAAGAGAGACTTTACAGATATAACTTACAACTGAAAAACGCAAGAGAATCCTTCTTCTCAGAGATCATCAAGAAAAACATTAATAATGCTCGTGTCTTATTTGCCACAGTCGACAGATTAACAAATCCTCCTGTGTCAGTGGCTTCCGAACTCCACTCCACCAGGGCCTGCAATGAATTTGCTAACTTCTTTACTGAAAAAATCCAAAAGATTAGAGGATCAGTTTGTACATCCATACTAAGTTCAGTACCAAAGTTGTCTCCTACCAGAATTGATTTTGACCAAATGTCCCAATTCAGCCAAATAAACCACAAAAGCTTAGAGCAGAGCATTCAGCAGTTAAGTTCCTCCTCAAGCTGCCTTAATGTTCTCCCCACAGCTTTCTTTAAAAAGGTTTTACCTGTCATAGCGTCTGATTTGACTCCGATAATAAACACGTCCCTTCTGTCAGGTGTTTTCCCCCAGTCCCTAAAAACAGCAATTATCAAACCACTGCTGAAAAAGAACAATTTAGACAAACTTCTACTCCAGAACTACAGGCCCATCTCAAACCTCCCCTTTATCAGTAAGATTATTGAAAAAGCTGTGTTTCAACAATTAAACACCTTCTTAACAACGACCAGCCGCTTTGACGTTTTCCAGTCTGGCTTTCGTGCTCACCACAGTACAGAGACCGCCCTTATCAAGGTGTTTAATGACATCCATATAAATACAGACTGTGGAAGAACCACCGTGCTGGTACTATTGGACCTCAGTGCAGCATTTGATACCGTCGATCACTCCATTCTGTTAGACCGTCTGGAAAACTGGGTCGGCCTCTCTGGTACAGCTCTCAACTGGTTTAAATCCTACTTAAAGGACAGGGACTTTTTTGTGTTAGTAGGTAACTTTACATCCCAGACGACAAAAATTACATGTGGGGTTCCCCAAGGGTCCATTCTGGGTCCCCTCCTTTTCAACATCTACATGCTCCCTCTAGCTCAGATAATAAAAAACAACATCATCTACCATAACTATGCAGACGACACACAGCTCTACATCACCATGTCACCAGGTGACTATGAACCCATTCAAGCACTCAGTAAATGCCTTGAAGAAATCAATACGTGGATGTGCCAAAAAATTTTTCAATTGAATAAAAACAAAACAGAAGTAATAATATTTGGACCAATAGAGGAGAGATCGAAGGTTAGCACACAGCTTCAGCTACTTCAGCTAGGAACCACTGATCAGGCCCGAAATCTGGGAGTAGTGATGGACTCAGACCTGAACCTCCAAAAGCATCTAAAGACAGTAACAAGGTCGGCTTTCTATCACCTGAGGAACATTTCCAGGATTAAAGGACTAATGTCTCAGAAGGATCTGGAAAAACTAATCCATGCGTTTATTTTTAGTCGAATTGATTACTGCAACGGTGTTTTCACAGGTCTTCCCAAAAAGTGGATCAGACAGCTACAGCTGATCCAGAACGCTGCTGCCCGCGTCCTCACTAAGACTAAGAAAGTAGAGCACATCACCCCAGTTCTAAAGTCCTTACACTGGCTCCTTGTATCTCAGAGAATAGACTTTAAAATACTTCTGTTAGTCTATAAATCCCTAAATGGCTTAGCACCTAAATACATCACAGACTTGTTATCAGTGTATAAACCATCCAGACCATTAAGGTCTTCTGGCTCCAGCCTTCTCTGCATACCTAGAACCAGAACTAAACAAGGAGAAGCAGCATTTAGTTCCTATGCTCCACTGATCTGGAACAAACTTCCAGAAAACTGTAAAAGTGCTGAAAGCCTGAGTTCCTTTAAATCAAGATTAAAAACGCATTTGTTTAAAATTGCTTTTGACTGTTCTAGTTAAACAGTTTTACTGTTTTTAATGTTCTTTTTTGTTACTACATTCTATCCCTACTTGCTTTTATTCTATTTTCTATCTGCATTTTATTATTATGCTATATCTTAATCATGTAAAGCACTTTGTATTGTCTTGTACTGAATTGTGCTATATAAATAAATTTGCCTTGCCTTGCCCTTGCCTTCAGAGTATATATACTTACTGCTTTTTTTGTTCTCCATGTGATCCTCCTGTAAATATGCCTGTTTCCACATGTTTCTGTCCAGTCCTTTGTAATAACTCTGTTCTCCTTCTGCCACATTGGAAGTTTTTGTATTTTTACGCTTTTCCATCAAAACCACTTGAACACAACGCTCCTCCCAAGTACCTGTCAGCTAGTTGGTCCAGCTTTTCCTCCACTCAACACGACACAAGAATCAAGTCAGAACTCGGATCAAGCAGACAGAAGCTTCAAGAAGTCCAACGTCAGCATGGATATTGACGAGCAGCTCCTCAAAGGCCCCAGTTCACCATTTGAGATTAGATGTGGCTATTCATTTTGAGTTGTCTGGGTGAATGGATATCTTTCCTTCCTGCTGCCGAGAATCTGTCCAGTGCTTCTCTACCTGCTTCCTAGGGTCTGTCTGATGTCTCTGCTTTCAGGGGTCCAGTTGACACCTGCCACTACTTCATCCTCGCGCCACAAACACCGTTGACACCATAAGACAATCACACATGTTCAGGAGGATCAAATGGTCTGGAACTTTCCTTTCCAACCGTCCATATCAGAAGAGCCATCCATGTCCTGCCAAGCTCTTTGCTTTTTATCAGAGCCCATTGATCTACTTCATGAGAGCCTAAGACCCTCTTCGTCCCGCTGGATAGTGTCACCTCATCGTCACCCAGACTCCACTCCTCAGTGCTCCAGAGTCCGTTCATTGTCGCCTCAGAGCCCAAGAATCTAGTCACAATCAGCACTCCTGGCTCAGTCATGATCTTCATCTTCACCATCTACCTTCATGGCTCGGTGTTAGAATTATTTTTATTATTCTCTACATGTTTTATTTTGTTTACCAGGTTCATCGCATTTATCACATATTTACTCAATACTATTAAAAAGGTTTCAGTTTATTTAGATATTAAAGTGTTTTTCAGGTGACTTCTCTCTCTCTCACTCATGTATTACTGTGTTTGTGTTTAGTGTTTTTATCATATATTTACTGGAACATATAGACCAGTGGTTACCATTTTATTTTACTGTATATGTATATTGATTGTCTCTGTCTTATGTGTACAGAAGGCCTGCAGAAAGTAGAAAAACATGTTGTGATAATGATAAGTGTTTTGTAAGTTATGTTTGAGACTGTGCACTCAGCCATCTGGTCTGCATACGCCAAACTGAACTGTGGGAAACTGCTTTGTATTATCTCGAAGGTCACATTGCTGTTTGTCTCCCATACTCCCTTAGAGTAACATTTGGTTTATTGTAACTAGGGACTTCCCAATATCTTAATAAACACAAGGAAACAGCAGGTGTGTTTCAGAACGGTAGGAGGTATGTAACTGAGCATATATCTGGTGTTTAAAAAGATCTAATGTCTGTTGTTTGAGCTCCACTCCCGTAGAATATGTTCTAAGCTTTTGTTTCTACAGTTGAATGTAGTCTGTCTGGTTTCACACCTACATGTCGGTTTAACCAACCATCAGTTCCAAAGAATGTGGAATAACTGGTCAGATGTGTTGCTCAAGAGCAGGAAGAAGAGGCAGAAAGGCCCGGCTTTCAATCTAAGACAATAGTTAGAGCAATAGACTGTGTATTAGGAATATAATTAATTACCACCATAAAGCGTTAAATTTCAGTTTATGTAAGCCATTACTACATTTTTCTTTTCATTTGTTGTGTGAGGATTCTAAATCGACAGGCTACAAGCAGAATGCATTCGAATGCAAATGTCACCGAGACGAAGCCAATAATTTAACATTAAACGAAGTAACGTTTAAATTTTATCAATTTTAAATTTTTTCACAATAAAACACGTTTGATGAGGAGACCTTGACCAGCCCTGAGAGCCACCTGGATGAGTGTTTTGACAGCCTCATAACAGGGAAGCCGAAAAGCACCACAAACAAACCATCATCAAAATGGTCCTGTTCAAATTCAGCCAGCGCTGCTTCCACTATGTCTCCAGATAGGAGCTACAGTGACATTCTGGAATCCATAGATAAGAAGCTAACTAGCCTGAATACCCGTCTCACCTTGGTAGAAGTCCTACACAAAGAATTTCAAGCTCTGAGAGTCGCTGGATTGCAGCCAGGAACAGCTAGCTTCTGTCACTGCCGAGAATGAATCGCTGAGGGAGGAATTGAGGAAGCTCACCGATGGGATGATTCAGCTGACCGGTGAAAATAGTAAGATGAAGGAATCCATTCTGGATATTCAGTCACGAAGCATGAGCGGTAACCTAGTCTTTGCCAGTAAGAGGAGGATGCAGAGGAAACAATTTGTGAGTTTCTCCGGCAGCAGCTGTAAATCCCAGCTGACGAGATAAAACACATGACCTTCCACCTCGTTTACCGGCTCAGAGGTAAGAAGCCTGATAAAACCTGGCCTCTGCCAATTGTAACTAAAAAAATTATACGTTTCCTAAAGAAATCCTTGGTCAAAGGCAAGTTTTATTCCCAATCAGAAAGAAATACATGGCTGAGGGCGTCAGGGGTACAGTTGCTGTAGAAAAGCTTTATATTAATGGTCAGCTGTTCAGGGATCAGAAGGTCCCTCCGTGGCTTTATTAGCAGCACTGTGAAGTCAAATGAGGGAAAAAAAAAAAATGCACTGTGTTTCACACGGACTTAAAAGAGGGACGGACAACAAGGAAGAGAGAGCAGAGAAGAAAGCAAGCCAGACAAAGAGGACGGAAGTTTGGGGGATCAGAGATCCTGGACACTTTGTGCAGAGGAGGACAAATCTGTAAGACGAGCAGAGAGGCAGCCGGTAAGACAAGCTGTAATGTCTTTGAAATCAGACTGCAAGGTTACCCATGTTCCTCCAGCAGGGCCTCCAGATTTGCCAGCCCATTGACAGCAACACCTGAACTGAAGAAGTGGATTGTGGTAGAGAAGTTTGGCATTGATTGATTGATTGATTTTATAATTGAACTGATTGTTGTGTTGTTGAATAGTGGATTTGGATGTTAAGTTTACCTATTAATTAACTTAGCATCATTTGAGAAAGAATTGCAACTGGAACCTATTTATATTTATAAAATGAATATTTATGACTAATATTGAAAAGTAGATATTTGTATATTTAAATAAATGTAATTGTGTAATTGTAAATATTTATTCGAAATGTATTTTAAAGTTAAAGAACTTAAGTTTAGTTACTTGTTCATTTAACTTTGATTACTTTGTGGGTTTTATTCACAGTGGTTTGCTTTGTATTGTTTATATAGATTACCATTTCCTTTGTAGTTTAAGTGGAATTAATTTAAGTAAATTAACTTATGGATTAGTAATTGTTTGTTTATTTTTCTTCTTTTTGGGCTTGTTTAAAGGGTTTTACCTGCTTCTGGACCAATGTTGCACATGTCCTGACATTCACCAAATAAATGGAGGATAAAAGAAGGAAAACTGCGTGGTCCTTTGAGTAAAAACCCTGTTGATAAGAGTCTACATGCATTTATCCATCCCTTTTCAAGTGGGGAAACTGCACAGATTAAAAAAGAACTTGACAGTAAAAACCGGCATAAACTGCTGAAGAAAAAATAAATAAGCTAATTGAAGGATCTTGCTAAAGAGAAGACAGTTGCTGACATCATTTGTTTCCCTGATCCGTGAACAACTGAGACTGATTCAAAAGATGGCAGAACCAGCTGATGGAAAGTCTGTTGAAGAACTAAAGATGGAGAGAACGACAGCAAAGAGGTCGTTGACTCGATTGATCAATAACATAACTCGGATGCATGAAGATATGACTGAAGAGGAATTAAAGGACAGCTTCCACAAGCTCAACATAGAGGCTGGAAAAGTAATGGCAGCAATTGATGATCTGGAAGCAAGTCTCATCGCAGAAGTGGAATCCAGATTGGGTGAAGATGACAAAACCGCAGTGACTGAACAGCAGAAATCTGATCTGGAAAAGACTGCAAAGGAATGTGAAGCAAAAGTAAAAGAAGTCAAATGCTTAATCCAGGAAACCCTGTGGAGAACCTTTGGAAGGACTGAACTGTTAATTGCACTTCAAGCAGCAGAATCAGAATGTGAACATGCTGCCACCATCAGACCAGGAGTGGAAAAGGAGGCATAAGACTTCACTCTCAACCACCTGAAGGAACTCTTAAAGGTTGCAAAAGAAGCTCATTCTCACTGGAAAAGATGGATCCCTCATGGCAGAAGGGATGAAATCCAAGATCGGCTGGGAGGATTGGAACTCAGGGTCCCCAAGCTAGTTTCCAGGACAGCAGAGTTCATTCATGCAAAGCTAAAAGAAGATGAAGGAAAAGAGGAGCAAATTGCAATGTCGTGAAATTATTCCTTACCAACCATCAAGCTAAAACCAACATCGCTACCAAAGTTTCTTGGGAACAAACGTGACTTTTACAGATGGGAAAGGGACTGGGAAGCACTTCAAAAACAAGGAGAACCAACCGGTTCAAAGGAGATATTTTTCAAGTCCTTGAAAACCGCTATGGAAATCAGACCGCTATTGCAATTGAAATTGTGGAAGAGCTACAGAAGATTCCTGCAGTTAGAGGTCACCAGCAAAGAAGAATCGTGGAGTTGATTCAAGCTGTTGAAAAAGCTCTTAAGGATTTAAGTGACCTTGGAAATACTGGTGCCATTAAAAAACCCCTGGTGACAAAGTCAATTGAAATGAAGCTTCCTGAAGTTTTGAAGAAGGAGTGGCTCGTTTATGCCGCTGATAAAAGGAATGCTGTGGTACCAGAGAATCGGTTTGATCACCTCCTTGCATTTCTGAAAGATCAAGAAAATATTTATGAGCAACTGAGAGAGGAGGATTCATGTAGACGAGAGACCCGAATGGAGCAAAGACACGCCAGAACCAAGTCAGTCAAAGCAGTTGATGACTTTGCAAGTTGTGTTGTCTGTGGCGATGGAAAACACAGGAAAAGACTCTACTTTTGCAAACAGTTCAGAACATTAACATTAAATGAGAAAAGAGCTGCGGTTAAGAAGTAGGGGCATGCAGTAAGCGTTTGGAAATACATGAGGACAAATCATACTGCAAACCTGGGTTTTTGTGCAAGAATCAAAGCTGCAGGAGTGGGGACGATCCACATCATTACTATTTATGCCCAAGTGCTGAAGCCAAGAAAAGCAACACAGCCCAGAGGAGGAACCGAATGGGGCCAGAAGAAGACAAAGGTAGCAGAAGGTATACCGAGGATCAAGAAGATTTTCTTAAGAAACTATCTCCCGAGTTGGCCAAACATTGCAGAGATGTATTTTCAAATACTGCCTCTAGGGTTTTTAATACAACTCAGAATCAGTTAAATCTCCTGATGGATAGCGGAGTACAGGAACTGCCAGTATTGATGATGCTTCTTGAAGTTACTGCAAATGCTGGACAAAAGATCGGCACATTAATTGATTTAGCGTCAGACACAAATTACATAACACACAAGGCTGCAAGTAGATTAAATCTCAAAAGTGAGGAGATCACGCTCATTGTCCACAGAGTTGGAGGGATGAAAGTTTGTGTGGAGACAAAACGTTACCTCTTGAAGATTCGTGTGAAAACCTCCAAAGGCACCCTCAAACCTTACCAGCTTGTTTGTTATGGACTTGACAGCATTGCAGACATTCATAAGCATGTGAAGGCAAAGCAGCTGCAAAGATTTTTTCCAGATGTACCGCTGGATGAACTTGTAAGACCCAGATAAATAAGCTTACTTATAAGCCACAGAGAAGGTCAGTTGGCACCACAAAGAATTAGAGTTGTGGGGAACCTTGTACTGTGGGATGGGCCCTTAGGAAAGGTGGTTGGAGGAACTCACCCCGAACTGTTTGAGGAACTTGCCATGAAAGGTCATGCAACCAAAACACATTTTGCAAGGTCAATGAGGACAGCTGCTGTGAGATATGAAGAAGTCATTCATGAAATCCCACAGCATCCGCCATTAGATCATCAGGTCTCCATCCAAGTTAAGGCATCAAAGACTGCAACTACAAGCCGAGATTTCTTGGAGTGGTGGAAATGGGACAGTATTGGCACAGCTTGTGAACCCAAGTGTGGAGGTTGTCGGTGTGGCAACTGTCAGCCGGGAGGAAAGGCGATGACGCTTGCTGAAGAAAGGGAACTTGAGGTAGTGAAGGAAGGCCTCACCTACAGTGGAGGAGACAGCCACACAGACGAACCTCACTGGCATGCTAGATACCCATGGTTAGAAGATCCAGCATCCCTGCCAGACAACAAAAATGCAGTCGAAGCTACATTCTTTAGAACAGAGAAACAACTGGCTAAAGAACCTGACTGGAAAGCTGCTTATACTGAACAAGTGCATGACATGCTTCAGCGTGGAGCTGCGATTAAATTGTCTGAGGAAGCAATCAAGAAATGGAACGGCCCAGTGTGGTATGTAAGCCATCTAATTGCTCCAAATCCGCACTCGGTGACAACTCCTATAAGACTTGTGTGGAACAGCAGTCAGAAATTTAAAGGAGTAAGTATGAATGACCTGCTGATGAAAGGCCCAGATGTCCTAAACCCGATCCGTGCTGTCCTATTAAGGTTCCGAGAGGGAGCTTATGCTGCATTAGGAGATATAAAGAAAATGTATAACTCTGTTTGGCTGGAAGAAAGAGAAGTTCACCTGCACAGATTTATTTGCCGTGATTCTGAGGATGAGAAAGTTGGAGATTATGCAGTTACAAGAGTGAACATTGGAGATAAACCCGCAGGATGCATTGCACAGGTGGCGATGCGAGAAACTGCAAGTTTACCCTCATTTATTCATCTTGAAGAGGAGCGGCAAGTCCTTCAGAATAACAGCTATGTTGACGACATTCTAATGTCCCACAATGACCCAGTCAGGTTAAAGGAACTCACAGAAAATGTGGAGCACATTCTCAAAGCTGGAGGTTTCAAACTCAAACCGTGGGTGTTTTTTGGGCAAAGTGGGAGGAACAACAAACAGGATGAAGTGAAGGTAAAGACCATGGTTCTACCAAACCAAATGCAGGATGAGGACAATAAAGCACTCGGTCTGGGGTACATTGTGGAGGAGGACGAACTTCATGTCATGGTCAGCATAAATTTTTCAAAGAGGAAAAAGAAGATGCGACTTGGGCAAGACCTTCAGTTGGACCAAATCAGAAGTCAAACACCAAACCCTTTGACAAGGCGAGAGCTTCTCAGTCAGGTGTCAGGTCTATACGATCCAGTTCGCTTGGTAACTCCTGCAAAACAGAAAGGGGCAATCCTAGTGCGGAAAGCTTTCCAAGAAGCAAAGAACGTGAGTAACCAGGTCAAAGACACTTGGGATTTAGCACTCTCCAGTGACCTTAGAGAAGATGCAATCAAGCTCTTTGAAGAGTACACTCAGCTTAGTAAGACCCAGTTTGGCAGAGCATTAACTCCCTTGCATAACAGCAGTGACCCTTTAGCAATTACGTTTTCAGATGGAAGTGAATATTCTTATGGAGCCGTGTTGTATCTGAGGTGGGGTTCAGCTCAAGATCCAATCATTAGACTGGTGGAATCCAAAGCTAAGCTTACTCCATTGGAACAAAAAGGTGAGGCTGTTAAAGCACAGATATGTGGAGCTGTGTTCGCATCACGATTGAAAAAGTACTTTGAAATGCACAGCCAAATCAAAGTTGAGAAGTGGTATCACCTCATTGATAGCCAAACAGTTCTTGGAGCAATTCAAAGCGAAAGCTATGGTTTTCAATCATTCTTTGCAAATAGGATTGGAGAGATCCAGAGCAACACAAGAATCCAAGATTGGTGGTGGATTCCTGGGAATCAAAACATTGCTGACATCATTACCCGAGGAGCCAGCCCTCAAGATCTTGGTATTGACTCTAAGTGGCAACAAGGCCCAGCATTTCTAAAATCTCCAGTTGAAAGGTGGCCAATGAAATCATCTAAACAACTTGCTATCGATACAAAAGGAAGCATCACCAAGTTGCAAAAGAAGGCATTCATTGCTGTAACCACAAGGACTGGGATAAAGGAATCAGAGCTCAAACAAGAATTACCTCAAAATCAAACGGAGGTCTTGGCAAAGAAGCAGCGGCCATCTGTGTCCATACAGAACCTGGTGGATGTTTGTCGCTTTAGTAGTTTAACACGACTGGTCAAGACAGTTGCCTGGGTTTGGAGAGCGGCAAAGAGATTCATTAGAAAAAATCAAGCTGCAGTTAAACCAAAGTGGGAGGCAGTCTGCTCAACAGGGGTAATTTCTGTGAGAGAACGAGAAGATGCTCTCAGGGACATTTTTCTTGCTGCTCAGATGAGTGCCAACTTTCCCAGCACAACCATAGATAGGTTGGTGGTTTATCAAGAGAAAGAGAGAGGACAGAGCTGCAGTTCCCATCATACCCCATGATGCCTGGGTGTCAACACTGTTGGGCCGAGAAGCTCATAATGCTGCACATGATGGAGTTGCTGGAACCCTACTGAGGATGAGGAAAAAAGCCTGGGTTGTAAAAGGACGGAGGATAGCCCAAAAGATTGTTGACAGCTGTATGGTCTGCAGGAGAGCTCGGGCTCTGAAGTGTCAGCAGATGATGGGTGATTTGCCACCTGAGAGGGCTGAGCCTGCTCCTCCTTTTAAGTTCACCTCAGTCGATCTCTTCGGGCCTTATCATGTCAGAGATGACGTGAAAAAAAGGGTGACAATTAAGGTCTGGGGAATCGTCTTTTGTTGTATGGCCAGTAGAGCAATTCACACCGAATTGGCAAGCTCGCTTTCCACCGAAAGTTTCCTGATGGCTTATCAGAGATTTACTGCAATCCGAGGTCATCCACAGAAAATCTGGTCTGATGCAGGCACCAATTTTATTGGAGCAAAACCAGTTTTGGACGAGATGTATAGGTATCTGGGTACCCAAAATATATCAAGTTTGGAAGAAACTGCTGCAAAGAACGGGACTGAGTGGGTGTGGAAGATCCTTCCCGCAGACTCGCCTCATAGAAACGGAGCTACTGAAGCTGCTGTTGGAATTGTGAAAAGAGCTTTCCAGAGTCTTGGTCAAGAATTTGCACTAACGTTCAGTGAATTTCACACAACTCTATATAACGCTGCCAATCTTGCAAATGAGCGCCCAATCGATGCCAGAATACAGAGTCGAGAGGATTGTATTCAGTACATCACACCTAACAGTCTTTTGCTCGGACGGGCATCTCAGAGTAGTGATGTGAAAATGTTTTTGATTTTTCCAGCTATTCATTCAAACGACTTGGAGCTATGCAAAATGAGGTTACTAAGTTCTGGAAGAGTTGGAGGCAGCTGGCTGGTCCCAACCTTTTTGTGAGGAGTAAATGGCACACTTCCCACAGGAATGTTGCTGTTGGGGACATTGTCTGGTTGTGTGATCAAAATGCACTTAGAGGACAGTTTATGCTGGGCAAAGTTGTAAGTGCTAATCCCGACAAGAAGGGTGTTGTGAGGGACGTAAATGTCCAGGTTGTCCCAAGTTGTTGCACTCCTATAACAAAACATGTCAAGCAAAGATCAGTGCATCCACCAAAGAAGGATAAAATTAACACCACCATTCTTCACAGGGATGTTAGGAGGCTCATCGTCTTAATACCTGTGGAGGAACAAACAGAAAGTCAAACCACAGAGGAATAAGACTCCAGATGTACCCAAAGGCACCGGAACTGCGATCTACCCAGTGTTTCATGGAAAGATCGAGTGGGAGGTGTGAAGTCAAATGAGGGGGAAAAAAAAAAAAAAAAAATGCACTGTGTTTCACACGGACTTAAAAGAGGGACGGACAACAAGGAAGAGAGAGAAAGCATTTTACAGCTTTCTCTCTCTTCCTTGTTGTCCGTCCATCTTTTTGGCATTTTACCTTCAGAGAGAAGGTAAAATGCCAAAAAGATGGAAAAGTGCATTAATATTGCCTTTTAATAAGCCTGGGAAAAATCCTAATGAAGTTGGAAATTATAGACCTATTGCCTTAACATCACATTTATGTAAATGGATGGAAAAAATATTAGTAAGAAGACTAAATTATACTCTTGAGAAAAAAGGAATATATGCACCATATCAAAGTGGATTTAGAAAAGGTCGTTCTACTATGGATGCTGTGGTGAAAGTAAGTAATGAGATGGAAAAAGCATTTAAAATGAAAGAAATAATGAATATTGTGTTCTTAGATATAGAAAAGGCTTATGATTCAATGTGGTGGGAAGGATTATTAATTAAATTAAATATGATAGGAATTAGGGGTAGATTTTATAATTGGGTTCTAAATTTTCTAACAGAAAGAAGAATTATAGTTAAAGTAGGAGCTGAAATTTCAGAACAATTTGAAATAAATAATGGAATTCCGCAAGGAAGTGTTATTAGTCCAGTATTATTTAATATAATGATTAATGATATTTTTATGAAACTAGATAGAAGGATTGGATCAGCTTTATATGCGGATGATGGGGCCATATGGACAAGAGGAAGAGAATCCAAAATAGTAAGATATAGAATCAAGGAGGCAATAGGAGAAATTGAAAAATGGTCATATAGATGGGGCTTTAAGCTCTCGACAAGTAAATGTTGTAATATGATATGTACAAAAAAGAAAAAGATAAATGAACAGAATTTGGAATTATATGGTCACAAAATGGAGACAGTAAGTAATTTTAAATATCTGGGTATATGGCTAGATCAAAAAGGAACATGGAGAACACATATAGAAAAAATAGAGACGAAATGTAAGAAAATCATAAATCTCATGAGAGCAGTAGCAGGAAAAGATTGGGGAGCAAGTAAACAATCATTGGTGCATATCTATAGGGCTTTAATGAGATCAACAATAGACTATGGGTGTTATATATATATATGGAGCAGCAGCTAAAACAAATTTAATGAAAATAGAACGAGTAATTAATAAAGCAATGAGAATTTGTACTGGTGCAATGAGATCAACACCAACTAAAGCAATGCAGGTAGAGTTAGGAGAAGTGCCTTTAGATTTAAGAAAAGATCAGCTCATGGTTACATATTGGTGTCGGTTATATGGATGTGGAAATGAAAATATAGCAAAAAGTGTAAAAGAGTGTTGGGAATATAATTCTTTTAAAGGTAAAGGTTTTGGATGGATAATAAAAGATAAATCAGAAGAATATAAAATAAGAAATATATGGTTTAACTCACCTAGACCTATAAGTAATATCCCTATTTGGTTATTTCCAAATGTCGAGGTAGATTTTTATATAATGGAATTAAAAAAAGAGTGGGTAAACAGAAGGAGAGGTCAAATGGCAAATCATTATATAAGAACTAAATATTATAGCTATTTAGATATATATACAGATGGATCTAAAGATGATAAAGGAAAAGTAGGTATAGGAATATGTATTCCAATGATGAATGTAAGCATTGGTAGGAGACTACCTGATCAGATGTCA
Organism: Fundulus diaphanus; assembly: GCA_037039145.1. Classification (NCBI taxonomy): domain Eukaryota; kingdom Metazoa; phylum Chordata; class Actinopteri; order Cyprinodontiformes; family Fundulidae; genus Fundulus; species Fundulus diaphanus. The sequence goes on from CM073133.1 coordinate 10,632,209, forward strand.
GTATATACAGCAGAAATGATGGCAATAATTATAGGATTACAATGGATAGAGGAAGTAAAACCTGATAGAGTAGTTTGTTGTGTTGATTCTTTGGCAGCACTTTACAGTATACAAAATATGAAATCAGAAAGAGAAGATTTATTATTAGAAATACATCAAAGTTTGTTCAGAATACAAAAAATGTATATAAATATAAAGTTTTGTTGGGTTCCAGCCCATGTAGGAATAAATGGAAATGAAAGAGCAGACCAAATAGCTAAAAAATCAATTAGAACAAATAATATTATAAATATACCGTATGGGAAAGGAGAAGCTAAGGCAATAATTAAAAAAGAAATTAAGGAAAAATGGCAAGATAGATGGAAAATGGATAAAAGTGGAAAAAATTATTATATGATACAGAAATCTATTAATGCCAAGGGTGTGACAAGGAAAAATCGAAGAGAGGAGACTATGTTAACTAGATTAAGATTTGATCATACTGGGTTAAATAAAACATTATTTTTATTAAAGAAAAGTGAAACAGATGAATGTATAGAATGTAAAGTAATAGAAAATGTAGAACATATTTTATTATATTGTAGGAAATATGATAAAGAAAGGATAAGATTAAAACAAAAGACAAGACAAATTGGAAGGGAATGGAATTTGAAAGGATTAATAGGAACAACAGGAGAGGGGATAAAGGAAATGCAGAAAACTTATTAAATATCTTAAGAATACAGGATTATATTATAAGATTTAAAGGTATATGTATATATGGATGTATGTATATTTTGTATGTATATATGTATATGTATAGATAGATAAATATATAGATATATATGGATATATAGAGATATAGATATATAGAAATATGGATATGGAAATATGGATAGAGATATATAGTTATATAGAAATATGGATATAGAGATATAGATGTGTAGAAATATGGATATAAATGTATATAAATATAGAAATACGGATATAGATATAAATAATCATCACATTGATATGGCCCATGCTACATACTCCGGTACAGTAGGTGGCGGTATGCACCTAAAAGTTAAGGTTGCAATCTGCCATTAAACAAAAAGAAGAAAAAGAAGAAGAAGAAGAAGAAGAAGGAAGAGATAGCAGAAAAGAAAGCAAGCCAGACAAAGAGGACGGAAGTTTGGGGGATCAGAGATCCTGGACATCTTACAGATTTGTCCAGATTTGTCCTCCTCTGCGTTCAGAGATCGCAGAGGAGGACAAATCTGTAAGACGAGCAGAGAGGCAGCCGGTAAGACAAGCTGTAATGTCTTTGAAATCAGACTGCAAGGTTACCCATGTTCCTCCAGCAGGGCCTCCAGATTTGCCAGCCCATTGACAGCAACACCTGAACTGAAGAAGTGGATTGTGGTAGAGAAGTTTGGCATTGATTGATTGATTGATTTTATAATTGAACTGATTGTTGTGTTGTTGAATAGTGGATTTGGATGTTAAGTTTACCTATTAATTAACTTAGCATCATTTGAGAAAGAATTGCAACTGGAACCTATTTATATTTATAAAATGAATATTTATGACTAATATTGAAAAGTAGATATTTGTATATTTAAATAAATATAATTGTGTAATTGTAAATATTTATTCGAAATGTATTTTAAAGTTAAAGAACTTAAGTTTAGTTACTTGTTCATTTAACTTTGATTACTTTGTGGGTTTGATTCACAGTGGTTTGCTTTGTATTGTTTATATAGATTACCATTTCCTTTGTAGTTTAAGTGGAATTAATTTAAGTAAATTAACTTATGGATTAGTAATTGTTTGTTTATTTTTCTTCTTTTTGGGCTTGTTTAAAGGGTTTTACCTGCTTCTTGACCAATGTTGCACATGTCCTGACATTCACCAAATAAATGGAGGATAAAAGAAGGAAAACTGCGTGGTCCTTTGAGTAAAAACCCTGTTGATAAGAGTCTACATGCATCCATCCCTTGTCAAGTGGGGAAGCTGCACAGATTAAAAAAGAACTTGACAAGCACAACAGGTGAATTTAAAGCATGTGATACTTGTTAAAAGAGAATAGAACTGAACACGGTGATAAATTAAATGTATGCACAGCTCAGCAGGACGTTCGCACGGTATGATGGTTAGTCACACCTGGGTTTCTGGGTTATGGGTTGTAATCCTTTTTCTTTCACCCCTTCTCACTCTCTGCACTTTCTTAATTCTCTGCCTTTCTTTATGTTATTCCTCTGCTTCTTTCCTGTGGATCAGACAACCACAAGCACTTTATATGATGTTTCCTAGGTCTATGTACATCTATTTCTTTAGGGACATGCACTTTATAAGCTTCAGCCTTTCACTCACACCTATGGTTAAGCTAAGGTTTGTGACATGGAACGTGCATGGAACTGGTACCAGAGAGAAAATTAAAAATTTAAAGGCAGATGTGCTCTTATTGCAAAAAATAAGCTCTGATCTACGAATCACGTGTCAGAGCAGAGAGGCTGCAGCCAATCAGCTTTCACCTCCAGCAGATGTTGCTCCACCAGCTTCAAGGTGTGTCTGAGAGCAGGAAGAACAGGGAGGGTTATCAGGTTTTACAGCCTGAAGAATAAGGCAAGGCAAATTTATTTATATAGCACAATTCAGTACAAGACAATACAAAGTGCTTTACATGATTAGGATATAGCAAAATAATAAAATGTAGATAGAAAATAGAATAAAAGCAAGTGGGGATAGAATGTAGTAACAAAAAAGAACATTAAAAACAATAAAACTGTTTAACTAGAACAGTCAAAGGCAATTTTAAACAAATGTGTTTTTAATCTTGATTTAAAGGAACTCAGGCTTTCAGCACTTTTACAGTTTTCTGGAAGTTTGTTCCAGATCAGTGGAGCCCCCTGCTGTTCACCCTGATGACACACGACTGCGTCCCCAGGTTCACCACCAATCACATCGTGAAGTTTGCAGACGACACAACGGTGGTGGGCCTGATCAGAGACGACAACGACCAGGACTACAGAGAGGAGGTGGAGCAGCTGGTGGGCTGGTGCAGAGACAACAGCCTGATCCTGAACGTGGAGAAGACGAAGGAGATCATCGTCGACTTCAGGAAAAACCGGCCTCACCATGCTCCACTGCTCATCAACAACTCAGCGGTGGAGGTGGTCAGCAGCACCAAGTTCCTGGGGGTGCACATCACGGACAACCTCACCTGGACTGTGAACACCACGTCACTGGTGAAGAGGGCACAGAAGCGACTGTACTTTCTGCGGAGGATGAGGAGAGCCCGCCTGCCCCCGCCCATCCTCACGACCTTCTACAGAAGCACCATAGAGAGTATTCTGACCAGCTGTCTCTCTGTGTGGTGTGGAGGCTGCAGTGCCTCCGACTGGAAGAACGTGAGGAGAGTGGTGAGGACAGCAGAAGGGATCATCGGGGCTCCTCTTCCCTCCATTAAAGACATTTCATCGCAGCGCTGTGTGTCTCGAGCCCGTAACATCATCAGGGACCCCTCACACCCCCACCATAGACTATTCTCCCTGCTGCCCTCTGGAAAGAGGTTCCGCAGCATCCGCTGCAGGTCCACTAGGTTCTGCAAAAGCTTTTTCCCTGCTGCCATCAGACTGTTGAACTGCTGAACTGCTGAAGTATAAAAACGGACTGTGTACCACACTAGACTCGCTGATTTGCACATTTGCACATTGTATCGTATCCTGCAAAATTGCTGCTGCACCTTAACCGGAAACGTACTGAAAAACTGTGTACAATGCAACTGTCTACTTTTAAATCACTGCTGCACCTTACTGCATATTTGTTTACATTTGGTTTACAGTGTTTACATTTCAACTGCCTACTATTCACTGCTGCACTTTATCCGGAAGTCAATTGAAATTTATCCTGTAAGTGACTGCGATTGATCACTGCACTTTATCCTGTACTGTAATTCACTGCAAGGTATCCTGTAGAGTTACTGCAATATTTCTGAGCTGTGTGAAAAACGAAATTTCGTTCTGTATGCACTCTGTGTATACAAAATGACAATAAAGAAAGTCTAAGTCTAAGTCATAGGAACTAAATGCTGCTTCTCCGTGTTTAGTTCTGGTTCTAGGTATGCAGAGAAGGCTGGAGCCAGAGGACCTGAGTGGTCTGGATGGTTGATACACTGATAACAAGTCTGTGATGTATTTAGGTGCTAAGCCATTTAGGGATTTATAGACTAACAGAAGTATTTTAAAGTCTATTCTCTGAGATACAGGGAGCCAGTGTAAGGACTTTAGAACTGGGGTGATGTTCTCTACGTTCTTAGTCTTAGTGAGGACGCGGGCAGCAGCGTTCTGGATCAGCTGCAGCTGTCTGATCCACTTTATGGGAAGACCTGTGAAAACACCGTTGCAGTAATCAATTCTACTAAATATAAACGCATGGATTAGTTTTTCCAGATCCTTCTGAGACATTAGTCCTTTAATCCTGGAAATGTTCCTCAGGTGATAGAAAGCCGACCTTGTAACTGTCTTTAGATGCTTTTGAAGGTTCAGGTCTGAGTCCATCACTACACCCAGATTTCGGGCCTGATTGGTGGTTCCTAGCTGAAGCAGCTGAAGCTGTGTGCTAACTTTTGATCTCTCCTCTATTGGTCCAAATTTTATTACTTCGGTTTTGTTTTTATTCAGTTGAAGAAAATTTTGGCACATCCACGTATTGATTTCTTCAAGGCATTTACTCAGTGCTCGAATGGGTTCATAGTCACCTGGTGACATGGTGATGTAGAGCTGTGTGTCGTCTGCATAGTTATGGTAGCTGATGATGTTGTTTTTTATTATCTGAGCTAGAGAGAGCATGTAGATGTTGAAAAGGAGGGGACCCAGAATGGACCCTTGGGGAACCCCACATGTAATTTTTGTCGTCTGGGATGTAAAGTTACCTACTGACACAAAAAAGTCCCTGTCCTTTAAGTAGGATTTAAACCAGTGGAGAGCTGTACCAGAGAGGCCGACCCAGTTTTCCAGACGGTCTAACAGAATGGAGTGATCGACAGTATCGAATGCTGCCCTGAGGTCCAATAGTACCAGCACGGTGGTTCTTCCACAGTCTGTATTTATATGGATGTCATTAAACACCTTGATAAGGGCGGTCTCTGTACTGTGGTGAGCACGGAAGCCAGACTGGAATACGTCAAAGCGGCTGGTCGTTGTTAAGAAAGTGTTTAATTGTTGAAACACAGCTTTTTCAATAATCTTACTGATAAAGGGGAGGTTTGAGATGGCCTGTAGTTCTGGAGTAGTAGTTTGTCTAAATTGTTCTTTTTCAGCAGTGGTTTGATAATTGCTGTTTTTAGGGACTGGGGGAAAACACCTGACAGAAGGGACGTGTTTATTATCTGAGTCAAATAAGACACTATGACAGGTAAAACTTTTTTAAAGAAAGCTGTGGGGAGAACATCAAGGCAGCAGGAGGAGGAACTTAGCTGCTGAATGATCTCCTCTAAGCTTTTGTAGTTTATTTGGCTGAATTGGGACATTTGGTCAAAATCAATTCTGGTAGGAGACAACTTTGGTACTGAACTTAGTATGGATGTACAAACTGATCCTCTAATCTTTTGGATTTTTTCAGTAAAGAAGTTAGCAAATTCATTGCAGGCTCTGGTGGAGTGGAGTTCGGAAGCCACTGACACAGGAGGATTTGTTAATCTGTCCACTGTGGCAAATAAGACACGAGCATTATTAATGTTTTTCTTGATGATCTCTGAGAAGAAAGATTCTCTTGCGTTTTTCAGTTGTAAGTTATATCTGTAAAGTCTCTCTTTATAGATGTCATAGTGAACCTGGAGTCTCGTCTTTCTCCACCTGCGTTCAGCTTTTCGACATTCCCTTTTTTCACCTCTAACTGCTGGCGCATTTCTCCAAGGAGATTTTTTCTTCCCGGAAAAAACCTTCACTTTGACTGGAGCAATGCAGTTAATGATGTCTGAGACTTTAGACTGAAAGTTATGTACTATCTTATCTACTGAGTTGCAGCCCAAGGTTGAGGTAGCAGAGTAAGCTTGAATAAAAGTTTCTGTGGCATTGTCCTTAAAGGTGTGTTTTCTTACGATGTCCCTTTGGCTAAATGAGTCACTGGTAATGATACATTCAAACGTAACGGAGAAGTGATCGGATAAGGCAACATCAGTTACATTGACCTGTGAAATGTTTAGACCTTTAGTGATGATCAAGTCTAAAATATGTCCCTGCTTGTGTGTTGGCTGTTTAACATGCTGAGTTAAACCAAAGTTTCTAAGTGTGTCACACAGTTCTTTTGCACTTCTGTCTTCAGGGTTGTCAACGTGAAAGTTGAAGTCTCCCACAATAATTAAACAGTCATAATCAACACATATCACAGACAAGAGGTCACTAAAATCATTAAAAAAGTTTGATGTGGACTTAGGAGGCCTGTAAACATTCAGAATCATAGTTCGTACCGGGCCCTTTACCTGGAGAGCCAAATGTTCAAAAGAGTCAAATTTTCCCAAAAACACCTTTTTACACTTTATAAGGAGCAGAGGTCGCCTTTATAAAGCTTGCGTACGCACAAAATGGGCCTGAAACGTGTGAATCCCCCTTTCCATGCAAAATTCGGATTTACAAAACAAAAAAAACTTGAGGGGAAAATGTTCGGTCCTCGCGGCAGCTCTGACCCAGGCCGACACTTTATTTGGAGACGGAGAAAATGGTGACACAGCTGGTAAAGTGAGTTGCAGCCAAACTGTGTCATGATTCCTCTCAGACGTTCAATTTCAATCTACATCAGACTTTAATCATAGATCAACTTCATCATAAGCCTGCAAAACCGAAAAAGGACCTTTAAATAAATAAAATAAAAATGCACATCAACCAACTTAAATCTTAAAAGTCCACAGAACATTTTATCAGAGTTTTCTACCATCACTTTCCCGGATTATCACCAGGGTGACGTGTTCCATAGATTATTATTGAACAGGAGAGAACCCAGGATGGACCCTTGGGGAACCCCATATGTGATTTTTGTCATCTCTGATGTAAAGTTACCTACTGATACAAAAAGTCTCTGTCCTTCAAGTAAGATTTAAACCAGTTGAGTGCTGTACCAGAGAGGCTGACCAAGTTTTCCAGGCGCTCTAACAGAATGGAGCAGAGATGGGGACTCGAGTTTGTGACTCGTACTCGAGTCGCACTTCAGTCGCACATTTAATGACTTCAGACTCGACTGAGACTCGCAATTTCCGACTTGTGAACAATCTTTTATTTTTAAATGTTTTTTGTTTTACTAACTTGACTGATCGCTGCTCGGCTTCTTTTCTTACCCGCAAACATCAGAGGTAGAAAAACAGCAGAGGGGCTGTCAAACAGTCACGCAGCACAACGTAGCATCACTGACGTAACGTGAAACATGCACCCATACAGATATGGAGGCGACCATAGACATCATATACGTAGACGTCCCATTGGGCGCAGGTTTCCACGTCGACGTCACCGCCATATTGTATGTGGTAGAAAGTAGTAAACGTCTATGTTCCCTGTATATATGTTTTAAGTATTCAGATAGAAATATATAGATGGAGCTTATATTGGGCGACTGTGGCTTGATGGGTTGAGTAGTCGTCTGGCAATCAGAAGATTGTGGGTTTGATTCCAGCTTCCCCTTGCCACATGTCGATGTGCCCCTGGGCAAGGCACTTAACCCCAAATTGCCTACCAAGCTGCGTCTCGGTGTATAAATGTGTGCGCGTTAGTGAGAGCGACTGGGTGACTGTGGCTATAGTGTACAGCGCTTTGGGTGGTCAGCATGACTGGAAAAGCGCTATATAAGTTCAGTCCATTTACCATATACTTGTAACAAAATATATAGAGATTAATTCATAGAGATTGGTGGCAGCCAAATTGGCTTTTGATCGATGTGCATATATAGATTTTGAAGTATTCTAAGTAAATAGGTGTTTATATATATATATATATATGTGTGTGTGTGTATGTATACATAAGTAAGGCAAGGCAAGGCAAATGTATTTATTTCAGTAATACAGTTCAATTAGAACAGTCAAAGGCAATCCTAAACAAATGTGTTTTTAATCTCGATTTAAAGGAACTCAGGCTTTCAACACTTTTACAGTTTTCTGGAAGTTTGTTCCAGATAAGTGGAGCATAGGAACTAAATGCTGCTTCTCCGTGTTTGGTTCGTGTTCTAGGTATGCAGAGAAGGGTGGAGCCAGACGACCTTAGTGGTCTGGAGGGTTGATACACTGATAACAAGACTGTGATGTATTTAGGTGCTAAGCCCTTCAGGGATTTATAGACTAACAGAAGTATTTTAAAGTCAATTCTCTGAGATACAGGGAGCCAGTGAGTGGGGGGGGGGGGTGGGGGGTGGGGGGGGGGTGGGGGGTGGGGGGGGGGGGAGTGCTGGCCTAGTGGTTAGAGCAGCGCGCTTGCATTCAGAGAAGGATGCAAGTACCCGGTTCGATCCCCAGCGCCTGCACTCTGGGTCCCCGAGCAAGACCCTTAAACCCAGATTGCTCCCCGGGCGCCGCCCATGGCAGCCCACTGCTCCCCAAGGGTGAAGGGTTAAAAGCAGAGAACAAATTTCATTGTAATGTATGTTTCAATGACAATAAAGATGATATTACTATTACTATTACTATTACAGTGGAAGGACTTTAGAACCGGGTCCATGTTCTCTACTTTCTTAGTCTTAGTGAGGAGGCGGGCAGCAGCGTTCTGGATCAGCTGCAGCTGTCTGATCCACTTTTTAGGCAGACCTGTGAAAACACCGTTGCAGTGATCAATTTGACTAAAAATAAACGCATGGATTAATTTAGTACATATGTATACATGACAGAGAGAGAGAGAGAAATATATATGTGTATGTGTTATGACTATAAAAATCAGTTGGTTAAATCTGAACATTGTAGTCTTCATTATTTCATAAAACCGTGTGAACCTTTTAAGATCTGGTATAGACACAGATTATCAACAGACTTTTTAGGGGAGTATTAAAGAGATAAAATTACTATTATGAGAAAAAGTCATAGGAGAATAAAGTAAAAAAAGTCAAAAGTGGTAACATTATGAGAAAAAATTTCATATTATGACAATTAAGGGGGAACATTTCCAGAATAGTCACAGTTTGCAGAATTGTATTTGTCCTGAAGTAATAGGGCCAGGATAGATTCTTATAATTGTTTTTATTCTTTACGAGAATAAAGTCAGGAGAATGAGGCCAAGAGAGATACGAGGATAAACTCGTAATATTATAAAAATAAAAATGTTACGAATAGAAAGTATATTCTGAGATTAAAGTCCCTCTGATACTGTGTCTCTGATAAGTGAGTATATCCTCTTGACCTACTGAGTCAGACAAATTAAGCAGGTGGCATTGTTTGGTTTAAATCCTAAAACTCCCATCCTGCAGCTGTCGTGTTTGAGAGAAAACATACAGTAACACGGTGAGTAAAGTTCCCCTCTGGAATAAAACCTTGCGGTCAACTAACCAAGCACACTAGCAGTTATTAGCTACAGTACCCGGTAAAGGGCTGTACCCCTCCTTCAAGCTGCACTGCGCAACGCTCCTTGTGCTTCCTCACACACCTACCGTGAGCCACCAAACGACTATTGTCCGGATTCCCCCATTTTCTGTGGGAAACCCTAGCAAGATTTAACCCCTCCTACACTCAGGAAATTAGAAGGAAGGGAGGGGTGAGCAGAGACCAATGCAGCGTAATGAAACCTTTTTGCTATCCCGTCTTAGTGACGGAGATGAAAACACAAGGGGAAACAAGCAAGCATGCTTACGCAAATTATTGCACTTATTTTGATTAATTAATGTGATTAGAATTTATTGTGCAATTAATTGATTATTGCGACAGGCCTACTCAAGACTTGAGACTTGACTTGGACTTGCAGAAATGACTTGTGAACATGTCTGGAATGGAGTAATCAACAGCATCGAATGCTGCACTGACGTCCAATAGTACCAGCACTGTGGTTCTTCCACAGTCTGCATTTATATGGATGTCATTTAAAAACCTTGATAAGGACAGTCTCTGTACTGTGGTGAGCAAGGAAACCTGACTGGAAAACGTCAAAGCGGCTGGTCATTGTTAAGAATGTAGTTCTGCAGAAGTAGCTTGTCCAAATTTTGGACTGCTGATTATCAAATTGTCAAACCACTGCTGATTGTCCAATCAGCAGTGGTTTGACAATTGCTGTTTTAAAGAACTTGGGGAAAACACCTGACAGAAGGGACGTGTTTATTATCTAAGTCAAATCAGACGCTATGACAGGCAAAACCTTCTTAAAGAAAGCTTTGGGGAGAACATCAAGGGAGCAGGAGGAGGAACTTAGCTGCAGAATGATCTCCTCTAAGCTTTTGTAGTTTATTTTGCTGAATTGGGAAATTTTTTCAAGATAAGTTCCAGTTGGATACAGCTTTGATACTGAACTTGATATGTATGTACACACTGATCCTCTAATCTTTAGGATTTTCTCAGTAAAGAATTTAGCAAATTCATTGCAGGCCCTGGTGGAGTGGAGTTCAGAAGCCACAGACACAGGAGGATTTGTTAGCCTGTCGACTGTGGCAAATAAGACACGAGCATTATTAATGTTTTTGTTGATGATCTCAGAGAAGAAAGATTCCCTTGCATTTTTCAGTTTTAAGTTATATCGAGTTATATTGAGTCAAACCAAAGTTTCTAAGTGTGACACAGTTCTTTTGCAACTCTTTCTTCAGGGTCGTCAACGTGAAACTTGAAGTCTCCCAAAATAATTACACAGTCATAATCAGCACAAGTCACAGTTAGGAGGTCACTAAGATTATTAAAAAAAGTTAAAGGACTTAGGAGACCTGTAAACATTAAAGAACATAGTTCATACCAGGCTCTTTACCAGGAGAGCCAAATATTCAAAAGAGCTGAATTTTCCCGAAAACACCTTTTTACACAAAGTTGCAACTTCTCCACTTTTCCTTCGCTGTCTGCTCTTAAAAAAGAAAATTGTAGTTTGGAGGAGTCGACTCTATCAGAATAGGTGCTTCATTAAATTCATGCAACCATGTTTCTGTTTTAAAACATGACATTGATATTATTGTTAGTAATGTGATTTTCCAGGGTCGGGCGTACTTTCATGATCCTTGGAATGATGTCTGATACATTAGACACCAGGCCTCAGTTCAAAGAGTTATAAATCAACAACTCTGTGTTTTTCTTGTTATAGAAATGTTTAATCCTACATATAGATCCAGTGCATAATATTAGGGTTCTTGGTCCTGTGGCTTGTTTTTTTTTCTGGTAGCTTAGAGTGAAGATTGTTGACATACCTTTGATTGTTGTGATCTTCCTGGGTCTCATGTTGGAGTGGAGCGAATCTGTTTTGTAATGAAATTCTAACATTTCCAACAGGTTTATTTCAATGATTTGTTGTTAGAACAGACCGTTGCTGTATCACTTTTCTTGGGACACTTCTCTGTAATATTGCCCAGTTTTCTTTGTCTAGGTAAGATAAGGTAAGATAAGGTAGACTTTATTGATCTCACAGTGGAGAAATTCCAGTGTCACATCGGCTCAATAATCAAAAAAGGAGCCAAAAGGAGGAAAAGGTGCATGAGGTATATACAGTGTGTTCACGTATATACTGTGGATCGAGACAGAAAAAGAAATAAAGCAGAGATTTAGGATTACTTATGTACATTTAAGGTGACTTATACACATATGGATTTGACTTGGTACATTAAAGTGGTACCAGGTAAAGAACAACAGAGAGGTAGTGAGATAATTATGACAGCTGAAGTCTTATTTACCATATTTAACATGATTATTGCACAGGTTATAGCAAAGGGTATTAAATAGTAATTGCACATAAGTTATTACAGTTCTAGTGCAGCATTGTAAAGTCTGATGGCAGCAGGGATGAATGACCTGCGGTAGCGCTCCTTTTTACAGACAGGGTGTCTAAGTCTGTCACTGAAGGAGCTGCTCAGCTCCTCTACAGTCTGGTGCAGGTGGTGAAAGGTGTTGTCCATGATGGATGTGAGCTTGGACAACACCCTCCTCTCTGCTACTTCCTCCACAGAGTGCAGCCCAGGACAGAAGTGGCCTTCCTCACCAGCTTATTCAGCCTCTTTCTGTCCCGCTCTGCGCTACCAGGGGCCCAGCAGACGACAGCATAGAGGAGGGCTGAGGCCACCACAGAGTCATAGAAGGTTTTAAGAAGGATTGCTCACTCCAAAGGACCTCAGCCTCCTCAGGAGGTGGAGGCGGCTCTGGCCCTTCTTGTACAGGGCGTCGGTGTTATGAGTCCAGTCCAGTTTATTGTTGATGTGAACACCCAGGTATTTGAAACTCTCCACAGTTTCTATGTCCTGCCCCTGGATGTTCACAGGTGAGTGAGGTGGGGGTCTTCTCCTGAAGTCGATCATCATCTCCTTGGTCTTACTGGTGTTTAAACACAGGTGGTTCTTCTCACACCAGTCCACAAAGTCCAAATGGCCGAGTCATCAGAGAACTTCTGAAGGTGGCAGCTGTCTGTGTTGTAGGTGAAGTCTGAGGTGTAGAGGGTGAAAAGAAACGGGGTCCCCTGGGGGCCCCGGTGCTGCAGACTGCCACCTCTGCCTGACAGCCGTGCAGAAGTACGTACTGAGGGCGTTCAGTGAGGTAGTCGATGGTCCAGGCAGCCAGATGTTTGTCCACCCCAGTCTCCTCCAGCTTCCCCCTCAGCAGCACCGGTCTGATGGTGTTGAAAGCGCTGGAGAAGTCAAAGAACATGACTCTCACAGCGCTCCTGGTGGTCTCCAGGTGGGTGAGCGCCCGCTGCAGCAGGTAGATGATGGCATCCTCTACTCCGATGTTGGGCCGGTAGGCAAACTGCAGCAGGTCCAGAGTGGTGCTCACCACGGTGCGCAGGTGAGCAAGGATGAGGCGCTCCATGGTCTTCATCAGGTGGGAGGTCAAGGTGACTGGTCTGACATGGGCCGGCTCCCTGGCGTGCGGTGTTTTGGGAACCGGTACCACACAGGAGGTCTTCCACAGGGTGGGGACCACCCCCAGGCTGAGGTTCGGGTTGTAGATGTAGCTGAGGACCTGACAGAGGTCATCTGCACAGGTCCTCAGCAGCCTGGGGGGGATGCCGTCCGGTCCTGAGGCTTTCCTCTGTTTCAGCCTCATCAGCTTCCCTCTCACCTGCATCCACCCATCCACAAAGCACCGACCCATCCACACCCGAAGGTGTGGATGGGTCGGTGCTTTGTGAGAGTGGCGGCGGGGGGGAGGGTAGGTCTCTGCTGGACTGGGGGTTGGAGACATGTGGAGAGTTGAGGACAGGGAGGGGGCCAGTGTGGCGGGAGTCAAACTCATCTGCAAACTTGGTGTCACCGTCTGCAGCCCTGCTGGTCCTCTGCCCAAAGCCGGAGATGTTCTTCAGACCTCTCTACACATCTCTGATGTTGTTCTGCGCCAGCTGCTGCTCCATCTTCCTCCCATAGTCCTCTTTTGCTGCCCTGATCCACAAACTTGGTTGAATAAAGGGTTGAGTTTGAATTCAGTGTTTGTGTGTTCTGTATCTAAAAGTAGGTCACCAAGCAGCAGCATAAAATAGCCAGGGAAGCACTTAAAATATATGTTTTGAATTTGTTGATAATTACCGATATCAATCAATATGATTTCTATTTTGATTTCTATTTTATTGATATGCTTTCTTTCTATATATCTTCCAGTCCTATGATAAAGTATGCTGAGGGTTATTGGTACCAACGTTGGTTCTACAAGGTGCTGAATCAATCATCAGCTGCTGTGACCCTCACCCTGCAAATCATCTCTATGATCAGCAGCTGGTGCCATATAAGGACGGAGCCTTCACCCACACGGCATCAGATTGTTGTCCAGCCCCCAGTGGTAACACTTTCAGGTCATTTTGTCACTTCAAGTGGCCAGTAACAGCAGGTTAGGCAGCGTTATGAAACCCTTGTGGAGATAACATTTGTTATAACCATAAAAACACACTCGAATCACATTGGCAATGACATGGTACGGAATGCTAGCAATGAGCTACCTCCGTTAGCTCTTTGTTTTTAAAACACCATGTAAATGCATTACACAAACATTTCCAAATGGCCATGTAACCTTTCCCTCTGGTTTCTCTGCCGAACCCGTGGGTGCCTCGTGAGAGAAATAAAATGTTGGTATAACTCATGTCACTGGATATTTTCTTAATCCAGTAATCTGTCATACTGTTCACAGTTGGGTCCCCAGTCCAGTTTGTTATCCAGGTGAACACCAAGGCATTTATCCTCCTCCGCCTCCACTTCTTGTCCCAGGATACTAATAGTATTGGTACTATTCCAGTTTCTCCTGAAATCTACAATCATCTCCTTTGTTTTAACCACATTTAGAATGAGGTGATTGTTTCCACATCATGCCACAAAGCGATCCATCAGCTCCTGGGACTCAGCTTCCTGTCCATCTCTGATGCGTCCAACGACTGCAAAGTCATCTGAGTATTTGTGTAGATTACAGCAGTCTGTCTGGTACTGGAAATCTGAGGTGTAAAGGCTGGTTCACGCTGCAGGATTTTTAAATAGTCGGCCAATTTCCAAAGCCTGAGAGACATCACACGTCACAATACAAAATCGTAGATATAACAGGTTTGGTCGCACAGCGTGAGGTTTCCTGTCAGACCGCTAGCACACCACACACGAACAGATTAAATTTAGGATTATCAGATATCAGCTCAGAAATATTGAAAAACCTCTCAAGATCAAACTGAGAGTGAATAAACATGGATGACAAGAAAACATTAACAGTGATAGTTTGTGTACTAATTTTAACGGAGAAAAAACAAAACAAAAATAAAAGCCTTTGGATAAAGGAGTGGAAACAGCACAGTCAGGATTCTACTTTTTGGTGCACGGGATATGCAATATTTTTGGACACCATGTAATAATTAGAATACCTCACGTCAGTTTTTTAGGTAGCACATTCGGACGTTATAACTGAAGCCATAGATTTAGCTGAACTTGACGGATAACTTTGCTGCGGATTGTGAGCAGCTGTGTAAAAGAAGCAGTGCAGCCATCTCTGTTTCTAAGTGACTTTGGGCTTTCTTTTGTCTAAAGCTGAGTCTAATGTTGCAGTTTTTGGGCTCATTTTTGAACGTGAAGCCACATTTTTGGGCTTGTCTTTTTTTCTCCGACATAACCCTTTCTTCTGTCTATTTCACTTTGCAACACAAGCTGTAATGAGACCTTGCATCGCAACTGTTCTGCACACAGCGCGAGCCGCTTTAAATACTGCCCACATACACCCCGCATCTCGAAAAGTTTATAAACAGGAAAAGTCACGATGGGTAGAAATGCAAACCTAAATGCCTGCATTTATACAGTATAGAAACAGGCTCTGCATTACAGTGTGGTGGGTTGTTTACTGAGCTGGTTTTCTGATTGCTGGCCCTGGACCAAATGTTTTCTAACAACGCCAAACAGCATCCATTCTTCACCAAAAGCAATTATCAATGCACCTAAGAAACAAAAAAAAAAAGCCCATTCACATAACGGATCTCGCCCGTTTCTGTCCAAATTACAGAGATGCCTATTCCCATTGGGTTAGTATTATCACAGGACTACAAAGTTCAACAAAATACAGTAGGTAATATTTGGGGTAATTTTTATTTCCAATTACTGACATGGCCAACTGGCACTGGTTTAACAACACAGAGAATTTTTGCAATTGTTCCTAATCGCAAGCCACAGCGAGATTGGGGCCTTTCAGAAGGGGGATCGAGGCTAATTATCCTGCTGTATGAACCAGCCGTAAAGAGAAAAAAGGAATGGTGACAATGCAGGATGTGCCTTTGCTGCTGACTACCTGCTTAGACACTTAACAGTGTGTTTGTAGCAAGGTGGCTTTATGATCTGGATGTTTTGGTTTCAGCTTTGGTTTGTTTCATAGTTATTGTATATTTTTTGTGCACGCTTTTTGAAGGAGACAGTTTCTACTCCCTCCCTCTGGAGAGGAATCATCAGGGAACTGGCACCGCGATGAGAACGGCAGCGATGGGTGTGCGGCAGATACAAACTGGGGGAAGGCAGAAGTGAACCCCAGGACTGGGATCAGTGAGGCCGTACTTGGGCCATGGTGAGGAGCACCTGAGCCGGTCATTTACGTCGCTACGCACGTTGGCTGGATGGACAAGAGGCTTGGGGGAGATGCTGGCCCCAATGGCTAGATACTGTTGAGAATTAAAAATATATCTTAGTTGGGGTTATTGAGGAAAGCAGAGTGTAACCAGCGTAAGATAAACATGGAGTTTTATTGCCCCGAGGGGGTGGTCAGAAGGAGAGGGGGTCAGTCATCCTCCCACTGAGACATGGAACACTGACTCTTTAAACCATCTTCTTTAAAGGCGAGAAGAAGACATCTCCGAGATGCAAGACATCATGACAACAATTGAATGCATTGTGTAAAAAAGAAAAAAGAAAATGAGTTTTGTAACCACTGCATATGTCTTATAAGTTCCATATTCATAAGGTGTTCAATATTAGTATTGTTAGAATCTTGGTTCTGCATTGCATGATAATCTTTTTATTCTGTGGTTTGATCTGAGTGTAGTGCTTTCATGGGTTATCTTTATTTCTAAGAAGACATTTTGTTAATCTAGGTTAGGACTCTTAAAGTCATATTTAGATCATATAATAGTTTCTGGTAGTTGCACATTTATCTCAGCCTTGCACCTCTCGGATAAAGGTGCTTACTTTTCTTAATTCTAGTAGGTTAGAGATTCAGATAGGTTTAGTAGCTTTTTAGCTTATACTTGGGTTATTTTACACTTGAGGGGAACATTTGAACTTCATTTGATTTCATAAGTCGCCAACAGAGGGGTCAGTGGGTTACAATATTACATCTTATCATTTACATTTTGTTTAAGGGTTTCAAGACATAGACTTAGTTTAACCTAGTTATTGGTTTGATCTTTGAGGGATCAAAACAGAGGGGTTATTGAGGAAAGCAAAGTGTAACCAGCGTAAGATAAACATGGAGTTTTATTGCCCCGAGGGGGTGGTCAGAAGGAGAGGGGGTCAGTCATCCTCCCACTGAGCCATGCAGGAGGAGTTTAAAGTTGATAAAAGGAATGTCTTGGTAAAACTTACTTCAGACAGACAGACAGACTTCTCGACCGCGCGGTGAAAGATCTCGATTGGTAATGTAACTCTGTCTCCATATTTAATTTCTATGAATTAAATATGTATTTAAACCGTTCTACCTCTGATTAATGCTTCCTCATTTATAGCCAAATCCGGAACTGGGAAAGATGGGTTTTTAATAGACATGTAACAGCAAGCCGGTAAAACCCCATCTTATCATGGTGCCGAAACCCAGGATTTTGGCTGTGAGTGAGGGTCTGTTTGAAAATTGGACACGACAAGAGGACTAATTCTGCAGCATCACCGGTCGACCGGAAAAATGTAAGGAGATTTTTCTCCATTGGCAGAATGTTAGCTGTTTAGGCCAAATTTCTGTGGTGCTGTGGTTTAAGTTTCTCTCTTCTCAAAATATCAGAGGTTGAACAGAGCAACTAGTGTGAGAGGTTTGAATGGAATTTATGTTGAAACCGAGAAATGATTGAATTTATGTGTTTGTTCACGTCAGAAAAACGTAGAATTGGATATTAACCTAAATGGCAAGAAGCCTTGAAATGGTGAGGCGAAAAATAAAATAAAACGAAATAAAAAAGATAAAAACATAGACAAAAAAAAGGATATGTTCGGGGATTGGCCAAACGACAACCAGATTGACAAACTGGTAATTTTATGGCTGAGGTGTTGCGCTACCTCTTGAGAACTTGGGACGCTCATAAAGAAGCAGGGGATAGGTTTGTAATAGAGAAAGAAAGATAAGAGATTAAAAAAAAGGGGCCCCAGGGAGACAATAGGATTGTTTTCTAGTTTTCGAAAAACGGGGTTTTTCGAGAACACGACGATCAGACGAGGAGATTTTAACATAAGGAAACGTTTCGTCGACTACGGAAGGGACGAGGGTCTCTCTGTGATGCGCCAGGCTGTCTGTCTTCAATGTTATATTTGTTATGTCTTGTCTGATGTTTTGAATGTCTCGGTAATATGGGATCCATGGTTTTGAGAGAAGGAGAGATTGGTTGGGCCCTGCATGTGTGTGTGTGTGTGTGTGTGTGTGTGTGAATGTCTCCGCGTGCGTGGGCCTAAAGATAAGAGCAGTGACTGGGGAGCAGTTTAATTTTGTTAAGTAAAAGTGATAAGTAAAAATATGGGTGAAAATAAAAACTAAAGGGGAATTTGGAAATCATTGGAAAAAGGGTTGATGCATTAATGATGTTTGTTGAAGTGCAGGAGAACTTTCAATGCAGTAAAGCATTTGAGGTATTGGCTGCAAGCTGATTGGGTGTTTTGCACTGGAGAGAGACCACGGCCTGCAGTTTGGTGAGTTTTGGAGAAAACTTTTTATTTTGAACTGTAGCCTAAAAGTTAGAAAGTGGTTAGAAGTTTGGAAAAGTTGTTAAAAAATTTGGCAGAACATTGAACATCTGTTTGAGGCATTATAAATTGGGAAAACACAAAAGGGAAAATGCCTTCTGTTAGAGTGTCATTTTAACTAGCATTATCTCTTGCAAAATAGCGTTTTAAAATGCCTAATGAATGTATATATTTTCAGACATAAAATATTATTTGCGATAAAATGGTGATTAAAAGGTTTTCATTGTTTGATAGCCCTAGTTATGATAAATAAATACATAGATATAATTCATCAGACTTAAATCTAGCTGATTAATAGGGAGCAGAAAATAGCCACCCTATAAACTTTTGCTCATTTGCAGGCCTGGGAAAACCACATTAAGCAGAACTAAACAGAGTTAAAAGTTGGGTTAAACTGTACCTTAATAGTGTGTGCAAACAAATATTGCTGTTAATTTGATAGATTTTGTTAACCCTACATTTAGTCATGAGTCAGTTTTGAAGTTATCCTCAAAAGAAGCAGCTAAAATTAAGGAATTTATGACTAATGTATTGGTTTGCATCATTTTATTATAGATACTGATATTACAGATCGGCAGCAACTAGTAGATACGAAAAATATTACGGGATCATCGCAGGACGGTCCCCAAATTATTCATTATATGTAATCACATTTACATGGTCCCACAAAATGCAGATGCCCTTGTCACACAGTTATTTAAGAACACAGGGGTTTTCTAGTTGTTCACTTGGTAACATGCAACTTCTGGTGAATAAACTCCCCAGTATTAGTGCTGGTGGTCGAACATGGCTGGCTGAATTACAAAATTTAACCAAAGGATCACAACTGGCTCTCGGTGATTTTAGAGCTATTTTAAGACTTTCTGTGTCCGCGTCTGTACTTGCTGTCATTGAAAATGTTGCTCAATCGTCCCACATGCCTGATGAAACTTTATTGTCTTCAGTAATTGGATGGGGTTCCTTCTTTAGTGCCCCTGCTTATGAAACAAAATCCTGATATACTTGGGTGTTCGTATGCTCGCTGGGAAACCTGTTTGATCGACTATTTGCATGTGGCTCAAAGGGAGGACAGGAAGTCGAAGCAGGACTTAGAGGACTTGCAACTTCAATTACTTAAATTACAATTACTAGAAGCAAAGCGGAAAGTGACCAAGAGAAAGAAGGAGATGACACAAAGAAATGTCTCTGCGGGTGCATCATGTGGTGCTCAGACCCTGACGGTTCCACCACAGTCTAATTTCATTCATGGAGGGGGGCCACCTCCTCCGCTTTTCTGTTCTGTATTTGATTCCAGATTTGCTGTTCCTGTGTATGGACGCGGATCTCATTGTGGCAATCAGTGCAGACATGGAGACAGGACCAGGAGACCGAGTAGACGGGGCGGACATGTCAGAACTTTTCGACCATCTACGGACATCTGCTTTAAATGTGGTCTCTCTGGGCACTGGGCCAGGGACTGTTTCGCATCACTAAATCCTGGCATGAAATCCTGGCATGAGCTCCCATCCGGAAGGTCAGTACCCCAGAAAAGGGATAACGCTCCCATGAACAATGTTTCCTCACCCTGGAGAAGTGGCCAGCGCTCATGAACAGCGCAGATCCCAAGCTGTCAAGGGAAGTGACCGTATGAATTTTTGCGCACATTGGAGCCACCTGTTTCATCAAACACTGAGTTGTGGACTGAGATTTTGTCACTGAGGTGCTTGCACAGACGTTGCAGCGACCTACTACCACACTGGGGGAAGAGATGTACAGTTCCATGCATGGAAGCCTTTGAATATGAAGTCTCACCTCCATCTCGTGTTTGCCTGATTTGTCACATGACAATTCGAGTCCATCTCAGGTGCCGCAGCCTGGTATCAAACACTTTTTTTTAAGGTAATTCAGACTGTTATTTCTACCAATATACTTCTGACCAAATTTAATGGGATGTGATTTCTAATATTTTTTTTGTGTCTCTAACTCTTGAGCTTCTAGGCAAATGGATTGGTGCAGGTAATAACTTCTTAAGGCAGCCGATTGGGCAGATATGAACACTACAGGTTTGCGGTTTTGAAAAATATACTACTGTCTCTTCAAATTTTTTACTATATAACTGATATGTTCCTTTTAAACATGAGTTTTAATTCTATTATGTCCAGGACCGTATTGCTCATAATTAACAGCAGCTGGTGTATTTTACCATATCTTCTATGGGCAGACAATCCACAGGGGTGGGAATACTTTCACGTGCTCCACTTATACTTAGGTTTCTGTGAGTTCTGGTTGACAACTGCATGTCATAAATTTCCACAAGGGGGGTTGCAACGTCCTGAGGGGACAGGTTTATTACATGGGCCTCTCGGTAAGCACAGATGTGTCCTGCTTGGGACATTCTGTTTTTAAACAACATAGGTTAAACGGACCTGTTAGGTTGTTTCTTAAATAGCTCACGTATATTGGGATTTTTCTATTGTACAATATAACTGTTGCCTGCTAAAACATATCAGATTTTCACCAGACTTTGCCGTTACCAGGTGTTTTATTCAGGTAAAACCCCATATTTTATCAGTATGTAAGTACCTTGGAACATTCAGCATTCTCATACCATCAACTTGCTGTGTGCATATTAGTTTGCAATCATTATTTCAATGGGTACACTGATCTTACACAACTTTTGGAGGACTTCTTGTAGATCTGTGGGATTATGACATTGCATTAAGTTTTGATCTGAATCCAGGATATAGGGCAGTGTTTTTCATACTTCAATTCAGATAATTATTTGCAGTTAATTGATTCCCTGTGATGACTAATACTATTGTTTGTTAATGCTTTGTAACAAAATTAATTTTGTTCCAAGCAGAGGGATATGACATAAACATTTATATGATAACACTATATCGTAAAGTTATATAGATCTTAAACTTTATATCAACCCTTAGCACAAGTAATTTGAAAGAAGGGTTCTTGTGCAGGACACCACGGAGGTATGTAACTGTGTTGTAAATCAGATAACGGTTGTTTAAACAAAAAGAAACCCCCCACAAAGGTGTCGGAAAAGCCTGCTGCTCTGCTGGAGGAAGATGCTAGAGACAGATTCTAGGAGGGGGGTTCTTGGAAAAAGGCTTAAACAGTTTAAGCAGGACAATAAAGTGAATGTTAAATTAAATAGAAAAACTACATAAACTACAAAAAACTGGATAAAACAGAGATAAACAGAGGGTAACTTAATGCATATTTAGTTTAGTTTAAAATCATTGGTGTGTCAGGTAGGTTAGTTAAGGTTTCAAAGCCACATATATATGTTGTAGTAAACCGGATCAGGATTTGTAACAACTGGATAAAACGATAGGTGAACAAATGGGGGTTTGCTTTTTCTCTCAGATTAAAAGTAGGAACTTTTTTACAGCATAGATATCTGAGTAAAGGATACAGAAGCAAAGTGTGGTGAAGTGCTGAAAGGTTTTATGTGAAGTGGTGTGATGGAGGGTAATCTTTAATCTTTAATTCAGAGAACATTCTGACATTCTTACAGGATAACAGTGTTATGGAAATATAATCACTTATATATAATAGTGTAGCTTAAAGTAATATAGATGTTAACTTTAACCCAGTGGCCTAAACAGATGAGGATGTATAACAAAGGTTGGAGTCACACTTCAGTGGGCCTTGTGTCAAGCACAGGATGCAGCAAGGAGGTCTTGTGAGCAGATAACGCTGTTAAAAATGCTTACATGAGGCTTTTCATTGTTTTAGTTAACTTCCAGGAAACAAGCCAGGAACCAAGCTAGATCACATTTAAGGGTCAAAGGTTAGGAGACAGATGTTCTCAGCAGAAACTTAGGAAAAAGAAGGTTGGTCTATCCCCGCTTGGCCTATGTAAGTTTGAAAAGGAAGGAACGATGTGTACGTTTTGAGACAGGCTTCAGATCCAGGCAGAGAATTTAAGGTATCCGATGCTGTGATAAAGGTTGTTTCTCCCACTTTGGAATTCCAAGTTGTAATAAATATATATTTAACTGTTGTTTTTGCCTCTGAATTCACTGCCTCTTCTCTTTGTGCAAAATCCTCAACGAGGGTGAAACGAGACGAGTTAGGTGAATGGGCCCCACATGCGTCTCGTTACTATACTTTGATTTCACAACTGCATTAACTAATTTTTGATTTTACAGACAGGGGAATCTTCACCAGAGATTAACGTATTTGTGTGGTTGTTGCATTTTCTTACAGGACAGCGTAAGGACGGGGAAAGTGAAATTGCGATAAAATGTCTCATTAACTATTACATTTCTAAAATTGGATGGAGATGGAACAATGGAAGATGTGAAGTGTGTTTCTTGTGGGATTGTTCAGTTAATTTCATTACAGGATATGATTCCATATGACTGAAAGGAGCTTTTCAGGACCGAAGTCAACCTCCGGAATTACAGGTAGCACACGACATTTGATATTTAAACGATTGTCGTGTAAGTTTCAGGTGGTATTGGAGACATAAAATTAGGAGAGTTCAGGAATGGGAGGGGGAGTCCACTGACCCCCGACCTCGAAGGACTGCACGCTAAGGTTATCGACAAGCAGATGTGGTGGGCCAGAGGTCAGGGGCCCATCAGACTCCAGAAGCCATGTGTACCAGCCACCAGAGGGTTCCAGGGAGACATCACCGGAGCAACTTGATGCGCCGATTGCCACTCGCGGATGAGGCTGCTGGATTTTATTTTATTTTGTTTTCGTTTTTTATTTTTAATAAAGATCAACATACAGTTGTGTGGAGACCGCGGTTGGAACACTGACTCTTTAAACCATCTTCTTTAAAGGCGAGAAGAAGACATCTCCGAGATGCAAGACATCATGACAACAATTGAATGCATTGTGTAAAAAAGAAAAAAGAAAATGAGTTTTGTAACCACTGCATATGTCTTATAAGTTCCATATTCATAAGGTGTTCAATATTAGTATCGTTAGAATCTTGGTTCTGCATTGCATGATAATCTTTTTATTCTGTGGTTTGATCTGAGTGTAGTGCTTTCATGGGTTATCTTTATTTCTAAGAAGACATTTTGTTAATCTAGGTTAGGACTCTTAAAGTCATATTTAGATCATATAATAGTTTCTGGTAGTTGCACATTTATCTCAGCCTTGCACCTCTCGGATAAAGGTGCTTACTTTTCTTAATTCTAGTAGGTTAGAGATTCAGATAGGTTTAGTAGCTTTTTAGCTTATACTTGGGTTATTTTACACTTAAGGGGAACATTTGAACTTCATTTGATTTCATAAGTCGCCAACAGAGGGGTCAGTGGGTTACAATATTACATCTTATCATTTACATTTTGTTTAAGGGTTTCAAGACATAGACTTAGTTTAACCTAGTTATTGGTTTGATCTTTGAGGGATCAAAACAGAGGGGTTATTGAGGAAAGCAAAGTGTAACCAGCGTAAGATAAACATGGAGTTTTATTGCCCCGAGGGGGTGGTCAGAAGGAGAGGGGGTCAGTCATCCTCCCACTGAGCCATGCAGGAGGAGTTTAAAGTTGATAAAAGGAATGTCTTGGTAAAACTTACTTCAGACAGACAGACAGACTTCTCGACCGCGCGGTGAAAGATCTCGATTGGTAATGTAACTCTGTCTCCATATTTAATTTCTATGAATTAAATATGTATTTAAACCGTTCTACCTCTGATTAATGCTTCCTCATTTATAGCCAAATCCGGAACTGGGAAAGATGGGTTTTTAATAGACATGTAACAGCAAGCCGGTAAAACCCCATCTTATCAATACATAGCCTGAGGGTGGACTGCAGAAGGATGCCGAGAGGGAGCAGCTGATCCTCACTACCCTCTGACTGCTGAGACCGCTGGATGTGTTACTTTTGGTGCTGGACTTTTTAACTGTTCTAACCTTGTAGTTGCACTTTTAGTAAAGATTTTAGCTATGATCAACTATGCAGTTTTTGTGAGGGTTATTTTTGTTGTAATAAAGTTGTTAAACTTTTAAACTTGTTGGTTTTTAAAACACTGCTCACCCCGGCGGTATCAAACCTGTTTTATTCTTAGTTTAACTAGGTGGCATTATCAGACCCATTACCTGTTGCTTAAAATAACACGGACATTACTCGGCCACCACATGTTCACAAAACCATATACACCATCAATGATCTTCAGCATCGCTCCTGTTGTGGAAAATTTTATTGATGTATGTAACTCTGATCATATCTTCTCTGGATGCACCTGCATAACTTTCCCGTGTGAAAGAAGCTCTCATGCTTACAGATTTACTACTGTGTTTTCATTTCCAAGGACACAGAGAGGAGTTGAGTTAGATAAGAACTGGATCGTACCAGTGGCTGCACTCCTTTGAAGATAACTCCCACAGAATTGTTCACCCAGAATGTATAAAAGATTAGTGTGTTCTTTTTCTCGTTGCTCTGTTTCCTGACTGCGTTGGGGGACAGAGACATTCAAACGCTCATGCCTTTGAATAAATAACTTAAAGACAAACAATGCATCATTTGTTTTCATGAGTGGTGTGCTCACATAATTGATAATTATTAATATCCATTACACTCCCATTGTTTGTTTGTTGCCCGTAACCTCTGGAGAAAGATGCAGGAGTCTGATTAAGGTCCAGTAGGTTGCTGAGCACTTTTGCTGATTGCCCAACGATTAATGGAAAACATCCTATGTCATCTATATACGTGTTCTATGTTTTGTTATTTTGTAACTTTAAGAAACATATGTAATTCAAATTTGTATATTTTACTGTGGGTTGTTTGACTGTCTTGACTAACTTTATTTAAATTGTTTCAGAAAGATGAGTAGTCATCCGTTGATCCAGCCATCTTCTTGACCAGGTTATGACATGTTCCTTATAGAATGAAAGTGTCACAAAGGTAATAATCAAGGAAACCAAAGGAAAGTTTAAAGGGTTTATTGGTAAATCTGAGAAATGTGATGATTCTTCTTGCTATGGATCCAGAACCCAGGACGGCACTAAGGGGAAAGGTAATGAGTTAATATCTGAAAGTGAAATGGGTTGAGAATGTGCGGAGATGGTTTCTTACTGGTGTAGACAAGGTGACTTTATCCACACTAGTTGAGTTAGGCAGGAGATTGGTGGAGTTGATGTGTGTCTTTATTTGTCTTTCTTGTCAAGGTGTGAGTTGTGGCCCTGTGAAATATTGGACGGTTCACCAGGAGGTGAGTGAGCGATGATTTAGAGAAGAGCCATTGTTCCAGGAGGTCAGCAAGAAGAGCGGCGTGGAAATTTTTAAGGAGAGTTCAATGAACAGAATCCAGGAATGAGAAACAGTCTGCTGGATTGACAAAGAAAACAGATTTCTGTTAAGCAGAGACAGCAAAGGTAAATGTAAGAACTCTAGGAACATTATTCTCAAAGAAGAAGAGAGCTGGATTACCACTTGTATGAGGTGAACAGTCTGTAGTCTTCCTCAAGAAACAGGTCTTTAAAAGGAGAAGTAAGTGTTTTAATATCTGAAACTCAAATGGGTTCAGAATGTGTTGTAAAATGTGTGGAGAAGGTTTCTTACTGGTGCAGAGGAGGTGAGGATGTCCACAGAGGCCGAGGTCAGCAGGAGATTGGTGGAGGCAATTATTTTTCCCCTTTTGTCCTTCTTGTCCAGGTTGGAGTTGTAGATCAGTGAAACATTGAAGGATGGACAGGCAGGTGAGCAGGTGATGAGTTATAGAAGAGTTCTTGTGCCAAGAGAGCAGCCAGGACAGTGGCTAGAGGAGCGGCGTAAAGATCCTTAAGGAAAGTACTTCAAATCGATGCAGGGAATGATAAAAGGTACGTCTGAGTCCCGGAACAGAGCAATGATAGAGAAAAACAGATATCTGTTAAGGAGAGACAGCAAAGGTAAGTGTAAGAATTCCAAGAATATTAGATCCAAAGAAGAAGAAAACCTGTTTACCAGTTGTATGAGGTGAACAATCTGGCGTCTGCCTCAAGAGCCACGCGCCTCTTTAAAAGGAGAGGTAAGTGGATTACTAAGTGAAACTGGAATGGATTGAGAAAGTGTTGTAAAAGGAGTGGAGACAATTTCTTACTGGTGAAGATATCCACAAAAGTTGAGCTCCGCAGATGATTTTTCATTATTGGAGTTGGTGATTGTCTTTTTTGTCCTTTTTGTCCAGGTTTGAGTTGTTGATCAGTGAATTGTTGAAGGGTGGACAAGCAGGTGAGCCAGGAGGACTGCTAGAGGAGCGGTGTGGCGGTTCTCAAGGAGCGTTCTCAAAACATATGTAGGGACTGAGGAACAGTTTTCTGGAGTCCAATATCTGAGCAATGACAAAGAAAACAGATTTTGTTTAAGGAGAGACATCGAAAATAAGTCTAAGACTCAAGGAATATTAGATACACAGAAAAAGATGGATATGGTTTCTTACCGGTGCAGAGGAGGGAAGGATATCCAGATTGGTGGAGTTAATGATTGTCTCCTTTGATCCTTTTTGTCCAGGTTGGATTTGCTGATCAGTGAAACATTGAAGGGTTGACAGGCAGGTCAGTGAGTGATGGGTTACAGAGGAGTGCTTGTGCCAGGAGAGCAGCCAGAGGAGCGGCTTAAAGATTCTGATGGCAAGATCTTAGAACGGAGGCAGGGAAGAGAAAACATTGGACCTCTATTAAAGGAGAGGAAAATGGATTAAACACTCAAACTTGAGTGGATTGAGAATTTGTTGAAAAAAGAGAGGAGACAATTTCTTACTGGTGCAGAAGAGGTGAGTATATCCACGCAGGTTGAGCAAGGCAGGAGCTTTGTCATTGGTGGAGTTAGTGCTTGTCTCCTTTTGTCCTTTTTGTCCAGGTTGGAGTTGTTGATCAGTGAATTGTTGAAGGGTGGACAAGCAGGTGAGCCAGGAGGACTGCTGGAGTAGTGATGTGGCGGTTCTCAAGGAGCGTTCTCAAAGCATATGTAGGGACTGAGGAACAGTTTTCTGGATTCCAATATCTGAGCAATGACAAAGAAAACAGATTTTGTGTAAGGAGAGACATCGAAAATCAGTCTAAGACTCAAGGAATATTTGATACACAGAAAAAGATGGAGATGGTTTCCCACCGGTGCAGAGGAGGAAAGGATATCTATTTTGGTGAAGTTAATGATTGTGTCCTTTGATCCTTTTTGTCCAGGTTGGACTTGTTTGATCAGTGAATTGTTGAAGGGTGGACAAGCAGGTGAGCCTGGAGGACTGCTGGAGGAGCGATGTGGCGGTTCTTAAGGAGCGTTCTCAAAACAGATGTAGGGACTGAGGAACAGTTTTCTGGAGTCCAATATCTGAGCAATGACAAATAAAACATATTTTGTTTAAGGAGAGATGGCAAAAGTAAGTCTAAGACTCAAGGAATATTTGATACACAGACAAAGATGGAAATGGTTTCTTACCGGTGCAAAGTAATGAAGTATATCCAGATTGGTGGAGTTTGTCTTCTTTGGTCCTTCCTTTCCTGGTGGAGTTGTTGATCAGTGAAATATTGAAGGGTGGACAGGCAGGTCAGTGAGGGATGAGTTACAGAGGAGCGCCAGGAGAGCAGCCAGAGGAGCGGCTTAAAGATTCTGATGAAAAGGTCTTCAAACGGATGCAGGGAACAGAAAACATTCTTAAAAGGAGAGGAAAGTGGATTAAAAACTGAAACTTGAGTGGATTTAGATTTTTTTGTGAAAGGAGAGGAGACAATTTCTTACTCGTGCAGAAGAGGTGAGTAGTTCCACACAGGTTGAGCTAGGCAGGAGATTGATGGAGGGAGTGATTGCCATCTATTGTCCTTCTGATCCTGGTTGTGGATCGATGAATCATTGAAGGGGGCACTGAGCGTTGATTGAGTTGGCATTGTAGAGGAGCACTTGTACTAGGAGGGTTGCCAGAGGAACGGTTTGGGGATTTCTGAGAAGTGTCGGTCTTGTGTTTAAAGCCCTTTTGGGTCGGGAAATGCATCCGGCTTAGAATCTGTCAAGTCTGTATGACAGTGGTACTGACTTGTTGTATTGATCCTTGATGGAGGGAGCTACTTTAAAGACTCCTTCAAATAAAGAGGATTTCATGAGCTGGGGGTAATATCCAGTAGTCATTTGGTCAGGGGTTTTGTTACACCGTGGAGACGTCACCAGTCCGCCACAGAGGTAATCAGCTTTTTTATGTATCATAAGCATGATTTTTTTTTCAATGTCTCCAGGCAGAAAGGTTTTAACAATGTGTTTCAATCATTAAATTAAAGATGATCAAAGCACGTAGAACATATAAAGTTCTGACCAATAGCAGAGGTTGAAGTTAGTTTTCAAGAAAAATCATAATCACAAAATAATCCAAAAGAGTCTTGACCAAAACAAACAAAAATGAAGAAGTCTCAGACCAGCCTTGCAGCTGACTGTCACAAGGTCACCCTCCCTGCATATCCAAATACTAAAACCAAAGGGTAGAAAACAGGAATACAGCTAACTCCGAAAAGCTCAGCTTGTTGATTGGCAGGCTGGGGAATGTAAGAGGAAGGACCCGGGGCCAAGGCTGTCTCTCAGACTTTGGTCACAATGTCAATGTTTTAAATGATTTTTTAAAAAAATGTATGAAATTTTCCCACAGAACATATTCAAAGTGATTCTGCCTGTTTAAAATTTGCAAAGCAGCGAGGCGATGCCTTAACAACTTCAAATAACCACCCCATTCTTGCAAACAGTGTTGATGGTCAGAGGGGATGCCCACCCTGATGCTCCTTCCCACCTGCCTCACCCGGAGAGCCAGGCCGTTGCTGCTTTGACCTTTTTCTGTGTGGCTCTGGCTCCTTCGTCCGAATGGGCACAGAGGCGATGCTTCTTTGTGGCTGTGTCCTCTCTTTGCTCTCAGCAGCTTGCAGCTGTGCCGGGCTTTGTTTGGCTTCTGCCACCTGGATCACAGCCACGGGGGGAATCTGCTTGTGCTTTCTCACCAGCAAGTTTCTGGAGGTCTATATGGTATCTTTGATGGCAGCAGGGGTGAGTTAATGCTTGGCACAGTGTTGTTTACAACTTGTGTGCTGCAGCTCACCCATTAAGAATTCACTCTGGTTTGAGGACCTCCCTTGCTGGTAAGTACGGAAATTGCAAGGAGCCAGGCTTTGCCCACTGGTCTACGGCAGCACTGCACACTTTGACCAGGTGCCTCACCGACTAAGGCGCGCCACAACCAGGTCGGGAGTACGTAGATAGAGCTGACATGTCCGGGAAGTGCATGACGGTCCTGACTGGCAGAATCCCATGAGCCATCATCCATGATATGTCATGAAGTCTGTTTTGGAGAATAGGATGGTTTATATTGTTCCAAATAATTGTGGACTCTCCAAATGAGTGTTTGCAAACTGGAGTTACTTCCCCCCACTGATGTACAGAAATAGAGAAGCACCTCAAACATGCAGGTAACAGTAGCTTTTAGATTGGGTTCCTTTAAAATAACCTGTTCAAATGCATATATTAAATTGGGCCACTGCATTTAGAACATATAAAGTTTTGACCAATAGCAATGGTTGAACAGAGGTAAGTTGGATTATAAAGTATAGCTTTTACCCCGGCTTTTACATGCCAGGGGATATAGCAAGGAGGAAACCGCACTTAGCTTGTCTCTCTTTTTTATGCCCCCAGTGGCCAATCACAAGCTTTTTGTTTTTTGCCCGTGTTTTCCTTTAGTAATCTTTGAAAGATGGGTTATCATCCATCCATTGCCTCATCTTGGTCCTAGGGGTCTAGGGAGGCTGGAGGCAATATCACACATTAACTAGGTGAGAGATGGAGTACATCCTAAAGAGCTGGTGAAGATTTTCCAAAATCCTGAGCCATGAGCTCTTGATCCTAAAGAGCTCATGAGTCCAGCAGAGAGTGAATCAGTTTGCAGCACTTTAGCAAGGGTAGGGTGAGTAGTTCATGTACAGAGGCCTCAATACAGGTGTCCTATCCTTGAGTCCTCATGGGGAGAGAACTTTGCAGCATGTCTCTCTGCCACATTTCCTTTAAGACCACATAAAAAACAGTAAGGCCTCAAACATACTAGGGTTTTAGTTTGAATTGATTCCCAAAACTTTTAAGCTTTACCTGAAAACTAACTTCAAGCTCTTCAATCAGGGACAACAGTGGTGCAGTGGGTTATGGTGTCCTTGGGTAAGACACTTCACCTGCTTTTCCTGCTGTTGGTGGTCAGAGGGCCCGATGGAACCGTTTGTTTTTTACGGACGCTTCTGTTAGTGTCTCCCAGGACAGCTATGGCTACAATGTAGCTTACCACCACCATTGTATGAATGGCTAAATGAATTGGTGAATGATTTAATGTACTTTAAAGCGCTTAAAGGTTGTTAAACTTGATAAAGCGCTAAACAAGTACAGGCCAGTTAGCATTTACTACAAATCTTCAGGGAGCACCTGCAACACATGGGCGCATGGAGGTTGCCAGGAATGGGGGTTTAATTTAATCACAGCTACACCCACTGACCAAAACAAAAATCAATAAGTCAGCACCCAGTAGAAATGGTCCAGTTTGGTTTAATTTGGCTCCACAGGCAGACCACTGCCAGGTGTCAGAATGAATCAATCAGGGAGCCGCTAAGTATAGATCAGCCCCCAAAGGGCACGAGTGATGACAATATGAGTGAGGTGGTGGTGTCACAGGTAGTTACCGGTGTGTCCAGTAGTCAGTTGGAACAGTGAGCGAAGGTCAGCAGACACAGAGAATGACTCGTAGACGCATCAGACAGCACCACAAGCAGGTGATGGAGTTTGATGGGGTTGTATTGCTGGTGTGTATAGAGCAGGTTGTAGAGATCCAGTAACCTGGCTTATGAGGCATACAGATGTCACGGTGACCAATGATGGTACCAGATATCTGGAAGCCCCACATGCCAGGCAATGGCAAGAAACACCCTCCACACCTCACTGACTGGCATGTGGGGAGAACAGATGTTTGGAGCCAACAGTGGGCCACAGTAACACCTGTACACGCCACATGCCAAACAGTGGCACAAAACACGCACCCAGGCTCATTGGCTCTGTCTCAATTCAGGGGCTGCATCCTTCAAAGGAGGAATTTATAAGCTGATTAAGTCACAGCCCAGCGACGAAGGCTGTCCCAATTCTAAAATCCTTCAAAGACTCTTTCAGTTGTGGTTGACAAATGTGTCGTTTTCCGCGATTTGAACAATGGGGCCGATGTATCCTTCATTGCTAATCCTATCCTATGATTCATTGTGGGTTGAAGAGACATTTTTAACCGGAAACAGCAATAGTGAAGGGGACTGAAAAGCTGGTAATAAAGTTGAATATGTTACATTTTTTATGGCATAAAAGTAATTTTTTGGAAAGTTTTTAGGCGAGAAGTGTGCTCTCTTAAACCGAAAGATCTGCTTGTTTCGTTGGCACATCACTTGATTTAAAAAAATGCTCGGGCGAGCTCGGACCACAGCCAGATCCTGTTGTCAGCTTACAGCCACTGGGCAGCCGAGGCTCACCACGCCTAGAGAGAACACCTTTCTACCAACACACTGCTTTGAGACTTCTGCTGGCTTTACGCTATGAGGAATAGGATATCTAATCTTATCTATCTTCATTACAAAATATCTAATGTCAATGCTCGGTTTATTCATTATTATTCACTACAAGTAAACTGATTTAAGCCTTCCTTCAAAAGTTATAGGGTTAGGGCTTAGCTTGGAAAATGTTTTACTAATGTGGACAAATGATATTTGTCATCAATTAATTTTGTTTAATGGCATATTTCAATAAGAAAATTAACATTTGGCTAAATAATGAATTAGAATATAATTACAGTAGATAAAACAATATTTTAAACAAAAGATTGTGGGCCATAATAACTATATAAAGGGGAAAGTGAAAAATGTTTACAGTTATGTACAGTGGAGACAACAAGATTAACTTTTTGCTCCAATCTTCTTTTTTGCGGTGCACGAAGGACCCAGCCCAAGTAGATGAGGTCCTTTGAAGGATGCGGCCTCTGAATTGAGACAGAGCCATTGTCAGGTCTCTTAGGCCTCCAGATATCTGGTTCTGACATTGGTAACCTTTACAACTATGCTCCCCACATGCCAGGAAATAGCATAAACAACTCACCCAGTTTCATTGCCTGGCCTATGGGGTATACTCATGTCTGGAGCCAACACTGAGCCACAATAACATCTGTACACCCCATATGCCAGGCAACAGGATGACACACCCACCCAGGCTCAATCATTGTAACACAATAACACACATACCAGGCAACAGCGAAAACACTCACCCAGGCTTATTGTCTCACACGTGGAGCATTTAGCTGTGTGGTTCCAGTATTAGTGACCATGACAACTGTAAGCCCCACATGCAAGACAACAGCACAAAACACCCATCCAGGCTTAATCCCTAGCATGTGGGCATAGAAATATCATGGTGGCCAATGGAGGAACCAGACATTTAGATGCCCCACATGCTACTAAACACAGCAACACAAAATACCAACCCTGACCAACACTCATGTGGGGCCTGCAGATGTATGGTTCCAGCATTAGTAACCATGACAGCTGTAAGCACCACATGCCAGGCAACAGCACAAAACACTCAACTAGGGGCATTACCTAGCATGTGGGGTATACAGATATCATGGTAGTAAATGGAGGAACCAGACATCTGTATTTCCCACATGACCTGCAGAGGCACTAAATACCAACCCATTCTCATTGCCTGGCATGCAGGGTTTGAAGCTCTTATTCTAAAATTAGTTCAAGTGACAGCTAAAAACCCCACACACCAAGCAATTGTCAGAAATGCCCCTTTAAGGCTATTGCCTGTTATATAAGGTTTAAAGATGTCTGATTCCAATATTAATGTCATGTTTTGTTGGTGTTTATAGTTTGATTTTCTTTGTCTTCGATTGCAAATGTTCTTGTTAGGTCTAGCCTTATCTAGTTCTGTTCTCTCCTCATTATTGTTTGTAAGGTGTTGCCATATCAGTGCTTTTATTAGGCTATTTATTGGGTGGTGTATTCCTTTGGTTCATTCTTTTGTGCTTTTCTTGTAATCCTTTTACATTTATATTGTTTCTTATTAGATCTCGGTTTGACATTTTCCCCAGGATTTCTTGTTCAGCTCCATTCATGTTTATTTACCCTTTTCCCTTCTTCTCTCCATTCTTTTCCTCTGTCTCAGTCACTTCACACATCCCCTGATTGTTGTGCATTCTTTTTCCTTCAGCTGCAGCTCATCCTTCGGCTTTCTTCCATTGGCATCACTAACACTCCGTTGGACTGGTTTATTTCCTACTTTTCTGGCCGCACTCAGTTCATTCAACTGAAGACCCTCAAATCCACCCCCTCCCCCGTCACCTCAGGTGTGCCCCAGGGCTCTGTCCTGGGGCCCCTCCTCTTCATCATCTACCTCCTTCCCCTTGGCAATATCTTCCGCAAATTTAACATCCACTTCCACTGCTATGCCGATGACACCCAGCTCTACCTCTCCACGCAACCATCGTCCTCTCTTCCTCCCACCTCCCTCACAGATTGCATCTCTGAAATAAAAGCCTGGTTCACCAAAAACTTCCTTCAATTAAACAGTAGTAAAACTGAGGTTCTCCTCATTGGCACTAAATCAACTCTTTCCAAAACCAACAGTTTCCCACTTATTATTGACAGCTCCTCCATCTCCCCCTCCCCCCAGGTAAAGAGTCTGGGTGTCATCCTCGATAGCACCCTGTCTTTTCAATCCCATATCAATAACATTACCCGGTCTGCCTACTTCCACTTAAGAAACATCAACCACCTCCATCCCTCCCTTACCCCACACACTGCTGCCATACTTGTGCACAGCCTTGTCACCTCCCGACTGGATTACTGCAACTCTCTCCTCTTTGGCCTCCCTCAAAAATCACTCCATAAACTACAACTGGTCCATAACTCAGCTGCTCGCATTATAACAAGAACTCCCTCTATCCACCACATCACCCCGGTCCTCCGACAGCTCCACTGGCTCCCCGTGCAATTCCGCATTCAATACAAAATTCTCTTGATGACATTCAAGGCCCTTCACCACCTTGCCCCCCCCCCCATATCTGTCAGGCCTCCTGCATATTCTCACCCCCTCCCGTGCTCTTAGATCCTCATCTGCTTTACACCTGTCTGTCCCTTCCGCCCATCTCACCACCATGGGGAGCAGAGCATTCAGCCGCTCTGCCCCCCGCCTCTGGAACTCTCTACCACCCCTACTGAGAAACACGGACTCACTTCTCCATTTCAAATCACAACTCAAAACTCATCTTTTTACGTTAGCCTATTCTCTTTAAATATCAATTTTACTGTCCCAGCCTCTGTATTTTTTAAATGTTTTTTGTTTTGACTTTGTCTCTGACATTGTGTTTTTCATCCTTTTGTACGGTGACCTTGAGTGTCCAGAAAGGTGCCTTTTAAATAAAATGTATTATTCTTATTCTTATTCTTATTATCTATCATATCTCCTTTCTTCCTTCAGAGTATATATATTTACTGCTTTTTTTGCTCTCCATGTGATCCTCCTGTAAATATTCCTGTTTCCACATGTTTCTGTCCAGTCCTTTGTAATAACTCTGTACTCCTTCTGCCAGATTGGAAGTTTTTGTATTTTTACGCTTTTCCATCAAAACCACTTGAACACAACGCTCCTCCCAAGTACCTGTCAGCTAGTTGGTCCAGCTTTTCCTCCACTAAACACGACACAAGAATCAAGTCAGAACTCGGATCAAGCAGACAGAAGCTTCAAGAAGTCGAACATCAGTATGGATATTGACGAGCAGCTCCTCAAAGGCCCCAGTTCACCATTTGAGATTAGATGTGGCTATTCATTTTGAGTTGTCTGGGTGAATGGATATCTTTCCTTCCTGCTGCCGAGAATCTGTCCAGTGCTTCTCTACCTGCTTCCTAGGGTCTGTCTGATGTCTCTGCTTTCAGGGGTCCAGTTGACGCCTGCCGCTGCTTCATCCTCGCGCCACAAACACCGTTGACACCATAAGACAATCACACATGTTCAGGAGGATCAAATTGTCTGGAACTTTCCTTTCCAACCGTCCATATCTGAAGAGCCATCCATGTCCTGCCAAGCTCTTTGCTTTTTATCAGAGCCCATTGATCTACTTCATGAGAGCCTAAGACCCTCTTCGTCCCGCTGGATAGTGTCACCTCATCGTCACCCAGACTCCACTCCTCAGTGCTCCAGAGTCCGTTCATTGTCGCCTCAGAGCCCAAGAATCTAGTCACAATCAGCACTCCTGGCTCAGTCATGATCTTCATCTTCACCATCTACCTTCATGGCTCGGTGTTAGAATTATTTTTATTATTCTCTACATGTTTTATTTTGTTTACCAGGTTCATTGCATTTATCACATATTTACTCAATACTATTAAAAAGGTTTGAGTTTATTTAGATATTAAAGTGTTTTTCAGGTGACTTCTCTCTCTCTCACTCATGTATTACTGTGTTTGTGTTTAGTGTTTTTATCATATATTTACTGGAACATATAGACCAGTGGTTACCATTTTATTTTACTGTATATGTATATTGATTGTCTCTGTCTTATGTGTACAGAAGGCCTGCAGAAAGTAGAAAAACATGTTGTGATAATGATAAGTGTTTTGTAAGTTATGTTTGATACTGCACTCAGCCATCTGGTCTGCATACGCAAAACTGAACTGTGGGAAACTGCTTTGTATTATCTCGAAGGTCACATTGCTGTTTGTCTCCCAAACTCCCTTAGAGTAACATTTGGTTTACAGTATTGTAACTAGGGACTTCCCAATATCTTAATAAACACAAGGAAACAGCAGGTGTGTTTCAGAACGGTAGGAGGTATGTAACTGAGCATATATCTAGTGTTTAAAAAGATCTAATGTCTGTTGTCTTTCTTCCCTTGTGTTCTTTAATAAATATTTTAGGTATTTGAACCTGTCACTCGGTCATCATCATCATCTTCCTTGCCATGTTCTTCGTCTTCTTTGCCATCTATACATACTCCTGGCTCAGTCATGGTCATTGCCTTCCACACTCCTAACTCTGCCATCTTCGTTACCTTCTAGACTCCCGGTCATTCCATCTTCATCGCTGCCATCCAAATATCTGGACCTGTCATCACCATCAACAGTCCCAGGTCTGTCCCCACCATAAGTACCTCTTGTTAAATCTTCAACTTCACCCCAGCCTTCTTTTCCTGATCTAAGTTCTTCAAGGGGTAACTGCTTTGTTTTACTGACTAAAACTTCTCAGACGAGGGTGTCCAAGTGGACCCATCTCATGTCTAGCGCTCTAGCGAGGGGACTACTGGTTTTCTCATCCCTCTCCAGGGCTCCATGGAGAGGGATGATACCTCCACCATGCCCTCTCCATGGCATGGTGGAGGTATCTACAGACTTCCACCCCACTCTCCATGGCTTCATTGAGGGATCCACCAGCTTCCACGCTGCTATCCAGGGCTGTATCAAGGGATCTCCAGGCCTTCCCATTGCCCTCCAGAGCTCCACCATGGTCTCCTGTCTGGGGTTCAAGCCTCCAAAGCCCAGCACCACATTCCAGTTTCTGGGCCCAGGTTCCAGCCCCCTGACCTTTTTGCTAGGTTGCTCTTTGTTGTTTTGTTTTAGGCCTCCTTCCAAGGCCCCCTCCACTGGCCCAGATGTTATTAGTTTTATTTTATAGACTCACTAAGGTCACCTATGATCTACTCTTAAGGTGGTGGTGGGGGTAATGTCATGAACCACTGGTGTGTATGTTTTAGTTTTTCTCTCACCTTTTCCTATATTAAACATGACAATTGGTAACCATGACGATTTTACACCTCATATTTCAGGCAAGGCCACAAAACTGCCTCCCAGGCTCAATGGCAGCATGTGAGGAAATACAGATGTCTGGTTCCTGCATGGGTCAGCTGTAACATCTGTATATCCTACATGTTCACCAATGGTAACAAACATACTCTCAAACAGACTAAATACGCAGCATGTGGGGCTTACAGATGTCTGGTTCCAGCATTGTTCACCAAGACATCGGTATGCTCCATCAGCTAGGTTAGTGGATTTCTACAAGCCATCCTCACACAAACCCACAACACAAACCCTATCCAACTCCATCAAGTGCTGGTGATGCTGTCTAAGGAGCCTGCGAGACAGACTCTGTGTTCACTGACCTTCACCTGCTGCTCTGACTGACTGCCAGACGCTCCGGTAGCTGCCTGTGACACCACCGCTTCACTCACCATGCCACCACTCATGCTCTCTGGTGGCCCTTTCTGACGTAGCGGCCTCCTGAAAGTCAACATTTCTGACACCATCATCCATCTGTCTACCTGTGGATTAAATAATGTCCCATTCAGACCATGTCTACTGGGTGCCGACTTGGTGAAGATTTGGTGGAAATGTTTGGTCAGTGAATGTAGCTGTGTTGATTATTTCCAGACTTCTGGTTGGAAACCTGCCATGTAGATTTTAGCAGGTAGTGTTTTAACCCGATCCCTGCAGGTGACCCTCAGGCCTTTTTAAAGGGCTTGCAGAGGGCTTTGCCGACAGAGGAGAAGAACCTTTTCAGGATGGGTTCCTTGGCTGTCTTTAGGATTTTCTCTTTGCAAACAGCAAGTACAGCCTCCTCTACATTTGAGTCCTTATGGCCCGCTATTAAAAGAAGGTTTGTATATGAGCAGCCAGTCTTTTTACAGGAGGCTCTCAAGATGTCAGCGCTGAGCTTATTCAGGCTACTTTGGCTCATCTTAAAATCTTCTCCCTCCAACTCAGCACAGAGTTTCTCAGACAGCCTCTTGGTGATTTGTTGAAACTTTGTGTATTTGCACCTCATCTTTGATTTAGTAACAGCCTGTATAATCAGTGCATTAACCAGCAGGCTGATGAATGACTGCTGCTCCTCCTTCTCTGAGCCTGAATTCATGGGCAGCGGCTCATCAACCTGTGTGGTAGGTTCTGGTGCTTCACTTTGCTTTCTGCTCATTACTTGATAAATCTGTCCCACAGACACAGATTTTTGAACCTCTGTAACATCTATCTCCTGCTCTCTGGATTCCTCTTTAACGGCCAGTAACTCCTCTGGTGCAACTCTTTTGTATCGTCCCGCACTGTATTTTTGGAGGAACGTTTGGATCCTGACACCACCTCGTTTGTTATGCTGCTTTGCTGTAGCAGCTCTATCCTTCAAGCCTCCATATTCAGAGATGCATCTGTCCACCATCTTCAACTCCTTTTCCTTAGCGATAAAATAATTTAACTTAATCAATTCAGAAATATTATCAGATATAAATGAACCCTACATCTAAAGCTCTGATTCCATCTCGTTAAAGTTAAAATAATTTACCTTGTTAATCTCTGAAAGTTCCTCAGAGATGCATCTGTCCACCATGTTTAACTCTGACTCCTTTTCCTAAGAGATAAAATAATTTACCACAACAATTTCAGAAACATTATCAGATATAACTTAATCCACCATCTAAAGCTCTGATTCCATCTCTTTAAAGTTAAAATAATTTACCTTGTTCATCTTTGAAAGCTCCTCAGAGATGAATTCATCCACCATCTTTAACTCTGACTCCTTTTCCTAAGAGATAAAATAATTTACTTCAATCAATTCAGAAATCTCACCAGATAAAACTTAATCCACCATCTAAAGCTCTGATTCCATCTCTTTAAAATTAAAATAATTTACCTCGTTCATCTTTGAAAGCTCCTTAGAGATGAATTCATCCACCATATTTAACTCTGACTCCTTTTCCTAAGAGATAAAATAATTTACTTCAATCATTTCAGAAATCTCATCAGATATAAATTAATCCACCATCTAAAGCTCTGATTTCATCTCTTTAAAGTTAAAATAATTTACCTCGTTCATCTTTGAAAGCTCCTCAGAGATAAATTCATCCACCATATTTAACTCTGACTCCTTTTCCTAAGAGATAAAATAATTTACTTCAATCAATTCAGAAATCTCACCAGATATAACTTAATCCACCATCTAAAGCTCTGATTCCATCTCTTTAAAGTTAAAATAATTTACCTTGTTCATCTTTGAAAGCTCCTCAGAGATTAATTCATCCACCATATTTAACTCTGACTCCTTTTCCTAACAGATAAAATAATTTACTTCAATCAATTCAGAAATCTCACCAGACATAACTTAATCCACCATCTAAAGCTCTGATTTCATCTCTTTAAAGTTAAAATAATTTACCTCGTTCATCTCTGCTGCCTCTTCAAGTTCTGGTTCCTCTGGGATGACCGGTAGCACCTCGTACCGTCCATGGCGGTACCTACGGCAGGACTTCCTTGAACTCTGAGGCCGCTTTTTCTTCTGTGGATTGCGGACGTCTTTGTTCTCCCCAGTCTGGGAATCAATGTCCTGAAGCTCTCCTGTCTGCTGCTCCTTGAGGGCATTTTGCTGGCCTTCTGCAGCTTTTCGCAGCAGCCTCTGCTGACGTTCTTTATTCTTCTTTTTTAACAGCTCCTTTATCAATCGCACTGCAAGTGGAACCATTGAATCCACCGTGTCCTTCTCAGAGATTTGCAGGACGAAGGAAGCTGCTGGATCATTCATGCAGCAGAGGGAAGATCTCACTTTTCCTTTGACATGTTTAACAAATGACTTGTTAAACTTGTCAAAGTTCTTGGGGGGAGTCGTTCCATCAATCCAAAGTAGGTCTGCAAATGATCTTAGCACTGAGTCGCCCACAACGGTTTCCACGTCCAAAGATCTGAGGCGTCCTTTGTAGATGTTGTGCAGAACGAAGGTGGTACATTTCTCCTCTAGCTTCAGCAGCAGCT
Organism: Fundulus diaphanus; assembly: GCA_037039145.1. Lineage (NCBI taxonomy): Eukaryota > Metazoa > Chordata > Actinopteri > Cyprinodontiformes > Fundulidae > Fundulus > Fundulus diaphanus. Next base: position 10,672,452 of record CM073133.1, read on the forward strand.
CCTTTACCTTGGACTTGGTGTCACCATCAGGTTTTCCTGAGGTCAAATCCATGCTCTGCTCCAAGGAGATGGACAAAAAGAAATCTTGGATCGTTGGTGTGATCATGTCCACAGTAATAACTGGGACTCTTCGAGCTTTTGAACTGGTGGAGGCGTTCATGGCTTCTCCGTTTGCGCTGGTTCTTAAAGCAAACTCTTGAATTTTCTATCGATCGCAAACTATCGCAAACTATCGCTAACTGGTTTTTTCTCACCGAAACACGTCTGTCTCTCACTAGGAAAGTATCAGAAGGAAAGAAAATCTGCGTTACAGGTTCTAGAAGCTGCTGTGATGTCATAAGCATCAGAGGAGCTGCTGTGATGTCATAACCATCAAAGGATGGTTATGTGATCAGAAGTTCCACCAAGGAATGCCATCAGCGTAGCAACCGTTGCTAGGGCCGTCTCCAGCCTTCCATTGTGCAGCACAGAGAAAAACTGTTTAAATTAAAGGATTTAAAGTCAAAAAGGGTCAGTGTTTTAGGATCAGCTGTGGCCCCTGCAGCTCCCCTCAATAAACGTCTTGACTGTCTTCATGTTTTAGCGGGACGGAAAGATTTAACTGCTGGATGGAGACACAGCAGCACCAGTGTTCCCTCTAAAACACGCGCCTGCGCAGTCGCCACGGCATCTGGATTCAGCACGTACACCAAATCTATGCTGTGCAGTAAATAATAATAAACCAAGTTATTTTATAACTCCATTTAACAGCTCTGGTGAGACGGTGCCCCACAGCCCGCTCTGTGAGCGCCACATGCTGATCGGAGCGCACCGCTGATTGGTGGGTGGGCAGACGTCTTATAGTTGGCCAGGTTGCGGTGTGCGTCTTTGTTCTGGGCTCTGTTTCTGAAAGAATGGCCGATCTACGCTGATAAGAAAGCTGCTACTCAGAGTAGTTCTACCTCACTCTGTCATACTCAGCGTTTCCTGTTTCAGAACAGGTGATATCAATCAGGTAACTAAACACAGCGTCCGATCAACCATGAGTTGAACGCGAGCAGGAGGATGAAAAAAGTTCCCCTGAACGCAGATAACGTGATTCACCATGAAAACGGCAGGAAAAAATAAGCCTGAGTGAAATTAGAAATCTTTAATGAAGGCGTATGGAGAATATTAAACCATAAGAAACAATGCTGTAGCTGCAGAAAAGGCGAGTTGGCGGCAGAGAACAGCTGAAAAAGTCAACGCATGAGTCATGGGGGGGGGGGGGGGGGGGTTAGAGCGCATTGATTAGGAAAAGCATTGAAAGGACATGGCAGCAAATAATGATGAAGTATGAAAATACAGTACATCTTTTTTGCCAATTTTGTTCACCAATCATTCTAAAAAAAAGAGTTGACACTGATTGTCTTGTAGGTGTTTAATTTGTGCCAACCTCACTTTATATTAATAATATAGGCTATATGTATATATTGTATGTATTTCAGTTGAAGTAAAGGTGGTATCATTTAAGAGAAGAAATCTGCCGTAGCCCTAACGGTTTTAGGGAAGAAAAATAAATGAATGGAAATTAAAATATATGAATGGACAATTAGAGCTGGAAATACCAAAATTTGATAGAGAATAAATTATTGCTTTCATTCCGTGTCATTCTTTTAATAATCTTGTTGGTCTCTGACTATGGAACAGTGCAACAGTAACATTCCTGACGCAGTCGCCTCTGAAAGACTTTCTGCGTCCCCTCCGTTATTAAAAAAATGCTGTTGGCATAAAAACGGAGAGCAGCACAAAGAAATTGTTCAGAACTGAGAGTTTTCCCTCGTTGTGTTATAAAAGCGATGTGCGAGCTGAGCACATTGAAATAAATCATATGACGACCCCAAAGCGCTTTCCACTGGTCAGACATTCACCCATTAATGCCCACATTCACACCCTGATGGTGGTGAGCTACATTGTAGCCACAGCTGCCCTGGAGCAGACTGACAGAAGAGAGGCTGCCACATTCTGGGGATAAATCTCACTGCAGAAAATGTAAATAATTTAATGTCAATTGAGAACTCTAAAAGATGTACATGTCTGTCAGTTCTTCCTTAACAGGACCCTTACTCTGAAATAAAAACATGCTATACAGCTATACAGCTCTTTAGAAAAATCCAAGACTTTTGTTTTTTTCATGTAATCGGGCTAAGTGAGTTTTGTCTAAACTAAGTAATCTAAAAGAAATTATCTGTCCAGCTTCAGCTTGGACTGCTCTGTACTGGGCTGAGATCATGTCTGCTGTTTACCTGGACTTCATCACACCAGGTGATGCTTCATGTTCCTTTCAATGAGCAATTCTGCTCCAGGACCGCTCTGAGGCCCAAAGCTTTTTATTTTAAAGATTTTCTCCCTTTAGTGGCGGCTGAGCATCAGGAAGGTGGCTTGGTGCTTTGTGAGCGATATTCTAGGCTGTGTTAAGTATGCTTGTTTAGTGCATACATACCAGCAGTGTTAGGGGAGAATATCCACAAACTCCTCTGTTCTTTGGCATGAAGGGGTAAAAATAGTATTTTTTGGCTGTTGAAACAAAGTTTGAGTTCTTGTTGTAATAGAATGTTTTCATTTATCTTTTAACCTTACATGTTAAAGGTTGGGGCACTAATCTGTCATGAAATGAGCACTTATTAAATGATTGGTTCCACATTAATCTTATTGCACTTTTAACTTCATCTTCTAGTTTAACGTGTTATTTTCTTTTAGCAATACATTCAGTTAGGAACCTTAACACCTGAAGGTCAGGTTGCAAACAAAATAAATGAAACATTCTATGCTGCTGACTTGCATTTGTATAAAAATGAAATGAAAAACAAAATTTTGCCTGAAAATCTTTGCTGCACAAAGCTAGAAGTTGCTGGAGGTATTAATATTAGTCTGATCAGTTGTTGCATTAAAGGTCTGCAGACTTTTGTCTGGCAGTGACTGTTTAGCTGTCACAGCTGATCAGTTGAGAAACAACTTGAACATCAGTTATTGTCTCTTTATGCTTCAGCTGAACATCTCGCTGCTTTCATTATTAGAGATCGCATCAAAAATAGATTCAAGAAGTTGGAACCAAGTCTGGATCCTAACTTTACAACCAGCAGTGAAACAACATGACATGAAATCAGCTCAGGTCCACTGAGAGACCATATCTGTTGTGTCATGTGTGTCTGGACTCAACAAAACGGGTCCAAACCAGAACCGGATCAAAGAACTGGATCCACTTTTTCAACCTGGGGAATAATTTGACATTTTATCAATGAGTTTACAGTCTTTGCCAGTGACAGCAACAAGGAGGGATGTGAGGGACAGAGCCAAAAAAAAATAAAAAAACTCAGATAAGCACAGGGAAGTCTTTGAGGGAAAAAAATAGTAACAAATTTATATACAACAAAAAATTCAAACTTCTAACATAAAACTGGCTCCATAAGGGAAAAAGAGTCAAACATAACCCAAACCTGACACAGGAACAGACCTCCGTGTCATTGAGAAGATCCTTTGCAGCTGGGGACTCCTTTCCTTCACTGGCCTGGCCACACCCACATGACAGCCTCCCAAGAACTGGCAACTCAAATGAAATGTATATTAATTTAAACTAAACCTGACAAGCAAGAAATGACAAAAATGAGTCAACTAAATGTGTGCACCCAAATACAAATTCCCTCTTCCAGCAACAGCTGGTGGAAAAGTCCAATTTCCCCCTTCCTGTCTTAGGAGACCTGCCAATAGACATTATTTAAGTAGACGCCTCGTCAGGCGGGGACCTCCTACGCTGCGGATGCATCAGACAATCCGCCATGTTGAATGTGGCAAATCTGCTCTTAGACTCAGACACCTAAACAGTAATTAGATTTTTATATTCATAACACACACACACACTCACACACACACATATATATATATATATATATATATATATATATATATATATATATATATATATATATATATATATAACTATATATATATATATATATATATATATATATATATATATATATATATAGTTATATGTAAACACACACCTATGTATTTATAATACATCAAAATATATATATGCACATTTATATCTAAAAACATCGCCCACAACCTTCTGATTGCCAGACGATTACTCAACCTGTCGAGCAACGGTCGCCCAAGGGAATTAAAAGGGATTTTTCTGTAATATTCTGGGTTCTGTTCTGGTTTATGTTTAAGGTATTTTGCCCTCCTTCCTTAGGTTCTCTGGTTGCTTTGAGTTTTGTCTTGTCTAGGTTCTTGTTTACTGTTAGTTTATCCTGTTTTGTCATCAGTTTTAGTCTTAGCTTTATTTTCTGTTTTAGGTTTGTACTTCAGGGTTGTTTTGTTCTTTATTAGATCATGTGTAGTTTGTTTCTGTCCACTTGTCTTGTCAGCTTTTTAGATTTGTCTGATCTGTTGTTTTGAGCCTCAGCACTGATGTCTGGTCTAATTACTTACTCTGCACACCTGCCTAACTCCACCCCTGCTGCAATCACCTCTCACCGGTTTCACCTGCGTCCACCTCCATATAAACTGTTGAGACCAGACATCAGTGCCAGGTCAAAAAATTTTAAATCCTAGTTGGGAAAAAGGAAAAAAGAATTTAAAATCTTTTGGTTGGGATAGTGAAAATATTATAAAAGAATTTGATTTAGATTATATAAATATTAGCCAAACAGTCCCTCTTTCACCAGTTCATCCATCTTTATTTTCTAATAGTATTGTTGATTTAACCTTGTTGAAGGAAAAGGAAAAAGGAAACTATTTAGATTTTAGTTCAATACATTCATATTTAGACAATAACTATTATGGATATATTCAAGTTTTTACAGATGCTTCAAAAAACTCAAATAACAATAATGGGGTGTCATTCATTGTTCCAGAATTTAATATTAAGAAATGTAAAAGAATTTCTGATGGAGTATCAGTTTATACAGGAGAGATGATGGGAATCATTGTAGCTTTAGAATGGAGTGAGGAAGTTCGTCCTTTGAGAAGCATAATTTGTTCCGATTCAAGTTCATCATTATATTCAATAAAAAATAATCATTCTACTAGTAGATCAGACCTTTTATTAGAGATTCAGTTATTAAGGTATAGAATTCAGGCAATGGGTTTAGTAGTTATTTTTACATGGATACCATCCCATATAGGAATAAAAGGAAATTAATTAGCAGACAAATATGCAAAAAAAGCTACAAAAATATTAATATTGATATAGTGGTAACATTTAGTAAGGAAGAAATTAAATCTATTATTAAACAAAAGGTTAAGGAAAGATGGCAGAAGCTGTGGGAAGAAGATAGAACCGGAAGATGGCTTTATAGTATTCAAAGGAAAGTTGGTGCAATGAGGATAACAGGAAGGAATAGAAAAGAGGAAACAATTATATCGAGATTACGTTTCGGACATACAGGGTTAAATGGAAATCTATTTAAAATGAGAAAACATCCAACAGGAGTTTGTGACTTTTGTTATCAAGAGGAGACGGTGGAGCATGTTTTGTTGGTTTGTTATAAATATTCTATGGAGAGAAGAGAATTATTACGTCAATTACAAGAAAATAAATTACAGTTAAATTTAAAAGATATTTTGGGAAAAATTTCTAATTCTGAGTATTTTGGTTATTTGATAAGCTACCTTAAGAAAACAAAATTGATAGAAAGGATATAAGTATATTTATGTAATTATTATTATCATTATATTTATATTTACTTATTCATCTAGTTATTTATTTTTTGTGGGAGAATATATATACATAGCATCCCGATTCACACTCCACTCTAGTAGATGGCGGTAATGCACATCATTAAGTTGCTTGCCAACCGCCATAAAACAAGAAGAAGAAGAAGAAGATCAGTGCCAGGTCGTCTTGAGTGTAGGTGAGTCTCCTGCAAATTTCTGTATGTTGGTTTGCTTTTGGATTTTTGACCCCCTGTTTCTCCAGAAACCTGAGCCATTCAGTCCTGCCTGTTCCTGCCTTGTCTGCCCTGCTCGTCTGTCTATTTTTATACCGTCTTTTGGTTCGACGGTCTCTTTTGGATTTTTCCCTGTTTGTTTTTGATTTTGTTATTAAAGAGCCTTTCCTTTGAACAAACCTCTGCTGGTCTGGCTGAATTCTGGGTCCGCTGCCTCTGTTCATTACATTTTCAGGGTCGGGTGTACTTTCATGATCCTGGGAAGGATGCCTGATATATCAGACACCAGGCCACAGTTCAAAGAGTTATAAATCAACATCTCTGTGTTTTTCTTGTTACAGAAGTGTTTAGTCCCACTTACAGATCCATTGCATAATATTAGGGTTCTTGGTCCTGTGGCTTGTTTTTTCTCTGGTAGCTTAGAGTGAAGATTGTTGACATACCTTTGATTGTTGTCGTGATCTTCCTGGGTCTCATGTTGGAGTGAAGCGAATCTGTTTTTTAGTGAAATTTTAACATTTCCAACAGGTTTATTTCAATGATTTGTTGTTAGAACAGACCGTTGCTGTTTCACTTTTCTTGGGACACTTCTCTGTAATATCGGCCAGTTTTCTTTGTCTAGGTAAGATAAGGTAAGCTAAGATAGACTTTATTGATCTCACAGTGGAGAAAATCACGTGTCACATCGGCTCAATAATCAAAGAAGGAGGAAAAGTTGCATGAGGTATATACAGTGTGTTCACGTATATCCTGTGGATCGAGAGAAAAAAAAGAAATAAAGCAGAGAATTAGGATGACTTATGTACATTTAAGGTGACTTATACACATATGGATTTGACTTGGTACATTAAAGTGGTACCAGGTAAAGAACAGTGAGGTAGTGAGATAACTATAACAGCTCAAATCACTTAATTAACATGATTATTTAACATTATTATTGCACAGGGTACTAAATGGTAATTGCACATTATTCAATTCAATAAAAATATTTGTTTTGTGTTATTGCACATTAGTTATTACAGTTATAGTGCAGCATTGTAAAGTCTGATGGCAGCAGGGATGAATGACCTGCGGTAACGCTCCTTTTTACAGACAGGGTGTCTAAGTCTGTCACTGAAGGAGCTGCTCAGCTCCTCTACAGTCTGGTGCAGGGGGTGGAAGGTGTTGTCCATGATGGATGTAAGCTTGGACAACACCCTCCTCTCAGCTACTTCCTCCACAGAGTGCAGCCCAGGACAGAAGTGGCCTTCCTCACCAGCTTATTCAGCCTCTTTCTGTCCCGCTCTGCGCTGCCAGGGACCCAGCAGACGACAGCATAGAGGAGGGCTGAGGCCACCACAGAGACATAGAAGGTCTTAAGCAGGGGCCTGCTCACACCAAAGGACCTCAGCCTCCTCAGGAGGTGGAGGCGGCTCTGGCCCTTCTTGTACAGGGTGTCGGTGTTATGAGTCCAGTCCAGTTTATTGTTGACGTGAACACCCAGGTATTTGAAACTCTCCACAGTTTCTATGTCCTGCCCCTGGATGTTCACAGGTAAGTGAGGTGGGGGTCTTCTCCTGAAGGCGATCACCATCTCCTTGGTCTTACTGGTGTTTAAACACAGATGGTTCTTCTCACACCAGTCCACAAAGTCCATGATGACCGACCGGTACTCCAGCTCGTTCCCCTCAGACACACAGCCCACAATGGCCGAGTCATCAGAGAACTTCTGAAGGTGGCAGCTGTCTGTGTTGTAGGTGAAGTCTGAGGTGTAGAGGGTGAAAAGAAACGGAGACAGAACGGTCCCCTGGGGGCCCCGGTGCTGCAGAGTGCCACCACTGCCTGACAGCCATGCAGCCACACGTGCTGAGGGTGGTCAGTGAGGTAGTCCATGGTCCAGTCAGCTAGATGTTTATTCAATCCAGCGTCCTCCAGCTTCCCCCTCAGCAGCACCGGTCTGATGGTGTTAAAAGCGCTGGAGAAGTCAAAGAACATGACTCTCACAGCGCTCCAGGTGGGTGAGCGTCCGCTGCAGCAGGTAGATGATGGCGTCCTCTACTCCGATGTTGGGCCGGTAGACAAACTGCAGCGGGTCCAGGGTGGGACTCACCACGGTGTGTAGGTGAGCAAGGATGAGGTGCTCCATGGTCTTCATCAGGTGGGAGGTCAGGGTGACTGGTCTGACATGAGCCGGTTCCCTGGCGTGCGGTGTTTTGGGAACCGGTACCACACAGGAGGTCTTCCACAGGGTGGGGACCACCCCCAGGCTGAGGTTCAGGTTGTAGATGTAGCTGAGGACCTGACAGAGGTCATCAGCACAGGTCCTCAGCAGCCTGGGGGGGATGCCGTCCGGTCCTGAGGCTTTCCTCTGTTTCAGCCTCATCAGCTTCCCTCTCACCTGCATTGGTGTGACTGTGAGGGGGGAGGAAGGCAGGACCGAAGGTGTGGATGGGTCGGTGCTTTGTGAGAGTGGCGGCGGGGGGGAGGGTAGGTCTCTGCTGGGCTGGGGGTTGGAGATGTGTGGAGAGTTGAGGACAGGGAGGGGGCCAGTGTGGCGGGAGTCAAACTCATCTGCAAACTTGGTGTCACCGTCTGCAGCCCTGCTGGTCCTCTGCCCAAAGCCGGAGATGTTCTTCAGACCTCTCCACACATCTCTGACGTTGTTCTGCGCCAGCTGCTCCTCCATCTTCCTCCCATAGTCCTTCTATACTGACCTGATCCACAAAGGTGGTTGAATAAAGGGTTGAGTTTGAATTCAGTGTTTGTGTGTTCTGTATCTAAAAGTAGGTCACCAAGCAGCAGCATAAAATGGCCAGGGATGCACTTAAAATATATGTTTTGAATTTGTTGATAATTATCAATATCAATCAATATGATTTCTATTTTATCGATATGCTTTCTTTCTATATATATTCCAGTCTAATGATGAAGTATGCTGAGGGTTATTGGTACCAACGTTGGTTCTACAAGGTGCTGAATCAAGGAGGCTTAGCTTTTCAACCCCCAGTTCTTAGCTACTCCAGTTCCCGGGCTCCTGCAGTCCGAGCCTCCTTTGCACGGCCCTTTAATCTTCTAATGGGTTCTGACGCTGTGTGTTGTGTCTCCAGCGCGGTGTTCACGTGGACCAACCTATTAGTGGTGGTGGTGGAGCTGGACGGCTCCGAGCACGAGGCCCTGGACCTGGTCCCGCTGGTTAACAACGTGGTTCTGGAGGTGCACTACTTGATCGTTGGGGTGGTGGTGGTCGTCAACAACTCGTAGGTGCAGACGGCTTCCTGGCCGACCAGCTGGACCCCATTTATGTGGCCTACAACATGTAGCGCCCCCTAGTGGATGGAAAATAGACCTAAAGACACGCAAGACTGAGGGAAAGGAGCTGAAGGCCAGGTGGGCCATGTCAGCCCTGGGCTTTGTCACATTATGGTTCCTCGCCTCGAAGTCCCGGTCCAGTTTGGAGAGTTGTCTGAAGGAAAGGGAAGCTGCTTCCTTTCAGGGCACAATTATGCTGATGTCAGAAAGGCTTTGGCTTCCACATCAACATCTGGTTCACTCTATATTTTCCTGTTTGATTTTTTTCCTGTTTGATTTTCAAATGTCCAAAAAAAAGTCCTCGTCTCATGTAAGTATGTATTGAAGATGAAGGGTAATACCTCAGCAAAAAGCAGGTTGGTTTACGATGCTGCTTGTTTGTGTTTTGGTCTGAAACATGTCCAGTTTTAAAAAAATAAATACTTTAAGTTTAAGTCAGCTTTAAGTCAGCTCACAAAAGAAACATCCAGATCCAGTTTCCCCTAGAAGTTTATGCATGAAGTTTCCTTGGGGGTTTTCTTTAGCTAGGGAAATAAACTTAACTGTCCAAGTGGCATTGATCATAAGAGCTCTTTAAATTCTCTAAATGTTAAACGGACAGATTCCATCATCAACTTGCGATTAATTGCACTATTTGTGTTCAAGGTAAAGTTTTTAGAAATCTAAGGGAACTATATTTTGGAGCCTAATATGATAGAACAAGAGGAAACTTGGGTAAATAAATAGTTTTAAGGTGAAAGTTTCCTCTCACTATAAACGGAGCTCTCAGATCCGTGGCTCTGCTTCCCTCTAGTGGTCACCAGGAGTAGCACACGCAGTCCTTTTGAATAAGACCTTTTTTAAAACAAATCGCCCTCTACAATTATTGCCAGCTCTGATAAAGATCTGTAAAAACCTTATAGTAAATTCATATTTCTTGCAATGTAGAAACCAATAATATGGGTTCATTTATTAAGTTAATTATAATCCTCTATGATGCTTTCTTCTCTCTACAGTGTTTAGGTCTGGGGACGGAGACGGCCTTGGAAGAACGTTGATTTTGGGTCTGGTGAATTATTTCTGTTATTTTGGCCAAACGAGATTTTGGTTTAGTTGCAGAGGAAACACCAGATTATCATTTTTAATGTCCTGGTACTTCAAAGACTTCAGCTCCAAAGGGTCTTTGGAGGAAAACAGGCCCTTAGCATCACAGGTCCTTGTCTGTAGTTAATAGTGAGAAACAGTCATCCTTTGTTTCACACCAGTTCACCAAAGCAAATGGTTTCAGGTAAAGACCCGCCATCATGTTTACATTTGTGATTTTAGGACAGAAAGAGTATTTTTTTCTGCTCTGACCGTAAATGTGGGCAAATTTAACAGCTGTTCTGTCGTCACCATTTGCTGACTAATGATCGGCACACCTGACTCACCTAAATAATCAACTTAAAGTATAAATAAATTATCAAAAGTGTTAAAGTTATGTTGATTTTAGGAGGTAATTAACTGTTCAGAGTCCCAGTTTTTTGGATTTTGCTACAGCAGGGGAAAATGGATTTATTTTCAGGCTAAAACACATCTCTACCAGGGCGGATGCTAATTGGAAAGGCTGCTGTTTATTTCCCTTTTACCAGGAAACAAGCATAATTTCAAAACTTTAAATTACAATAGGTATTAAATTTATTTTACCTGCCTTCACTGGGATGAAACTGGTCCCTTCAGACAGAGCAGCAGCAGCGCCGGCCTCGTTTCTGCACTCCCGTCTCACCGACTTCATCTGGAGATGCCACTCCAGCTGGAAATGTCCCAGAGAGGAGCCCTTCGTATTTTTACACAAACACACTTTCAGGGCTCAAACAGTGATGTCATTGATAGAAATAAAAGTGTTTTATCAGAGACCCTTTAACTCATTAAAGAGCAACAGAGAATGCTCCACTTTCAATCCACGGGGATCCATTTTTTTTAAACAAATAAAGCACTTTCTTCACTATTCCTCTTTTTGTGTTCAGCAAAATGTATGTCAGGTTTTTTTCTAAGTTTTAAACTTGTGTTGATAACATGACTTTCATTTAAATAAACATTTCAACAATTTTGACACAAAATGATCTGCCAGTCTTATTTATTACTCTGGAGGCTTTGAGAATCCAGACATGAAGTCTATATAATAAAGTTGAATTTATTTCCCATATTAAGGTTGTAAGTTAGTAAAGGTGAGTAAAATGTATTTGTATAACACCTTTCACAGACATTAAAATCAAAGTGTAATAAAGATAATAGAACTTTATTGATCTCACAATGGAGAAATTCACTTCTGCATCTTAACCCATTCCCTTGGGGAGCAGTGGGCTGCCACTGTGCCGCACCTGGGGAGCAATTGATGGTTAAGGGTCTTGCTCAGGGACCCAGAGAGCAGGCAGTGGGGATCGAACCAGGTACTTGCAGAGCGCAAGCGCACTGCTCTAACCACTGGGGCAACACCTCCCACAAATAAGCATTTCATGTCCATCCTTTTTAAAACATTTTTCTACACTGTATTTTTGGACTATAATTCTGTTTTCAGAACACTTGGAAAGTGACTTTATACAGTGATGTTAGAATTACATAATTTCTTCAAACCTATTTACATCTACAGAGTTTTTTGAGGCAAAGATGCTGACTGAAGCACATCTAATCTAAGTCATGCATCAAGAAAGGAATAAAATGGAAAAGTATTAAAAAAGAGAACTTTGTACAAACGACTAATGGATAATTTATGAAAGGTTACAGAGTTCTAAACTAATGGGCGACTGTGGCTTGTTCAATCAGAAGATTGTGGGTTCGATTCCAGCTTCCCCTTGCCACATGTCGATGTGCCCCTGGGCAAGGCACTTAACCCCAAATTGCCTACCAAGCTGCGTCTCGGTGTATAAATGTGTGTGCGTTAGTGAGAGCGACTGGGTGAATGTGGCTATAGTGTACAGCGCTTTGGGTGGTCAGCATGACTGGAAAAGCACTATATAAGTTCAGTCCATTTTTAACAAACAAGATTTTTACATCAATAGGTTATTTGATCATTTATGGTAACAATGTTCCCTGTTTCTTACTGCTTTAGGCTCATAGAGTCTGACTATTAATGAAACACAGTCAGTTGTAAAAGCATCCAATTAAGCTTAGTGTAATTTCATTATGACGACCTTTTTCAAAACGTGGAACTAATCTGTAACCAATAAATATACAACGGATATTGAAATATCCAGCTAACTTCTGATTTTACAGCAGATATAATGTGTATTTCTAGTGACATAGCTGGTCTACTTCTACCCTGAACATGAAGTCCTTATAGATTATTTTAACTTTATGGGTATGATGTGAAAGATATGGTGTGTTGGTGAAGATTCTCAGTCATCCAGGTCATGATCAATCCAAAAAAAGGTTAAAAATAAAACAACTGGACTTCTATTCTGAAGCTGAAGGCGTTTCACTTCCCATCCAGGAAGCTTTCTCAGTTCAAAATGTCTGGAGTAGTGAGGAGTTCCAAGCTCTATAGACCTGCTGACGAGGCCTTTTTAAAGTTTAGATTCACCTGGAACTGGTCGCCCCAACAATGGCGAGTCGTTAGGCTCATCGTTAGCCTGGTCACAGGAGGAATACTGTGGTCAAATGTGTCGAGGTGTGAATTAGGGTGAAACTTGGCAGAAATCAAACCTATTGCTGTGTTGTAAGTTTCTGAAAGTTGAAACCTGAGTCCTCCTCCTCTGTTTATATGTTTTTTCTCGCTTTACATAAACGGCTTCCTTCTCCCCTCTCTCAAACCATCTGTCTTCTCTGTCCAAAATGTGAACGTTCTGGTCCTCCAAAGAGTCCTTTGTCCTTGAGGAGCAGGTGGACGGCTGAGTCTTGTCCTGAGGAGGTAGATCTCCTGTGTTGATCCATGCGTCTGTGGAGAGATTGTTTGGTTTCTCCAATATTAACATCAGAACGTTCCTCACTGCACTGAGCTGCATTCAAGGCAAGGCAAATTTATTTGTAATTCACTTTTTAGTACAAGGACAACGAGTGCTTTACATGATTTATATACGGGAAAATAAAAAGAGAATAAAAGTAAGTTGGAATAAAATGTAGAAAACTGTAACAAAATAAAACATGAGAAAATGGAAACAAAAACAGTCTGACCCAATCTTTATAATCTGATTGAATTTGACTTTGTGAAGTGCCTTAAAATGACATGCTTCATGAATTGACGCTATATAAATAAAATTGAATTAAATTGAATTGAAAAGCAAATATTAATAATTTTAAAAACATTTGGACTACAAAGTTGAACTAATGATGTTTCAGTAAAACAGTTTAACTAGAACAGTCGAAGGCAATCCTAAAAAAATGTGTTTTTAATCTAGATTTAAAAGAACTCAGGCTTTCAGCACTTTTACAGTTTTCTGGGAGTTTGTTCCAGATAAGTGGAGCACAGGAACTAAATGCTGCTTCTCCATGTCTGGTTCTGGTTCTGGTTCTGGTTCTGGTTCTGCAGAGCAGGCTGGAGCCAGAAGACCTGAGTTGTCTGGAGGGTTGATGCACTGATAATATGTCTGTGATTTATTTAGTCCATTGAGTGCGACTTGAGTTCACTGGTTGGGTTGTTGGCCCAGGGCACCAAACAGGCTAGGACCGCCCCTGGATGTGAGGACCCAGAGAGGACTGGGGAAAGTTGGCTGAAGATCTGCAGAGAATCCAACAGGCTCCATTCTCTGGATCTGTGGAGGTGAGTTTCAAACATCTGGTTCCAGTCAACAACAAGGAGCTGATTAGAACCGCCATCATCACGAACACCGGTCCAGACTTCACCCGCCTCGCCTTCCTCTCCACAAAGCCCAGAGGTTCCTTTTCTGGATTTTTCTCATAACATGAACAAAGTCCTTAAGATTGGTCTACAGTTGACATCCTCTCCACATATTAATTCTGAATACCGCAGTTCTGTGACTAAATCAGCATCTTCCAAAGGACGCAGAGGTCCAGATCCTCCTCCTCTACATATCACAGAACATGCCTGTCCTGAAGACCTTCGGATAACTTCTTTGTGATATTCAGCGGGCCCTGGCAGTACGTTTATCAGTCAAGACCGCTTCCAGCATAAGCCTGGGCCTCCTGACGGAGAATATGGAATATCTGTTATGATACGTGGCAGAAATAAGAAAAGCAAAAGGAAAACAGACAGGAATAATCAGTCGTACTTAAAAGTCATAACCTGTCAGATGCAACCTGCCACAGAGACATCATCAACCACCAAATCATATAAACTGGGTTTACTAAATATTAGATCTCTGTCAGGAAAATCCCTTTTAATTAATGACTTCATTATTGATAATAATCTTGATGTAATGTTTTTAACAGAAACATGGTTACATGAATTTAATGAAGCAGCTATTCTGATGGAGTCAACACCTCCAAACTACAATTTTCTTTGTGAGAGCAGACAGCAAAGGAAAGATGGAGGAGTGGCAACATTGTTTAATGATTCACTAAAGTGTAAAAAGGTGTTTTTGGGAAAATTTGACTCTTTTGAACATTTGGCTCTCCAGGTAAAGAGCCCGGTACGAACTATGTTTCTGAATGTTTACAGGCCTCCTAAGTCCACATCAAACTTTTTTAATGATTTTAGTGACCTGCTGTCTGTGATATGTGTTGATTATGACTGTTTAATTATTGTGGGAGACTTCAACTTTTACGTTGACAACCCTGAAGACAGAAGTGCAAAAGAACTGTGTGACACACTTAGAAACTTTGGTTTAACTCAACATGTTAAACAGCCAACACACAAACAGGGACATATTTTAGACTTGATCATCACTAAAGGTCTAAACATTTCACAGGTCAATGTAACTGATGTTGCCCTATCTGATCACTTCTCCGTTACCTTTGAATGTATAATTTCCAGTGAGTCATTTAGCCAAAGGGACATCGTAAGAAAACGCACCTTTAAGGACAATGCCACAGAAACTTTTATTCTAGCTTACTCTGCTACCTCAACCTTGGGCTGCAACTCAGCTGATGAGCTAGTGGCTAACTTTCTGTCTAAAGTCTCAGACATCATTGACTGCATTGCTCCAGTTAAAGTGAAGGTTTTTTCCGGGAAGAATAAATCTCCTTGGAGAAATGCGCCAGCAGTTAGAGGTGAAAAAAGGGAATGTCGGAAAGCTGAACGCAGGTGGAGAAAGACAAGACTCCAGGTTCACTACGACATCTATAAAGAGAGACTTTACAGATATAACTTACAACTGAAAAACGCAAGGGAATCTTTCTTCTCAGAGATCATCAAGAAAAACATTAATAATGCTCGTGTCTTATTTTCCACAGTCGACAGGTTAACAAATCCTCCTGTGTCAGTGACTTCTGAACTCCACTCCACCAGGGCCTGCAATGAATTTGCTAACTTCTTTACTGAGAAAATCCTAAAGATTAGACGATCTGTTTGTACATCCACACCAACTCTAAAACCAAAGCCGTATTCAGCTGGGACTTATCCTGACAAAATGTCCCAATTCAGCCAAATAAACCACAAAAGCTTAGAGCAGATCATTCAGCAGCTAAGTTCCTCCTCCTGCTGCCTTGATGTTCTACCCACAGCTTTATTTAAGAAAGTTTTACCTGCCATAGCGTCTGAGTTGACTCAGATAATAAACACGTCCATTCTGTCAGGTGTTTTCCCCCAGTCCCTAAAAACAGCAATTATCAAACCACTGCTGAAAAAGAACAATTTAGACAAACTTCTACTCCAGAACTACAGGCCCATCTCAAACCTCCCCTTTATCAGTAAGATTATTGAAAAAGTTGTATTTCAACAATTAAACACCTTCTTAACAACGACCAACCGCTTTGACGTTTTCCAGTCTGGCTTCCGTGCTCACCACAGTACAGAGACCGCCCTTATCAAGGTGTTTAATGACATCCATATAAATACAGACTGTGGAAGAACCACCGTGCTGGTTCTATTGGACCTCAGTGCAGCATTTGATACTGTCGATCACTCCATTCTGTTAGAGCGCCTGGAGAACTGGGTCAGCCTCTCTGGTACAGCACTCCACTGGTTTAAATCCTACTTAAAGGACAGGGAATTTTTTGTATCAGTAGGTAACTTTACATCAGAGATGACAAAAATCACATGCGGGGTTCCCCAAGGGTCCATCCTGGGTCCCCTCCTTTTCAATATCTACATGCTCCCTCTAGCTCAGATAATAAAAAACAACAACATCAGCTACCATAACTATGCAGACGACACACAGCTCTACATCACCATGTCACCAGGTGACTATAAACCAGTTCAAGCACTGAGTAGATGCTTAGAAGAAATCAATGCCTGGATGTGCCAAAATTTTCTTCAGTTGAATAAAAACAAAACAGAAGTAATAATTTTTGGACCAATAGAGGAGAGATCAAAGGTTAGCACACAGCTTCAGCTGCTTCAGCTAGGAACCACTGATCAGGCCCGAAATCTGGATGTAGTGATGGACTCAGACCTGAACCTCCAAAAGCACCTAAAGACAGTTACAAGGTCGGCTTTCTATCACCTGAAAAATATTTCTAGGATTAAAGGACTGATGTCTCAGCAGGATCTGGAAAAACTAATCCATGCGTTTATTTTTAGTAGAATTGATTACAGCAACGGTGTTTTCACAGGTCTGCCTAAAAAGTGGATCAGACAGCTGCAGCTGATCCAGAACGCTGCTGCCCGTGTCCTCACTAAGACTAAGAAAGTAGAGCACATCACCCCAGTTCTAAAGTCCTTACACTGGCTCCCTGGATCTCAGAGAATAGACTTTAAAATCCTTCTGTTAGTCTATAAATCCCTGAATGGCTTAGCACCTAAATACATCACAGACTTGTTATCAGCGTATCAACCCTCCAGACCACTCAGGTCTTCTGGCTCCAGCCTTCTCTGCATACCTAGAACTAGAACTAAACAAGGAGAAGCAGCATTTAGTTCCTATGCTCCACTGATCTGGAACAAACTTCCAGAAAATTGTAAAGGTGCGGAAAGCCTGAGTTCCTTTAAATCAAGATTAAAAACACATTTGTTTAGGATTGCCTTCAACTGTTCTAGTTAACTGAATCACCACTTTTTTGCTCTAATTTCTATCTACATTTTATTCTTACTTGCTTTTATTCTGTTTTAATTTGCTATATTTTAATCATGTAAAGCACTTTGCGTTGTCCATGTACTGAATTGTGCTATATAAATAAATTTGCCTTGCCTTGCCTTGCCTAGATGTTTCTCCAGGTGTTGATGTGGTTTCAGAGATCCTCCTCTGATGCTCTTCCTCAGACGTCTTGATGTTGTTTCTACTTGATGATGGTAAAAACAACTTCAGTTTTTATGGCAGCACCTTTTGCTCATTAGTGTTGGACTGTTGGGAGGATCCTGGCAGCGTCTCACTGGTTCTGCGTCTTCAGAACAAGTCCAATCTCTGAGGAGCGATGCAACACCTTCTCCATCACCTGCTCAGCTTTCTGCCTGGAAAACACTCAGCAGAAGCTGCGTTCAAGGGAAATGGGACATTCTGCTGTTTGTGGGTGTTTGAAACGCTTCATCAGAACAAAGTCTGTGTGTCTGTTCTGGTGAGACGATCCAAAGTGGGATTAAATGTGTTTGGTGTTGGAATAAGGAGCAGTTCTGCTGTGTTTTCCACAGGCTGCATGAGTCACAGCAGCAAGACGAGCAACAATCAGTTCATTTCAAGCTGCTGGTGAATCTGACCTCAGATCTGTAGAGCATGTTTATTCACAGCAGGACGCTGACATGAAGGTTTCCTCTCTTCAGCAGAACAAAGCCAGGTTCTGTGGAGAGCCACAGCTTCTGGGTTTGGATATTCAGTCACACTTTACTGCTGCTGTCTGCAAACTGAGGCAAAGAAATGTTTCCAACAGCAAAAAGAGTTCAAGATCAACTGAATTAGAATGAAAAGCAGCAAAAATCAGCTTTAAATCCCTGCAGTTCTGGTCCAAAAACAAATGGAAAGTGTTGAGCTGCTCAGAGTTTCTTAGACTTAGACTTAGACTTAGACTTTCTTTATTGTCATTTTGTATACACAGAGTGCATACAGAACGAAATTTCGTTTTCACACAGCTCAGAAAGATTGCAGTAACTCTACAGGATACCTTGCGGTGAATTACAGTACAGGATAAAGTGCAGTGATAAATCGCAGTCACTTACAGGATAAGTTTCAATTGACTTCCGGATAAAGTGCAGCAGTGAACAGTAGGCAGTTGAAATGTAAACAATGTAAAACAAATGTAAACAAATATGCAGTAAGGTGCAGCAGTGATTTAAAAGTAGACAGTTGCATTGTACACAGTTTTGCAGTACGTTTCCCGGTAAGGTGCAGCAGCAATTTTGCAGGATACAATACAATGTGCAAATGTGCAAATCAGCGAGTCGAGTGTGGTACACAGTTTTTATACTTCAGCAGTTCAACAGTCTGATGGCAGCAGGGAAGAAGCTTTTGCAGAACCTAGTGGACCTGCAGCGGATGCTGCGGAACCTCTTTCCAGAGGGCAGCAGGGAGAATAGTCTATGGTGGGGGTGTGAGGGGTCCCTGAGGATGTTACGGGCTCGAGACACACAGCGCTGCGATGAAATGTCTTTAATGGAGGGAAGAGGAGCCCCGATGATCCCTTCTGCTGTCCTCACCACTCTCCTCACGTTCTTCCAGTCGGAGGCACTGCAGCCTCCACACCACACAGAGAGACAGCTGGTCAGAATACTCTCTATGGTGCTTCTGTAGAAGGTCGTGAGGATGGGCGGGGGCAGGTGGGCTCTCCTCATCCTCCGCAGAAAGTACAGTCGCTTTTGTGCCCTCTTCACCAGTGACGTGGTGTTCACAGTCCAGGTGAGGTTGTCCGTGATGTGCACCCCCAGGAACTTGGTGCTGCTGACCACCTCCACCGCTGAGTTGTTGATGAGCAGTGGAGCATGGTGAGGCCGGTTTTTCCTGAAGTCGACGATGATCTCCTTCGTCTTCTCCACGTTCAGGATCAGGCTGTTGTCTCTGCACCAGCCCACCAGCTGCTCCACCTCCTCTCTGTAGTCCTGGTCGTTGTCGTCTCTGATCAGGCCCACCACCGTTGTGTCGTCTGCAAACTTCACGATGTGATTGGTGGTGGACCTGGGGACGCAGTCGTGTGTCATCAGGGTGAACAGCAGGGGGCTCAGGACGCAGCCCTGAGGGGAGCCCGTGCTGAGGGTGATGACATCAGAGGTGTTCTGTCCGACCCGGACTGACTGAGGTCTGTTGGTGAGGAAGTCTAGCAGCCAGTTTCGTAGGGGTGTGTTGAAGCCCAGATGCTCCAGTTTTCCCACCAGATGTTGTGGGATGATGGTGTTGAACGCTGAACTGAAGTCCAGGAACAGCATCCGCACGTGCGTGTTCTTCTCCTCCAGATGTGCCAGGCTCAGGTGAAGAGCGGAGGAGATGGCGTCCTCAGTGGAGCGGTTCCGTCGGTAGGCAAACTGGAACGGGTCGAGTGTTGGGGGGAGACTGGAGACGATGTGTTCCTTCACCAGCCTTTCAAAGCACTTCATCATGATGGGAGTCAGTGCAACAGGCCGGTAGTCGTTGAAACAGGTGACTTGAGGTTTCTTTGGCAACAGAATGATGGAGGCAGACTTGAAGCATGCTGGCACTATGGCTTGGTCCAGCGAGGTGTTAAAAATGTCTGTGAGGACACCAGCCAGCTGACCTGCACACTCCTTGAGCACCCGCCCAGGTATGTTGTCGGGGCCTGGGGCCTTCCGCGGGTTGACTCTCCTCAGAGTCTTCCACACGTCGGCGGTGTCAAGGCAGAGGACCTCCTCTTCCTGATGGGGAACAGCCTGTGTTCAGCCAGTGTTGAGCTGCTCAGAGTTTCAAAGTGTTTGGGTCAGAAAATATCTGAAATAAGAAAAAGTAAAAAAAAAATATGTGAAACATTATGCTAAAAAGCTGTTTAATGCCAACAGAAAAATAAATAAAGTGATTGAGTGGACAGAAACAATGTCTCACCTTAATACTTAAAGTTTATTTATTGAAAACACATTAATGTTAATCAGAAATATTAGATATAGGTCATAATTGTGGTATAAATCTGTAACACATCATTCAATAAAATGCCATAAATTCACATTATATATCTTTATTGCAGATTTTGCTGCTAAACACATCCTGTAAATTTTAAGTTTCAAATAAAACTATATTGTACAGCTGAATTGTCATTTTACTGAAATAGTAATTAGAGTTGTGGTGATTTTGTTGTTTTGAGGTTATTTACCTTAAAAATGTTTTAAATTAATGATTAAGCATAATAAAACATTCAAAATATGATAATTCTCAGATGACAAATTTACAATATTAGATGATATCTGTTGTCTTTTGTGTGTCTGGACTCAACAACACGGGTCCAAACCAGAACCGGATCAAAGAACTGGTTCCGCTTTTTAAACCTGGGGAATCATTTGACATTTTATTGCTGAGTTCACAGTTTTTGCTGCTGAAAGCAACAAGGAGGAAAAACAGCAAATGTTCTGGTGCTGATCAGCTGGTTTAGAAAACAATGTTGAGAAATGAACAAACCCAACAGAACCAGAACATCAATTCTGAAGGAAAACAAGTGCTGACAATCTCTGACTATTGATTTCTGTGCAGTTTAGACATAAAACAACAACCATCAAGAAAATAATCTGCTGGAGATTTAAAAACCAGAATCAAACTCACTGAACCTTCAGTGGATTCTGTCTATTTGGGTTTACAGAACTCAGCAGAACCTTCAACATAAACTCCAGCGTGTAGCGGCTGAGTGAAGGTGGTCTGGACTCTGTGGAGGAGAGTCATGGTTTCAGAGACGCTGTAGAAGGACAGAATACCTGCTCTGTGATCCAGGTACACTCCTACTCTGGAGGAACCAGGACCTGAGATAGAGGTCGTGATGTTGTTGTGACCAAATTTATAACCTCCTTGGTAACAATTTAATGCCCAAGATTTGTCATTAGCTCCAAATAAACATTCATTCCCTCTTCCTGCTCTGCTGATATTCTTGTATGCGACTGCTACAGAAACTCTCTCTCTCCACTCCACCTCCCAGTAACAACGTCCAGTCAGACTCTCTCTACTCAGAACCTGAGGCCAATCAGTGAATCTGTCTGGATGACTAGAATAAAACTGAGGTTGTTTCATCATTGTCACCTTCCTGTTCCCCTCTGATAGTAACAGACGACTGTTTGCTGTGTTTGGATCCAGTGTGATTTCACATGAATATCTCAAGAATCCAGCTCTGCTCTTTGGTTCTGGTTCTGACAGTGAAACATCCACCTCAGTGAGTCTCAGTGAGATGTTTGTCCATGCGTCTCTCAGGATGTCCTGTAGTTGATCTCTGAGCTCTGACACAGCTGGTGTCACATCCTCAAAGTAGCTCAGAGGACGGATCTTGATGCTGGATGAGTGTGTAGACTCACTGAGTGCTGACAGTGAGGGGTAGTTGTGGAGAAACTGGTTGTGATCCTCTGTGTCTGAGAGCTGCTTCAGCTCAGCGTCTTTCCTCTTCAGCTCAGTGATCTCCTGCTCCAGCTTCTCCTGAAGCTCTTTGACTCGACTCCCTTCAGTTTCCTGCTGGGATCTGATCTGCTGCTTCACATCAGAGCTTCTTTTCTGGATGAGACGGATCAGCTGAGTGAAGATCTTCTCACTGTCCTCCACTGTTTTATCAGCAGAGTGGTTGATGGCCTCCAGCTCCTGTTGAAGCAGCTTCACATCTTTCTCTCTGTCCTGGATTCTCTGCTGGATGTTTTCTCGTCTCACCTCCAGCTCTCTCTGCCTCTCAGTCCTTTCTGCTGCAGCTGACACTGTGTCGTGGCCTTTATGTTCATCCACAGGGCAGAGATTACAGATACACTTCTGATCAGTACGACAGAACATCTTCATCACCTCATCATGACGAGAGCAGATGTTCTCCTGGAGGTTCTTGGAGGGCTCCACCAGCTTGTGTTTCTTAAATGCAGCTGAATCATAATGAGGCTGAAGGTGTTTCTCACAGAAAGAGGCCAGACAGACTAAACAGGACTTGATGGCTTTCAGTTTTCTTCCAGAGCAGAAATCACAGGCCACATCTTCAGGTCCAGCATAGCAGAGATCAGCAGGAGCAGCTTGGAGTCCAGTCTTCTTCAGCTGCTCCACTAAAGCTGCTAACATGGTGTTTTTCTTCAGAACGGGCCTCGGTGTGAAGGTCTCCCTGCACTGAGGGCAGCTGTGGATTCCTTTCTGATCCTCTCCATCCCAGAAGTTTTTAATACACTTCATACAGTAGCTGTGTCCACAGGGAATAGTCACCGGATCCTTCAGTAGATCCAGACAGATCGAACAGGACAAGGTTTCTTGGTCCAGCTGGTTCTGCTCCATTTCTCCTCTCGGTCACAGTGACTGTGTGAGTTTCATTTCCTGAAAACAGCAACAGCTCTGAGCTCTGATCTACGAATCACGTGTCAGAGCAGAGAGGCTGCAGCCAATCAGCTTTCACCTCCAGCAGATGTTGCTCCACCAGCTTCAAGGTGTGTCTGAGAGCAGGAAGAACAGGGAGGGGTATCAGGTTTTACAGCCTGCAGAATAAGGAGCAGAGGTCGCCTTTATAAAGCTTGCGTACGCACAAAATGGGCCTGAAAAAAAAAAAAAAAAAAAAAAAAAAAATGGGCCTGAAACGTGTGAATCCCCTTTTCCATGCAAAATTCAGATCTATAAGAAAATAAAACTTGAGGGGAAAATGTTCGGTCCTCACAGCAGCTCTGACCCAGGCTTACACACATTTTGGAGACGGAGGAATTTGCCGATACAGATGGTAAAGTGGTGAGTTGCAGCCAAACTGCGTCATGATTCCTCTCAGACGTTCAATTTCTCACAATATCAGACTTTAATCATAGATCAACTTCATCATAATCCTTCAAAACCACAAAATGACCTTTAAATAAATCAAATAAAAATGCCCATAAGCCAACTTAAATCTTAAAAGTCCGCAGAACATTTTATCAGGGTTTTCTACCATCACCAAGGTGACGTCTTCCATAGATTACAAGATTATTGTGAAAAGGTGTGCAACAATTAATTGCTGTAAACGGTCAAACACACTCATGCGTAATGCTGAGGATGCATTGGCACTGCTGGAAGACCTTGGATGAGGGAGAATTAGGAGGAAACACATTTTCAGGGATCAAATATTTCCTGGTTAATGATGATGACTGGCCTATATACCGCTTTAGACTCCGAGCTTTACATTCTGCCATAACCTGCAGGGGAAAGAGGCTACACCCGCCTCCAGGTGCTGAAAGGCAGCTCTCCAACCCCAGAGAGCAGAAAAGGTGACCATGCAGCACTCAGCGTCCATCAGCTGACTAAAATATTTTTTCTTTTTTTGGTGTTCATTTGTGTTTATTCTTTTCGGGTGGGGGGGGTTCCTTTTTCTGTTCTTTTACAGCACTTTGAATTGTCTTGTTACTGAAATGTGCTACTAATAAAAATGCTTTGCCAAATGGTCACTAGACAAGGTAAATTTATTTGTACAAAAACGAAGCAAAGGACTGCAACCATGAAAACAAGATTAAAACAAGAAATTTTCGCCACAGTTCTGGTGAGACAGTAACAAGTTTGAGTGTAGAGAGCAGCTGAGAGTTTCTCTGAGACGGTGCAATGTATGTTAGCTCGCTTTATGTTGAGCTACAGACAAACATGACACTTGAATTAGTTCAGGGAGGGTTTTTAGGGAGGTCAAGAAATTTGGGCCGACGGGTTAAGCTGCGGTGAAGAACCATTCAGGACGTCTAGGAAGCTCCACAAGTTTCTCCCAAAGAAAAGTGTTGCCACCAGCGCAGAGCTTGCTCAAAATGGACAAGTCAAGGTTTGTCAATGGCCCAGAAAGGATGGAGAACTATTTTAGGTGCCAGCAATGAAGCATCTTGACCCGGTCCAACTGCAGGGTTCCTTTTCATCCAGGGGAATGAGCTTCCTCGCTGTTCCTTGACAATGATTTGTTTTCCCAGAATGATGGAGCACCAAAGTGACAAAAACAATCAGATCATCAAAATTGTGACCTTGTGGTCAGAAAACGCCTCAAATCCTGTACCTTTACTGAGAACCTGAGGTCTGTTCCCTATAAGCAGGTGGAGAAACAGAACCTAACAAAATGTGAATAATCAATCCCTGTCAGTCAGGATTTGGTCCAGAAGGTGACATCCAGCAGGTCAGAGAGATCTGCTGAAGTTACGAAGAAGAACAGGAAAATGTTATTCAGACTCTAGAAGACTGAAGGTACGGAGCCTGTTGACTTTTATCTGCAGAAGTCTGAGTGCAGAAAGTAGCAAAATTGGTGCTAGACGCGATTTCTTGACTATGTTCATGCACAAACTGTAATACTTTTCATTGTGATTGAGACAGGCGCAGTTCATTTTAAAGATGCTGTTTTAGCGCATATTCAGACAGAAACAGGGGAACCGGCGGTGGGGCTGCGGAGAGCTGAGGTGTGTTGCCCTGGGCGTGTTTACCTGCTGAAGGTAACCGCCGTGAAACAATCAGAAAATAACGTTTTATTTATCTGATTAATAACAGCTTTATCGAGCGCTCTGTTGTTGCTACTCTGTGCCGCTTCACCAGTTCTCTCTCTGGCTCGCTCGCTGACCCGCTCGTCAACGGACACAAATCAAAATAAACTTCTTCGTGCTTGTATTTTGCAGCGTAAATTGTCAGACTCAGATTTAGAAGTTGGTACATGAAATAAATAAAGTGAGAAAACACACACAGGTAGTTCATCAGAATTTAGTCCGTGAGTCCACCTGGATGATCTCTGCTACAGAGACGTTTCAGGTTGTGGAGGTTTGACCGATCTTTCTCTGGCTTCTGTTGTGGATGTTGTAACTTTATTGCAGTTTAATTTAAATGATACTAATTTTGTTTACATAACCTTTGTGACCTTTGAGTTGTATCTGCAACTGCAATATATACATACACACATTATACATATTTTATATTCATTTATTTATTTATTTTGAAGACTGGGGGTGCGTCAACCCGGTTGGGACACAGAAGGGGGTGAACGGCTAAAAAAGTTTGGGAACCCCTGATTTAGTCCAAGCTGAAGAATGCTGAAGCTACATGTGGATAAGAGAAAATGTTTGAATTGATGAGAAATTCAGACCAAATATTTGCATAGAGTTGTCTATATAAAGTGTTCCACTTTATATAGACAACGCTATGATTTTATTGTGTAAAGGAAGAACAGAATACCTCGACATGTCTCCTTTAACTATAAAATTATGTGATCTCAAAAATAAAATTAAATGTATTTTTTAAACTTTTTTAAATAAAATTATTATAATCTAATTATTTTCTATTCCTGAAAGTAAATACCAAAAACACACAATAATTGTTTAATGGTTGTTTGCACAGCATGTAGATAAATGTTTTGTTCTCTAGTATCCATCCATTATATATACCAGATTAACTGAGGACAGTTTTTCTTCAAAAAAAGGGAAAAAAACAACTTCGTGAAACATGCTATGTGAAATCACATTTAGGTATATTAAAGTTCATTTATTTGACAAATAATCTACGTTAACCATGATGTTTGTTGCCACCTTGTGGACAAAGTTTTACCTGGAGAAAAAAACAGAGTCCCCTTCCCCCTCCTATCAAATTAGATTCATCCAATGTTATTACTAAAAGAGCACCAAGTTGAAATATTCTAAAATAAGAGGGCACCTGTACATATTTGACATATATTTTGGACAACAGACGAAAAAACTGTTTATGGTTTATTTTTCATTCTCAAAAATGCTGTTTGTAGATAATTATTTTATTTTTATAACTATAAATGTATCATAATGTGATTATATAGCAAACTATAATAAACCTTCACAAAGAAACATACAGTTTGGTCAAAAAACATTTTTATATTTATACAGTTTTACATTTAAATGTCCTCAAGCTACCAAAGGTTTTTACAAAAAAAAACTCTTAAGCTTTCCTTTTTACCGTCATTATTATCTGACACTGAATTTCCTGAGAACCACCGCATGTGAAGGAACAGAAAGAAGACCCTCTACCTTATCAAGCGAATATAATAGATCCTTCTGAACCTGTTTTCGTCTGAAGGTTTCCTGTTCAGTTTCAACTTTTCTGTTTCCTTCATTGCCTTTTGAGGAGAAGAAAAACAAAAAGAGGGTCAGAATTGGTAAGTAAAGGTAAAAATGCTATTTCACATACCTGTTTGAAAATCTGTCCACTGACGTAGCTCTTTGCCATGTTTCTCAGGCAGGACTTCCCACCCACTTTGCATCTGACATAACCGTACAAGTTGGTCCATTGCAAAACCAATTTCCATTATCACCACAGCCTGGGTGCAAGGTCACACACAGAATTAGCATCTGCACAACACTCATGTAGTCTGGAAGAACTCCGACACAGGTACAAAGCCCTGAACTGACCAGCCGTTTGATGTGAAAGGAAAGGAGGGTACTGAGGACAAAGACGACCCAGAAGATGGGACACACAGTGAGTCCAAGCCAGAAGATTCGTGACTCGGCAGAGGAGGTTTTGCTGGCGCCATCTGACTGTTTAGAGCAGTCTTATCTCACAATCTTAACATTCAATGTTAGGTACAACACAAAACATTTGTCTTTTAATAACCACACATTTTACATGCTCTTTAATCTCATAATAAATAGGACTACATCTATTCACTTTTACTCAAATGCAGACTTTGGTGCATTAAAATGTGATTGGAATTTATTTGTTAAAATTGGCTTATTGCAGATAGTCTAATTTGTTTATGTAACATGATCATATTTTGTAGAGGATAGACTGGCGACCTGTCCACGGTATACCCTGCCTCTCGCCCAGCTGGAGATAGGCACCAGCACCCCTCCTGACCCCAGCAGGGATAAGCGTGTTGGAAAATGGATGGATATTTTTTAAGCAGGTCAAAAAAAAAAACACAGCAATTGTTTGCTTGTTATTTTTTTAACTCTTTTATTTTTTGGCCCTTGAGTGCTTTTGACGGGACAATTTTGGCCCACAGGATAAAACATTTAAGCTCCCATGCTTTAAATCATAACCTAGACAGTATAAACCTGCATATGTGTCTCAACTCGACAAAATTCACAAACACAAATCAAAACTAAGTTTTGAAATTGGATAAAGGACCTTGATGTTCTGGAATTGCCGCAATATCTACTTGATTTAACATTTATGGACTATGTTCAAAAGTAAGTAGAAAAGTTTTTTTATCTAACCCTTTTTAATAGATTGAAAAAGGGGTTTCTCAGCCAAACAACAGAATAAAAAAAAACTAAATAAAAATGATAAAAAGGACCATGTAAAATGAATTAAATTACTTTAAATAGAGAGTAAAAAAACTAATCAAAAATACATTAAATGTTAAAGATGAAATTGAAGACCTGTCTAAATACAGTACTGAAAGCTGATTTTTAAACGGAGATGGTATGGCCATTGTAGAAAAGCTAGGTTGTGCTATGATTTCAACCAATTTAATTAAACGTTATCGTTTCTGATAAAAGGAGTGATAAAATATCCAAGCAGACATATGTTTAAAGCAGGGATGTCAAAGTCAAATACACCGAGGGCCAAAAAAACAAATTTTCTACAAGCCGAGGGCCGGACTGGTTCAATGTTTATTAAAACATATTGAAATGATTGCACATAGCCAATTTACCAAGACCTGACACAGTGTATATTATTTAATAATTAAATGAATAAAGCAATATTTCCTCGGCAGGAAACATTAGCGCTGAATTATACTTCAATATGCATAAGCAGATGTATGAGAACAGGGATGTTTCCCCCAGTTCTGAAACTGGTGGTGGAGTGGAAATAGACAAAGTTGGTTCAGTTCATAGACGCTGGTTGGTGAGACGATCTGCTTGAGCTGTACTGGTGAGATCCAGTAGACTGCGTGAGCTGATACCAGTGCTTCACTCAGGGACCCGAAAAGATAAATGTCCAGCTTGGATAAACACAGGTTTGCATGAACCTGTCCATGATGAGCAAGCATGAAGCGACAGTGGAGAGGAAAAACTCCCCTTTTGGAAGAAACCTCTGGCAGAACAAGGCTCAACATGGCGGTCTTCTGCCGGACTGTTTTAAGGTGTGACAGGGAATTCGATAAGAGTCCAGGAGGAATTACACTCTGATAGGGATGAGGTTGAAGGAGCACCATGGGAAGCCAGATGGGTTGAATCAGGGTCATCGGAGTCCAAATCAGACATTGTGCAGCCCCTGCTTGCTCTTTGCTGGGTAGCAGGCTGAGACGTGGATTTGAAGTTCTTTTAAGATGAACTCAGGATGCTGATTGGGCTTCATGGAGGAGTGGTTCAAAGCCGATTGGCTTGCATCGGAGGCGGATGAGCCTCTGATTGGATGGAGGTAAGTAATTCAGTTTCTTCAGTTGAATTTCCACCTAGGCTTCATATACATATGAATAAAGAAAATACAATAAAGTAAAATACAAAAATCTATGGCACACAGACAAAACAATACTTCCTTCAAAGAAAAATCACGTCTTGTACAAATAAATAAAACAATTTAACTAAATCAAAGACTGAAAAAGACGTTACTGCTCTGTGATGCTCACTTGTCTGAGGCTGAGCCTGATACTTGGTGGTGTCTCATCTTTTGTACAAGTTCATCAATGTTCGGGGTTAGGCTCTGAGCTGAGGAAATCCTCAGGATTGAGTGAAGGCGAAGGTGGATTGAGTGAAGGTGGCTCCTGTGTGATGTTTTGTTTAGCTTCATTAAAGAGAAAAGTTGTTCACACAGGTATGTGCTGCCAAACATAGAGAGCGTCCAAGCAGCTTGGATGCGCAACTGGGTTCATTGTGTCGGGGATGAAACGTGCAAACTCAGCAGCACCCACTCTCTCATATTTTTCCTTCAGTGTGTCATTGCACTGGAGCTCAATCAACTCCATTTGTAGATTTGGTGGTGCACTTTCTACATAAACTGCAAAAGGATTGCTGAGCAGTTCAAACCTGCCTTTTTGGGCTTCAATGTCAGCAAATCGGTGTTGGAAGTCAGTGGACAGTATGTTGAGTTTATCAGCAAACTATGCACTCGGGAACACCGCGGTAGAGAGCCTCTCTTTCATGGTCTGGCAGCTGGAAAAGTGGCTCAAGTTTTCTTTCCTCATCTGCGTCTCCCACAGACTCAGCTTGGTTTTAAAGGCCTTCACTGTACTGTACATATCAGAGATGACACGTCCCTGTCCCTGCAGCTGCAGATTCATCACATTCAGATGGCTCATGATGTCGCAGAGAAACACCATTTCACACAGGAAAGTTTCATCTCGGAGCTCTGTTGTGTCGTTCCCCTTGCTTTCCATGAACAGACAGATCTCCTCATGCAGCTCGAAACATCTTTGCAGCACCTTTCCCTGGCTAAGCCATCGCACCTCTGTGTGATACGGTAAATCACTGTACTCTGTATCTAACTCGCCCAGAAAGGTCTTGAACTGGCGGTGATTTAAACGTTTGGCTCTGAGGATGTTAACTGCTCGCGTTATGGTGCTCATTACATGTTCCATTTTTAAGGCTTTACCACACAACGACTCTTGGTGTATGATGCAGTGATAAGCTGTCAGCTCATCTGTGACGTTTTCCTCCCGCATCCTCTCACGCATCCTTGTCACCAATCCACTCCTGTGTCCACACATTGCGGGTGCTCCGTCTGTGGTTAATCCCACAAGTTTTTCCCAAGGCAGCCCCATCTCATTTACACATCTGGATGCCTCTTCTTAAAAACCCTGTCCTGTAGTTGTGCCATGCATAGGATGTAATGCCAAAAACTCTTCTGTTATGCTCAGGCTGGAGTCTACTCCACGGACTAAAACTGACAGCTGGCCAATGTCAGATGTGTCCGTGCTTTCATCCACAGCAAGAGAATATGCGATGAAATCTTTTCCCTTTCTCACAAGTTGTTCTTTTATATCGGTGGAAAGCTGGTCTACACGTTCAGCAACAATGTTTCTGCTCAAGCTCACGTTTGACAATAGTTGTCTTTTGTCTGGGCACACTGCGTCACAAACTCTAAGCATACAGTTTTTGATAAACTCTCCTTCTGTAAAGGGCTGATTTTGCGACCTCTTTTGCTACAATAAAGATAGCCTTGACAGCAGCCTCACTTTGTGATTTAGCATATGTGAACGTAGCCTGCCAGGATTTAAGGGCTCGTTGTAATTCTTCCACCTTCTGTAGTCTTTGTTCCGTGTCCATATTCTTGTCTTTGTCTGTGTGTTTCTGCGAAGTTTGATAGTGCCTTCTTAGATTATATTCTTTCATTACAGCCAAAGTTTTTCCACACAGACGACACACAGGGTTAGGATTAAGGTGTCAATTAGGTTTAGGTTAGGATTAGGTTTATACTGGAAAAGGTTAGGTTTAGGGTTAAGGTCAGAGTAAGACCATAGATGGGGTTGAAAGTGAAAGGAAGTCAAGGCACGGTCCTCAGTAAGTATTTAAAACAAGGATTTGTGTATGTGTGTTTACACCCTATCATTATATTATCATTACCAAGCGGATCTTTGAAATAAAAATTGAACGGATGTTCCAGACACCCTTTGGCATCCTTCATGCACCATCTTTGTTTATTTACTATGTGATTTTCTCAGTGTTGGCTTTATTGTCTGCATGGTCACCATCATCCTCTCGCTGTTATGCGACTTCTGGACTGTAAAGGTTAGTGAAATAATACTTAGAATTAGTGTTTGTGGTTATTTTCATTTGTTTATAAAACAAACCTACTGTACATTGAATAATAGTAACATAAACACATCATTAACTAAACCAGGCGTGTCCCCTTACTGCTGTCCAAGAATAGTTAAATTCTGGACTACCAGTGGGCTCTTTGATCATTCTTTATGGGAGGAAGTTTCATAGAAAAAAAATTGTTCTACTTTAAATCTTTTAGTAAACTAACAGCGACTTCTACACAAAAACAGACTAGTATGCATCCATTGATTAAATTTGACTTAAAGGAGTGACAATTTAATGAAGAAAGTAGAGTTTTTGGGTACCACTTTACTGTGAGGCTCCTCTTATATAATCCTGGTTTCTTGCCAAATAGTAACCCTTATCTGTTCAGTTATATATTTCATCTAGAGCTGCTTATATTAAACATTTCAGACTAAGTTACTACATTGTAAACACAAACCAGTCAGTTTTTTCTCTTGCTCACCTTTAATTAACACATAATAAACACTTATGAATGAGTTGTGTGTTTACAGATTAATAAAATATATATGAACTCTTTATTAGTTATCTATAAGGGGAGCCTTAATGTAAAGTGGTACCAGCTTTTATTGCTGAGAATAAACACAAAGATCTTCTAAATAAAAAACAAATAATAATTATAAAAAACAGAAGCAATTGATTCAAAAGGTAAATAAACTCCACACCTTTTTTTTATGAAGGAAAAACACGTCATTAAAATTTCGGATGTTTAATTTATTCCTGGGCAGGTAGAAGTATGTTCACAATGAAGTTATTTGGTTTATTAGTTTTACAAAATATTGCCCCTAAGTACTTTCAACTTTTGGCACACATTGCAGAACGTTTGGACACCCTGATCTCAATGGTCTCTTAAGTGTTTAAATCAATGTTATAATTTGGAATCAAAAGACTGACTTTTATTTGTAGAACGTGTCTGGCAGATTGCTGGTGGGCCTTTGGTGGTGGAATCAAGTGGATGAAGATGGGAGAAGGTGAGCGCTCATAAAGAATTCACTGATCTCTCAGAAATTGAAAAACACTCATCGTCACCTCAATGGCATGGAGGTCAAATTAATTTAGGAAATTTAGTGATTTATTGTGGCTACAAATGATATATTCCATTAAAAAATACCAGGGCTGTCTGTCTCTTCTAGTCTCTTCTCTCTTGACGAATAGGCCACATGACCTCATCTTCATCACACTTAATATTTTCCCTTGTGATGCACCTAGGGAAAAATCTTCTTTCATGCCTGATCCATCCTTGACATGCCATTGCATCTATATCATGGGCAGCAGCAGTCATTGCCTTCAGCAAGACATCTGTTCATAGGGGTCGTGATCACATACCTTCCATCTCCATGCACTGAAGAATTCCTCTACAGGAATAGATAC
Organism: Fundulus diaphanus; assembly: GCA_037039145.1. NCBI lineage: Eukaryota > Metazoa > Chordata > Actinopteri > Cyprinodontiformes > Fundulidae > Fundulus > Fundulus diaphanus. Next base: position 10,704,783 of record CM073133.1, read on the forward strand.
AGATATATCTATATATATTGTATAGCAACATTACCTGTTCTCCAGTCAAAAACTGTTACAATGGATGTTACTGTATGTCTATTAAGAACAGGTTGGACTCTTTGTCCCGCCCCTCTAAGTGAAAGGCCATGATTTACCACATGATCAATCATCCATCCATCCATTTTCCAAACCGCTTAATCCCTCATGGGGTCGCGGGGGTTGCTGGTGCCTATCTCCAGCATTCACCGGGCGAGAGGCAGGGTACACCCTGGACAGGTCACCAGTCTGTCGCAGGGCAACACAGAGAGACAAACAACCATTCACACCTAAGGACAATTTGGAGAAGCCAATTAACCTAACAGTCATGTTTTTGGACTGTGGGACGAAGCCGGAGTACCCGGAGAGAACCCACGCATGCACAGGGAGAACATGCAAACTCCATGCAGAAAGACCCAGGGGTGTACTCAAACCCAGGACCTTCTTGCTGCAAGGCAACAGCACTACCCACTGCGTCACTATGATCAATGATAGTTGCCTGAATTTATTCTGTAACTTGAGTCCTTCCAGCTACACCTCCACCTCGCACACAGATTCCTCTTCCTCGGGCTCCTCTTCCTCTGAGCCATCTACTTTTTACTCTGACTCTCATCTGCCTTAGACCATCCATGCTTGCAAAGAACAACACACAACATGGCACATTTTAAGGCCAGCAGACTGATTGCAAATTTAAAAGTTGTGTGAAGAAGTGTCAAACAGGTGCTTCAGTGATTTGATGCCGATCAAGAAGTTTCTAAGAGCTTGGAACATAAAGTTTCTGTTTGGCTACCACAGCTAAAGCAATGGACTGCTTCAATTTGCAAAAGGGTGGGGAAAATGTGTCAACCCAATGAGAATGGGTTAATTCATTTGCAAGAGGTGTCTTTTGCTCTGCTGAGATGGTGATGGTGAAGACTGAGAAGTTGCCAGTTTCTTCAAACAGGTCAAAGCAATCAATAAAAACTGTAATTTTAGACCTAATAATGGAAACCATTGTTAATTGTGCACTGTCACCAAAACATCATCTCTGACAAATGTATTACTTTAAGTTAGACTAAAGGCAGCAAAGTCAGCTGCAATCAATAATAATAATAATAATAATAATAATAATAGCATTGATTTGGACTTTGATTTTTCTTTTTTATTGCTTGCAAACAAATATTTTAGTGTAAATTGGATTGCACAAGATTTGCTTTTCAAGACATTTGAATTGTAAAAATAAAGTTTTAATATATTTACACTTTTGCATAAACATACTACTACATACAAAAATAGTCATTCAGTTTCTCCTTAAACAAAAAATGCAAATCAAAAAAGGCTCTACAAAACAGTTTAATAATGCCATTTTACAGTTTTCCCTACACTCTTTTCAAGGTGCTGATTTACAACTTCTGGTAGACTTCAACTAAACTGGCAACGGAGTGCATTCGGTAAAAAATGCCAAAAGGAAGACCCACATTCACAACAGCAGCCCAAATGCTGAACTGGTAGAACTCTGTTTCAGTGTTGTGATCGAACTGGGGACGAGCACCAAAGGCTGGCATGATCCACAGCTGTGAAAGACAGAAAGAAGAGGCTTAGCGTGCAGAGAATTGGCTGCTGTGAATGTGAGAGAGAACGGGAGAAAGACACTTACAATGACGTTACCCAGTAGCAGGAACGCGCAGACCTCTCTCAACACTCGCCTCTTCCACAGCAGTTTGTGTCTGTCTTCCGCTGCCCTACTGTGGCCACGTGCTTCAGTGTCAGGGATGGATTTTTTGTCCAAGTCTCCGTTTACTAGTTCGCTTCCATCTTTGCTGGACTCCGCCGCGTACGGATTTGCAACCACTGTGTCAGGCTCAGCCTCATGAAAGGGCTCTCGGTGCAGGCCCACAATTATGAAAAAGTTCTGTAGGCCGAGCTGGATAACCATCAGTATGCCCCAACTCAAGTTGAGTCTGTTCAGGTGGCCCTTGGCCCCAGTTGCAACCATGGCAACAATGGAGAAATAACTAACGATGAATTGCCCCAGTGAGGCACCCACCAGCAGCCCCACATCCAGACTCTGGGTGGGGTTCTTCTCCGAGATGTGCTCCCTGTGGTCCACCATGAAGATAGCGCTTCCGACGATGGTGCAGACAGACATCGTTGTCGCAATGACTATATTCATGACAAAGTGCATCATCAATGCTGCGTCATGGCTTTCTTTGTCAGAGGAATTCGTTGTCATATCGATTTCATACACAATGAAGGTCGCGATGCCTGCTGCCACGAGGAGGATGCCCAAAACGAGGCCAATGACCACATCCTTGAGGCTGAATGTGACGTTGTGGTGGTGGTTGCTTTCGGGCGCTGCTCGGCCCACATTCTTCCACATGACGAAGGCCATGGTGGAGGCAAAGAGGCTGTACTCGATGTTGAAGGGGTACAGGTAGTAATAGGCATCCTTGAAGATGTCACAGGAAGTGTGGCTGCACTTACACTGGTCATCTCCATAACTGGCTGTAAGATCACAAATCATATAATACGATATAAAGGTGTTCCATTGTTTATGCATATTGACTGCAAAAATCAGCTTTCATTTGCTGAGCCTACCGCTCTTGATGTACTGCTGCCGTCGTGAGAGCTTAGTGTGGTTAGTTGAGAACTCAGGAGAAATTGTTTGGTGAAGGGACTCCTCTGTTACTTCAGTCATCCATAAAACAAGATTTGTGGAGAGGGCGAGCATCAGTCCGCAGCTAAAATATGAAAAAAGAGAACAGATTAACAATGATCAAGCTGAGTCACACTACCCATCTGCCAAGTTTTCCTTTGACGGAGATTGACTGGCAATCTGTAGGTCACATACAGAAAGAGCTGAATCATTAATGTAACACCAAACAGTGAGCATTTTAATGTACTTTATTTAGTATTTTCTAAAAAATACTATGATGTTTAAATAGTTGATTTATGCATAAATGAAGTATTTAATGTAATCCTTTCATTTACTGTTTGAAACCCACTGCTTCTATTAAGGCACCTAAAGCACAGGTTTCTTTTTTCTGTGTTATAATCCTCAGACAAATAAGCAACGGCTTCAGAATCAATCAAAATCACCCAGATATAACTTGATCAGCCCATTTTTAATTACTACAAAACAAAGGCAAGGAATCTGTCTTGCAAAATTAGCTGTTAAACAAAAGTTTATTAAGTGGGTTACTGGACTGGGATGAGCTTCTTGTAAAGGCCCATTTGGGTGAGGCACATAAACCAGTATTGGCAAAACAACATGGGCATGCCATAGAGGCCTACCTTGGGTCTTCAATGTGTATTTTTTATCACCACATCGGTGCCAAACTCACCTTATCCCCAAAGTTACGTTGATTTCCCACATACAGTATGAATTCAACTGACATTCGACCACAATGAGACCTGAGATCCAAAGTTTCCTATATTCATCTGGACCCAATTTGTAAATGTTGGTTTGGAAGGCAAAACTTTAACTTTTATTTCACTTAGGCTATCGCATGTGTTTGGGGACAGAAAGTTGGCAGATAATATGCATACACGTTAAAAGCTTACCGTGAAAGGTTCTTTTGGACCTGCACACAGTCCCTTGAATGCATCCATAGAAAGTATGTCTACAAGTGCAACATGCAAAATATCAACACTTTTCAAACATCAGGACTGAAGAACATGAAAAATATTTGATTTCTACCTGTACGAGAACAAAGACAACTTGCACCACAGGGAATGCAACTTTAATGGCTGAATCACAGTGAAGGTACCCCACATAGCTGACTATCTTAAAGATGTCCATGATAATACTGAGGATTCCAAAGAGCAGAAGTCCCCCTGAAGGACAACCAACATTTAGAGAAGCAGACAATTATCTAGCTGTCCAAATAATACTCCTTACATTAGTTGTTTAATTTTTAAAATTGTACTTTACCTCTGAGCCAAACGGGTCCCGCATGTCTATCCTTGAAGACAGCAACATTTTCCGCCCTGGAATTGTAGATGGTGAAATAGACCATCCAGATGGAGGTGAGCAGCAAGAGGAAGATGATGAAACTCTGCAGGTCCAGGCTGCTGATTTTGACAATCTCCGAAGTGCCCGCGCTGACAAAGGCGCAACCCAGGATCAGGATGTTCAGGCAGATGAATGCAGAAAGCATCCACCCCCAGTTTTTGCCCCTGTCCCACGCAACTTCAGCTGAAGAGGTGTCCATGTCTGACTCAATCACAACACTGGCTGAGTCTGCTGCAATTATGCTGTTGGAGAAATGTGCCTCCTCTTGCTCCCTGTCCTCAGCTGTCGTCTTGCAGGGCTCACATAAATCACTGCTGGTCAAACAATCGCTCGGGTAGCCCTGGTTGAAGCAAATCACTGTTCTCTATTAGATTTATTTACAGGTGAATTATTTGCTGCATCTGGAAGTAAGATATGAGACATGTCAGCTTCAACAGCAAGACCCAATCACTGACTCCCTTATAAAGCCACATCCAACACTAAAGAAAACCTTTCCAAAGATCACACAGTCAGTTCTTGTCATAATTCACTTCCCTTCTGAGGTTTTGGGAAGAACAAAACCACACTAACTACAATTTATTTTCATTACATCAACAGTATTCTACTGCATTTGTAAAAAAAAAAAAAAAAGAATAATATTGCTGTTGATGACAAAGAACAAACTTCCAACAGTTATAAAATGCAGTGTTTAATCAATCAGCCTCTTTTTAACCAAACAACATCCAAGATTTTCAGCATGTTTGTGAGCTTACCTGCTTGAATTGATGTCCTGTGAGACAGGCTGCGCTATTGTGGCTTTTATATACCTCCAAAAAAGGTTGTTTACGTGTAAAGAAAGTCATAAAGTCATAAAATGGTTACCTGTTTTGAACAACAACAATCATAGTGTGTTTAGCACTAAACATTACCATAAAGTTCATAACACTTTTCCAGGAATACCCTTTTCCCATTCCTTTCAGTATTTGTAAAGATACAGGCTCCATTCTGAAATAAACAGCTCTTTTTTTTTTTCAAAAAACATATTATCATTTACTAGGAAAGTTGGACAAAGTGGCATCTAAACCTGCCAAAAATGTGTCTGAAATCCATTTTTTTTCCATTTTAAATTTAAGATTCTTTCCTGCTTTCATTGTATTTGCTTTTTTCTGTATGGAATGGCATGCAAATGATGACAGCCGTCTCAGTTGTTGTGCCCTTGGGCAAGACACTTCACCTGAATTGCCTGTTAGCGGTGGTCAGAGGTCCTGATGTATGGCAGCCTCGCCTCTGTCTGTCTGCCCCAAGGCAGCTGTGCCTACGGACAAAGCTCACCATTGTGTGAATGTGAAGGTGAATGGGTGAATGACGTAGTGTAAAGCGCTTTTGGGGTCGTCGGACTATACGAGTACAAGCCATTTTCCATCTTAAAAAAAAAACACTTCCAAATTTTTTATTTTCTTATTATTATTTTGAAGTTGTTCAAAATAAACTGCTTTGTCTTATTCAATGCTGTAAGGATCTGGGAGCGGCTCCAGGTCTATGCTGCTGCTCTCCCTCTCTTTCCACAGGTGGAGGCTGAAACGAGGAACACCGGCGTAGATCCGCCGGTGTTCCTCGTTTCACAAGGAACATAAAAGGAGACGGCTGCCAACACTTATTGGCCAAAGTGTTAGCCCTAGTGGTAAACCCTGAGTTATTCAAAATTCAGGTTAACAGCCCATTTATTTAGAGTTGCCTTTGACTGTTCAATTTAAACCATTAATTTCAGTCTGTATTCCTAATTCACTTCAGCATACTTTTTGATGTGATTTATTTCTCATGTTTTCGTGAGGCACTTTGAATTTGCTTGTTGCTGCAATGTGCTACATGTAACCTTTAGTTCTCCTTCTCAACGTTCTCCGTGTTGTGTAAATAATGATGGTCAGGAAACAGGATGAGTGAAAAGATCCTTTATCTGTATTGAAATGGAATATACAAAAGAATCAGGTCTCAGGCTCATCAACACCGGAACAGCATCTTCTGCTCGTCACTCACTGACTGGCCTAACAACAGTACTGAACACATTTACAAAAAGATAAAATAATATGTACCTGTATTGAAATTGAATATACAAAAGAATCAGGTCTCAGTCTCGTCACCACGGGAACAGCACCTTATGAGGAATAGCATTCTCTATTAGCTGGCTAGCCAACACATTCCCACGTATATTAAATTAACACAGCTAATAGTTTCCTCGAATACATCACATATACATTAACATCCTTGTTAAACTACATACACTTTACAGTTGGCTAACAATTACATAGAATAGTAATACATCCCTTTTACCAGAACGTCCCCTAAGTGAACTTCAGTCATGCTCATCACTCATCGACTGGCAACCAGGTCCCTGTGTCTACAACACTTTTCACCGCCAACTACCAGTAGTGGTGTGCTGTTTATCCCCGTTATACCTGAACCCAATAAGTATATGACAAGTGGAATTATCTGCATATTAAACCCTGTTACACTCCCCCTTGATGAATTCCACTTGTCCAATCAGAACCAGACAAAAAAAACAAGACTATCAGAACAATACAAAAATAAAATGTGCGAAAATAATACAGGTAAAACTCACAAAAACCACATACAATCACAATTCAGATACACAGGAAGGCAATACACAACCACCCCTTCCAAATGTACATTTAAGGTGTCACCATATCAAAATTACAGCTACAAAATCCCAGTCCCAAAGACTATCCTATAAGGAGCAGTATGAGGAGAGGTTGGCCAGACCCATCCACGCACAACTGATCAAAGGCCAGCTGAATCCGAGGCGACACACGAACCTCAACCGTAACAACTGCAGATTCAGATGCTTTATTGACCACAGCGTCCTCACCCTGATCAGCATCACCCATATTCGACTCACAACTTACACTCAGTGTAGTCCAGAAACCCACACACTTGTTCTGAACTCAGCCAAGTCCGAAGTAACCGCACTGACAGCTGATTTCTCCATACTCAAAGGTGAAAATAACAATCTATTTATCCTTTCTACAAATTGAGCACATTTGATTTGCTAAATATGAGAAACTAAATATTCCAAGTTTTTAAAGTATTTATATTAAAATTTTGGCTGAAAAAGGCTTACCAACAGCCTTTTGGGGGGGAGGATTAAAGAGAAAAAATTACTAATATGAGAAAAAAAGTCATAGGAGAATAAAGTAAAAAAAGACAAAAGTGGTAATATTATGAGAAAAACGTCATATTATGACAATTAAGGGGGGACATTTCCAGAATAGTCAAAGTTTGCATAACTATTTTAGTCCTGGAGTAATAGGGCCAGGTTAGATTCTTATAATTATTTTTATTCTTTACAAGAATAAAGTCAGGAGAATGAAGCCAATGGGATACGAAAATAAACTCGTAATATTACAAAAATAAAAATATTACGAATATAAAGTATATCCTGAGATTAAACTTCCTCTGATACTAAGTGACTCAGACCAACTGCAGATTTGCCACATTCAACATGGCGGACGCTCTGACGCATTTGCAGCATAGGCAGAACCCGCCCAACGAGGCGTCTACGTATGGCTAGGCCGACGTGCCTATACGGCGGCCATCTTGGGTCAGACCACAGATCAGACAGCTGCTGTCAGAATGAATAGGAGGCAGCTCAGATCTCATTTTAATCATATGTTCACAATGCTCGTGAACTTTCAGACAGATTACACATATTTATTCAGAATCAAAACTATTTAAACTGAAGTCAAACTGGATAAAAAATGTACACGCACACGCATATTTTGCAGTTACATATTAATCTAATAAACACACAAATAATACACACATAAATCTCTCTCTCTCTCTCTCTTTCAATATATATATATATATATATATATATATATATATATATATATATATATATATATATATATATATATATATATATATAATAAATATATATATACAGGACTGTCTCAGAAAATTAGAATATTGTGAAAAAGTATACTAGTAGGCTATTCAACTAATAACTTGAATCGTCTAATTAACTCGAAACACCTGCAAGGGTTTCCTGAGCCTTGAAAAACACTCAGCTTGGTTCAGTAAACTAAATCACAAGTATGGGGAAGACTCCTGATCTGACTAAACACAAATGAACACCAAAAAAAGAAAAAATATTTTAGTCAGCCGATGGACGCTGAGTGCTGCATGGTCACCTTTTCTGCGCTCTGGGGTTGGAGAGCTGCCTTTCAGCACCTGGAGGCGGGTGTAGCTTCTTTCCCCTGCAGGTTATGGCAGAATGTAAAGCTCAGAGTCTAAAGTGGTTTATAGGCCAGTCATCATCATTAACCAGGAAATATTTGATCCCTGAAAATGCGTTTCCTCCTAATTCTCCCTCATCCAAGGTCTTCCAACAGTGCCAATGCATCCTCAGCATTACGCATGAGTGTGTTTGACCGTTTACAGCAATTAATTGCTGCACACCTTTTCACAATAATCTTGTAATCTATGGAACACGTCACCCTGGAGATAATCGGGGAAAGTGATGGTAGAAAACCCTGATAAGATGTTCTGTGGACTTTTAAGGTTTGAGTTGGCTTATGGGCATTTTTATTTGATTTATTTAAAGGTCCTTTTGTAGTTTTGAAGGCTTAAAATGAAGTTGAACTACGATTAAAGTCTGATATGGAGTGAAATTGAACGTCTGAGAGGAATCATGACGCAGTTTGGCTGCAACCCACCACTTTACCATCTGTGTCGCCATTTTCCTTCATCTCCAAAATGTGTGTAAGCCTGGGTCAGAGCTGCCGTGAGGATCGAACATTTTCCCCTCAAGTTTTATTTTGTTCTAGATCTGAATTTTGCATGGAAAAGGGGATTCACACATTTCAGGCCCATTTTGTGCGTACGCAAGCTTTATAAAGGCGACCTCTGATCCTTATTCTGCAGGCTGTAAAACCTGATAATCCTGTTCTTCCTGCTCTCAGACACACCTTGAAGCTGGTGGAACAACATCTGTTGGAGGTGAAAGCTGATTGGCTGCAGCCTCTCTGCTCTGACACGTGATTCGTAGATCAGAGCTGTTGCTGTTTTCAGGAAATGAAACTCACACAGTCACTGTGACCGAGAGGAGAAATGGAGCAGAACCAGCTGGACCGAAAACCTTCTCCTGTTCGATCTGTCTGGATCTACTGAAGGATCCGGTGACTATTCCCTGTGGACACAGCTACTGTATGAAGTGTATTAAAAACTTCTGGGATGGAGAGGATCAGAAAGGAATCCACAGCTGCCCTCAGTGCAGGGAGACCTTCACACCGAGGCCCGTTCTGAAGAGAAACACCATGTTAGCAGCTTTAGTGGAGCAGCTGAAGAAGACTGGACTCCAAGCTGCTCCTGCTGATCATTGCTATGCTGGACCTGAAGATGTGGCCTGTGATTACTGCTCTGGAAGAAAACTGAAAGCCATCAAGACCTGTTTAGTCTGTCTGGCCTCTTTCTGTGAGAAGCACCTTCAGCCTCATTATGATTCAGCTGCATTTAAGAAACACAAGCTGGTGGAGCCCTCCAAGAACCTCCAGGAGAACATCTGCTCTCGTCATGATGAGGTGATGAAGATGTTCTGTCGTACTGATCAGAAGTGTATCTGTAGTCTCTGTTTAATGGATGAACATAAAGGCCACGACACAGTGTCAGCTGCAGCAGAAAGGACTGAGAGGCAGAGAGAGCTGGAGGTGAGACGAGAAAACATCCAGGACAGAGAGAAAGATGTGAAGCTGCTTCAACAGGAGCTGGAGGCCATCAAGCACTCTGCTGATAAAACAGTGGAGGACAGTGAGAAGATCTTCACTCAGCTGATCCGTCTCATCCAGAAAAGAAGCTCTGATGTGAAGCAGCAGATCAGATCCCAGCAGGAAACTGAAGGGAGTCGAGTCAAAGAGCTTCAGGAGAAGCTGGAGCAGGAGATCACTGAGCTGAAGAGGAAAGACGCTGAGCTGAAGCAGCTCTCAGACACAGAGGATCACAACCAGTTTCTCCACAACTACCCCTCACTGTCAGCACTCAGTGAGTCTACACACTCATCCAGCATCAAGATCCGTCCTCTGAGCTACTTTGAGGATGTGACAGCAGCTGTGTCTGAGCTCAGAGATCAACTACAGGACATCCTGAGAGACGCATGGACAAACATCTCACTGAGACTCACTGAGGTGGATGTTTCACTGTCAGAACCAGAACCAGAGAGCAGAGCTGGATTCTTGAGATATTCATTTGAAATCACACTGGATCCAAACACAGCACACAGTGATCTGTTACTATCAGAAGGGAACAGGAAGGTGACATGGATGAATCAACCTCAGTCTTATTCTAGTCATTCAGACAGATTCATTGATTGGCCTCAAGTTCTGAGTAGAGAGAGTCTGACTGGACGTTGTTACTGGGAGGTGGAGATCAGAGAGAGGAAGTTTATGTAGCAGTCGCATACAAGGATATCAGCAGAGCAGGAAGAGGGAATGAATGTTTATTTGGAGTCTTGGGCATTAAATTGTTACCAAGCAGGTTATAAATTTGTTCACAACAACATCTGGACCTCCATCTCAGGTCCTGGTTCCTCCAGAGTAGGAGTGTACCTGGATCACAGAGCAGGTATTCTGTCCTTCTACAGCGTCTCTGAAACCATGACTCTCCTCCACAGAGTCCAGACCACCTTCACTCAGCCGCTACACGCTGGAGTTTTGGTTGGAGGTTCTGCTGAGTTCTGTAAACCCAAATAGACAGAATCCAGTGAAGGTTCGGTGAGTTTGATTCTGGCTTTTAAATCTCCAACAGATTATTTTCTTGATCGTTGTTGTTTTATTTCTAAACTGCACAGAAATCAATAGTCAGAGATTGTCAGCACTTGTTTTTTCTTCTGAATTGATGTTCTGGTTCTGTTGGGTTTGTTTATTTCTCAACTTTGTTTTCTAAACCAGCAGATCAGCACCAGAATATTTGCTGTTTTCCCTCCTTGTTGCTTTTAGCAGCAAAAACTGTGAACTCAGCAATAAAATGTCAAATGATTCCCCAGGTTTAAAAAGTGGAACCAGTTCTTTGATCCGGTTCTAGTTTGGACCCGTTTTGTTGAGTCCAGACACACATGAGACAACAGATGTCATCTAATATTCTAAATTTCTCATCTGAGAATTGTTATATTTTGAATGTTTTATTATGTTTAATCATTAATTTAAAACTTCTTTAAGGTAAATAACCTCAAAACTACAAAATCACCACAACTCTAATTAGTATTTCAGTAAAAATTACAATGAAGCTGTACAATATAGTTTTATTTGAAACTTAAAATTTACAGGATGTGTTTAGCAGAAAAAAAATCTGTAATAAAGAGATATAATGTGAATTTATGGTGTTTTATTGAAGGTGTTACAGATTTATACCACAATTATGACCTACATCTAATATTTGTGATGAACATTAATGTGATTTCAATAAATAAAGACTTTTTTTTCCCCAGTGTCCTGTCTAGCAATGTGGCAATAGGAATTGATGTCTCAATGCCAGATAGAGCTCGACAGATTTTGCTTTTACAAGTGGAGCGAACAGCTTTCGCCATAGTGCTCTACTTGATTTATGCATGTAAATAGCTTTATTGTGATTCCTGCAGGGAGAATTTCAAATTATATGGACATTACAATGGGAGAGTAAAGGAAGAACAAGAAGTGAAAGAGAAAGAAAAGAAAAAGATTAGAGGTGAAAGAAAGAAGAGATAAAAGGGAGAGAATGATAAAACCTTCTCCGTCTGCTCCGTCACCTGGAAAGAAAGATGCAAAAAGAACAGCACAACCAACAGACATAAAGCAACAGATACAATCGAATAACACCTAGATGCCATTGCTAAATCATATATATTATTATGTAAGCTGACATGTGTAATGTGATACTTGAAAAAAGAAAGTGAAAGAACATAAATAAATAAATAAATTATAAGATTACTGTATATAAGTGAACATTTAATACCAGGGACCCAGCACCTGTGGGAGTTTGTGAGAGTGCACTAGTTTAGGTGAAAATTATACAGAAGGAAATAGCTTGATAGTGGTTGTGGAGAACCAAAGGCCCGCCTTCCCCGAGCACAGAGGCAGGAGTCAGGGGACCCATAATCCCGGACTCCCAAAGGGGCCCCTAAAGCAGGGCGCCCAGGAGGGGCCGACACAGGATATCTGCAACCCCCCCCCCCTCCCAAGGAAAGAGTAGAGACGACCCCGAGGAAATCCCCCAGCCACCGCAATACCGACGCCCCCAAGAGCCGCGGGGACGAGCCCGTGGGCTCCGCCGGCAGCTAGCCCCGCTGAAGTGGTCCCGGCCATGGGCCCTGGGAGCCAGAGGCCCCAGGGGCGCCCCGCCCCCCGGGGGGCCAGGCCCCGTGAAGAAGCCGCCGGGAGTGGGCCGGCGCACGCCCGGGAACCCGCCCCAAACCCGAAGCCCACCAATGCGCCAGAGGGCCAAGGCGCCTGCGAACGCAGCGGAGGAGGGCAGGACGTGGGGGGATGGGCTCCGCATCTATCGGAGACTTGAGATGTTCTTGGGAGAGGGAGCGGACCACACCCATACCTGAAAAAAAAAAAAAAAAACTCATTCACACCATCCCTCCCTTGTGCCCCACTCACCATACACAGATTAAAAAAAAAAAAAAAAAAAGACGCTGTACACACATTCCCACATAACACTCGCATCCAACACGGACCAGAGGGGGGGGGGGGGGTCACCCCAAATAGACTATACGACTGCTTGTGCCCGACCCCCGGCCCCGCCCCCGGACCAGACGCCCCCCGGACCGGGCCCCCCAAAGAGGGCTGGCCAACACGACCCGTACGAGCCACCCAGCCAGAGTCTTTAAATAAATAAAGACTTTAAGTATTAAAGTGAGACATTGTTTCTATTTACTGAGTCACTTTATTTTATTTTTCTGTTGGCATTAAATATTTTTTTTCAGCAAATCTTTGTTAATTATGTTGTACTGGCCTAATCCTGCTTCGCTACTAAAGGCCCATTTTTACCCCGGTTTAAGATTTGACAATAAATGAGAAAACATTGATCAGAGGTAAAACATTGTAATATGCATATTTAATTTATCAGAAATTAAATATGGAGACAGAGTATTACATTACCGTTTGTAGTATTCATTATATGGTGCCCTCATGGTGATGCAGAGGTCTGTCTGAAGTAAGTTTTGGAAAGACATCCTTTTCATCAACTTAGTGCTCCTCCCCCTAAGCTCAGGGGGAGGGTGGTTGAGCCCCTCTGTTTGGAACAAACAAACCCTTCTGGTTCTGACCAACCCCCCCTCCCTGGCAATCAAACGTCATGTGTTATTCTACCCGGCAACAGAGAGGAGACATACCTTCTGCCTAAGATATTTTTCTTAACAATTCCCTCTGTTTTGATCCAACAGATCAAACCAAAAACTAGGCTAATGTAATGTGTCAGAACCCTCAAACAAAGTGTAAATGGTAAGATGCAATAATGTAACCCACTGTCCCCTCTGTTGGTGACTAGTGAAATCAAATTAAGTTCAAATCTACCCCTTAAAAGTAAGATATCCCAAGTATAAACTAATAAGCTACTAAACCTTTCTGAATCTTAAGCATACTAGAACCAATAAAAGTAAGCACCTTTATCCGGTAGGTGTAAGCCTAAGATAACTTTGCAACTACCAAGAAACTGTTACATGAGCTAAATACGACTCTAGGAGTCCTAAACTAGATTAACAAGATGCCTTTTTAGAAATTAATATAACCTGTGAAAGCACTGCACTCCGATCAAACCACAGAATAAAGACCAAATTATCATGCAACACAAAACCAAGATCCTAACAGTACTAATATTTAACACCTTATGAATATAGAATTTATAAGACAAATACAGTGATTACAAAATTCTCTTTTTTTACACAATGCATTCAATTGTTGTCATGATGTCTTACGTCTCAGAGATGTCTTCTTCTCGCCCTTAAAGATAATGGTTTACAAAGTCATTTGTCCCAACCGCGATCTCCACACAGCTGTATGCTAATCTTTTATTAAAAATAAAAAACGAAAACAAAATAAAAATCCAGCAGCCTCATCCGTGAGTGGCTATCGGCGCCTCAAGTTGCTCCAGAGATGTTTCCTCAAACCCTCTTGTGGCTGGTACGCATGGGTCTGGAATCTGATGGGCCTCCTGACCTGTGGCCCACACAGGTCAGGAGGCCCTTAGAGATGACCTTAGCGTGCACTCCTCATTCGAGGTCGGGGCTGGTGGACCCTCCTTCACATTCCTGGACTCACCTAGTGTTATGTCTCCAATACAACCTGAAACTTACATGACAATCTTTAGATATCAAATTTTCGTGTGCTACCTGTAAATTCCTGGGAGCTGACGTTGCACACCGAAAAACTCCTTCCAGGCATATGGAATGTATCCTGTAATGAAATTAACTGAACACTCCAACCAGAAACAAACATCAAAGCTTTTTACCCCATGTCAATTTAGTCTGTGCACAGATTGTTAGCCAATTGTTTTTACGAATCCCCATTAATCCTTACCAGCTTCCACTGTTCCATCTTCATCCTATTGGGAAACCTATTTTAGAAATGTAATATTTAAAGAGACATTTTATCACAATTTCTCTGTCCTTTTCACGGGCCTCTGATCGTCCTGCAAAAGAATGCACACACGCGCACACAAATACTTTAGACCTCTAATGGGGACCTCCATGTCTGTAGAATCAAAAAGTAGTTAATTCAGTTTTGAAATCAAAATACATTTTCCTGTAAGAATGTCCGCATCTTCTTTGGATTAAAAAATTACCATACATCGCACCACGTCACACAAAACTTCTCAGCACGCTGTATGTCACCACTCTATTAAACTCTGTAACCTCTACCCAACCTCAGAGGTCCTACTCTGTGTGGTTCAGAACACATAGTGAACCCCCATACTATTCCCTTATCTTCCTATCAACTTGTTACAAATCCTGATCCAGTTAACTCCAACATATAATATATGCAGCTTTCAATCCTTAGCTATCCTTCCTGACACACACGATTTTAAACTACTACTTAAGCAGGGCCTTTAATAGAACTAGCTTACACTCTAAAAACTAATACTAGGATTAACTCAATTTTATTGGTGAAACATTTTTACACTTAAAAATATTGAGTAAATTTAAAAGATGGGAAATCAAGTAAATGTAACTTATGAAATTGGTAAATCTAAGTAAAAAAATTAAGTACATCTGAATAACTAAATGTAGTATAATGACAGATAAAATTGAGTAGATCTAATTAAAATCTTAAGTCAATATAATAGTAACCCTTGGTGAAAACCAATAATAAAATTGTGTTGATATGACCAAAATGTTAAGTAGATATAACTTAAAACATAACTATAATTTAACAAAGGAAATGTGTTAAATTTACTTCATTATTTACCTTAATTTAATTTATATTTTACTATCAATTATTTAAATAAATATGTTACATGTACTTAATATTTTAACTATATTTATCCTTTGTCTTCAAAACTACAATACACTTGACATCCATATCCTAAAAAAAAAGTGAGTGCACAGATATGAAATTTTATACATTTATTTGTCAAATGTTTACATGTGTAAAGATGTCCACAATTCTTACACAACAGAATAGTCGTAATTGCAATATTCTTGAGTAAACAAAACAATACTTCAGCTGACTCGTGTGTGTGTGTGTAAACAGTAAAACAGCTCAGCAAACTTTTCTTTGTTAAAATTAAAGGAGAACTCCGGTGCAAAATGAACCTGGGGTGTAATAACACATTGATACCATTGTGAACCGTTCTCTGGTATTTATTTTCATGATTATCGAATGTAATGAGTTTTACCTCTAAATTGTTTGGCTTATAACACGAGCATAGGGGGCATATTATGCCTGTACACGTGATGGTACTGTCTTATAAAGTATATTATTATTATTATTATTAAACTGTCTCTACACTTACACAGTTCTCAATGCTTCGGTTTGCATCTAGGGACCCTCATTATGCTACTGTGTTAGCGTGGGGCTATTTTGAGCCTTGTTAGTGGTATTAACTAGTGGTAATTTTTTACTTATAATATGCCCCCTATACTAGCATTACAAGCTAAACCGTTTAGAGATAAAACTCTTTACATTCAATTATCATGAAAATAAATACCAGAGAACGGTCGTCTCAGTACAGATGTGTTATTACACCCCAGGTTTATTTTAGACATTACATCAGCTGACTTGTTTGTGTCAAGAGTAAAACAGTACATCAGCTGAGTCTTACACCAGGTTAGGAACACGTATACCTTGCCAATAAAACATTTCTGCATTAACAGAGCATCTTGTCGGACAATAGTCAGCAAGTTAGGTACACAGATAATTCTTTAGTCTCTGTACCTTGTTTGAAAGGTTTCCAGGATCCAGCTCCAGCAGTACCTTTTGGAAAAACTCAAAACTGTATTTGAGATTCTTGGGGTATCTCAGATCCAAGGCATATGTTAGTCCCAACAAATAGCAGCAGGCTCTGCTAGGATCTCCAAGACTGCTAAGAACAGTGATGCCCTCAATCACAATTCCTACATCTGTAGGTTCATTGACAGACACATCTTCATTCCGCAGCACGTAAATCTTCATAACTTCGTCGGCCAACTCCTCTTGAACATCAATTGGTGCATTTGCAGCATTCTGCAAACGTAAAGATTAGTGGTTAGAGCTCACTTTTTTGTAATAACTTGAGTGTCAACATTAAAAAATTCACACAGGAGTTCAAAATATTTGGTAGTTTATTCGAAAAAAAATTTTCATGGAGTCATTTATAATATATATAAAAATAATTATACATACACACACACACACACACACAAGTGGTGGATAACAATTTTTTATCGTAGTTAATCACATGATTTTCTTGCGCTGCCAAATGTGAATTGTCTTGAACTTTGAATGCGACGCACAGCACAAATCATTGGAGGATAGACTGATCCTTACTGTTTGTGAGTTTCCATAATCTATTACTGTTTACTACATAGTAAATCAGCAGGAGTGAATTTGCATTCGCATGGCATAGCATACCAGCAAAACTAGATGAAGGCCTATCAGGTAAAGTTATGTGGCCTATAATTTTGACTTAAGCTAAATAGGCTACAGCTAAAGCCATTGGCATGGTTACTATCAATAGAGTGCCTGACCTTATCTCGTATGATCACTGGAGCAAAGGGCAAGCAACCCCGCGGTGCCATTCGTCAATAAATAAATTAGTCAAATCCTACAAAGCAGCAATTAAAAATCCTAAAAACTATTTAACTAACCTCAAAGTCCTTTATCAAGGAAGATGCATCTTCTCCAAGATGATCAATAAGACATCGAATGATGACCTCTCGTTTTTGCTGAATGGATACCCCACTCTGCAGAAAAGAATTTTTTCTAAATAACTAATAAGATTTGTAAAAATTTCAATTAAATCAACAATAAATACTTGAAACATTGGCAGAAAATAATAGTATTTATGGAGTGGTGCAAAGTAGATGCAAGTAGCAAGAATACAAACAAAACAAACTCAGTCATGGTGCAGAAGAACATACAGATGCAGACATAATTCTAGTATAGTTGTTTTTTCTATACAATTACCTAAGCCTCGCTCACACTATACAGGAGTTTTAAAATCCTAACCGATTTTGAAATCTGGTTGCAGCACACAATAAAGGAGAATCTTTGCAGATTTTCTTACCTCAAATCTTAAACAAAATAGGAAAATAGTGGCGCATCACACACTGCAAGATATTCTTAAGGTTATCTTGCAAGATTTACCACCTCATGTGATGCAATGTCACAGGGAACCGCATGTATACAAAATGGATACTGTGTTGTGGCAACTTGCTGTAATATTATTTATTCCTTGTAGGAATAAAAACTAAAAGAAAATCAAACGAGTGTGGACGGGAAAAGGGTTGGGGATTGTCTGTTCTACATCTAGAGGAATGTTTTTTTAACTGTTTTGAATTGTTTGCAGTAGTGTTCTAGCAAGGGCTAGATTGTTTACAGTTGTTTGGCAAAATGTTAGCACTAGTTTATAGCGCTAACTTACTGTAGTGTGGAACTGTGTTTTAGTAAAATTTAAATCAAATAGGTTATTGTATTCCAAGATAGACGCAGGAAATGTAGCAACCTTATGCCTCAGGTCTGATCACCAGAAATGCAGCTGTAACAGTAGTTATCATCAAGTAACGTTCTTTTCTATCTCCGTTGTCCACCTAACGCGTATAGCTGAATTTGCGGTTGACATTTTCAAAATTTACGTCACCTTGTAAGAATACCTGTCTCTCTTTGGCTATATTGTGAAAGATTTGATGTTTGAACGCCTCACATTACCAGATAATCTGTGCCAAACATCGGAAACCGATCAAGGTCCTCGACAAGATTTTTTTCTTAGATTCTTGGGAGGAGATAATCAGGCATAAATCGGTGTAAAACTCCTGTAGTGTGAGCTAGGCATTACTGAAATAAAGTCATTAAATACTTAAGAGTAGTACAGGACACAGATAATCTGGAAATTAAATCAGTTTCCTCTGGCTCACTCCACTCCAGAGAGAATGCAATGAAAGTACCTGTAGTAGAATACTCATGTGTGCCCGATGACGCTCGCCTGCAGCACCCTTCTTTGCTTGGAACAGGGACAGCAGTTTGGGAGAATACAAGTCCAACATTGACATGAATTTCGGCTCCAGATTGCGTGTGGTGATCCTTTGGAACTCTGCGCTGACCTAAAACACAAAGATGAGAAAAGACAAAGAAAGAACTGGTAACACAATCTATTGTCATTTCAATTCAGCAAACAGTAAAACATGCAGGCTTTCTGTATTTATTTGTGTTAACCTCTGCACAAATTCCATTTACTCACTTGCGAGATGTCAAACAAGGCTGGCCATCTGTCCATGATATCTTTGATGCTCATCTGTAGGCTGATGATATCTTGTCTTCTATGTGCAAAGGTTTTGCACATCAAGTTCTTAATGGCAGTGCAGTCTTTCTTCTGTGACTCGGCAATTAGCAGTTGTCGGTCCAGCTCTTGTTGTTCCCTGCTGTCTCCTGCTGGATAATGTGGGAGAAAACTCACTTCTCCTTTCCGCGCTTTCTTTATATTCTTTGCAGGTGCCCTGTCTTCATGGTGCTTGTTTTTAAGGGAATTGCAGGTAACATCAGGAAATCCAAGACTTCTGAGCTTTGACCTGTAATTTCCCATTTTGTATTTGAGACTATACATCCATCCAATCCAGCCATTACGACTCCCTGGTTCAGTCAGACATGGGTGCTTTTTGACTAAGGCCTCGGCCACCTCACCGATCTGAAGGCCTGTGGGGTAAGCTGTGTAGCCGTACATGTAGTCTGCTAGTTTTTCCATAATCTCAGACTTGATCCGAGGATTATTCAGCAAAGTGCCATTTTTGCCAAATTCTTCATTGGCATTCTTCAGTACTGCCTCTGTTGCCACAGAGAAAAGTGGAATAATAATATCATCTGGCCACAATGATCTATGAGGGCTTCCACGAGGGGTTAGTATTACAGTGTCTTGGGAAGATGATGTGTCACTATTCTGGTAATCTGACCTTGTATCAGAAGCAGAGCTTGAACTGCTATTCAAATTGCTTACATCAGTCTGGTTTTCAGTGGGAGTACATGTAAGCACGATTGAGGGAATAATCACAACTTTTATTGTCCCCTTGTGTTGAATCTGGTTGGTAGAATGGAGTGTGAAATAATCACCAAAGTCCTCATCCAAGTAATGGAGGGTAAAATCGTCAATGATTCCAAATGTATCCTTCACAGTCTCATGTAAGCCCTCCACAGTGCTGGGTATTCCTGAGGATAGAGTAAGCTTCTCACTCCGGTGTTCTATAATAACTTTCAAGGCAATGCAATCCATCTGGACCAAAACAGAAAAATAAACAACCCAAATTAAGGTTGGTGTTACAGATACAAGAGTCTCAGTCTTTTAACCTAACATTGGCAAACAATGTGACGTTTCAGTGTCACCATGTGTTTGCCTCCCACAAAATATGCTGTCATGGGATACGTGTCACCAAGTTCATTATGCTGCAGCAGGGTAATTTTTCCAGTGTGATCCAACACAAATGCCCTGAAATGTTCGTCATACCAGCTGTTAAGTAATTTCACAATAAAACAAACATTATTGTCAACAATTACAATTTGTGAAATCTCAACAAAATCAGACAGACCACCAGTTGGCCCATAAGGCAAAACCATCCCAGCAGCATATTTAGTTCCATGGTACATCACAACATTGGTCAAGTTCACAGAGGTTTGTGTTGGATAAACCTTCTTGAAAGACTGCTGTATTTCCATATCAAGTAGCTCTAAAGGAAGAGATGATATTTTAGTGATGCATATTTCAGATTTCAAAGCATTTGATTGTGAATGGTATGCCATCATCATTTGGTGCTTTGAAGCAAGTGACATTAATACATTTCTGAAGTTGTGCGTGTATCGAGTTACTTTCTTAAAGAAGCTATGTTTTGCCTCAAAGCGCATAGTCCAGAGGCTAACCAAAGGACCAAACTCTCTTATCTTATCAGGATAATGCTCCAGAAAATGGTGCTTTGGTGTTAATTTTTGCTCTGGGAAAACTTCCAACAGCCTGTGACGATGTTCTGATATGAGTGTGTCTAGGTAGCAAATACTTTCCTCAGTATGAATAGGAAATACTACAAGCTCAGTAATATCTTTTAAACACATGAGAACTTGCCATGCTGGATCATTCAGTGGTATCTTCGCCCCAATAATGAATGATAATAGTCTTAATAATGTCCAGTTCTCATGTGCGTTCCCACCTATACTTTTGCGCAAAACAAAATTTGTTGGGATTGGCTGGGGTTGATCAGTTTTGTCAGTCCATCTGTATGGAAATTTTGTTATGGAATTGTTAAGTTCTGTCAAGGTGAAATACTGTTTGCGGATGAACACATGAAGACACAGTGCCAATTCCAACGGAATTATGCCTTCAAAAAGATCATGCAGAATATCTGGTGGGTACCCTGTTACAAAATGAAAATAACTTAATTTACTGGTGATGGGACAACCTTTCTTCACACCATAACAGTGTACCAGAGTAGGATTTTCCTTTATAGTTTGAACATGTAAATTATAGTTCTCTTCTGTTCTTGGTGGAAAAGCTCCGGAACGCACTTCTTTTTGCTGATAGTCCGAATGGTGTCCAATACAAAACCTACAGATGTAATGTCCAGAAAAGTTTTCTACAAGCCCACCCAAAGAATGAGCACCAAGATTGTCAGCTGAAATGCAAAAAACAGTGCCTTTGATGTTTGTACCAACCTGAGGCAAAAAAATTCCTTCCTTCTCAAATATTATGAGATCTTTCAAAAGAGGCTCCAGAACAGCTTCATAGCCAAATTTTTTTACATCATTTACCTTACAAAGAAGAGCCAAATGAATAGATGTTAGCTGTGATCTTAGATCAGATGGTACATCTGCAAGTACCCAGTACACTGCTGTGACTTTATGTTTTTTGCGTGAAGTTCCAAGAGGATTGCAGATTTCAAAATCATCTATGTAGAGTATAAGTGAAATACTGAACTCTTCATTAGCATGAAGTTCATTTAGCTTGAAATATTTACCATCATGGAAGGATGCCAAATGTGAAAAGTTTGAATGTTTAGTCAAAACATGGTTAACAATGTCTTCATTAGTCAATAATTGCTGTCTGGTAAAGGTCTGTAAAACCGGCACATACTGAAAGCTGCAATTCCCCTCTGGATCTAAAATATACTCTACCGGCTCATTTACACTAAAGTTTTCTTTAAAATATTTTCCCCTCTTAAACTTTGAAGAAAAGGGACCATCAGGATCAAATGCTGCATTTAAAGGATTTGCGTGACACAGTTTGTCTACCAATTCACTGACAATAGCTTCATCTATAGCACACTTATTCTTTATGAAGATTTCACTAACTAACTTTGGAATATACTGAGATGACAATGTACAAATAAAATGAAGCTGTTCCACCAAGTCATCAACACATTTGCCAGGCACGTTATAGATGCTTTCCAATTTTAACAAGAAAGAACCAATATTTCTCTCTATTTCATTTATATTAGCTCGCCCAACACTGTCCCTTTCACAATCCAACTCTAAAGTGGTGTCAAAGTCCACATGTCCATGTGATTCTAACACTGGATCGCAGATGTCATTGTTAGTCAAATTTGGATGTTTTGTTATCACATCGGTCTTAAAATCTTTCCATGAATAGGACTTGTGCTTTCTACTTCTGTGTGTTGCATAAGTCCCATATATGTTTGTCTTAAAATCACATCCAGCAAAAGCACAGTCTATGGTTTCATGTCTTTTCAAGTGGGAATTAATATGTTGGAAATATTCTTGTGTATTAGGATAAAGTGAGTCACAAATTTTACATCTGAAAGATTGCTCAACTTCACGCTCTTCAGTTTCTTGCAAAGTGTGGGATCTATACAAGTGTGTACGTAGGCCACCCCATGTCTTAAATGAGCAAGGACAGTTTAAATGAAGACATGGTACTGTATATCCACGAGCAAAGGTACCATGTTTTAGTCGATAGTGCTTCAGAAGTGGCCCTTTTGATGAATCCACAAATGTGCAGAGCTTACATTGCCATCCCATAAGGTGCCACCTAAAAAGGATTATAGTGTTAACATAGGGTGCTAACAGAGTGATTAGATGCTACATCATTTCATTTTTGGAATGATATATTTTTATCATAAAGGCCAATAAAAGGCGTGTATAATTTAAACTACTTGGACACTAACAGTAGCTGTTATTAAGTGTTCATACTGCTACTATCCTTCCAGGCACTTCTCAACTCGATGAACTTGACACTTTATGAAGTTCTGTGGATTAAAGCTCTAGGTGACAGTTTGCCAAATATCAGAGAAATAGATAACTTAAACACGCCACTTAAAATAGTATAAAAATAAGTATAATACAATATAATAATAATAAAAATTTGCATGGGAACACATTTAAACTATTATATTACTAATATCCTACCAAATTATAAGGAATTAACTAAATTATTAATATAATAGTTCAATATAAACTATTCAAATATTATAAACTGATTGATGAAGTAAAGCAATTGTTCAACAACCCTTTAAGGTTTAATTGCGCCAATGAGCTATATTTAACATCAATCAGTAGTTGGCAGTTCAACTAAAAGTACTTTTCATTTGTAAAGTATTTGGGTTTATTTCGAGAATAACTATACATAAATAACTATATTGAGAAATATATTGTTACCGTGACATAACAGTCATATTGTGAAATGGAATTTTGGTCATACCACCCACCCCTTACAACTCACTCTTCTTGTTTACTGTCTTTCTGAGCTTGTGTAAACCAAATGAATATGTTGGGATCCTCGATCCTAAGGCTATACATTTAATTCTCCTGAAACTTTGTAATAAATAGATAAAATGTACTTGCCGTACTGTGGTCTTTGTTCAGCTTCTTATCCTCAGCTGTGTTGGTGCTGTGAAACAAATGAAACATGATCAATAAAATTCACCTTCTCTTGCTCTAGCCATTAGTATCTGTACCCAAATCTTTTACAATCACAATGCCTCAATCGCAGATGGACAATGGCATCAATTGGCCCAACCCTAATTTGAACAATTATTTAAAATGAAACTACTGGAGACAAACTGGAGAAAAATTACCATGCATTATCCTAGTTGCAGGTGTTGAGCAAAATGTCAACATGCATGCACAATTTGATATTATTTGACTAAACAGTATGCGTTTTCATTAGGATTTTATATTTAACTTGTGCTTACTCTAATCTGCCCGGTTCTTTAGCAATACCAGTCCAGTACAAATAATTATAGATCTAAAAATAAAAAAGTTTTAGTTTTCAGTTTTAGAATTGATTAACATTTTAAATATGAGTAAATGTTGCATCTATAGCAGCAACAGTAAAATGTAAAACAGCAAAGTTACTATACACTTAACCATATCCCACTGAAAACAAAAATAAAATGTCAATAAAATAAATAATATTGAAGACAAAAATCCTGAGTGAAGTTTAGAAACAATGGCCAGGCATCATCCGTCCTGTCCCCATCCATCATCTGCTGATCAGGTGATTTACTGGTTTGTCTCAGCCTGACATTGTTCCATTGCATACAGACAGCTTTCCCTTCACCTCCTTCACAGCTAAGTTCTGTTCGCTAACCAATCATGTTGTCTACATACTGAGAAATGTCGCTACGCCTAGCTTCACTCACATACATCTGGGACATCTCCCATAGATTTCTCCAACCAATTTTATTGTCTGGCCAATCAGGACGCATGGCTGGAGTTTCATAGATGTGACGTAGAGGAGACGCGACCATGACGTGAGACTGTTTTGATAGCAATGGCGGCTCGTCGAGGAAGCAAGCGTTAACATTGATGCTGCTATTTCTTCCGTGTTGTCCAATCTACCTAATATTGTTTCATTAAAAGAACATCAGAGAACGCCTCTGAAGGCTTTTGTTGGTGGAAACCATGTTTTCGCCCTTCTCCCGACCGGATTTGGCAAGTTGTGTTTTCCGGGGCGCGTCCACGTCTGCGCGTCCGCGTCTGCAACGGACGCGCAGACGCGGACGCGCCCCGGAGCGGTTAGCGGTTAGCGCGAACCATGTTAGGAGGCCTTTAGTCCTCAACGCGGTCGGCCCGGAATCGACTCCGACCCGTGGTGCTTTGCCGCCTGCCCCCCCCCCCCCCCTCTTCCTGTCAGCTCACTGTCAATAAAACGCGTGCCACTAGAGCCGCAAACACATAAAAAAAAAAATGTATATTTTTCCCTGCGTCGCTCTCATAGCGTCACGGGTTAGCTTCGGTGTGAGTGGTTTAAATAGCACATCCAGTGTTCCCCGCAGGTAATTGGCTTGGGGGGACGACACGGCTTCCGCGGACCGAATCGCGGGGGGGGGGGGGGGTGGACGACACGTTTTCCGCGGAGCGGGGGGTATCCATGTGTTTTTTCCCTGCCATTCACGCACGCGCGAAAGCAACAACAACAAGCCGCGTGTTAACGTCACATTTTTTATTTTTATTTTTTGGAATGTTGGCGAAGCGGTTGCGTGAGTTTGGCGAGGCGGCCGCCTCGCCAAGATAGCGCTGCGGGAAACCCTGACGTGGATAAAGATGACAGACAAGTGGCTTAACCAAGCATATGCAATAAGGCCCCTATGGAGAGGTCCCAGATGTATGTAAGTGAAGCTAGGCGGAGCGACATACATCTGGCGGAAGTCAGGTTAGCCTGCACATGCTGTCTGCCCAATGTGTGCGCGCGCGCGCGCGCGCTGCCCCCCCCCCCCTTTATTTAATATGGCACTGTGAAGTCGAGAAAGTTTTCGCAGCGCGTTATCCAAATATAAAAACATATTTTAGTATTTTAGTACTTTTATTAGTTAGTTGGTCGTGCTACTGTTATCGTTGGCTGAATTCCCTGTCGACTAAAGTTACGTTAGCTTTAACGTTAAGTACCTTACACAACCCTGCAACGGTTACTTACATATGAAAGCATGGCTACGACAGTAGTACTCAGAAAATTACTCCCTATAAAATGTTAATGAGCAATACATGATTAATATTTCATTAACCTTTACTAGCTGGACACTTACCACGGTAATCTCCCAAGTGCTGTGTCGGTGTCTCTCCTTCTGGCCGCAGGCTGCCACTTGTTGCCAAGGCAGATAGGCAGATTTCCCATGAGGCCGCACGATTAGCGTCAATTTGCCGCGTAAATTACTCACAATCTTAAGTAGTTGATTAAGTTGAAATAATATTAAGTTACAATAAGTAATATTTGTAGTTCTTGAAAATAATCAGTAAAATTAATCTTTACCCAAATATTTTGTTTTAAATTTACATAAATATATAAACAATATCTAAAAAAAATAATTTGTTAAGCACATACTAATTTCATTTTGTGAGATAAACATAAATCATAGTTGTAAATTGGAC
Source organism: Fundulus diaphanus (assembly GCA_037039145.1). Lineage (NCBI taxonomy): Eukaryota > Metazoa > Chordata > Actinopteri > Cyprinodontiformes > Fundulidae > Fundulus > Fundulus diaphanus. The sequence continues at coordinate 10,730,817 of CM073133.1, forward strand.
ACAAAATTAACTGTAGAATTTCTAGACATTTATTTTGGTATGTACAACTCAAACAATCACTTAAGTGATATTAAGAGATTTTATAAAGTTAATATAGCTATTTTTTACTATGATTTTTACTAAGCCTGTGAATCATTTTTTAGAGTGTAGATATGCATTAAGTTACCCTCTGTTTTTCTATTTTATCCAGTGTTTTCTATGTTCGGTAGTTCTTCTAGTTTATGTAGTTGTTCCGTTTTATTTAACATTCACTTATTGTACTGCTAAATCTGTTTAACCCTTCCAGGAACCCGCCTTATAGAGTCTTTCTCCAGCAGATACGTGCTTTCTGACACTTCACCCATTAAATTTCATTTATAGCCCCGGCCTGTTTCTTAGGAGTCAACTGAACAAACATTCAGAGCCATGGGAAAGTTCTTTTGGGTTTTTTCTTTAAACAACCGTTATCTAATCTAGAACGCTGTCATATACCTCCCATGGGGTCCTGCAAAGAACCCCTCATGTCATGATGCAGCCTGTCTGCTGCACCATGCACAGGCTCAAGACACTTTCCACCTTCCATACAGCTCCAGTCTCCAGTTCAGTAATCATCTACACTTGTCAGTCACTAATCAGCCAGCACTCAGCACACCTGTCAGCCTCCCTATTTAAGCTCCCTGCATTTAGTCCTCCCATGTCGGTTCGTTCTGTTGGTTTCTGCTCACTACTACTCATGACTGCTCACCTCACCTGTTCTTGTCCAGCCCGAGTTCCTTTCATCTCCGCCCGCCTGCTGTGGTTCTGGTCCTGCTCTCTCTCCGGTCCTGCAAGTATTCACCAGTCGTGCTGTTAATCCTGCTGTGGCTCTGGTTTCAAAGTCTTCATTCTGCCATGCTGCTGGTCTTGCTACCTCCATAGCCTCTAGTCTTGCGACCTCCGTAGCCTCTAGTCTTGCGACCTCTGTAGCCTGTAGTCCTGCGTCCTCTGTACCCTTTAGTCCTGCGACCTCTGTAGCCAGTAGTCATGTGACCGCTGTAATCTGTAGTCCTGCGACCTCCATAGCCTGTGGCCTTGCGCCGCCCTTAGTAGGTAGCCGCCTGTCCTCCAGGGTACTTTTCCACCGCTGGCCACATCAGACTCTGCTACTTCGCCACCGGGGTCGCCCACCGCGACAAGCGTGTCTAGCTCTGCCACGTCGGGGTCGCCCACCGCAACACCCGTGTCTGACTTTGCCTCGTCGGGGTCGCCCACCGCGACGACCACGTCTGACTGTGCCTCGTTGGGGTCGCCCACCGCGACGCCCGTTTCAGACTCTGCTGCTCCGCCGCCGAGGTCGCCCACCAGAGGTCCCTCCTCCTGGGCATCTAGTGCCTAACCAGGCTGTCCTTTGTTCGCTCCATTGGGGTAGATTTGTGTTTTTGTTTCCTTTGTTTTTTGGACTATTGCCCACCGTCCATTGCCTCCCTCCGCCCACCCTGGGTGGGTCATTTTGTTTTTTAGAGACTCTTGCCCACCGTCCAGTACCTCCCTCCGCCCACCCTGGGTGGGTCGTTTTTTGTTGTTGTCGGTTTCTGTTTGGCCATCTGGGAGCCGGCCTTAAGGGGGGGTGCTGTCATGATGCAGCCTGTCTGCTGCACCATGCACAGACTCAAGACACTTTCCACCTTCCATACAGCTCCAGTCTCCAGTTCAGTAATCATCTACACCTGTCAGTCACTAATCAGCCAGCACTCAGCACACCTGTCAGCCTCCCTATTTAAGCTCCTTGCATTCAGTCCTCCCATGTCGGTTCGTTCTGTTGGTTTCTGCTCACTACTGCTCATGACTGCTCACCTCACCTGTTCTTGTCCAGCCCGAGTTCCTTTCATCTCCGCCCGCCTGCTGTGGTTCTGGCCCTGCTCTCTCTCCGGTCCTGCAAGTATTCACCAGTCGTGCTGTTAATCCTGCTGTGGCTATGGTTTCCAACACTTCATTCTGCCGTGCTGCTAGTCTTGCTACCTCCGTGCTCCGGCTCTATCCTGCTTGCCAGCTCCAGACACGAACAGCCTCCTGCTCCAGCTTGGTCTGGACTCTGCTCATCATCCTCCACTATTCATTACCTTCAATAAACTCTTTAAAACTTACTCTGTTGTGGTTGTGTTCGGGTTCAGAAGTCAAAGCTTGACACTTCATCCAAGTTACTGTGTCATGGGTTGATATATAAAGGTTAAGATCTGTATAACGTTAAAATACACTATTATCATATAAATGCTTATCCCCTAAAACATTAACAAAGAACAGTATTTAGATATCACAGGGAAGCAATTAACCACAAATGCTCATCTTTGTTGAAGTAGGCAGAGGTTGCATAAGATCAGTGTATCTAAATGAAATAATGACTGCAAACTGATCTCAGTGGCACACAGCAATTCGGCTAAGTGAGAATGCTGGATGTTCCAAGTTATTTACATACCGAGACAGGGTGGGTGTCTGGGCAAAGAATATATAAAACATTGTTTATAACCTGATTAAAATACCTGCTAATATAACAAATCCTGGTGAATATCTGGTATATCATAGCTGGCAACTGTTTTATGTAAAATAGAAAAATCTCAATACTTGTCAGCTAATAAGAAATAACCTAACAAATTCGTCAAACCTATGTTGTTAAAAACAGAATGTCTAACTCAGGGCACATCTGTGCATACCAGAGAGAGGCCTCGTGTATAATAAACCTGTCACCCCAGGAAGTTGAAACTGATAGCAACCCCCATTTTGTAAATTTATGGCATGCAGTTGTTAACCAGAGAGAACACTCACAGAAACCTAAATGTGAATGAATCACGTAAAAACATACCCACCACAGTGGATCTTCTGCTTATCATTGCAATGGTAAAGTACACCTTCTGCTGTTTAATTATGTAAATAACAGAGTGAATAGACATGAGTATATTTTCAAAACCGCAAACCTGTACTGCTGGTGTATACTCAATCGGCTGCCTTAAGAAATGTTTAACCATCTCCTGATCCATTTGCCTAGGAGCTCAAAAGATGGAGAAAGAAAAAGAAAATATGAGAACACATGCCATCCAGATCACATCCCATTAAATTTGTTCAGTAGTATATGGATAGAAATAACTGTCTGTGTTTTACCTTAAAGATGTTTGTTACCAGTCTGTGTGGGTCCTGACATGGTCTCAGATTGACATGCAACAGATCAGGAAAACAGGAGATCGGAGTTCAGACTTCACATTCAAGGCTTCCATGTGTGGAACTCTACATTTCTTCCCCCAGTGTTGCAGTGGCAGACCGCTGTAATGTCTCTGCGACGCACCTCAGTGATAAAGTCCCCTTTTCACAACTCAGAATCTGATGAATCAAGTGGCCCCAATGTGTGCAGAAAGTTCATGCAGTCATTTCCCTTGACAGCTTGGGATCAGCACTGTTCATGGGCGTTGGCCACTTTTCCAGGGTGCGTAAAAATTGTTCATGGGAGCTTGCTGGGGTACTGACCTTCTGGAGGTGAGGTCATATTGGGACTTCATGCCAGGCCGACTTGCCGGTGGTGTGAAAAAGCCTCATGCCCATGGCCCAGCGTAACCACATCTGTAGCAGATGTCTGTAGGTGTTCGAAAAGTTCCAATATGTCCACCTCGTCCTTTCGGTCCTCTGCTCCTTCCCCCATGTCTGTGCTAATTGTCACAAGGCCGGGTCCATGTGCAGGAACAACAAATGTGGAATGAAATGAAGAATAGAAAAGCAGAGGAGGCAGCCCCCCTCCTTGAATTAAATTAGAGACATTGCTTGGTGCAAATCGGCTGCTTACTGTTACTCCCTCTCTGCGTTGTTTCCAATAACTGTAAGTGTAGTATCATTTAGTAATTAACAAACATAATTGTTGTCTTTCTCCCCTCCTTTTGAGCCACAAGCAAATGGTGTATCAAATATTGTCCCAGCGAGCGTATCAGTATTTAAATTCATCAGCTGAGATACTGAAGAGGACACGCTTTCTAATATTATTCCTCCAAATAATTCACCCAAATTGGACTGATTTGTTTTAGGATCCACACCTATGTGTTTGATCCATCCTTCTGATTTTTTCCGGTAGATGTTGTGAATCCCAGTCAAACTTAGGAAGCTCTGGTGAAGTGTATAAAAGAAAATGCTATGTACTTACATTTACCAAGAAAGAAATTATAAAAAAAAACTCCTAAAATAGCTCTAAAATCCGTTTTGTGCCCTTGTTTAGAATTATTCAAATTCAGCCAGCCACGATCGATCACCAGCAACGATGTTGAAAAGTTTATTCACCAGAAATTGCATATCACCAAGTGAACAAGTAGAAAGTTCCTCGGCTCCTAAATTACTGTGTGACAAGGGCATCTGCATTTTGGTAGGTCTTTGAAAATGTGGTTACATATACTGAATAATTTGGGGACCGTCCTGTGATTATCCCGTGACATTTTCTGTTTCTACTCATTTCTGCCGCTCTGCAGTATCAGTATCTATAATAAAATTATGCAAGCCATTAACATTTGTCATAGATTCCTCAATATTAGCTGCTTCATTTAGGGATAACTTCAAAACTGGCACATGACTAAATGCAGGGTTAACAAAATCTATCAAATCAGCAGCAATTTCCTTTTGTCAGCACAATTAAGGTACATTTTAATCTTAACTTTTAACTTTTAGTTTTGCTCACTCGTGTTTTCTCCCAGACCTGCAATGAGCAGAAGCCGATAGCGTGCTATTTCCTGCTCTCTGTTAATCAGCTAGATTTAAGGCTGGTGTATTATATTCTTATATATGTATTATAACTAGAGCTATCAAACAATAAAAACATTTTAATCACTATTTAAAAAAAAATTATATTTTATTTATAAAAGTGTAAAAGCTCATTTAAGCATTTTAATATGCTATTTTGCGTTAGATGACACTAATGAAAATTATGCTCTTACAAAAGGTATCTTCCTCTTTTTTGTTTTTTCCCAATTTTTAATGCCTCAAACAGATGTTTAGTGTTCTCCCAAATTGCCAACAACTTTTCCAAACTTCTAACCTCTGTCTAACTTTTAGGCAATAGTTTAAAATTAATTTTTTCTCCAAAACTCACCAAGATTCAGCCGGCCGTGCGCTTTCCAATGTAACTCACCCACCAGCTGCTGGTAGCACCTCAAATCACTTTTCTCCGTTCAAACTTCTCCTGCACTTCAACAAACATCATTAATGCATCAACCTTTTTTCCAATGATTTCCAAAGTCTCCTTATCTTTTACTCATATCTTAGCCAGATTCTTGCTCCATAATGAACACTTTTAACTTAACCAAATGTAATCTGCTCCACAGTACTTCTCTTATCTTGAGGCCCACGCACGTGGGGAAATTCACACTACCATGAAGACACACACACAGACACACAGAGACACCCACTCTTTCAAGAGCCGCAGGCTCCATCAGTCTGTGCTTCTCACTCACATAAATGGATCCCATTCACAACCGAGTCGTACAAAACATAACAAACATTAACATATAAAGACAGCTTGCGCACCATGGAGGGACCTTTGTCCCTTCCGTATTCGACAGATCGTTTTCTTTTAATATCTCCCCATCTAACCGTCGTGCTTCCAAAAAACCCCGTTTTTGGAAGCTAAGAAACAACCCAAATTGTTTCTCTGGGGCCCCTTTTTCATCTCTATTCTTCTATAACAGTTCACCTTCTCAGGGTCTTACTGTTCTTTAGCCTCAACTCACCAGTTTGTCAATCTGGATATGGAATGACCAAATTCCAGAACTCTTTTTATTCTTCATTTTTTATATTTTTTATTGTCTTTTTATTTATATTTTACTACAGTCTCACCATTTAAGTTTCTCGACTGTATGTTTCTATTTTATTTTACGTTTTTTGACGTAGACATACACATAAATCCCATTCAATCTTTTCTCGGTTTCAACATAAATTCCATTCGATCCTCTCATATTAATTGCTCTGTTTAACCTCTGATATTTTGAGAAGAAAGCTTCTCATTTACAGCAACACTTGATGTAGCCTACATCTAATCTTTAGCCAATAGGAGAATTAAAATCTCCTTACTTTTTTCGGGTTGACCCTGTTATGCTGTAAGTGACTACTCCTTCACGCCCAAATTTAAAAGTTCCTCCACTTAATGTCAAATCCGGGTCACAGCTAACCATAGTGTTAATTATGTTGTACTGGCCTAATCCTGCTTCGCTACTAAAGGCCCATTTTTACCCCGGTTTAAGATTTGACAAAAAAATGAGAAAACATTGATCAGAGGTAAAACATTGTAATATGCACATTTAATTGATCAGAAATTAAATGGTCCTCCTGAACCAGAAGAAGAGGGCTTTCTACTCAGGGGACAGAGTGGAGCAGCGTAGAGTCCAGCGGGAGCTCCAGTGGAAGATCAGGGCGGCAAAAAAAGAGGTATGGGAAGAAGATGGAGGAGCAGCTGGCGCAGAACAACGTCAGTGGAGAGGTCTGAAGAACATGTCCGGCTTCGGGCAGAGGACCAGCAGGGCTGCAGATGGTGACACCAACTTTGCAGACGAACTGAACACATTCTTCACCCGTTTTGACTCCCCCCACACTGGCCCCCTCCCTGCCGTCAACTCTCCACATGTCTCCAACCACCAGCCCTCCAGAGACACACCATCCCCCCTGCCGCCACTCTCATCAACCCCCGAGCCATCCACACCTTCGGCTCTGCCTTCCTCCCCCCCTTACAGTCACACCAATGCAGGTGTGAGGGAAGCTGATGAGGCTGAAACAGAGGAAAGCCTCAGGACCGGACAGCATCCCCCCCAGGCTGCTGAGGACCTGTGCAGAGGAACTCTGTGAGGTCCTCAGCTACATCTACAACCTGAGCCTCAGCCTGGGGGTGGTGCCCACCCTGTGGAAGACCTCCTGTGTGGTACCGGTTCCCAAAACACCGCACGCCAGGGAACCGGCCCATGTCAGACCAGTAACCCTGACCTCCCACCTGATGAAGACATGGAGCGGCTCATCCTAGCACACCTGCTAGGATGAGCCGCTCCATCCTAGCAGGTGTGCTAGGATGGAGCGGCACCTCCATCCTAGCACATCCACCTGTGCCCCACCCTGGTGAGCCCCACCCTGGACCCGCTGCAGTTTGCCTATCGGCCCAACATCAGAATAGAGGATGCCTGTAATGGATATGGATGGACCCAAGAAATACCCGAAAACGAGTGAGTAAAACTTTAACAGTTTATTGAAGATGGTGGCGGCGCGGACCCCCCTGGTATGTGCGGCAGCACACAGCCTCTGGTGGTTCCTGAAGGCAGAGTGGTGGGTTAGTGACCAGCGGGGCACAGAGGGAATATTACACGGAGCTGAGTCACTAACCTGGGGCACGAGGACGGCTTGTTTTAGCAGCGTCTGGTTTCCAGGAAGCAGCAGGGTCCGTGAAGGGACTATCCAATTCTTTGTCCAGGTCCGGTCCGGTTCTTTGACGGGAGGGATATCCGTTTAATCCAGCAGAGGTTTCCGAGGGAGAATCCAGAGACGGTTCCAGGTCCAGGTCCAAATCCAAATCCAGAATCACAATATCAAAGAGTAGGCAATCTCAGAAACTTACAGGCTGACAGGGTCCGAAACACAGGGAGGCAGTCCAAATCACTGAGGCTGAAGAACAGAACTCAGGCGGGCAGACAAATCCAACGGGGGTCAGGCTGGCTCAAAAAACAGGGGCAAAAACAGGTCGACAGGCAGACAGGCAGACAGACTCTCAGAAAAATGGCTGGAAGTTCTCACCGTGAGGCTCGAGACGTTCTGGCACTGGAGGCTGCGAGGCGCAGGGCTTATAAGCCGGCAGAGGTGAAGGCAGCACAGGTGCGCTGATTGCAATTAGCAGCTCCAGTGCCAGAAACGTTACAGAGCCCCCCCCTCAAGGGCGGATTCCAGACGCCCTAGGCTGGTCCGGGTGGGCTCTGTGGAAATCCCTAATGAGGGACTTGTCCAGAATGTGGCGGGACGGGACCCACTGCCGTTCCTCAAGCCCGTAACCCTCCCAGTCAATGAGGTACTGGGTGCCTCGACCCCACTTCCGGGACTTCAAAATCCTCTTAACAGTGTAGGCCGGGGAACCGTCAACCAGACGGGTGGGAGGTGGGGGTGTGACGGTGGGAGCCAGACTGGAGGTCTTAACAGGCTTAATACGGGAAACGTGAAAAACAGGGTGTACCCTCATGGCAGACGGCAGACGGAGGCGGACCGCCACCGGGTTAACAACCTTGGTGATAGGGAAGGGCCCGATGAACCGTGGTGCCAACTTCTTGCTATCCGTCTTCAACGGAAGGTCCCTGGTGGACAGCCAGACCCTGTCTCCTACCTTGTACGGAGGAGCAGGAACGCGCCAGCGATTAGCTGCGCGGGCCTGAACCTGGGAAGCCTTGTGTATAGCTCTCTTGGCCCTCCTCCAGGCACGCTGGCATCTCAGGGCCGAGAGGCGGGCAGACGGGACTCTGGACTCTACCTCCTCGGTGGAGAAGACAGGAGGCTGGAACCCATAGACGACGTAGAACGGAGAGAGCCCAGTAGAGCTAGAGGGCGTCGCGTTAATAGCGTGCTCCACCCAGGGTAAATTCTGGGCCCACTTGGAGGGATCGGACTGACAGAAGAGGCGGATCTTGGTCTCGACCTCCTGATTCATCCTCTCGGACTGGCCATCGGTTTGGGGGTGGAAGCCGGAGGACAGGTTGACGGAGATGCCGAGCATGGCGCAGAACTCCTGCCAATATCGGGCCACAAACTGGGGACCTCGATCGGACACAATGTCAGAAGGCAGACCGTGCAACCTGAACACCTCCTTAGCCAGGATAAACCCCATCTCCTTGGCTGAGGGGAGCTTGGGTAAGGGGACCAGATGAACCATCTTTGAGAATCGATCCACAATAGTGAGGATAACCGTAAACCCATCAGAGGAGGGAAGGCCAGTGATGAAATCCATGGAAAGGCTGGACCAAGGGCGAGAAGGGACAGGCAGAGGATGGAGGAGCCCTGAAGGGGGGCGACGGGAAACCTTAGCCTGATTACAAGGGGAGCAGGCTGCAACAAACCTCCCGACATCCTGGACCAAAGTGGGCCACCAAAACTGGGACTTGATGGTCCGAATGGTCTTATTAATGCCGGGATGACCATAGAGACGAGAACTGTGACACAGTTCGATCACTTTGGACCTGAGTTGAGGGGGAACGAAGAGCCTGTCCTTAGGACACTTATCGGGTACCTGAACGGAACCGAGAGACTCTCTTACCTCCCTTTCGAGTCCCAGGCGGGAGACAGCACATCTGACAGTGTCAGGCAGAATGAACCCCCTTTCTTGATCCGGGTCCTCTTCTTTGGCTTCAAAAACCCTAGACAAGGCGTCAGGCTTGATGTTCTTGGACCCAGGCCTATAGGAAAGGGAAAAGTTGAAGCGACTAAAAAACAAAGCCCACCTGGCCTGTTTGGGATTGAGTCTCTTTGCCGTCTTAAGATACTCCAAGTTACGGTGGTCAGTCCAGACCAAAAAAGGAGTCTTGGAGCCCTCAAGCCAATGCCTCCACTCTTCGAGGGCTAATTTAACGGCCAGGAGCTCTCGGTTGCCAACATCGTAATTCTGCTCAGATTTAGACAACTTCCTGGAAAAGAAAGCACAGGGATGAATGCGGCCATCAACAGACTCCTGACTGAGGACAGCCCCAACCCCAGAACTAGAGGCATCCACTTTGACGATGAACTGTTTCTCTGGATCGGGGGAAATCAGGATCGGTGCAGAGGTAAAGCGTTCTTTAAGAAGCTTAAAAGCCTCGTCCGCTTGCTCTGTCCAAACAAACTTGGCTTTACTAGAGGTGAGAGCGTGGAGCGGGGATGCAACCTGACTGTAGTTGTTTATGAACCTCCTATAAAAATTCGCGAACCCAAGGAACCTCTGGAGCTGCTTACGGTCCACTGGGACAGGCCATTCCTTAACAGCATGAACCTTGGCTGGATCCATAGCCGTTCGTCCAGGGGACAAAACTAAACCGAGGAAGGAGGTAGAAGAGGTGTGGAACTCGCATTTCTCAGCCTTAACAAACAACTGGTTCTGAAGGAGACGGAGAAGGACGGAACGAACATGCTGCTTGTGAAGGGTGAGATTCTTGGAGTAGATGAGGATGTCGTCCAGATAAACAAACACATAACGACCAATCATATCCCTAAGAACCTCGTTAACTAGGTTCTGGAAAACGGCTGGAGCATTTGTCAGACCAAATGGCATGACCAGATATTCATAATGGCCGGTAGGGGTATTAAATGCAGTCTTCCATTCATCCCCCTCCTTAATACGGACCAAATGGTAAGCGTTGCGAAGGTCCAACTTGGTGAAAATCTGAGCTCCTTGGACCTGGTCGAACGCAGTGTTCATTAGGGGGATGGGATACCGGTTCTTAACCGAAATGTTATTGAGCCCCCTATAATCAATGCATGGGCGGAGAGAGCCATCCTTTTTCCCCACAAAGAAAAAACCTGCCCCTGCTGGCGAGGAACAGGGGCGAATAATGCCTGCTCTTAAACTGTCATGTATGTAATCCTGCATGGCCTGGGACTCCGGAGGGGATAATGAATAGAGACGGCCCCTAGGAGGAGAGGTGCCTGGCAATAAATCAATAGCACAATCATATGGGCGATGAGGAGGTAAACTTGTGGCCTTGGCTTTGTTAAAAACCTCCTTTAAATCATGATAGACGGACGGGACCGTGGACAGATCTGGGTAGAATTCATCAATCTTACCCTTAGAAGAGTGAGGTGGCTGGGCGGAAGATAAACAAAACTCAGAACAGGATGAAGCCCAACCTGTAACCTCGACCCGCCGCCAGTCAATCTGGGGGTTGTGTTTGCGGAGCCAGGTAGCGCCCAAGATGACTGGAACCTGTGGGGATTCAATAATCATAAAGGTCAGTTCCTCCTTATGATTACCTCCCATAGTTAATTCCACTGGCTCGGAGACGAGGCGTGACTGATTGAGTTCGTGCCCATCCAAGGCGAGAACACTACGGGCAGCAGAGCCATTGTGCAGTGGAATGTTTAATCTCCTGGCCAGGCCTTCATCCAAAAACTCTGTGTCGGCCCCTGAATCGATGAAAACAGAGACTGAGTGAGAATGAGAGGCAAAGGTTAAAGTTGCAGGCAGAAGACGATCAGATGGGACAGCTAACTTGGTGTAGCTCAGTAGGGATGTCCCACCCCCTACTGAGCTTGGCCTTTTACCGGACAACCTCGGACCTGATGACCCGACCCACCGCAGTAGAGGCAGAGTCCCTGTTGCTGTCTGCGCTGGTATTCCTCCTTTGACAGACCCAGCTTGCCCAACTGCATTGGCTCAGGTTCAGAGGGTTTCTGTGAGGCCGGCAAGGTGACGGGAGGTGGAGCCGAAACTCGAGAGTGGGTCGGGGGATTCGAGCGACGCTCCCTTCGTCGCTCCATGAGACGGAGATCCACTCTAGTGGCCAGCTCCTCAAGCTGCTTGAGGGACTTAGGATACTCTCGGGTAGCAAGTTCATCCTTGATCTTATCGTGGAGCCCATGAATAAAAACGTCCATAAGGGCAAACTCATTCCACAAGCTCTCCGCAGATAATAAATGAAAATCAATAATGTAGTCGGCCACAGACCTATCCCCCTGTCTCAGGGACAGAAGCCCTCTAGACGACTCCCGACAGGGCAACACGGGATTGAAAACTCTCACGAGCTCCCCGGAGAAGGCATCATATGAGTGGCAAATGCGTGAGTCGTTCTGCCACTCGGAAGTTCCCCATAATCGGGCTTTACCGGCCAAACAGGAGATCACGTAAGCGACTTTAGCTCGGTCAGAGGGGAATGAGGAAGGCTGTAGCTCGAAATGAATCTCACACTGAGTGAGGAAAGCCCTACATTGCTCAGGATCGCCATAGAACAGTCCCGGCGGGGTGAGACGGGGCTCTGACATAGGTGACGTCACCGGAAGTAACGGAGGGTTCGCGGAAGCTGTTTGCGGAAGTGAAGGCTGCGGACTAGTCTGACTTCGGAGATGATTAAGGATTTCCGAAACTCCGACTTCTAATTCTGAAATAGATCTTTCTACCCCCGCGCGCCACTGGGTTTCGGGTACAGGGTCCATGTTTGGTGGCCAGAACGTACTGTAATGGATATGGATGGACCCAAGAAATACCCGAAAACGAGTGAGTAAAACTTTAACAGTTTATTAAAGATGGTGGCGGCGTGGACCCCCCTGGTATGTGCGGCAGCACACAGCCTCTGGTGGTTCCTGAAGGCAGAGTGGTGGGTTAGTGACCAGCGGGGCACAGAGGGAATATTACACGGAGCTGAGTCACTAAGCTGGGGCATGAGGACGGCTTGTTTTAGCAGCGTCTGGTTTCCAGGAAGCAGCAGGGTCCGTGAAGGGACTATCCAATTCTTTGTCCAGGTCCGGTCCGGTTCTTTGACGGGAGGGATATCCGTTTAATCCAGCAGAGGTTTCCGAGGGAGAATCCAGAGACGGTTCCAGGTCCAGGTCCAAATCCAAATCCAGAATCACAATATCAAAGAGTAGGCAATCTCAGAAACTTACAGGCTGACAGGGTCCGAAACACAGGGAGGCAGTCCAAATCACTGAGGCTGAAGAACAGAACTCAGGCGGGCAGACAAATCCAACGGGGGTCAGGCTGGCTCGAAAAACAGGGGCAAAAACAGGTCGACAGGCAGACAGACAGACAGGCAGACAGACTCTCAGAAAAATGGCTGGAAGTTCTCACCGTGAGGCTCGAGACGTTCTGGCACTGGAGGCTGCGAGGCGCAGGGCTTATAAGCCGGCAGGGGTGAAGGCAGCACAGGTGCGCTGATTGCAATTAGCAGCTCCAGTGCCAGAAACGTTACAATGCCATCATCTACCTGCTGCTGCGGGCGCTCACCCACCTGGAGACCACCGGGAGCGCTGTGAGAGTCATGTTCTTTGACTTCTCCAGCGCCTTTTACACCATCAGACCGGTGCTGCTGAGGGGGAATCTGGAGGACGCTGGAGTGGACAAACATCTGGCTGACTGGACCACCGACTACCTCACTAACCGCCCTCAGCATGTGCGGCTGCACGGCTGTCAGTAAAAGGTGGCACTCTGCAGCACCGGGGCCCCCCAGGGCACCGTTCTGTCTCCGTTTCTTTTCACCCTCTACACCTCAGACTTTACTTACAACACGGACAGATGGCATCTTCAGAAGTTCTCTGATGACTCGGCCATTGTGGGCTGTGTGTCTGAGGGGAACAAGCTGGAGTACCGGTCGGTCATCGTGAACTTTGTGGACTGGTGTGAGAAAAACCATCTGTGTTTAAACACCAGCAAGACCAAGGAGATGGTGATCGACTTCAGGAGAAGACCCCCACCTCACTCACCTGTGAACATCCAGGGGCAGGACATAGAAACTGTGGAGAGTTTCAAATTAATAATAAACTGGACTGGACTCACAACACCGACACCCTGTACAAGAAGGGCCAGAGCCGCCTCCACCTCCTGAGGAGGCTGAGGTCCTTTGGAGTGAGCCAGCCTCTGCTTAAGACTTTTTATGACTCTGGTGGCTTCAGGCCTCCTCTACGCTGTTGTCTGCTGGGCCCCAGGCAGCGCAGAGCGGGACAGAAAGAGGCTGAATAAGCTGGTGAGGAAGGCCACTTCTGTCCTGGGCTGCACTCTGGACTCTGTGGAGGAAGTAGCTGAGAGGAGGGTGTTGTCCAAGCTCACATCCATCATGGACAACACCTTTCACCCTCTGCACCATTCTGTAGAGGAGCTGAGCAGCTCCTTTAGTGCCAGACTTAGACACCCTGTCTGTAAAAAGGAGCGTTACCGCAGGTCATTCATCCCTGCTGCCATCCGATTATACAATACTGCACTATAACTGTAACCAAACTGTAATTATAACTGTAACCACAACTGTAACCATAACTGTAACTGTAATAACCTACGTGTAATAATTAATGTGCAATTCTATTTAATACACTGTGCAATAATACTGAAAGAAGTGACTTCTGCTGCTATTACACCTGAATATATGTCAATACACATGTATATAAGTCACCGTGAATGTACATAAGATATCCTCTGGCTTATTTCTATTTTTGTATTTTTATTCTTATTTTCTTATCTATTTCTTTTGATCCACTGTATAAACGAGGACACACTGTATATACCTGACGCACCTTGTCCTACTTTTGGCACCTTTTTCTGATTACTGAGCCAATGTGACATGTGAATTTCTCCAATGTGAGATCAATAAAGCCTATCTTATCTTATCTCTTAAGTATGGAGACAGAGTATTACATTACCATTTGTAGTGTTCATTATATGGTGCCCTCATGGAGATGCAGAAGTCTGTCTCAAGTAAGTTTTGGAAAGACATCCTTTTCATCAACTTAGTGCTCCTCCCGCTAAGCTCGGGGAGGGTGGTTGAGCCCCTCTGTTTGGAACAAAGAAACCCTTCTGGTTCTAACCAACCCCCCCTCCCCGGCAATAAAACGTCATGTGTTATTCAACCAACAGAGAGGAGACATACCTTCTGGCTAAGATATTTTTCTTAACATCTTCTACGTGTTCTTTTCACTTTTCTGTAATTTCAGATATTTTCTGACCCAAACACTTTGAAACTCTGAGCAGCTCAACACTTTCCATTTGTTTTTGGACCAGAACTGCAGGGATTTAAAGCTGATTTTTGCTGCTTTTCATTCTAATTCAGTTGATCTTGAACTCTTTTTGCTGTTGGAAACATTTCTTTGCTTCAGTTTGCAGACAGCAGCAGTAAAGTGTGACTGAATATCCAAACCCAGAAGCTGTGTGTAATGATTCAGAACGAGGACCCAGTATTCAGCCAGACATTGAGAATGCTTCACAGAGTTTATTGCAGGGACGATGAAGGTGGGTAAGGCAGGCAGACAAAAAATAATCCAAGGCAGAAAACAGCGCTGACAATCCAGGCAAAAAATAAACTGACAGGAACTGGGCAGACTCAAAAACAAGAGAACAGATCAAGGTCAGGTAACATACAAAAAATGCAGGAGAGCTCTTACCCGAGGACTGGTGAATTAGGGGTGAGAAAAGAGACATGAGGCATGGGGACAAGAGATGTGACGTTCTGGCAGGGAAGCAGCAAAAGAGACGGACTTAAAAAGGCAGGAGAACAAAGGAGAGAGGGAGAGCCAATTAAAGAGACCAGGTGGAAGTAATCAGAAGGAGAAGGAGTGGCTGAAAGACTGACAGGAATAGTGGCAGGGAACAGGACAGAACTAAACTGAAAGCTTGCAGAACCCTGACGGAATAATTTAAAACAAAGACCAAAATCAAACCCAAACTATTCCATAATCCAAAAGTAAGACAGAACCTAAAATCATGACACTGTGGCTCTCCACAGAACCTGGCTTTGTTCTGCTGAAGAGAGGAAACCCTCATGTCAGCGTCCTGCTGTGAATAAACATGCTCTACAGATCTGAGGTCAGATTCACCATCAGCTTGAAATGAAATTGATTGTTGCTCGTCTTGCTGCTGTGACTCATGCAGCCTGTGGAAAACACAGCAGAACTGCTCCTTATTCCAACACCAAACACATTTAATCCCACTTTGGATCGTCTCACCAGAACAGACACACAGACTTTGTTCTGATGAAGCGTTTCAAACACCCACAAACAGCAGAATGTCCCATTTCCCTTGAAAGCAGCTTCTGCTGAGTGTTTTCCAGGCAGAAAGCTGAGCAGGTGATGGAGAAGGTGTTGCATCGCTCCTCAGAGATTGGACTTGTACTGAAGACGCAGAACCAGTGAGACGCTGCCAGGATCCTCCCAACAGTCCAACACTAATGAGCAAAAGGTGCTGCCACAAAAACTGAAGTTGTTTTTACCATCATCAAGTAGAAACAACTTCAGGACTGGACGTCTGAGGAAGAGCTTCCACATCAGAGAAGGATCTCTGAAACCACATCAACACTTGGAGAAACATCTAATCAGCTCCTTGTTGTTGACTGGAACCAGATGTTTGAAACTCACCTCCACAGATCCAGAGAATGGAGCCTGTTGGATTCTCTGCAGATCTTCAGCCAACTTTCCCCAGTCCACTCTGGGTCCTCACATCCAGGGGCGGTCCTAGCCTGTTTGGTGCCCTGGGCCAACAACCCAACCGGTGAACTCAAATCGCACTCAATGGACTAAATACAGCTCGCCAATTGTCCTTCATGACTCCCAGATAATGAGGTAATAAGGTGCTTTTGTGCAATGTTTTGAGGCTTAATTTGCAGAAATGTGCATTTAGATATTCTGAGAAAATAGTGTGCAAATAGGCAATGATAAGTCACGATGGACTAGTAACAGTGGGGTGATTTTAAAGCATTGGTCTGCAGTCTTCCCTCAGGCGGCGATTGCCCTCACAGCTCTTGGGAAAAGTGTATTTGTTTTGCCTTTGAGGCTTTTGAAGCATTTACTTGATGGGAGAGAGGGCATCCCACAATCCCCTGTGCTGTTTTCACCACCTGTGCTAGGTCCCATACCACACAGTTATGTCGATACATAAAACACTCTCTATGGTAGCTCTGTAGAATTTCCTGGTTACTTGTGTCAGTTTTTGTTTGGTCCACAAGCAGAGAGTTGCCTCAGTTCACCAATATAATTCAATGTAACAGCAAAACAGTTTCTAGTGAAGGTGGTAAGACAGCTCACATCTTAAAAACACAAACCTTCATGAAACCAATCAACCAATAAATAATGAGAACTGAGTCACACAGACTGGTTGATACATTTATTTCCCCAATGTTAACACATAGAATATATTTATATACATATTGCTAGCTAAAGTGTTGGGAGCATTAAAAAAAACATTGCCTTGAATAATGATAGTTTACATGTGGACAGAACAGAAGATCATGACCAACAAGAAGCCAAAACAAAGGAGACGTCACACTGATTTTATTCCTGGTGTTTGTACTTTCAGTACAAAGAGGATTCATGTAGTAATCACACAGTAATATATACAAAAATACCCTGGAATAAGAGCAGGTAAAGTCCAGATTAAATGACTCACGTCTTCCAGATGAAAGCAGCCTCAAACCTTTTTAACTAAAAATTGTCGTTCTGCATTTCTCAGATGAGTGCAAAAAAACATCCATTTCTCTTTACATTAGGAAGGAAAAACAAACTAAAAACAAAGAAGAAACCAGAGCTGGAGATCCCATACTTGATTTCATTCAAGAAAATCAAAATAAACATCAAAAAGGTTACAAACGAGTATGAAAAGAAGTAAAAATCAAATGTTACAGCTGAATGGACAAATATAAAAACAATAAAACGAGGGGAAAAATAGGTTTGGAGTTTACATAAGTAAAAAAATATGTCATCAGCAAACTGTGTGAGTTTGGAAAGACAAGCTACTTATTTCCAAGTTGTATTAAAAAAAAGTCTGAAATGCTTTGACATAATGAAGGTGCAACATGTTTGAAATATAATCAACTTCTAGATGAACAAACCTGACCACGCCTGATATGACAAATGCTGTTGTAATGCCAGTTCAGACGTCACGACTGCATTAATTCGGGACATGACAGACTGCATTCCCCATTAAACTCACCCATAAACCACTCCCTCTCGGAGCGAGGTACCGCCTCACATTAGTGTAAGCGTGGTGACATCATTAGGACCTCCCCTCACGCATCACGCAAGGTTGTAGAGCCTACGTCATCATAGTCGCCATCTTGCGAGTGTCTCAGAGCGGGTGCCTGCTCCTCAATGCTGCAACGTCAAATGCCGACGTCTCTGAGTGTGGTTTAAACAACCGTGAGCTGAACTAAGATTTGCTACCTCTCATTTTAATCCATTTGTTTTTTTTGTTTGTTCTTTTATTTCCACATATATTTTGCATGTTTGGTTTAGTAGCAAGTAAGATTTCCAAGGTCGTTGAATCAGAGAATTACTGTAACAGGGAATTGCTTTTGGTTCAAAAAAACAATAACTGCGGAATAGAAATTGTTTTGTGTTCAATCTAATTCACAGTTGCATGGTTATTCAGAATTCAGAGCTACCCCCTTTCGGGGTTAACATCTGATATTAATACAGAGACATATCATTGGATGGTGATAAGGAATAAGGATTTAAACTCTAATTGCAGTAATATTGGGGTTCTCACAGTCTGCCGGATAAACCTCGTCAGTTAAAATCCGACCAGATCATTTATCCCAGCATAAATGAGTTCATAACAGCTAGTTAATTAATGCATTAGTAGTATAAATCATTGCAAGCTTCTAGCTAACATCACCACCATTTGAACTATATTTTGTTATAGCGGAATTCTGAGTTGAATGACTTATTATTATTATTACTTAAATTATAATACCAAATTATAATTAATAATAATAATAAGCATATTCAAACAGCCTCTGGCATAACACTGTACAAAACAGTCCTCAAGATCTCTGAAGCACAATGAAACCCTTTGAAATGTGCATTTAACTTAATGTGGGATATACTGACAGAAGGGAGCATTTACATGTAGTGCAATGATGAAAGACGACGAGTCAATGGGTCAGTGGGCTTTTAAAAAGCCTGTGGAGAACCGTGACCAAATATTCTGAGAACATCAAATCCAGAGTGTAATTAAAACATATTAATAAGCCGTGAAAATTTTCAATCTTTTTCTCAAAGTCACGAAAGAATCCCTTCTATTCTTTCATGGGCTGAATACAATAATAATAAACTTTAGCTCGCAAGTGCTTCTGCACATATAATTAACATTTAATGAGATTTTTATTTTTTGTAAAAATGGATGTTCTTGTAATTGCACCACATTTAATTAGCATCAGATTAGGGAAACACTAACTTCAGAGGAATTTTCAATAATAGCAAGAAAAACAAACAGGAACAGAAACTGAAGCTGTAAAAACATCCTGTCCACAACGCAAACATTTGTTTCAATTTATTTAACAAGACATACATGGAAAAAAAAATTCCGTGAAAGAAACGTAACAAAAAAAAAGGTAGTGAAATTTTTTTTCTTTTTCAAAATAAAACACCAACACTTGACATCCAGCTCAGGGGGAAACTGCTTTCTAACGCTCGTGTTTGCATAAAGTTTCATAAAGGTCCATCTCTCCTTTTTCACCAGCGGAGAGCTTCAGGACTTCTTCTTCTTTTAGCGAAATGAATGAAAAACAAAGGAAACGGTGAAGCTATCCACATGCATGTTGCCTCAGTGGGAGATGAAGAAAGGAAAACAGGCACTGACCACCAACACCAGCAGAACGCAGTGAAAAACTCTCTTCAACAAGTCACTTGAGATTACAAAAAGGATGGATGAGCGTACATCACGAGAAAAATGACACTGATGACCTCCAGAAAAATATACATCAGCTTTGACCGCCGGGGCGACGCACCCGATCTTCTCAGGTAGGTTTAACGATTGTAGGCTGGGAGTTTTTTTGGCAATTTTACAAGATTTTATATCGTTAGCAGATGGAATGGGGAAAACCAATCGATCAATTCATTCAACTTTTCTAAGATTCAGCTTGAGAAAATTCAGCTTTTCCAGAAATTTTGAGCAATTTATAAACCTTTCCTTTAATTTCACACTCATAAAACATTCTTGTCATCAGGAGAACCCAAACAGGTGCATAATTATATCATTTATGATATCAATAACATTTATACAAATGGAAGATTTCCTTGTCAAATCATTTTAAAGTCGACATTTTGACCCTGTTTCCAATAACTGATTCAGGAAAATAAAATTGTAGGTAGACATGGTAAAAAGGTGCATCCACCTGCATAAACTTCTATAAAAAAAGAAAACAAAATGACCTAAAACGACTTTAAAATTTGTAAGCCTCATCAACAGTTCAGTATGCTAACCTACACAGTAATAGGTTACAGTACAGTATGGATTACAGTAAAGACATGATTTACATAAACTTTGTTTCAGAGAGTTTTGGAATTGGAGGCCAACCAGGCCCCTCATGAATTCATATACATAGATTAATCAGGATTCAATCTGGCCAAAAGGAGTCGATGTGGACGAAATGTAATTGGAAAACAGGCCACAGTTGATGTGCCAGGACAGAGAGGGGCAAATATTACCATGTGTGCAGCAATTGCAAATGCAGGATTACTCCTTCACAGATGTCAGGTTTGACCCTATGATACTGAGCGCATCCTTGCCTTTCTCAATGATCTCCACCAGCGCCTGTTTCCAGAGCAGGATCAGGAGGGGGAAAACATGAGGACCTTTGTAATTACCTGGGACAATGTGGCTTTCCATCATTCGCAAGCAATAACAACATAGTTTGAAGTTCACCCAAGACTGGTAAATCTCTTCCTTCCACCCTATTCACCTTTCCTCAACCCCATAGAGGAGTTATTTTCAGCATGGAGGTGGAAGGTTTATGACCATCAGCCACATGACCAGATGTCCCTCCTTGACGCCATGGATGCTGGCTGCAAGGACATCACAGTTCAGGATTGTCGAGGGTGGATCCGACATATCAAGCGGTTTTATCCCAGGTGCATCGCCTTGGATAATATCAGATGTGATGTTGACGACAACATGTGGCTTAACCCTGAAGATCGCAGAGATTAGCTACAGCAATGTTTTGCCTTTTATTTTTTTAGTTCCACCAATATTTATCTGGACTTGTTGGTGTTGTTTTTTTTTTGTTCACTGTAAGAAATACTGTAAAACATTTTCTGTTCTATCAAACCATGTTTCTACTGTACCTCCTGTAGTAAACAGTAAAGGAGGAAAAAAACGGATTTGCTTTTTACTGGAATGCTTTTGAATGTGAACATTACTGTATATGTGGCCATACAGTTACAAGCCAAGATATTTAGCGTAAAAACTGTGGAATGCATGTTTTGCATGCAAATACCTGTAAAACTGAAACATGACAGTCCATGTAGTTTTTGTAATGTCAACAATAGCCAGTATTTTTGAAACCTGGTGTACTTTGAATGACTTCATGTACTTTGTGAAGGGAAAACAAGTGTCATTCTTTGACAGAATAATTTCATTTTGAGTTAGATTTCCTGTGTTTTGGTAAAGATAGTGTGTGGGGAGAAAAATGTTTTCTATTTTGAAATGAAGAGTTAGTATATATTTAACAAAATGCGTTTTTGAGAAGAAAATGATCCATTTGGCCAATTGTGTTTTGTAGGTGTGAGTCTGTGTTAAGAGTTTAGAAAAAGTATCTGAAGTATGGGTAAGCGCTTCTTAGCAATTTAATTTTTTTTTATTTCCATAACCTTTGTTATGGTGGTTGTATTGCTGTAATTGCAACTGCAAACATTATTATTATTATTGTCCGTCCGTCCGTCTGTTGTCTTCCGCTTATCCGGGGTCGGGTCGCGGGGGTAGCAGTTTCAGCAGGGAGGCCCAGACGTCTCCAGCCACTTGGGCCAGCTCCTCCGGGGGAATCCCAAGGCGTTCCCAGGCCAGCCGAGAGACATAGTCCCTCCAGCGTGTCCTGGGTCTTTCCCCTTCGTCTCCTCCCGGTGGGACGTGTCCAGAACACCTCACCAGGGAGGTGTCCAGGAGGCATCCTAACCAGATGCCCGAGCCACCTCAACTGGTTCCTCTCGAAGTGGAGGAGCAGCGGCTCTACTCTGAGTCCTCCCCGGATGACTGAGCTCCTCACCCTATTAATTATAATTATTGTTATAATTATTATTTATTTATTCATTTGAAGATTGGGTGTGCGTCAACCCGGTTGAGACACAGAAGGGGGTGTGAGGCTAAAAAAGTTTGGGAACCCCTGCACTAAAGTGTAAAAAGGTGTTTTTGGGAAAATTTAAACTTTTTTGAATATTTGGCTCTCCAGGTAAAGAGCCCGGTACGAACTATGTTTCTGAATATTTACAGGCATTAAAAGTCCAAATAAATTTTTTTAATGATCATTGTCACCTATCTGT
Organism: Fundulus diaphanus; assembly: GCA_037039145.1. Lineage (NCBI taxonomy): Eukaryota > Metazoa > Chordata > Actinopteri > Cyprinodontiformes > Fundulidae > Fundulus > Fundulus diaphanus. Next base: position 10,752,726 of record CM073133.1, read on the forward strand.
GGTATGTGTTGATTATTACTGTTTAATTATTGTGGGAGTCTTTAACTTTCACGTTGACAACCCTGAAGACAGAAGTGCAAAAGAACTGAGTGACACACTTGGAAACTTTGGTTTAACTCAACATGTTAAACAGCCAACACACAAACAGGGACATATTTTAGACCTGATCATCACTAAAGGTCTAAACATTTCACAGGTCAATGTAACTGATGTTGCTCTACCTGATCATTTTTCTGTTACCTTTGAAAGCATAATTTCCAGTGACCCATTTAGCCAAATGGACATCGTAAGAAAACGCACCTTTAAGGACAATGCCGCGGAAACTTTTATTCAAGCTTACTCTGCTACTTCAACCTTGGGCTGCAACTCAGTAGATAAGCTAGTAGATAACTTCCATTCTAAAATATAAGACATCATTGACTGCATTGCTCCAGTTAAAGGGAAAGTTTCTTCCGGGAACAAAAAAATCTCCTTGGAGAAATGCTCCAGCAGTTAAAAGTAAAAAAAGGGAGTGTGGAAAAGTGTGGAAAATGCTGAATGGAGAAAGACTAAACTCCAGGTGCACTATGACATCTTTAAAGAGAGACTTTACAGGTATAACTTAAAACTGAAAAATGCAAGAGAATCTTTCTTCTCTCAGATCATCAACAAAAACATTAATAATGCTCGTGTCTTATTTGCCACAGTCGACAGGCTAACAAATCCTCCTGTGTCAGTGGCTTCTGAACTCCACTCAACCAGGGCCTGCAATGAATTTGCTAACTTCTTTACTGAGAAAATCCTAAAGATTAGAAGATCAGTTTGTACATCCATACCAACTCTAGAACTAAAGCCGTATTCAGCTGGAACTTATCCTGACAAAATGTCCCAATTCAGCCAAATAAACCACAAAAGCTTAGAGCAGATCATTCAGCAGCTAAGTTCCTCCTCCTGCTGCCTTGATGCTCTACCCACAGCTTTATTTAAGAATGTTCTGCCTGTCATAGCGTCTGATTTGACTCAGATAATAAACGCGTCCCTTCTGTCAGGTGTTTTCCCCCAGTCCCTAAAAACAGCAATTATCAAACCACTGCTGAAAAAGAACAATTTAGACAAACTACTGCTCCAGAACTACAGGCCCATCTCAAACCTCCCTTTATCAGTAAGATTATTGAAAAAGCTGTGTTTCAACAATTAAACACCTTCTTAACAACGACCAGCCGCTTTGACGTTTTCCAGTCAGGTTTCCTCACCACAGTACAGAGACCGCCCTTATCAAGGTGTTTAATGACATCCATATAAATACAGACTGTGGAAGAACCACCGTGCTGGTTCTATTGGACCTTAGTGCAGCATTTGATACTGTCGATCACTCCATTCTGTTAGAAAGCCTGGAAAACTGAGTCGGCCTCTCTGGTACAGCTCTCCACTGGTTTAAATCCTACTTAAAGGACAGGGACTTTTTTGTATCAGTAGGTAACTTTAAATTCCAGACGACAAAAATCACCTGTGGGGTTCCCCAAGGGTCCATCCTGGGTCCCCTCCTCTTCAATATCTACATGCTCCCTCTAGCTCAGATAATGAAAAATAACAACATCAGCTACCATAACTATGCAGACGACACACAGCTTTACATCACCATGTCACCAGGTGACTACGAACCAGTTCAGGCACTGAGTAAATGCCTAGAAGAAATCAATGCCTGGATGTGCCAACATTTTCTTCAGTTGAATAAAAACAAAACAGAAGTAATCATTTTTGGACCAATAGAGGAGAGATCAACACAGAGCTTCAGCTAGGAACCACTGATCAGGCCCGAAATCTGGGAGTAGTGATGGACTCAGACCTGAACCTCCAAAAGCATCTAAAGACAATTACAAGGTCGGCTTTCTATCACCTGAGGAACATTTCCAGGATTAAAGGACTGATGTCTCAACAGGATCTGGAAAAATTAATCCATGCGTTTATTTTTAGTAGAACTGATTACTGCAACGGTGTTTTCACAGGTCTTCCAAAAAAGTGGATCAGACAGCTACAGCTGATCCAGAACGCTGCTGCCCGCGTCCTCACTAAGACTAAGAAAGTAGAGAACATGGACCCGGTTCTAAAGTCCTTCCACTGTAATAGTAATAGTAATAGTAATATCATCTTTATTGTCATTGAAACATACAGTACATTGAAACATACACTCACCGGCCACTTTATTAGGTACACCTGTCCAACTGCTCGTTAACACTTAATTTCTAAGCAGCCAATCACATGGTGGCAACTCAGTGCATTTAGGCATGTAGACATGGTCAAGAGAATCTCCTGCAGTTCAAACCGAGCATCAGTATGGGGAAGAAAGGTGATTTGAGTGACTTTGAACGTGGCATGATTGTTGGTGCCAGAAGGCACTGCATGAAAAGTGAGATTTTCGTCCCCGTAAACTACCGCAGATCTCCCTCATTTTCGGCAGTTAACGACAATTTGCAACCCGTGCTTGTTGCCGTTTTCAGTGCCACAAATTGTCGGAACCGGACTCTGACGTATGTGGAGAGCGATCAGCTGTACTAATGGCCCTAATTAGCATATGAATGCAGCGAACCCGCGCGGCTGGCCAGGTCTGGCTTGAATAACCTACTCAGTATTGGCTGAAACCACTATTTTTAAATAAGTAAAATCGCTCCTGATTGGCAGCAAAACCACACGTGGCCAAGCCAGGCTTGAATGTTCTTACTGAGTATTGGCTGAAACCACTATTTTTAAATAAGTAAAATCGCTCCTGATTGGCAGCAAAACCACACGTGGCCAAGCCAGGCTTGAATGTTCTTACTGAGTATTGGATGGAACCACTTCTTTCAAACAAGTAAAATCACTCCTGATTGGTTGGCAGATCCCCAATAACTTATTTACATATTTATATATATTTATTATATATATATTTATTTATTCATTCATATTATGCTGTATATTCATGTTATCCTATGTAAGCTACTACACTATTATTAGGCTACCATCAAGGACATGAATGAATTTATACAGGAAATGAACATTTGCCAGGAAGATGTTTATGCAAAGAAAGAGCTTTATTAAAACAAACAACTATATACAACGCGAGGATCCAAAAATTACAACCCCGTGAACTGTCCGTTTGCCTCCTCGGGGTTGTAGGTAACTGCTGGCGGCGTTCTTTCTGAGGCAGGTCCGATGTGCAGACGCCTACTGTGCGTGGCTCTGTACTTCGGCGTCGCCTCTAACCGGGACTGCAGCTTCACACAGAGTTCAGAGAGATCCGGTGTTGTGCGCAATTCTGTTCCCCCGTGAAAATCTGTTTCCCCTGTGTCGGGAATGCGCTTTGCAGCCGTTTTCCCGGCGCTTCTAATTGATTTCTCGGTAAAACAACTCATATAATCATGTCAAGGTTGTAACAGTCAGTTTAATCGGCAGTTGTTTACAAAATTGTAGAATACAAATAAACAAACTATGTCTTCTTACGCTGTATTGTGTTATAAATGGCAAGATAAACGGTCTTTTTCCAACTTTTGTCACTTTAACCTGACAAATAAAAGTAAGCCATAAAACACTATTCCAGCACCTACTGTGTATTTATGATTTTACATTGCTGAAAGAGGAGGATGGGATGGCTGATAGCAGGACACAAACATTATGCAGGGTTTCCCGCAGCGCTATCTTGGCGAGGCGGCCGCCTCGCCAACATTCCCAAAAAAAAAAAAAAAAAAAGTGACGTTAACACGCGGTTTGTTGTTGTTGCTTTCGCGCGTGCGTGAATGGCAGGGAAAAAACACATGGATACCCCCCGGCGATTCGGTCCGCGGGCAACGTGTCGTCCAACAACCCCCCCCCCCGCTCCGCGAGTCGGTCCGCGGACAACGTGTCGTCGTCTCCCCCCCGCTCCGCGGACAACGTGTCGTCCCCCCCCCCCCCCCCGCTCCGCGGGCAACGTGTCGTCCAACAACCCCCCGCCTCGCATAACCAAATTCCTGCGGGAAACACTGTTATGGCTGTTTCTCAATTCACGAGAATGCGAGCGCGTTCTCGTGAATTGAGAAACAGCCTAAGACTTCCTGAAAACACAAGAGTGTAGACTTCCCAGTACATCCCTTTGTAATATAAAATATGACAGTTTACTGGATTAAGGAAATTTCTAGTATACTACATGCTATCACAAATAATTTTTGAGAATTTAAAAACATTTGCTCTTTATTTCCCAAAGTTTTCGGGAGATGTCTGAAAGACCGTTTATTTTTATTTTACAATTTTGTAAACAGCTGCTGATTAAACTGAATGTTACAACCTTGACATGATTATAGGATTTGTTTTACCGAGAAATCAACTAGAAGCGCCGGGAAAACGGCTGCAAAGCGAGTTCCCGACACGGGGGAAACAGAATTGCGCACAACACCGGCCTACGAAATGGCGGCGGCCGTCCAATCCATCCAGAGCCACGCCAACAACGCCATCTTCTTCGCCAGGCTGGAAAATAATTAAATGAAAGTGGTATGAATAAAAATCAAACGCAAGTCACAATAACATTAAACAAGGAAGGAGAAGCAGTGAAAACAAGTCACTTACAGATAATGTCGTCTTTATCAACATCGTGTCAATCTGGAATTGCAGACATGGCTCCGAGCAAATAGGAGGTCACCGCCTCGCTCCGGTTCATAGCGCCTGCAATTTGTCTCCGAGTTGTGAAGACGGCATACTGCTTCCTGTAAATGAAAATACACTTTAATAAAGCTTGTTCTTTTGCAAGGCTACTAGGCTAATCTTAGATTTGGTTGTAGGCTAGGCTACTTTTAGCTTAGCTAGCAGTCACCGAACATATTCTTACCAAAGCTTGGGATTCTGCACCCGTCTTCTCTTCTTGGAGTTAGTCTCTCCCGCACAGTTGTTCGACTGCAGAGCCGCCAACTTGTCCTCTATGGACAGCAACCTGGAGTTTACCGAATTCTGCAGTTAAGTGAACCGCTCCTTCATATCGGCACTATTAGCTGACGAGACGGTCCACTTCTTCTTCTTCTTCTTCTTTCGGTTTTTATGGTGGTTGGCAACTAACTTTAATGGTGCATTACCGCCACCAACTGGACTGGAGTGTGGTACTGGAGTCTAACCTTCCCTAATAGGTTGCAAAAAAATAAAACAAACACACAAACAAACATAACGAAACAAACCAATCAAAACAAAACAAACAAAAAGATCATACTAAATTATTTTTTATTAGTCCTGTATTCCTCAGGAAGCCAATTACGTAGTTTACACTCATTTCCCCTGTGTTTTTTTTGCAGAATTTCTTCTAAGTTTAGCCTCATCTGTTCTCCTTGTAATTGTAAGACTAGTCTTTGTCTTTCTTCCTGATATTTATTACAGTGTACAATAACATGCTCTATAGTCTCTGGACTACCACAGAATTCAGTTGCCATCAGCATGCTTCTTCATTATTAACAAAGTTTTATTTAGACGTGTGTGTCCATACCTCATTCTAGAAAATACATCCTCCTCCTCCTTGCTTCTGTTTGTATTTCTGCTCTTTCCCACTTTATTCTGAATGTTATAGAACTGTCTTCCAGTCTGCCCACCGTCCCATAATGTTTGCCATTTACCCTTAACTAAGTTTTTGACCATACTTTTAATTTCTTCTTTGCTGTAGTGCACTTCAACATCTATATTAGAATGTCTAGCTGCTTGCTTAGCACTTTTATCTGCTAACTCGTTTCCTATTACTCCTATATGAGCTGGTACAATACCAGAGTTATATTAATTCCTGACTTTATTAGATTATTTGCAGCTTGCAGTATATCATACACAATGTCTTGCCTTGATTTTGACTGAAATGTTTTAATACTGATTAAAGCTGAGCTGGAATCTGAAGCTATTGTCCTCCACCCAAAGCAAAGCTAGCCACACAGCAATCAATTCCGCTGTGTAAACTGCTAAATCATCACTCATTCTTTTTCCAACTTTAATGTTTAATTTTGGAATGACATAAGCAACACCCATTCTTTTATCAGTTAGTTTAGATGCATCTGTATATAGTTAAATCCTCACTATACCTCTCCATTAAAGTGGGACTTATTTTTAGTTCATTAAACCCCATTTCATTTACTTTAACCTGAATGACCCAACCAAAACTTCTGACTTGAACATTTCCACGCTCTTGGCATTTCTTCAGTACCGACTGACAGTCCACTGATAGCAATCAGCAGTTTCTTCTCGTCAGTCTGCGGACTGGCTGAAAGTTGTAGATCGCGTCCAAGAGGAGTTGAAGAGGAGTTGAATGCGAGACATGGGTAAACTCCCCCTGCAACCCTGATTTGCATTTGTATAGCTCACAGCATTTTCATTTACATGTTAAAGCCTCCCCTAGAATTAGGAGGAGGGGGGGTCATGGGGGGACCACGCCAAGCAAGGCCCACGTCAATTTCTGACAATTCACGGCAGTTTTCGGTGTTGCCTGCAAATTACCGTGAACAGCCGTTAACCTGAACTTCCACGACAATCTACAGTGCCGCATAGTGACGAAAATCACACTTTTCATGCAGTGAGGGCTGGTCTGAGTATTTCAGAAACTGCTAATCTACTGGGATTTTCACGCACAACCATCTCTAGGGTTTACAGAGAATGGTCCGAAAAAGAAAAAACATCCAGTGAGCGGCAGTTCTGTGGGCGGAAATGCCTTGTTGATGCCAGAGGTCAGAGGAGAATGGCCAGACTGGTTCGAGCTGATAGAAGGGCAACAGTGACTCAAATAACCACCCGTTACAACCAAGGTGGGCAGAAGAGCATCTCTGAACGCACAGTACGTCGAACTTTGAGGCAGATGGGCTACAGCAGCAGAAGACCACATCGGGTGCCACTCCTTTCAGCTAAGAACAGGAAAGTGAGGCTACAATTTGCACAAGCTCATCGAAATTGGACAATAGAAGATTGGAAAAACGTTGCCTGGTCTGATGAGTCTCGATTTCTGCTGCGACAGTCGGATGGTAGGGTCAGAATTTGGCGTCTACAACATGAAAGCATGGATCCATCCTGCCTTGTATCAACGGTTCAGGCTGGTGGTGGTAGTGTCATGGTGTGGGGAATATTTTCTTGGCACTCTTTGGGCCCCTTGGTACCAATTGAGCATTGTTGCAAAGCCACAGCCTACCTGAGTATTGTTGCTGACCATGTATATCCCTTTATGACCACAATGTACCCAACCCATGATGGCTACTTTCAGCAGGATAATGCGCCATGTCATAAAGCTGGAATCATCTCAGACTGGTTTCTTGAACATGACAATGAGTTCGCTGTACTCAAATGGCCTCCACAGTCACCAGATCTCAATCCAATAGAGCATCTTTGGGATGTGGTGGAACGGGAGATTCGCATCATGGATGTGCAGCCGACAAATCTGCGGCAACTGTGTGATGCCATCATGTCAATATGGACCAAACTCCCTGAGGAATGCTTCCAGCACCTTGTTGAATCTATGCCACGAAGAATTGAGGCAGTTCTGAAGGCAAAAGGGGGTCCAACCCGTTACTAGCATGGGGTACCTAATAAAGTGGCCGGTGAGTGTACATTACAATTAAATTTGTTCTCTGCTTTTAACCCATCCCCTTGGGGAGCAGTGGGCTGCCATGTGCGGCGACCGGGGAGCAATCTGGGTTTAAGGGTCCTGCTTAGGGACCCAGAGTGCAAGCGCTGGAGATCGAACCGGGTACTTTCATCCTTTTCTGGGTGCAAGCACGCTGCTCTAACCACTAGGCCAACACTCCTCCCCCCCACTCACTGGCTCCCTGTATCTCAGAGAATCGACTTTAAAATACTTCTGTTAGTCTATAAATCCCTGAATGGCTTAGCACCTAAATACATCACTGACTTGTTATCAGTGCATCAACCATCCATACCACTCAGGTCTTCTGGCTCCAGCCTGCTCTGCAGAACCAGAACCAGAACCAGACATGGAGAAGCAGTATTTAGTTCCTATGCTCCACTTATCTGGAACAAACTTCCAGAGAACTGTAAAAATGCTGAAAGCCTGAGTTCCTTTAAATCAAGATTAAAAACACATTTGTTTAAGACTGCCTTCGACTGTTTTAATTGAACTGTATTACTGAAACACCATTAGTTCAACTTTGTAGTCCATTTTTTATATTTTCTTTTTGTTTCCATTTTCCCATGTTTTATTTTGTTAAACGTTTTTCTATATTTTATTCCAACTTACTTTGAATCTGCTTTTATTTGCCTATATTTTAATCATGCAAAGTCCTTTGCACTGTCTTTGTACTAAAATGCTCTACAAATAAAATTGCCTTGTCTAGTGACCTGTTGGCAAAGCATTTTTATTTGTAGCACATTTTAGTAAAAAGACAATTCAAACGCTGAGTGCTGTACAAAGAACAGAACAAAGGAATACATACTGCCCCCCCCCCCCACCAGAAAAGAATAAACACAAATGAACACCAAAAAAACAAAAAAAATTTTAGTCAGCCGATGGAGGCTAAGTGCTGCATGGTCACCTTTTCTGCTCTTTGGGGTTGGAGAGCTGCCTTTCAGCACCTGGAGGCGGGTTTAGCTTCTTTCCCCTGCAGGTTATGGCAGAATGTAAAGCTCAGAGTCTAAAGCGGTTTATAGGCCAGTCATCATCATTAACCAGGAAATATTTGATCCCTGAAAATGTGTTTCCTCCTAATTCTCCCTCATCCAAGGTCTTCCAACAGTGCCAATGCATCCTCAGCATTACGCATGAGTGTGTTGGACTGTTTACAGCAATTAATTGCTGCACACCTTTTCACAATAATCTTGTAATCTATGGAACACGTCACCCTGGTGATAATCGGGGAAAGTGTTGGTAGAAAACCCCGAAAAAATGTTCTGCAGACTTTTATGATTTAAGTTGGCTTATGGGCATTTATTTTATTTATTTAAAGGTCCTTTTGTGGTTTTGAAGGCTTATGATGAAGTTGATCTACGATTAAAGTCTGATATGGAGTGAAATTGAAAGTCTGAGAGGAATCATGACGTAGTTTGGCTGCAAATCACCACTTTACCATCACCGCGGTGAAGTTGGTTTGATATTGGACATTGGACATTCAAGCTCCGCGGAGTCAGCGGGATCTGGCTCACGGTTGATCCGGTTGAAGGACTCCGATTTCGGCCAGCGTCTCTCAGCTGCTCCCTTCTTCCACATGCGGTGGTGCAGTTAGGGACCGTCAAAAAAGTTTTGAACCAAGCACTCTTGAGAAATAAAAATCAATAAATTCCTTATCTAGTGACCAGCTAAGACAAAACTAATAGAAAATAATGCCAATAAATAACATCTGTAAGGCACACTAATTTTTATCCCATTTTAAGCCTTTGTTTATTTTTAAAGAATTTTTATAATAAAAATAATTGATCTTTCTTCAATAGCTTCCAGGTCATGTGACCCACTGACTCCAAATGATGTCAAATTGTTCTACTATTTTACCTTGATGGGGCACACTAATTTTTATCCCATTTTAAGGTTTTTCCTATTTTTAAAGAATTTTTATTATAAAAATAAGTGATATTTCTTCAATAGCTTCCAGGTCATGTGACCCACTGACTCCAAAATGATGTCAAATTGTTCTACTACATTAGCTTGATGGGGCACACTCATTTTTATCCCACTTTAAGCTTTTTTCTATTTTTAAAGAATTTTTATTATAGAAAAATGTGATATTCATTCAATAGCTTCCAGGTCATGTGACCCACTGACTCAAAATCTGTGTCAAATTGTTCTACTATTTTACCTTGATGGGGCACATTCATTTTTATCCCATTTTAAGCCTTTTTCTATTTTTAAAGAATTTTTATTATAAAAATAATAGATATTTCTTCAATAGCTTCCGGGTCATGTGACCCACTGACTCAAAATCTGTGTCAAATGGTTCTACTACTTTAGCCAGATGAGGCACAGCCTTGATGTTGTTGAAACAAAGGACAGTTTTATTGACAACATATAACTGTAAAGTATTGGAGAAATTCACTTCTGCATTTTAACCCATCCTCTTGGGGAGTGGTGGCCTTGCGCTCTGAGAAGTTTGCAAGTACCCGGTTCGATCCCCGGCGCCTGCACTCTTGGGTCCCTGAGCAAGACCCTTAACCCCTGATTGCTCCCCAGGCGCCGCACAGTGGCAGCCCACTGCTCCCCAAGGGGATGGGTTAAGATGCAGAAGTGAATTTCTCCATATTGAGATCAATAAAGTTCAATTATTATTATTATTTATTTTGAACAGTGTTGAAAAACTCCCCATTAACGGGAAGGAAAAACCTCCAGCAGATCCAGGCTCAGTATGAACGGTCATCTGCCTCGGCCGACTGGGGGTTAGAGACGACAGAGCTGAGACACAGAAAGCACAGAAGCACACATTGATCCAGTGATCTGTTCTACATTAGATGGTAGTAGCGGGTGATCTGTCTTCCTTGGATGATGTCACAGTTAACAGAACGCCATACCAGGTGTACCTACTATGAAGAAAAAAAGAGAGAGCAAAAAGTTAAAAGCTGAAATGAAGACAAGCAATGCAAAACTGGAGAGCAGTAGGAGACTTAAGCACAGTGAGAAAAATAGACCCTGATGTCCTCCAGCAGCCTAAGCCTATAGCAGCATAACTATAGAGGTAGCTCAGGGTAACATGAGCCACTCTAACTATAAGCTTTGTCACAAAACAAAATTTTAAGATTAGTCTTTAAAGTAGACAGGGTGTCTGCTTCACGGACCAAAACTGGGAGTTGGTTCCACAGGAGAGGAGCCTGATAGCTAAAGGATCTGCCTCCCATTCTACTTTTAGAGACTCTAGGAACCACCAGCAGACCTGCAGTCTGAGAGCGAAGTGCTCTGTTAGGAACATACGGGGTAATCAGAGCTCTGATATATGATGGAGCTTGGTTATTAAAGGCTTTATTCGTTAGAATTTATTTTTTTTATTCTGTTGTATAAATTATAACTTCAAGACTATCTAGAGTTAGTCCCTATTTATGCATACTCTCACCCAGTCTGTAATTAGAGGTCCAGCAAATGGTGGCTTGCAGGCAGCACACATTGTGCAACATGTGTGTTCATCAAACACTAATAAAGAAAGGAAAACAACCATAAGTATACAATCCCTGGCAAAAATTATGGAATCACCGGCCTTGGAGGATGTTCATTCAGTTGTTGAATTTTGTATAAAAACAAAAACAGATCACAAACATGACACAAAACTAAAGTAATTTCAAATGACAACTGTCTGGCTTTAAGAAACACTAAAAGAAATCAAGAAATAAAATTGGTAGTCGATAACGGTTACTTTTTTAGACCAAGCAGAGGGAAAAATAATATGTAATCACTCAATTCTGAGGAAAAATTATGGAATCACCCTGTAAATTTCCATCCCCAAAACTAAAACCTGCATCAAATTAGACCTGCTCGTTAGTCTGCAATAAAAAGGAGTGATGACACCTTGGAGAGCTGCTGCACCAAGTGGACTGACATGAAAAATGGCTCCAACACGAGAGATGTCAGCTGAAACAAAGGAGAGGATTATCAAGCTCTTAAAAGAGTGTAAGTCATCACGCAATGTTGCAAAAGATGTTGGTTGTTCACAGTCAGCTGTATCTAAAATCCGGACCAAATACAAACGACATGGCAAGGTTGTAAAAGGCAAACACACTGGTAGACCAAGGAAGACATCACAGCATCAAGACAGAAAACTTAAAGCAATGTGTCTCAAAAACCGAAAATTCACAACAAAACAAGTGAGGAACGAATGGAAGGAAACTGGAGTCAACGTCTGTGACAGAACTGTAGGAAAAAGCCTAAAGGAAATGGATTTACATACAGGAAAGCTAAAAGTAAGCCATCATTAACACCTAAACAAACAAAAAAACAAGGTTTCAAGGAAAGCAGTCGTGGACTGTGGATGACTGGATGAAAGTGATATTCAGTAATGAATCTCGACTCTGCATTGGGCAAGGAGATGATGCTGGAACTTTTGTTTGGTGCCGTTCCAATGAGACTTGCAAAGATGACTGCCTGAAGAGAACATACACATTTCAACAGTCATTGATGATATGGGGCTGCATGTCAGGTAAAGGCTCTGGGGAGATGGCTGTCATTACATCTTCAATAAATGCAGGAGTTTACATAGAGATTTTGGACACTTTTCTTATCCCATCAATTGAAAGGATGTTTGGGAATGATGAAAACATTTTTCAAAATGATAATGCAGCTTGCCATAGAGCAAAAACTGTGAAAACATTCCTTGAAAAAGACACAAGGTCGATGTCATGGCCTGCAAATAGTCCGGATCTTAATCCAATTGAAAATCTTTGGTGGAATGTGAAGAAAATGGTCCATGACGAGGCTCCAACCTGCAACAGCAATCAGAGAAAGTTGGAGCCAGATTGATGAAAAGTACTGTTTATCACTCATTAAGTCCATGCCTCAGAGACTGCAAGCTGTTATAAAAGCCAGAGGTGGTGCTGGCTTTTTTTGTGTTGGAGCGTTCTTTTGTTTTTCATGATTCCATAATTTTTTCCTCAGAATTGAGTGATTCCATATTATTTTCCCTCTGCTTGGCCTAAAAAAGTAACCATTACTGACTACCAAATTTTTTTCTTGATTTCTTTTAGTATTTCTTAAAGTCAGACAGTTGCCATTTGAAATGACTTGTGTGTGTGTAAATGTGCAACAATGTGCAACAACGTTTACACAATGTGTAAATTTGTAGTAGAACAATTTGACAGAGATTTGGAGTCAGTGGGTCACATGACCTGGAAGCTATTGAATAAATATCTATTATTTCTATAATAAAAATTCTTTAAAAATAGGAAAAACCTTAAAATGGGATAACAATGAGTGTGCCCCATCAAGGTAAAACAGTAGAACAATTTGACATCATTTTGGAGTCAGTAGGTCACATGACCTGGAAGCTATTGAAGAAATATCACATTTATCTCTATTAAAAATTCTTTAAAAATAAACAAAGGCTTAAAATGGGATAAAAATGAGTGTGCCCCATCAAGCTAATGTAGTAGAACAATTTGACATCATTTGGAGTCAGTGGGTCACATGACCTGGAAGCTATTGAAGAAATATCTATTATTTTTATAATAAAAATTCTTTAAAAATAGAAAAAGGCTTAAAATGGGATACAAATGAGTGTGCCCCATCAAGCTAATGTAGTAGAACAATTTGACATCATTTTGGAGTCAGTGGGTCACATGACCTGGAAGCTATTGAAGAAATATCTATTATTTTTATAATAAAAATTATTTAAAAATAGAAAAAGGCTTAAAATGGGATAAAAATGAGCGTGCCCCATCAAGGTAAAATAGTAGAACAATTTGACATCATTTTGGAGTCAGTAGGTCACATGACCTGGAAGCTATTGAAGAAATATCACATTTTTCTCTATTAAAAATTCTTTTAAAATAAACAAAGGCTTAAAATGGGATAAAAATGAGTGTGCCCCATCAAGCTAATGTAGTAGAACAATTTGACATTATTTGGAGTCAGTGGGTCACATGACCTGGAAGCTATTGAAGAAATATTATTTTTATAATAAAAATTCTTTAAAAATAGGAAAAACCTTAAAATGGGATAAAAATGAGTGTGCCCCATCAAGGTAAAATAGTAGAACAATTTGACATCATTTTGGAGTCAGTGGGTCACATGACCTGGAAGCTATTGAAGAAATATCACTTATTTTTATAATAGAAATTCTTTAAAAATAGAAAAAGGCTTAAAATGGGATAAAAATTAGTGTGCCCCATCAAGGTAAAATAGTAGAACGATTTGACATCATTTTGGAGTCAGAGGGTAACATGACCTGGAAGCTATTGAAGAAATATCACATTTTCCTATATTAAAAATTCTTTAAAAATAAACAAAGGCTTAAAATGGGATAAAAATTAGTGTGCCTTACAGATGTTTTTTATTGGCATGATTTCCTATTAGTTTTATCTTAGCTGGTCACTAGATAAGGAATTTATTGATTTTTATTTCTCAAGAGTGCTTGGTTCAAACCTTCTTTTGACGGTCCCTAACTGCACCACCGCATTTGGAAGAAGGGAGCAGCTGAGAGACGCTGGCCGAAAATGGAGTACTTCAACCGGATCAACCGTGAGCCAGATCCCGCTGACTCCGCGGAGCTTGAAAGTCCAATGTCCAATATCAAACTAACTTCACCGCGGTTTTACCACCTGCGTCGCCAATTTCCTCCGTCTCCAAAATGTGTGTAAGCCTGGGTCAGAGCTGCTGTGAGGACCGAACATTTTCCCTTCAAGTTATTTTTTTTGTTCTACATCTGAATTTTGCGTGGAAAGAGGGATTCAGGGCGACCTCTGCTCCTTATTTTGCAGGCTGTAAAACCTGATAACCCTCCCTGTTCTTCCTGCTCTCAGACACACCTTGAAGCTGGAGGTGAAAGCTGATTGGCTGCAGCCTCTCTTCTGTGACACGTGATTCGTAGATCAGAGCTCAGAGCTGTTGCTGTTTTCAGGAAATGAAACTCACACAGTCACTGTGACCGAGAGGAGAAATGGAGCAGAACCAGCTGGACCGAGAAACCTTCTCCTGTTCGATCTGTCTGGATCTACTGAAGGATCCGGTGACTATTCCCTGTGGACACAGCTACTGTATGAAGTGTATTAAAAACTTCTGGGATGGAGAGGATCAGAAAGGAATCCACAGCTGCCCTCAGTGCAGGGAGACCTTCACACCGAGGCCCGTTCTGAAGAAAAACACCATGTTTGCAGCTTTAGTGGAGCAGCTGAAGAAGACTGGACTCCAAGCTGCTCCTGCTGATCTCTGCTATGCTGGACCTGAAGATGTGGCCTGTGATTTCTGCTCTGGAAGAAAACTGAAAGCCATCAAGTCCTGTTTAGTCTGTCTGGCCTCTTACTGTGAGAAACACCTTCAGCCTCATTATGATTCAGCTGCATTTAAGAAGCACAAGCTGGTGGAGCCCTCCAAGAACCTCCAGGAGAACATCTGCTCTCGTCATGATGAGGTGATGAAGATGTTCTGTCGTACTGATCAGAAGTGTATCTGTTATCTCTGCTCTGTGGATGAACATAAAGGCCACGACACAGTGTCAGCTGCAGCAGAAAGGACTGAGAGGCAGAGAGAGCTGGAGGTGAGACGAGAAAACATCCAGCAGAGAATCCAGGACAGAGAGAAAGATGTGAAGCTGCTTCAACAGGAGCTGGAGGCCATCAAGCACTCTGCTGATAAAACAGTGGAGGACAGTGAGAAGATCTTCACTCAGCTGATCCGTCTCATCCAGAAAAGAAGCTCTGATGTGAAGCAGCAGATCAGATCCCAGCAGGAAACTGAAGGGAGTCGAGTCAAAGAGCTTCAGGAGAAGCTGGAGCAGGAGATCACTGAGCTGAAGAGGAAAGACGCTGAGCTGAAGCAGCTCTCAGACACAGAGGATCACAACCAGTTTCTCCACAACTACCCCTCACTGTCAGCACTCAGTGAGTCTACACACTCATCCAGCATCAAGATCCGTCCTCTGAGCTACTTTGAGGATGTGACAGCAGCTGTGTCAGAGCTCAGAGATCAACTACAGGACATCCTGAGAGACGCATGGACAAACATCTCACTGAGACTCACTGAGGTGGATGTTTCACTGTCAGAACCAGAACCAGAGAGCAGAGCTGGATTCTTGAGATATTCATGTGAAATCACACTGGATCCAAACACAGCATACAGGAAGCTGTTACTATCAGAGGGGAACAGGAAGGTGACAAGGATGAAACAACCTCAGTCTTATTCTAGTCATCCAGACAGATTCACTTATTGGCTTCAGGTTCTGAGTAGAGAGAGTCTGACTGGACGTTGTTACTGGGAGGTGGAGTGGAGAGAGGATGTTTATGTAGCAGTCGCATACAAGAATATCAGCAGAGCAGGAAGTGGGAATGAATGTGGATTTGGATATAATGACAAATCTTGGGCTTTAATTTGTTACCCAGGAAGTTATAAATTTGTTCACAACAACATCTGGACCTCCATCTCAGGTCCTGGTTCCTCCAGAGTAGGAGTGTACCTGGATCACAGAGCAGGTATTCTGTCCTTCTACAGCGTCTCTGAAACCATGACTCTCCTCCACAGAGTCCAGACCACCTTCACTCAGCCGCTACATGCTGGAGTTTATGTTGAAGGTTCTGCTGAGTTCTGTAAACCCAAATAGACAGAATCCACTGAAGGTTCAGTGAGTTTGATTCTGGCTTTTAAATCTCCAGCAGATTATTTTCTTGATTGTTGTTGTTTTATGTCTAAACTGCACAGAAATCAATAGTCAGAGATTGTCAGCACTTGTTTTTCTTCAGAATTGATGTTCTGGTTCTGTTGGGTTTGTTCATTTCTCAACATTGTTTTCTAAACCAGCTGATCAGCACCAGAATATTTGCTGTTTTTCCTCCTTGTTGCTTTCAGCAGCAAAAACTGTGAACTCAGCAATAAAATGTCAAATGATTCCCCAGGTTGAAAAAGTGGAACCAGTTCTTTGATCCGGTTCTGGTTTGGACCCGTTTTGTTGAGTCCAGACACGAGACAACAGATATCATCTAATATTGTAAATTTCTCATCTGAGAATTATCATATTTTAAATGTTTTATTATGTTTAATCATTAATTTAAAACCTCTTTAAGGTAAATAACCTCAAAACAACAAAATCACCACAACTCTAATTACTATTTAAGTAAAAATGATAATGCAGCTGCACAATATTTAAAATTTACAGGATGTCTTTAGCGGCAAAATCTGTAATAAAGAGAGATATGTGAATTTATGGTATTTTATTGAATGGTGTTAGATTTATACCACATTTATGACCTAAATCTAATATTTTTGATAACGTGTTTTCAATAAAGACTTAGTATTAAAGTGAGACATTGTTTCTATCCACTGAGTGACTTTATTTTATTTTTTTGTTGGCATTAAATATTTTTTAACATCTTTCACATCTTTTTTTTTTTACTTTTCTGTATTTCAGATATTTTCTGACCCAAACTCTTTGAAACTCTGAGCAGCTCAACACTTTCCATTTGTTTTTGGACCAGAACTGCAGGGATTTGAAGCTGATTTTTGCTGCTTTTCATTCTAATTCAGTTGATCTTGAACTCTTTTTGCTGTTGGAAACATTTCTTTGCTTCAGTTTGCAGACAGCAGCAGTAAAGTGTGACTGAATATCCAAACCCAGAAGCTGTGGCTCTCCACAGAACCTGGCTTTGTTCTGCTGAAGAGAGGAAACCTTCATGTCAGCGTCCTGCTGTGAATAAACATGCTCTACAGATCTGAGGTCAGATTCACCAGCAGCTTGAAATGAACTGATTGTTGCTCGTCTTGCTGCTGTGACTCATGCAGCCTGTGGTAAAACACAGCAGAACTGCTCCTTATTCCAACACCAAACACATTTAATCCCACTTTGGATCGTCTCACCAGAACAGACACACAGACTTTGTTCTGATGAAGCGTTTCAAACACCCACAAACAGCAGAATGTCCCATTTCCCTTGAACGCAGCTTCTGCTGAGTGTTTTCCAGGCAGAAAGCTGAGCAGGTGATGGAGAAGGTGTTGCAACGCTCCTCAGAGATTGGACTTGTTCTGAAGACGCAGAACCAGTGAGACACTGCCAGGATCCTCCCAACAGTCCAACACTAATGACACTAAGTAGTGGAGATGTGTCTGGTCCTTCTATGGACTCGTTTAGTATAAATTGAGTCCAGATCCTGCAGACGGCATCCCACAATCCCCTGCTCTGTAGAAGTTCCTGGTTACTTGTGTCAGTTTTTATTTGGTCCCCAAGCAGAGAGTCGCCTCAGTTCAACATAATTCAATGTAATAACAAAACAGTTTCTAGTGAAGGTGTTAAGACAGCTCACATCTTAAAAACACAAACCTTCATGAATCCAATCAACCAATAAATAATGAGAACTGATTCACACAGACTGGTTGATACATTTATTTCCCCAATGTTAACACATAGAATATATTTATATACATATTGCTAGCTAAAGTGTTGGGAGCATTAAAAAAAAACATTGCCTTGAATAATGATAGTTTACATGTGGACAGAACAGAAGATCATGACCAACAAGAAGCCAAAACAAAGGAGACTTCACACTGATTTTATTCCTGGTGTTTGTACTTTCAGTACAAAGAGGATTCATGTAGTAATCACACAGTAATATATACAAAAATACCCTGGAATAAGAGCAGGTAAAGTCCAGATTAAATGACTCACGTCTTCCAGATGAAAGCAGCCTCAAACCTTTTTAACTAAAAATTGTCGTTCTGCATTTCTCAGATGAGTGCAAAAAAACATCCATTTCTCTTTACATTGGGAAGGAAAAACAAACTAAAAACCAAGAAGAAACCAGAGCTGGAGATCCCATACTTGATTTCATTCAAGAAAATCAAAATAAACATCAAAAAGGTTACAAACGAGTATGAAAAGAAGTAAAAATCAAATGTTACAGCTGAATGGACAAATATAAAAACAATAAAACGAGGGGAAAAATAGGTTTGGAGTTTACATAAGTAAAAAAATATGTCATCAGCAAAGTGTGTGAGTTTGGAAAGACAAGCTACTTATTTCCAAATAGTATTTAAAAAAAAGTCTGAAATGCTTTGACATAATGAAGGTGCAACATGTTTGAAATATAATCAACTTCTAGATGAACAAACCTGACTTTATAACTCACGCCTGATATGACAAATGCTGTACAAAACAGTCCTCAAGATCTCTGAAGCAAAATGAAACCTTTTGAAATGTGCATTTAACTTAATGTGGGATATACTGACAGAAGGGAGCATTTACATGTAGTGCAATGATGAAAGACGACGAGTCAATGTGTCAGTGGGCTTTTAAAAAGCCAAATATTCTGAGAACATCAAATCCAGAATCTAATTAAAAAATTATTAATAAACCGTGAAAATGTTCAATCTTTTTCTCAAAGTCACGCAAGAATCCCTTTTATTCTTTCATGGGCTGAATACAATAATAATAAACTTTAGTTCTCAAGTTTTTATGCACATATAATTAACATTTAATGAGTTTTTTTTGTAAATGGATGTTCTTATAATTGCACCACATTTAATTAGCATCAGATGAGGGAATTTGAACATTAACTTCAGAGGAATTTTCAATAACAGCAAGAAAAACAAACAGGAACAGAAACTGAAGCTGTAAAAACATCCTGTCCACAACGCAAACATTTCTTTCAATTTATTTAACAAGACATACATAGACGGAAAAAAAAATTGCGAGAAAGAAACGTAACAAAAAAAAAAGGTAGTGAATTTTTTCTCTCTTTCAGTTGATCTTCATCGCTGAGGAAACAGTTAAAATAAGATAAAAACATGTTAGAAACTGGCAATTTTATTGCCTCTTTTTCAAAATAAAACACCAACATTGACATCCAGCTCAGGGGGAAACTGCTTTCTAACGCTCGTGTTTGCATAAAGTTTCATAACGGTCCATCTCTCCTTTTTCACCAGCGGAGAGCTTCAGGTCTTCTTCTTTTAGCGAAATGAATGAAAAACGAAGGAACGGTGAAGCTATCCACATGCATGTTGCCTCAGTGGGAGATGAAGGAAGGAAAACAGGCACTGACCACCAACAACAGCAGAACGCAGTGAAAAACTCTCGTCAACTAGTCACTTCAGATTACAAAAGGATGGATGAACTCTGAGCGTACATCACGAGAAAAATGACACTGGTGACGTCCGGAAAAATATACATCAGCTTTGACCGCCGGGGCGACGCACCCGATCTTCTCAGGTAGGTTTAACGATTGTAGGCTGGGAGTTTTTTTGGCAATTTTACAAGATTTTATATCGTTAGCAGATGGAATGGGGAAAATCAATCGATCAATTCATTCAACTTTTCTAAGATTCAGCTTGAGAAAATTCAGCTTTTCCAGAAATTTTGAGCAATTTATAAGCCTTTCCTTTTATTTCACACTCATAAAACATTCTTGTCATCAGGAGAACCCAAATAGGTGCATAATTATATCATTTATGATATCAATAACATTTATACAAATGGAAGATTTCCTTGTCAACTTGTTTTAAAGTCGACATTTTGACCCTGTTCCCAATAACTGATTCAGGAAAATAAAATTGTAGGTAGACATGGTAAAAAGGTGCATCCACCTGCATAAACTTCTATAAAAAAAGAAAACAAAATGACCTAAAACGACTTTAAATTTGTAAGCCTCATCAACAGTTCAGTATGCTACAGATGGTTTTCTCCATGAAAGCAGAGTTAGTTCAAGCTGCAGGTCGTTTTAAATCTTCCAGGTTTGTTTCCTGCATTTACAGTAAGAAAAAAAAAATCTTTTAAAAATCAGGTAATAAACTGTTTTCTGTTAATGCTCACATGTTCCTACAGACTTAAATAACACATCCTCTGACACAACATCAGCATTTCCAGAAAGAAAACATACAGAAAAAAAAAAGAAAACATAAAAATCTGACCATAAATCCGTAGTGGAGCTAGGCTCTGGAGAAAAGTTCACGGGTTGCGAGGAAACAAACAAATACGATGGCTACATTAAATAACAGGAACCAAAACAGGAGCAAATCACTCGCCACGCAGCAAATTATCGGGTCCAAAAAGTTCCCAGGGGGGCGAGTGCAGTAACACCGTAGAGAAATGTGTGTTGTTGGCTGACTGACAGAGGGAGGGAGCCAGGGAGGCGCGGGCTTGTTCATCTCTTCCTGCGGCAGGTCCGTTTGTGGTCTGCGTGCCAGTGCTCCTGCTGACACTTGATGGAGCAGTACGAGGTGTTCCAGCAGCAGTGGTACATGGCCTCCTCTTCACAGTTATAACACTGCAGACAGGAAACACTCGTTACACTAAAATCAAAGGCCGCACTGGTCCAGACTGTGGACACCAGGGTAGGCGGGACCATACAGAAAAAAAGCATATTGATCGATGTCGATAATTATCAACAAATTCAAAACATATTTTAAGTGCAGCCCTGGACATTTTATACCTATTTTTAGATATAGAAAAAATAACGATGTATTCAAACGGCAAGTCTTTAAAAAAAGAAAAAAAGAACGTGTGCCCGCTGAGCTCTTTGAAGGGGGCTTGTTTCCTGGGTCTGCGTTGTGATTGGTTGGGAGGAAGTGACTGTAATATTAACCTACATGGCTAGAATGCAAAATGAAGAAAACTTTTATTCTACCGAACTTTTTATCGACCCCATCGATATATATTGTTATTGAATTATCGTCCAGCCATAGATCAGGGTGTCAAACCTTTATCTCACGAGGGGGAGAAAAAAAATCCTCAACCCAAAAGTTGTCACAGGAAGAAAAAAAAAATATTTTAAAAAATATCACAACGTTAATGAATTTTATCACAAACTAAGCATGACATATTTTAATTCAACAAAGTATTGTATATCAGTCAAAAAATGCTTAGGCTGCTGGAGGACATCAGGGTCCACTTAATCACTCTGCTGAGTTCTCCTACTGCTCTCCAATTTGCATTGTTTGTTGTTATTTCAGCTTTTAACTTTATGTTCTCTATCATTTTCTCTTGATAGAAGGTACACCTGGTCTGGCATTCTGTGAGCTGTGACATCATCAGGGGAGGCAGATCATCCACTATTACCATCTAACATAGAAAGTACTCCTGGATCAATGTGAGCTTCTGTGCTTTCTGTGTCTCTGCTCTGTCTTCTCTAACCCCCAGTGGGTCGAGGCAGATGAGCGTTCACACTGAGCCTGGTTCTGGTTCTGCTGGAGGTTTTCCTCCCTGTTAAAGAGGAGTTTTCCTCTCCACTGTCGCTTCATGCATGCTCAGTATGAGGGATTGCTACAAAGCAATCAACAATGCAGACGACTGTCCACTGTGGCTCTACGCTCTTTCAGGAGGAGTGAATGCTGCTTGGAGAGACTTGATGCAACCTGCTGGGTTTCCTTAGAGAGGAAACCTTCTGATCAATCTGTATGATCTTATTGAATTTGACTTTGAAAGAGCCTCAAGATGACATGTTTTGAATTGGCGCTATATAAATAAAATTAAATTTTATTTATATAATTTAATTTTCACAAGCCTAGAGCGCCCTCTTGTGGCTATAAACGGTAATGCTTGCCATTGCCATTTAAAATTGATATACAAGTTGCACCTGACTACAAATCAGAGGATCAGTCAAACTATGAAAAAAAGTCCGACTTATAGTCCAATAAATATGGTAGTCAGATTTTGTGATAGCAATATAGTGAGCAGTGCAGATCCAAAACTTTAAAGGCTGTTTTGTCCGTTAGCATCTAGTTTGCTAATTCTTTCGGGCTTGATTGACGTAAAAAAAAAAAGATAGTTAGGATTTAGTTTAGGATGTAAATGCACCAATATCTGCTTTAAAGTCAAAGTTACTTGGTAGATGGGGTATTTACCGTGAAATCACAGGGTAAGCAGAATGCCTAGGTATTAAAATACTTTGTGTTGGCTCTAATGCTATTTTAATTCGATGGTAGTAGTTTTGTTTTAATTACCAGTGATAGAGGATGAATCGGCACCCCTGATATCTGTCAAAAGATTTAAGTATTCTTTAAATATCGGCCTCTTTCCGATGAGTAAAAATGTTCACCGATGTTGTACTGCTTGTGTGACCGCATTAGTCCAAACGCTCCCTGAATGCAGTACAATGGCAGGTAGATGCTAAAGCCAACATGTCTACTGTCTGGGCTTTCACATTTCAACCCAGTATGGGTACCATACCCAAATATAGAGAGAAATTCACTAAATTAGCAGCAGTGGCCAGGTACTTCCTCAGATTACAAGTACTCCTGACGCTGGTCTTGTACTTTGCGAGTGAAATCTGTGTCGCATCTTGGAAAGTGGAGAGATACTTCCGAGCGCTTTCCATCAGCCATGCTAGCTTCCTTTACCAGCGGCTACTGACATCTTTACGTCTTGTGATGTGTTCATGTCCGGCATGGGAAAAAAAACAAAAGCTCATTCTTCCACTCCCTCAGTGTCACGGTGATGAGTTTAGATACCGAAACATGGTACCGTTTGAGTTTACGTGAATCGGTACCCGGTCATTACCTATAAAAGCACCGAATACCGTACCCATCCCCAGCCTGGGCGTATTTTACTGTGTCCCAAATGAACAAATGAAGGACAAATGAAAAGCAATCTTCAATTTGTGCAAAAGTGAAGTTATGTGAGGCCGGGCGCATGTGAGGTCACAGAATCCCACAAATTTAAGAAGACCTTTGAAAGACAATACATACGAGTTCAAACGTTTTGGCCGTCACTGTAATCTGTGTGGAGTGCGGCTAGCGGACATAAATAAAAAGGCTAAAGCAGAGACGCGTCTAAAAGCTGCAGGACGCCCGACAAGTTAATTTCTAACAAAAATATGAAAAGATACATTCTGTAAACATCATTTGAGGAAGAGGAGGGTCTGTTGGGTGGAATGTCCTCTTTGTGAATGATTGATACGGGAACAGCATGATGTTTCAGCCAGAAGCATCAAATGCTGAACAGCTTGAACTCACCCACTGCTTCTTCTTGGTCTGGGAGATGAGCTGTTTGTGTTGGGCCACCAGCTTCTTCACCTCCTCCACCAGCTCCTCTTTACACTTCTCCTTCACCTGTTTGCACTTCCTCTCCATCTCCGCCTGAACTCCGGCCACGGCTTTGCTCACCGCCTGCCGTTTCTCCTCCTCCATCTCGACCCGAAGCTGCAGAAGGAGCGGGGGGGAAAAACGCCATGTTTCAGGTTTTTGGTAGAAAGAAACTTAAAAAAAAAAAAAAAAGCTTCAGAAACAAACGGACCTTCTCCAGAGCTTCTCTGACGACTCGCTCCGTCTCTCTCTTGTTGTCCGCCTTCATCACCTCCTTGACGTCGTTGAAGACCTTGGTGTACTTCTCGTGGCACATGTTCTGGCAGGCGCCGTCGCTGCTGGTCTGGGTGCCGCGGTGCAGCATGCGCGGCGAGCTGCCGCTGGCCTTCTTGGTCTGCGTGGACACGGACAGCTTCTCGGGCTGCTGGGGCGCCGACGAAAAGGGGATCTCCTGGCTGGAGCTGACCGCCTCCATCTCCGGCTCCGGTTCCTAGGAGGGCAGAGACAGACGCGCTCTGAGCTCAGATTTAAGGTTCAGGTCAGGAGAGCAGGCGTCAAGAGACAAAGGAGCTTTATGCTGCTGCTGCTCCACTAACACAGAAACTTTGCTTTAGATTGTGGTGAAAAATAAAAGAATGAAATGTATTTATATGACAATAAGTGTCTGTAGCGTGCAGCAACAGGCTGAATTATTGTGGTAGAGTCTGCTAACTTACACTGACTTCCTCTTTGAGTTCAAGAATTGCAGCCCTGCGGCTTTTCTTCGCCTTGGGCTCCTGGCTGCCTTTCATCTGCAAGGAAAATGACTCAATCAACAAAAGAATCTTACAATAATGAACAGAGAAGAGGGGATGAATGTACAAAAATCACATGGTCTGTATAGTTAAACACGAGCTGATCCGTTTTAAAAAGGAAACTTGCCCCAAGATACAGAATCTATCCCCCAGAAAGATTTCATGATCATGTATTTTCTTATAAGAACAGGCAATACTGTCGAAAGCCGACTTTATAGATTAATGGAAAGTCCAACAGCTTGAAGGAACAATAGAAATGAATAAAGAAAAACCAGAGAATTAGAGGCAGCACTGTTTGTATTGAGATGGCATTATTAAGGCGGGTTATCAGACATCGGATGTCTTCCTGTTGATCCTCTCTGCTCAGTCCTTTAGGATTTGGGGGAATATGGAGCGTTCTGTGAACCGGAGCTTCCCTCTTTAGCTCAGTTCTGTCTTTATATTTCTTTATATTCAGCAACACCCCTGGATGTAAATTACATGTTTAATTAAAACTCTGCCTTTTTTTCCTCTTCAGACTTCCGTAACGTAGAAAGTACTCGATTTAGACTTAACTCATTCTGGTCCTGTTGGAGGTTTCTTATTGCTAGGAGAGCGCTGTAGAGCACTTGCTAAGGAGAAGGGATTGCTGCAAAGTTACCAACTCGATCCAATGGGTTAGCCGTTTTTTTTACCAAATGCTTTTCTAATCTAAATTTTTAGTAAAACTAGGACTGAATTAGAGTGGATGTAACGGGGCTTACATGTTTAAGTTTGACTGCAATGACTTGATTATCTTTGTGTAAGAGCCTTGAAACTGAACTGAAGCTACAGAGGTTGTAACTTCCTGCGTTAAAACAACAAACTGCCTGTTTTTCTTAGTCACACAGTTGGATAGAGCCGAGGTCCAAAACATCTGACGACAACGTAGTCAGTAATCCTGTGTCTGCAACCAAGTGGAAATCTGCAAAAAGTGCTGCTGCTTTACCACTAGGTGGCGTTGTTGGACCTGAGTTTACAGAGGACACGTTTTTTTTTTTGCTCTGCAATTAAGAGTTCAGACCAATTCAGTTGTATTTGTTTTACTGAGACCCATTCGTGTTCATATTTGTGGTCCCCAAAGTGGTTCAAGAGAGTTTATACAAGTTTTTAATGTTTCATCTGCTGTGATTTAAAAAAAAACACTGAGATACCAAACACAGAATAAACAGGATATAAAAAGACAGGAAACGCTCTTTTAGTCTGACCAATGAAGCATCAAAGATCAGTAGAGAAACTTAAATTCTGATGTTTAATTTCCATAAAAAAACATTAAATAGTACTTAAAGAGGGAGGAGAAGGAGCAATAAGAGAACAAGCCCACTCACATGGCGGATCTGCTCGTTGCTGGTGGAGGAGATGCTGGACTCGGCTTCATCTGTCCGCTCCGGTCTCTGCGTCCTCCCGCTGGTCTGCTCCTGCTCCTGCTCCTCCTGTTCCTCCTCCTCCTGCTCCTCCTCCGGCTGCTGCCGCTGGTTCTGGTTCTGTTGGTGTGGCTGAGGGCTGTCCTCCATCTTTGTTTTCCAGAAGCGGCCCTCCCTCAGAAAGCGTTGGTACACCTCCAGCTCCTCGCACGCCTTCTTCCAGCCGTTGCTGCGCTTCACCTGCAGCTGCTGGACGCTCACCTTGATGTCCTGGATGTTCTCCGAGGGAATCCACGCCCTGCGGACCACAATTAAGATCCAACGTTTTCCAAAACAACATCCAGCCTGGAACAAACAAATTGGATGCGGAGAAGCGTGTTGGTTCCTCTAACCTCTGGTGCTGGTGTCCAAAGAAGCGCACGTCCACCTGGTTGTCCTCCCTCTGCAGGACTTTGGCCGGCCAGTAGCCGAAGCCCTTCATCTTGGCCCAGACCAGGTCGTGGCTCGGAGTCTGCAGGGGTCACAAGGAGAAGCAGAAAAAACACATAAACACAAAAGATATAAACAGGAGCTCAGAACCGTTCATCCAATGTAATCAAAGCACAAAAACATTTGAGTTGACAGTTTTTGGAAATTTAGGGGGCTACAGTTGAAGGAAACTAGGAAGTAAAACTTTCTCCCACTTTAAATGTTGCTGAAGCAGCCGTCAGATTTCATTCAGCGCTAATTTCCAATGTCACATTTTTCTATTTTCACCAAAATGATCTACTGGAAACTACGGCTGGGCTTCAAATTAACGTCTCTAATTTTATCATACCAAATCCAATTAATACATTTTTCCTCCTTTTCGTCTCACAAAAAGAAAATTATTTTAAAAACATGCTTTTATTTCAAGCATTTCATCTGGGAGTTGACCCGAATTCAAACTAAATGCAAGCTGAGAAACATGCATGTGAAACAAGATGGCGGCCCTGCCGTTGTAAACAATGAAAATATAATAAAATGTTAATAATAAAAATACAGGCTTCACTTCACTTGTGTAACTTCAAAATAACTCAAAAAAACTAAATGAGTAAATTAAACTGTCTGTAAAGTTTCCTCTTTACAATATATTTTCCTAAACATATATTCAGCATTGCTGCTATTCTGTCATGGACGCCCAATGAGTACTAAATAAAATCCAGATTTTCCCAAAAGTAAATTTTAATAAACTGTAAATTGGAATTAATCGATTAAATCGATTTGGGAAGCATAGATTAAAACACCTTTGATCTGTCAGGACAGGTAAAGTGGCTCCAGCCTGGGTTGGTTTGTACTCACACAGGGATAACAGAACCAGTTTTCTGGCCGGGCGTTGGACAGGTAGAAACAGTTCTTACACAACATCAACTCGTTCAGCTGCAAGACAAACGGGTCAAGGGAGGAAAAAGCACAGGGAAATAATTACTGTCCTGAAGCTGCATTCATGTCGTGTAAATAGAAATGGAAAAATGGACGTTGAACATTAAAATCTCACTGCTCCAAATGGGAAGAACAACAAAAAGATAAATAAACGTACCTCATGGCATGTGTCACTGAAGAGCAGCCGTGCGATCTCTGCCTGGTCGCTGTGAACTGCAGCCAACAAAATGAGACAAACCATGACTTTAAAATTAACAAAAAACTTCATTTTACTCCAAAAGTTTTACACCGAGCAAATAACAGGAAGCTGGTTTCATCCGATCTGGATCAGTTGACACCAAACCTGGACAGAGCAGACGATGCTGCTGCTCAACAACCGAGAGAAATAACAACCTGAGGGCCCCCCCCGTCCACACGAAGACGACCACGGCAGGTTTTAGAAACAATGTAGAAAAAATGTGCTTCCATACGAGAGGACGGGAAACCTCTGTAGTAGCAATGCCAGGCCCATTGGTGACTCGAAAAACATTTAAATTCTTTTATTTTGTAAGGATGTGGGGGGTGAAAATGCTCCATATTCAAAGGGGGGACCAACAGAAAACATTTGAGAACGACTGATTTAACAACATTAAGGTGTTGTAGTTTATAATTTTTTGTGATTATGTGATATTTCCATGTTTTCTACAAATCTTCAGAAACTTTTGATGAATCTTGGGTGGGAAAGCTCAGATTATCAACGGAGTGCAGCAATAATGTGCCGCATTTACCCAAGTCAAGACATTTCTGTTACAATACTCAATCTGCTTAAAATAGAAATAGAATAGAATCTCAATATACTGCAACAGATTTCTTTACAGGGGGAAATAAATTTAGCTAAATTATTTATCACTAAGAGCATATTAAAGTTATTTTTTAGATTCAGTGCTTCTGACTGAGGAACTGGCAGCTTTGTTTTTCCATTTTTTTTTTTATTATTTGCACACACAAAAAAAAGCTGCATGGTATGTTCAAATAGAGGAATTTTGAGTTTGCATGTTTTCGGATGTGATTATGCTGCATGAACAAAATGTTATCGATGACAAAGGCACATGAATGCGTAGAAAAGTTGAGAGTTCAAAGCCTTTCAGCCTGTGAAAGTGTGACCCACCTCCATACAGGATGGCAGTGTTATGTACAATCATCTGAGCGTCGGCTTTGAACTCTTCGAAGGTTTTATACTTTCCTTCAGTCAGGTTCTGAAAGAGAGGGAAACAGATGGAAACAGGCCCAAAATTAGTCCTGAGGAGAGAAAGAGCACGTTGTGTAACTGTGTCTTCATGGTCAAAACATGGAGGCGTCTGGAAAAGGCTAATATGTTGATTTATGTTTATTTCTGGCAGAGGTTTCCTGATGTGATGCACCACTAACCAAAGCCTAGCCGCGTTCTGCACTCGGTCACCAGCAGAAAACCCAGCGCTGGAACTAGAGCAGCTATTAAATACACCAAGAAAACCTAGAGAAGTTTCATTTTAAAAACCCATTTCAATCATGCATATCCCTCCTCTGTCACACAGCGTCTGATTGACGTGACGCCAACTGTAAGAGGAAGTGTACCTGAGGCTGAGCTAACCCCCGACAACAGTTAATGGTCATGATAGGGAGCTGATAGCTTTAAAAGAGCCATTTTTGCCTTATTTACCAACATTAATGGTAAATAAATTAATTTGTGTTTAATAAATTAAATTAAACAAAGACAAGTTTAAATAACCAACTTCAAAAATATATTAGTGACTTAAAACAGTTAATGTTTTAATACCGCTATCAACCAATCAATGGCAAGTGTTTAAAGTGAAATTCTGTACTTCGACTTTACACCACCTATTAAACGATTGGTGTTAACTGATCATAGCTGACAAAGAAACTTAGGCAACCAGAGGCTCCAACATACATCCAAAAACACATAAAACACAGCAGAACTAGCGTCAAGCATTAACCTTTATTTAACCATTAACACAATGTTTATAAACAAAAAGTGAGAAACCTTCGTGAAGACAAACATGCGGTCGTTCTCCGCCGATCTCCAGCTATGTTTCTATCCAATTCTCATGCAAATTTTTAGTGAACTTTTAAAATGTTGCAAAAAAAGAAAACGTGAATTAGGCGTATTTCCATCTACTGATTTAAACAACTTAACCAGGCTACGCAAAGCGGGATTTAATCAAGTGAGCATAACACTTTTTTGAGAAATTAAGAAAGTTATTTTGAATTTTGCTGTTTCCATCCACCTTTTCTCACACTATATTTCAAAACGCGCATAAAAACAACGTTGATGGAAACACGGATCAGCCGCTTATCCATCTTTCACATTTTTCTACGCACCTCTTAGGTTTCAGGAAAGGAATAGACATAATCTAAACCAGGGATCACCAACCTTTTTGAAACCGGGAGCTACTTTATCGGTACTGTGTCATTCCAAGGGCTGCCTGTACTGACCTTTGACCTAGAACAGTCCAAGCTCACCTTAACTTTATGTAACAAACATGTATTTAATGCTTTTGTCATTTTTAAACCTCTGTAAATACAAGCATGAATAAAAAGAAACTAAATAAAATAGCAATTTAAATGCAGCTCACTGGAGGATTGTGCTATATTTTTCCAACAGGCTTGTAGGCACCACATAAGGTCCTGATCTAAAAATTTCATTTAAAAGATAAAAGTAAAACTTGTTGAAGACTAATTAATTGTTAATAAAGGTTTGCCAGATTGAAGCTATAGTGAACAATATCTCCATGACAGAGCCATCACCCTAAACAGACTAAACCAATCAATCTTTAAACGTCACATCTGTAAAAGGGACAGCTTCAGATTACAGGGAGCTATTAACCTGTTTAATATGTGAATCTGAAGAAAGTTGCTAAAATACAGAGATAAATCCATGTAACCTGCCGTTCTGAGAAGGTCAAAGAGACAAAGCACTGAGTGGAGATCCACTGTTACCTCGTGGATGTTGGAGACGTCCAGAGCCGTGTGGATCAGCCGTTTGTACATGGGGTGTTTAGTGTCTTTGCCCTTTTTGTTCAGGTCCACCGCCTACAATGGAGAGCCAGGATACACATTTAATGTGATCTCGTAAAGAGGAGCGGGGCTGTATTGCAGAGAAGTGAGGCAACAGGGAGTATGAAGAGGCAAAAGCAGAGAGGAGTGTTAATGACGAGCTGCAATATTGCTTCAAAGGGGAGAAATTAAAGTCGAGGAGGAATCAGCGATCTAAATCTGATCTGGAATCAAACGAGGAGGATGAGCAGCAGATTTTAGCAGTGACAGTGCTGTGAAAAGGCATGTGTCCCTTTATTGATTTCAGATCATTAAAGTTTAATACCAAGATATCAGATAACCTGAGTAAATAAAAATGGCAGGTTTACAAATGATTATTTCATTTATTTAAGAAAAAAAAGTCAACCTAGCCCAAACTGAAAAAGTAATTGCCCCTGAAAAGCTGAGACACCAAATCTGAATAACGGCCGAGCCGACGCAGGGCTGGACGATAATTCAATAACAATATAAATCGACATGAGGATAAATAGAAAAAAAAGGGGGTCAATAAAAAGTTCAATAGAAGAACAGTTTTCCTTCCTGTTGTATTCTAGCCGATCGTGTAGGTTAATATTACAGTCATTAGATCCTTCCAACCAATCACAACGCAGACCCAGGAACGCTCCGCCACCAGGCTGCAGAGTTCAGACAGTGTTGTTTTTTCCTTTTTTTAAGACTTTTGGTAAAAAGTTGGTTTGAATCCAGTGTTCTTTATTTAGAAAAAGGGGGCATTAAGTAACAATGTAAAATGACTTAAAAAATATATTTAGAATTTTTTGATAATTATCCATATTGATCAATCTAATTTCTATCGATAAGCCTTTTTTCTATATCGTCCAGCCCTAATCCGACCGAAAATCGGATCGTATTTGAAGCGTAGTTGTAGCAATTACACCCAGAGTTTTACCTAACTGTGCCTGCGTAGTTCTGGCCAAGCTAGACCCCCTGGTCGATCTTGCTCAGAACTACCACCGGACTAAAGAGGTCAGGTATCCAAGGGAATCCACTCACTCGACCACGTGAGTCCGTCTATTCAGCCTCCATGCAGCCAGTATGTCAGGAAACAAATCTGTAAGGAACGCGGAGGTTCGGACGCAAGCCTTAAACCTCATAACTGGGTGGAACAACTGGCGTCAGGCCTTTGTGATAAATTCTTTTAATGAAGACAGATTGGAGGATTTAGAGCATGGAGAATCCTGTTTAAGGCCAAGCTAAAGCATTTAATTTGGCTTTGAGATCATACTTTGATGAAACTGTAGCAATACTTGGTTCCATCAACTACAGATAATCATCGGTGTCCTAAAGCAGCCCCAGACCATCACACCACCATGTTTGACTGTAGACATATAATAACTGGATGTACACCAGTTTCTCTGGTGTCTTTGTCTCTAATAGACGCCATTTTCCTATCATCTCCCTCCAACCCTGTTGTATCATGGAGTAATTTAGTCTTCAGTCATTTTGATAAACTGGTCAGTGTTGGGAAGGTTCATTGTTTCTCCTTTGAGACTATGTCACTCTTCTGTTCTTAATTTTCTAAAGATCGGGGTATGATGTCTTGTGTTTTTAAATCATCAGCCTACTTCGTGCTGTCAGACAGGTTCTAGTTGAGTAACTCCTGGACTGCACACTTTTTCACAGCATTGTATATTCATTTAAGGAGGAGCCAGTGGACAGTAGAGACATTTAATTAATAACTGGAGGAAAACAACATGTTCTTCTTCTACCTCTGTCCTTGGGATGAACATATTCCAAACTATGACAATAGCTGGATCTTACCACACAACCACCAACAACCACGTTTGAGTTTTCACCGACGACGCTTATGGAATTTGTCTCAACTTTTTATTCCATTTTATTTTTTTCGCACTATTGTCATTGAAAACTAAAAACTTTGTTTATTATGATATAGTTAGAATCGTTGGACCTTTTTAGTCCGACACATTTAGAAGACCAAAGTCTACAAGAAGTGTTGGACATATTTCTTCTTATTTCATCATGTTGACCTGTCTCAATTTAAATCTGATGTTTCTAAAATACAGTTTAAAAAAAAAAATCTAATATTCATATTTGTAATCTAACAACTAAAAAAATAGATAAACCTTTACCTCTGGACTTAGATTAATATAATTCATGAACACACAAACAACCCATCTGTGACTTTGCTACCGTTAATCCTCAGCAAACATTAAAAACTCACGACGACAACATCATGCAACTCTTCTACTAAAACTTACTTTGTGGTTTTAGTTTTAAGTGTAAAATAACACTGATATGTAAAACATCAGTAATGTGAATATCAGAGAATGAGCTAAAAGTAGCTAATAGTTGTAAATATAAGCAGCAATTACCCTTTCCTTCATCCGCTGGACAATGAAGCGCAGATATTTACACATCTCCTGTTTGTTCAGGTTCTTCTTTTTACTTCCCTGAAAGAGGGAAAAAGATGACTTGGTTTCATAGTGGCAGTAAAAACATTTTGGTAACTTTGTTTCCAAAATAAATACATTTTAGCAATCAAAAGAGCTGCAATGCCCAGCACAACATTCAAAATGAAGAGGCTGATTAAAAGGCAAATTAATGACAAAAAAGGAGAAGAAGAGTAAATAAAGGCAGTAATATAATCTTAACAAGGTGATAAAGATAGAATTCCTTAATGGTGAGCATTTTTAAAAGTTAATAGCCTAAAGTAGTAAAAACTCATTAGTAATAAATAATTAATGGGGGGCATACAATATAAAATGCCAATTTTTTAGCACTTACATATATTTTGTTGTATACTTGAAGCTGCTAGGAATGTAGAAAATTTGTATATAGTCTATCCAGAAGCTGCGTAGATATCTTTCTATTCTTTTTGTGTCATATTTTTAAAACCAATCGGTTTTCTTATTTTTCTATTACATTTTTTTGAACAACAATGTCACACTATTTACCGTGGAGCTGCTAAACAAGGTCGTGGACTTCCAGCTTATAAATGTCGCGATTCCACCATTTTGAGTTCTCAGAGCAATTTTTCAGTCCAAGCTGAAGGACGGCAAATTAACAAGTGGATAAGTGAAAATGTCCAGTTGCTCCATTAAACCATCCCCCAGAATACAACAAAAATGGCCGAACGGGGCGGAGTGGAGACCGCAGCGATGGGAGCGGCTCTCGGACACGGCTCAAAAAGGGTAGAAAGGAGGACGTGAAGGTAAATTAACAAGGAATTCAGACCAAAGCATTGCAGTTCCACTTTATATGGACCAGAGCTGAAAGATTTCAAAGTGAAAAGGAAGATTTTAAAAGGCATTTGATATATCCCCCGTAAAGCAGCAAAATTGGAGCTTTGAAATTATTTTGACCTTAATTTTTTTTTTTTTTACATAAACCAAAATAATATTGTTAGCGTTGTAGCCTACACTACAAAAAGGGAACCAAAAGCAAGTAAAATCTTCTTCAAATTAATGTATTTTTCCTTGATTTAAGCAGTTTATAAGACTATCTGCCAATGAAATAAGATATTTTGCACCAAAAATAGGAACAATTAATCTCCATTATCTTATTTCAGGTGCAAGATATCTATCTTATTTTAGGTGTAAATATGCTAATGTCATTGGCAAATAGTCTTATTTAACTGTTAAAATCAAAGAAAAATACACTCATTTCAAGAAAATATTACTTACTTTTAGTTCATTTCTTGCAGTGTAGTGAAACATTTACGTCTTAGAGAGGCTGCAAAGGTTGCCGGTTCAAAACTCTAGGTCCCCTGACCACAGATTGCTCCCCGTGCGCCACTCCGTGTGGAAGCATACTGCAAGAAATATTTATCTATTTAATTTATTCAATTCAATTTTATTTATATAGCGCTAATTCATGAAACGTGTCATCTCAAGGATCTTTCCAAAGTCAAAATCCAGTCAGATTATACAGATTGTATCAGATTATACACATTGGTCAGAAAGTTTCCTCTAAGGAAACCCAGCAGGTTGCATCAAGTCTCTCCAAGCAGCATTCACTCCTCCTGAAAGAGCGTAGAGCCACAGTGGACAGTCGTCTGCATTGTTGATGGCTTTGCAGCAATCCCTCATACTGAGCATGCATGAAGTGACAGTGGAGAGGAAAACTCCCCTCCAGCAGAACCAGAACCAGGCTCAGTATGAACGCTCACATATACATACACATATATATATATATATATATATATATATATATATATATATATATATATATATATATATATATATATATATATATATATATATATATATATATATATCAGGGTGTCTACAAGTATAAACAAGTTAAATTTAATACTTTTTAAGACCTTTTAATACCACTTCTAAATTAAATTTAAGACCAAACGTACGATGGAAATCCAAATCAAAATGACGGTTGAGTTTAAGAACATCAGCTAAATGTGTGTAATGCGAAAAGACAACAAACATGTCATTACAGTCCTATATTTATTACAATATTTTCAGAACATTTAGGTCCCATGAACAAATGCTTATAAAATGAAGTAAATATATAAAATACTGTTCCTTCAGAACAAAAATAAACAAATAAATTACAATTTCAGCTGCTTTCAAAGTGCAGACATTTACATAACACAACTTGTGTGACAACTTTTGAATCAACCAAAATTAAAAGATAAAATAATAATAATATTAGACAACTTGGCACTTGGGAAAGCCTTCCCTAAAGAGTGTACCATTTATAACAATGTGCATGTGCACAAATGAACATATGAACACTTGAAACAGAGAGGCGGGAAGGTAAAGAGGAGGGAGACAATGCCTGATTTGACATTATGGCATATGCCTGAGTTCTGCTGATTTATCTTCCAGCTCTTTCTCAACCTCTTTGAGCTCTGTGAGTTTTTCTTTGTATCTTTTTCTGAGTATGTTTGACTTGGTGATTAGCTGGGCCATGCATGTGCCTGATTTACCCTCAGCTTGCTCTGCTAGTTTGTCTGCATCTTTTTCTAGGCTGTTTGCTACCTCAATCAGTATTGTCTTCTTCTTTTTGAGCTGCTCAATGTGGTCTTCTGCACCTTTTCTCTTTTCTCTTTGAGCATTGCTCGCATGCTTTCTCTTTTCCTGGTCCAGATGTAGCCGATATTGAGACCTAGCTGACGCTGCAGCTGCCAAAAGCTCCTTAGTCAGAGGTACTTTGAGAACCCCCCCACAGACAGAAACGTAGTCACATATCATCCTCTGAGCAACCACTGTGTCCTCCTTCATGTTATCAGCCTCTACCTCCTTATTTACAGAAAAGCCCCTCTCAACTGTTGCTTGGCCATGGGAAAGAAGCAGAAGTTTCCTGCAGAAAGTCCAGAGTTCAGGGTAGGATTGATGGAGGTGTCCATGCAAGAAAACGTCCAGTCTTGTACGCATGGGTTGGAAAGAGGAGAATGATTCATCTTTCGCCTCCAGAGACAAGAAATTTCCAAATTGTTGGACAATCACATCACCTGTTGCAAAACAGATTAAAACAAAATAATAATTAAAAGAAAAATCAATCAATGTAATGAAAAAGTTTAGACAGACAGACAAGCCACAAAAAAAAAAAAAAAAAAATCACATTAAGTAAGTGTGACAATGTACATTCTGACAGACTTCTAAATCTTAAGTACCAGCAGAGACGCCTCCTGACAGCTGGTGATCATGCAGAAACCTCTGAACAACTCCTTTCATTCTTTCAGAGCACAAGTCGGGGTCTGAGAACATGTTCGTTGGGTCCAAACATGCCATTTGCCTCACAATGGTGTACTTTAGTGGGCTCTTGTCTTGCATTTTCTTGACAATATTGGTCAAACAGTCCATGCAGTCCTTTCTAAATGCCAACACACTGAGCTCACCTACACTGCTCTTGGGGCTAGTCTGGAGTTCCTAGCAGGAAGAGGGGAAGAGGGCCTGTGAAACTGGCTAAAAGTTTATGCAAAAATAAAGTTTTGATTTCCTGTACCTAAACCATTGTTTGATATTTGACACCTTTGCCTTTACCTTTAGGACTTCTTCTGCTCCTAATCCAACGTCCACGTCCTTTAGGCGAGCCCTTGCTTCCTTGGCAGTTGTGTCCAGTTTGACCATTTGCAGTGCTGTGATGTCATTAAGGATCTCTGCTTTGATGAACCTCTTCAGTAGGCTCTGAGAACATATACAGTACAACATAAATAACAATACATAATAATAAAAATAATAATTTCATACACTTTCTCCATGGAATGTTATACATTACCTTCATGAGAACAGTCATATCTTTACTGATGAATGGCATCACAGGCTCATCTGTTTGATATTTAGTCAAAAAGGTAGTGAAGGTCCTAGAGACAGCCATGAAGAAGTGCAACTTGGCCATTATGAGAGGGTCATTCCGTGCCTCTGCCAGAGTGTCATAGGATGATGTTCTGGGGTTTGGAAGTATTTTCTGCGTCACTGCATCCACATACATCACCATCATTGGCCATATGGTAATAGCCCTGTCGACGACAGGTAGGTTTTCTATCCAGCGATGCCCACAGAACGGTAGGGGAAACACAGATGTCTTGGTCAAAGTGCAGAAATCTTCTCTTCTAGCAGGGGTATTATGAAAGAGTGTATGCAATGCCCTGAGCACTTTCTCCAGCTGCCAGACACAGAAGCCACTTTTAAAGGCATTGTGGAGTGTGTGAAGCCCACAACTCCCCACCACAATCAGCTGGGCACTTCCAAATGTCTCTGCATGCTCCTTTTGGAGCATTGAAAAAAACTTCCAATTGACATTTGGTCCATCCATTGAGATAGAAACCAAATGTCTCAGGTCAAGCTGCTGCA
Source organism: Fundulus diaphanus (assembly GCA_037039145.1). Classification (NCBI taxonomy): domain Eukaryota; kingdom Metazoa; phylum Chordata; class Actinopteri; order Cyprinodontiformes; family Fundulidae; genus Fundulus; species Fundulus diaphanus. The sequence continues at coordinate 10,789,738 of CM073133.1, forward strand.
CACACGCCTGGAAATTAAAAAAAGACATTACAGATATTAGCCATACAACAATCAACACGTCTCATTTCTGACACCATTACTTAAGATTAATGTCAGACTGGATAAGATAAAAAAGAATGAATACTATTTCACAAAGTAAGCAATGTCAGCTACCCCTATA